>CM036620.1:74340705-75615506 GCA_020746105.1 Trogon surrucura | reverse complement strand
TGTAAATGAGGAGAACCATCACGGCTGCATGTATTTGAAGGGGCATTTAATACTAAAATGCTGATCAGGAGCCTCGGGCAATGTAAGAAATGCACAGGGAGATCAGTGATGAATGGGGATTGGGTTTTGAGTGTGCCCCGCAGGGTCGTGCTCCACAGCGGTGACTGACCCAGTAGCGTACACCTTAAAAACTACAGCTTGGCAGTGACTGACTGACAGCCTGCCAACACCTTCAGTCAGCCCTGCGCAAGGTGTTGCAGCATAAAGTCAGCCCCTGGGATTTTTGCAACAAGATAATGTTGGATCTCTTCCTCCATGTGATCGTCACCCTGAAGACAAGGTGACAGATCCCACGCAGTGAGCGGTACAGCTCATCGAGGACGTTAATGGAACACTCGCTTGATGGTGTTTGAAACAAATCACCTCATTGGTATATTAGATGTATCCAGCCCCTGCTTTGGGGTATGCTACAAATTGCACATGAGATTACTACGGAGGAAAGTACTCTCAAAAAACTAATTGACTTTGCATTAAGGGACGTGTTCATACGTCTCTGAACTAATTCAATTAAATAGTGTACGCGGTTTCATTTTTTTTCAGTTTTGCTTCCAGCTGTTCCAAGGATTTTTTTTTTTTTTGACCATTCTCTCATTGAACTTAAAGAAGAAACAACAACTCTCCGTTGCTCTGGGCATTTTGTTCCTTAAAACTTCCCCTTGCTAAATGTTGAATCAAATTTTCACAGGGATGATTTGCATCACTTCGCGCTAGTACCTCTGAGTGGCACTCTGGGAGTTTCTCTGGGTGTTTAAAAATACTTTCATACTTATTTTGGTTATTTCAGGGGAAGAAAAATTTTCATAGAAAATCAGTAGGTTGTTTAAGTATATTTGCATTTTACCAACAGAAAGTTAAAACATTAACTGCTGTTTAATAAACTCCAGATGAACCACAGACATTATGAAAGCAAAGACAGAGATTTCTGTGCTCTGAAACAATGTTCCTTCCCCATCTACACGCAGATGTTTTCCCCTAACAGTTTATTTTTTCCTTTTCTCTATGTAAATATTACGGGACTGTGATGTAAGTGTTACAGATTGCATGAGTTTCCTTCTGAGGTGTTTGGAATTAGACTAGCGCTTAACAGCTTAATCATTTGTGGGGTGTGTCTTCATTAACGGTTGACTTTCTTGATGTGAGCAGACTCGTTTGCTTTGGTTGCACTTGACTTCAGCTTCGGGAAGGATGTCGGCCTCTGCTCTGTGCCTCCTGGGCAGTGTGTGCTGGTGCAGTCGGCTGCTCCTAACTTCTTGGTTTGGCGATGAAAATTGTGGGGGAAGTACATGACTTGGGTCAACGTCTTTGGGGAGTGATGGCAAATTTATCTTTATTGCAGGAAAAAGAAGCTGATCACCTTCGTATAATAAACATCTGTTCTTCTGCTCTTATTAAGCGGTGTGCAAATGCCTTTATAGGAACTATCCCCTGGAAAGGCTTAGCTTTGGAATGACTTCATCTTCCATTACGATAATGCAATACTTTGCTCCTGGCTTGTCCAGTCTGTGACTGGATTTCCCCATTGGTCCTAAGGAATTACAGTGATGGGAGGAAGAAGTATTGTGACCAGCGAAATAATGGCAGGGGGGGTCCAGCTTCTCTCAGAGCTATTGGGGTACCTGATGCTCACTTTAACTATGTTTAAGTGTCCAGTTTTTTTCTGAGGATCTAGATCAAAAACATCTGCTCAACTGTAGCTGGAGTAGGCCAGGAACTGACCTCTGTTGTACTCGTAAAAACCCGTAAGAGTTACGCTGGCTTTACACAGAGGCATAGAGCAGAGCCTGAATCAAAGCGATCGCTGAAAAAACCAGCGTGCTGCTGAATCCCATCTGTTGCTGTAGAAAGAGTTTTGCAGGTGAGATTTCTTAGCCCTTGTAGAAGTACAGAGCTTAAAGACAACAATGGTCTGACCCTACATTCTGTGCTGGGTTGTTCCCTGTGGTACATTTAATAGCTTCGATCTCAACCCTGTCTACTTTAACCTGAAATATGCCCAGCTTCAGGTTTTCCCCATACGTGTTGGTTTTATTAGTTCCCTTTGAAGGAATCGGGACAGGATGATACGAACTGGAATTAAGGGGTCCCTTTCCTTAGACTGTTTGTAGTCAAGTTCTGTCTTGCCTTAATGAAGAGAGGAGTGCAGTCTGGTTTAAAAAGCCAAAGGGGGCAGCAGCTTTAGCCCTGGCACACCAACCAGTTTCCCATTTCTGCAGTTTTGCCCCTGCACACAAAGGTGTGGAGCCGTAAATGTAAGAGGTGGAGACACTCAAAACACAGCCCACTCTGAGATGGGGAGTGAGACACAGCCACCTCCTGGCGGTGACACAGACCCTGGGGCTTCTGTCCCGAATCAGGGCTGCCAGCTGCTTCCCTGGAGCAGCACACACTGCTGGTTCTGCCACTTTCGGGACATCTGATAGTGGTGTGAGACCCCACAGGCTCATATCTTAAATACTGCTCCTAGAAACACACAGGAGGTCACCCAAGGCCAAGTGCTGTCCTCAAGAAGCATTTGGCAGCCCTGACAACATGTTTTGCTCCTCAACCTTTAGCTTCTCCAGAAACAAACCTTAGTGTCCCAGAACCCATCTTTAAGCCTCCATCTTCTTTCTCACTAACTCCTCACGTGTGTTTATTATTCTTGTTGATCCACTGCTTTACATTTTCTCCTGCAGAGGACTCACTCTCTTGGTGTAGAAAAACCAATTTTTTTATCCTGTCATCACCTTCTTCACAAAATACCCCACAACTTAGAGTTGGCACTCGCGCAGCAGCCGCCCTCCAGAGATGAGTTGCTTCCAGTCCCACGACAGCAGAATGCTTCCACAAATGTGGGAAAAGTCTGGCACTCCACATCAACGTGAGGCTGGGACTGCCCACAACGCAGATGTCCTCCCTGAAGCACGACGGACAGGGAATCCTCCCCTTCTGCTCCGGGTCTTGAAGAAAGGGCCCTGTGTGTTTAAGATCTGCTGTCATCAGTGGTCAGAAACATTAGTGGAAAGGCCTGGGACAGACCTGCTTCTTCCCTTTTCCAGTTCAGTGAGACCAAAGCAAAACTGGTTCTCATCTGGCTGGTTTTCAGTGCCTCATTCACAATGAGATGGAGCAGGGGAGAAGAGCACCTCAGCCCAACTTCCAGTGGGCCTTACAGACCTCTCTGCTGTGGGGGTCAAAGCAGGACGTGCCAGCTCGAAGGCTGAGCTCTCCTCTTGATTTGCAGGGAAGCAGCTCCAGGACATGGGTGTGATGCTCAGGCTGATGGGGAGAACAGAGGAGCCTGCAGGAGGCCGTGCTTCTGCTGCATCTGCCATGGAGACAGATGATGCAGGTGGCAGAGCTGCCTGGGTAGCTTTTTTGCCCAGCACCCAATTCAGGAGAGTAAAAAGTAATGGAGAAAGCAACGTACCGTGGAAAAGCATAGGATCCACAGGAGCATTATCAGGGCTGACTGTTCCTTCTGTCTTCTTTTGCAGCGCAGCAACTGGCTGCTGGAGAAAGGCATTGGGGCACGCGTGCCTGATCCTGTAACGTCTCAGCTTCAGTCTCCTCACTCTGGTCACTGAATGCTCTGATTCTAGTTCTCCGCCACCTCTCTATCCTGTCCCATTTGAAGTCCTTTTGCCTGGGGAAAGCCCTTGTTTCCTCCCAGCAGCACAGGGGTGGAGGTGTGTTGTTGGGCCACTGTGCAAACCTCAGTGAGGCAGTTGAAAGAAGTCCTGACCCACTTTTACTATCCGGAATCAAACTCCCTGAAGTCCAGCCTGCGGTCCCTATTTGGGAGCAGTCGTATGAGCTGGTGTTGGGGGCAGCTATTTGTCCTCCCGGATGCAGGTTTGGGCATGCTTGGTTTAGGCTTTGCTGAACAAACAGCATAAAAAGCTTGACTCCATTTTTTGTTGGCTTAGAGAGATGCCAAGGACCAGCTCCTATATCCAAGGTGGCCTGAGCTAGGATCCTCCTGAGTAGCTCACTTCCCAAGTAGAAGGATAAAATAGCAATTAAAATAAGATGTTCTTGTACTGTTTTGCCATGTGGTCTAGAGAACATTTAATTCTGCCCACAGTGTAGTCTTTAACACCACAGTCGTATATAGAAAAAATCCAATTCAGCGTTATCCCAGGCCTCTCTGCAATGGAAATATTACCATTTTCAGTCCTGCTGGGCCAAAAGTCAACTTCCAACTCTTCCTGGAAACCTGCAATGGTGTTTTCCAGCCTGCCCGTGCAGATGGTCATAAAGGATCAGTGGCGTGAGAATGGTGTGCATCGCTCTCTCGAGCAGCAGCAGCCACAGTGGACTGAGAGTGTTTTGCTGCTGACTTGAATTTGGCACCGGAGAGAGCCCTGGTGACCTGCCTGTGACTCGTGGTGTTGCTGTAGCCAAATCACTTCTTTGTCTCTTCATTAACCAGCTGAAAGAGCTGTTGGAGAATTCAGTTCTTTTGTGCTTTAAGAATCTAAATGGATTAGTAAGTATTAGATGTTTAAGAATCGTCTTTGGTTTTAGTCTTTGGTCCAGCAGTCTTGCAGTCAGGCTGAGACAAGAAGCACAGAGTATTATCTCTATGTATACTCATACAACAGGCCAAGTATAGAGCCAAATAATTGTGATTAATACCATCTACACAGCAAACACTTCCAGTCCTGACGTGTTTCAGAATGGGAAAAGCTTATCAGTTAAACAGAGAAAGCTCCAGCCCTGCTGATAAGAAACCATGGAGATGCAGGAAGCTTGGTCACACTGCATGTCTTCTTGTACCTCTTGCTTTGGTCTGTCCATTAATAGTTTTGCTTCACTGTCTGAATTCAATGCAGTAAATGAATTGTGCTGTGCAGCGTGATGAGTCCCACAAAGATCATGCCATAAGTTACAAGGATAAGAACCATCAAGCAGGTGTTAGTGGTCTGCAGTCATGGAGCCATAATCTGCCTTCAGATCCATCAGTGGAACTAATGCTCCATAAGATTTACTCCAGAGTGACAGAAGAGAGACTTTTCCCCACTCTGCCCTTGCAGCAACATACCCACTTGCTGAGGGTCCTTCCTTCTGGAAGCAGTAGATGCAGGAACTTTGGATGGAACCAGTGATTCAAGAAATCAACTATTTTATTGATCCCCGAGCCAAACAAACCCACATCTCTTTCTAGAGCCAACCTCCAGAACATCAGAGACTGTGCATTTAGTCTCAATTCTATATAAAATAATCCAAATAGAGCTTGTAATGGCTTCATAAACAAGAGCCGTTTGATTTCTAACCCCACAGCTGCTATTACTAGAGTGTGATGTGTGAACCTTCTATTAATCCCTGGAAGATGCATGGCTTTGCAGTGAGGTGGCATTTGGCAGAGTGTGAATCAAACCATCACTGATTTCCTCATCCTTTGTCTTCACGTGTAGCCTGTAAATGACCATGTTAAATAGGTGTGGACAATAAGTATGAAAAGCCATCTGAACAGAACTGTGAAACAAAAGGCTCTGTGTTCTCAGATGATGAAGAGAACGATTCATTGGATTGTGCGTCTGTGAACAAAAGGCCCAAAAAGAAGGATCAACCCCTTGAGGTACTTCTGTATTGTCAAGGCTTCTCCTTCTATGACATTGCTTGAATCTTCAACTGAATGAACATCTCTCTTTGGTCTAAAAGCCCCCCCTTCCCCCTCGAGTCCAAACAGTACATTTCTATCTTTCAAGGGTGGGTCTTGCTATGGGTTGCCTCAGTTTTCTGCATGTTTGGATTTCCTGAAAGAGGTCTGAATTCCTGCCTGTGGAGGTGATAATTATACAGGGCATCAGAGTTTTATCTGAATTGCAAAACTTGGATCTATCTAAAGTGGAGGTATTTGGGTGAGAGGATTTGTCTATCAACTGCCAGTTGATTTTTTATGTCTGTAGAGGAAAACATATCCTCACCCCCAAGGCTGGATGGTTACTGTTAGAACAGCCAGTGCCCACAGCCGGAGGCTCAGTTCAAAGCCCAGTCCCTCTCACTGGAGCTCACACCCAGCCAAACCCCACCAAAACCAGCTGCAGTTCTTACTTCATAACGCCGATAGCTTTTCGAATCAGGCACTGTATTAGCAAGTATGCTTTCAGTTGCTTCGTGTAAACAGAACTAAAGGAGACTCGGATCTCACAATTTTAGCAACATTTTGTTGTGGAGGAACTAAAACCTCCGTGGGAGATGCTGTAGGCAAAGATTCCTTCTCGACCAGGGGAGCGGGGATGGAGCCACAGCCATCAGCTCTCAGACCAGAGCCGAGAGATGTCCACCACGGGACAGCTGGCTGCGTTCCACCCTCCCCTTGGCTCAGCGTGAAGGAGCAGAAGTGGTGTGGTTTGGTTAGCAGTTTGATGTCCTTCAGGTGGGCTCTCACCAAAAGCTAGGCTGCGCTGCTCTTACCGTGGAAAGATGCAGCCTCTCTAGCTCCTCTCAGAGGTGTCCAATGGCCTCCCAAAGGAGGCAGGACTATTCATTCCTGATTTAAGTGTCTTTACTGTGCAATTCATGGCTGCTTTGCTTTAAGAGCCACCTGGCTTCGCAAAACCGGCCTTCTCCCAGGCTGCAGGAGGTGCTGCTCTGCTTGTCCGGCTGTGTCCCCGGGCTCCAGGTTTGTAGGCAGCAGCTCTGAGCCAGGAGCTGTGGAGTCTGGCGTGGTGCAGGATCCCTGACTGCCACGCACAGCAGCTTTCTCCCTCAGCTCTTCTCCAGCTGTGCCTTCCTGGGTGCAGCTGCCCCACATCCAGGTGTGTTGTGGTTTTGGAGGGATTCACAGTGGGAACCTGGGGTAAGATTTCAGGTTTGGAAGATGAGGGGAGGTGTCACATTAATCCTATTTCTGCAAGAAACTGCCTTGGTTTATGGGCAGAAGCTAGAAGAGATGGAGGTTTACATGGGAGTCTAAAATAAAACAAACTCACTGTGCTGTGGTTCCTTATCTATATGAATATTAATACCTTGCTGCACCACAGGAATGTGGAAACACGGCGTGATCTTGAGTTTGAAAGTCCTATAGTATAGAAATTACAAAGTCCTCACTCACAAATGGTGAGATCCTGTCAGAGTCTTACAGGTAAATAGGTTGATGCTGTTAAAGAAAACAAGGCTTTGGGTATTTATGGAAATGGAGTCCAAGAGCTTACCAGGCCGTGCAGTGTCACATGATGCTGTGACAGGCCTCCACACGGAGAATTTGTGCTCCTCCACAACATCTGGTAACTATTTTTGTGAAGCTCCCAAGACACAATGCCATGCCAAAACTCTACTGAAAGCAGATGAACTGCAGATTAGAGTTTGGTTTGGTTTTGTTTGTTTGTGTGGGTGTGGGGGGGGTGTTTGTTGTTTTCTTTTTTTTTTGCCAGTCTAACTAATTTCTGTCTTAGTCTGGAGAACGGGGTTAATCACAGTAAACCAATTTCATGGAGTTGGTCTGGCTCCTCCTGGGCATTCAGGGCTCCTTTTCAAAGCTCTCTGCATCAGCTGACTGCAAGGCAGAATTGCAATAGTCGGCTTCTAAAATAATTTCAATGGGTTGTGTCTGGCCTGATTCCCAAGCAAGAGGCTGATCTTTTGAAAGAGTTCTGCCTCGTGAGAATTACAGGCCCAGTGCCACAGAGGTGCCATCAAGATAGGGGAGTTTTAAGGAAAGAAGCAATGTTTCCTATTATGCTGCTGAGGTTTTCTCTTGCTTTCCTGCAGGCACCGCCTAGGACCCTTAGACCTCGCTTCAGGAAGAAAAGTACCTCGTCCTCCGCCACTGAAACAATGTGAGTGCAATGAGCCAATAGCACCAAGATCCACAGAATGTCTCTCTTCTGCCTTAAAGAGCTACTCGTTGATAACGTAGGAAACAGCAGTGGGATGGATGTGCTTTGATGTACAGCGTTGTAGACATGGCCTTTCTCTCTCCTCTCTCTGTATCCTTCTGTTACACGCTTCTCGCGTTCCTCCGTGACGGGGGTAGGACGGTCTGGCAGACACCTCCAGGTTAAGAGTCCTCGTTCCGTTCGCAGAGCGTTACACCCCGTCCCGTCAGGCTGTACATTTCCAATTCTCATTTGTGTCTGCACCGCTCTAGCTCTGTGAATGCACAGCGGAAACAAAAATAATCGGTCACTCATGATGATACATTGACAGTGTATTTATTTATGGCTTGATCATGAACGAAGTGGATATGCAGAAGCCACGGATTTCTCTTTCTTCCCTTCCTCCTCAAGACTGTGAATGATGTCACCAATGTCAAAATGCTTTGACTGTACAAAGTGTCCGAGATCGATTAGCGAAAGCTGAGCTGCAGCTCTGTTTCTCTTTCTGTAAGTAAATCACGTGTTCTGAGAAAATCGTTGCGCTAAAAACCACACAGAACCACTTACAGAGGACGAGGAAGACATGCGAGAGAAAATAAATGGTTTCAACGATGTAATGAAGAGGGAGTCTTAATTTTGATCAGCCTGAGCCAGGAGAGTATTGTGTGGAAAATTATGGTGGCTAGAAGAGCCAGATCGTATCGCTTGTGGCAAATGTTCTACTGCCAGTTTTAAAGTGTGAGCAAGCCAGGCTTGTCCTTGCTGCAGCGACAGAAGTTAGAATCGCTTTAGTGACGCACTTCCAGGGGAAAAATACGCACCTTTCTCCCCTGCCTGCGTCAGTCCCCCTGCCCCGCTTTCCTCGTGAGGTGCTGCTGATTTACTGGCTGGAGCAGAGCAGGGCGCTGGCTCTGAGCTGCTTTTTGAGTTTCACTTGTAGCGTGGAGTCTGGTTAGAACCACGAGAACCCAACAGAGGTGGTGTATTTGTATCCGTACCTAAATGAGAAATATAAAAGAGGAGGAAGACGTGGTAGGGTTTGTGTATTTGTGCTTCAAGTTGGTGTCTCTTGTAAGTGTTGAGCATGTGAGATTCACACATAAGTTAATTACGTGGCCCTTTGTGTTTGCTCTTGGACCTGTCACATAGAGTAGAAAAAGATTTAGCGTTACGTAGAACGTGCTGTCACTAACGGATCCGTACAGGGGCCTGAGGATGAACAGCTGCAGCAGCCCGGGATGCCAACAGCCGGCTGGAGTGTTTATAAGGCTCAGAGATGAATCTGAAGCGGCCTCTGAAACCTTTTCTCTGCCGGGTACACATCGATAGCCCAGCTGTCCCCGTCTGATGGATCCCTGAGGTTTCCCCCAGAGCTTCCTGCCTACATGGGGAAGGGAGAAATAAATTAATCGCACGCACAAATGTTTATCTGACCTGGCTAGGAAATGGAAAAAGCAAGTATTTCCTGTGTCTGCCACAGTATTTGGCCTCATTACCTGAGAATTTTATTTCCTTTACATGTGCTAATTAAATCTGATTTTGCAATGGGCAAGAAGGAAAAGGTCTTCAGAAAGTAAATTGGAAAAAACCAACCAACCTGTCTAAATAGCAGTTACAGAAGAGTCAGTTCTTGGAAGATAGTCAGCAAAAGCTTTGAGAAGCTAAGCTTGTGTGTTTTATTTTTAACCAGCTTTCGAGTTTATTTGATTTCTTTTGGCAAACATTAAAAAGAAATAGAAAAACTGCCTGCAGTGTTAGCAGAAAATTAAATCCTGTTGCAAGCAAGCTATGTTTCCCTGCTATGCAATGGGCTGCGTAAGATAAAAAAGAAGCTGACAAGTTTGCACTCAGTTATGCCAAAAAAACCCAGTGACGTAGAGCTACATAACATCTGACAAACTCTATTCTCAGACACGCTGTATTAACATTGATTCTCACTAAAACTACTAAACGTGCGTCTAATCTGCTGTTTTACTGTAAACTTGACTGTTTAGCATTTCTTAAGTGCTGAGGTGAAATTGTTGACAAAGGGAGTTGCCTTATATCTCTCAAAACATTCACTGTATAAACGAGAAAAAATAAACCTTTTCATATCTCTGGCAAAAATGTATTATCAACGGAGCTGTATATTTGTGTATAGGTAGACAAGAAATGTGATTGCGTAACCACGTACACTTAGAGCCACAGAATCATAGAACACGTTCGGCTGGAAGGGACCTTTAAAGGTCATCTAGTCCAGCCGCCCTGCAGCGAGCAGGGACATCTTCAGCTAGATCCGGCGCCGCAGCGTTCCGTGCACGGAAGGGAACGGTCATTTACTTTTCATTCCTCACCTTCCACGCGCAGGTTGGTTACGGGTTTTGCCCCAAGTGGGTCGCTTCGCTCGTTGGGCAAGTGCTCGTTCAGAATCAAGGCTCAGCCGCGAAGCCTTTTGTTCCAGTTTCCCTCTGGAGCCCGATCCAGAGAGTCGCCTCTCCGCGCTGCTGCTGACCCCTCCCGGCAAGCCGGAGCAAAGAGAAGATGTCTGCGCGGTGGTTTATTTCCACCTGCAAATTATCTCTCTTCTTTGCCGTAAATTCACGTGGGTTATGACGAGAACGCGCTCAGAGCGGCTCAGCGCAGCCCTTTGTGCCTCTCCCTCGTGGCAGGGGCTGTCGCCGACTGCTGAATCGGGATCGCGTCAAATATGGACAAGACGGGCTTCGCGAGTGTCACTGTCACCTGGGAACCAATCCCCCGCTAATCTCAGCGGCGCGGGCACAAACCCTGCACGGAAGAGCAGAGTTGGGCTGTTCCTGTTAAGAAGGAGAAAGCTGCTTGGCCAGACACGACGCTCCCCGGCCTCACGCAAACAACCCGCTGCCTCCAACCGCTCCCCCGTAGCGACGAAACCCCCGAACCCGCGACCGAGCGCTCGTCGATTGCAACCTCCTTTTTGCCGTTCGTTTCGGGTCCCCGTTTTGCATCCGGCACCGTTTGAAATAGCCGAGGACACTACACGATGGGATTTGCGTTTAGACACTATTTAAGGGTTGTCATTGTGCACTTCATGTGATTTCTTTTCTGTGGTTGGTAGAAAAAGATCCGTGATGAAATGGTACAACACTCCATGCCTCACAGGGTTGGCCGTTACAACTGTATTCCAAAGGTTGATGTTTTGCTGGTTTTGTTACACTGCTTGATATACATCTTGAATAAAGTCTTAATCTTTTCATTAAAAAGTTAAAAAAACCCCACAAAACAAAACATCTTTAGTCTGTTCAATGTATCTGGCAGGCCAGAATAATTACTTTGATCGCTGTGTTATTTTTATCTCAATTCTGGCTCACTGTACATAGATGTATTCACTAAGTGCTGCATGTCCTTCAGAACTTCTTTCTGTATTATGAACTGGAAAAAAAAAAATACAGCTACTGAACACTCTGAGTAACTAGTGAATTCATTCAAATGCTACGGCCTCGTACAGCAAACCGTCACTTGCTAGACCGGTGGCTTGGGAGCTGATAACCAGGGACTATCTGCTTAATAACACATTAATTCTTAGTGAATGTTTTAAAGCTACTGCTGGAAGCAACCGCTGGTCTTACACTTGCTCAAGTATTGGCTCTGTAGAGAAAAGCTCTGCTCTAGCCCTTGGCTGCACTGTACTGCTCCAAAATGACCCCGTAATAAATCCTCAGGTTTTGCTCCACATCTACGTGCGCTCAGGGATACGCTGGGTGAGGTACGACCAAGCGTAAAGACTAAACAAGAACATACTCGGAGTTGGCTGCTTGAGGATGTAGCACAGGACCCAAAGAATATTTTCTACTGCTCAAAAAAACCCAAACAATGTGGGGTGCAAAGTGTGAGCCTTGTAATGAAGTTTGGTGGAGCTACATTTTAAAATTTGTTATATAAACTGCACGTAGCCATGAAACAGGTTTTTTTCTGTGCTCTCTAGCACAGAGACATGGCAACAGTTTAAGTGGTACGATGACAGGCAACAATAGCGACACAGACCCCGCGCCGCTCTATCCCCTCCCCCAGGAAGCTCCATTCAATGAGCTACCGATAATTAAGGACACAGGAAAATATATCCTGGGGATATTTAAGTATGCTTCTTTCAAAAATTTTAAGATTAAATATGTGGCATTATTCACTTTTAATGATGTTTAGACTGTATTAAGCCCTGTACGTTTGTTACACACCGTCACAGGAAACCGGCAGAGATCGGAACGTGCAGGTGATCTGCTAAGTCAAATACAAATTGCAGCTCAAAAAAAATCATGAATATTCCTTTATTTTGAGCATTATACCCATAATTCTGATCAGATGATATGCACATGTTTATTTAGAAAAGTAACAGGTATTACACATTGATGTTCTGAAATTAAGACCATACCACAGTTGGCACCACCTCTTTCCTTAGGGAGGTGCAAAAATGAAAGCAAGATTCCTATACGCGGAGATCTGTGCGATCGTGATACTTCTGGTAGGGATCATCAACATACCAATTTCTTCTTTTCCAGAAAGAAGTGGTCATTTTATCAAGAAGTTTACATTGCGTTCTAGTGCACAGCGTGAGCTCTCTCAAACGCTTCCTCTGGGCAGCTGACTTCTTCCACAGTTTCTTCTTATAACCAGCCTGTCAGAAAAAAATACACAAAAGACTCGGAAGCGGGTTGTTGGAATATGGAAAGGCAAGCCGGGAGAAATCCTGTGTCCAGTTTTGGGCTCCCCAGTTCAAGAGAGACAGGTACCTACTGGAGAGAGTCCAAGGGAGAGCTACGAGGGTGATCAAGGGACGTGAACATCTCTCCTGTGAAGAGAGACTGAGAGAACTGGGGCTGTTCAGCCTTGAAAGGAGGCGGCTGAGAGGGGACCTTATTAATGTATAGAAACATCTGAGGGGTGGGAGTCAAGAGGAAGGGGACAATCTCTTCTCAGTGGTGCCCAGTAACAGAACAAGAAATAATGGGTTTAAGTTAGAACATAGGAAGTTCCACCTCAACATGAGGAGAAATTTCTTTACTGTGAGGGTGCTGGAGCCCTGGCCCACGCTGCCCAGAGAGGGTGTGGAGTCTCCTTCTCCGGAGACTTTCAAACCCTGCCTGGACACGTTCCTGTGTGGCTGCCCTGGGGGATCCTGCTCTGGCAGGGGGGCTGGGCTAGGTGAGCTCTAGAGGTCCCTTCCAGCCCTGAACATCCTGTGATTGTCTGATTCCCTGCCTTCAGGAGGAGGGCAGTCTCTGTTCAGAGCTTTTTTAAACCTCCGCACTGGCTACTGCTCTCTAACGACAGGAAAATAATAAGCCCCCTGACTGTAAAAAAACACGCTTGCATTAAGGAAAATCGCCTTACCTTTCTCCTAACCCAAAGGCCATTGTGGAGCCGGAGAAACCTTTTGACCACGGATTTTACACTTTTCCTCTTCCCCTTCCTCAAGCTGCAGTAGGTGAGCGTCCGCACGGGCTGCAGCGGCGCGCTGGGGAGCAGAGCTGTGACGCTAAAACCCACCCCCAGAGCAGGGCAGAAACGAGGCAGGAATGAATGAAACAAACCAGGCAGGAACGAAACGTCTTGTTTTCCCCCGTTACGCTCGACGCAAGATGTAAACCGGGGTTTTCCCGTCCGTACCTGCTGAGCAGCGAGGCGGTGCCTCCCGCGGGCGGGTTCCCCCAGAGCAGCGGCGGGTTCCTCAGCGGGGCGGCCGGCGGCGGCGCCCTCCCCTGCCCCACGCACCGGCCGCCCAGCCAGAGCCCCGGGCCGGGGCCGCGGGCGGCGCGGGGGGCCCAGCGCCCCAGGATCCCTGCGGGGAGACAGACCCTGAGCGAACGCCCCGCGCCGCCGTCTCCCGGCCGCTCCCCCCAGCCCGCCCCGCCCGCCCCGCCTCGGCCGCCGCCAGACACCGACCCGCCACCAGCCCACGCGCCGCCGCCACCGCCGCCGCCATTTCCCAGCGCCCCGGCTACGGCAGGCGGCGAAGGTCACGCCGCGCCGGGGGCGGAGCGGCTTGTGACCGCCCTGCCCTCGCTCCGCCTCGCCGCAGCGCTGGGGACGAGCGCTCCCCGCCCCGGGGCGTCCCGCCCCGCCCCAGCGGGGCCGCCCCGAGGGAGGGGAAGTCCCAGTCCCGCGCATGCGCGGCAGGCACGGCCCCGCGGCAGGGACCTGGCGGCGGCGGCGGCGGCGGCGGCGAGATGTGACGTTTGGCGCTGCCCGCTCCGCGCCCGCCGATTGGGCGCCTGCCCGTCACTCTCCGATGGGAGCGGCCACGCCCCTGGCGGAGCGGAAGCGCGGGAGGCCGCCCCGCATGCGCGCCGCGCCGTGCGGGCCGTGAGGGGGGGGCGGAGGCAGTTACCGCGCACGGCGCCTTCCTGCAGCCTGGCCCCGCCGCCACCGGCTCCGCGGCCATGCTGCGGGCGTGTCACCGAGCGGGGGTCGCCGTGGCCGCCCAGGTGAGCTATCGGCGGCGGGCCCGGGGAGAGCCCACGAGCCGTCCTCGCTGTCGCCTGCCCTACGGTCGGCGAGGGCTCCCGGCTCGTAGGGCCGGGGCTGGGCCGGGCTGGGCCTGACTGCGGGGGCAAGCGGGGACGTGACGGGGCGGGGGGGGGGGGGGGTGGGTCGCGAGGCTCGGCGCGTCCTCTAATCGCGGCTCGGTCTCCTCTTGAATGACTCCGCACGCGCGGGCCGCGATTGGCCGCTCGGCGTTTTGAGGGGCGGCCGCGAGCGCCAACGGGGCGCCTGGGTGGGCGGGGGACGGGCCGTGGGCAGGTGGCGGCACTACGAGTCCCGGCGTGCAGCGCGCCAGCCCCGCGTGGGGCGGAGGTTTGCCCCGGCCGCAAGGCACGCTGGTCCTTGTAGTCCGCAGGGGGCCTCGCCCTCGGGGTGGGCGGGGCGCGGCGCATGCCGGGAGCTGCAGTCCCCCGGCCGTGCCCTGAGCTCAGGCCCTGCCGCCGCCTCTCCCGCCGGTCCTGGCCTGGGGCAGCGCCGGGCCGTCGGTGGCCGCAGCCCCGAGGGGCGGCTGCTGCTGGGCGGCGGGCACGCGGCCGGCCGGCTCCTCGGCGGCGGCGCGGCGGGGCCCGCTGCCCCCGGCGGGGAAGGACGTGACCTTGCTTTCCCCGCCGCGGCCTCCCCTGGCGCCGCCCCGGCCGGTACCTCGCAGGCCCTGCCCGTTCTGAGCCCGCCCGGCTCTGCCGCTCACGGCGGGAGTCCCGGGGCTCGGGGTGGGGAGCACCGGCAGCGTGAAGGTGTGAGGGGGCCTGTGGCCCTAACGGGGGCCCTTCGGAGCTCGCAGCCAGACACGAGAAGAATGTGCAATGCCAGGGAGGGGGAAAGGTGCCCTTTGGGTGCATTTTGTGGACTTTTGGCCTTCCCCGTCATTAGAGATGAGCAAGCTGATGTGCTGTGTTGCCTTCTTAAAGCAGTTGGCCAATCTGAAGAAGCTTAATGGCAAGGATGACTCCTTTGCTAAGGCCCCAACTTGTATTTCAAGTATCTGCTTAACAGTAATAAAAAATAATCCCATGAGAACATTAATACTTTACACTCCAGCATCGTTACTCTCTGTTCACACAGCTCAGCAAAGGAGAAGCCGTGTGTGCAGCCCCACTGGCTCTGCAGCTGGCAGGTAACCGCGTTAAAGCTGCCCCCAGCCTTTCCCCCGCAGCAGCTGGTGGTTCCTCTGCTGCTTTATAAGGCTGGAGAGTTCTCCTGGCCAGGCCATGTGATGCCCGCTGAAATGAAGCTCTGGGTTTGCAGGCCCGTGGAAAGTCTGAGCTGGGAGTTAAGAAGACAGAAAACAGACTTTTGCGGATGTTCATCACTTAGGGCTATTTGTGTGTATCCAGTCTTTGAAAGAATGTGTCCAGAATGACTGTAGAGCAGTGGGAGAGCCAGTGTTGTGCTTTCCAGATCAGATCTGTGAACGTTTGGTGGAATGACTGTGCAGGCAGAGCTGGCACAGCACACTGTGAAGTTTGTGGTCTGTATCTTTGCTCTTTGTTTCCTTACTTCAAACAAATAACTTTGTCCTTTTATTGCTACTCATAATCCCTGATGAGGCCAAGTACAATCGGGATTTAGTTTAGACGGCAGAAGTGGGCATGCTGTGAAATAGTTTTTACACATTGTGCTTCTCTTTATTCTTATTGAGGGGAGGCTTTGTGGCATACTCTAATGTATACACGTGAAGGCTGTTGCTGGTTCCATGGGCTTTCTGCAACTAAAACCTGTTTTTGGGTGGCAAAGGAGCCAGAAACTGGAAATAAGAAACAAATGTTTTAACTAGAGTGTTTCTTTTGCGAGAGGTGCAGAATTGTGGACTCTCATAGAATAAGTGCTAACTTGATTTGAGATAGAACCATAGAACTGTCAGGATTGGAAGGGACCTTGAAGATCATCTAGTCCCAACCCCCCTGCCATGGGCAGGGACATCCCCCACTAGATCAGGCTGCTCAGAGCCCCATCCAGCCTGGCCTTAAAAACTCCCAGGGATGGGGCTTCCACCCCCTCTCTGGGCAACCTGTGCCAGAGTCTCACCACCCTCATGGGGAAGAACTTCTTCCTAATGTCCAATCTGAACCGATCCATCTCCAGCTTTAATCCATTCCTTCTAGTCCTGTCACTACTCGACATCCTAACAAGTCTCTCACCAGCTTTCCAGTGCGCCCCCTTAAGATGGTACAAGAGAGTTTTTCCACAAGTAGTGAAAACTCTTGTCATGGAAGTAAGACCCTCAGGCTATTCCCGAAAAGAAACATGTGATTTTTAAAGTTGTAACTGTTTTTTAAGAACGGGACCCTTTTTACATACCTGTTATATGGAAGCTGACATTGAGGTGAGTCTGGTTCTGTTTTGTGGTGTTAAACTACTCCTTTACAGGTTAAAAAACCCAGTTGCATAAGGAGGGCTGGACCTGGTCAGGACTGGGGGGTAACAGATCTTTGGTGACGCTCAGTTGCTGGAGCAGACTGAGAGAGGGGCAGCAGAGCATGGCTGGATGGAGATAGCAAAGCAGCTGCTGCTCCCCAAAGTCAGAGCAACTTGAAGGTTTAGGTGTGGAAAATTCCAGCAGAGAGCTCGTAATGGAGACAGGGAGACTTGTCCCTCTCTCCTGTGAGCTCTGTGCACGGAGGGTCAGTAAGCTCGGTAACAAGTGAATTGAAATTGTGGCTTAGAAGTGAGTCTTTATCACAGCAATTTTGTAAATGCTTTCAGCTATGTGTGCAGTCCTACAGAGAGACTTTTCTTCCGTTATTTGGAGTATTTCTGTAGTTTTCTCTGAAAAAACACAGAGGGCGTTCTGTAAAAAGGTACGACGTTTGGCAGAAGGCTGAACGATGGGAAATTCATTTGGGTTCTGTGGCCAGATATCCTTTTTACACCTAACCTCTGTCGTAACAGAAATACCTTCCTCTGAAGTTCCTGCTTTGCTCTTTCTGTGTGAGTACACAAATCCCACGTTGCAGAAAGCAGTACGTGCCTTGTGAGCCTCGTTCTGAACAAATTCTGGGTCAGGATGCCTGAGCCTGGTGACTCAGAGTGAATGAACGCAGAGGATGGTGTGCCCTGTGTCTGTCTTTTTTTTTTTTATTTCAAGTAAGGTGTGAAGTATAAGCCTGCAGGGCAGATTTTATTTTTTTTGAATGATGTTCTGCCGTGCTGTGCCGTAGCTCTCCTGAGTACTTTGCCAGGGCGAGCTCATGTGGGTTATGTCAAATGCTGGATTCACCGGGGCTCTTAAGATTAACCAGAGTGAAGAGAGGATGTGCCCTGCAAAGTGATTCTCACGCTGATGGAATAGTAGAATGTATGTAAATGAATGTAAAGACATAGGTATTTAAGAAGTTAAGTGGAACAAATTGCATGTAGAGGAGGAGGAAGAAGAAATGGGAGCAGCTGCCCTGCAGTGCCCTTGCTGTGGGCACCCGTGCCATCTGCGTGATGCCTTATCAAAAGGGTTTTATCTGTCTTCTGTTCTGCAGGACAGCAAGGGATTTATTTCTGCCTTTTACAGGACACAGCGACGCGTGCGTGGTGTCTTCCTTCCAAAGGCTTTGATGCCAAATCCTTCCAAATCCATTATTACAAATAAGTAACAGGTCTTACAAATGACAAACTCCTGGAAATTATGCAAAGGGGAGGTTAGGAACTACCTGTAAATTTTCAAAATAGGGTGATAGAGCAAATACAAACCAGATTATTATGAGCAAATACAAACCAGATTATTATGATGGCCAAACGAGGGCAATGCTTCTTTTAAAAGAGAATTGGTTTTTAAAAAACAGAGATTTTTGGATGTGAGGGAGGAAAATTAGAGTTGAGCTGCTGCTCATAAAACATTGATACCTCAAGATTTTTGGTTGTTGTTCCACTGGGCAGCTGCAAGAATTTCTGTTTGTGGCAGCAACTTGAAAGAAAGTGTTGATGGGGACTGGTTTTGGGTTTAGTTCTCGCTCCCATTCCTGTGTGTGCGAGTCCGACATCGTAGAGCGAGCACCTGCCTTTTGGTTCCTCTCATTTTGATGAATGGCGGATAAAACCGAGCATTTGGCTAATCATAGAATAGCCCTGCTCGGAGGGGACCTTGAAAGATCATCTGATCCAAAGAGCTCCTGGATTAAAACCAATAATCCCATGAAAGAAAACCCAAGCCCCTCCTGATGTACAAAGGAGAACTGCTGAACGCCCGGCGAGGGGCTGGGCTGACGGCTTGTTTCCAAGTGAGCATTAGGCAAAATAATGTAAACCCAGAGTATTGGAAGGGACCCAAATTGAATGGATCAATAGAAAATAACTTTTTTCCTCCATCCCTCCTGTTGATTGAGCTGTAGACATAATGCTCAAATATTTTGCTCATTCTGTGCTTCATGGTGTGATAGGATCCTGCGGAGACTCGGAAGCATGTCCAGCACTCAGTTACAAATTGATTTAAGAAGCTTTTATTAGTGAAGTTCACTGTGGAACGGCCAGTGAAGGCTCAGTGTGTGCTTCTGGGGCGATCAGGTGTAATAATCTAAAACATTACAGAGTGTATTTAGTATTTTGTCTTCTGTCCTGGCCATCATAAGCAAGAAAATCAAGCATGAAGCACGGCCAGAGCCTGTGAAGCTCTCAGGGGTAAGAAGAGCACGTTTCCTCTTGCTGTGCACATGCTCCTGTTACTAATAAAAAAAAAGCTGGCTGCCATTCTGGAAAAAATAAGAATTCAGTGTTCCTGCCTTTCTCCTCTGCGCTGTTGGACAAGGATGGGACCTAAACCACAAGATTTGTGCTTGTTACTTAATGCCGAAATAGGGAAAAGAAGAAACAAAAGAAAATAGAGGAGTTCGTCTTCTGGGGTTGTGTTGTAGTGAAACAGCTCCCAATTTTCTTTTTTTCTGTTTTGAAGAAAAAGTTTGTCATTGCCCAAAATATCTCAACAGTGGGATAAGTTCCTTCTGTGCCTCGCACACCGATTTCCTGCGAGTCCTCTATTGCTCTCTTAGCAATTCACAGGCAAGGGAAAAAAAAAACCACCTGAGGGGGACAGCATTTTCCCTTCTTCTGTAGGCTGGAGTAGCTTAACGAGTCTTTCTGGTTAATCTTAGTTTCCAGCTAAAATATAAAGAAGATAAAAATCTTGGGTAATCTGGGTTTTGTGAAGTAGAATATAATGAAATGTCACTCTTCGTAGAGTAATTTCATTTATATTATAATCCGATGCCTATCTGGGAAGTGGATGAGTTGTTAATGCTTTTAAAGAGGAAGCCTTGATTTGGAAGCTCAAGGAGAACTGCTTGTATGTCTCCAGAAGTAAAATACATTTAAGTATTAAATATAGTTTTCAGTAGTTTCAAGTATTGAACCAGCTGTTGTCTTTTGCATTGCTCACAGCTGAGCTGTTTTAGCACACACGATTGTTGAAGAGAATCTGAACTAATCCAACTGTATCACACGAACATCAACGTTGGGAACACAAATATGGAAAATAAGTGGAGAAATAATCTAGGTTGGGGCTTTTTTGGGGGGGGGGTTGGGTTATTTTGTTTGGGTTTTTTTTTCCCCACTCATTTTTCAAAATGCCTGATTACTTCTTAAAAAGCCCTTAACCTGCCAGCTGCACAGAGTCTGATGTCCCTGCGCTGGTGCTGGCTGCTGCCTTCCTTCGGGGGGCGTGCGGGACATCGCGGTGGTGCTGCTGAGGTGAAGAGATACTGAAACGTGGTCACTGCTTAACTTTCTGCTCCTCCACCCCTTGCAGAACAGCCGCTGTGGGAGAGCGTCGCTCCGTCCGTTACGACTCTGCCGTGGCTACACTACGCACTCGGGAGAGTCTGGGTGCGTAGAAGGTTTTGGAGGGTGGAATCGGTTCTTCTGTTGCGTTGGCCAAGAATCTGCTCCTTAGTTTCACGTGAGAGCGGCTTGGTTGAGTAACTCTTCTCGTGGTTCTGGACGTTCCTTGTTTGATTCAGTCACATTTAAATGAAAGTAATCAAGATGATCAATATTTAGAAAGAAGGTTGTGGTTTGCTGTCTTGTCTTTGGGCTAGAGTCGTAGCACGGTTAGGCTGGAAGGGACTTTTAGAGGCCATCTAGGCCAACCCCCTGCAGTGAGCAGGGACATCTCTAACTAGATCAGGTTGCTCAGAGCCCCATCAAGCCTGACCTTGAATGATGAGGGATCTACCTTCTCTCTGGGCAACCTGTGCCAGCGTTTGGCCACCCTTATTGTAAAATAATTTCTTCCTTCTATCCAGTCTAAATTTGCCCTTTTTTAGTTTAAAACTGGTTAGCCGTGAACCGACACGGTACCAGGGATTTGCCGGTGCTGGGAGTGATTTACCGTGGGTGCTGGCTTCTGGAACAGCCTGGTTGTCTCCAGCTCTAAGTTAAAGACTCACAAACTGGTTGCTGTTTGTCATATAGTACAATTTACGTAACTTTTACTCTTTTTTTTCCCCCCGCTCAGTGTCTCTGTAGGCAAAATCATTGGTGCAGGTGTCCTGTTTGTGGGTGGAGGGGTAGGTGGAACCGTCCTGTACGCCAGCTATGATCCACAGTTCCGGGAGAGTGTCGAGAAGGCTGTGCCCTACTCGGATAAACTCTTTGAGCTGGCGCTTGGTCCTGCACCTTACAGCGCCCCGATGCCGAAGAAACCGGTAAGTGCTTCCCGCTCCACCTCACCCAGTAGTTTTTTCTTTTTTTCTTTTTTTTTTAAAAGAGCACCTGCTCTCAGTTTGCGAATTGTAGTTAATTTTGCCATACGCTGAGTTGAGAATTTTTAAGAATCCTTAAGAAGGTTTAGGAATTGTGAACTGAGGTGCTACTTTGTGCTGCCTAACTTTTCCCGTTACCATCTTGTGATTGTGGTCTCTGCGATGTAAAACTCTTATTTTCATTTACAGTAAAATAATCTAGCAGGATCCTAACGGAATAACTCTTCTGCATAAACTCAAATAAGTCAGGGAAAGAGAGAGGTAGGTGACACACCAAAATTCAGCTGTTTTGCTGTAACTAGGGATTTAGTGTAGCTAGTGGTGTAGCAGGATTAGACAATTTTATATTTATAAGTTATCGTCTGCCCAGTCATGGCTCTGCCTCAAATGCTGGGTAGTGACCACTGATGGCCTAACTTGTTTTGACAGTAAGTGCTTGAGGGATTTGAAATAAAGAGAATTGTCAGCTGAATTAGTTTAAGATATACCTCTATGGACTAAATAATATCCAGGGGGAAATAATTGAAATTTGCTTTCTGAAATTGTTTCAGACCTTCATGTACTTGTGTTTTTTTTTATAGTTTCTGCATTATATGCAGTCTTTCCAAACACACAGAAGTGTTTGGGTCATGAAATTATTTGCTTTTTATGCATACCTTGGTAAATATTTGTGGTGAGAACTGGCACTACTATACTTTGAGTTTTGGACAGGTGAAAATTGTGAAGATTTCTTATAAATTAAAAATCAAGGCGCAAAATTACATGGCCTTACTGCTGTTTGCATGTGTACCTTGAAATTTAGCTTTGTGGTAGGGTCGTCTGGATGTGGAAATACTCTTTTCCATTTTAATGGAATCGGTGAGACACAGGCTGTTTGGAGAACTAATGATATTTCTTATATTTGATCTTTCAAGATACAGCAAGGTCCGTTGAAAATCTCATCTGTAGCAGAAGTAATGAAAGAGTCTAAACAGCCTGCTAGCAAATCCCCGATGAGCAAAACAGAAGCTGTTCCTCCTTCAGAGGAAAAAGAAGGTAACTTCACAGAATGTCATGTAGAAAGAAATGAAAGACTTGATGATCTCTTACGTCGTACATCCTAGGGTAGATTAAGATAGTCCTTTGGAGTGGTTGAAGATGAGTATGTTATTCTTAGAATTAATGTGATTTTCTTTTCAGTCGTGAGAAAAATGCCTTTAGCTACTTTTTTTGCTATTTTAAAAAAAAATATTTAAACTTATAGAACATTTGGAATTTGACACAAACAACTAACTGCAAAACATCCACAAAAGACGGGCGCAGGTTGATGATCTGTTGTGTCAGGTGGACAAGTTGCAGGAAACAGTTAAAAGGCAGCGCAGTGTTCAAGGAACCGAGAAGGAGATACGTGGTTTCAGAACCGTGCTGCTGTGGCAGATGTTACAGAGCGTGAGGCTCCTTGGACCCTGGTGACCCGCAAAAGCAGGACTCTGCTTCAGTCCCCCTCTCCAACATTCCAACGAAAGCTTTAACAGCTGTAGACACCCACGAACAAGGTCTGCAAGGAGAACCTGTACCAGCAGCACACGGTGGATACCACAAAAAGAAGCGTCGAGTACTTGGTGGCACGAGTCCAAAGTGGTAACACTTGCGCCATTCCAAGCAGCTGAGGAGCAGGCCAGCCGGAGCTGTAACAAATGTTCCTTTGCTGCCTCCCAAGATGTGGACCAGAAGACCAACCACCTCAAGCGTACGGATACCGTTACACGCAGCCTGGGGAACAAACCGGAGGAGCTGGAGCTCTGTGCCCTGTCAGAAAGCGATGGTGTCGTAGGAATAACTGAAACGTGGTGGGATGACTCGCGTGAGTGGAGGATCACAACGGATGGCTAAAGGCTACTTTGTAAAGACAGACAGGGAAGAAGGAGTGATGCTCTATGTTAAGGAGAACCTCAAATGTATAGAAGTCATCTGCAGCGATTGTGGAAGCCCTGTTGAGTGGCTCTGGGTCAAGGTCAGAGGGGTTGTGTCCATGGGGGATCCTACAGTAGATGTCTGCTACCGACCCCAAGACAGTAAGGCCAGAGAAGCAATACTTGGGTCACTTGAGCAAGCTTCAGGTCAACACTCACCGACAAAACAAGATGGGTGACTTCTACTCAGACATTTGTTGGAAGAAAATACAGCAGCTCACAGATCATCGATCGAGTTCCTGAAATGTGTGGAGGACTTCCTTCTCTTACAGACAGTAGATGGGCCAGCCAGGAGTGAGGCACTGCTGGATTTGCTCTGCACAGACCAGGAAAACCTGCTTTGGAATGTCTCGGTTAAGGATAGCTTTGGCTGCAGTGATCACAGCGTTGTGGAGTTTGGGATCCTGCTGAGCACACAGAAGTTTGGTCCTAAGACAACAGTTTTGGATTTTTAGAAGAGCAAACTTGCCGTTGGGCCCCAGGCCTTGGGAACAAAACCCCAAGTTGATGCAAACACAGACTTGCCATCAGGAAAGGAAGAGTTGGTGTGTGAACTGTTACAGGAGCCTGACCCCTACAAGCTGATGGCCGCAGCCGTTATCCACCCCAGCGTGCCGAAAGAGCTGTGAGACCAGTGTCCATAGTCTTTGAGAAGTCGTGGAGATTGGGGGACATCCCAGAAGACTGGTGGAAGGCTAGTATCACCCCCCATTTACAAGAAGGGCTTAAAGAAGGATCCAGGAAATGACAGGCCCATCAGTCTTACTTCAGGTCCTGGAAAAGTTATGGACTGAATCCTGCTGGGGACTGTCACAAGCCAAGTGGAGCACGTGATTGGAAAAAGCCAGCACAGATTGGCCAAGGGCTGATCGTGCTTGACAGACCTGATTGTCTTCTACGACAAAGTAACGTGCTTGGTTGAGGTGGGCTGAGCAGTGGACGTTGTCTACCTGGATTTCTCTGAGGCTTTCGACATGGTTTCCCACAGCCTCTTCCTAGAGAAACTGGTGTGTTATGATTTAGAGAAGTGGTCTGTGTGGTGGTGGGAACTGGCTGACTGGAGAGTGCTGGTACGTAGCTCCTTCTCAGATGGGCAACATGTCAAAAACGGGGTCCCTCAGGGATCAATATTGGGCTCAATGTGGTTTAAATGTCTTCATAAGTGATCTGGATGATGGGATCAAGCGCACATTAGTGAAGTTTGCTGGATGATACCAAACCGAGATGACGTGGACACTGGGGAAAGGAGACACACCCCTTAAGAAGACCTGGATAGGTTGGAAGAGTGAGCTAAGAAGAACCTTACGAAGTTCAGGCCTTGCACCAGGGAAAACACGATCCAGGAGCGCAACACAGGCTGGGATCTACCTGGCTGGGGAGCAGCTCTGTGGAAAGAGAACTGGAGGTCCCAGTGGACAACAGCCGCAATATGGGTGAACATTTGCTGCAGCAAAGAAGGTCAAGGAGTTGCTGGGTCACATCAACAAGGGCATCGCCACAGATAAGGAAGTCATGATCCCACTCTATAGGCCACACCTGGAACGCCATGTTCCCTTTTGGTCCCTGCTCTTCAAAGAAGATGTGGGCAGGCTGGAGCAGGTTTAGAGAAGGGCTGTGAAGGTGATCAGAGGTCTAGGAAGCTGCTGTCTGAGGAAAGGCTGGGAAAGCAGGGTTTGTTCAGTCTTGAGAAAAGAAGGCTTAGGGGAGACCTTATCACCGTGTTCCAGTATTTACAGAGTGGCTACAAAGAAGATGGAGACTCCATTTTTACAAGGAGTCACATGGAAAAGACGAGGGGTAGTGGGTACAGGAGATGCTGGAGAGGTACTGATCAGACACAAGAGACAGACTTTTCCCAGTGAGAACAGTCAGCCCTTGGAATGGCTCCCCAGGAGAGTGGTGGATTTGTCAACACTGGACACTGTTAAGATTGAGCTGGACAGGGTGCTGGGCCATCTTGTCTAGACTGTGCTTTTGCCAAGAAAGGTGGGACCAGGTGATCTTGGAGGTCCCTTCCAACCTGGTCTTCTGTGATTCAGTGACTCCTTGCACACTTGAGACATGAGACTCAGCAGGAAGAGCGCTTTGGGTGCTGCACTCTGAACCCATTTACATCTTCTTCGTGCAAGTGAAAGAAGCTTCAGTTTGGATAATAAGTGAGCTAGTGGAAAGCCAGATCAAATGGAACTGGTTTAGAGAGGAGCAGTTGCGACGTCTTTTTATATTTGTCTCTCATGGCTCTGCATGCGTGTGTGTCTGTGTAAGTAATACCTGCTTACCGTTTGTGAAATTCTCTTTTTTCTGGAATTAATATCACTGTCCAGATAACTGCACAGAGGAAAAAAAAAAAAGTGTTGTATGGCTGTTCTTACATTACAGCTCATCTGTACTAACTGGTTTTGTTTTGTAACTGTACTTAACAGCGGGCAAGGCTGCAGCACAGATCATCTCTGCAACAGGTGTGGCCATGTCGGTGCCAGCTCCGGGGATAGAGACTGAAGAAGGTGAAAAAGATCATGTGAATATGATGAATTACAACAAAATCCTGTAGCTTCGAGTGCCTTAATTCTTACTGCTGTGTTGGTATTCGTTGTTTTTTTAAAGGCGTGATTGTTTGTACCTTCCACAGAAGGAAACTTTCATGCTCTGTTAATAGATTTTTTAACATACTGAGAAGCTGAGGAGGATACCTGGGACAGGCATGGGTGTGAACGCAAGAGAGAAATTGGCCTTAATGCTGAACTGGAACTTGTAGAGTCCAGTTTGCCTCTGCTCTGCGGCTTTCTGGTTGTGGTTCAGAACGGTGTGTCTGCCCGGGGCCAAGCGGAGAAACTGCATTTATTGCTGAGCTCAACAAGAAACACCAGCTTCTATAGCACAGCCTCTTGCAGATGAGATTGTATTCATTTATCTATAAACACATTTCATAAGAGGTATTCCAGCTACAAGTAAATACATCTTCAGGGTTAGCATCAGCGTTATTAAAATGTAACCTGATGGGTTTTGTTGCAGCATGAGTCTGAGAGCTGGGAGTTGTGGGCTTTCTCCTCAGTTCAGATGCAGACTTGCTGTTGGTCTTGAGAGAATTCCTTTAGGTCAGTGCTCACTCCTAAGGTGTTTTAAGTAGCCTTAGGCTAGGGAGTAGAGTATAATTATGGTTCATCATTGTTATTTGGGCTGGACTGTTAAGCATACCAAAGGAGAACTGGAAAAAGAACAGATACTTAAATTTTAAACTTGTCTCCCTAAGTGTATTTTTACTTCTTGGTTTGCCTTTTACTTCTGGATCTTGTGTATTTTTGTAACTAGATAACATAAAATCTACAGATGCACGTGAAGTATCTGTGCTACTGTCTTTAGTTTTAAGAAGATGTGAGACTGGCCTTTGTAATTAAGGGTATAAAAATGCTTGAGGTAGTCTCAGCATGACTTTATGCAGAAGTCAGATTTATAAAGTTTGTAAAAATCAGTTTTGAAACGAAAGTTAATGCCCTACAAGTAATCCATACACTGTTTGGGACTCTGCAAAACAGACTCTTTTTTACTTCTGAATAGGTAAAGAACCTGAAGATTCCCACGCTGTAAAAGAACGGTCACCAGAAGAAGTTGCAGCCCGGCTTGCCCAGCAAGACAAAGAGGAGCAAGAGAAGATAGCGGGTACGTCCGTACCGTTAGTTCTTCTGTGCGTGTTGTACGGGACAGACTTGTTGGACCTCAGGTTGCTCATGCACCTCGTTGTTGTAGTCCTTGTGGTGCGTTGGTGGCATGGGCGATGTCGAAGCTTCTTCCATGCACTAAGGAGGAACTGTT
This sequence comes from Trogon surrucura, assembly GCA_020746105.1. Lineage (NCBI taxonomy): Eukaryota > Metazoa > Chordata > Aves > Trogoniformes > Trogonidae > Trogon > Trogon surrucura. Next base: position 75,588,701 of record CM036620.1, on the reverse strand, counting down.
AGTCAAAGAACGATGGAAATGTTTTGAATTGGAATGGACCTCCAGGGTCTCTAGTCCACTGCCCTGCTTGGAGAGTTGGGGCGGGTTGGAATGGAGTAGAACAGGACTGGGCCGGCCACTGAACACCAACGGATGTTCTCTAACCTTTCTCCCTCCCCAAACGGAAAAGGAGAGGGAATAAGGCAGAGAGACTTATGGGTTGGAAAATAAAACTAAAACAGCTTTAATAAGCAATAATAGTTCTAATAAGGAAATAACAAAAATAATAGGTATGTACAAATACATACAAAACTGATATTGAACCCAATTCCCCCCCCACTATAAATCCCCTCCTGCAGAACAGGAGGCACCAGGGAGGCCTCAGGCTCAGCAGCAGAGGGGAGCTGGATTTGGGAATTCCAGATCAGGATGAAAGGCGTAAGATGGACGGAGTCATCCTCTCACACGGGCTGTAGAGCAGGAGACTAACCCCTGTGGTCCCTCAGCTTTATACTGAGTATGACTTATATGGAATGGAATACTCTTGTTTGTCACCTGTCCTGTCCTTTCCTCCCTAGAGGTGCAACCTTTTACTTCCTTGTGACCCTTTTATTTCCCGGCACCCTAGAGGTTGGCACACAAGAGCCAGCAGTGCCCTTGGTCACAAAAGGAATGAGTATAACAAGAGCCTTTCTGCATCCCAATCCCAGGCAGTAACTGTAAACATCAGGTGTTATCCCTGCTGGCAGCAGGCACTGTCTGCAAAAGCGCGCTGCAAACTTCAGAAGAGACTGAACCTCTTAGAAGAGACTGAGCTGAAAAGTAAAATGACTGAACAGAATTGGTTCTGTTTAGCTCGAACCAGGACACACCACGTCATGGTTGACCAAAGTTAAAGTATGTTGTTAAGGGCGTTGTCCAAATGCATCTTAAGCACTGATGGGCTTGGGGCATTGACCACTTCTGGAAAGCCTGTTCCAGTGTTAAACCAACTTCTAGAAGTATAAATAATGATCCTTCCGCAGAAAGGTTGTTCAGGGTCTTCTCTCCTGAAGGTTTGAAGTTCTCAAAGGATGGAGATTGTTCCACCTCTCCGAGCAGCTTTGCCGGCACTTCTCGTGATGGAGAACTTAACACAACCAATTAATTTCTCTTGTTGGCACTTGGATCTGTTGCCTCTTGCCCTTTCTCTGGGCGCCTCTGAGAAGTCTGGTTCAGTCTCTCCTGTAACGCTCCTTTGGATGTCGAAGGTGTTACCCCTTCAGCTTCTTTCCCTGAGGCTAGAAGAAGCTCAGACCCCTCAGCTTCTTGTCTGTGTCGTGTGCTCCCATCCCGTAACCATCTCAGTGTCTCCCCAGTGTTCGCTCCCTGGTTTGTTTGTACCTTTCTCACACTGAGGCTCTCAAAATGAGACACCGTGTTCCAGATGTGGTCTCCTAAGTGTCAATTAGAGGGAGATCATTCCTCCTTCTGCTCTGCAGCCTGTGCTCTTGTTTGATGCAGCCCTGTTTGTGGTCTCAGGAGTCCGTGCTGCCAGAGCATCCTGCTGACCTGTGTTCAAGTCCTTGACTACGGAGCTGCTGCCTCAGCTTGTTCAGTAGTGGTTCAGGGACAGTGTGTCGAGGTGCTGTGAAGAGTTCCCTGTAGGTTTCGGTCTGGAAACTATGACAGTTCCTTGCTGGGTTCCAACTCAGACCTGTTATCCGGCTGAGAGGTGGTCTGGCTTTTCCTGCATCCCAAAACTCATGCCCTCCTCCTGTCTTGCTCAAAACAATGAGCTTTGCTTTCCCCCTTACCCACGCCTTGTTTTGTTAGACTTTTAAATACTTCTTGGCTGTTGTTTGGTCTCAATTTGGCTGCAGCGTGATTGTTTATATCAGGAGTTTTGGGTCCTTTCCTGGTTTGCCCTGGGGAAGGCAGCGAAATAGATAATTTTTTTTTTTGGTAGGTGGTATATATTGGTGTTTACCCATCTGACTGCTGTGCCTGTGAAACGGGATCTTGGCAGTTGGGTTGACCACGCTCAGACTTTCCTCTGAGCACGTTGGTCCTCGGCCAAAGGCAGAGCCTCGGGCAGTTGTTGCAGAGGAGAGATGAGAAGGAGTGCAGGCACGGGCAGACGTGCTGGCTGTGCTCTGCTGCCCCTCGCTTCTCTTCCGAGCTTTGTGTGGTGCAGAAGAGCAACACGAACAGAAACACGAGGCTCGGCGTTAGTTGTTTGCTGTGTACAGGGGCTTTTTTTGCAAGGGAAGAAATGAAGATGGAAAAAAATTCAGAGGAGTATTTACTGGAAAGGTGGATTTACGTACTCCACTACTTAGAAACAAATAAAGACACTGTTAATTCTGATTAACCTCTTTGATTCCTGCTTCAATAATCAATAGCTCATTTGTGCTTCTATACCGATGGGAACAGACCGCTGGGTATGCCGCCCTCTTGGCTAGGAAGAATAACTGCTTTTGGACTAGAACTTCTTTGCAGGAGATAGGCCAGTTTACTTGTTTCCTCTCGCTAACCATTGTATCAAATGAGGGTGGAAAATACCCCCTGCAGAAACGTGGTACAGGTCTTCCACGGAGCAGCTTTACTGCTGGCAGCGCAGACCTGCACCTCAGTGCTCCTAACGCGGGAGCGTGTTCTGGCGACCTTTCTTCTTCTGTGGGCTGCAGGTGTGGTTCCCAGACTGCCCCAAACCAATCCCTTTTGGCCACAGAACGTAACATAAGGAGAAGCAGAGGATATTTCACTGATTCTAAGGCGCTTTTCTTTATAGTTTAATTCAGTTAATTAATTTTTTTCTCCAGCCCTTGCAGCAACTCTAGAAGGAGCCCTGAGCACAACAGCTCGTGTAACCCTGCAGGCCATCACTGCCCAGGAGTCCGCTGTGCAAGCAGTGAACGCCCACTCGCAAATACTGAAGGAGGCCATGGACAATTCTGAGGTACAAAATACGGACCTTTTTTTGGTTATTTTTTTCCATTGGCGTTCAACAAAGCTTTTCAAAATGAAGGATGAAGTTGGAAGCTTTCCTTGCAGTGTTTTGTCACAGTATTAAGTAGTCTTTCCACTTGTGAAATGTGTAGCTGAATACTGCAGTGGGTTTGCTTTCCTTTTTTTCTTTTTTCCCCAAAGTCCTTCGAAGAAAAGTTGGAGTTTGCACATTGATGGGATTCACAATGTATTTTAATTCATTGTATTTTAATTCATTGTATTTTAATTCCAAAGCCCATTTTTCACCTAGATAGAGTTAGCAACAGCCACTGCTCAGGTGCGAAAAAAAACCACCATATTAAGAATCAAACAAAGACAAAACGCTGGAAGAGAAAAATCATTCTTAAAGCTTCTAGCTGTGCTGTTGGTAAACCACAAGAATGTTGCTCAGTTTGAGTGAAGTATTGCGTCAAAACATGAATCTCTACAGGCTTTTGGTTTTTGGATAACTCTTGTTTAGCGATTGCAATGACCCTAACTAGGAACCTGCTTCTCAGGCTGCCGGGGAGAAGAAGTCATCGCAGTGGCGCACGCTGGAGGAGGCGCTGAAGGATCGGAGGAGAGCGGTGGACGAAGCCGCTGACGCCCTTCTGAAAGCCAAGTGAGTTGCTTGTGTTTTTAAGGCTTGTCGAGTGGGAAGTTATGGTTACCCCTGCGAGGGCCGGCAGACACTAGATGAGTTGCTAGGAGGTACCAGCGCTTGGGTCAAACTGACGTGTTTGTGCCAAATCAGAACAAGGTTTCCTACACTAATGAATATTTTAATTCACGGTGCGCACACCCTAGGTGCCTGTGCACATAGGCCTCGCTGTACCAAAGGCTCTGAGACAGTTCTTTCTAAAAATATGTTTGTCTCCTTATTACTTACACGTATGTTAGTAAATTTGAGTGAGATTAAAAGAAATCCATAATCCTTTTAGTATTTTTTTTTCAAAATTTTGTCGATATTAAACCTGTGGTAAGGACTCCATGACTGCACACTCTGTGGACTGAGTCAGTAACGTTGCTGGCAGCTTTTAGCTGTAATGAAAAATTAAACCAAGAGCATCTTTTGGCAGTTCCATGTGTCAGCAGAGTAGCTTTATAGCAACAAAAGTAAGACGATGGACAAATATTTCCAAGTTGCCCTCGTAATGTGGATAGAAATAAATTTGGAAACTTTGATGCTTCTGAGGCAACATCATCCTCGAAGTGGCACAGTCGATCTTGAAGTTAAAAATTTATCTTTAAAGTTGCTGTGCTGACTAAAAAACTTAGGAGGTGTATGTGAGGTTTCAAAGAGTAAAACCAAGCTAACACAAACCCCAGATGTGCTTTCACCTTCTGTTGCTCTGCTGGATGCCTTTGCTTTTATTTGCTTATTTATTTTAAAGCTTGTTCCTTATTCCAGTGAGGTCATTCCAAACCTCCATTGGTTTGAATGGATTTGGCGAAGAAACGCTTTTTCATTTTTTCCTTGATTTCCAATTTTGATAGAGGAAAGCAGTTTTTAACTACAAAAAAAATAAATCTATCTTTACAGAGCTCTAAATTTTCTCCCATCCTCATTTACCTCCACCAGTCACCATGTCCAAAACACTCCTGCAAGAGTAAGCCGTCTACATTAAAAGTATTTCCTTGATAACGCTGTTACGTGATGGAAACATCTGCCTTCTAGTACTAACTTTGTTTTACTAACACTGACTCCTTTCAGTGAACTTTCTTTCATCTTCTCCCTCCAGCTAAGGCTTGAGGACTAATTGCACTGTAAATAATTCTCATTTTCTGTGGAGTAGACACACTGATGTCTTTAGGTTTCAGGTGGGGAAAAAATAAAAATCTATAATCACAGCATCTTAGCTGTAGAGCTGGTAGATGGGAAGCACCAGTAGAGTTATCCAGTAGTTCTTCCTGTAACTACAGACAAACTGTGCATTGGGATTATGTTGTGAGGCCTCTACGCATTAAAATTAGCAGCTGCTTCTCCTTTCAGAGAAGAGTTAGAGAAGATGAAGGGCGTAATCGAGAACGCCAAGAAGTCTCAGATTGCGGGAGCCAAATCTCACATTGTCGCTGCAGAAGAAAATCTTCATCACATGATCGTTGACTTGGACAACGTCGTGAAAAAGGTAACGGCTCCTCCGCAGACCGGTTGTGCCTTGAGAGTGGGGACAGCTCGGCAGCTTTTGCAGACATCCCGCTCCCAGAGCCTCTGCAGCACGTTAAATATTTTCAAGTGTGAATTCCATCCTTCTTCAGCTCGACCCGGTCTTTGAGCTGATTGCGCTAGCCGTGATCAGACATGACAAGATCTTTGCGAGAACTTGGACGCTGTCTAGAAAGAGCATCCAGCCGGTTTGATCGGTGTCAACCCTTCCTGTGGGTGACACATAATTCTTTCCCTTGGGTTCCAAGAGGAATTTAACATGAGGTTAGGGAGGAGCAGGAGCAACGTGTGTTAAAATGACTTGGTGAGTGCATCACATGACAGCTCAGAAGAGTGGGGAAGAAATGCAAAGGTGAAATTTATCTCCCTTTGCACCTGCTGCTAATTCATCAGGTATGTTGTGAGTGAGTTTAACCCAATAGTGGAAACATCAGAATTAACTGAGACATGGGCAGCTGTCACAAGATGAGCTTACTGGGCCTGTGTGACACCCGTAAGCGGAGAAAAAGAGGTAGAGATCCTTAAAGAGAGAAACTGAATTTAAGATACTCTTTTGGTCCTGTCTAGGCTACAGACTGGCTGTCTAGTTACAGTGTGCGTGTGAGAGGAAAGGGGTTAGTGGTAGTTCCAGCAAATAATTATTGGCTGCGAGAGGTTTGGTATCACAAGGTGGGGTTTTTATCCCCCCCCCGGTTGGGCTGGAGAGTAGTGGTGTTTGCTGCTAACTCAGGGCCTGCCTTTAAATTCTGTATGCCTCCGTTTTCAGTACTTGCCTTGCAAAAGAAACTAAATCTCATTTTTGTTTGTTACAGGTTCAGGCAGCACAATCCGAGGCCAAGATAGTAGCTCAGTATCATGAGCTGGTGGCTACGGCTCGAGAGGAGTTTCAGCGAGAGCTCGACAGCATCACCCCGGATGTGCAGCCGGGCTGGAAGGGGATGAGTAAGTCTCCCATTGCGGGGGTACTCTGGGCTTGCCTGAGTTTTCTTGAAGTGCACTATGAAGAATTACAACGTGCTCTTTCTTAAGGCAACTTCACACTTGAGAAATGTGGACCTTCGTCCATGAAATCATCTTCCTAGCTAAATGAATATACCAGATCTCTGGGATGGTCAGGTTTTGTTTAAAAAAACCCCAATCATTGTACATGGGGAAAACAAATCAATTAAGTCATTTGTGGAGTTTGCTTTTGGGATATTAGTTTTGAAGAAACACATTTATTTAGGTACCATGGAGATGGAGCTGCCTTTCCCTGTGCTAAGTAAAGGGAAAACACCTTGGGTTTTGTGATTGCTGCCCCTTGGAGGGAGGGAAGGGAACCTCCTGGTAGGTTCCACACGCTCCTTTCATACTGGTGTGAGCTACTGAAGTACACGAGACTGACCTGTTGCGCTCCATGACTCTCGCTGCCTCCTGGCAATTTGTTTCTTAACCAACTGCTTCTGATGCACAAGGATCTAGGAGTGTCTGACTAAAACTTCCAGTGTCCTGTTGCACTCTTCTACTTCCAACTTGTACTTCTTGCTTTGGCTAAACCGCAACATTGGTCTGGGGGTTTCCAAAGGTAATCTTAGTGGTTGGGATGTTTTGGGCTACATCTTGCTTGTAACACAGACTTTTGTACTCAACATACTGTGCTTCCTGAATTCCTGAAGACTTGGGCTCATGTTTAAGTTACTTTAGATAAGAAGCTCTTAGTTTTCTGTTTTACTTTTGCATGACTGACTTGCTGTAGTGAATGTGCATTAACTTTTCCAACCTCTCCTCTTTCTGTTGCAGAGATAACTGACCTAGGTGAGTTACTCTAACTTGTTCTGGGCCTGCGAATGTCGTCTCTTCTCTTTGTCCTTTTTTACGTTTGTGTGGTGCATGACTTTAAATTACAGGCAGTATCAACAAAAGGGTGGGATGTTGCATTTCTAAAACGCTTCAGGCTGACGTACACTTTGGGACCCTTTCCACTAGTTTCACATGTCTAGTTCAAACCACAAACTCTTTGTCCACCAGCACTTCCCAGGTCAGTGTGACCTGTTGGCTTGTGAAAGCCAGGTTTAAATTTTCTTTCTGAATTTGAGCCAGTTGATATGTCCTGCTGAGATTCCAATTAGAAACAAACTTTGACTGATTCCAGTTGAACTGCCTGACAGTGTTTGTCCTCAAGCAGACGCACCTCACAGCAGTCCTGTCTTGAGAGAGGCGCTGGCTACTCCAGCTCCTGCTGACGCCACTGAAACATCTCGGTATTTGGGTGCTTCAGAAGCCACGTAGGGCCTGCTCCAAGCTGGGTCACCAAAATCAGATTTAATTTGATGTTAGCTAAACTCCAAATTTAATCTTCATAATTGGTTTTAGAATTGTTGATTCATTCTTTGATTATGAGGTTGATTATTTCTTTTTTTCCCTCTTCTGATCAAAGAAAAATAATTTAAAACTGGAGTGTGGTAAAACTCTGTTTGGTTTATAACAGTTTAAGTTCAAGAGTTGAGCTTAGCGGGGCCGCTCAGCTTCCCTGCTGAACATGGACTGTTGTACCGAGCCCTCCCATTGCCCGTCCTTTCTCCAGCACTCGCCAGCAGGATGGCTGAAGGACTGGAATTTTGCTTGCTCTGGACCCTGCAGGAGCATTTTCCCTGGTAGTCCCCAGTTTTCCATCCAGGCGATTTAGCTGGCAGTCAGTGCAAAATGAGCTGCAGCATTTAACTGAGCCTGTTCTCAGGTCATCAGATCTCCAAATGCTGCAGGCACAGCTTGTCCCCTCCTCCTCTCCCAGCAGAAAAATAACAAATTCTTAGCAGACACAGATGTAGTTGTGACCCCTGCTGCTCTTTGAGTAGCCAAACCTGAAAGGTACAAACTGGGGAGAACAAAATCTGGTTGGGAACAGTTGGTCTGGAGAGAAGGTAATTCTGCCCATCTCTCACGATGTTTTCAGGATCAAATTTCTGAGCTTGTACCCAGTGGGAGGTATCGCTCAGCACCGGGGTTTTCCATGTCCTGCCGCTCTGTGTGCTGGCACAGGGAAAAATACACAGTGGTGTAAAGACCAAGAAAGGGGCATGGATATGAGAGCTTAAATAGTAGCTGTTAATGATTTCAAAGTAGCAAATAGAATTTCTCTCCTAGACGGAAAGTACGTGTAGGTGTGGCTCAGAAAACGGTACCAGGTGGGCGTTAGCACAGGTCAAGGGCTTGAAGTGTTCAGAAACTTTTCACAACACGCGCTCGCTGCTCGGCCACGTGGAGTCTCAGGAGTGCTCAGGCGGGATGTGGGCGAGCACCGCGGCAGCGGTTTTCTAACGCCCTGTGTTTTCTCTAGCTGGCCAGCTATCCACAGACGACTTGAATTCCCTCATTGCACACGCTCATCGTCGCATCGACCAGCTAAACAAGGAGCTGGCGGAGCAGCGGGTGAGGGAGCAGCAGCACATTGAGTCGGCCCTGGAGAAGCAGAAACTGGAAGATAAAAAAGCATTTGAGGCAGCTGTGGCCAAAGCGCTGGAGCGTCACAAAAGCGAGATTGAATTAGAACAGGAGAAGAAGGTAAAGTGGTGCAAACGCGCCCGATTAAATCTGTGGCTCCTGAAAGCCGCAGAAGAGCTTAGGGAAGTGCACGGAAGAGCAGCCAGGATGTTCTGAGAGACAGGGTAAGCCCCAGGCTAAGCATGGAGAGGTGATGTTGAGCAAGGAAGCTTCTGCAAAGTTAGAATAAAAAACTCATACAGCAAAACAGGGAGTGGCTTTTTCATGTTTCTGTCTGCTGGCTGAGATAAGGTTTACTGGGTCAAAGTAAACATTTGACCATACTGGGTCAGATCTTAGGGCTAGATGGTCCCTCCATCCTGCCTCCAGGAGGTATCTCCACATTCTTCCACTCTTTGCCAATGCTTTGGGATTTGATTTCTTTCAAGAGGACTACGAAAACTCCTCAGTTTTAATGGTGCTGCTCAGAATTTTAATGCCGCTTTGGGCGTGAAGGAAGCGCAACTCACAAATGTAGGGATTTGGACATTGGAGGTTTTATCTTTTGAGACACCATACTGCAGGGAGACACTCATGCCAAGTGCTCCTGTTGTTTTCACACGTGTGCCTCTGAAAATGAGATTAATCATTGGCCATTAGTTGAAAATTGCATTGACCTGAGGGAAACAAGGGAATTCACCTACAGCCCATCAGTTCAGAGCACTGCAGTAGCAGGCATCGATTTAGAAAAGCTCTTCCTTCAAGTTGCATGAACTATCATCTTTGCATTTAACAGAAGACTGGAAATGACAGAATCCTTTACAAAAGCCCCAAACAAAACAAAACAAAAGAAATGTTCAACTGCTCATAAATAAACCTGCACTCCCCAGAATGGCTGTTTTACACAAGATCAGGTGAAAGGGGCAACACCGTTTTACTAAACTGTGTCTAACTCAGGCAGTCTTACAGCATGTAGGGAAAAGGTCAAGTCTGGTAAGTTTAGAAGCTGGTTTATAAACACGAGTGTCTAGTTTGCCGTGTTACTGTATTTTCCCGTTGCATTTTGATAACTGCATCAAGTGCCTGGGGAGTAACCACCAGTTACAGGCATTGTGGGCTGTGAAGCTCCTCTGTAACATATTTAGGAAAAGGCCCAACTATAAAAATGGAGCTTGGCAGCTTTTAAAGACAAAACGTGGACTCTGTTAATGCCACTTCTATAAAATGTACTCTCGATAATCTCCAATGGATGATACAGTCGCAGCGTGTGACAAGCAGACGCAAGAGAGCAGAGCACTGACCCTGCTCGTGTGTGCACAGGTTGAAGAAGTCCGAGAGGTGATGGAGAGCGAAATGAGGACCCAGCTCCGGCGGCAGGCTGCTGCCCACACCGACCATCTGCGAGACGTTCTGAAGATCCAGGAGCAGGAACTCAAGGTGGAATTTGAGCAGGTAAGGGAGAAGAGACGCCAGGAGAACTAGGCGGATATTTGAACCCACGCAAAGCTCACTCTTTGCAAGAGACAAGAGACACGAGCCAGCTTCCAGGAGACTGAAACACAGGCTGGGGAGGGGAAGCCTGCTCATCTTGAAGATAGGTTTTATTCAGACTTAAAAGCTTTTGCTATAGGGGAGAAATTTTTGACAGTTACAAGTGCAGTAACTGTTAAATTTCACCCTAATAAAGCTTCTTATTGGTTTATTGTATTTACTCTATGCATTGTCCCTAGCAAGATTTATAGAAACATACCTTAAAAATAACATAAAATGTAATTAAACGGCTGTTTCTGGTCTGATTTAAGTACCCTGCTCTGTTTCAGAACTTATCGGAGAAACTCAGTGAACAAGAAATGCAGTTCAGACGCCTTACTCAGGAACAGCTCGACAACTTCACGCTGGATATCAACACTGCCTACGCCCGGCTGAAAGGAATTGAGCAAGCAGTAGAGAGTGAGCACTGAAACCATGTTTCTTTAAGGACTAAAGCTGTGATTCCCCCAAGGCCAGTTAAGCAAACCTGGGTGCCTAAACCCAGGCTTGGGCATGTAGTGCCTGGTTTTGCCACCCTGCCGAGCAGCCAGTGGATTTCAGCTGCAGGAATCCAAAGCTGTCGTCTTGTTCCCATCCCAAATTGTGGAACCGACTCGCTTTGAGAACAATCACTGAGGGGGTCGCTGCTTTTGCAGGCAAGGTGCTTAGAGGGATGGCTTTTGCTGCTTGTGTTCGTAGAATCATAGAAGTGTCAGGGTTGGGAGGGACCTTAAAGATCATCTAGTTCCAACCCCTCCGCCATGGTCAGGGACATCCCCCACTAGATCAGGCTGCCCAGAGCCCCATCCAGCCTGGCCTTAAAAACTTCCAGGGATGGGGCTTCCACCCCTTCTCTGAGCAACCTGTGCCAGGGTCTCCCCACCCTCATGGGGAAGAACTTCTTCCTAACGTCCAATCTGAACCGACCCATCTCCAGCTTTAATCCATTCCCTCTAGTCCTATCACTACCCGACATCCTAACAAGCCCCTCACCAGCTTTCTTGTAGCCCCCTTAAGATACTGAAAGGCCCCAATAAGGTCTCCTCAGAGCCTTTTCTCCAGACTGAACAGCCCCAACTCTCTCAGTCTGTCTTCACTGGAGAGGTGCTCCAGCCCTCTGAGCATCCTCGTTGCCCTTCTCTGGACACGCTCCAGCACGTCCAGATCTTTCTTGTGCTGTGGGCTCCAGAACAGGACGCAGCACTCCAGGTGGGGTCTGACAAGAGTGGAGTAGAGGGGAAGAATCACCTCCCTCGACCTGCTGGCCACAGAACTCTTCCCATACATGTGCCGCCAACTGAGAGTCCCCTTCTTGGCTTCTTTTGCAGGTCATGCGGTAGCAGAAGAGGAAGCCAGAAAGGCCCATCAGCTGTGGCTTTCTGTTGAAGCTCTCAAATACTGCATGAAAACCGCCTCCGGGGATAGTCCCACAGAACCACTGGAGAGCGCAGTGAAGGCCGTCAAAGCCAGTTGCTCTGACAACGCGTTTACAGAAGCCTTAACAGCAGCTCTCCCCCAGGAGTCCCTGACACGGGGGGTGTACAGCGAAGAGGCCCTCCGAGCCCGTTTCTACACGGTCCAAAAACTGGCAAAAAGAGTGGCTATGATCGACGAAACGAGAAACAGCTTGTATCAATACTTCTTGTCTTACCTGCAGTCGCTGCTCGTGTTTCACCCTCAACAGCTGAAGCCGCCCGCTGAGCTCAGCCCCGACGACCTCGACACGTTTAAATTACTGTCTTACGCCTCGTATTGCATCGAACACGGAGATCTGGAGCTGGCGGCTAAATTTGTCAACCAGTTAAGAGGAGAGTCAAGGCGAGTGGCGCACGACTGGCTGACCGAGGCTCGGATGACCCTAGAAACAAAACAGATCGTGGATATCTTGACGGCGTACGCCAGCGCTGTGGGGTTAGGAACAACTCAAGTGCAGTGAGGCAGGAGCGTAGTTTCGGAAGCGGGTCAGCAATTGTTTGTGCCGGAAAGAAATCCCAGGTCTGAGGGGTTGCAAAACAAGCTGTTGGGTAGAGGCTGGAAGCGTTAAATCAAAGCACGGGTACTGTCTTGTTTCCTTGCACTGTATTTAACTTCACCACCTGTTGTATTCGTATTTGTATTTGGGTTTGAGTTACAATGACAACCGACTTCAGGAAACTTCTCTACAATTTGTGTAACAGTTTTGTTTCCCCATCTTACCAAGCGGGCTTGTGATCCAACCAAAATAATGTTTGTAACCTCCCATTAATGATTCGCCACTCTGTCAGCTGAATAAAACAAGACATCAACCACCTTCTCCTGCTGTTTCGTTTCCTATTTCATCACCAAATACAGCTGGGCAGTACAAGAACAGCTTTTCTCTGTGACTTGAGAAAGTAAAAAACTTATTTTACTCCTTTGAAGGAGCAAGAATTCATTCATGAGCGTGTCTATTCAATAATTTGTACAGCTGCAAAAGAAATAATAATTGACTTATGCGTACAGGTTTAAGTAGACATAATTTATGCTCTGGGGGACTTCTACCCTTGCATGTTTCTTCTTGTCAGACCTGATCCTCTGCAGACGTCAGAAAGTGCTTCTAACTAGAAGACAGACTTTGGCTCAACCATGAGAACTCAGAAAGACCAAGTTCCTCTTCTTACCTTTCCCTTAGTTCTTACCCTCAGTGAAGACAGATTGATCCAACTTAATCAGTACCCACTTCACGAAATGAGCAACTTCTCCTTGCTGCTCCTACTCTAAACTGTGGGTGCAACAAAGCAGAGAGCGGGTCACCACCCCCGACAACTGCTCTCTTTGGTCTGCCCCTCAGCCTGTACATCCCAGTCGCCTGCTCCTGGACTGGACCCGTTTGCTTTCTGGCACAAACGTTGCCTGCCAGCAGCTGTAGTGCCCCTCTGCCCCTGCCGTTGTGTGTGAGGAACACTTTGCTTTGAGCCTCTCAGCTGTAGTTCCACCTCTGGCAGCTGTTGCTTCCCCAGCTCTACTGAATTATCCATAAGCTGCTTTCCACAGCAGTCTGCTCTCCCCTGGCCTGCAGCATCCTGCACAGCAAGGGTTTGCTTCTCACAAAGTAATCCAGTAACTACTTTTTTCACTGGAATATGGTTTAATCCTCTCAGGAACAAGATCATTCTTTGCCTGCTCAAGGGAACCACCACAAAAAAACCCCCCCAACCCTTCAGCAGCACCCTGCTGTGAGGGCCAGTTAACAGCAAGGCAGAGTCCAGAACAGCACAGCCACCCAGTCACCTCATTCCCTTTACTGCCGTGACTCTGCAATCGACAATTCTGGCTCAAGGATTATTGGAACAGAGCTGTATTTCATGTCAGCCATTTATTAGGTGCAGCCTCCAGCTGTACAGATTGTAGCATTTTAACATCCACAGTCCAAAGCCTGTCCCAAAACACCAAAAATGATGAGGACCAACACCACAGGTGATGAGTATTGCATTACTTGCAGCGTTTACATACAAAGTAAACTTAGTATTCATGTAGTTCATTAAAGTTAGCTGGAAAGGAACTAAATCCAGGGCAGGTTGCTGTTGCAGAAAGTCCAACAAAAGTCTTGCTCAAGCTGTGAAGATCTTGTACGTGGCTGAGCAGCCCCCAGGAAGCAGCGCTTGGCTCTCACTGCTGCTCAGGCTGCAGCTGCCCAGCAGGATCCAGCTCATGCAGGCAGTGGTGTGGAACAGGCCCTGTTGGTGTAGCCTGCGCTGCATTTGAAGTTACCACAAAGATTAAACGGGGCACCTTCTAGCTTGCTCCAGCGAGGACAGTCTACTCTTGCCAAGCAGGTCCCCTGCGGGGATGCGCTGGAGCACTTGGTGCTGCAGCACCTCCCAGAAGCCGTCCCTGCAGTCATTTCACTTCTCACAGAAGCCTCCCGGCGTGAGGGCAGTGGTTGCTCCCAGTTTTCCCAGGGGGAAGGCAAGAGGGACAGCTACTCACGGTCACTGTCACTGTCACTGCTGTCGCTGTCTGACTTGATACTCTCCAATGTCTTCCTGCAGATGTAAAAAGGTTCAGTGATCAGTCCCCTGGTTGTGACTTGTGCTTGTAAAGAGCTCTCCAAAGTGAACATTATGGCAGTTATCCTCAAAGGCCAGGTCCACCCAGCATTTGGCAGCAGCACACTCCACTTCCCTTTGGAAAAGCAGACTACAGTGACCCAGCAAGCCCTGGGCCAGCTGTCAGTGGTGCTGCAACTTCATTCATTGCCTTGGACAAGTTTCCTGGCTCCAAACTGTGGTCTCTCAAGGTTAAGCCCATGATCTGAGCTTGGCTGCATCAGCTGGTGGCCGGCCAGGTGTGCTGAAGGTTGACCCTGAGCCTCAGGACCCATAAGCCACGTGCAGGGCCATCCTGTACCCCTCCCCTGCCTCTACCAGCCTCAAAACTGGTGTCTTTTAGGTGGCCAGACCCAGCTAGGAAAACATTCTGGGAAAGCAAGGGGATAGCAGATCAGAGCAGTGGGTAAGGCTAACCTCCCCTCGTCAGGGCAAGTTACCTTCCCTCCTAGGTGGGATAGATACCAGATGGAATCAAAAGCTGAGGGCACATTTTGGGAGTGTCAATCGACCAGAATCAACACAACAGCAGATCATTCTGAAGCCAGTTCTCTGCCGCCTTGGCAGAGAGAAGCCTTTATGGCTCCAACATCCCGTCTACTAAACCTCTTCATCAGTAACACAAAGTATTCCAACTTACTTCTGCTTTTCAGAGAGTTCAAATTCCTTCTCCGTTCTGCTTTTAAGCTCTTGAAAGGAAGGAAGACCGAAGGACGCCGCCAGCTTTACCAGCTTAATTGCCTCATCTGGGCAATTGGATTGTTTAGCAGAGTTCAAGAACTCATTCATCACGTGGTCACTGCAAAAGCAAAGGCAAAGAGTGACTTTTGAGGGGGTCCTGGGTGAGGTGGCCATTAGCTTACAGCACCTGGTTTAGAAGGGGAAGGAAAAAATGACAGATTTTTGGATCACTCAACTGGCCCAGTTATGCTCAGGTCGAAGCCATTAAGAATTTCACCTCAGCCTTCACCCTCTTACCAATGTGGTGCCCTTGGGAACCCCTATCCTAGTAGAAAGCAATACTTCTCCTTGCACAAAACCAGAGGGCAGCCACTCACTGCTCCGGATAAGGACACCCCTGCAAGCAGCAGCCTAAATAATCTTCCCCTCTTTACCGTCCCCACATCAAGCCCCAACTCTCTCTCAGGTGGCGGGCAGAGGTAACGGCTCCGTGCGCCACCACTGCAAACCCAAGGCGGGTGTCTCGCTGCCAGAGGCTGCCGTGCACCGGGAGCCACCGAGAGCCGGCTCTGCTCTGCTCTGCCAGCTCTGTTTCGTGTTGAAGCGCTGGCTCTGCTCCTCTGTCATCTCAGAGAAAGGAAGGCAGGGGACAGCTCAGCCAGAAGAGCCTCTGATCCATTTGGTAACAGCAGGGAAACCACTTTCTTTTTACATTCATGACCCGTGTTAGCCACAAACTATCAGCTATACCACTATTTCAGGGAAGTTTGCCTCCTCTCCCTGTCTCTCAAATGAGGGCAGGTTCTGATGCTGCCCAGCAGCATCGAGGCTTCCCTGGGCCTCGCTGGCAGCAGTCTGCAGGAAAGGGCAAGCCCAGAGTGCCACCAACAGCGGCCTCTGGTACCGCACACCCTCACCATGTTCGCTTAACGTGAACTCCAAGCATCTAAAATTTTATTAAAAATACAAAAGCCAACAAAGTGGATTACTGTTCCTTAGAAGTTGTTTCCTACTTCAAAGAGAATTTTTCCAAAAAAAATCCTGAGAAAAGCTAACTGTTGTAGCTACCATGGTACCCCATGACACTCGGGATTTGATTTGATAAACTTGTCTTCAGAAATCCAGAAACTTCTAAGCACCTATGCTTGGTTAATAGCACACCGGAGCTTTTTTGAGCACACTGGAAACAAGATGTTCTTGAGACTGATTTCTAATGCCAAGTTCAGGGGGTGGCACTGTTCATTCCATGACACTGCAAGGATCAACCACTTAAACCCACCCTCACCTTTGTATTTTCAACATTTTTGGAGACCGAATGGTCTTGGAATGTATCAGCTGGATAAAAAAACCACCTGTGCTCACGGAGGACAAACACACACAGTCACACCTCAGAAGGAGCAATAAGATCTGGACACTGTTGTCATTTCTAACTGGGGGTTGGACTAGATGATCTTTACAGGTCCCTTCCAACCCAAACCATTCTATGAATCTGTAACAGAAATGCAAGATCTCAGCCACAAGAGAGACTCAGTACCTGAAGTCAGAACCTAAAAGTACTCACGGGGGAATTCTATTGATTTGCTGGAAGCGCTCCATCATGTTCCTGTTCAAAAGAAAACAAAATTCAAAAAAAACCCAAACCCAAAACACAGGAATAGAGATAAGCCCCCACTGAAACATAGACAAGCTCAATTTTCAAAAGAAATGATCTTCCCCACAGATCTGAAAGAGATCCCATGCTCTATTCTCACAGATGCAATGTGTGCCAAGTAACATCATTGATTAGTTTAACACAAGTATCTTGAGTAGTGAAGAAAAAATAGAGAGTGTTGTTGGTGGCAAGTTACTTTTAAATATTATGTATTTTTAGAAGAGTACCTGCCACTTCTTTGTTTCATATGAATCAGTGCAAAGAGAACACCTGCACTTCAGAGAAAATAGCTCAGAACCTTAAATTGGAGGTATTTCAAGTTGAGAGCGTGTAGGACAGTAACTTCTAGCTACTGGAGAGTTCTAAAAATATTCTCCTTAGAGTTTTAATTAGGGTTAATTCTAATTAAAAGTTTAATTAAACTATAACATACCTATTTTAGCAGTCTGGATTCCAAAGAGTTCTAAAAACTAGAAAATGGGAAGCTGTGGGAAATCAGCAGCACTTGGTGAAGTGATAATCAAACCCTCCCTCGCTGGAAGCAGCCGCATGATGCCCTAAGCCAGTTGCTACATTAACCTCTAAATCATTTTTCAGATAAGACGACTCTACCTTGGTGCCAAGAATGAACAATAAAATTAAGAAAAAATCCTCATCACATCCCCAGCGGGATTTATCCCCTCCCTTTGTCTGCGTTGGTGTTCCAAGGTGATCAGTCGTTAGCTTTCGATTTTTGTGATTAAGCCTTGAGTCAGGGCGTCAGTAAACCAAGAGCCCCCGACCGTCACACACGTACCAAGCGTCCTGGGTTCTCCCAGCCCTGGAAAACAAGAGCACGACGTGGCCCAGCGTGCTGCCTTTCCATTCCAGCGGGGCCTGCTCTCTCCCGCTCTGCTCATGGACAGCTTTGATATCTTCAGCACACTTGGCAAACGCCAGTTGAATCTGCAAGAAGATTGTTGTATTAATCCCCAAATCTCTAGAACACGTCCTTTTCAGTGTGGTTCCTCCTACAGGTCTGCCCTGTATGTGATTTAAAATTGTGAACTAACAGTGGTTACTCCCAGCAGAAAAACCTCCCGCTTCTGTCAGGACAACTGTCCCCACCAGGCAAGCTCCAGGATGGCTTTGCAGGGACAGGTGTACTCCAGACCTCTGCAGTGCATGTGAGCCTTTAACTCTCAGCTTGACAAACCAGTTACTGCAACGACATTTGTAGCAAAAATCCCTGAATTCTGCCACGTGCTCCCTCAGAGACGTGGCCGGCTGGTCTGGATTACCGTCCCGAATCCTGGTAACGAAGTGATCCTTTTCTGTGTTAATCGGAGATTTCTCTATGGGTTGAAGAAAAGATGAAGGGCTTAGCAGGTCTGGATAAACTCACATAGATCTGGAAATCTGTCCTGGTGTATGCACTGGAACCAGATGCCTAAAACCAACTGGGGCAGTAACACAGCACTTAAATACAGGCTGTAGGCTGCACACATCATTGGGAAGATGCCCCCACTGTTTTCACCGAGCTTCTGTACTCGTTTTGGCTAGGATACGGGTAAATTCCTTCACAGGAGCTTGTATGGTGCTCTGTTTTGGATTTGTGATGAAAAGCGTGTTGGCAACACGGGGATGTTTTAGTTACCGCTGAGCGGGGCTTACGCAGAGTCTGCTCCTCACACGGCTCCACCAGCAAGGAGGCTGGGGGGCACAAGATGCTGGGACAGCTGACCAGATACCCCAGAGCACAGGGCATCAGGCTCAGCAATTAAAGCTGGGGGAAGAAGGAAGGAGGGGATTTTGGGAGTGACAGTGTCCGTCTTCCCATGTAACCGTTATGTGTGATGGAGCCCTGCTCTCCTGGAGATACCTGAACGCCTGCCTGCCCAGGGGAGGTGGAAAATGAATTCTTGATTTTGCTTTGCTTGTGCACACAGCTTTTGCTTTACCTATTAAACCACCTTTTTCTCAACCCGTGAGTTTTTGCACTTTTACCATTCCAATTCCCTCTGCCACCATGCTGGGGAGCAGTGAGCGAGCAGCTCTGTGGTGCTGAGCTGCTCAACAAGGGGGGTTAAACCACGACAGCTTCCTCACCTCCGCAGGGTGCTGCTCCCTGCTCATCAAAGACAAGAGCTCTTCCAACAAGTCGTCTCTCTTCTGAAACCCCAATTGCTTCATATCTGTATAGAAAAAGGCAGTATTTAGTAAGTGTGACCGGTACCTCCCGCAGAACTAATGCTGTTTGATAATGCAAACAGTCATTCTCTGTGACGGGGCAGGCAGCAGCGTGCAGAGCTCTGTCTAGAAACTCAAGCAGTTCCAAGTCCTAAGTGGAGACTTGGACCCGAGCTGCTGCCAGACACCGAGACTCATGACCCCCCCGGAGGCCTGGGACACCTCCGCCATCATCTGCTTTCTCCGAGGACTGAGTGGTGACTCATATTCTTTTTTGAGGCTAGATGATGACTTTTATGTTGATACAGCAAACCAAGTATTAAGATTTGACCCAGTCTGCAGAGGTTCCAGGAGATTAGAAACCATGAGCTGAGAGGTGCTACAAAATCCCATACTATGCTATTTCTAAATTTGTCTACGCTGATTCTGCTTGTAGAAATCCTGTGCTACTGCAATTATAAATTCTATGCTACGCAAATCATAAACCACAAATCAGTGCTGTCAAGGATCCTATCTGTCCCTTCAGCAGGAGGTGACAGTGGGATGTTTTCTGCAGGCTAAAGCCTGCATTTGCATTCCTGTCTCCTCTTCTACACGGACAAAGAACTGGCAAAAAGTTTAACTGAGTTAAACCTGTTTCAGGCACTAGTCTCTGGTAAATACTGAGCTTTCTAAGATGCTGACATATAACAATGACACAGCCACGATGTCTCTGATAAACTGCACTATCAGCTCTGCCTTTCTCTAGCACAACAGCCCCACCACTGCACTAAGGAATCCTGTCCCTCATGCCAAAGCACTGTATCGTGGCTATTCTGAGCACTGGGGAAGTTTCCCAACTACCTCCCACTTCGCACCGTTCCTGACTTTTATCAGCCAAGCTGCCTACGCGGCCACGTGGCTCTCACGAACCTTCCCAGACTGAAGGGATCACCTCCAAGTGGTTGGCTGCATCCAGTGCTTGAAGGAGGTCCAATATATTTTTAGGAGTTGGATAAAAGACCTGATGAAGGAACAGAATCACTTCAGCAAACTGTAACTGCTCCATTTCTCCAGACTAAAGCTTTGAAGCTTGCTTACCCGAAGACACACTTACCGAAGGGGACATTTCTTTGTACCACTTCAACACAACATCAATTTGTTCCATCATGCACAACAATGAAAAGAATTTTGACCTGGAGGAGGGGAAAAAAGTCCTAATTCAGTAACGATTGGATCAGCCAAACTATACAGAAGCACCAGCAAATGATGGTGTCCTGATCAGATTGGTATTGCAGAGCAAGGAAATTTCACCGTGTGATTGCAATACTTCACAGAATTAAAAAAGCAGGAGAACTCAATGCTGACACAAGAGAATTGGCAGAATTAGTTAGAAGTTAGACCACTGCATTTTAAAATCTCAAAAAAATGCAATCTCCCTTCCTGACACACAGTTTGAGGTATCTGAATCTGTTTCAAATCAACCTCTGGTTAAGAATCACTTCAGAGGGTGAAGTAAATGAACCTTGTGCAAGTTCACAATACAAGCCTGTGACCTTGATCCAATGCACTGACTGGGAAAAACATCCCTCCACCAAGAAATGAATTTCTATTAAATTCCCTTAATTTATTTTCAAGCTAAATAAGGTAAAAATCGTACGGATCATCCCACTCCTGAAACTGCATCTTATTTTGATGATAAATCTTTTCCATGCATTTTCTGGAGCATCTCTAGCTCCAATGCCTAAGTCAGCCTTTCTTCAAACCAGTGTGCTCCAAGTACTTAACTAATCTGGTGATTGCAGTACTTAATGACCTTGTTAAAGATGTTTTGGGTGTCATGATTAGTGTCAAATGGTGGAACAACACAGGAGTTAAGTGCCTTAATACACCTGCTACCCTGCAGTCTCTCTCTGCAAGGACCTAGGTCTGACCTGCACGCTATTTCAACATTACTTCCTAAGTGGAAAACAGTATTGGAGAAAATAAAACTGGTTGGTATAGTTGTTGGATCAGTATTCAGCTGAACTGATGCTCCAAGACATTTTTTTTTCAGTTCAGACAAGGCCACAAACTGAAAATAAATCCCAAGGTATCACTGTTCTTAAGAGGGATCTAATTCCCAAACTGCACACACAATAACCGGCTGGTATCCGACCAAGCATCCTTCTGGACCAGGCTCAACTCCTAGTCTGCATTCAAATTGACACCACCACACAAAATGCTCAGTGTAAGCTGCATTTCTCTCACCAGTAGGCATTCAGACGATCCATGTCCAAAAATTTCCAGTTGTCGCCCTTCTCCATTGCCTTATTTAACCGGTAGGCAAGCTTGATATCCTTAAGATCACAGCACTGCAATAAACCAGTCAGATTTTAAAGCTACCAAATACAACACTTAATGCATACCTCCAAGACTCACTTTCACAAAGGTGTAGAAAGCAAAAGCAATGAACTGATAGCAAACTTTTCTTAACAGGATTCAGTGCAGTGACTGCCTCAGCGCTAGGATTAGTTGAGATAAATGCGCAACTCTTCCAGTGGACAAGAGCTTTCTAACCTCAGCTGACACCTTCTGGCCACTGCAGTGTCACTGGAAGGAGGAGGTAGGGCACAGCAGACGGGGACTTAGGCAGCCATCTCTAACAAGGGATGCACATTTCACAGGCATGCAAGTTACCAATATAGAAGGTATCAAGGGAAGAACTGCAGAATTATGGAGGAAAGTTACAGGACGTGATGAAAAAGGAAAAGATATCGAGAGCTAAACATCGCATGAGAGGTTGGAAAACTTAAGAGGCAATTCTGAAAGAGCTGGAGGGCTCAAGTGAATTGTGACTGCAGGAGGAGGCACTTACCGCTTGCATAGCAGTGGCAAAAAAGTTGGCTGAAAGGGAGAAAAGGTAGTCTGTTAGTCTGTCACAGCATCAGTAAGATTGGAAAAGACTTCTAAGATCACCAAGCCCAACTATCAGTCCAACACTACCACGACTACTGAATCACCAGTACTGAACTTTCCATGACTTCAGCCTTTCAAGGAGACATAGGGCAAAGGAGACATGCTCTGTCAGAAAGCTGAATTTGTTTCACAATTTTAACATTGGAGCAGTGACCTTCACTTTAGAGAGAGAGAGACTTGGGTGTGTTATGAGTTTTGCTAGCCAGTGTTTGAGGCAATCGTATTGCCGTGCTTTTAGAGACAGATTTAAGCAGATGATCTGTTTGACTTCAGGCAGTTTCACAAAAGCTCCATTCTCTTCTCTGACACAAGACAGCATCGTTTGTCTAACAGGCAGGCTGCAAAAACCCACAGCCACCTCACTGACCTTCTACATCAACTCTAGTGGAACAGAACACGTGAAACACAGATCTCTTCAGTACACGCCAGGGCTGCCCAAGAACACACAACTGCCCCCTGAAAATGTCTCCTTCAAGTTTTGTGAGGGTTCAACTCTGGTTTCTTGAAAGAGTTAATAAATCAAATTATTTTAAGTCAGAAAAATCATGTTTGTGTTATTTAGGTGTTTAGTATACACTTCAGCTACAGCCTGCAGAATTCTCTAGGCCAAGGAATGGCCTTCCAGGGAACACAGAGGTTTCTGTTCCACGTGTCAATGTGAATTCTACAAAAGCAATTACCAAAAGAGCATAACGATCCCACACTGAAGAGCAAAAAAATACCTGCGTGCACTTCTTGCTTTGACAAAGTGGTTTTGATCTAGTCTTATGTGAGCAACGTCTCTTTTTTTTTCTTCTTTTTTAAAAACACTACATAGAAAAGATCATTCAACACCCACAATTCAGGCAAGGCCTGGATCTGAGTTCCCATCATCACTCTCTTTGCTAACAGCAGTACCTCTCTCAAGAAGGAGCAGAGCATGTACAGTCAGTGCCTACACATCTGGCAGCAGTTTATGAGGAAGAAAAAGCATAACAAGCAGAACAGGGCAGAAGCAAACAGGAGGTGTACAACATTCTCACTGTCTCCAGGCTTCTTTCCAAGGACAAAAAAAATTGCTGGTAGGATAACTGAATATGCTACTCCAAGAGAATCTCATAATCATCTATCTTTGTCCCTTAAATGATAAATATATAAGCTCCTCACTACCTTCCTGAAGCATGCACTGTAAGAGCTTCTTCATCCTACAGTCTGTAGAACTGCCAGGTGTTCAAGAACGCCTTCCAGCGCTTTGCTAACACCACGTTGCACACAGCACACCTACAGGCTCCTCTTTACCACACTCATCTTCAGATTAAAGCTGTGTCTACTTCTGTACGTACAGAAGGGCTACGACCATCCTAGGGCAAAGGTGTGTACGTACACTTGGCAGAAAGAGCCAGTGAGCAGTGGGATGTTCCCAATCTACCCCTTCTACAGAACCAAGCTTCAGTTTTGCATCAAATTTTATTTCATGCTGTTTTCTGAAAAGGATTAGGAAGAACTAGAAGAGGAACTGACACCACTCCACAACAAAAACCTGCTGTTCACCAGACATGTATCATTTCATTAAGCTGCTAGCAGATGTTTCTCCTTAAACTTGTAAACAGCGTCGTGTTTTTTATTGTACAGGGCTGAAACGCTCGTTCATATGGGCTACACTCCTACTTCCTACAGAACCCAGTGCACCGGTGCCCATCATAACTTCTCAGCACTGGAATTTGTTCTCCTTTGTCTCCAAAAACTAGTAGAAGGAACTGATATAAGCAAGCCACATGCATTTTTACCTAGCTGGGTAGAACTACATGGAATTCATCGGTACCTTTTCACCCATTCACAGTTAACTTTTCACCCAGGCTTAATCAATGCGGATCGTTAGCTATATCCACGTCCCTACCATCATAAGGGTCCTGGGGAGTGAAACTCTTCTTTCCAACTTCATCTAGCACCTCGGAGATGATGTTTGGTGGCTGAAGATCAGCTGCAAGACGAAGAGACAAGCAACACCACATCTCAGTTGTGCTAAGCGCCTAGTTATGAAGAGCAGCAGCCCACAAATATAGTATGGAAATGGAAACAAACAACATGATTTCAAACAAGTGTCAAGATTCTCGTGGTGCTCAACACCAGCTGCAATTTTATTTGCTCTAAAATTCCCCCTACTGCTGCCAGATTGCCACAGTACAATAAACATTCTAGCAAGGAATCCAGCAGGCCTGGAAGTCTGTTACAAGGCTGCACTGGGAAAAGCAATGCATTTCATAAACAAAGAAAAATATTAAAAAGTGAAAAAAAATCCATGAAAAAAACCACCCAGGAGAAAAAGGCATTTCCTTCGTGTTTGTTAAAACACAAAGATTGCAGCTATGACTATGGTGTCTATTTTCCCTCCATACCCACAGACTTTTGGCTCTCCAACAGCTGGGCTCCTGCCTTCTAGCAAACTTATACTTTGAGACAGCTCCAATGCACAGAACTACTGCAGAAAAACATAATCCTTGCGTAATTTTTTCCCTGTGAGTGGAATAGGCTACTAAATCCCATGTGTTGTAGTCAGATCCAGCTTCCACAGAGACTGAGTAACTTTATCAACTTATGGCCACAAACAGAAGGGAAACAGCTTTTCTTCCCAGTTCCACCTGCTCTCAGAACCCGAGGACTCTTTCATCCCTGTAAGAGGTTATGATCCTCTGTAGCTTTTTCTTTACCCGGGGAGAATCAGACAGAACAGGCAACACTAGGACTGCACACACAAGAGATTGGTTTTTAACCCATAAATCAACTGCCGTCACATCTGGAAAGCAATTAAAGCAGGTGTTAGACAGGACACATTCATGAACAAGTTGATATCACACGTACCACTTCTATAAAACATGGAGAGAATATGATCATATGTTGCAAGGCTGGGCTCTGAAAAGAAAAAAAAATTAAGTTACTTTGACATTCTGACCTTATACTTGAGCTCTAATTACAGTCTTCTGCCCTTCGAGCCAGGCAGCAGGAATAAATTTACCTCATTTCTCTACCTGTCCACCCTAATGCTGGACCAGATCTCATGTACACACGTAACAACTGAGAGAGATGCTATCTGAGGGCAGACCACCACTTGAAACATCATATTGCTATGGGGCGAGCAGCTGAGCTTCCCTGCTCTAAATTAAACCCAAAAATATTTCATAGCTGGTTTCTCTTTTTGCTCGTGAACACAGCTATAGCGTACCAACAAGCACATTACTGGGGCAAAGCCCACTCCAGAAGACATCAAACCAGTTGTCAAACCTGTTCTTGCAACGTTTATTTGACAGCAAAAACCATCATGTAAATCAAAAGTTTTTTTGTAGAGATGCAGATATACATGACCTTGCTTGGGTAGCTTCTGAAATAAATCTCCTTGATCTATGGGAAGCTAACAGACTCAGCTGACTGCTCCAAATATAAATTCATAGTATTCACTATTTCTACAGCAGCACAGCAATAAGGAGTCAATTAAGAAAGAGCCTACGGGCCAGGACATGCTCCCCCACTGCATACACACACCTGACACCAAGTAGCCAGAGGTAGCTACAGGTAAAAAAAAAACCCAAAACCATGCTCCTAATCTAAATAATTACAGCAGCAAAATGCTACATCATTCGACCTAAGGGGCTAAGTGCTCCCACTATATCCTAACTAGCAATGAACGCTGAAAAAAGGCTCTAAAGACAACAAATCAAACTGAAATTCACAGGCACCGGCTTGCTGAGCGGCCACAGCTTAGCACTTACACATTTTTATTTCTCAGCTCTCTGGCAAAAAGAAACAAATAGTGACGTTGAGAACACAGCGAGAAATGCTTTCTTCTACAAGCCCTGGACTTCTTGCCTGCAACTAGGAATCACTGTGCTGTTCAGGGCTGAATTCTTCACTATACTATTCTGGAATTGACACTGAAATACAATAACCATTCTGGTTCTCTTACCTATATCGAGTGCTTCCATTTCCCTTATTACCAATAAAGACATATTTCTGCCTAGAGCACCACATCTTCTTAAAGTCTTCAGTAGAGCATTGAAAGTTAGCACATTGGGCTGCACTTCCTGTTGAGCCATATGAGTCAGGAAGACCTTAAAACAAAAGCCCCAAATCCTTAGTGCTTCACACGTTATGGATCACAGTTCAGCTTTCAGGTTACATGCATTTCCTCCATCTAATCCTTCTCACTCCCTTCAAGCGAACGACTCTACCGCAGGTGATCATTTATTAAGGGAGTACCATTTAATTTTTAACCAATTTGATCAAAAAAATCAAGACTACAAAATTACATCAGATTAGAACTGGGAGTGTCTAAAACATCAGGGAATTGTGTCTAAAACATCAGGGAAATTTTTTAATTTACATGCCATTTTTCCTGACTGATGCTATTTCATTAAAACTGAAGCCTCCGATGTTATCCCTCAAAATTCCATTTCTATCCCACCACCACAAATTACAATTCAAAGAGTTTTTATCTAAAATTGTTTGTTTTTATCTCCCAGCATAATTTCCCAATTACTTTCTGTCCAGGCAGTTCCTGGATCAGGCATGTTGTCACAAGGCAAACCGCTCTGCAAGGGCAAGGTTGGACTTTGTGTATTTTCCACTCCTCAACAGTTAGTTCCTATGTTTAATCTCGTGTACTTCCTTTGCAGCAGATATTGGTATCTTCATACAAAGCTCTAGTTTTTAGTCTTCCTATACTGCAAAATTCTACTGATAAAGCAGAACCAGCCCCTACACCCTTCCTCCTTCCCCAGCCCTTTTGCTCTGTCTCCTTACCTTGGCTAATTCCCATCTTTCTAAGAACTTGTCCTTCAGGTACGGGACTGCTGTAATCAGTGCGTTGAAGGTGTGCACGTCGGCTGGAAAATGTAAGATAATTCATTTTAACTGACAACTATATCTTATAGAGAATAGTTTGTTCCAACATGGCTCAGATTTTGGCAAAGTCTCATGCAAACCTGTTTCCAGTGAGGCGGCCACATGCCAGCTGCACTGAAATAAACAGTTTGCATTCAGCTCCCATGATCTAGCTGAGGTCCGTACCCCTGCGCCAATCATCACTGCCATGGAACAGACATCTGCGCCAAACAACTGGTTTCTGGTATTTACAAGGCTGCAAGTCAAAACCAGGAGACACTTACCCTTGTGTCTTTCATTCAGCAATTCTATGTACATTTCGTAAGCTTTAGCAGAAGCCCCATGCTGCAAAAAGTAAAAAAACCAACAAAATTAAGCACTCTCTATGGCTGTGTGAGGTTTCACAAGCTGAAAAAAGTCCCCCCAGCAGTGAAGGACAACTTTACCTTCACCATCCCACGGATCATTGTGCAATAGGAGTGTGCATTCCTCTCGGGCATTATCTTAAATATCCTTTCTGCGTTGTTGTCCTCCCTAGAATCAACAAACAAGCTGAGTGTTAAAGAACTTAATTAAGATACCTTTAGATAAAGGATTCATCGTGTAGAACAAAATAATGGGCTGTACTCGCAAGGGCTGACGTTCAGCTGTATTACTCATGATACTCTGAGCTATTCTGCAATCACTTACGAGATTTCCAATCTAACAAGTTAGTACGTGCAAGCATTGGTTGCTAGAAAGTTTTTAAGCCTGTTTTGTCACAATCCATGTGCACAACCCACTGAACACAGGAATATCAGCAATACTTTCCATACCTCCATTTAGAGCCTCTTTGGAATTGTCTCTTTGGAGTCTTCTGCTCTGAAGCTTTCTCCTGGAGAGATTTTTGCAGAAATAAATTTCTCAAGAGTTCATGGTTATGGTTAAACAGCAAATGTTGTGATTTGGTAACAACACAGTTGTTCATCAGCAACTGATATACTACTATAGTTGGTGATTTATGGGTTACATTAATTTCTATCATAAACTTCAGGAAGCAGTAACTAGATGAGGAATACTGTTTCTGTGACTAGACATACTGTTAAGGCAAATCAAATGTATTTGTGGAGCTGGTGGGAAATCAGACTATAGGAAATACTCGGTAAAACACTTTCTCCCTCAACACTCTTCCCAGGGACAGGCATTGTGCCCCGTGTCTGCTACTGTCCCTGTGACCTGATACTCTGGCGTCACACGAGGAGCCCTTGACTTCACTGAAATCTAGTAGTTAGGGTTCAGACTGGAAGAACATTTCCCTAGCTCATTTTACACTAGAGTCACTAGAGTTCTTTGCAGGCAACTATAAAACTGAGACTGTTGGTGAGAATCAGTTATTTAGAAGTAGTTAAGCAGAACTAAAGCAAGACAGGGTTCCAGCTGCTAAGTTCAGCTTTACAGAAACTCCTTTTGCCAGTAGGTCCTACACAGGACTGTTATACTTGCCTTTCCTCTAGGGAACATCAACTGCATCTGATCCACCCATAGCATCTCCCAGGCAGGTAGCCACAGTACAAAAATCCTGACACCACCTTGATACACTCCCAGTATGTATGAAAGAAACTGAGATCAATGGGTTTTTCATACCCCTAGTTCTTCCAAGTTCTCTTTGTCTTCTTCCCCTTTTTCCATCTCCATAGATTCTCCATCTCCATAGAAGCATAACAAATCCAAAAGGCTGTTTGTGGTTTCCAGAGATACAGGGGTACCTACAGAAAATGAGCGTGTGCAACAGTTGCAGAGAAAGTAAAGAACACACCATTCTAGAGCTGCAGAACACACCATTCTGCACCCAGTTGTTTCACTTTGTTCTCTTTCAATATAAAGGCATTCTCTGGCAAGTCTGTAAAACCTGGGTGTGACACTAATACTTCCACAAACCCATAAACAGCAGGAGACAATTTTAACGCTGAACTGGAGTATCTGTTTCTCTATTCAAGCCACTGAAAGGGTCGAGTTTTCCCGACCAAGTGTGAGAGGGAAGTGGCAGCTGGCAGCCAAAACTGTGAAGCAGCACAAGCCCGACACAACATCTCTAGTGTTCTTCATAACTACTCCTGCTGTGAAGACCACTTTGAGTGTTTCTCTTTCTATGAGACAGACCTAAAACCAACAGAAGAGCCATTTCGTGGAATCATCTCCCTTCCATCTTGTAGTGGGTAAGAGTAGGTCTCACCTTCCCAGTTAAGTTTTTGTCCCTCAGAGGCTGTGGCAGTTACAGTTTTCTATTGCCTCTTCCTCCTTCAACCATGACACAGATAAGGTCCAAGTTAAGGAAGAACTGAGAAGGGCTCATTTATTGAGGGCAGGTCCACAGGAGGGGCAGTCAGCTGTTACATGAAACCAGTCCAACACAGCAGCAAAGTGCTCAGCACAGACAGAGCTCATCCCAACCAACGTGCCACTGCACGAGGGCCTTTGCGGGCAGAACGGCATCACTCCGTCACACAGCACCTGCCCATAACAGGCCCTGCTCTACTGCATCACAAGTCTTCTACTTGTGAAGAGAAAAAAAAACCACTCTCAACACTGTACCATCTGCTTCTTAATCACAAAACCACTTGTTCTCCTTATCACCAAAGCAACACGACAGCGAAGCAGTGGATAAGGAGGGCCCAATAATTCTGGAAGATTCACGTCACCAGACCACAGTCAGTTGCGAAAAGGAGCGACACAGTCATGAAACTGCCTCCACAGCCTGTGCCAGCTACTAAAATACTTTTGGTACAAGCAGAGCTCTCCACCACGCAACCAGGCAGGTGACCACATACCTGCTTGTGTGAGCTGATCAAACAGGTCCACAGAATCTTTCACCTTTCTGAGGTGGATACGCTCTTTTAGAGCTTCTTCACTCACTCCTTCAATTTGAGGTGTAAGAGTCTCAGGCATCAAGCACTAAAAGCGAAGAGGGGGAGTCAGACACAAGCTTAAACCTCCTCTACACCATCGCTAAAACACTAACAAAATATGCTTAAGTCTTCACCTAGTACACTGCTTTGATAATGTCCTGAACCTCCCAGCCCAACAACAGCTGTCCTTTTGGCGACGAAGGACCACACATCCTGATCTCTCACTTTCACGCTAGTAAGTCAACATCTAAACAACATTTCTTTTCTTACTTTTATCAAAAAACCTAATACTATATTAAATTCCTAAGGAAAAATGTTGGCTTCAGACACATAATGGAAACGTAGCACTGCTTTCACAGCTGTCTGCAAAACAGTAAACAAAACTGCTCTTTTGTTAGACCAGTCTGACAGTTGATTTCACTACCTGAAAAAAAGCACAAATACAATGAAAACAAAAATTAAAAAGCTTACCGCTACGTTGGGCTCTGAAAAAGTCTTGTCAAAATATTGAGGAAACTGCTTAATAATGTATTTTGCAGCACTTCTTCCAGACTCCTTCGACAATGAAAATAGACGCTGCATGGGAATAAGAGAGAACAAGATGAAGAAACATGCAATTAGAAGGCTGAGAGTGAGGAAACACATTTTCCATAACACTGAGCATTCTGATGGGACCAAATTAAACTCATGCTTCATTTTCAACTCTCAGTAAAGACACAGGCACAAGACAACATTACAGACAGACATTCTAGTATTTATGCAGATGTGAGAATGTCTATTCTTTAGACGCTGAGATTGTCACTTACTTCCTTTTTACTCAATCAAGGGACAAAGTTCTGCAACAGACATCTGAAACACGGCATTACTACCTCAAGCTCAAAAGCATCTTTCTGTTTCAATTTACAGCACTTGGACATTTCCTCCCTGATGTCACTTCCAAGAACACCACCTCATTCCCATTCACCTCTTCAAGTTCTAAAGTCAGACCCTCCTTTGCCATTTCTTTTAAAACTCTTCATATTTGACACCTGCCTTCAGCCTTCTCAACGGCATCACGTCTGGTATGCAGAACTGCATTTCTCTGGCAGTTGTATCACTGATTTGCTACCACATATCCCAGCCCCCAAGCTTCACTTGCTACTCTCCAATTAACACCACACACAACAGTTTCTTTTTGCCCTCATTTCCAGCTCTGCCTTCTCCTGCCTCAGCCCCGCACTCTTTAATTTTATGCAAAGATAACATCAACAGAAGACTTCTTTCCTTCTTCCTTTTGCTTATCGTCTCAACACTACTGTTTCCACTAGCCTAAGTTACCAAAGAGCAGCTCTGATAAAATGAAAATCCCTGGGTCTTGGCCAGGACAGTAAACTGGTAACTTGTAGTCTATGTAGTAACACACGCACAAGTGATCTTGGGTGTTTTAAGTCATATATTTTAACTCAAAGTTAACTACACTGGCAGCACAAAATCTCAACATTCATAATACGACATTTTCACAGTCTCTCTCCAAGGTACATAAACACAGTTTTAACAGGCTGAGTGTCTCATCTAAAGAATCACTGTTGGGAGTTACTTAATAAACTAGAACATGAAGAAGCAGAACCACTCAGCAGGTGAGCCACTAACTTGGTTAAGGTTAAGAGAGCTGTGTCAGCTGGAAGGTCCCTTCAGGGGCAGGAAGAAGGGACAACTCCATGTGTGCCAAGTGGATTTGTCTGGAGAAATGCTACAGTCATTATACACTCAGAAATACACAGACTAGAAAATTCTCAGGGGGTTGTTACTTCATTTTCTTTTTGAAACTAGGCTCCAATTAAGAGTTTTCATAGCGTAGACGAAGTGGGGGAAGGGAGAAGCTATCAAGGATTTTAAAGAAATACTTACAGAATTGGCTGCATTTTTTGGCATCATGAAAGGATCATCCTGGAACATATAATGAGCAGCAGTAGGATCCTGTAGAAAGGAGAACCCAGGATTGAAACATTTGTAGTTGTGTACACAGGCACGCTGCAGGCGTATCACAGCGCCTCACGAAATTTAAGGCACAATTAACACTGCTGGCATAACCACCACCTGATGTCCATTTAACAAAAGTTCTTGTTTTTCAAAAGGGTGATTGGAAATAGATAAAAAAGCATTTCCATTATACACACACACAGAGGCTAGCACGGTGACAACGAAAGGGTCTTTGCTGTAAGGTAACAATCAGTAACTGCCCCGCGAAGCAAGCAGGACCCCAACTGTAACAGTCTCGGGGGAGCTGAGGGGTCTTGCAGGATCAGATTCAACTTCCAGAACTCCAGACAGACAGTATTAAAGAACGGCACCACAGCATTTCCAGTTGCTGCCTACAAAACGTAGATATCGGTTGCTCTTTGCAAGGTGTGCTTTCTGGACTGAGTTTGGGAAGAGGCAGTTGCAGATTAGGAAGCTGAATTAGTGAAGGAACTTGCTCCTGATGTTAGCGAAAGCCTTATCAAAGTATTAGAGCTTCCACTGGCAGTCGCTGCTCTCTCTTAGCACTAAAATGGGGCTTTAAGGACACAGCAGAACATGTTGAGGGAAAGTGAAAACCCCATAAAAAACAGAAGTAAAAGTCCCATCTTTCATTTCTGGCCAAAGTAGAAGACAGAGTCTTTGGAGTGCAAGGCTCTTGCGTGAGGTGGACAACTCAAAAACTGTTTCTGTAACAACAGAATTACTTACCCTGTTCACAGTAGAAGCCAACGTTTGAAGAACCGCTAGCTTATCCCTAAACACAAGAGTTTAATTAATACTTGGTGGCAGACTTTGAATCTTATGCATTACACTGTATGCAGCACAAGCACAGGATCATCAAGGGTTTTCAGTTCTAGGAAATAGTGGCTTTGCTGCACTTAAAATACCACTTTTCTCAAAGGGAGGTGTCAAGGGTTAGGGCTGGGCTGGCCACTAAATACTGACAGATGGTCTCTAATCCCTCTCCCTCCCCAGATGGGAAGAGAAAGTGAATGAGGCAGAGAGACTTAGAGACTGGAAAACTAAACACCTTTCATTAAGCAATAATACTACTGATAAGGAAAATAATAAAAAAATTAAATCTATATGTACAAAACCAATACAGAACCAAACTCCCCCTATCCTGACAGCAATCGCTACTGATGCTGCAGAGCTTAACCCCTGTGATCTCTCAGCTTTGTACTGAAGATGACGTATATGGAATGGAATACACTTGTTGGTCACCTGTCCTGTCCATTCCTCTCTGGAGGTGCAACCTCTTTTACTTCCCAGCACCCCAGCGTGGCACACAAGAGCCAGCAGTGCCCTTGGTCACTACAGGAGCAAGTATAAGCAAGAACCTTTCTGCATCCCAATCCTTGGTAACTATAAACATCAGGCGTTCCAGCAGCAGCCACTGTCTGCAAAACCACGCTGCTAACTTCAGAGTGCAACCTCTTAGAAGAGACTGAGCTGAAAAGCAAAATGAACAGACTTGGTTCTGTTTAGCTCAGACCAGGACAAGAGGGAAAATTCAACTGCAAAAATGGTCTCTGTTCTGGAACAACCACAGGAAAAAGAAAATACTTGGAAGAAAATCAGAAAAGCATGTTTCCTCCTACCACTCCTGTCCTTATTATAGCTTATCAAAGAAAAACAGAAAGAGAGACTGAACGAATTCCCTGGAATGCTCCTCTCAGAGGCCCCCCACCTCTTAGGGATGGATGCATGAGTCCCCCTCCAAGAGAAATCTTGGGAGGAAAAAAAAACCCTAACAAAACTGGATTTCTCAGTGCTCCTACGCCTGTTGATCCTTAAGACCTTGCTTGTGCTCCAAGCAAACAAGAAAAAGCCAATGAAAGTGTTTAGGTGAAGGTGGTCTTATTTTAGCTGCAGACATCATTTGCCTGTAAACTTGGTTTTTTTTGCTGTAGAGTCATGCAATTTCATCTTAAGAGCCTCCAACGAAACAACTTTTGTTCAGCTGCATAATTTCTAAACAGGACTTTTTCAGCCAGCTATCAATGGTCAGGTCGATTTTGCTGAAACACACCCATATGCCAAAATGAACCTGATTTTAGAGATTTCTAGTGAATATGATCTTTTATAAAGAAAAAAAAACAACTACACTTAAAAACACAGTCCTTATAACTGTTTTTAAAGAAAGGTCAGGAACAGTGTGCAGAGTATGTACAGAACAGGAGTCAAGAGTACTCCCATAGGTCTCAGTGAGCCATAAAATGGGACATCAAATCTGGGAATACAGCTACATGAATTTTCCTTTTCAGCTATGGTGGACAGACTCCATTTAACTGCCTAACAGTGATTGTATTCCGGGTCGAGAGACATTCCAGCAGTAAAAACTTACCAGGTTTTCCTTCGGGGGAGCACGATTTCTTCACGAGCAACTATGAGAAACAACATTAAAACTGTTATTAGAAACAGATGTCCAGAGAAAACCTTGACCTCGTGAAAAGTGATGATTTAAGCTGATCCCACTGAAAGTATTAGAAGAAAAAGCTAGAGGTTGTCAGTAAAGCATCTTAGCAAATTCAGTCACAGAGGAGCACGTGGGACCCCCGATTACAAGCCCTAGAGCCAGGCAGAGTCTGCAGAGGCACTTTTCCCACCACCTCTGGGTTGATGCTTCCGTGAGCTGTTACTGACCAGCAGGGACTCACATTCCCACGTGCAGCACATCTCCCAAGCGTCCCACCTCACTTTTCTCACAAAACTCACATCAGAACTACCGTAAGGAGTGCAGAGTTCACACTTTTGGAGTGCAGAGCTGGCTGGCAGTGAGGGTAATCAAGTTAAGCCAGGAAATCTCTGCACAGTGAAGAGGGGGGAAAAGAAAATCCAAGAAGGGGAAAGAAGGCATTCATGTCTTCTTTATCTCCTGACACACTATATATTGTTTAGAGATTAAAACACAAAAACCAAAACTCAACCCCAAAACATAGGCAAGGAACTGGTAACTGAGACATCGTACCTTGTGAATTGTCCACAGTCTTCCCAAGAGCTGTACTACTAGAAGAGCACCTATAAAACGAATGGAGTTTTGAATTTATGGTAGTCACATTAATATAGTAAAAGCAGATTAATGAAATTCCGTACTACAGGTCAGAATTAATCTATTACTAACTGCAAATGATTATCATAAAACTCATATTTGATGCTTCTCTCAAAGCCCTAATTTCAAGAGCCAAGAAGTTACACATAGAAAGTCTTATCACATAAAATTTACTATTTCTTTATTTTTGGTGTTATCATGACTTTGAAGTATCTTTCATGAATTATTGCATCTCAGAGAGAAAATCCTGAACATAAATCAGAAAAGACATTTGATGTTTTAGAGGCAGGATGCAGGTGCAAGCAGTACCTTTTTAAAAAATATTTTAGTCCTGAGTACTGTTTGCACAGGCAGAAGACCCTGCGTTAGGATGTAGGGAAACACGACCTATTCAGTTGCAGATTCCTTCTCTCTCTAGAGCTGCAGACAGCACAGTCACACAAGCACAGCTGCACAAGGCACATCCACATGAACTCCCTGCTGCGTGCTGCAAAACAGCGGCCTTGGGCTCAGTTCAGAGTCATGGGACACTGTTCCAAGTCTTTCTCACAATTGTTCACTTCTTATTACTTTTAACACAAATTAAAGTTTATATTAAAACACTTTTAATTTTTTTTTTCTAAGTTCATGAAGCGACCTTGACCATGAGCCAGCAGTGTGCCCTCGTGGGCAAGAAGGCCAAGGGCATCCTGGGGTGTGTTAGAAGGGGAGTAGCAAGTAGGTCAAGAGAGGTCCTCCTGCCCCTCTGCTCTGCCCTGGTGAGGCCACATCTGGAATATTGTGTCCAGTTCTGGGCCCCTCAGCTCAAGAGAGACAGGGAACTGCTGGAGAGAGTCCAGTGCAGCCACAGAGATGCTGAAGTGAGTGGAACATCTCCCTTGTGAGGAAAGGCTGAAGGAGCTGGGTCTCTTCAGCTTGGAGAAGAGGAGGCTGAGGGGTGACCGCATTAATGTTTATAAATATGTCAAGGGGGAATGTCAGGAGGACGGAGCCAGGCTCTTTTCAGTGACGTCCATTGACAGGACAAGGGGCAATGGGTACAAGCTGGAACATAAGAGGTTCCATAAAAATATTAGAAAAAACTTTTTCACAGTGAGGGTGACAGAGGCCTGGCACAGGCTGCCCAGGGAGGGTGTGGAATCCCCTTCTCTGGAGACATTCAAAACCCGCCTGGACTTGTTCCTGTGTGACCTACTGTAGGGGATCCTGCTCTGGCAGGGGCGTTGGACTAAATGCTCTTTCGAGGTCCCTTCCAACCCTGAACATTCTGTGATTCAGTGAACCCAACAGCAAACCCTCCCTGTGACTCTGATGCTCACACGGGCTTCCACACTGACCCTGGGGGAAATGCTGCCAACATTCATTCGCATCTCTACACTTTAGAGTGACTTTGCACAGTTCTAGTGGCTCCGTCACATAAATTTATTAGGTGTGATTTTACTACCCCAGATGCGAGTTATATTTTCCTTGTACAGGGTACCCAGAGGAGCCGCATCTTCACTTGAGGCAAACAACCTCCCCCCCCTCCCCTGCTTCCTCGTGAGATGGAGCTCTAGGAATCATTCAACAGCTCAAACTCCCTCCCGGAGCCACAGAGCCCCCCATGAGCAGGGAAAAGCCCCAGAAGAGGTGCTGCCCCTCTTCAGGCCGCGCCGCCATGACTGCCGGGCCCTGCCCGCCTCAGCCCGCCCGCCGCCCCGGCCACCAGCGCGCATGCGCAGAGCGCCCGAGGAACTCCCTGCTGCGCCTGCGCGGCTTTTCGCGCCTCAGCCCCTCAGAGACAACCCCTCTCCCCCGGCATTGATTCCCCCGGCGCGCCGCCGCCACCGGGCCCTTCTCTTCCCTCCGCTACGGGAACGGCAGAGCCTTACCGGTAGCGCTCTCGCCTCCCGCCCAGTGCGCAGCACCGCCTGCTCAGCAGCACCGCTTGCTGCCAGGAGCTGCCTCCCACCCGTCGCGCCGCCATGCCTGCGCTCGCGCAGTGCCCTCCGGGAGGGAGGGCGGTACCACTCTGGCGGAAGCGGAGGGGCGCGGGGAAAGCCCTCCCCTCCGCGGTGGTGGTACCGCCCGGCCCCGCCTGTCACCCGCCGCCAGGACCGCGTGGTGCTTGCCGTGGCGCAGCCCCTTCGGCTGAGCAGAGGGCCGGAGCGTCGGCCCGGGGAAACTCGTTCGTTTCACCATGAGGCCGCCAAAAGTGGTGCCGTGGCGGCGGCTGGCTGGGGTCTCCTTCGGGATGTACACGGCCGAGGAGATCAGGTGAGGATCCACGGCAGGCGGCGAGCTGTCCGCGTTCCCTTGCCTTCTGGGTGCTGTTGGGAACTACGGCTCCCGGCGTGCCTCGCGGCAGGCCGCCCTCAGCCCTCGCCGGCCTCTGGGCGCGCGGCCTGCTGGGACATGTAGTTCGGCTGCGCCGGGGCCCTCACCAGCCCCTGGGACGGTGGTGACTGAGTACCCGCGGATTGTTGAGGGCTGGGGGCTGCAGGACTGTCTGTGGGGCTCTCAGACCCATTGCATGGCCTGGAGTCGTTGGAGGTGTGGAGGAGTGAGGAGGGGCGGTGGGGCCGGGGAGAGGCGGGAAGGGGGGGTTCAGACGGCTGGAGCACCTCTCCTGCAAGGAGGCTGAGGGAGCTGGGGCTGTTCGGCCTGGAGAAGCGGCGGTACCGGGGAGGCCTTAGAGCGGCCTTCCAGTACCTGAAGGGGCTACAGAAAGGAAGGGAAAGGGCTCTTCACAGCAGTGTGTAGCGATAGGACAAGGGGCAATGGTTTTAAACTACAGCAGGGTAGGTTTGGATTAGGCAGAAGGAAGAAGTTCTGTACTATGAGAGTGGTGAGACACAGGAGCAGGTTGCCCAGAGAAGCTGTGGATGCCTCATCCCTGGTAAGTGTCCAAGGCCAGGTTGGACGGGGCTTTCATAGAATCAGAATTGTCAGGGTTGGGAGGGACCTTGAAAATCATCTAGTTCCAACTCCCCTGACATGGGCAGGGACATCCCCCACTAGATCAGGCTGCCCAGAGCCCCATCCAGCCTGGCCTTAAAAACTTCCAGGGATGGGGTTTCCACCCCCTCTCTGGGCAACCTGTGCCAGGGTCTCACCACCCTCACAAGGAAGAACTTCTTCTTAACGTCCAATCTGAACCGATCCATCTCCAGCTTTAATCCATTCCCTCTAGTCCTATCACTATCTGACATCCTAAAAAGCCCCGCACCAGCTTTCTTGTAGCCCCCTTGAGATACTGGAAGGCCACAATGAGGTCTCCTTGGAGCCTTCTTTTCTGCAGACTGAACAGCCCAAACTCTCTCAGTCTGTCTTCATAGGAGAGGTGCTCCAGCCCTCTGAGCATCCTCGTGGCCCTTCTCTGGACACGCTCCAGCACGTCCAGATCTTTCTTGTGCTGTGGGCTCCAGAACAGGACGCAGCACTCCAGGTGGGGTCTGACAAGAGTGGAGTAGAGGGGAAGAATCACCTCCCTCGACCTGCTGGCCAGGCACCTCTTGATGCAGCCCAGGACACGATTGGCTTTCTGGGCTGCAAGTGCACAGTGATGGCTCATGTTGAGCTGCTCATCCACCAGTAGCCCCAAGTCCTTTTCTTCAGGGCTGCTCTCAAGCCAGTCACTGCCCAGCCTGTATTGGTGGTTGGGATTGCCCCAACCCAGATAGAGGACCTTGCACTTGGTCTTGTTGAACTTCATGAGGTTGGCCTGGGCCCACCTCTCCAGCCTGTCGAGGTCCCTCTGGATGGTGTCCCTACCCTCTAGCGTATCAGCCACCTCACACAGCTTGGCGTCGTGGGCAAACTTGCTGAGAGTGCACTCAGTGCCACTGTCCATGTTACTGACAAAGATGTTAAGCAAGACTGGTCCCAGTACTGATCCTTGAGGGACTCCACTTGTCCGTGGCTTCCATTGGACATGGACCCATTGACAGCCACTCTTTGGGTGTGGCCGTCCACCTAATTGTCCATCCATCCAACCCATATTTTATCAGCTTGGAGACCAGGAATTCATGCGGGACAGTGTCAAAGGCTTTGCTGAGGTCCAAGTAAATGACGTCAGTTGCTCTTCTCTGGTCTAGTGGGAGGTGTCCCTGCCCACGGCTGGGGATTGTAATGAGATAATACTTAAGGTCCCTTCTGACCCAATCTATTCTAGGATTCCTTGTGTGGGACTGAGGGCGGGCTGGGGGAAAGGGCCTGTGAGGAGCCAGGGAGGTGGCCCTGGTCCTCTCAGGAGAGCCCCTCTCTGGAAATGGAGTCCAGGGGAGTGTGGCCATTTCCATGGAATGCCAGGACAGAGGCTGCAGGGTGCAACATAAACTCACTTTGTGGGGACGAAGGCTCTCTTGGAGGTTTGCCCTGGCGGGGTAAGTTGGCACAGAAGAGACCTTGCTGATTCACTAGTGTAAGTATTGCAGAGTTGAGATCTTCATTGCAAATGGGTTTTTTTCAGCTTTTTCAAGGAAGTCTCCCTGGAGTTTGAGAGAGCCGTCAGCATTTCTTTAGTGCTGGCGTGGTGTTGACATTGTGTATTGTCAAAGTATCATCAAGGATGTAAGGTGGTTGTCGTTTAGGTGTTTTCACTGGTTTTATACCTCCCCTGTTGCTTGAAAGGACTGACAGAATTACCTGACTTCTTTATATGGTGGTTGAAGATGTAAAATAAATATTTACTGTGGTATGAATGATTGTGCTCGGACAGTTAAGTTAATGGCCCATTGTATGCACAAAGAACCCTCATAAATGTGTTTTCATCGATAAAAAGTGTTATATAGCTACTAAATGTTGATATTAGTTACACTGTTCAAGCGGCTGTTTGCTGCCACTAACTTCTGTTCTTTTCATTCAACTTCAGGAAACTGAGTGTAAAATCCATATCAAATCCTCAGTATTTGGATAATGTGGGGAATCCAGCCATAAATGGACTGTACGACTTGGCTTTGGGACCTCCAGACTCCAAAGAAGTGTGTGCAACTTGCATGCAGAACTTCAGCAACTGTCCTGGTCACTTTGGCCATATAGAACTGCCTCTGACTGTCTACAACCCTCTGTTTTTTGATGTATGTATGCTTAATTATTGTCTTGTTGCTGAAATGGGTGATGGTGCTCAAGCTGTCATACAGTTTGTAGTTCTTGAAAATAGTAAATGTGCCAAGATCTGTCTTCTCTGTAAGTTTAAGTGTAATAACAGCAAATACAGTAGAAAATGTTTGTTCTGTCGTGGTAGTTCAATACAATACAAATAGACTCCTTAGACTTCTGTAAAATACACACATTGTTCTAACTACTGCTTTATTCAATATTGATGAACAAGAGAGGGAGAATGTTGATCACTGTGACTTACTGTAGGGTTTCATGTCTTAATTAACTGGATGGCACAGCAAAAACTATTAGTTGTTTTCTTTAAGTGACTGCTACAAATTTTCAGGAGGAGCTACCTACTTTTATCCTAGGATCTCCAAGTGCTTCCTGGACGTTCAGGGCTTGTTTTTGCTGTCAGTAGCTGTGTTGTATATTCTGCCTAATAGGTCCGCTTGTTTCAGGACAATTTGTTCTAGAAACCTGGATCGGTGTGGATAGAACCCAAAAAAATAGCCAATAATTTCGTGAGTGCAGATTTTACTGCTCAGGCCACCTCTCAGGAATTCCAGACTTCAGAGGTAACAGAGAAAGCATGGAGAAAGGAATCATAGAATCATAGAATTGATTGGGTTGGAAAAGCCCTCAGAGATCATCAAGTCCAACCCTTGGTCCAACTCCAGTCCGTTTACTAGATCATGGCACTAAGTGCCATGTCGAAGACTTTCTCTTGGTTGAGGAGGATCAAATTAGAGACCAATTAAGTAAACTGGATGCTCACAAGTCCATGGGTCCTGATGGGATGCATCTGTGAGTGGTGAGGGAGCTGGCAGAAGTCATTGCTGGGCCCCTCTCCATCATTTTTGAAAGGTCCTGGAGAACAGGCAAGGTGTCTGAGGGCTGGAGGAAAGCCAGTGTCACTCCAGTGTTCAGAAAGGGCAAGAAGAAAGATCCAGGAAATGACAGACCAGTCAGCCTTGCCTCCATCCCTGGAAAGGTGATGCAACAGCTTGTTCTGGGCATCACCTCAAAGTATGTGGAGGAAAATAAGGTTATTGGAAGTAGTCACCATGGATTTGCCAAGGGGAAGCCATGTTTGAGTCATCTGATGCAGCCTTCTGTGATGGCATGACTGGGTGGTGAGGGGAGGGGAGGGCAGTGGGTGTTGTCTGCCTTGACTTCAGCAAGGCTTTTGACACTGTCTCCCACAGCATCCCCATAGGCAAGCTTAGGGAGTGTGGGTGGATGAAAAATTGGTTGAAATTTAGAGTTCAGAGGGTTGTGAGCACAGAGTCTAGCTGGAGGTCTGTGACTAGTGGTGTTCCCCAGGGATCAGTACTGGCTTGGGTCCTGTTCAGTATATTCATTGGTTACCTGAATGAGGGGGTAGAGTGTACCCTCAGCAAGTTTGCTGATGACACAGAACTGAGAGGGGTGGCTGACGGACCAGAAGGCTGCGCTGCCATTCAACGAGACCTAAACAGGCTGGAGAACTCGGCAAAGAGGAACCTTATAAAATTCGGCAAGGACAAGTGTAGGGTCCTACCCATGGGCAGGAATAGCCCCACGGATCAGTACAGGTTAGGGGCTGACCTGCTGGGGAGCAGCTCTGAGGAAAAGGTCCTGGGAGTCCTGGTAGACAGGAGGCTGACCATGGGCCAGCAATGTGCCCTCGTGGCCAAGAAGGCCAGTGGCATCCTGGGGTGCACCAAGAAGCGTGTGGCCAACAGGTTGAGGGAGGTCATCCTCCCCCTCTTCTCTGCCCTGGTGAGGCCAGATCTGGAGTCCTGCATCCAGTTCTGGACTCCTCGGTTCAAGAAGGACGGGGAACTGCTGGAGAGGGGCCCAGAAAAGGGCTATAAAGATGAGTGGGGGACTAGAACATCTCTGTTGTGAAGAAGGGCGGAGGCATTTGGGGCACTTGTGGAGTGTCCATCTCTGGAGACTTTCAAAACCTGCCTGGACACCACCCTGTGCAAACTGCTTTAGGTGATCGTGCTCTGGCAGGGGAGTTGGACTGGATGATCTCCAGAGGCCCCTTCCAACCCCGAACATTCTGTGATTCTGTGACATAATGTGTGTGCTGAGTAAATGCAAGAGTATGGAATTGTAAGTTCTTGGTGGCAGCAGAGAGCTGAAAAATGCTAAGGTTTGTAGAAATCCATCACTCTTTTTAATTTATTAAAAAAAAAAAGGAATAAGAAAGGCTGTCAAGACGATTTCTTGCCTAGTGTGGAGTTCTGGGTACCATGTTGTCCTTTATGGGACAAGCTGTTAGCAGCTGTAATCACGGTGCTGTGTGAGAGCAGCCTTGGTTGCAGAGTTGCTGTAGATATGACAGGGGTTTTCTCTGTGTTATCTGTATATCCTGCAGTTAGTTTGTTGACAGATCATGTTTTGTATATGAGTTTTTGTGGTTGAAAAATTTTTTCAGTCCAATTCTATATAATTGAGTTTAACAATCTGTTTTCTCAGTTGTAATAGCACTTTATTTAAGTTCAGATGAATCTACTTGCTTACTGTGCCAGCTAGTAAATCTACCAGGATAACTCTTCTCCTTCTTCTTTTTTTTTTTTTTTTTCCAGAAATTATACCTTCTAATTCGAGGTTCTTGTTTAAATTGTCACATGCTGACATGTACTCGAGCTGTGGTTCACTTGCTGCTAAGTCAGCTGAAGGTTCTGGAGAAGGGGTTGCTTCATGCGGTGCATGATCTTGAAATCATTCTGAACAGGGCAAGTACTGTGTATTTCTCCACTTATTTTTGAACTGATAGTCCCGCAACTGTAGAGCTATCCCAGTTTCTTCTTTCCGTTTCTTTTAGTTTTTAGAGCAATGCGCAGATGCAACAGGTTCAGAAATTGAAGAAGAGTTAAATCACCACGTTCAGGAAATATTACAGAGTTATCAGACAGGGGATCAGTGTTCAAATGTAAGTACAGCCAATGCTTCTCCTGAGACATCAGGTTTTGTCCTCTTAAAATACTGATGTGCAGAAGGCAGCCTGTCTTTGACCGTGCAAACTCCAGGTTTTGTCCTGGAGTTGTGAACTGTGTTATATCTAGAGGGTTTTCTGGGTGAAGTGTCTGAAATTAAACTTGGAAAGATTTTATTTCCTCTTAGTATAATTTTCAAAGGGAAATGTTTTGGTGGTGTTAAGTATCGTATGAAAATAATCCGATACTGCTGTCAGTACATTACCTGCAGATGTTGGTACTGGTCTCTGGGATGCTCCAGCTGTTTTGAGCTGCTGAGCATCACTGAAGTGAAATTTTTAGAAATTCTCATTTCCATTTAAATGCAGATTAATGTAGGTTGTTATCTAAAGGAGAGTATCAGTGAAGAAGATTTTTAAAGATCTAACGTCTTAGGGCAGACGTGTTTATAAGCCAAGCCTAATTCCTTAATGACTTCTTTCAAACCTCACCTTAAGCACTTTGTAAATCTTGACCAGTCAAAAGAAGTGATTTTTATCAGTCTGTTACCTTCTTAAATCATCCTTAGAGAAAAGCTTTAAAATTGACCTGATAAATAAAGACTATTTATGCAATAAGTTTAAAAAGAAGGGTGGTGAGCACTGAGGGGTGTTTGTTTCCAGCAAATATGGTGAGATGATGGAAGAACGGTAGAAATCAAGGCAGGAATTAAATCAGTACGAGGATGTGTGTGCAGTGATACTAATAATGTTGGTGCTGATAGTTGACATTAATTGTGTAGTGTTTAGTGAATTCTTCATATCAAATGTTTTAATGTATTTTTGTTATTTTCATTGGGTTTAAATATTTTTTTCCCTTTAATCAGGTCAAAAACGTATGCGAGTGTAGAAATAAACTGATAGCACAATTCTGGAAAGCACATATGAGTTCAAAGAAATGCCCTAATTGCAAGTAAGTTGAACCGCACGAGGAAGTAAATAACTGGCTTAAAGTTAAATATTGTGAGTGTTTGTATTAACTTATCTGCCTTTCCTGGCTTTCTTTTTTGTTTCCTTTAAGATCCAGGAGATCGCTAGTGCGGAAAGAGCATAACAGCAA
Source organism: Trogon surrucura (assembly GCA_020746105.1). Lineage (NCBI taxonomy): Eukaryota > Metazoa > Chordata > Aves > Trogoniformes > Trogonidae > Trogon > Trogon surrucura. Next base: position 75,545,189 of record CM036620.1, on the reverse strand, counting down.
GCTGACAGTAACCTACCCCTCGACAGTGTACCATAAGGCGGGAGGGGAAGGCATTCTGGAGGAGCCAGCAGGTAAAATCTTTGTCATCTTCTCGAATATGTTTGCCCTTATGTGCCTGTATTTAAGGTGTGTGGGCTCCTAGCAGTGACTGTGCACTTGTGATTCACATAAAATATAAATAAAACAGCATTGAGGGAGTACCCATCTCTTAAATTTCTCTAATTGTGAGCCTTCTGTGCTTTTGCAATTTCAAGTGTCTGTGTGTCAGGACAAGAAGTACAAAAGCATGATCCATGTCAACTCTTAATTCATTTTTGGGACACTTCATTTTTGGTGGGGAGATGATTTTCTGGTAGGCTAGATAAAAAATTAACTAGGACGATGATGACCAACCTTGCTTCAGAAAGAAAATCACATAATCCTATGTTTTACAGAAGAATATCCCTTTAAAGAGGAAAAGACAGAAAATAAAGTAGGTAACACTTTCCAGTCTTAATTCATCTAGCATCTGAATCACTTTTAAACTTTTTAAAACTTTTTAAAACTTTTTTAAACTTTTTTAAACTTTTTTAAACTTTTTTAAACTTTTTTCCTTTCTTTGATCTTTGATCCTTTCCTTATCTTTGATCCTCTACACAACCAGCTAGAATGGAAGTGGATCTGTGTGTGAATTATTTAACCCTTAGAAAAGATTTGTACAGAGAGCTTATTCTGTCTGCTAGTTTTGCTAGTTTTCATCTTTCTAGATGAAATCTCTGGAGTTCTGGCTGAAAAAGCACAACGTCGGTCATGGATTTGAGAGCTGAAGGGTCAGATCTCTGCTTTAACATCCTGTCCATAACACAGGGAAGTTTGTGTATCCCAGTGTTACTACTTTTGTGTGACAACAATGATTTCACTCCATTAAGCTACAGGATACTACTCTGGGTTTTTTTTTTTATCTGAGCCCCTTTACAACTGTGCAAAGTCTGAGGGCATGTTTTATTAGGCTAGGGAAGAAAATTGTTGTTCTGGAAGGTCTGGCAAGTTGGTAGATTTAGAATACCTTGCCCTACCACAGGAAGTTTCAAAACTACCCATATTCTTGCAGTCTCTATTAACCTTCACAGCTGACTTACAGGTCAGAAATATCTTCCTCCTGTCAGAGTTCAAAGACCAAGGCTGATTACTTTCAGCACAGGGAGGTATTACTTTTGAATACAGTTACTCATTGTATCGAATCTTGGAGGGAGTACTTTTAACCTCGACACTGATGCATTTGTGTTCAAAGGATGGAAAAGTTTGCTGTGTGAAGAAATGAGGAATGGGGAGCGGAAGTTTTTTGTATGGAAAAAAATGGATTTTTGCACCTTAGCCAAAAGAAGAGTAGGAGACTTTATCTGAGGTCATGGGAGAATTGCTTTCGTCAAATCGCGTGCTCTGGCTTGCCTGGGACACAAGGGGCTGGCCTGCAAGGGAAGTGGAAATTGAGACCTAAAACCTCTGGGGTTTTTTGTGTTTTTTTTTTTTTAAATATCTTTGTGCTTTTCAGTAGCAAAACCATATGTTCTCCTTCTTGCCAAAATACAGCTAGCCCAGACTCTAAGTTACAGTATAGGTGATTGCTGACTGTCGCTGTCGTCTCGTCCCGTTGGGTGTTTCACGGGGACGCTGATCTCGCTGGTAATAGTTGAATCCCACTTCTGTGCTCGCCAGCTGCAGGCTGACTCTTGATTTGTTCTGAGCAGTGCATGCCAGTATTTGAAGAAGGAGTCCAGCTTGCCATTAGTCAAACAAAGCATACGCTTTAGATGGCAAAGTTCATTTTTTTTCAGTTCCTTAGACTGATACCCATTAGTCACAGAAATGGATTTTTTTTGTCTGTGCCGGGAAGGCTCTTACTTTACTTAATTTCATATCCCCAAAGCAAACAGGTTAATGGTATTTTAATGCAGATGTCAGCCAGTATATTATGTATGTATTTCCATTCCTTCTCTGAGCTGGAAGCACTTACTGCAAGCAAAAAACCTGACTTTCAAAGTAACCTCTTGTGATTTTTTTTTTTTTTTTAACAATTTTTAATTTTATTTTTTTATTTTTCAGCTCTTGATGAAAGTCAGTTAGGGAAGAGAGGATACCTGACACCGATGACTGCCAAGGAATACATCCTGGCTCTGTGGAAGAACGAAGGTGATGGTTAAGAGCAGTGGTACTTTGTTTTCTGTATTGTTCAGTGGACAAAGTCTGTAAATGCTCCTGTATGAACTTGTCAAATCATCACCTGTTGATCAACTAGTCTCAAGTTCTGACTCCCCACAAATCATGATTGTTGTTCACAGAGAATTCAATGTTCATATGATGCTGCATCTAATATTCCCCACAGTTCCATCGGTTAAAGCCTGAGAATGTACTTAGCAGTCTCATCTTTTTAAGTTCCCTGCGCTCTGAATCTGTTGCCAGGAAAAAATAAAGTAGTTTCATGTATCAGCCACAGCTAGTAGCTGATAGCCTTTTCTTCCTTCTGGTTTTTTTTGCTATGCTCTATATTTCTGTTTGGAATTGTTTCTGAAAAATCATGTACGTGACTAAAAAAAACCATGGCAGTTCTTTCTAAAGCATGCCTAAATTTTTTTTATTTTAAACAAGCTAACTGGTGTTCAACTTAGCAGATTCTTTTGTCTTGATGGACCAAATGCATCTGGCAATTTGAATTCCCAAACAATAGCATGATAATGAGTTTATATTTCCTATTGTATTTTTTTAGGTTTCTTTTTGCGTTATCTCTTCCCTGGGATGGATCCCCATGAAAGTTCAGGATTCAGTCCAGACATGTTTTTTTTAGATCTGCTTGTGGTTCCACCTTCAAGGTAAAATTTCACCCCCAAAATGTAGAAATCACAGGATTTAGCCCATACTTTTTGCAGACATCTGTAGTACAGACACTGGTCTGCTGAAGTGTCAGTGGAGTGTTGAAAAAATAAAGAATAAAAATCACAGCAGTAACTGATGCTGAGTTTTATTATAACTTCAAATGAGTTTGTTAAAAAAATGAAATACTAATTATGAGAAAAAATGTATTTTAGTATTAGCATTTTAAATTATTGTAGAATAGTACAACTGTATTATACTGGTAGAATTTCTTCGTGAGGAATCACTCATCTTTTATGACTGTCCCAGTACAATCTATGAATTTTTAAGCGCTCACTGTTAGTTTATAGCGATTATTTTTCAGGCATTGAAGACTTAGCTTAGAATGTTTGAAGTTTATCGTGCTCCTTTTCGGTGACGTTAATCTCCTAAAGCAATTTTGGTCTGCTGCAGGTATCGTCCCGTAAATCGTATCGGAGACCGACTGTTTACGAATGGTCAGACCGTGAACTTGCAGGCTGTCATGAAAGATGCCAAAATGATACGGAAACTCTTGGTTTTCATGGCAAAAGAACAATGTCAGCCAGTAAAAATTACAGAAGAAATCCAAACAGTAAGAGTTGCTGCTTTTCTTACTCTTTGCTTTTTGGATATACGGGTTGAGTTCAGGTAGGCTCCTCGTTAAACTGTTCCAGTCACACTTTTTGCCCGGTATGTTGGGAGTATGTGCTGTTGGAGATGTTCTCCATGGCTTTGTTTTTAATATCTTATGCCTCTTGCTGCCCACCCACCTGGTGCAAAGGGAAAAGCATTTTATGCAGACTCCTTTAGCCGTGTTTTTTTATATTAGGTTACTGTATGTGAAACATGATGGGCTCCTGTTACTGGACAATGAAACGTGTAATACAAACAGTTCGCAGTAAAACTTTTCCAGCATCTCATGAAATGAAAAATGATGGGGGGAAAAAGCTACTTTATCTTAGCCTAGTAGAGCCACTTGTGTTCATGGTTGGTTTTGACCATTAATGTCTAAATAGAACCAAAAATTCACTAATAACCTTAATTAGTAGCCATGCTTATTTGCTGCCAACCAGCTCACGTGGTTATATAGTGGCAAATAATTACGTCTGTCACCGTGGGTTTTTTTCATATTTGTTCATGAATTGTGTTACTGAGGATTCCTTGATGCTGGACTCGGTTTCAGTTGAACTTGATTCACATCTTCAGTGTAAAACATTTTGAAAACATTTTTAGTTACTCAGAATTTGGCCACTAGATGGAGATACGTTCTTAAAACGTTTGGTGTGACGCAAGGTTGATGTGCTTTTGCTGTGACGGGCATCCTGACGTTTAGACTGTGATGTAGGTGGTAAAAGCTCTTGGGTTTATACTTTTTTTATCTAAGAATAGGACTTTCTGGTTGCACAGTGATTCATAGCACGGACTGACTAGCCAGGAACGTCTAATTTGGAAAGAGAACTGTTACTTGCCAGGAGATGATTGATTAGCAATAACCTTTTAAAATCCCACTGGTATATGTAGCTGTGGTGTTAGGGTATCTCCCAGCCAAGTCACTTTCTAAAGCTTCACAGCTGAGGCACTTAGGTGTAATATTTTGAAAGTTAAATTTATGCTGTTAGTGCTTTTTTTAAAAAAAAAAAAAATAATTAATATCCTTAATGAGGTGCAAAATAGTGGCCAGTGTTTCATTTGCTACTTAACACTACAATTTCAGCCTAGGAAATAGAAGGTATTTTTTGTGAAGTCCAAGTTTTTAATTTCTTTTTCTGTAGGAGACAGGAGAGAATGATGAACCTCTGGACCGTTCTATCCTGACACAGATTCCGGGACAGACCATTGCAGATAAGCTGTACAATGCTTGGATCCGTCTTCAGAGCCACGTCAACATTGTATTTGATAGTGACATGGACAAACTAGTGACAGAAAAATACCCTGGTATTCGTCAGGTGGGTGCAGGACAGAATCTTAGAGAATCCAGACTTTGCGTGTCACAGACACACAAACAAGAAAAGTTAAAAGAAGTTGGTAGGTTAAGAAAAAAAGTGAAATATTTATGGGTAGCATGTAGGCGTTTTCATGATACTTGTCACTATAATATCCGGAGAATCTGTCTGATGTTGCATGCTTTCACATTTTAATCATTAACTTCTGTTTTTAAAGCTATTAGAGAAAAAAGAAGGACTGTTCCGCAAGCACATGATGGGGAAGCGCGTAGATTTTGCTGCTCGATCAGTCATTTGCCCCGATATGTACATTGGTACCAACGAGATTGGCATTCCTATGGTAAGAATAAATAAAGGAGTGTTTCTTTTTGGTGCAGCTGGAGCTGAACTACACTGTAACACTTTCAGCTACGTAGCAAGCCATTAAAATATAGAGATTTTCTGATGCATCTGAACGCTGTCCTTCCCAGTGTGTCACAGCTGTATGTTACTACTATGTATTAATAAAGAAGGAACATTGAAGAACAAGGAATTCTTACTGTTACACTGAGTGCCACATCTGGGAAAGAGGATTAGTAAAAAAGAAAAAGGTGTACTTGCTTCCTGGTGCAAACCTTATAAGTAGGTCTTATTTCTCCTGTGGTCTCTGAACAGGATATCTTGTAACAGCTATGGAAGCCTTTAAGAAAAGGCCATAATAATGTCACCAACTTCATTCTTAATGATTTTTAATCACACGGAGATGATGCCAAGCCTGAATTCTAGCTTTTCATTATATCGTCTTTGCTGCTGGCCTATCTGCAAATAGTGGACCTAGTGCTAACGTGCTTTTTCTCTGTATTTCTCTGTTTGCAGAATCCAAAATCATGCTTTCTTATTTTTAATTTTCTAGTTGAGTTTTCCTTTTTTACTGCAGTAGAAAAACATAAAAAGGACGTAACTTCTGTTTTTGTAGTAGAGGATTTTAGAAGAGAAATGTATTTATTTGGCATGACAGTAGCTTGAGGAGGAGATGCATCTAGGAGCTTAAAGGAATTTACATTTAAGTTAACATTTAACACTATTTCTGCAGTGACTTAAGCACTGTTTTAAGCCGAAGTTTGAACAGCTTGGTATTTCTCACTTCTTTTCCCCCCTGTCTAGGTATTTGCTACCAAACTGACTTATCCTCAGCCAGTCACTCCCTGGAATGTCAAAGAGCTGCGACAGGCTGTCATAAACGGCCCGAAGGTTCACCCCGGCGCCTCCATGGTCATTAACGAAGACGGGTCCCGCACGGTGTTGAGCCCCAGCAGCCTCACCCAGAGGGAAGCCATAGCCAAGCAGCTCCTCACTCCGTCGTCAGGGGCGCCCCCGACGGGGCTGAAGATTGTGAGTACAGCAAAGGGTTTGTCAGACACGTCCTATGCCTGTGTTTTTTTTGGGTTCTTTGCTTGGGTTTTTTTTCAATATATTAATACTAGTGTTATTGATAGTGATTCCAATGGACCCACTCACAAAGACTGCCAGGACAGGGTTATTTTGTCTTAGTAAGTAGCTGAGAAAAAGTTAGGGGAGGTGGGAAGAAAAGCTTGATACTTTTTCAAAATCTAAAAGCCATTTTCCATCCTAAATTTTACTCTTAATGTGTTCAGTCTTGAAAACAGAAGGCTGAGAACGGACCTTATTAGTGTATATAAATACCTGAGACATGGGGTTCAAGAGGAGAGTGCCAGTCTCACAGTGGTGCCCAGTAATAGGACAAGGAATAATGGGTATAAGCTAGAACGTAGGAAGTTCTGCCTCAACATGAGGAGAAACTTCTTTACTGTGAGGGTGCCGGAGCCCTGGCACAGGCTGCCCAGAGAGGGTGTGGAGTCTCCTTCTCTGGAGACTTTCAAACCCCGCCTGGACGCGTTCCTGTGTGGCTGCCCTGGGGGATCCTGCTCTGGCAGGGGGGTTGGACTGGATGATCTCTAGAGGTCCCTTCCAACCCCCAACATTCTCTGATTCTATGCAGTGTATGGCATTCATCTTGCCAAGATGTGGAAGAGTTTTTCCTTTACAGCTGACTATTCTTGGGAAGTTCTTGCAGTGTAGAAGCTAAAATACTGCTTTCATTTTATTCTTTTATGTCCCCCTGCCTCCCTGTCCTCAGTAAATTCAATCTTTTTTCCCCTCTCCTTTTGAAATATTACATAGGTTCTGTATTTGGAGCGGTTTTTGGGTTGTAGTTATGAAGACTGAAATTCAGTGTACTTGTAGAGTAGGTACAACACAAACAGTTGCTGTGATGTGTCTTCTAGGAGCAGGGTGTCTGTGAGTACGTACGAAGTAGAGACTTCGGTTATGTGTGAGGCCGGGCTGGTGGTGGCACCGACCAGGAGAGGAGAGGTCTGTGGTTTAGCGCTGACTGCTCTAACCTGGGATCCATCTTCCCATCGCTGTCCCCTTTTACAGAAGAAACAACCGCACTGACCACGCATCTGTTCGTACAGACAGGAACATTTGTGAAATGCTTGTATCAGATGTTTCTTTGGAACTGCTGGACAGTTTTTGTCCTCTGTGCCGCAGCTTAATCAGCCTTTGAAACTTCTTGATAACTGTATCTCTGTCCCTTGCAAGAGTTGAGAACTTATTATCTAGCTACAAGGGCAAATATTTTGTTGACGAATAGTCTTTTCTCAGGGTCTACTACATATACTCCTGTCTCTGATATCAGCGTGGTAGAGATTTAATATTTAAGGCTGAGTATTTCTGTGATGTCAGCTCTCTCAGACTCTGTCACAGAGGTAAATACAGCAGTATTTAGACTGTACAAACATCCTACTCCACTTGATAAATCACTCCCATGGCTATATGGGTGTTGCTGACAAAGAAAATAAAATGCGACTATTTTGAGAGTCTCTGTTCGAGATAAGAATTGTGTTGTACTCAAACCTGAATTTACAAATTGGGGCATCCCTGGCCTCTGCTTCAGCTACTGGGTCGTATTTTTACTTTAGTTTAGGATGTGGAGTGCTGGGTGTACGGGGACAGGTAGTATCTATTCATCCCAGTTGGCTTTGGATAGATAGTTTATTTTTGTCATTTCCAAATGGTATAATGTTCTTTCTTTTTCAGTCTTTCATCCTTGTATTGCTGAGGGAGAGGAAGGGTTGGTAGAGCGTGGCTTGCACACCATTAGCTTGGTTTGATCACTGTGGTTTGGGGAGTTAATGGATGATGAAGGGAGTGGAACATCTCCCTTATGAGGAACGGCTGAAGGAGCTGGGTCTCTTTAGCTTGGAGAAGAGGAGGCTGAGGGGTGACCTCATCAATGTTTATAAATATGTCAAGGGGGAGTGTCAGGAGGATGGAGCCAGGCTCTTTTCAGTGACATCCAATGACAGGACAAGGGGCAGTGGGTGCAAGCTGGAGCATAGGAGGTTCCACAAAAACATTAGAAAAAACTTTTTCCCTGTGAGAGTAACAGAGCCCTGGCACAGGCTGCCCAGAGAGGTTGTGGAGTCTCCTTCTCTGGAGACATTCAAAACCCGTCTGGACGCGTTCCTGTGTGACCTACTGTAGGTGATCCTGCTCTGGCAGGGAGTTGGACTAGATGATCTTTCGAGGTCCCTTCCAACCCCTGACATTCTGTGATTCTGTGATATGCAGCCGTAGAGTGTGGTTTGGTAGGGGGCAGAAGTGCGTTCAGGGACCAAGTATTCTTGATTCTCTTAAAAAATTTTGCACGGAATGTTAATACTTGAAAAAAAGTGTTTTGGGTGTGCACATACTTTAATACGCAGTCCTTGCATGGAAATGCCTTAGAGACATCAACCAACATTTTCTTTTAGGTGTGTCGACATATTAAAAACGGGGATGTCCTTTTACTGAACCGCCAGCCCACTCTTCATAGACCCTCCATCCAAGCTCACCGGGCCCGCATCCTGCCTGGAGAAAAAGTGCTGAGGCTTCACTATGCCAACTGCAAGGCGTACAACGCTGATTTTGACGGTGATGAAATGAATGCCCATTTTCCGCAGAGCGAGCTGGGCAGAGCAGAAGCCTACACCTTAGCCTTTACTGATCAACAGTATCTGGTTCCAAAGGTCAGATAAATTTGTTCCTGTGTCAAATCACTTTGATTTGTTTGCTTGTTTGTTTTGTTTTGTCTAATGATAAATATGATAGGGGTTTATTTTAGAAAAAAGAAATCTTTTTGAAATTTAATCCTGGTTTCTGTTCTGTCCCCACTTGTGATTCTCTTTTTCTAAAGAAGGCCCAGCACAGCCAAACCATCTTGTTCCTTTTAGTGTTAAATATCCAGAAGAAATTTAGAGGAATTGTTGTGCTGATGACAAGTACAACTTGGGGGACCTGCTAGCGCGTGGCTTGTTATCCCACCCCAACCCTTTTCCTTACTCTCTCCTCAGGATGGGAAGCCACTTCCTGGCTTGATCCAGGATCACATGGTTTCTGGAGTCAGCATGACAATCCGCGGCTGCTTTTTCACCAGGGAGCAGTATATGGAGCTTGTTTACAGAGGATTAACGGACAAAAAAGGAAGGATTAAAATCTTTCCTCCTGCCATTATGAAACCGCAAGCATTATGGACAGGAAAGCAGGTAGTTAATCATTTGTTGAAATTAAAGAATGTTGACGATTTCGAAGTAAGCAGAACGCGAATGTTAAAATCAGTGGTGCTGAGGGTTGCTGAAAAGCCAGATCCCATCATCTAATCGACATCGATCTTGGTGTGTGTTGCTGAGCTGTGAGAGTCATTTTTCATTTAAAATGACAGTATTAGAATAGCACTTTTGCTTGACTGCTCTCAGCAGTGTTGCAGATAGACGTATAGTGCTGCAGTTTACAGGCACTGGAGCAGAGGAGGAATGTGTTGGTCCTAATAAACTAAGTTTGGCCAGTTTAGTGTTCTGAACTCTAGGGATGTAGGTAAATAATCTGGTATTTGACTTTTAGGTTGATGTGATACCTGGGAAACCCGACTGAGTGTTCTGTTTTCTGCTATTTAGGAGAGTTTAACATTCAATCCAAATATTGTGTCCCATAGCAAAGGGAAATTCTCCCAGTTTCTCCTGTAAGACCCGACAGACAACTATTTTCTTTTTTTTGTATGTGTGTGCATATATATCTAATTATTGGAAAAACACTTTGGTGCCGTATGTTTCTGAATAACTGTGTGTCTCAGCTCATTAATCTTTCAAAGTCTGGAGTAGCAAGAGGATATTCCTGCCTTGTAAACTTCAGATTTCCAAGCTTTTAAAGCTTTGCTGTCAGTGGAAAAAAAATACTTTCAGGATGTTGCTTTTCTCCTCCAGGCCAAATTCTTTATGTTGAAGAGGAAATAAATAGTTCCTGCCACTCTTCCTGTTTCTTTTTAGGTTGTTTCTACATTGTTAATAAACATAATTCCAGAAAACCACGATCCACTGAATTTGACTGGGAAAGCTAAGATTGGTGGAAGAGCCTGGGTAAAGGGACCTGCAAACAGATGTCTGAATCTTGATTCCATGTGTGAATCTCAGGTATGCTGGGGCAGCAGCTCTGGAGATTCGACCGGGCTGGTTTGTAACAAAATTGTGTGTACAGTAGAGGAATGGGAAGGGAAGCAGGCAGAATAGGAAGCTGGAAACAGATATTCAGCAACAGTTACTGCCGGAAGGTGGTGATTAGAGGATAGGCCTGGGGGTCAGCAAAAAGTGTTCTGATCCCGGCTGATGCGGATTCCATCTGGTTTTATTAGATCGTGTTTCTTCGTTGTTTGGCTTGATAGGTGGAAAAATACAGATGGCGTTAGAAGTTTTATTTCTGCCGTAAATTCAGAAAGTATAGACATTTAACTGTTCACCAGTATGTGGGCTTTTCAAACTTAAACCTATCTTCGTGTAGGTTATGCAGTAAAATCTGTAGAGGTTGCAATAAGATCGAACTTTCTGGTTTCCTGAATAGCTGTGGTTTATTTTTCAGGTTATTATTAGAAACGGGGAATTACTCTGTGGAGTCTTGGACAAAGCTCATTTTGGCAGCTCTGCCTATGGCCTGGTCCACTGTTGCTATGAAATCTATGGAGGTAAAATGAGTGGCAAAGTGCTAACGTGTCTCGGACGCCTCTTCACTGCTTATCTGCAGCTGTACAGGGGATTTACGATGGGTGAGTAACACAAGGGCTAATTCACTTGAACTGTAGTGCAGCACCTCCTCAGATATAAACCAGACGTTGTTGGGCATAACGCGTGCTAAGACTTGTGTAAATAAGGTTTTTGCAAGACTCTCCTTGAGTGGGATAGCTGTTTGCCAGCCTATTTTTTGGTCTGTTTTATTCTGGTTGGTGCATAGCTGGCCTTGTAGGCATAGAAATAAAGTATAATCTTGAACATATCCATCAAATTCTCTCTTCTCTTCAAAGTGTACACATTCTAAATCAAAACCTACATGAGTCTTGGTTATTTTTACATCTCTGTAAAAGAATTGTTGCGTAGTAACCAGGACAACTGGTAATGCCAGATGGAGGAATTCTGAGGGATTATTAACCAAGTTTTGCATATCTCATTTGATGGTACTTCTTTTGGTAAATGTCTGACTTTCAGTACAGCTTTGCAAGCTCATACAAAAATGCACTTGACCTGACATAAAAACGTGATCCTTACTGTACTCTCTCTTCTTGCAATAGTTGAAATATTTCACATTACCACGTAGAGCTTTACAAGATGGTTTTACACTGATGAAGCTAATGGTTTTATAGTAATGAAGCTAGGAAGTGGCAAATTCTGCAGCGTTGAGCTGATAGAAACTTTGACGTGGATGGAAGAGGAAAAACTTTTTGATGTAGCTGGCCTATAACACATTTGTTTGTGCAAGTGCACTGATGAAGGTTTTACAGACACTGTTGAAGTTAATACTTCTGAAGTTATGGTGTCGATTTTGCTGTCTTAATGCTTAGCTTAGTTGATGTTCCGTGGTTACTTTCACAGCCTATGCCTTCGCCCTCAAAAAGCCAGTCAGATTTTTTTTTCTTGTCAAACTGCTGTTAGCCTAATTTTAACATTTATTGTATGTTTAATTGTGACTTTTTTTTTCCAGCTCTTTGCTCTCGAAATCCTTGATGCCAAGTGTTCCTTCCTTGATCCTTTCTAGTTTAGATCATTATGTGCTCTGTCTCATCTTTAATAGGGATTGAAGATATTTTGGTTAAACCTGAAGCAGACCACAAGAGGCAAAAAATCGTTGAAAAGTCAACCCAGCATGGTATTGAAGTAAGGCTGTCTTGCAGAATTTCCCCCTCCCCACCCAATTAAAAATTTTTGAAATCCTGCCCTGCTTAATCATGCCTGCTTAGCACCTAAAACCCCCCGTATTTTACTTTCAGGCTGTTAGAGCTGCTCTTAATTTACCAGAAACAGCATCGTGTGAGGAGGTCCAAGGGAAATGGCAGGATGCCCATCTCTGCAAAGACCAGAGGGATTTCAACATGGTTGATCTGAAATTCAAGGAGGAAGTAAACAGTTACAACAATGAAATTAACAAGGTTGGCATCGAGGCATCTGTGTATACTAATCTTGTTTGGAGTCTTTCTTATTAAGTTAATTTAATGTCGATGAGGGGTGCCTGACTGTTCTGGAGGCTGAAGCTTTCCGTCTGTTCCCAGCATGAGGTTTCATATATTGCCTCTCCACCTCAGCCTTGTCCTCCTTGAGTGAGAAGATGGCTTAATAATCAAAACATTTTTAAAATTATAAATGAGATTTTTTTTTACTCATCGTTTCACTTTCTTAAAGCGTTCAACAGCAATTGCTTTGGTTTATCATTTTATTAATAGTGGTTTGCTTTTGTTCCCTTCACCACACCACCACTCTGTAGGTTTGTATGCCCCTTGGACTCCACAGGAGCTTTCCAGAGAACAATTTGCAGTTGATGGTACAGTCAGGAGCCAAAGGATCCACTGTAAATACCATGCAGGTAATGATAGCCACAGTCCTTGGCAGCTGCGTGTCTTGATGTGATTTGTCTGAGAACGGAAGCTATTGAGAAGCTCTGCGGTGGATATCTAATACCAAAGCAGGACTTTGGGAACAGAAGCCTTTGGCATGGAGAAGTTGTAGAAGAATATAATAAAGACCTCAGTGGGTGATGGAGGTGATGTTTATTATGGCCTTCTATTTTTGGATCAGGTCTCAATACATTAGGATTTATAGAAACAGTAGACTTTTTTTTTTTTAAAAAAAGGAATGTTACAGATCACATAAACCTGCTGTAGGAGAAAGAACTTCTCCTGGCTTCTGTTGGAGACTGATCCCTCTATTTCCTGCTTCCACTGCTGAATATGAACAACTAAGTCTCACTTTGATTTGGGTAGAAGTGGCAAGGGTGCTGTTTCATTTGCCCTTCTGCAACACAGATGCCAAGCAAGAAACACTGTATAAAAAGGCCACCTAAAATTCTGTCTCTGATGAGAGGGAATGGCCAGAGTTCAAGAGAGAGAGGATTTTTTTTTTTGTTCTGTTTTTAGTACACTGCTGAGACCTGGCGAGGCTAATGTGGGGACCTAAAACATATTTATGGTATTTTTAGTTTCACATCTCTTTGTATTAAAATAAATATACAGAATGGAGATGTTTAGGATGAGTCAGGGGGCTGGAATAACTTAAAAAGACAGTTGAGATCTATGTGGCTTTTCTGCCCATCAGTGGCAAGAACTCGTAATCAACAGGTTGACATTTAGTTTAAGAACATTTAGTGAGCATTTTAACTTCTTTTACCGTGTTTTTCAAGAAAAAAACTGTTGAACTTATGTGAGGAAAAAATTTTGATGGGAAAGTGATGTTTCCTTTTTTGTCCACATTTAGATTTCTTGTTTGCTGGGCCAGATTGAGTTGGAAGGTCGAAGACCTCCACTGATGGCATCTGGCAAATCGCTGCCGTGTTTCCAGCCCTATGACTTTTCCCCCAGCTCGGGAGGATTTGTGACTGGAAGATTTCTCACTGGGATCAAACCTTCTGTAAGTTTAATGCTGGTGTTTATACTGAGCTTTTTTTTACATACTGGTATTTTATCAGAGAGTGTTTGCAACAACAGATAAATGCACTTGGTTCACCCTGCTTTCGTATGTAGCTTTTGAAGAGGAGCAGAAATTGCCAGTCTTGGTTTACTTCTCATCAGAATGCCGATGGGTTTGTGCTTGTGTTTAGGAATTCTTCTTTCACTGCATGGCTGGCAGGGAAGGTCTCGTGGATACAGCTGTCAAAACCAGCCGTTCTGGGTACCTACAAAGGTAAGAGGCTTGTTCTAGAACTTGAGCCTTTAGAAAGATTTGTTTGTTTGTGGGCTTTGATGGTTTTTTGCTATTTTTTTGGGGTTTTTTTGTAGGGTACTGTAAGGTGGAAGAAGCACCTGTATTGCTTAAATTAACTTCAGTGTACTCTGAGTGTTGAATGTTTGCTATAAGCCCAGCTTTCTAAAGGATTAGATCAAGAGGAACTTATCTCTGGCACATAGCAGCAGCAGCAACTTCTCATTTCGGAGAAATCTTTTTCATGTTACAAGTAAAGATACACAAATTCCAGGCAACTCTGCTTTTTCTTGGCCATTTTGTGTGGCCCTCATCTTTTTCCAGTCAAGACAATGGAACTTTTCAATATTTTCAGAGGGATTTCAGTGAAGTATTTTGAAGGAAGGATTCCCCCTTCTTTCAAAGAACTGTTTAAGAATGACAGCAGAAAACCAGAGTAATTTGCTCTTTCATTTTAAGTCACTTCATTCCAAGGGAACTGGAGGGAGCAACCTGCAGAAAGCTTGGCAGTATCATTGAGCATTTCATCTCTGTGTTGTGTCTGTGTGATTTTTGGCTTCCAGAATTCTTGATCAGTCCTTAAGTGCACTTAAGATATTAATGCAAACAGTATTTTTCATGTTAAGAGTTATGTCATCCTTGTTGCTTTGCAGCTTCTTTACAGTGGGGTTTTCCTTTTTTTTTTTTTTTACTTTTCTTTCTGTGGAACAGGTGTATCATAAAACATTTAGAAGGACTGGTGGTTCAGTATGACCTGACTGTACGAGATAGTGATGGCAGTGTGGTGCAGTTTCTATATGGAGAAGATGGGCTCGATATCCCTAAAACTCAGTTCTTACAACCCGAGCAGTTTCCTTTCATTGCGGAAAACTATGAGGTAGAACACCTAAATCTTACGTATTTATGTGGGATGAAGGGGGAGACTGAAATACACAGTTAATACTTGACATACCTCTTTGGCATAGTTGTTTTGGTCACTCTCAGACTAACCTGTGTTTTTATTGGACTAGATGACCTTTAAATGTCCCTTCCAGCCCAACACATTCTGTGGTTCTTTTACTAGTATCATCACTGCTTATTAAAGAATGGCAATAGTCACCTAAAGTTATAAGGAGTTTTGTCTCAGTTGGGATGACAATCAATTTTGAAAATTTTTATAGAGCAGCTCAACATTCTGAGTGACAGCAGATCACCTTTGCAGTTTGCTTTGCTTTTTCTGCTACAGTGAGCATAGAGGGAAGAATAATCTGTATTTTCCTATAGGTAATCCGGAAGACAAACCATCTGGATGAAGCTTTAGCAAGGATGGAGTCTCACCAAGCTGACCGGCAGTTCAAAGCCATCAAGAAGTGGCGAGCCAGGCACCAAAACTCTGTGCAAAGAGAAGGAGGTTTTCTGATGTTCTCCCAAAAGAAAATGGCAAGTGTAAAAACGCAGAGTCCAGGAGGAGAAATCAAAAATGGAAGAGATCCCACTACTTTACAGGTAACACACAAGTACTTGAATTGACTGGCTTTTTGTGTGCCTGCTTCTACAAGTTGTCTTTTAAAGGAATCAGGTCAGCTGTGTGGGTGAGGAAGCTGAGGTTCATTTGTTAAAGTGTGTGGGCCCTGGTGCTAAGATGAAGGTCAAAACCTCTGAGATAAAGATGGTTTTAGAAAACAGCGCATGTTTGTAGGTGGTTTTGTGGGATTGTTTTCATTTGGCTCGGTGGCGGTGGGTTGGTGGTTGATTGTGTGGGGTTTTTTCGTGTACACAAAGCAGATCTTTCTTAGACAGACAGATACCTGCTGGCTGGAGTAGAGCCTGTTCAAACAGAAGGTCAGAGAGCTGAACCAGCCCTGTGTACTGTTTCAAAAAAGTGCTCTTGCTTAAGCCTCTTGTACATCAGGGCACTAAGTTTTATGTTAGGGCACTAGTGAAGACTGCTTGTAAGGACACAAAATACAGAGAGGTGCTGCTTCACAGCCTCGCTTTCACAAGGAATTTACCCTGGTAGAACTGGACAGTTAGTACGAAGCTCCAGGTTGAAGGTGTTGAGATACAGAATCATAGAATTGTTAAGGTTGGAAAAGACCTCTAAGATCATCAGATTGAACCGTCAACCCAACACTGCCATGACCGCTAAACCATGTCCCAAAGTGCCACGTCTACACATTTTTTGAACACTTCCAGGGATGGTGACTTCACCCTGTCCCTGGGCAGCCTGTTTCAATGCCTCACCACTGCTTCTGTAAAGAAATTTTTCCCAATATCTAATCCAAACCTTCCCTGGAGCAACTCGAGCCCGTTTCCTCTCATCCTGTCATTAGTAACTTGGGAGAAGAGACCGACCCCCACCTCGCTACAGCCTCTTTCAGGGAGTTGGAGAGAGCAATAAGATCTCCCCTCAGCCTTCTGTTCTCCAGACTGAACAAGCTCAGTTCTCTCACCCGCTCCTCATAAGACGTGTTCTCCAGACCAGACCGCTCACCAGCTTCGTTGCCCTGCTCTGGACCCACTCCAGCACCTCCGTGTCTTTTATGCTGTGGTGCCCAAAACTGAACACGTAGAACTCCTTAAGCTTCTCTGCGAATGCTGTGCCTGATCACTGGTTCGTTTATTCAGCTATGCTGAGTTTGTGTTGCTCTTGGAACTTCTGATAGCCATTCAAAGGACTTTGGCCTGAGGATTCATTTACTGTTTGTGCATTTTTCCTTTCACTAGATAGGTAGGTATCGACCCATGTGTATCTGTCTGGGTGTATTATAAAGCTCAGTGAACAGACTTCGATGTCATAAGGCAATTCCTCCTTCATAAAACAGCAAGACGTGTGAATGCACTGCCCAGGGAAGTGGTGGAGTCACTGTCCCTGGAGGTGTTTAAGCAGAGGCTGGATGTGGCACTTAGTGCCAAGGTCTCGACGATGTGGTGATGTTGAGACATAGGCTGGACTTGATGATCTCAGAGGTCTTTTCCGACCTCAATAATTCTGTGATTCTGTGAAAGATAGGTTTAGCTCATTTTCTGTATCAATTTCTTTTTTAAGTCAGTATTAATTTTTCCTTTTTAAACAAAATATTTGAAATGTTGCTTCAAAGCCTAGTAAACTGAAAAATAGAAATAAAACTGATGCAAGCTATATTTGAGGTCTCTGCTGGACTTGAACGTTGACAGCTGAAAATCAGAGAAGCTCCTTTCTCGTGCCAGCTTTAGACAGACGAGGTGGTAGCCAGCTAGAAGTAAGATTTAAGTATGTGGAAGGCGTTGAGTCCCAAGTTAAAATCATTCTTAAGGAGCTGTATTTCACTGACACCTGGAGTAGTTACTATGGATAGATAAGTCTGACTATTTCAAGCTTGTAAAGAATCTTGGAATCATTTGGAATCAGAACTGTGAAGTATCAGAAAATGGGGAACCCCATATCTGTAGCTGAGTTTGCTGTTACATACACCCTTAAGTTTTGTGCAGGTAATCTTTTTCTCCTTTGCTGTTATTGGATTGCTACTGGAAGCACTGGGGTTTTTTGTTTTGGTCACATATTGTGGATAACCGAGTTGGCTTAAAACCTCCTCTTATTTTCAGTTACTGAAGATGTGGTATGAACTAGATGAGAAGAAACGAAGAAAGTACCTAAAGAAGACAATTAAGTGTCCTGACCCGAGCCTTGGTGTTTGGCGGCCAGATACTTACTTTGCATCTGTTTCAGAAACGTTTGAAAATGGAGTCCAAGATTATATCAGCAAATGGGAATCTGAGAACACACAAAGTTACGTGCACCCAGCACTTACTTCTGATAGGTAATAACTTCCGTATCTTTACCTCTTTGCACTGAGCCATAAAACAAAATACCCGGTTTTGGACTGAGTTTGCTAAAGATGAGAAGTTTTTATAAACTCTTGGTTTTGTTGTGACCTTTGTGAAACGAAGTAATGGGTTTCAGGACGGTTCCTGAAAGCCAGGTGTGCTCAGTGCGCGGCAGAGAGGCCCTGGTTAGCTGTTCCTTCGGAATCTTCCACACTGCCAAGGGCCTCGGCAAAGGCTTTATGGACTAAGGGCAACATGTTGCTGTCCCCCTGCATATAGATTAATACTTTACAGTAACACTTAGTAAACAAAGCGTGCTCTTGCCACGCCTTGGAGTTAGCAGGGCAGTCAAGATGAGCAAGTGGGAGTAAATGGACTCTTTTGATATTCTGGGAATTAGCGGCAGAACTAAAATATGATTTGGCCAAGGCCCCAGTTCATGGGCTGTGTTTGTCA
Organism: Trogon surrucura; assembly: GCA_020746105.1. NCBI lineage: Eukaryota > Metazoa > Chordata > Aves > Trogoniformes > Trogonidae > Trogon > Trogon surrucura. The sequence goes on along the minus strand of CM036620.1, from coordinate 75,526,864 downwards.
GATCAGATTGGGATAGACAGTGCTACAGTTTCTGGAGTGTCTTTATCCATAAACTACGAGGAGAAATTGGCTGAAAGAGGTAACTATTGCACTGAGCAATGTTTGAGTTCCTTCTGAGTTCTTTATTTTGTACTACATTGAGTTAACACTCCTATTTCCTATCTTCAGGTTAAAGGATTTGTTGTATCTAAAGTGGCAGCGATCTCTTTGTGACCCGGGAGAAGCTGTGGGTCTTCTTGCAGCTCAGAGTATTGGGGAACCGTCCACACAGATGACTCTGAACACCTTCCACTTTGCTGGCAGAGGTGAAATGAATGTCACATTGGGTATTCCGAGGTGAGAAAACTGTGTTCTTGATGGGTCCTTTGCTGTTTTTGACACTTAAGTGCTTAATCTCACTGAAGGTATATGCGTAATCTTGAGGGCAAATGATCCTTCAGTTGATTGTAACAGAGCTGTTTTAATGTTTTATAGTTTTGTGGTTGTTTTTGCTTCGTTTTTCCAGACAAAAAATATCTCTGAAGGCGCCTTACTCTTCTCTGATGTATAGCAAATGATTTACTTGTTCCTGTATTTTAGTCAATACAGGATAAGCCTAAAAATAGGGTGCTTTGTGGGTTTGCCCTCTGATGACCTCTTCTTCCTCCCCACTAACTTTTAAACCTGTTTCTCTCACACATAAAAGCTCACTGCAACCATGCAATTGGGCACGTTTTAGTACTATTAGCATCTGTGTAGAAAGAGACCTGTTAATAGTAGCCAGGTTTCCCCTGGCTCTTCTGTTTGGTGACAGTGACTTCCTCAGCATGTTACCAGCTGGTGATCAGCCTGTTCTGAGTCAGGTGGGTGCTCACCCTGGCCATGGGTGTAGGTGTGTGATGCCTCAGGTGGGAGATGGTTGTGTGACTTCAGAGAAGCAGTGGAGGAGGAAAAATTATGAGGAAGCGTACATCGTGCTTCTGTAGGAAGCAGACTTTATTAGTTCTGTGCTCGCAGCGATTTATTATCGTCTCTACGCTTCCTGTAATTGGGGTGATAATCTAACTGAGGCAGTAGAGCTACTGTTTTGCTGTGCCTGGTGAGGAACCAGAAAAGTGAAGAGGAACAGTGCGATGGTAGCACAACTGTTGCTTCGTATGGCTGTGGTAGAGCTGGCAGTTGCTGCATGCTGTCTAATTAAATGAGCCAGATATTTGTTTGCGTAGTGCTTTTGTCACCCGATTTGAAAAATTGTTCTTTATTTAAAGGTTGCGGGAAATATTGATGGTGGCCAGTGCAAATATTAAAACACCAACGATGAGTGTGCCTGTGTTCAATACCAAGAAAGCTCTCAAGAAGGTGAAACAGCTTAAGAAACAGCTCACAAGAGTGTGCTTAGCTGAGGTGAGCCTCCTGTTCAGTGTCAGCAGAACAAAGTTTTCTGTTTGAGCCCATCTGGTTTTCTGGCTTTGTAGCAGTTTCCATTTTTGAAGGCTTATCTGTGCAAGATGAGAAGATCCTTTCTTTTCACCTTTCACATACTGGGCCTGTGGTATCTTCTAGGAAGTGGAACACTGAAATGAATTGTGATTCCTATGGCCAGATAAGGCTTAATTCAATTTAACCTGTGGAGTATTGTCTCAGACTACAAACTCTATGGAATGCAAAGGAAGGGTAATAGTAAGGATGTAGCAGTATAATGACAAGGAGGATTTATGTTTGCTGCCGAAACCTTGTCTGGCCTTTTCTCATGCTCATTTTTGCCAGTCTCTAGGATTGGAGGGGGTTTGTTTTGTCTTTGAGACAAGCTAATGTGGCTGTGACTGACGCAGTAGACACCTTTCTGTTTGTCCCCCACCCCTTCCTAATCTCATACGAGTAGCTGTGCTCAACAGAAGCAAGACGTGGCTCTGTGGAGACTTGATATGCTGAAGTCTGGCGTGCTTTGTGTTCCCTCTCTTCCCAGGAGTGCAGTCTTTCTCATGGTTTCCTGCATGCCCTTCCCTCTCTGTCTTACTTATTCAAGCTGAAAGCAGCAAGGACAGAGTTAAGACTCAGCGCGGTGCTGAAATCCTGTCACGCTCAATGAGCACTGGTTGGTAAAATGAAGCTGGTGGCCCACCAAGAAGTGTCCTCTCTTGTGAAGGATTCAGCTGGAAGATGAGGCTGTTCTCCCAGTATTGTCAAAGTTAATTGGGAGGAATTTAAGTGTAAAAGTGCAATAAAGTCGTTTTGCTCAGGAGCTGCCACAAAGCCTTCAGAAGTTTGCCAGTTAACTGTGTGTAATTCTGGTCTCCTGTGGAAGGCGTTGGAATTGCAGGAAGAAAATGAGGAGCCTTCATCAAAGGAGTAACGTTCCTGCTTGGGGCTTTTGCAGGTCTTGCAGAAAGTTGAGATAGAGGAATCCCTTCACGTGAAGTGTAAGCAGAACAAACATCGCCTCTACAAAATCAAATTTTATTTCTTGCCCCATGAATATTACCGAGAGGAAAAGTGTGTGAAGCCCAGGGAAATCCTGCACTTCATGGAAACAAGGTGAGTTTGCTTTCGGATACTTCACTGCCTGCTCTTCTTTTGCCTTTCCATGGGCTCTGAGGATCACTGCAGTTTGTTTATTACCGCTGTTACGGCTTTCAGAGCAACAGCTTCCTGCAGATGTGCTTGCAGAAACATCTACAGTTGCTTTTTATGTCTGGAATAAAACTGGATCTGTGGTGTGGTTACAGCGCAGAATTGTATCGAGGCAGATCTTTCACTTGTCTATAATATACATGGAAAAGAGCTGTATAAGCAGCATCTCATTCCTTATCTTTGGATGCTTAAACACCAGCAAAAAAGATTGAATACTTAGGTATCCCTTCATGCTGTCATCGAACAGAACTAAACCTTGGGTTTTTTCACTATTCTTAAAAAAAAAAAATAAATCAGAAAAGGCTGGTGCTGTTTTTCCCCCTTTCTTTTCTCCCCATGTCTGTCCAAATTTGTGTGGTTAAAAGTAGAACATTTATTGACAAGGGTCTATAGAAAAACTACTTTTATTTTGCAGAAAGGCTTCATTGATTTCTTCTGGCCACAGGAGTTCAAGTTTGGTTACTTTATTTAACAATTTCACATGTGCATGTTGGTTTGAAAAAGAAAAAAAAGTCCAATAGTAAACCATCTCTTTTGAAGATCAGTTGATGCGCAGACTTGATGTATAGATGAGTTCATAATTTTAAGTTTTGAACGCGTGGCTCTGTGTGTGGTTGTAAGAGAGATGGTGCCAACCTTTTGATTCCTAAAGGAATGGGAAAGGAGTGAGAAGAAAAATTACTTGACTTATCCCAGAAGTACTTTCGCTTCCACCAGAGAATATGTCCTGTCATGAGCTGACTGGCTTCTGAAACAAAATAAATTAATTTTTTGACAACTTGAAATTGGCTGTGGTGCTGCTGAGCTTCGACATTCTGGGTTGCTTTTTCTTTAGGTTCTTTAAAATTTTTCTGGAAGCAATTAAAAGGAAGAGTGCAAAGATGGCATCTTTTACTGAAGTCAGCACCCGGAAGGCAACACGGAAGGACTTAGATGGTGACCAAGACAAGGTACAGAAAAACATTACCTGCAAAATGCCTTATTTTTTTTGCTTGTTTTTGATAACTGGAATTTGAAAAATACTTCCATGTGAACACGAAATATGTGAATGCTAAATTAGTTCTTAAATATTTTTGTTATGCATAAACTGCTTTTGCATTCTCATAAAACTGCCAAGGAAATTAAACTTATTGTGTATTAAATCCGAGTTTACTTACGACTGTATTCTGAAAATGCCTGTTTATTTTAGCTTCAGTGAGATACAAGCCTATTACTCTGCATTTGCTCCCGGATCAATGTCCTGTTGTAGCAGTGACTGTCAAAACTTTGCGGAAGATCCTTCTTTCATTGAAAGGCTTTTGTATGTTCATTTTGCCCCTTCTGTGCCATCAAGGACCATCACATAAGCAGGCTCATAGCTCGTCTATCCTGTAGACGTTCATCTTGTTGATTCTTAAAAGTTATCTTGGCCGTAAGTTTATTATTTCTTCACAGCGGTGGGGTTATAGAAATTAATTTGTTCTTACAGGTAGAACATTAAAGAAAGGATTGTTAAATTGTTAAAGCCTTTGGTGCTTCCTAGCAGTCAGCCTCATTGTCTGGTCTGTCGTGCATTTCTAGACACCGAATAATCAGGAAGCTCCAGCAGAAGAAGAAGAGAACATTGTTGATGCAGAAGCTGATGAAGGGGATGGCGACGCTACAGAAGCAAAACGGAGGAAGAACCAGGAAGAAGAGGTGATGATTTTATAGGTGCTTTGCACTGCACTTGGATTCCCAGTTTCCCTCTGCCTTTGTTTGAGTTGGGAAGGAAAGCTTGCAGCGAAACAAAATGCGGAAAAAAACCCTAAACCCCACCTGAAAGGAGAGAGCAGTCTTTGCTTTGTGCTGATCGGTTTTCATTTGGATGGGAAGAAAGACGTAGCAGATGTGTGCTGAGACTTGTGATGACCCTGGTCATCACAGTTGAGCTTGGTCACTGCTGTCATTTTAAGAGTAATATGGAATCATGCAAGTTAGAGATGCAAGAGATCTTCATTTTTCATAGAATCATAGAATGTCTCAGGTTGGAAGGGACCTTAGAGATCATCTAATCCAACCTCCTTGCCATGGGCAGGGATGCCTCTCAACTAGACCAGGTTGCTCAGGCCTCATCCAACCTGGCCTAAAACACCTCAAGGGAGGGGGCATCCAGAACTTCTCTGGACAATTTATTCCAGAGTCTTGCCACCCTCATATTGAAGATTTTTTTTCCTAAAATTAATATAAATCTACAATATAGATATAATTCTCTTTTAACTTAACTCCATTTTTCCAAAACCTTACTCTTCAGATACTGGGTAGATCCCTCTGGCAGCCAGTGCTGTAGTTCACCTTTGCCCCTTGCTAATTTCATGTCATTAAATGTTTTTAAAACTTTAGTGTAGTTCTTAATAAACATTCTCCCTGGCTCTGCATGTTTCTCTGTGTTCGCTGCTTTGTAATTACTGCTTAAAAGCTGGATCGCTGTAATTTCAGCGAGAAGATAAAGTAATTGAAAATCCCGAGGGAATCCCTTAATCAGAGTTGGGTTATGGGAAGACCCCTTTTCGAGGGGGAGAAAACTAAATTCTGCTACAGTCCCAGTAAAGAACCTGTACTGTATAGAGGAATAGTGGCAAGATGACAGTATTGTTTTCTTCACGACAGAATTGGATTTTCATTGTGTCATAGGCAAGATACTTGCAGCTCAGCTGTCAAGAATATTCATGAATAAAATTGTTCCTGGTGCACTTTGTTGCAGTCCCTGTTCTGGCTCAGTTAAATATAACGTTATTTCTTTGCAGGTTGATTATGAGAGTGAGGAAGAGAACGGGGAAGAAAACGTTGATGAGACTGTAGAAGATGAAGGAGCTGAATCGGAAAAAGAAGAAAAGGCTCCTGGTTCTGAAGATCAGACTGGAGCAGATGGTGATGAATCTCAACGTCTTTCCTTTTTGCCTCAGACGAAAAAGGAGAAAAATCGATTACATCAGTCGGTAGACTTGCGAGTAAATGCTGTTGTGGACAGCCACCCATCGATCAAGGATTACATATTTGACACCGAAAATGAACTTTGGTGTGAGGTAAGATGATGGTGCCTGGAAACGTTGTGTGGTTGCGCAATGGTTGCCTGCACCTCCCATGCCAAATAGATCTTTTCAGTGCAGTGCTGCTGTTTTGTTTCAGGAATCCTGTATTAATACGGAAACGTGGTAGTACAAAGGTATTCATGACGTAATTTTTAGTAACTTCTGGCTCTTAGAATGCCTGGTGACACTTCTTTTTAAATACAGGGTTTTGACGATTTTATTATGTTTTAATCTTTAAATTTACGATGCACCACCGTGTAGCTGTTGATGAATGAAAGTGATGGCTGGACTGTCAAGAAAGCTTATGCATCTTAAAAAAACCAACCAAACAAAAAGCCCAATGAACACATACCTCACTCCACCCCCGCAGAAAAAAAGTTACCTTAAAAAACAAGTCAGTGTAAGGTCAGAGATCCCAAAAGCAGTGTGGATGAATGATCCTGGGATGGGGTGTTCATATTGGCATCATCCAGCTGTAATTCTAGATGGACGTTTATGTGTCCTAAACACACAACTTGGGTAATTCCACTCATCCACTTTTTGCCTAAAAAGAAGTAGCCTGGTTGTTGAGCCTAATGTTCAAGCTTCCTTACAAAAAACTGCTACACTGTGGATTATTTTCCTCTTAGGTTTCCTTGGCGCTTCCCTTGATGAAAGTGTACTTCGATCTGTCCTCCTTGCTTGGCTCCCTTGCGCGAAGCACGGTTATTCACGAAGTGAAGGGGATCACGCGGTGCTTGTTAAACGAAAGCACCAATAATCATGGAGAGAAGGAATTTGTTCTGCATACCGAAGGGATCAACCTTGCAGAGCTGTTCAGATACTCTGATGTACGTAATCCATTTGTAACCCTGAACTTGAATATCTTTTGTGTTCTAGGGAGAGGCGGTGGATGATGGATGCCATTTAAATGGAGCAGGAATGATGTGTAGCCTTTTCAGCTCTCTCTTCCTCCTCATTTTCACCCCCAAATGTGTTCAGAGCTCAGCAGAGCCTTTTCTCAAGGGCAGCTTGTAAATCGGCTCTTGTGCAGCAGCCCAGTGTCTAATGACAGATAATTTCATACCGTGCTTCTGTCTCTCTAAATAGTACTTGAGGGAGTTCTTCCGTCTAAGTGAATTGCAGTACTTGGAGATGAATAGTTCTGTTGTGCCATCTAGTCCATAATTCTGCAAATACAGGATTGTTTCAAGCTACATCTTCTCTACTGCTTTTGCTAAAAGTTCTAATGGGCTGAGGCAAACCGGGTGTTGCATCATGTTGCTTGGAAGACTTCGACATGTTCCTCTGTTGCTTGGGATGATTTGAGATTTGAGTCCAGTGCTCTCACTTGTGTATATAAAGCTGTGATCAGTAGCTTAAACATGAATCCTCAGAATCATTTGTATTTGATTCTGAGCTGCTGCGTAGTTGTTCTGTAAGTGTTGCTGCTGCTTAGACTAATGAAGAATGAAGAAAAAAACTCTCTTAGCTTAGGGTATATGGAAATACAGAGTAACTAGTGTTTTAACTTACGTATCTGTGGGGTTTTTGCTTTCAGATTTTGGACCTGAACAGACTTTATTCCAATGACATTCATGCCATGGCTAAAAACTACGGAATTGAGTCTGCCCTGAGAGTGATTATAAAGGAAATAAAAGATGTATTTGCTGTATATGGTAAGATGTCTTTGTATTTTTAAAGATAGTCTTCATTACCAATAAGATGGGAAACCCCAGCCACATTGCCTACAGAGTAATGATTTTGCATGATCTTTTCATTTATGTATGAATTTTTCAGTTGCACCTTGTCATTGTTTTAAACATTTTGGTGCTTTCCATGAAGAGCCAGCTAGTTAATTGTTAGGTTCCATTTGATAAGTAGCAAATTCACTAAACAAGGTTGAATTTATCCCCCATTCACGGAACTTTTCTATTCTGGCATATCTGTTTTTTTGCAGGCTGAAAGGTCCAGACGAATTAAATATTTGTGTCTAAAGAAACTACCTGGTAGACTGGTATAGCTGTTCTGAGAATGGAATTAGTTTTGCTTCCCTCTAGTTTTTTGACGATGAGGAGTCTAGACTCAGAGTCCTTTTGTAGTTGAGTTCTTACATCTTTCCTGAAAGAGAAAATTATTCCTGCATTGTCTCCATGTTCTCCTCTTTGAACAGATTATTTAGAGGGTCCAGGCAACTAGCTTAGGGAAGATGTACGGCTTCATAGGCTGCTAAAGTGAGGTCTGTTGAATTTGCCTTCTGTGAGCTAAGTCTTGCCATGAATTCAACTATTGAAAAGAGGCAAGATTAATACAGTGGGAATTTTAGCAACCGCTTCTATCAAACAGGTTTGCCAACTGGCAGCCCAGAGTGTTCTGACCTTCAGGTTGTTCAGAAACTGCTGGGAATGTTGACAGAGCTGTTAATGGTGCCCCCTTACACTGACTCCACAAGTGTTATTAGAAAATAAGTGCTATTTCATTTTAGCCTAAAGGGTGTTTTCTGTGGATGCCTAATCTCATGCACTGAAAATAGCAGAACGTTGCAGACTCCAGTGCTGAGCTCATGCAGGCCACAAGGTGAGGGGCCATCACAAAGGGGTGGATGTGAGGGTGCCTTCTGTTTAAGCAAAGATGATGCAGGCCTTACTGATTTTATGCAGAGAAAATCTGCTGGCATAGAGTATTCTTAGTTTCCCTGGAGAGATGCTGGTTTATGTTGTAGCGATCTCTGCATCTCTGGGATATTTGAGGGCAGCGGTTAAGCCAACTCCATCCACACAGAGAGGTGCAACTGTTGATAGATAGAGACGTTTTCCGTGTTGATGAGATTCGGAGGGTTTAGTTTAGACCTTATTTATGTAATGAAAAATGCTCTGATGATTGCTCTTTCGTGTGTTCTTAGGAATTGTGGTAGACCCCCGGCACCTTTCACTTGTGGCAGATTACATGTGTTTTGAAGGATTTTATAAACCGCTGAATCGTTTTGGAATTCAGTCCAACTCCTCCCCTCTGCAACAGATGACATTTGAAACCAGCTACAAATTCTTGAAGGAAGCTACAATGATGGGTAAATGGTTTAGTCTGAAGTATATTGCTGCAGAGTTTCACATAGGCTTTGTTTTCATCGTAACTTTCCAGTATTTTGAGTAATGCATAATTGCATTAGAAAAATGCCAGAGGCTAAAATTTTAATTAAGCCCTTGCCTAGGAAAATGTTCCAGATGTTTTTAATAAAATTCTGTCAAATTAAGTTAAATGAAGCCAGCTCCCACATGTAATACGTGGCGTTTGCAACTCCTGTCTTTTTAGAATAGAATCATAGAGTCATCTAGGTTGAAATAGAATCATAGAGTCATTCAGGTCAGAAAAGACCTTTAAGATCATGGAGTCTAACCACTAAATATTCAGTCCACCACTAAACCACGTCCCTGAGCACCTCATCTACAGATCTTTTAAATACCTCCAGGTGACTCCACCACTTCCCTTGGCAGCCTGTTCCAGTGCTTGACAAGCTTTTGGGGGAAGAAATTGTCCCTAATATCCAATCTAAACCTCCCGTGGTGCAAATTGAGGCCATTTCTTCTCGTCCTATCGCTTGTTCATTGGGAGAAGAGGCCAAACCCCACCTCACTACAACCTCCTTTCAGGTAGTTGTAGGCAGTGAGAAGGGCTCCCCTCAGCCTCCTGTTCTCCAGGCTGAACATCCCAGTTCCCTCAGCTGCATCTCATGAGACTTCTCTCCAGACCCTTCACCAGCTTCATTGCCCTTCTTAGGACATGCTCCAGCACCTCAATGTCCTTCTTGTCACGAAGGGCCCAAAACAGACACTTTCCTTCTTGGTGCTGCTGTGCTGCCTTACTGTAACTGAGAAAAGCTCTTAACATGACCTCTTCAGCTGGTGTCTCAAACTGCCTGACACAGATGTCAGAGATACTTCTATCACTGAATTCCTTTTTGTTAAAGTTGTTTTATACCTTCTCGAGGAAGGTAGTTTGGGTTTTAATGAATAGTGTTGATTACAACTGACTTAAAATTCATCTGGACGTCAGAAGGGAAAAGTGTAAATCCAGAGTGAAATGGAATAGAAGAGAATGTTCTGTGCACAGCTGAGCTCTCTGGATTTATGTTATATCATGTATTGATTTAGAAATAAGCTTTTTGCAGGGCAAAACGTAATTGTATTTATAGATAGTATTATGAAAAAAGATATGAAGTGCATACTGACATGAAAAGCCACACTGAGGACAAGTGGAGGGAGTTACTGATTACAAGCGGAGGGAGTTACTGATTTCACCATGATGGAAATCAGTCACAACGTGGACTGCAGGAGTCTGGCTCTCGTTTGCTTTAATGTAACTGATAACGTGACCAAAGAGTTAGTTACTGCAGGGATGCCAGCTTACAGCCCTAATAAGGGAGAAAGGTGGCTTGTGACAGCACTGCACAGCTCAAGTAAGAAGCTTTCTTTTTTTCTTTTCCTCTTTTTCTTCAGCTGACACATATTTAGGAGCAGCTACTTAATTATTTGGCCAGAGCTGAGATCAGAGCAGCGAGCTGTGCCGTTGTGCTGCTCCTCCCTCCCTGTCCTCTGTATGACAGAAAGTTCAGTACATTTTGCTCAGTAAAGGTAACCCAAACTTATCAAAAGTTAAAACCAATTTTATCTCCAATATTCCAGCTGCTCTAGTGACAAGATTCCAGCTTGATGTAGTTAGAATCAATGAAAAACAGGCTGGATGCTTATAAAAACAGTGAGAGCAAAGTAGTCCTAGCCAGCCATGTCATCTGGAGAGCTTCCAAATTTCTGACACTGTTTTGCTATGGTAACCACAAAATCAAAGGAATTCATGGAATGTCTCTCCAGTGAAAAGTTCTCTTCGCATCTAGCCAGAAGGATTTAAAATCCACATCAAAAGGATTCACTCCAACAAAGGAAAAAGGCAGCAATGAAAAGGGAATCTTTCTGGGTTTGCCTCCCGTGTATTTTTTTAACGATCTGTTTAATCAGCAAAATGTGTTCACTGGAAGGTCAAATCTGTGTTCTCTTAGAGTTGTCTTTTCATGCTGAGTAGGGAGAGCTTAGTAACATGTGGCCTAATTCTTTGCTTGTCCAAAAAGATTGGGAAAATAGTTGGGGTAGGAAGAGTTTTGCACTCCTGCTCGCAGAAATACAAATTCAATCTGAACAATAGGTGGCAGTGCCTTTCTAAAACTAGGGGCAGGCTGAACCAAATGACTTCTCCCTGTAAACCAAAACATTTTTCTTTTCAGCACTGGCCTTTGAGATACCTGTGGAAACATCCTAATATGATTTTATTTGAATTCTGTTACAGGTGCCCATGATGAACTGCGATCCCCTTCTGCGTGCCTGGTGGTTGGAAAAGTTGTTAAAGGAGGGACTGGTTTGTTTGACCTCAAGCAACCACTTACATAGTGTTTTGGTTGTAACTTAAGGGTTCTGATTGACGTGTTCATCCTAAGAGACACGTGTGCTCTACAGCTACGCAGCAAGGGCACGTGCTGTGTCCACAGTCCTCTTCCCTGTGCCCGTAGGTTTGTTAATTCGGAACCCCGATGAAGCGTCTGTGCTTGAGGCGTATCCTCTTTTGTTGCTGTACTTGTGTCCGCTGCCATGACTTCGGTAAGCTTTAGAGGATGTGTTTTCCTGTTCTGCCACTTCGTTTGTTACAAATTCTGTGTCTGTGACACAATTGTTATTTTTTTTTATTAGCCCAAGACCGGAATTTAGACTTTTCCATGGTTTCTACAGGCATTTTCCAATGTCTGCTCTTTATGACTTTTTTTGTGTGGAACAGATTTCCACATTTGGTAAAGGTTTATTAACTAAATGGCAATGTAAACTGCTGTAACAGTGACTACCAAAAAATTACTGTAAGAATTACTGAAACAGAGTTTTTAAACTATTTTTGCTTAAATATTCTGTATCAAAGAGGATATTTAATAAAGGACATTGCAAAGAAATATTCTGAACGCCCTGTTATGTGGCTGTGTTACGGAGGGGAGTTGTGTCGCAGGGCGAGCAGCCGTCACTGTGGTGGCTGTTAAAAGTCACGTAGCTGAGAGCTGGTAGCCACTCCTCAGAAATCGGACGTTTTTGTTTATACACTTGATTTTAATCAGAATGCAGTGCACACAAGTAGTTAAAATTCTTTGGAGTTTGCTCACTACCACCTAGGCAAGTTTTATAACAGATTTCAACCCCTGGCCGTTGTCAGTGGGATCTCTAAGCTGCTGGAAAAGGGCCAGAGCTCGCTTAGCCAGCTCAGGAGCTCCTGCTTCCAGCGGAGGTGCATTAGAGGGGATCAGATCAGACAGTAGGAAACGTTGGCCTGGGATTGTGAAGGAGCTTCTGCAGACTGTGCTGATGGACTCCGTTCTGCCTCGGCCCCTTCAGACTGTGTCAAATGTGCTGCAAATTGCACCCAAGCTTGACAGCTGCGTTAGCTCGGTAGGTCTCCAGTTTCACTTTGCAGATCTTCAAACCTGATTTTCTTGTGTCTTTCTCCAATCTTAGCACCTGCTGTGGATTTCTCAAAAACACGCCGTTCTGCAAACAACCGGGAAAGAATTAGTTGGATACGGTTTTGCAAATGGTTAGATGGGAAAGATCAACCATGGTAACAAAAGGACTTTTAATTTCAAGTCTACTATTACAGACCATTTGCTGAGAAAAACCCCTGAGAGAGAGTCCCAGTCGTGCAGGGAGGAGCATCTGTGCCACATTTTCTATCTGGAGATGCAGCATCTTTTAGTTCTCTGAAGAGTTTGACCTAAATAATTCATTTATCCACATGTTCATGTCACCTCTTTGTGAGGCTTAAGAGGTCGCTTTGTGTCATGGTAATGTGTTGTCCTCAGAGTTATGGAGCCATGAAATACAAGAAAATTATCTGGTCTTATATTTTGGCATAATATAGCCACAGACAAGTTCTGCGTATTTCTTAGCTTGCTTTTCTGTTGCTCTCTGAAGCTCCTGAGGCCAGTGTTGCCTGTAGCCGTCCTTCTGGGGGGCTTGCCAGATTCTTCAGCGGTGAGAAGTAATCCTGAGGGGGGCAGTATCAGCCAACATGCTTTAGGGGAGCAAGATGCAAAATGAGCAGGGCAGGAGAGTGCCTATAAACACTACATAGTCTCGTTTTGAGAAGACGTACTGAAATAATTGTCTTTTGCACCATGGCGTGTGTCAAATTGCGGTTCCTTGCTCCCTGCAGAACGGGCTGTGCAGGAAATGGTGATGAATTCAGCAGGCGGTTGGTCAACCCTGTTCCCAGGTTGTCTAATACTGATGATTTTTTAAATAGAGCCGGTTGGAAAATGTGCTCTGTCTGTGTGACAGGATGAGCCAACTTCCCCTTTCAGTTTTGGGTCGCCTTGAATTTTAGGCACAGGCCAGGATCTAAAGACCTATTCTGATCTCTACTGAAAGGGCTGACACTGAGAGGAAGCCCTGAACGTTACAGTTCAGATCTTAACATTTGCTTGGGAAAACAAAGTAGGTGGCTCTTTTTGTTTATGGACAAAAGCGACAGGGGAGAGGACCTCAGATGAGAGTCTGTGTCTCCAAGGCTGGAGAAAGACACATAATGGGCTTATAAATGGGCTTAGTTTACACTGCGAAGGAGAGGCAGCCGAGGTAGTGATTACTCTTAATCCGTAGCGTGAGCAGGTTGGCTTGGGAATCACCTAAACTCCCCGTTCTGAGACAGGAAGGGTGTCAGTTTGTTTAAAATACATGTGCCTGCAGAAAATGGAAGTAGAAGAAATTTCCTGCTTCCTGTAGTCAGAAAACTTCTGTTTCTTTTCGCGCAACATGTACCTCTCCAGAACCACATCTTCTATGTTTTAAAGTTTTGTTCTAGCTCCTTTTACTAATGGCTGTCACTGTACAGTAGTTTTTTGAGGAATTACGAGCTGCCTACCCTCCCCAACACAGTCTGGGAGAAAGTTGCGATAATATATGGGGCTCTTGCTGCTTTGAAATTACAAAAAATGGACAAATGAAATCAGTTTTGGCATAAAGGACCCCAAAGAACAGGCAGTAGATGGGATTTCATGGAGAGAAGAACATCACGATTGAAAGGCCAGAAGAATAGGCTAGAAAACCCCTTTGGAGCGTGAGAATGGAGCTTTGCAAATATTTAAATAAGATGGGAAGTCATAACTGGGACTTCCTTTTTCTTTTTTCTCCAGGTAAGTATCTTACTGCTGTGAATCAAAATTCGGTGTGTTTTTTTGCTGCTTATTCTCTCTGGTGCCAGAGCAGTAAACTTTGATCAGTAAGAAGCGGTGAAGAAATAAGTCAGATGGCACTGACAATTCTTCGGGCTATTTTTGACTGTTTTCTTCAGGATCACTTTGAATGCACACTAGTAACAGGTCTTCCTTCAAATATCTTTGGTGTCACTTTGGCGATTGCCAGAAATAACGCAAGACTAATACTGAAAATTTAAATCTTGTGATTTCCTCTACTTCGTTTCCATGTGCAGGTGATGTAGAAATCAGAGGCAGTGTTGGCATGGGCCATGCTCTTAATGCTTCTTCCCCGGGAACTATCCCTTTCTCTTCACGAACTGCTGTGCTGTACAGATACATTAAAGCTGCAAAAACATGGGAGGAATGAGAGAAGAAACAGTAGCTGCCAAAATGGTTTGTTTTCTTTGTGTTATCTCAGTTAATAATCGCAAACAATCCATATAAGCTTGACTGCATGTGCACTCCTGGAACGGGCTGGTCAGCATAGGCAGATGTGAAAGCTGAGGAAAGAGGCTTTTATGAAGCTCCAATAGAAAAAACTTAAGTGTTTTTCAGGCAGAAAGGGAAGCAGTGATCCTCATCTTCTGGTCACACGTGCTTTGACAAGACATATATTGTCAGGGTTTGTCTTGCTTGTATAGTAGAAAGCACCCACTCGCTGATCCAGATTTGTTTCCTGTAAGAGGGATAACAGATCTTTCCAGTGTGCTGGTAATGGTGAGTCAGCTTGTATCTGCACAGCAGTTGGCAAGCGAGCTACATTCAAGCTTAATAAATTGTAACAGAAGGGTTGTTCTTGTCAGTAAATGTTAAAAAATCTTCAGTCAGGCAATGAGAATGGATCCAAATAGGAATTAGTGCTTCTTTCATCTCAAAAGCAAAGCTAAATATTAGAGGACAGAGCGCAGGAAAGTTTGTTTTGCCAGATCCTTGGTTCCCGTGGCGTTGTGTTTGTGTAGGTCAGTAACCAAGCAGTGGCTACAACACAGCTCGAAGAGACCTTTAGTCATTTGGACCCTTTCTGGACAAACCATTGAAGCTTGTCAGTAAGTACTGAAATTTGGAAGCTACCTCATCCGCCGAGGAGTTTGGCAAGGACAAGGACATGTGACACCGACTTTTCACATGAAGTCAGACCGCAGTGACCGGGTCGTGCTCCTGGGTCTGGCTGGCAGCAGGCGGATCAAGCCAAAACTTTTCTCTGGGATTAAGTCAGGCAGGAGAACTCGTGAACATCGCCCACAAGGGTTGAAATCCAAGAAGTGTTTTGAAGGGTTCAGTGCTAAATGTGGCAGCCTTGATCTTTGGGGTGGACATGAAAGCTGGGGTCTCTAGGTGTGAAGAAGACCTCTGTGTGGTGGGTGAGAAGGAGCTCTACCTCCCGCAGCGTGCCGTGTGGCAATCCACTACCTCAGCCAGACGGGAACAGTGGAAACTTTGCATCTTCAGTCCCTGCTTTTCCTCGCTGTTTATATACGCGCGAAGCAGCACGGATGATGCTTCACCCTGAAGACCCACGAGTTTTGTTTTGTAAATAAGTGCATAATAATGGAATCATAGAATGGTTTGGGTTGGAAGGGACCATAACGATCATCTGATTCCAACCTCCCTGTTGTATAATACGACTAAATATAACTAAAAGAGAGCAAACGTGACTTCTGTCAAAGCACATCCAGGGAGGAGGAGATGAACCATGTCTGGTTGTGCCCAGTGTTGAAGGCAGCCACTCAGGACACAGAAGACCTGCTTTGGGTTCTCTGCAGTGCCCTGAGGGGTTTCAAACCTACCTCCTGAATGTCCCATCAGCCCAGGGCACAACAACTTCACTTTTCTGGCTCTGAAGCTCCTTGTGGCTGCTGGAAGTAATGTGCTGGTCACGGGGATGAGGGAGGGAGGAGGTCAGCTCTGTTCCCAGGGGAAGGGAGGGAGAACTGCAGCTTTCTTGGAAGACCAGAGAAACCTTTCTCCTAGTGTTTGTGCAGCCTCATCTAGAAGGGCGGAGAGAAATCCTGCCTCAAAACAGGATTGCAACTATCTCTTTTTCAGAATTTAAAGCATTTGCCTGTGATGTGAAAGACGGAGCTTGTAAATCCCTCAGGCAAAAGAAGATTCTGAAGCCCTGTGTTATGGACGGGCACTGTAACCTCCAGGTGAGGCAGCTGCCTGCCTCCCTCAGCATTGCCGTTCTGTATCATTTCTGATTTGCTCTGCAATACAGTATTGGGTGTGGTGAGGCCTGAGGATGCTCCCGGTGGGACGTGGACACCAGCGGTGCAACGCCCAAGCCTGGCTGCCGAGCTGGACATGTACAGGGAGCTCAGAGTGTCGTAGGGTAAGAAATCAAGACACATACAGAGCTCTGATGGCTGCAAGGTGAAGGAGGCAGCTAAGTAGCTCTTTTCAAGGATGCAGGGTTGATCAAAGGTGGCATCGTTAGCGCAAGCTCCTTGGAGAGCCAGCCCAATAGCCCGTTCCTGCTCCAGTTACAGCCGGGATTAAGCAAACTGCTCCTCAGTGGTGTTTTTTTCCTGGCTTAAATCCTTTAAAAGAACTAACTGTCCAAATTGCCCTGGAAAAGTTTAGATCTGATCACAGAGCCAGAGAGGATGTAGAGCTGTTCCTCTTTTCCCGGGTGCAGCGTGCTCTGCCAGCCTCGGGAAGATAAATGAGCCCCCCCCAGCCTGTGGAGCTGCCTCGAGTCTGGTGGGGCTGTGGCTTGGTTTGTAGTAACACTGCTGCTGTTGTTTGGGTTTTGGAGCCCTGCCTAGCACTACAGAGAGAGTAACGAGTGATCAAGAAGTAACAGTGGAACATTAACGCAAACTGCAATAAATACAGACATGCATTATTAATGGGACATTAAAACCGAAAGGGCAAGTAGAGCAAATCGTACGCTGACGGTACAACAGCGCTGCAGAAAAAGCCCAGGGCTGTACCTTTGGAAAAAAATCAATGCTCTGTAAAACACTTCCTATATAGAGTTGTTCTGCTTTCCATTCTACCTTATTTCCTCTGCCTGGGAGCCTGGATTGTTTCTGGAAGATGCAGAATTTGAGATGTGTTTTAGATCGAATAGTCTCATTAATATAAATAATGCTACAAACCAGGGCAAGTGCCCTCGGCCTGTCATGGGAATCAACTGCAACTTAACAGATCTTCTTTTATTTTAGATAAATCTACAGAACTGAGTTTTTATGAGAGTGGAAAGACAGCAGAGTCTTGATTCCTGCTCTTGCCAAGCTCAGGCTGGGCAGGAGTTTGAAGCTGGACCCAGACTGGTGCCAAGTTGAGGGACAGCAGCAGGTAGTGCCCATTTGACCCCTCTCTGCACAAATATCAGCGTTGGGGACAGCGTTACATAATTTTACAGTAACTGCAGCTCAGGCAGCAGCTCTTGGGCTTTGCTGCATGTTTTGGGGCTGGGCCAGGGCTCTGGGCAGGAGGGTATTGCTGAAACAGTTCTTTTAAGAAGCTGATGCATCCGCTCTTCCACCCACCAGGCTGTGGGTGTGCTCAGTTATCTCTGGTGCAGCCAGATCACTCCAGGCTCATCTTTTATTGGAGATGGAGCCAATGCCCACGCACGTGCTTCACCTTAACAGGCCAGCAGCAACTGGGTGACAGAATGTGGTGGAAGCATGGACAGAATCTATCCCTTTTTGCTTTGACCCATGGGGTCTCATTGACTCAAAGCTTTGCCATCGAGTGGCTTCAAGTCCCCGTGTTGGCCCCTTGAAGCCAAGTCCTTCCCAGGCAGCACTTTTGCAGGCTCTTGGCTTTACGCTTCACCTGCAGAGGTTGCTTGGGCTTGCACAAAGCTGAAGCTCCACCAAAGCCAGATCTAGCTGTGTCCAGCTTAACTGTGTTCTCCTGCTGCATGTCCAGCACCCCGGGTTCCAAGAGCTGTCCCCTTGCTTGGTGGTGATCATCCTTTCCATAATCCCACAACGGGGTTTGCTGATGCTCTTCCCTGTGGTTGGTGTTGACTTCGCTCAGTTGCTGGTGGGGCTGGTGACGTGGAGAAGGGGCGGGTCCTGCCCCACACTGCTGCTGACGGTGCAGGGGACGGGCGTGGGTTGCTGCTGCCTTCCCCTTGTGCAGTGGTGGGGTGTGCCCTCTCTGTTCAAATGCCTTTCCTGCCCAGGATGTGTTTTCCTTCTTGATGCTGAAACCAGCCCCTCCCTCCCTCAGCTGAGTGGCCTGTGACTGCAGAGGGCCCCCGGTCCTTCTTGGCTGCAGGATAGTTGCAAAAGCCACAGCTGACACCAGCTCCTCCTCCCTTCTGTCCGGGGAAATTCCCTTGCTTCAAATTCTAGGAACTGAAATGAATTGCCTGCAAAGTCCTACACACCCATGTGAGGCAAACATTTTCCCCTCCTGGGATCTACGGGTACTTTTAAAAGGAAATGCTTAAAATGGGATTGAGTTTTCCTCCTAGAGAAGCTGGGTTGTTCCAGGGAAGCAGAGCTTTCTTCACTGCAGTGAAGGGGATATGCAATAGGCCTTGGACTCCTGAATACAGCATCTTCTATGCAAGAACCGATCCTTTAAAATAAGATTTTACAGACAAGAAAGCGGAAATCTCAACGCAAAGAAAGATGTCCTGAAGAGTCAGCTTCGAGTCACAGAATGTATTGGGTTGGAAGGGACATTTAAAGGTCACCTCGTCCAACCCCCTGCAATAAGCAGGGACATCTTCAACTAGATCAGGTTGCTCTGAGCCCCATCAAAACTGGCCTTGAATGCTTCCAGGGATGGGACATCTATCACCTCTCTGGGCAGCCTGTTCCAGTGTTTCACCACCCTCATTGTAAAACTTCACCTCACTGAGACACCTAAAAAACCCCAAACAAACTCTAGAGCATGATATGTCAAACCAAGAGAGAGGAGATTTTCTGGTACAGCAAAACCCAACATCGTGTTTGCAGTCAAACAAAAGATTTCATTCGAGCTTCTGCTTACGGGAGCTATTTAAGATACCCAAAAGTGTTGAAGTAATTTTAGATGTTAAACAGTTTCTGCCACAAAACAGCCAGTTTTAAACATATGTAGCTCTCTCTGATTTTTTGTCCTAAAATTTATTTTCTAAATCCTGCTTAAATTAGAGGGGGATTCTTGTGAGTAAGAGGGCTTTAATCTGCTGCCTGATAAAGCATTAGAAAACATCTATCTACAATTAAATAAGGAAAACTTGGATATACATCCCTAGGGTTTGAAAAATAAAACTTGCCTTTCTGGAGACTGTGAGCCCCTCCTGGCAAATTGATACAAAACATCTTTGTCAGAATTGGTCAGAAACCCTGTGCTAGAGCCAAACACCCACCCAAAGCACCCACCTCTTGCTAATGCCTCATTTGAACCCTCGCCTCTATATTTCCTCAAGGACCATCTCATCTCGATAAGTAAGGATCTGGGGAACATGGAGATGTGGAAAGTGCTCCTGGCGTCCCTTTTCCTTCCCAGAGTCAGAAGCATCATCTGAGAGTCACCGCATCCTACACGTACCTGACCAACACAAAGCATCAGCTCTACGGCCTGTCTCTGGTTGCATAGCAAAACCTCATGTGGCTTAAAAGAAAAAGAGTTGTAAGACCTGGTATGATTGAAATTGGTATGAATTTAGATGGGTATCTGTCAAAGAGTGTATTTACCCTGGCTGTTTGGGACAACAGACTGAGACATTCGGGGCAAGCACAAGGAGTTAAGCAGCACAGAGAGAGACGGAGAAGGGGAAAGGACCAGTAAAGCCCTGTCATTCCCATTAAAGCCAAGCTTGCTGGTTTTAATATCTTCAAGGTGGGGTGAAGGTTATTGTGTCACTGCCAAGCTCTTTCCACTGTGTCGGAAAAATACATCAGCGGTTGACCCTTATGGGAACCGGGGAAGAAAATTACTTCTTAACTCTGCATCTTTGCAGTGATACAGCTACCTGCCAGCAATTAATTACCTCGGTGCATGACCCCAAAAAGCAACAGGAATGTTCAGCATCCAGCTGTGCTGTACTGCACAGAGGGCAACGCAGCAGGGAGCTTTAAGCCCTCATGGGCATTCTCATGCTATTGTTTGCTTTGCCTTTTTTTCTGGCTCAGTCTCAAAATATCATTATTTTTCTTGCTACGTTATTTAGTGGCTGCTTCTGGTCAGCTGAAGACCTGGCTTTACCTCGTCAGTGCCACAGCATCAGGTCAGGGCAGAGGATCTCAGCCTTCACTTCCATTAAATGGTTTGGGTTGGAAGGAATCTTTAAAGGTCATTTAGGCCACCCTCCCTGCAATAAGCAGGGACAACTTTACCTAGACCAGGTTGCTCAGAGCCCAATTCAATCTGACCTTGAGTGTTTCCAGGGTTAGGGCATCCTCCACCTCTCTGGGCAACCTGTTCCACTCTGGGCTTGTTACAGGTTGATTTAATGCAAGGAAGCTGGAGCAACTCAAATCTTCTGCTAAGCCAAAGGGAAAAGCTGTGTGGTTAAAGCAAGTGTTTTTAAAGTGCACAAGATCCGGGCTCTGTTCCCGGCTCCAATGCAGATGTCTCATGATGTCAGACAAATCACGTCACTCCTCCATGCACGGGGGGGGCCTCGTTTGCGACGCAGCTGATACTTCTTCAATACAGGCATTTTGCAGCACCAGAAGCCACCACTCCTAAATAAAGTCTCATAAACCCATTTCCTGACTGCATTTGCTGTGCGTTTCTGCTTCAGCTCCGATCACCTCAAAGACACGTGATGCTGTTTTTGGTAACTTTGAAAGCCTCGAGCAGAGCTTGCTGGCACTTTTGAGTCAGTCCTTCCTTTAGCATCCTGCAAACCACAGTCATACTTTTTTGTTGTTGTTGTTTTTTTTTTTTTTTGTGCTCAGTGTGGCAGGAAAAGAATTATGGTTAGGAAGCAGCCTGTCCAAACTATACTTACATTATTCTGCTAAAGACAGAAGAGACCATAAGCATTTCTGGTTTCTTTGTGCACGAGTCCTCTGCTGTGCTGGTCCAAGGAAAAGATATCCTAACACAGAACCTTTAGCTAGCTGTAAGTACAGCTCATGCTTTTAGAATAAAGGTTCCCAGTCCACTTTCCTGCCCTCTGTCCACAACAAATCATCAAAAATCATCCAGACCCAAAGCCAATGCATCCAGGGAGGACTTGGGGTCCTCCTGCCTCTTTGCTGCTTGCATTTGTCATTTTATTTTGGATCAGCTCAGGAAGCCTCAGGGAAGCATGATGCTACTTCTGCAAAGCTTTGGAGCATGGCAGAGGTCTCGGGCATCGTTTCTGGCAGTACACCTGTTAGTATCCTGCAGACTGCAATCATCTGACGAGAAAAAACGTGTGTTTGGGAAACAAGCAGTTCATTTGAATGCAATTTCCATCTGCCAGATAATTCCCTTCCGGGAGAGAGAGGTGCGATGATGCACTGAAGAGGTTTAACTCAATTCCCAGGCATCAATTACACTTGGTCTCATTAGTATTTTACAAGCAATTACTCCTCGAACTAAACCATTCAAAAGGCAAAATAGCCAGGAAGCAAACAAGCCCCTGAGGGAGCAGCCCAGGGGGATATTTTTAGGTGTCATCAGTCACTCGCTTAGGTTTCTAGCTGACCCACCCATCGCTGCATCACTGAAAGCTCGTCTTAGCAAGACACTGGCTTAGATGACATCTCTACTTTTTCTCAGCTTTAGCTGATGACTCCTGTATGGTGTGAAAAACCCTGTGGCAGAAAGCACCCAACCTCAGAAACCAACCTCCCTGACTGCTGACTGTTCAGAGGTGCCTAAGGAGACGGGTGGTTGTGGGAAGCCCCAGAACCACTTCGGACCCTTCACTTGAGAGGCTTGGGGATGGTTGCACCCTACAGGGGTGAAGATTGATGGCTGGAGGTCATGCAGAAACAAGATTTTGGGGTTTGTGGGTCTTCTGTTGACAATAAACTATGCTCAGCGGTGAACCAGTGCCTTATTTCCAGCACCTCTTTGATTACTCTGGGCAAATGTGGAAACAGGTGTGAGCTGTGTGGCTTTACCCACCAACAGAGCAGTTCTACAAGCCCATGAGCTCTGAACGGGCTGTTTCCTTTGCAGCCCTGTGAAATCACAGCTAACCTCAAATGTCTGGGCAGCAAAGGAACTGGAATTTTCTAAATCTGTGATTTAGTAGCTGTGACAGTTTCCTCCTTTTGAAAAGGCACACTGGTGATAACTGTCCTGGTTCTGGGTCATGCAGTGATGGGTGAATTCTCTCAGAGGTTTGATTCCTCAAAAACGTTTGTTGGTTTTGTTTTGAAGGAGGAAATTTCTTACTGTGATGGTTACTGTTAAGGACTTCAGCGTACGAACTCAGGTAATTAAAGGCAGAAAACAAAGTAAATGGCAAATAAGTTACCTTTAAGAAATCTTATGGTATTGGGTAGCCTCTGATTATGAATGTCTGAAGTCATTAATATTAAAAATAATGAACCCTCTCATTTAATTAGTAGTAAAGAGCTTGGAAGTTGGAAAAAGACACGAGTGAATGACTTGAAAGACAGAATAAATGATCTGCATTTTTCTTAAGCAACTTGGTGGATTTCTTTCCAATGGAAAGATGGAAATTTATCCTTGAGATACCATAGGCTTCTAGATGGGATATTAGGAAAATTTCTTCACTGTAAGGGTTGTCAAGCACTGGAACAGGCTGCCCAGGGAAGTGGTGGAGTCACCATCCATGGAGGTATTTAGTAGACGTGGTACTTAGGGACATGGTTTAGTGGTTATCTTGGCATTGCTAGATTAACAGTTGGACTCAATGATCTTAAAGGTCTTTTCCAGCCTGAACAATTTTATTCTATTCTATGATTAAAAAAGAAATAAATAACCAAACCATTGAGCCAAGTTGTAGCCATGGGTATATCAGAACTAGACTGT
Source organism: Trogon surrucura (assembly GCA_020746105.1). Lineage (NCBI taxonomy): Eukaryota > Metazoa > Chordata > Aves > Trogoniformes > Trogonidae > Trogon > Trogon surrucura. The sequence continues at coordinate 75,504,049 of CM036620.1, read as the reverse complement.
GTCCTAGACCACGTTGTCACCATCAACCTCCTGCTGAAAGTTTCAAGATGTTCTTCTACCTGTTGCCTTCCCAAGACACCTCACCTGGTCCACCACCCTTCTGGCTTTTGGCTTGTTGGGAGCCGCCGGGAAGATGCTTTTCCCAGGCATGGCTTTTTTTTTTTTCTTGCTTGGAAAATCCGCTGGTGTAGATTTGAATAGCAAATGCTGTTCAAGCTAGTTGAGCTCTGAGGCATACCATCGAGGGGGAGAAGGTCAATGTCCACTCTCTATGCCCTTCCCTTGCACTTGCTGGGTGGGCACTGGGTCCATCTGGCTCTCAGAAGTGGCCACGTGAGAGAGTTAATGATTAATTGCTGGAACAAAATGCCAGACCTTGAGGTGAGGTGTCACTGCCCGGGAAAAATCAATACACGGGATTTACTTCAGAAATATCAGAGAGGGGTTGTGGTCAACGCAGCTCTGTCATTGCTCTGCATAGCAATGGCCAGAGAGGGCACAGCAGGGGCTGGAGGATCCTGACTGAGATGTCCTGAATTCCTGACGTCCCTCAGCTCTGGTACCTTCTGTAGCCTCCACCTTGAAGTGTTTCTCACTGCAGCCCCATCCTTCCCACCACTTCTTGGCATGCTACCCACGGCCCAAGCACCACACACAGTGGTGGCTCTCTCCTTGTTTTGGGCTATGAGCCAACATGTGCTGAGGATACCGCGGATGTGCAGCTGATTCACCGGCTGCTGATTCGCCTTTTGAGCCTCCTCCACCCTACTGGCAGCGCCGCAGCTCTTTCCCAGGAAGTCCGTGCTTTGTTTTTGGATGGTGTTGGCAGGAAACAGCTTTAAGCACAAAATAAGAAATTATTTCATACGCAGCAGTCATAAAACTGTGGCGTATGCTAGCAATGAAAAATCTGAAGAAGTTTAAGAAGAGATTAGGCCAGTTCATAGAGGAGAGGGTCCTCGGCAGCTTTGGGGCACACTGGCCTTTTTACAGCCCGTGCTTCAAAAAATCCTTATGTTGCTTATTGCCAACATCCGAGAATCGTAGAAACAGAATGTTTTGGGATGGGAGAGACCTTAATAACAGAGAAAGGCTCACCCTCTACCTGTCTATTTTTTTAATGGCAGTATTGGAGAGTTATACTGAGCTCTTATAGGGTTGCTATATCAGACCCCCGTGCCTGAGCTTGCCGAATGAACCCATGGTTATGAGACATCAGGCTGATTTTACAGTGGTCTCTTACAACTGCTTGATCCTGGCATGGTTACCTGGTTCAAGTGAATTGGTCATCCTGAACTTGTCTTCTATAGGAACTTGAGGGTTTTCTGCCCTGGCTTGTAATTCAATTTGCTCCCGTCCCACGTGGACACCACACGTGGCCTCTAGTTGAGTGATCTAACATGAATGCCCCATCGTGTGGATGGGACAGTATCCACACGATAGATGTATGATACATGTATGACAAGGCATGAGGTGCACGAGAAGCCACTAGTCTTTGGGGGAAGAGAGCAGCAGAAAGCCACATGTTGGATGATTTACTAAAACGTGGTTTTCAGAGAGCATCTGTCTCAATCTGAAGACCTCAGAGGAACAGGGAACAAACTGCAAACTACACATGGCTATAGCTGCAAATATCATCCAACTTTCCCATATTAATTAGCCTGGCTTCAGGTCACATTTATCAGCTCTTCTGCTGTATTTTCTCTAGTGTTAAAGAACTTTTTAGCACTTTAATGAGGGGTTTAGGGGTTTTTGTGGGTTTTTTCCTCCCTGTGAAGGTATGTCAGCTTTTTTATCACTATAAGCAGTGTTGACATCCCTGACTAGTAATTGCTATTGCCAAAGACAATGAATAAAGGCAAAACTATCTGCATGTGGCAGTGAGTGGGCTGGATGGGTGAGTGCTCCGCAAATTGAAAGGACTTTGTTAGTTAGTGGTTGAGCACATATTCTGAGGGATGGATCTGAGTTTTGGAAGATCAGGTTGACGGGATGGGGAAATCCTCACTGTGTCATTCCACTCCTCTGAAAAGGGCAACCATTGCCTCCTGGTTCCTTTCATGGACTGATTTCTCCTCCAACTGGTCCATAAAGGCATCACATCCAGTCCCCTCTTGTTCTCTCTCCAGCCAAGTATCATCTCTATCTTCCAGAAAACAGAAAGAGAAACATAAACCCAAGCAAGAAGGAGAAATGGTAGAGTCAGGAGGGACTTGCAAGGAGGCCAAGGATGTGGAGATAAAATCTCAGGACAAACACAAGCAGGCAGTGAGGAAGGAGAAGGCAGCAGGGCACTCAGACACCAAACAGACGTATCTGCTGCTGGTCTTGGTAGGAGAGCACCTGGGCAGATAACCACAGCCTGCACAAGCCTGCAGACCATGTCCATGGCGATGAATCAGTGGAACATCAGGCAGAAGGTGCAGAAGGAAAACCTCATCCTTGTGAATGGGATAGAAACCAGGTGAGAAGAGGTGATTTGAGAGACTGTGTTAAGGGAGGTTAAGAGTCGGAAGTGCCTCTTATAAACTGCAGCACTGCTGGGGAGGTGAGGATAACCATTGGTCTGTTCTGCTATCAGAAGCAGTGAGAGGTCACTACACAGTCAGTTCAACAAGGTTCTGCTACACAGAAAACAGGTTCTGGTGGAGCATTGCTCTTGTTCATGAACAAAATGAACTGGAGATGAGGAGGTGGCAGCAAGTCAGTCTGTTGCTTCCATAGTCCCAGAAACGCAGGGATTTAAGGAGCAAGGCTGTTGCAAGACTGGTTGCTCAAAGCACCTGGTCAACAGCCAAAGCCTGAAGGGAGAAAGAAAACACTTCCTGCCTGATCTACGTTGTGCATTCGTTGTATGGCAGGACAACTAAAACAGGCTGAAGGCCAACAGAAGGCACGTCCAGAAAGCTACTGGAATTGGGGCCAGGCTTGCATGGTGGTCTGTGGAGCACACAGACAGTTGCACTGTACAGGCTGGGAAGTACCATGATTAATGCAGGAGACGTGAACACAGCACAAAAAAACAGAGGGATGCTGCCAAGCTGTGATGAGGAAGTAAATAACATCAGGAAGGTGAGGGTTTTTTTGTCTCAGTTGTATACTGAAATCACATGTGCTCTTCCAGTGCTGCCAGAGACTTAAAAAGTGGCTGTAGGTAAGCCAAAAACGAAATATCAGAGAACTGCGTGTGCCCTACCTGGCAAGGCTGAGCAAAGATAAGGCTGATTCTTGAATTATTTTTAGTATTATTTTCATAGAAACCACAATAAATGTCGGGGGGCAGAAAGAGCCGACTGTGTTACACAAGGAGCCCCACCGCCCCTAGGGATGCAGCGTTTCACATGCCCACCAGACGGGGAACGGAGAAGGATCTGGGCAGGTGTACACAGAGCATCAGGTAAAAGCAAGCGTAAAATAATGAAATAATGATCATTGGTATTAGATGTCAAACTGTCTCACAGCTAAGCATCATGGTTGGAAATATTTTTGGCAGTGTTATTTCAAGCAGAGAGCAGAGGAGCAAGACACTGGTTCTATCACCATTTGCTACAGAACAGCTGGAGAAATGTCACTTAAAAGGACGTACACAAACACCATTTTTAGTGCTTTACCAATGATGGAGGAGCTTAAAATGGGTAAATTCATGGAGGGGGTTTTTTGGCTTTTTTTTTTTTTTACATGACCTTTTGTGTAATGAAAAGCTATGGCTGACTTACTGCAAAACAAACTGTAGTATTTGGGTTAAAAAGCAAATGATGCTGTTGCTCTCAGGTGCTAAAACAAGATATGTGCCAGGAAGAGCCCTCTTCACCCAGCCTGTACCTGGGCACACAGGCAGTTTATGAAGCTGACGCTGAGAAGCTCCCATGGCCTGAGACTTCTAGGCAAAAATCTCTTCTTCCCACCTTCACCTCCACCTACGAGGAATGTCACACCGTGCCATTTCCAAAGACAAAAGCACTCAGGGCGCCTACATGGATTAAATTACGCCTTTAGCGGCCTTTTTAGAAGGTTTTCTGCTTGTATTAAAAGCCTACTTTTTGCTAGTGATAAGTAAAAGTGGCTGGGGTAAGTAAACTGAGCTCTGTCTTCTTATCGTTAATTAAATAGTAGTAATATTGACTTAGAAGAAGCAAAAGACCTTATTTTCCAGGATAGTTATCCACCGTACTCTTCATATCTTACATCAGAAGCAATAAAACACTTACCTTCCCCAGCACAGGGTGATTGGAAGACTATAGATACGGATGGAATTACTAGAGAATACTGTTATTATCAGCAAAGTTTATAACTCTAATTTGATTTAAACTGCCACATTTTATGGCTCTTCTGTGTGATTTGCAAACAGGCTGCTCCCTAAGAACTCTGATTAATTTTTATACCTCTGCTTGCTGCTGCTGCTGAAGAGAAGCTGTGAATAGGTGATTCACAGTCATGCTCACGCGTGAGCCACCTGAAACGCCACATTATTTCATCTGCAGTTCTGCATATCCCTGTTACTATCCATCAGAGGCTGTAATGCCTAATTAAATGGAATTTTTTTTCCCCCCATTTTCTTTTGCACTCCAGTATTTTAACACTGTTCAACCTTGCTTAAGGCAAAGTATCTGCTTGCCCTGACCTTGTTTATCTGAAATTTGATGCTGCTTTCCCCTGAAGTTCATCTGACCCAACCTCCAGGCCCCCCATAGCAATGTGGGTATTTAAGCCACACGCTCCAGGCTGCCTGTAGCAGGAGCCAAGAGAAACAGGCACATTTAAGGTAGGATTCACCCTTCTTCATGTAGCCAGGCCTGCAGCAGGGTGAGGAGACCCCGTGCTATAAGCAGGAGCCCCGCAATCATTCGCGACTCCATGGAATGTTTCCTAAAATCAGGGGGGACATTTGCAATGAATTTTATAAGAGCTTTTCATTACAGTCTATGATAGGTTTGTCAGCATAATCACAGCACGTGGAGTTACTGCTGGGAGAAGCTACCCCAGCAAATGGTCTCGGAGAGTCATCCCACCAATCTTTCAGCCAAAATAAAAAAGCGCCAGAAAACACCTTTTCACTGCCAAACCTTAAAGACTGAGCTTGAACCTTATGGCCACAGCGGTGATGAATGTCCTTAGTGCTTCTTGTTTGTTATTGACCAGAAAATGAGGTTAATATGCAAAAGCTGCATCTCCTCTGAAGCCACTTAATCCTCACACTTGCTAACGCACTGCTTTCTAATACTTTTAAACGAGTAAATTTCAAAGCCGTAAGTGTTTAACAGTGATATAAGTGCACTTCCATTTGGGAAGGGAAATAGACTATACTAAAATATTCGTGGCTTTTCCTGGTAGGATGCTTCTGTGAAGAAACAAACAAGCAAACAGAAAAGTTTGTACCCCTAATTAAAGCAGTTACGATGTTTATAAGGGATTACAACACCAAAGGCCAGACTGATATCCCCAAAGCCCTACTGACAAGGCTTGCTGCCTGTTGTCTTGCTTTCAGCGGTGCCAGAAAACCTCGTGACAAGTGAATGGGAATGACTTTCAGAGGAAGAACCGCAAGCAGCATCCAGCTGCTCCCGTGCCCGTCGTGCTGTGATATCGGTGCAGCCACCGCGCCTTAGCTCTGCCACATTGGCTGCTCTGCTTGAATTTTTGAATGTTGCCCCAGACCTGAAAAGGGAATTATTTATAAAAGCTAACTTTAGGGATGAGAAAGCGCTCACTAGTTTCTAGTCAGAGGAGAGAGAAAAATCTGTAAAGGGGCATTCAAGCAACCAGTCTCTCTTCCACCGTAATATTTCCCGTAGGTTTTGGAAATACCTCTCTTCCTTCTAGCATTCCCAGCACACAGATTCCCAGCCAGTTGAAGTCTCAGCTAAAAATAAAGAAGCCTTGGGTTAACCTTGGGTTGCTTCCTAGCGAAAAAAATGTCCTGGTTTGTCTCATATTGCCAGGGAAATGAGCGCTGTGGGCACCACCACAGGGTTGGAAATTGCTGTTTGGAAAGAAAGGATAATGGAGAAAAAAGGGATCTGGCAGGGAAACAGCTGTGCTGGTGAAGGAGGTGATAGGGCAGCAGTGCTGGGGGAAAGGGAAAAGCCAGGAAAAGCCCTGGTCCCTCTCTCAGACTTGGTGCTGTGATGCAGGGCAGCAACAGGCAGCCTTTGTGGTGCACAACAAGAGGCTCAGTGACATCCCCTTCTATCAGCAAGGCAGAAAGCTCTCAGCAAAGCAAGGCACTGTCAGCTGCTCCCATGTGGTCCCCGAGTACGTCAGTCCACCCTAAGTATTCACCATTTTCCTGTAGAACTCGTGTCCCATAGCTGTCGGCTCATGGAGATCAAACACGTTACTACACAAGGCTTAAAAATAACCCTCAAGCAAGGTGTAAGACGAATGTTTTTCCATAACAAACATTGCAAAAATAACAAAACGTGTTTCCGATCATGTTTTAAAACACAGCATTCTTCCCACAAATTATTTTGGTGATTTCTCATTCGACACTCCTCTTGAAAGCAAAGACTGGCAGTATTTCTGTTCCATCTGGCTATGGAGCTGTTAGTTAAACTCCGGGTCCACTAAGGCAGCATCTGAACGACCAGGAACTTGCAGACTTTAGCCGCTGTCTCTCAGGAATAAACCTCTCAACAGAAAGAGAGTGTTCAAAAACCAACACGCATTCCAAAGATGCTTTTTTCAACAGAAGTAAAAACAAAGTGGCAACAAAAATAGAAAGGACAACGCAAATTTAAGTCACAGCAAGGACGTATCACAACGTGCTGAGCATCCAAAACATGGAAAAGGTTCAAAGATGCCTCCAAGCAATGCTGCAGCTGGGTTTTCAGGTTACACGCTTTCGCAAGAAGAACTCTCTGTAAATCTACTACAATGTCAAACCCACATTATTGCTGCTTCCTAACCTGAAAAGCCACATCTTAAGCAACTCCGCTGGCAGCAGCGGGAAGGGTAGAGGCGGCATGTGCTGGCTCGAGGCACTTGGTTTTGAACTGGCTCACCAGCCTAGTTGGCAAATAATGCTCTTTGTTTTCAGTGTTGATTTATCTTGGCCCAGGCATCTCTCTTGCTCTCTGGCACAACATCAGTGATATTAATGAGTGAGCATGATTTAACATTTGTACATTTCTAGGAAGAGCAGCTTTATTTCTGCTGTCCAGATAAGACATCTTCCACACGCAGGAAGTGTTGGTGCTCGTACTGCACTGGAGAGGTTGGCGGGTGAGTCCACACTCTGAAGGGGGGGTGTCTTAGAAACACTGCTGAGCCCCCAACTCTAAATGTACAGCCCTGCCCTCTGCCTCTGCATCATTAGAGCAAGACATGGGTACCCACATACCCTTGTTGTACCATCTACACAGATTTACAGAGAAAAAGTGGAAGGAATCTTTTTTTCCCCCTGAGCTGTTCAACTGGAATAATCTGATTTAACAATGACTTGGAGTGGTCTTTTGAGGAATGCTTGTTGAAAGAAAACCTTACCCTGAGAACGGGAAAAAAAAGAAAGGGAGGAAGAGAGAGAGGAAGGCAGGGAGGGAGGGAGGGAGGGAGGGAGGAAGGGAGGAAGGAAGGAAGGGAGGGAGCAAGGAAGGAAGGAAGAGGGAGGGAGAGAGAGGAAGAGAAAGATAGAGAGAAAGGAAGGAAAGGAGAAAGAGAGAGAAAGAAAAAGAAAGAGAGAAGAAGGGAGGGAGGGAGGAAGGGAGGGAGGAAGGGAGGGAGGAAGGAGATGGTGGTTTGGATGATCTGGTTATCCGTGGGCTGCACACGTGACCAGGTGATGGCAGACAGAAGCACGCAGACATCATCTTAGTGGGTCCCAGACCATGCTGCCCTGCTGGGCTTGGCATTGGCTGGGGAATGGAGACATTTGCTTGGGTAAATCTCTGAGAAAGCTGCCTTGTTTCTAGAGAAGATGTATCAGCTGTGGAATTTCTATGCTTGGTACATGAGACGTGTCAATACTGCCCAGCGCTGCGTCGATAACCCCACACTCTCAGAGCTTCCATCCTTCCCCTTCGGGCACCAGTGAGCAGCCTCACATCTCCACGGTATGAAAACGGGACTGTTTTGATCTGTCCCTCACATGGCCTCCATGTTGCCTGTTCTTTTTCAAGCTTTTTAATTGTTTTGTCCTGCTCTGATTCCTATTATGGCACAGTAAAACTGTGTGCTGTGGAGAGCATGCTTTATTTAATTTGTTATGCAGTTCAGAGAATTAAAAGAAACTCTTCAACAACAGATCCTCAGCACATCCTGAAAGCCCTGCATAAACTCCTGACACGGCCAGGCACTGTTGATTCACAACATAACACAAAGCAGGACCCTGTCCGCCTGTGGCACATTGTCAAAATATGCTCTTCACGCTTTCTGCGGCTGAGAAAAGCCTTGATGGGTTCTGGTAATTGCTCTTGCATCTGTCAGGCAATGCTAAATCAGCTCTTTCGTCCTCCTCATTACTCCTTTAGGCTCACAGAAAACACAACGCGTGGCAACAGAACCAGAAATGTTTGGGCACATTTGGTTGGTTGGAGGTCAATGGTCACCCTTCAATGCCTCCTGTAAGCAAAAATCCCCCTTCTCCCAAAGCAAAACTGTGGACTTGGGTTTCAGGGCAGCTCCCTGGGACCTGCCCTGAGGATGTGACTGCAGCTCCACAGCTGCAGCGCTGCTGCCCAGTTAGGAGTTACATACATGATGCATGTTATGCTCAGACAGAATTAACTTAAGACTTTATATTAGATAAAAAGCACTTCTGGGAAAGCATACACTAGAGCAATCAACAGCTTGCAGGTCTGCTCAGTTTCCCAGATCTTACCACTGCCTGAAAAGAAGCACTGTCAGTCCTGGAGCAGAGCTAATAAGCTGCACACAAGCCAGCAGTGTGCCCTGGAAGCAAAGAACCTCAAAAAGCAGCCTGGGCTGTACTAACAGGATCGTAGGCAATAGAGTGATTATACCCCTCTGGTGATCATTTTAAATGAGACGTTTGGAAGAGGCCACCAAGACAGCTGAGGGCTACAGCACGTGGCCCATGAGGAGAGTCTGAGGAAACTGAAAATTCTTTCAGTCTGGAGAAGAGATTCATAGGAGATCTGATTGCAGCCTCCCAGTGCACGGGAGGAGGTAACCAAGAAGATGGAGACAGGCTCCCCACTGAGGTCTTTAGTGGAAGGATGGAGACACAACAGCCATCAGTTGAAACATGAGAGGTCCGTACTAGATGTAATGAAAACCTTTTTTTTTCACTGTGACAACATCCAAACAGTGGAGCAGGCTGCCCAGGGAGGCTGTGTAAACTCCAGCCTTGGAGATTTTCAAGCCCCAGCTGAGTAACATCTTGAGCAAAGATGACCCTGTTTTGAGGAGGAGATTGGTGAGGAGAGCTCCTGAGATCCATTCTAACCTGACTGCCACATAATCCTGATGTTCGTCATTTATCTTCAGAGAAGCTTATCTAAGAAATGATAGACAAGGTTACTTGAAAGTTTGTTTAAAGGTAAAGAGTGGCACAAAAGGAGTGTGGTCTGTGGTGTGTACATACTTCCCATTAAACAATTCTTTTTTTAGGTCCCTGCTTCAGAGATAAGCCAAAGGTTACAGTAGATATGCAAAGTAAACAGGCTGATCAAAACCACAGTGTTAGAATTTAAACCAGCAGGTGATAAGAGCTTACGTTTCACTCTGAAGAAACCTACTAATCTGCCAAAACAATATTCAGGAAAAAATGATGAATTCTATCAGTGATTTTTACTGGGTTTTGAAGATAACTGCTACAAAAGCTGCACAGGAATGAGTACTGTTCTAGAATAAAACAGGCAAAATTTAGTTAAGTTCACAGGAATGCTTAGATTGATTCAGTTTCTATTTCAACATGCGCAGGGCTCTGAGCAACTTGCTCTAGTTGCAGATGTCCCTGCTCACTGCAACGGGGTTGCACTAGATGACCTTTAAAGGTCCCTTCCAGCCCAACACATTCTCTGATTCTAATTCCATGATTCTATGATTTTCAGGAAGGGCTGTGGCAAAGGAGAAAGAAGGAGAAGAAAGAAGCCCGAAAAGTTTTCATTTTGGCTCAGTCTGCTGTGACAGTATTTAGTATTTTTGTTAGGGGCAGTGCACAGACAGTCTTGTGGCCAAGATGTGCCTCCTGGCCAGCTGAGCCACAGAGAAAGAGTTTGTGACAACCTCCCAAGGCTGTTTGTCACAGCAGGCTGGATGCTTTTCTCCTCTCAGACTACATGCGCTCCCTTTGATTTCTTAGAAAAACTCTTAGAGTTCTACAATCCCATAAAAGGACTTAAGGTTATGCTCGCTCTCTATTGCTAATGCTTTGTGGCATTAGGTAATTGTTTAACTGAGCATTTAGGAAAGCATTAATATATTTTTCTCTGCAAATGCATTATTAATATATACATTACAATCTCTGCTGTTAAGGCTTTGTACAATTATTCATAGACTTAAACCGATATAAACTGCAGGAAAATATTTTCCTCTAGGAAAAAGGAACTCAGAAGGTCACAAACAGTATCTGGTCTATCATCACTAAAAATTACATATTTGTATAGACACTCCTTTACTCTTATAGTCCTAAGTCTGTCTGCACCCGTTAAAACAGGAAGTATGAATATTTCTGCCTTGTTTCCCCTTAATTCACAAAGCCAAATTAGATGTTTGCAGAATAACAAACTGCTTTGCCTCCATCCATTTTGCCTACTGAATTCTCCACAGCAGAATGTATTATTTTGCTCTAGAGCAGCACAATACGCATGACACGACTCCTTCCAGCTAGGTTGTATTTAGGGTTACGCTCACAACCTGCATTCCCCTGGAAGTGGAAAAAGCAGTACACCTACAAGCATTACTTTGTTTTTAATGCTTCTGGGAAGAACACATTAAAGACTTCTAATGGGATTTTTTTTTATCAAAAGAGCGGGCAGTGCCAAAATGCATGTGGGCTTCAACATAATGCTGTGGTACGCAAAATGGCGAAGGAATTAAAGGAAGGACAAAAAGGAGGGGCAGAAACTCTACACAATTACCTACAGTCCGAAATAGTTTGGGGAGATTATAATAGTTAGATGATCTGGGGTTGGGAGGTAATATTCTCAGGCACACTACATTAAAACAATCATAAGTACATAAAACCCAATACTGGGTCAGATGAAAGCTCCATCTAGCCCAGTTGTTTCTGACGGTGGCTGATAGTGTGTGAGTAAGGAAGAGAGCAAGAACAGGGCAAACATGTTCTGTATTTCCCCAAAATACCTTCCCAGCTCCAGGAACTTTCAAATCAGGAACTTGCTGAGCTAGATCATGAGTCTTTGATGATTCTTCAGTTGCTTTTTAAGCCTGTGTAAAGTTTTGGTATCCTGAAGCAAAGACTTTTCACTTAGCTATAGGCTGTATGCAGCATTATCTCCTTTCGTTTGTTCTGAGCTTTCCAAGTTCTACTTTCTTTTGATGTACCTCAGTTCTTGTGCCTGGTAAATTCTGAACAATTTTGATTCCTGTTCCTTACACAGACCACTTAAGATTTTATTAGACTGACTATTATGTCCTCTAACATTGCAGTCTGAAGAGACCCAGTTAAATTAGCCATGCCCCACCTGGAAGCCCTCCGAATATTTCCTGATAATTCTTTTGTTTGGTTGGTTTTAATTCTTTTCCATTTCTGCAATATTATTTCTGAGATGAATATACTAAAACTGCACCGGAAATTCAAGATGCAAGTGCAGAAGGGATTTATACGTTGACATTTTGGTCCTCTTTTGGTCTCTATTTCTCTCCTAACAAACTTTAACGATAATCCTAATAGTTCCCAATTTCTGTTTTGATCACTGACGAACCCTTAGCTGATGTTTTCACAGAGCCACCTCTTATAATCCCAAGACTTTTTTTTTCTCAGTAGTAGAAGTCAACTCAAAGTTCCTCAGTATATATGCAAAGTTATTTTTCCTCATATGCTATCCTTTCATAATTATGTAATTTTAATTCTACCTGTCATTTTGTCACTGAGCCTATCAGCAACATGAAGTCAGTTTTTCTCAGTTAGCCCCACCCTGAATAGCTTAGTATCATTGGCACTTTTATTAAATCCATTTCTATCAGTTATTTGTCCATGTTTCCTATCCATTAGCAGTCTATTTTTTTTTTTTTTTACTTCCTTTGGGGAGGAAAGTCATTGAGTGCTTTTGGAAACCATCACTGATGATTAAATGAACCTTCCTGGTCCATGAGCTTGTTGACCTTTCAAAGAAAGCTGATAGATCTGCAAGACACTAATTTCCTTTAAAAAGGTCATAATGTCTTCCCCTAATGTGTCACCTAATCCATGTGCCCACTAAGTCTTTTCTGTTCTTTAGCATAATTTCTACTTATTTGTCTAGCAAGGATGTCAGGCTCCTGGGTCTACAGCTTCAAAAATCTCTGAAACCCTTTTGAAAACCTGGTGTCACATGAGCAACTTTCCAGCCCTCCCTGATGCCGAGGTAGTTTTAAACGAGACGTTAGAGACAGCAGTTAGTACCTGAACTACTTTAACTCTGAGCTGCTTGAAAACTCCTGGTTCAACACCATCTGGTCTCAGCTGTTGGCTACTGCTCATTTTGTTAACATGTTCCTTCATCTTTTATACTCACACTTTAATGTGAGACATGTTTTCCCAATTACTACCCTTAAAAAAGCTTCCCAGTACTGGAGTTTGCCCAAGCGCATCCATCCCATTCACAAATGCAAAAATCCATGTAGCCTTCCTTTTATGGGTATATCTTCTCCAGATGTTTCTTCCGCATCTGAAACAATCTGTTTGCCTTACAGAGCAATCAGGCTCTGTCAGGCTTCCTGATTTGTTCCAGGAAAGACTTGCTATTATTTTTTGTATCTTTTGCAAGTTGACCCTGAAATTTCCTCCTGGCTGCTTATCACAATTTTGTGTTTAACATATCAGAGGTCATAGTCCCTCCTTTTCCTAATTTGGATACAACTGCTTGGTGAAGGAAGCTTTCTTCATCTAGTAATATCTTTTATTGTGCTTTTTACTTGGTCTTCCGTGTAGAAGTTCTTTATTTCTGGTGTATTGGTTCTGCCTCCAGAACAGCAACTTTAAACAGTCTCCATGCCACCCATGAAGACTTAACTCTTTTAGATGTTCCTTTTCAGCCCTGTTTAATGAAAGGCGTGCCTTGTTTTATATTGTTTCTCTTTTCTAGAAAGAAACAGAATACTACTAATTTTCTTTTTCTTGGTGCTAGAAGGGTGTTGAATCCAAGGATGCTACTGCATGGTTGTCAATTCATATGTTTAGGGCCAAAACAGGGGTTGCTTTTCCTCTTTTGGCTTCTCAACCAGTGGCCACTGACAGTTTCTAAATAGGCAGCACATCATCCCTCCCACAACATTTACCCAACGAACACTTGAATTATTGAAGTCCCTTATGATTGTGGTTCCTGCCCTGCAGACTCTCTGATCTCCTCCTCTTGTTAGCTAGACTGCTGAGGCAGTCTTAGTACTGCGTCCTTCCTGTTTATTTCTGGGACTTCAGTCCACCGAGTTTCTATCTTATTTATTGACTGAATTAACTGGGAATTGGAAAATCCTCTAAGCTTACCTTAAAATATAGCACCATTCATCCACTGGCATGCCTCATCCCGCCTTTGTATTTTACATCTCAACAATATAATATATAACAAATTTGTTTGTGCACTCTTCCTATTAGCTTTCAAAACCTGAGGCTGTCCCCGCTGAGGTTAATAATGTTCTGGCTCGTGTCTCCATTTGAAAGAAGACAGACAGGTTATGGTTTCACAAGCTGTTCAATGGCAAGGGGGTATATGCATACTGCATAATTATTTCAGTAACTCACCCTCTGTTAGCATAGCTGCGGTGTGTGGATTTCTACTGTGGTGTCCAATCTCCATTACTTTGTCCTGAACTGTTTCTAGAATGTGTTTCGATCTCTTTCTGATGGTCCTAAGCATCTTTCATTGTCAGTAACAGAAGTCATCTTCCAGGCAGGAGAATGAGATTGGGCACAAAGATACTAAATATCCATGTAGTTTTGACTCTGTCCTCCATGCAAATGGGGCAGGTCCCACCTGTACAGATGACTAATGTCATTATACACACTGTTCTAGTTATGCAATTTATGTCTAACCACAGGAGAAACTTCACTTTTTTATATTACTGTGGAAAACAGTGTGTATTCTTAGCAACAAACACCTAGGCACAAAAGCACTCTGTTGAGAAAATGCTTCTCCTGTGAACTGCAGCAGGACTACTTCTTCTCCAGTACATTTCTTCTCTAGCGCAACGGCAGTGTCACTATTCTGCAATTCATTCATCAATCAGAATAAACATGAAAGCTTAATAAAACCATTAGAGCTGTGCCACGGAAATAATTACAAAGACTGGTAATAAGAGAGAGCCATTTACTTAAATGGAGCATCCTTTTGAAGCGATTACTCACCTTACTCCACTCATCAAAGCAGGAAAGCTGGTATATGCACAGCAGCAGATTCTATGTTTCAGACTCTTTTGTAGAAGACAAAATTGATGATGGAGCCTGAAAACATTTTGCTTGTATGGACCTAATTATGCTCAGAGCTGAGATCTCTGAGGGCTCTGGGAAATCAGCAGTGCCTTGCTCCTATTCACTGATACAAACTGACAGGTATCCAGGGTCCCAGCTCTACTTATGCGAAGTGAAGTTTGTGGAAGTATCTTGAAACAAGCTCACAGTTAAAATAATAACACAGGTAAGAAGGCAATTCTAAAACCAAAACAAAACCAACTTAGAAAATAACGGATGAGCACAAATCTAAAACCAGACACAAATAATTTTCATTTAGCAGCTGGTGCACATGCCAAGGGGATGGAGTTCTCAGGCTCACTTAAATAAAAATAGAGGATAAACACTGCGAGGCTTTCAGAAGCGTTCTGGTGCCTAACTCCCACTGATACAGCAAAGAAGCGCCTGGATGCACTTAAAAACCCATTTCCATGTCTGAACTGTGTGGTTAAGCACCTAAACATCTCTGAGAATCACTAAGTCCATAATCAAAAATCTCAGAGATCATGGGAACTGTTCTTGTAATGGAAACTATTCTGGTGTAATGTTTGACAAGATGCTGCCCCACCATCCATCCACCCTTCCAGAATTGCCCGGCAATGTGTCCTGTCTGCACACATCTCGTGTCAGAACCCGAGACCCTCGATCTGCCGCCTCCTCTCACACAAGAGCAGGTGTTTCAGAGCCCACATCCTGTGGCAGGAGCAGGAGCCGGCGGCCGCACGGTCCACATTTCTGCCAGCTCTCAAATCCAAACATATTTACTGCCACGATGCATTACTGTCATTTTCAAAGCTGCCGTAGGGACTTACTTTCAGCAGCAAACAAACACAGCAGCTGAAAAGTGATTTTTAATCAGATTTATTAGGGTTTTACTTTTGATCCACTGAGATCACTCTTGCATTTTTTTGAAGACACGAATATAATACATCTTTGTTGCAGCTGCTCTTCTTCAAGGCTTCTTGCAAAGCCTGGTTGTTTCCCAGCTGAAGCCTGACGCGATGTGTGACACCCTCGTGCACGCCTGGCTTTACAGTCGGGGTCTTTATTTCCATCTTCTGGCTTCATCTGAAAGTCCAAACTAATGTATGGTTGTTTGCAATTGTGGAGGAGCTATCCTAAACAAATCTGCTGTTCTTGCTTATGCCAACAGCTGAAAGAAAGTTTGACACATATTTTCTCTTGAATTTTACAGAAAGTGATAAAGGATCTGCCCTGACTACAAATCAAACCACCAAACAGCCAAACTCAAAACCAGTGCACCATCTGTGTTCAGTTTTGGGCTCTCCAGCTCACGAGAGACAGGGACCTACTGGAGAGAGTCCAAGGGAGAGCTACGAGGGTGATCAAGGGACTTGAACATCTCTGCTGTGAAGAGAGACTGAGAGAACTAGGGCTGTTTAGCCTTGAAAGGAAACGGCTGAGAGGGGACCTTATTGACGTATAGAAATATCTGAGGGGTGGGGGTCAAGAGGAAGGGGACAATCTCTTCTCAGTGGTGCCCAGCAATAGAACAAGGAATCATGGGTTTAAGTTAGAACATAGGAAGTTCCACCACAACATGAGGAAAAATTTCTTTACTGTGAGGGTGCCGGAGCCCTGGCACAGGCTGCCCAGAGAGGGTGTGGAGTCTCCTTCTCCGGAGACTTTCAAACCCTGCCTGGACGCGTTCCTGTGTGGCTGCCCTGGGGGATCCTGCTCTGGCAGGGGGGTTGGACTGGATGATCTCTAGAGGTACCTTCCAGCCCCGAACATTCTGTGGTTCTATGATCTATTGCAGAGACCAAGAGACACAGTTTAGCAAGAGCTGTGAAGAAAACACCAATATATGGATAAAAAGCACATCTACATTTGTCTTCTCTAAAATTTGAAAGCATCTAAACCATCCTGCTTCAGGACATGAGCTCATCCATCCCTTATACGTGTCAACAGCTGCCAACGTCTGAAACAGCTGCTTCTGTTTTGCAGCCATCCTTTAGGCTAGGGAGCAAATTTAGATACCAGAGCAGTGAGATACTTAAAAAAAAATAATAAAAATTTCCTAGCTAGCACAATCTGTGAGGACTTAATCTGTTTTCTTGCTTAATCAGCTCCCTCACTCAGCTGGCGCCCGGGTTTTCCAGCTCTGCTCTTGTGGGTGGGTTTGGGTTTTTTTATGGTTCAGTTTGTGACTCTACGCCCATGGTTGGTCGGGCCTGCAAGGTCGCTTCTCTGCTTTCTCACGTTAAGCAGCCGTTTACGTGAGTCTACCATGAAATCAGCTATTTTTTTTTTTTTTTTTATGCTGGGTCTTTGTGAGGGAAACAGCACTTTCCTGCCGAAAGGCCTGAAAACCCTCACGCCCCCAAGCTCCTGGGAGTGTAACGCACCCCAAAAGCGGCCAAAACGCTGCGATTTTGGGGCCGGTCTCGTTTCCCCACAGGGGCAGGCGAAGGGGCCGCAGAGGCTGCGAGAAACGAGGCGGCAAAGCGACACCGCCGGGCAGCTGCGGGGGTCCAAAAAACCGACCCAACAACACAAAACCCCTCGAATCTACGATTTCTTGAGGGAAAAAAGCGTCGTTTTGGGAAAAAAAAAACACCACAAAAAGCTGTGGAGCGAGAAGCTCCTAGCGCCCACCGGCCCTGCGACCGGCCACCGCCTCCCCCCAGCGCAGGCCCCGCTCGCCCCCCCCTCCTCTCTGCGGAGCCGCGCTCGCCTCCCATTGGCTGCGCTCCGCCACGTGCCGGGGAGATCCCGCCCCCTCCTCTCCCCCCGCCCGCCTCCATCCCCTCCGCCCGCTCCCCCGGAGCCGTTACCTGCGGCGGGGCCGCGCCGGCCTCCCCCGCACCCATGCGGAGGCGAGGAGCCCGGAGCGAGCCGAGCGCAGGTAGGCGGCGGAGGAGGGCCGGCAAGGAGAACGCCCCCTTTGCCCTGCGGTGTGAGGAGGTGGTTTGGGGTCATTGGGAGGAGGGGAGAGGGGGGGATTTTCTAGCGCGGGGCCTGCGGGGTGCTGAGGGGAGCGCGGTGGTGCTGAGGGGGCTTTGCCCTCAGGAGAGCGCCGGGGGCCTCTGGCGCTGCTGAGGAGGATCCGAGATGCCGCTGAGGCGTGAAGGCACCAGCCTTTGGGGGGTGTTTTATTGAGGGGAGGTGGTTTTTTTTTTGAAGGGGGGTGTGCGTGATGGATCACAGAGATGTTTACGTGTCGCCGGGGCCGCCGCTCCCTCAGCGGGCCGGGGGCGCCCGGGCCAGGCCGCGACGTCCAACCCGCTGCCCTGTGGGGCCGAGGTGTTCGGGGTGGGACCGGCAGCCTCTGTGCGCTTCGAGGTCTCTTGCCGGGGAGAGGTGAGGAGCCCAGCGGGCCGGGGAGGGTTCAGGGCGTTGAGGTGGCAGTTGCGAGATGTTGAGCAGGTGGGGCGATGAAAGCCCTGGTCTGTCTTGGGGCCCCCCTGGGAAGGAAGAGGAATGTAGTCGAGGCTGTCTTCGAGTTGTTCTTCTGAAACAAAACTGATAGGCTTCCACTTGTCTGCAGGTTGCGATAGTATTTTCATGGGTGATTTCTGGGTTTTCCTGCTCGGGAGAGATGCAAATGCAAAATAGAAATTATTTCTGACGCTGCTGCCAAGTCCCTTTTATTTTCTTCAGCACTACTTGGGAAAAAGATTTTTTTTTTTTTTTGTGCTGAGGTGTTGGTTTTTTTTTTTTTTAATTCTTCCCCCCTCTCTATTTCAGTAGACAAGATTGAAATGTAAGGCTGGTAGAGATGTTTATTTTGCAGCTCTCTTTAGTTATGGATGAATGGGAAATGTTCATAAAATCGCTGAAGGTAAGCAGCTTTCCTGTGGTAAATGGCTGGTTTTGTCTCATTCTGTGGAAAAGGATAACGACACATAGTTCTAATTTTTCTAAAGAGAACTCTTTGAGATACTCTTTATCTATCTAAAGTGGATACATGCTTTAAATGCAGCTTACCATGGAAATGTACAGACAGTTTAGAAGCGGTGTGCAGTTTTCCTACAGAATGTGTTATTCCATCTGTTTTGCTGCAGTGAGGTTATCTCCCTTCTAGATCATGCAGCAGGAAACCTTGAGCTGTCTCCCAAGCTCTCAGCTAGCCGGACGAGAGGCAGCGAACTCGGGGAGAAAGGTCAAAATGCAGCTGGAGATTTAGTGTGCGCAAAGTGCTTTGCTGTGTTGGCCGTGAGAAATGGGCTTGTCCTGCCCCTAGTTTCCTGTAACTTCTTGGGATCTAGCATTTTTGCTTCAGTAGAGTTTGATTAAATTGGCCAAATGATTGCTGAGCATTTAGGGGCAGGATGTAGAAAGACAAAATGTGATAACAGAAACTTCCTTTCACTGGGGAAAACAGACTCTAAGTGTTTAATTTTGTTTGCTTTACATAAATCAGTTTAGGTGATGGATATGGAATGTGTCAAGATTGCTGTGGAGTTGGGGTGTTTGGAGGGCAGGTTATTTTGTTTAGATAAGAGGATCTGGAAAACTTAAGTAGGTCTTGAGTTTTGATAAAGGCCAAATTACTGAACAAGACCCAGCCAGTGTTTTAGGCTTCTTACGGAGTAATTTTCAAATTGCAAGCAAGTCTGAATGAAATTTACTCAAACCCAACAGATTAAAGCATCTGCAGTGGGCACATCCAACACTTCAAAACTGCACGATGGTAGTTTGGACAGAGGTTGACTTCTGTATCACAGAGGAGTCTTCCCTGTTGCTGGCAACTCTCTTTCGTAAGGTCATTCATAAATTAAGGACTTTCTTAGAGCTTGTGTAGGCTGCTATTTTTCATTACTCCTGGGCTATTCCTTTGCTGCTCTGAAGTCTTTTGCTCTTAAGTCCGTATTTATGGCTGATAGTGTCCTTTTGTATGAATTGTTTGCTTTTGGCTTTATTGTTTACTTGTTTGGTGTATCTAAGGAAAAAACTCTCAACCTGTTTTGCAAAGCTCCTTCAGAGCAGTTCTTCTTTCACCTGTCTCTCCAGGGCTCTGTGCAGCCTGTTATATCCTGAAGTCATGAATTCAGAAGTTAGGCATTAAAATTGGTTCCAGCTACATTCTTTGCTTTATTGCAATTTCCTTTTAAGCCTTTTCTTCATGGGAGGCTTTTGGCACCTCCTCTTTTGCTTCTGTAGGCTCAAGTGTGATTTTTACTGTGATCTCTTGGAGTGTTAGATGATACTGTGGTAAAAATGCTACTGTACTATTAACATTGTTCCATA
This sequence comes from Trogon surrucura, assembly GCA_020746105.1. Lineage (NCBI taxonomy): Eukaryota > Metazoa > Chordata > Aves > Trogoniformes > Trogonidae > Trogon > Trogon surrucura. The sequence goes on along the minus strand of CM036620.1, from coordinate 75,484,269 downwards.
ATTACCAGTTGTTCGGTGCTATTCTGCTGCATAATTCAGATGTAATATGAAACATCTTGGCTGTGTAAGTCTGCTGGCATGTTTCCTTAGCCCAGTAAAGATTATTGCTATGCCCTGTCTTTTCCAACCATTTCTCTTAGGGAAGATTTGTTCCTCAAACCTCCCATGTAACGGGAAAGACCTAATTTGTTTTGTCTTCCTTGTGGGGACTCAGAAATGTCTTCCACTTTGTCACATCCCGACCTTTCAGGACATTGACCCAGGTTCGCTGATTCCAAGACCAGGATTAAGGTCACTTACACTAAGGATCCGAAACAGCAATTTTATTTATCAACCACCTGACAATGAGGTATTTCAATTGCCCCCTCAGCACAACCAGTGCACTTCACAACAACGCGTTATTAATAAGCAAAAGAAACTGGCCTTGCCATAGGTAGTTTTCTGTTAAAGCTAGAGAGAGATAGAGAGAAGGAAAGTGATAGAGAAAGGAAAGACCACCACCCCTGGATCCAGCACGATCACAGCAATCCTCTAGTGGCGGGCAAAGAGCGCGCAACTGCCTGAGGTGATCCGCTTTTATACAGTCAAGTTCCCGCCACAGACCGGGAACTGTTTTGGGGGATGGTAGGGGCTTCTGAGGGGGGATGTGTTACCCCTCCCTCTCCCGGCTGCTTGCAACCACAGCTCCAAGCCCTATCCACCCCTACAGCTCCACCGGTGCAGGGCTGGGACAGGGGGCTCAGCAAAGTGGTGAGTCACCCCCACACAAACACAGACAGGCACCAGACAGGCGGCTCTGGCTTGTTTACTGTTTGAGACATCTATCTAGTCCCTCACACACTTCACAGTATCACAGTATGCTAGGGATTGGAAGGGACCTCAAAAGATCATCAAGTCCAATCCCCCTGCCAGAGCAGGAACAACTAGATGATGTTACACAGGAACATGTCCAGGCAGGTCTTGAATGTCTCCAGAGAAGGAGACTCTACAACCTCCCTGGGCAGCCTGTTCCAGTGCTCCGTCACCCTCACTGAGAAGAAGTTTCTTCTTCTTAAGTGGAACCTCTTGTGTTCTAGCTTGATTCCATTACCCCTTGTCCTATCATTGTTTGCCACCGAGAAGAGCATGGCTCCATCCTCGTGACACTCACCCTTTATATATTTATAAACACTAATAAGGTCACCCCTCAGTCTCCTCTTCTCCAAAATAAAGAGACCCAGCTCCCTCAGTCTTTCCTCATAAGGGAGATGCTCCGCTCCCTTAATCATCCTAGTTGCCCTGCGCTGGACTCTCTCCAGCAGTTCCCTGTCCTTCTTGAACTGAGGGGCCCAGAATTGGACACAATATTCCAGATGAGGTCTCACCAGGGCAGAGTAGAGGGGCAGGAGAACCTCTCTCGACCTACTAACCACCCCCCTTCTAACACACCCCAGGATGCCATTGGCCTTCCTGGCCACAAGGGTACATTGCTGGCTCATGGTCATCCTGCTGTCCACCAGGATCCCCAGGTCCCTTTCCCCTACACTGCTTTCTAACAGGTCATTCCCCAACCTATACTGGAACCTGGGGTTGTTCCTGCCCAGCTGTAGGACCCTATACTTTCCCTTGTTGTATTTCATCAAGTTATTCCCTGCCCAACTCTCCAGTCTGTCCAGGTCTCACTGGATGGCAGCACAGCCTTCTGGTGTGTCAGCCACTCCTCCCAGTTTAGTGTCATCAGCAAACTTGCTGATAGTACTCTCTAGTCCCTCATCCAAGTCATCGATGAATATATTGGATAATATTGGCCCCAGTATGGACCCTTGAGGCACTCCACTAGATGCCGGCCTCCAACTAGACTCCGCCCCATTGACTACAACTCTCTGGCTTCTTTCCTTAAGCCAGTTCGCAGTCCACCTCACTACCCGATCATCCAGCCCACACTTCTTCAGTTTAGCTGTGAGGATGCTGTGGGAGACTGTGTCAAATGCTTTACTGAAGTCAAGGTAGACCACATCCACCGCTCTGCCATCATCCATCCACCTCGTTATTTCCTCCTAAAAGGCTATGAGGTTGGTCAAGCATGACTTCCCCTTGGTAAAGCTGTGTTGACTGCCCCTAATAACCCTCTTATCCTTGATATGCCTTGAGATGGCACCAAGGATAAGGTGTTCCATCACTTTCCCAGGGATGGAGATGAGGCTGACCAGTCTATAATTACCTGGGTCCTCCTTCTTGCCCTTTTTGAAGACTGGAGTGACATTTGCTTTCCTCCAGTCCTCAGGCACCTCTCCCATTTCCCAAGACTTGGTAAAGATGATGGAGAGTGGTCCAGCAATGACTTCCGCCAGCTCCCTCAGCACCCGTGGATGCATCCCATCTGGACCCATGGATTTATGGATGTCCAGATTGCTTAATTGGTCCCTAACCCAATCCTCATTGACTAAGGCAAACTCCTCCATTGACTTGACATCTTCTGGCGTCTCAGGGGAACAGGGCTCCTCAGGACAGCCTCTGGCAGAGTAGACAGAAACGAAGAAGGCATTCAGTAATTCTGCCTTCTCTGTATCTACTATCACCAGGGCACCCACCCATTCATCAGTGGGCCTACATTGCCTCTGGTGTTAGTTTTATCTGCCATGTATCTGAAAAAGCTCTTTCTGCTGTCCTTGACCCCTCTCACCAGATTTCATTCTAAGGAGGCCTTAGCTAACCTAGCTGCCTTCCTACATCCTCTAACAGCAGCCTTATATTCTTCCCAAGTGGCCAGCCCTTCCTTCCATGACCCATAAATTCTCCTCTTCCACTTGAACATACTTGTGCTAGATGAACTCACCCAGCTGGTGGTGGGTGATGGGCTGATACACTGTCCTCCTTTCCTTCTCTCCTGACCCGTGTGGATTTTCCTCAAGATGCTGGAGAAGAGCAGAGAAGTGCTTCCACAAGCGCAGGATCTGTGTGCCTGGGGAGGAGGATGTGCTGCGGGAAGGACCATGAGACGTTTGCGTAAGAGGAGTTTCTTAACAGCAGCTGCCTCCTGTTTTGCTGTACTTTGTTCTTCCAGCGTGTTTGCTGGCTTCAGCGGATGCTGAAGGAAGTGGTTTACCTCGGATTCTGAACACTGCAACCAGGCAGGCCACTGTTTCTCACACAAGTAACTTGAAAGGAAAAATGAGGATTTGCTTTTTTTTTTCCTTAAAAAAAAAAAATGGAGGGGGTTCAAAATCTTCATTTGCAAGAAATAAGCGTTCTTTTTAATGCCATGCTGTTCAAAACAGCAATGCTTTAATTCAACCGTTTCTTCGTACTTGTCTGGAACACTTTCTGTGGCTCATTGCAGGGTCAGAAGAATTCCAGATTCAGATACTGTTTTCATTCTGTCACAAAGCATCAGTTGCCCTCTGAAGTGTTAAAGCACGTTTTCTTGATATTTCTTGTGTTTGTGTTAATGGATTTTTTTTGCTGCTCCTCGATTCAGAGCACCTGAAAGAGGTTTCACAGAAAAGCTTAGAAAAGCTTCAGAAGAGGAAGCTGAAGCAGAAGTGAAATCAAGGGCGATGCCTGTTTTGTCTGTTGAACTGTCGTTTAGAACCTCACTAAGAGCTCTTTGTCTGTAACATTATTTTAGCAGGCACTACTAATAACCAAAAAGCTTCCTGTGAATGCTGCTGAAAGGAAGTGATGCTATACTCTGAGTATCTCTAAGCTGATAATCGAACCAATTAGAGCTGTAACCGAGTGGTGGTTTGGGTTTTGGTTTTTTTTTTGGTATTCAATTTAAATGACCCAAGGGTAAGTGCAAGTTGTAGCCTAGCTATGTCTGTCCTTCCGAAAGGAAAAGACTGGTCAGATAGACACAATAATATAAGGTTGTTAATGATTGAATGAATGAGTTGGTGGTTGATGTTGTAAAGAGGATGTAGGAATGAGCCATTAAACAATTAGAGGAAAACATGAGCAGATCATCGTAAGATGAAAGGAGAGAAAAATGATGATGCCTCTAATGTACTGTTGCTTCTTGATGGTATCCATGGCTCCAGGCAAAATAATTTTCACATATGAGCTTATTGGTGCCTTTGAGTGTGTCTTCTGAAATTTTAATTTATCCCTCACTTCAGTTTTTTTTTTTTTACCAGTTGTGTCCACACATATAGGATTCAGTATTACATTTTCATTTTCTGAGGAGATAGATTTTGACCAGAAGAGTTGCAGATGGTACAGATGACATTGTTTTTTACTTTTTGTTGTCTGATTAAAAAGCCTTACTAGTCAGAGTTCATTTTGTAAGATGCGTTGTGCGCTAATGCAATCAATGTCCTGTTGTGTAGGTGCTTATAACCAAATTATAGGCTAAACTTCTTTCTGCTGTCGAGGATGTGCCTTTTCTATTGACTTTACTAAATTAACCAAAACAACAGAATCTACTATTCATGACAGCAGACATGTCTGTCAAATGCTTTTTTTTCCTTCAGTAGTAATAGGTGCTCAGCAGATGATATTCAAAGACAGTTTATCAAATACCTAAATATTTTAAAGTACCAGCTTTGCTGTGGGGCAGCGGAAGAAATAGTTGACAGAAGTCTCTGATTTTTGACTTTAGTTCCAGTTTTTCCTCTGGCAAGAGCCTGTTAGTCCCTAATCTGCAACAGCTCTCTGGCTGCTGGCTCTGTTTTGTGACCTTTTCTGCTAGGAATTGGTAGGGTGTTGATCAGAGGATTATCTGAAGATAAATATCCAACAGTTAATAACATTGCTACAGATTATAATACGAGAACCTCTCATGCCTTTGTGTGTCCCTGATAAATCTGCCTTATATCTTTACTATCTGTGGCATTTTTCCTCATGCTTGTGGTTTTAAGGTATTTTTGTCATGTATCATTGAACAAGAAACTATTTTAATGTTTACTGAGTTATAGATTTTCTAATCAGAAATAGTCCCTTTGCAGTAATATGTCTTTTCTTCTTCTTTACCCATTTTTTCCTGAGTGTTTTGCCACTGTGTCAGATAAAAGGCTTTTTTTTTTACACAACTTTCCTTGTATAGGTTTTAAATCCAATTTCAACATATGGGCAGCTTTTCAATTAGATTTCCTGATCTGTTATAACTCTGTTTAAAATTTGACTTTAAAATTTGGATTCACTTCTGCAGAAGTCATTAGAAAGCAAGGCAGTCCTTCACTGTGTTTCAGTTTCTGGAGTGCCTCTTGCTACAGAATGAGCAACTGTATTTTGTTCCAAGTCGTTTGTTTGGTTTTTTTTTTAATAACACATTCTTTAAGTCATGAAATAATATGTTTCCAAATTGTATTTGTATTTAAGAAATACTCTGTGTTTTGTCTGGATTAAAAAAACCTTCTAATCCATTGTAGTTGTAAGGTAGCAGTTTGGCTGTACAGCACTTGGAACTGCAGAGTCCTCTGTGTATAGTGGGTCGCACAACTGACTGTAGTTTCAGCTGTTTTATTTTTTGTATTATCATTTCTTCGACCATGATTATTATTGGGAGGTTGCTTGATTCAATGTTGATTTTAAAAAATAAAGTTGCTTGTTGTGATTTTTTTTTTTTAATGGATAGAGGCTGTTTGCAAAATTTATTTCATTACGGTTTGTTGTTTCTAATGAAGAGGTGATGAAGTTTGAAAGCATAGGGAAGGACCTGAAGATATTATGGGTTCATCGTGAGATTTGGGAGGGAGAATTCCGGAGGAGAGATCATCCCTGTGCTGAGAAGCACAGAGGAAAAGAAACCTAGTGAGAATCACAAAGAAGCTGCAGACAGAAACCATTGTCCATGTGACCCCAGACTCCTGCACTGCCTGTGGCCTTCCCAGACCTGTGGCAAAACTAAGGGTAATTGAGCCAAGGAGGGAAGGAGAAGTGTTTTTTTTTAGCCTGTAGAAAGGGAAGGAAAGGTGTTTACTTATGGGCCAAATTGTTTTATTTTTCTCAATATCAGAACTGTAATTAGAAGTTGTATTTATTGACAATAAATTAGATTTCTTAATTCACCAAAACAAGGCTATTTTGACCATTAGAGAGAGTTGAACGTATTTAAGGATTTGAGAGGAAACTGGGAGAATTTTATACTGATTTCTGGATCAGTTTTTTAAATTACTTAAGTATGGAAGATACAAGATTAAAAAAAAATAAGTTCTTTGTTTCTTCAGCCAAGAGACTCTGCTTAACATATAGCTCTTAAACAATTTTTACATCTATTTAGAAAAAAACAAACAAAGCAACAAACAAACCCAACAAAACCTACCACCTAATTAACTACTTTGGTTTTACATCTCGGCCCTTACCTCTGATCTCTCTCTGTTTCAGTACTGCAGAAGCAAACAAAATTAATCTTAACTGTAAATTTTACCAAACTGTTTTTCCCATTGTTATAGAAATTAAGAACATTCCATTCAAATGTTATAACAGCCTTGAAAGCCTTAATGAAAATTAATACCTCGTTGGTTTGAATGAGTAAAATTAAAATGTGTAAACTTTTCAAGGGCACAGCTTTCACATGTCATCACAGACATTAGTTTTGTTGTTGTCACTTAATTTTTGTCGTCTGTTTTCCCCAGATGCATCCCAGGAAATAATCTGTAATCGGTTTAAGTTTTGTTAAATGTATTCTTCTAATTCCTTGTGTAAAGTTTTGCAGTATGTCTGTGGGGTATTTTGTTGTTGTAGAAAGCCTTGGAACAGGAAGTTCATGCAGAATTCATTGCTGATAATGTGTGCAATATCTTAATAAATTGAATATCTTGCTCAGGTTTATTCCATGTGAAAACACCTTCTATGCCTTTTAGCTTTGCCTTGCTTTTTTGAAACATAACTGTTGCTCAGAACCAAATAGCTTTCATTTTATCATTTACTGGATTTGGAAGTGTGTGCTTGAATTAGTAGCACGAACAAGGTAAGTGGAAACATCCCCTGAGTGGGCTTACGGTGCTGGGGGCTTAATAAAGGGTGGTGAGAGCTGTAGGTATATACCTCATTCTGCACTCGAATGCAGGCTGGTCCAGGCCTGTCTCCGTGTCAGTTACACTGTCGGTCTGAGAGTCCTTGTCTGGGTAAATCTAAGTGCTGTGCATAAACAAACACAAATTTTCAGGGTGTGGTGGTGGTCTTGCACAGCTTGACACATGCTGCTTTTTAGTTTTTTAGCATTCCCATATAAAAAGATATTCTCAAGTCTTAAATCAGTTGCTTCTGAAATATTCCAAGTGTGGAAATTTTGTCTGCTTAAGAATGGGATGAAAGCAAATCATGGTGAAATGAGTAACACCACAAAAAGCTGTGGAGTGTGTTTCTACTGATGGACAATTTAGCTTTCGCAGCAGCTTTACACAGATCACTGAAGTTGAGTAGATGAAAAGCAAATTTAAGTCCCCTGAGTCCTCACTCATTACACCACAATGAGTAGCTACTGAAATGCTGATGCAAAATGTCTTTGTAATACGGCATTACTATTGAGACATCTTTTGTACACAAATTGAGACATTGGCCTTTATGGCTCCCAAAACAGCTGTAGCCCCTTTCTGAGAGTGTGTAATGGTGTTTGGCAGTGATGTTTGTGTGCTGATGCCATGAAAAGACTGAAATCAGAACTTAATAGCCTTGATGTCTATTAAGCAAGTATTCTTTTTTGCAGTGCTGGGCACGCCAGGCATAACTCCACCTAGTGTGTGCCCCGTAAAGGGCTGAACATATAGCATATATACAGTTTAGATATACATAATCATGCAGTTTCTGATAACTCTTATGTTGCTGCCCACTCCCGCATGTGCAATACAGTCTTTCGGTGGTTGTCAGGGCTCTCTGGTGGTCGTTTTACTTCATCATGACAGTCTTCATCGGGTGTCCTTTTGATAGGCTCCATTCAATTAACTCTTGATTTTTGTTAAAAGACCCCAAGGCTGGCCTAGGCTGGTTCTGCATATGTTAATGCCCTTTGGGAGTCCTGGGGCATTCCATCTTTGAAGATAAGAGCATCCTGTCCTTGGGGATAAGCTCCCCTCTTAGAATACCATTGTCTCACACCTCTGTTCTCCCACTGAATCTGCTTGCTCAATCATATTGAGTCTCCTACGTACCAGCTAAAACTACACTTCTGGCTATAAATATGACTCCAGCTAAAACCACGGCTTCCATGTAAACAACAAAATCTGGATGCTGTAGGCACAGTTTGCCTTTGGTGCTTTGTTTCTGAGCTGCCATGGTTCTCTCTGTAAAATCATAGATTTTTTTTTTTTTTCTTTTTTTCAAAGCTCAGGAAGACTGTGGGAAAGGTGCACTTTCAGGTACTCGTTACTGCTGACCTTGCTCTTTTGAGCACTACACCATTCTAGCCAGTGGAAGGTGCTTATTGGCTTAGATAACAGTGTAGAATCAAACTGAGTAACTCAGTTTTAAAAAAATGCCATGCTGGGCAGATGTGTTTTGACTTGATATATCTGGTTGTATTTAGTTTTTGATCTAGAAAGGAATCGTCTGAAGTAAACAAAATTGACAAAAGTCAACCTGAAATAAACTGATACAAATGAAATGAAAGCTGAGATTGTTTCAGTTATATAAACAAGTTAAAACCATTGAGCATACTAAGTAGGAAGTGTTGGCCTTGGAAAGGATGTGCTGACCTGATTAAATTCTCTGTGCTTCCTTGTTATTTTGTGAACATCCAGGATACATGAAGCAACCATTTGGGGATGAGTGGAATTCATTTTGCTCAGAGGCACAGAAGAATTTCTGATAGCACTCATTTATTGCAGTCTTGCATTCCTTGTTAATCTCTGTCTTCATCACTCTCCACCTCTTCAGTTCCTTTTCCATCTTTCAGATCTCTTTGTTTTGAAAGGCTTCATGAAAAGTACATCTGTTGTAGGATCTCTGCATACAATTCTGTAGTAGGAAATTCTCACCCTCGGAGGTGATTAAAAGTTTGCAGAGCGCTCTGTAATGACTTATACAGCAGTGGAGATTGACTGTGTTATTCTGTGCTGCAGAATAATTCCAGGAGTATGTTAGTGCCATTAGGCAATAAAAGGTTTTCTATATGTTGAACAGTCTTTCACAAGCAAGTCCTGTCAAATTAGAGCAGAACCTGGGTCCTAGAGTAGGAAAGACTAATTTGCCAAGAAATGAAAACCTGCTTTGAACAAAGCAAGGGCAGTGAGGCTTTAACCTTACCTTGTAATTCAAGCTGTAAAACTTTAGGGATTTGATTCAAACGGCTGAAAAGTACCTGCTTCATCTGGAGTGTGTTCCCTCCTCAGTGTTACAAGTACCACCTCTAGACCTCAGGATGTCACTTGGTATGTTCTTGCAGTGATTTTCTGGTAGCAGGATCCTCTGATACCTGGCCTCACAGATTCCTTTGTGTAGAATCTGTTCTGATCTAGGTTCCTGTGGACTGTGGTCAAGTTACCTTTTTATGTTGTTTATTCAAAAGAGAATTATTACCAGCATTGTTTTCTGGTGAAAGTGGCTGAAGCTTGCTTTCTGCTTTTTATCCGGCATTTCTTCTTTTTGAAAAAAGAAGTGCTTTAAAAAAGGAAAAGTGTGCTGTGCAGCTTGTTTGTGGTGGTCTGAGCCAGTCTCCTCCACAGTGATCTGCCTGCAGGTACTTTCTGTAGTATGTGGAGTTTCCATGTCGTCTGCAGGCCTTGTTCATGCTCTCCTCTGCAGCAGCCTCTAATCACCCCTTGTTTTGTGTGTCACGTGTGACCGTGCTGGCAGGCTTCATGAACTGGGGCTGCTGCCTGGGTGTGCTGGTAACATGTTCTGCAGAGAAGTGTCATCTCCAAGATGTGTTGGTATGAAGGTCCTGGGTCCCAGGAAATGATGAGGGGTGCTTAGCTGTTTCGTCTGCATAGTCTGACAGGAGGGACGTTTGTCGTACCTGGAATGTAAGAGAATTGTGCAAATCCTGCCGGATCGGCACTGGACATCACAAAGTAGAGCAATTCAGCCTGTTGGTCTGTAACTGGAACTGGGGTGTGATCCCTCTAACAAATTTTGCTGATGCATGCTAGGCTGTGGACTTGGATAATTTGCTGAAAATCTTAACTGAGAGCAAAATGAACTTGTGATGCGGGTGAATGGGGTGCTGGTGCCAACAACACCCAGTTTGCTTGTGTGGGAGGCTGGAGCTGGCTTTGATTTCCAGCTCAGCTGCTAGCATTCCGGGGGACCTTGGGGTGTCACCTGTTGGATTTTTGGTTTACCCTGTTCCAAGACAGGCATGATGGTACTGACCTTGATTGGTACAGTGCTTGCAGATCTGCTAAAAGGTGTTGTTTAACGTATTGCTGCTTTGTGACAAAAGCCTACCAAAGGGTGTGACAGTTCAGGGAGTCTGTGCGATTAATAAATACAGGTAGGCAGGTAATTTTAGATTCTTAACAGTATCGTAATAACCAGGTTACCTATGTTTGAGCTAAGTGCTGAAGTTTTCTGCTGGCAAAACCTATTAAGTTTATTTTTGCCTTGCTCTGTTTTGTGGGTTATGATTGCTTGCAGGTGACTCTAGAAAGTATCATTCAACTGTTGTCTGCTCTTCAAAGGACTTAAGATGCTGATATCAATCTTTGTTTCTCCTTGTCCCACCCTGTCTCGCAATTGTTTGTGACTTTTGGCATCCTACCATGTGTATCCAAGTAGTTGCTGAGAAATGGTGCGTGACTGTGCAAAGAGAAGCAGACTTTGAGTCATCTTCTGACTTGGATATCCCTGAAATTTCAGTGGGCTGGATTCGAGGTCTGGAGGGGATACTTCTGTCTCATCAGCTCCTTCATCCTGGTGATTAAGAACATCAGTTGTTTGTCCAAACAAACAGTGTTTTGAAGTGGCAATACAGGCTGGTTCAAATGGTTCATATCACCATATAAAGTAAAAGGAGGCCAAGTGGAATAGAGAATGTGGAAGATTGTCCCAAGATAAAAACCTGCTTTTTAACAAAGTTCTTGTGACAGAGCTCTTGAAACAGAAATGTGAATATCTTTGCAATGAGAGCAGAGGGTTACACCCTGGGATGAAAGGGAAGGAGCAGGTCTGACATCCTCTGCTGTGCTGAATTGGGCTGCACCCTTCCAAGGCTGGTTGATCAAAGGTAGTGCTGCTTCGGGAGGTGGGTGAGGCAGAGCAAACCCTTGTCTGAATCCCTTCTCCTTCCAAGGCAAAACCAGCAGACTCGTAAGGGTAGGCTTTGTGTGCTGTTCCCTTGTTTGCTCCTATCTTTGGTTAATGGCAGCGATGCGTGAGAAGTTTATGTGCCAACCTGAATTTTTCATTCCAAGATCAGAGTTGAGGCACACCAATAGGAACTTGTAGGAACTTTACGAACAGTAAGCAGGGAGATTGCTTCTTGTTAGCTAATGATGGGCGACTTGTCCATCTGTGAGAGGGCACTGCGCACTCCTGCTGGGTTCGCAGTGTTTGTTGGAGGGGAGCCGCCGCTGTGCGCAGAAACTGCCCCTGTGCTGGCAGCCTCCTGGTCCTGCCGTGTGCTCGGCAAAATTTCTTTCACACCCTCTTTGGTGCTTGCTGGTGAAGTTGCTGACCACGTTGTTGGGGCTTCTGAAGAGGTCAGCAGTAGATTAAGACCCATGATGACATGTTTGCTTAACCTCAGAGAAATTGGGGAGTTAATTTGAAATGCGGGCACCAGTTTTGAGGATGGGATGATTTGTACAGGTTCTGCATGCTAGGAGCATGCTTGAAACCTGCAGGGTAGTGTAGGACATTTTGAATCAAGGATCCTAAATACTCTGAGCACACTGTGTAGATTTTTTTTTTTTTTTCCCTGTCTGTAGTCTAATAATTGCTCAAAGAAAGTGGAGTTTGACCAAGATCAAACAGTAACGTTTGACAGTGATGTAATTGCAATTATTAGACTTCAGGCTTATGAAGAATTCAAGGACCTGGCAACATGTACACATTTTCAGAATTATGTCCTGGTGGTGTATCTGAAATTAGTATGTTGATCAGAAAGAGGTTAGGAACAAGTCAGTATTCCTGACAAGATGACTAAGAATCACAATCTTCTCTGAGTGTAAGTCGACAGTCATTGGATGTCCTGTGAACTTTTTTCAATTTGGCAAAAGTTATGATTTTTTTTCTTTCTTTTTTACAGCAATGCTGAGTGACAATAACTCTGTGAAGCTGAGAAGCGATTGTTCACGTCCTGTGCAATGGTGTAAGGTGGCCACACATGAAGATGAGAAGACCAAGTCGGTTTTTAAAAGGTACTTGCAAGTAAGTGTCATTGTCACAGCACCAGAGGTCAGTTGCTCTCCCCCTAGCCTGGGTGGTTACAAAAAGGGTGCAAAAATCAAGGGTTAAGATTGCCACAGGAACTGAGTGGAGGGTTAGGGACACAACTCTTCCTAGGGCACCCAAAACACTTTGGGGAACCTAGACTTTCTTGTAGAAGCACCTGTTTTCCCAACTCATGTGAGACTTTGCTCACAAGTATTTCCAACCTTTATTGTATCCAGATATGTAACAATGTTAACGCTCTTGTACAGGCTGATAACTGAAGAAACTGAAGGGCAGTGGACATTTAGTGGATGTTTTGGGGAGATGTCCTCTCATTGTTGATTTATGAAGGCTGCTGGAATGCTCTAAAACAAAATCTTACTCTATTGTTTATAGTTTGACATCAAACTAGAATTAATGAGTGTGTGTTAGTGTCCTTCCAGAACTGTATTTTAAACCAAAAAAGTTCACTACTGTGATACCTTTCTGCCACATGATTTTTTTAGATCTTAAGTGTAAAAAAAACAAGGCCAAACTGTTATATCCACTCATGTTTTGAACACTGAATGGTGCAGCCCCAGCTGAATCTAGAGATACTTGATAAACCTCTGAGGATGAAAACCAGCCTCATTCATCTGCTGCAAATCCCCTGTTTTCTGCTGGCTGGCTGATTTCCAGGGGCTGCAGCCTGACATGCTAATGAAGTTTTTAGACCCACTTATCAGTGCAAAATTCGATCTAGTTAGATCAAATGCTAGAACAGTGTTGCTTTTCCAGTGGTCGCCTTGTTTGCAGCATATACTGCAAACCGAGTGCCACGATTGCATTTATTAGTCTACGTGGTACAAGCATTTTAAAAAAATAAATCTTGGAAACTTGTATTAACTTCATCTGGAAGAGTTTCAAGAAGCACTGAACACTCGGTAGGTTGTATATTTTTTTAAAGACATTTTAATAAATGTCCAGTCTTTAGGAGATCATAGGAAATGAAAATTAATAATGAAGTTCAAACTACGTACTTGAGCAACAGCCACAACTCTAACCTAGTAATGGTGCATTTTTTTTCTGAGAGGTAAGACGTGGAATGAACCAAGTGAGTATTTGGAGATCAACAGTAAGATTCCTTAGGAATGAGAAAATAGTAGATCAAAAATATGGATAGTCTGTATTGCTTGATTTTTAAAGTTGGGCATTTTTGTGTGTTTTTGTTTTCTCTGTGTGTTTTGGGAGTGTAAATAACTAAACTAGGTTTCTCAATGTAAACCAGAGCATCTAAATTCTGCATTCTGCCCGGCCAGTGAATTGAAATTTTTGTTTGTGAGTGATGGCCATTGACCCCAAATACTGTAATTTTGAATTCTGCTGTTTCTCAAAATAAAGTTTCCCTTTAAAGTAGAAAAGCAAAAGTCACTTTTGGTTTCTTTATGTAAGGAGAGTTGTTTGATACATCAGAAATGCATTTAAGGTATATGATGTAGGCATAGAACTGCAGAAATCAGTGTGTCAGTGTGCAACATTTTCCTTATCAAAGCATCTAAATATATTTGTACTTTCCTGCAGATAGCTCTGAAGATCTGTGAAAGATCTGCAGTGAACAAAACAAAAGTTTTTCTTGGTTTGAATAAAATGCAAGTATTCACTTGGAGTTCTTCAGCTGTCTTAGATTTGTTTAAAAATAGTCATTTAACAGTTGATGGATTGCTGGAAAAAAAGATTATTTTTTCCCCCCTCTCCTACCCTTACATTCTCCTGTTTGGTTTTAGACTTCTTGCACTGTTCATGGTTGGAGGGTGCTTCCTTTATATCCTCAAATTACATTTTGGCCCTGAAGAATGTGACAGAACAAAAGTGGACCCCGATCGTGTAAGGGTTGGTATTTTTTTGGCTTTTTTTTTTTTTTTAATGTGGCTTAAAAAATGCTATAAGAGTTTTAAGGATCTATTAAAAAAAAGCACTAGAATGCTGAACTTATCCTGTGAGAGGAAATATATTTCACTTCGTTTCATGCCATAGAACTTCTGGGTTTTGTTCTTGTGGAGTGACAATGGAAGTGCATAGAGAAAATGGATTTTTCAGGGTAAATGACGTAACTGAGTGTTGAGACTAACATCTGAAATGGCATCATACTATGGTGTAGAAAATTGATGCAAATGACAAGTAACATAAGCCAAATAACAAGTAACAAGACACTCTCCATGATATTGGAAAGTTGGGTGTCATGGCAGACAGGTGAAGTCCCTGGTGACAGGAAGAAGGGAAACATTGCACCCAGCTCTAAAAACGGTAGAAAGGAAGACCCTGGGAACTACTGACTGGTCAGCCTCACCTCTATGCCTGGCAAGATTGTGGAATAGATCCTCCTGGAAGCTCTGCTAAGGCACCTGAAGGACAGGGAGGTGACTTGAGACAGCCAGCACAGCTTCACCAAGGGCAAGTCCTGCCTGACTGACCTAGTGGCTTTCTACAACGGAGGCACTACATCTTTGGACAAGGGAAGAGAAATGGATGGCATCTGTCTGGATTCTGCAAGGCCTTTGACATGGTCTCCTGCAACATCCTTATCTTTAAGATGGACATGTGCAGATTTGATAGGTGGGCTGTTTGGTGGATAAAGAATTGGTTGGGTAGGGGTCAATGGCTCGATGTCCAGATGTGGTGTCCCTCAGGGGTCTGTTCTGGGACCAGTGCTGTTTCATATCTTCATCAGTGGCATACATGGTGGGATTGAGTGCACCCTCAGCAAGTTTGCAGATGACACCAAGCTGAGTGGTGTGGTCGACATGCCAGAGGGACGGGATGTCCTACAGTGGGACCTGGACAAGCTGGAGAAGTGGGCCCATGTGATCCTCGTGAGGTTCAACAAGGCCAAGTGCAAGGTCCTGTGCCTGGGTCAGAGCGATCTGCATTATCAATACAGGCTGGGGGATGAAGTGACAGAGAGCAGCCCTGCAGAAAAAGACTTGCGGGTGCTGGTGGACAAAAAGCTGAACATGAGCCAGCAAGGTGTTTCGCAGCCCAGAAGGCCAATCACATCCTGAGCTGCATCAAAAGCCGTGCGGCCAGCAGGGAGAGAGAGGTGATTCTGCCCCTCTGCTCTGCTCTGGTGAGACCTCCCCTGGAGTAATGTGTCCAGCTCTGGAGCCCTCAACATAAGAAGGACGTGGAGCTGTTGGAGCAGGTCCAGAGAAGGCCACAAAAATGATCAAAGGCTGGAGCACCTCTCCTGTGAGGGCAGGCTGAGAGAGTTTTGGCTGTTCAACCCAGAGAAGACTCTGGGGAAACCTTATAGCAGCCTTCCAGTACCTGAAGGGGCCAACAGGAAAGCTGGGGAGGACCTATTTACAAAGGAGTATAGTGATAGGATGGAGTGCAATGGTTTTAAACTAGATCAGGGGAGATTTAGGTTAGACATTAGGAAGAAGTTCTTTACAACAAGGGTGGTGAAACACTGGAACAGGTTGCCCAGAGAGGGGGAGGAGGCTCCCATCCCTGGACACGGTCAAGATCAGGTTGGAAGGGGCTCTGAGAAACCTAATATAGTTAAATATGTCCCTGCTCGCTGCAGGGGGGTTGAACTAGATGACCTGTAAAGGCCCCTTCCAACCCAATGACTTCTATGATTCTATGAACATATTGGAGGAGAGGGGACACGGACCAAAAGCCCCAAACCCAACAACACACGAACCCAAAGATTTATTTCTACCTAAACTGGTTTGCTAGTCTGCTTTGCCTTGTAGTTGCTCAGATGCTTTTGTAATCACAGGGCAAACCTGCAAGAAGGTGCAGCTCTTTGTTCATTTATTTATTTAAGGTAGCAGGTACTTACTTCGGTTACAATTTTACATGCGGCTTTTAAGCTGGTGTAACAGATGCTGATAACGCTTTCACTTAATTCTTGATGACAGTTCTCTGTCTTTGATACTTAACCTGTTTGCTCTTTGTAACACTATTTACCTTGGCTTAGAGTGGTTACATTTCTGTCCTTGAATGTCTCAAGGCCAAGGCGCAAGTGTTGCTTCATTTTGACTAGTAAGCAAGTCCAGCCTGCAGTTTCACAGAATTTTTACCCACTTGATGTGCCTCTGGTAAAATCCTGCCACAGACAGAACTTGAGTCGCTCAACTGAGCAGCAGAGTAGAACTCTGCTGAATTAAATGAGTAGAAGTACATCTAGATTTTTTTAACCTATTCATTAAAGTAACAGTACAAATGTTCTCAAATGGCCTATTTTCACTCATCACTTTTGCCAGCTAATTTATTCTTTAGAAAACCTCCTATCCAGGTTTAAGTGCTTGGGTAAAGCATTTAACACTGTCTCCCACATCATCCTCATAGGTAAACTGAGGAAGTGTGGTCTGGATGACCAAGTAGTGAGGTGGGTCCCTAGTTGGTTGAAGGGAAAAAGTCAGAGAGTTGTAGTCAATAGGGCAGAGTCCAGTTGGCGGCCTGTGTCTAGTGGGGTCCCTCAGGGGTCAGTGCTCGGGCCGGTGCTTTTTAATATATTTATCAATGACCTGGACGAGGGATTAGAGAGTGTTGTCAGCAAGTTTGCTGATGACACAAAGCTGGGAGGAGTGTTTGACACACCAGAAGGCTGTGCTGCCATTCAGAGAGACCTGGACAGGCTGGAGGGCTGGGTGGGGAGAAATTTGATGAAGTTCAACAAGGGTAAGTGTAGAGTTGTGCACTTGGGAAGGAATAACCCCGTGTGCCAATACAGGTTGGGGACTACCCTGCTGGAGAGCAGCGCAGGGGAAAGGGACCTGGGGGTTCTAGGGGACAGCAGGATGACCATGAGCCAGCAATGTGCCCTCGTGGCCAAAAAGGCCAATGGCATCCTGGGGTGTGTTAGAAGGGGAGTAGCAAGTAGGTCGAGAGAGGTCCTCCTGCCCCTGTGAGGCCGCATCTGTAATATTGTGTCCAGTTCTGGGTCCCTCAGCTCAAGAGAGACAGGGAACTGCTTGAGAGAGTCCAGCGCAGAGCCACAGAGATGATGAAGGGAGTGGAACATCTCCTTTATGAGGAAAGGCTGAAGGAGCTGGGTCTCTTTAGCTTGGAGAAGAGGAGGCTGAGGGGTGACCTCATAAATGTTTATAAATATGTCAAGGGGGAGTGTCAGGAGTGTTGGTGACGTCCAATGACAGGACAAGGGGCAATGGATACAAGCTGGAACATAGAAAGTTCCACAAAAACATTAGAAGAAACTTTTTCACGGTGAGGGTGACAGAGCCCTGGCACAGGCTGCCCAGGGAGGTTGTGGAGTCTCCTTCTCTGGAGACATTCAAAACCCGCCTGGACACGTTCCTGTGTGACCTCCTGTAGGGGATCCTGCTCTGGTAGGGGGATTGGACTTGATGATCTTTTGAGGTCCCTTCCAACCCCTGACATTCTGTGATTCTGTGGTGGAAAGACGTTTTCAACCTGCGCTGATTACTATCTGTGTTGCAATGAATGCTTTAAGAGGTCTTGTATTATCATGTTTAAGCTTTCTTTACAAACCCCTTTGCTTGCTAAACCGCTGGTGGGCTGCATTAGGAGGGCTTTGTATGTTTCTGAAGCTGGCTTTTCTCACTGAAAATCCCGTGTGTTTTGTTCTAGAGAGCACAACAGTATGCCAATGCTGCGTTGCAGGAACAGTGCCGACCTTCTTATGTGAAGGAAGAAATGCAGAAGTTATTTGCGGGCAAATACAGCAAGGACTTATCTCCCTTTGTAAGAAAAAATATAAATGAAGATGAAGCTTTGTTTAAATACGAACCTCCTTTTGGATTTCACAAATTCTTTGATAAGCTTAAAAATCTTCTTGAACTCTTACCTGAGCATGATTTACCAGAAGATTTGAAGTCGAAACACTGTAAGCGCTGTGTTGTTGTTGGCAGCGGTGGGATTCTTCATGGATCAGAACTGGGTCACTTACTGAATCAATTTGATATTGTTATAAGGTACGTGTCTTCCATTTAAGGATTGAAACTGCTTCCACTTCATGAGACGACTTTGTTTTTAAGGAGAAAGTATCTCTGACATTTATGCAGCGTAAGACAATTTCTGAAAGTGCTTTTTGAGAAATTTACTGATGACTTGAAGTCTGGTGAACATGACAACTTATTTGCTCCCAAGATGGGAACTCAGTGTGGACTTCAGATACAAAAGAAACATGGGCAGAAATGAGGTCGAAACCAGTGAAATCGTAGATAAGCAGACAGTCCTCTTTTTTTTTTTTAATTCCCATTCATATATTTGTGCTTCCAGAGGTAGGCTTTAGGACTCACCTCTGCCTTTTCCCCCTTGGTTAGTTCAGATGCGTATTTGAAGGATTTTTATCACACAATAAACAATTTTCAAACACCATAAAATTTAATTGGTGTTTCAGTATACAGTTTGCTTACACACTGTATAGCATGCTTATCTTTCCTTATCTTTACAAGATCAGTGCAGGCTTTCTGTGATTACCTGCGTTTTCTAACGTCTTAATTAAATGAATGCATGCTCTGTATTCATGTCCTCTGAACATGACTGAATTCTTCTTCTTTGAATTTTGAATCACGTAAAGTCACAAGTACCTTTAGTACAAGCATTTTCCCAAGTTGTTTTGTAAACTAAGACTGCTCCTCTTAAAAAGGGAAGACTTGATATATTGAATCAATAGCTCTTATACAAAGGTGAGCAAAGCTGTTGGCATGTGGAGGGACAGAGAACTTGCATTGACTGTTTTCTGAAATTCGGGCTGGAAACGTAAAGGTGACTTTTTGCTGGACTTTGTTCTGAGCTCTGATGGAGCTGGATGATGATGTTCTTGTCAGCAGTGTATTTGCATCTGAAGTTTTTG
The DNA here is from genome assembly GCA_020746105.1 of Trogon surrucura. Lineage (NCBI taxonomy): Eukaryota > Metazoa > Chordata > Aves > Trogoniformes > Trogonidae > Trogon > Trogon surrucura. Next base: position 75,465,212 of record CM036620.1, on the reverse strand, counting down.
GTGAACCGGAACGATGTAAATCCACAGGATGCATTACGTTGCACTGAAGGCTTAATTTGAATGCCTTTCAGCATGTAACACTCGTGTATGTGTGTGTATATATATATATATATATAAAAGATAATGCAGGCAACTTCCTGTGTAGTTTCTTTCCCTTCTTTTAAACCTCTCTGACTTGGCGCAAGGCAATGAATACAAAATTGTGCAACGCTGTTCTAAGTTGCTTTTCTATTCAAGCTTTTCTTTTTGAAGTTTTGCACTTGTGCTGGTTAATCCAGAAATAGAACTGGCTTCCTCTCAAAGATAAATGGTGGATGAGCATGTGAGGCGAGGGACATGGAGATACGGAGAGAACGCTTCACTCTGCTCCGTTAAATATGTGAGCCAAATAAAAGTTCTTTGGTTGGTGTCTGATGTTCTATTGAGATTGTAACCCGTGTTTATTAAAAGCGGTTTTTCTCCATTGTGGTGTGTGGGGTTTTTTATTTTATTTTTATTTTTTTTATTAGGTTAAATGATGCACCAGTTCAAGGATACACAGATCACGTTGGTAACAAAACTACTATACGGATGACTTACCCAGAAGGAGCTCCCCTTTCTGAACACGAGTATCCTCCTGCTAGCTTGTTTGTGGCTGTTTTGTTTAAAAGTGTTGATTTCAATTGGCTCCAAGCAATGGTGAAAAACGAAACCTTGGTATGTAATGTGGTGGTGTAATGTATGTGTGATTTTTGTTTGTGTGTTTCTAATGCTTAAGAAGCTGACCGATGTGTTACTTCCTGTTTTATTATAGTGAGAATCTTTCATGTAATTTTCCTGGGGTTTTTTTTCAGTTCCGTCTCCTGGTTACAATTGGTCCCAGCATTCATGCTGAAACCGCATGCTGACAGTAACACATTTTTGTTTTTTCTGCAGATATTGGTGGTTTGCACCAAGCTACATGATATATCGAGTGTTTACTATAGTGGAATTCATTTCATGTTGGGTTTAAGTGAGTTGTTCAAGTCTGCAGAGCCTGAAATAGAAGTGAGTTTTCTGGATGCCAGTCCATGTTTTCTGCACAGCTGAAGTCTGTGCTGCTACAATAGGCATACAATAGGCAGTGGTTCCAAAATTAAGAGGTTGTTTATTTCTCACTGAATAATTCAAGTGCAGAGATTCCTAAGGAACTGCTAGTAGGGCTCCATGTTTCCAAACTCTCTTTAAATTGGTGGTTTTCACCTCATTTGATTTTCAGGCAGATAATTTCTGCAAGTGAGAACCAGTAGCCAGGTTTCTCTGACCACAGATTGAAAACAAGTGCCCTAAATTATTGAGAGAGATATAGAAGACCTGCCAAGTTTTTTAAGAGTTTGATACATACTGGTTTAGATAGTTCAGGTTCTCTTGTTAATTTGGTGATTTTTTTTTATTATTTTTTTTTTTAAATTTTTCCCCAACATGAGAGCATATGGAAAGGTCTGTTTAATATTGACCATGACCATGTTCTACTATTTTAGTTCAGAGAGTGTGTGCAGGGATATTGCTTTATTTTGAATAACCTGTGTATGTTTTGTAGGGGGAAGATTTTCCTGAATGCTTGTATTTGTACAAATTTAAGAACTTCTGCTCCCTGTTTTGTTTTGGTTTTGTGGTTGTGGGGCCTTTTTTTGCTTGTGTTTTTACTAGGGTAACACACTGTTGGTCTATGACCTTCCCTGCAGCAGTGTGCTAATTTTGATAACCAGCAGCTTGAGCTGACTCCCTAACTTCCTTGTTTTACAAGGTATCTGGCTATTTCATGTTCTGAGGTTTGGTTTTGAAGAATGGCTAGTACAAGGATAGATTTCTGTATTAAAATTTGTTTTTTGGGGCATTGAAAAGCATGATTTCTCTTTGGCATCTGCAACATCCCCTGTTAGTGAGTAACAAGATCGAAGTGTGTGCTTTTTGAAAAGCATGGCTTAGGAGGACATCTGCTCACTCCTATCTCCTTCCTTGCTCTGGTGTCTTTGGTGCAGGGAGCCAGTCTTGGGAACTGATTTGGGAGCAGGAATATTGGAAAGAGTCCACTGGAGGGTCACGAAGATGCTTGAGGGACTGGAGAAAGGCTGAGAGAGCTGGGGCTGTTCAGCCTAGAGAAGAGAACACTCGGGGGAAATCTTACCAATATGCATAAATACCTGAGGGGAGGGTGCAAAGAGGGTGGAGCCAGGCTATTTTTGGTGGTGCTTGGTGACAGAAGCAGAGGCACAAACCGAAACATACAGGAGGGTCCCTCTGAACGTCAGGAATTTTTTTTTTTTTTCAACTGTGGTGGTGACCAAGTACCGGTGCAGGTTGCCCAGAGAAGCTGCGGAGTCTCCATCCTCGGAGATACTCAAAAGCCATCTGGATGTGGCGCTGGCCAACTGGCTCTCGGTGGCCCCGCTTGAGCAGGAGGGTTGGACCGGATATCTCCAGAGTCCCTTCCAATCATCACTCTGTTATTCTGTGAACTGAAAACATACTTCTCTTGTCAAATACTAGGCTTTCAGTTGGATCTGCTGCCTGTGCAGCACTGGTACCTCAGTAAACTGACTGGGAGCACAGGTGGGAAGATGGGACCACAGCAGCCTAGATTTGATCAGTTTGAGCTGCTACAGAGTTTTACCTTAAGGCCTGTTTAGGAAAATAGGGGTTTATGTTGCAGCTATGTCAGCTTCAGCATTTGCTTGGTGTTACCCATTATATGGAAAGACTTGCAAAATTACCCTGATGGGGTATTGTTTTTTCCATTAGCACCTATCTAATTGACTGCAGGTGACATGAAATCGGACTCGAGCTTGCTGAGTCTTGTGTAAATCCTCTTCTGAAGTGTTCCATTTGTCACTGGGTGGATGCTGTCAAACAGCAGCTGTTCAATTCAAAGCCTGTGCAAAATTGTTTTAGATCTACTGCTTGCTTCAGAATTCCTGGTTAATGTCTGTGGGAAACTGCAGTTCCCTTTCTTGTTACTGCTGCCTGCTCAGTTGTGCTGGGGAAGGTCCAAAGAACCTGGAGATGCTGGTGGATATGTTGACTGCCTAAACACAAAATGCAGCCAAAATATTCAGAATAAACAACTCTTCCCTCTGCTGTCCTTTCTGCAATTCCAAATACTTGGAAGGTTTTCTCCTCTTTTGGGTCAGTCACTTGAGCTGTACACTGGTATTCCTGAACCACTATAGCTATAAACTGAGTTGAATTTCTCAGAATCACCGATGAATTCTATAACTTGTGTACTGTGTCTGCCATATGCCTTGTAGTCTCAAAGCTGACCTTTGCTAAACTATTTTTTTTTCCTTCTTTTAGCCTCTGTGGGTGCGACTCTTCTTTTGGAAGGCGGTCGCAGAGAAAATTCCATTTACATCAAAGCAGTTTCGGATTCTGAATCCAGTCATCATCAAAGAGATAGCTTTGGACATTTTACAATTTCCTGAACCTCGATCAAAATTCTGGGGTTGGGATAAGGTAAGAAGTTTCCTTTTAGGAGAAGGCGACTATAAAATACCAAGTGAAACAAGAAACTGAAAAAAGTTTTGTGCTCTTCCTTCATATAGCTTCTTGATACAGTTTCAGAGTTGGTCTCAAGTTACAACAAAATTAATGTGCTCTCAAAAGACTCTTGTGTTTTCTTGTATAAAATCAAAATAGCATTTCAGCTCTCCTCTTTCAGATGAGACATTATTCCTGTGCACGTTGACATGAAGTGGCCTGTTATGCAAAGCATTCAGATGCAGCGAGACATAAATCCGTTCCAGTAGCGTCACGTCATTGTGACTGCTGTCAAATATTCAAAACAGGCATTTGATGCGTGTTAAGAGCAGCCCTGTTAAGTCAAAGCAGGAATCAGCTACAGCCAGATGTGTCTCCAGCTGCAGAGAGAGCATGGAAACCAGGCAGGTGTAAAGCAACCTTCCAGCTGTTGGAATTGGGATCTATGCCAGCATGCTCAATAGCAACTGATGGGTTTATCCTCCCTCTTTGTCCTTTGCTCCAGCAATACTATGGAGTGATTAACTGTCCTGTTTAATTATACCCTGCATTTTTGTTATTTTAACTACTTGTTTGAGAAATCAGATGCTACTGGTTCTCTTGAACTATGAAGAATACTGAATGACTATCATCTTTCTACCTTTTGTGTGAAAGCATTTAATGGTAGCGTTATTGCACAAATTTTGAAGAATTTTCTTACATTTACTTATAAAAATTATGTAACATACCAAGTTGTACGTCTGCTAGTTGTATTGTAGTATATGTGCCTTCCTCACAGGTTGTTCAGTGAAAAGTCATGTTCTGAAGAATACTCTTAGAGACCCTGTTGTTCAAGACTGGAGTAAGCATGCGTCAAGAAATACCAAGTTTAACTATTTGTCAGGAGTTGTTTGAGTGTGGGGAGTTGAGGGTTTGCTTGTAGTTTATCTACATAGTAATAGGACATCTTGTCTTCACAGAAAAAAAAAATTAGTATTGACAGCCAAAAGTCTTGTTAAAGGCAGTTACTCAAGTTGTATTAACATCTGGTATTGAAGTTTTTAGTTTTACTTGAGCATGTAATTGAGGTTTAATTTTAGTTGTAAAAGATCTTAGTTTTAGTTGTTTCATTGATTTCACTTTTAAGTGAGGAAAGGGAATAGACAAAGCCGTTCAATTTTTTGAAATGTTTATGAAGACTAGCAAAGGTGAATATGTTTGATTTCAGCAGGCTTCATTTTTCCCTCTTTTTATTTTAGAACGTACCTACAATCGGGGTCACAGCGGTTGTTCTGGCCACACATTTATGCGACGAAGTGAGCTTAGCAGGATTTGGATATGACCTCGATCAGCCCAGCACACCTTTGCACTATTACAACAACCTCTGCATGGCTGCCATGAACGGACAAACTATGCACAACGTGACGAGCGAAACAAAATTCCTGCAAAAACTGATCAAACAAAAAGTTGTCAAAGACCTCACTGGTGGGATATATTGTGAATTCTGCAGCAAAGACAGCTAGTGGTTCAAGTGCGGCATGGTTTGGATTTGTTAAATTTCCAGAGGTTCACTGGAACAACCTTTTTGCCGTCTTAGGTCTTTAAACTGTGTAGAAAATGGACGTGGAACCTGTGGAACCTCTGCTGCCTTTTTTTTTAGCGTCAAGTTCAATTTGTTGGACTTTTATTTTGATGTTAGATTTTACTTTGCACTTTTTTTTTTTTGTGAATAACAATGTGAATGCAACTTGGAGTTGAAAGAGAACCATTTAAGATAGTTTATGTTTTAAGTTATCTGAAGAAAAGCAGAGTTTGTGTTTTCAGATGCACGCACAACACTAGCCTGAGTTGTCTGCCAGCGTACGAGGGTTATTTGGCGCTGAACTATTGTTTTTGTTGATCCAGTTTTTGGGGCATGACTTCTCTTCATGCGTGCCATGAAAAGAAAGGTATATGCTTCTCGTGTCTTGCATTTCTTGCAACTTGAACATTGTGTTTCCCCCTCAAATATTTAAAGTCTTTTGGTTTTGTGCCAAAATTTTTGGGGGTGGTGGAGGAGGGGGGAGTGTGGGAGTGGAGATGAGGGAAAACTGTTGTGGCAACAACCGAATAGCGAGTACTTTGGTGTTTGTGATTAAAGCATGAATGATTTTTAATATTCATGTATTGGATTAGAATTCTGCTTTATCATGAGGCATGGTTGGGCATGGGGCACGTTATAAGAGGATTTAGCCAGTAGGAGGCTTTTACCTGAAGCACGTCATTTGACACTTCCTTAAGACCCAGATAAATGTTTCTAACGAGTTGATTTGCAGCAGAGTTCAGCTACTCCAATTAAAGAAGTGGCATTAATACAAATTCTGTCATTTTCTTGGGTGACTTGAGAGTTACTGGTTCTAGGAAACGTTGTTTTTTATGAATCTTCCATTTAGCAATAATAGAATCTACGGCTAGGTTAAAATTTCCATTGTACTTGATCCCTACGTAATTAATTACAGATATCATAACCCTAGTAGTTTACAATGATGATAACCCTTATGAACTCTAGTGCTTATTATTTAATTGAAGAGGAAGATAGAGCTGTTGGCTTTCCTGGATCAACTTTCAAGTCGGCAACTGGGTGAGTGTGTGTAAGTTAAGAAGAAATTCACTTTGGGAAAGTAGTATGATCTAGTAGCAGGCTAGATAACTGCTGAAAACAGCATACTTGGAGCCTTTTTTTCATGGTCTTGTGACTGGAAATCAGTGCATTGCAAAAACTGGACTGCAGATCTGTAAGCAGGTTTTGATGCTTATTTTCATTTTGTTACTAGCAGAGTAGCGGGTATGACTGTGTTTGCACTGAGTAGTGTTGTTGCTTTGTCTATGGTATGTGAAAAACCTTGTCTTGGGAATGAAAGATTGTTAGCAGATTGACCAGCAGTTGGCCTAGAAATGTTATTCATAATCATGGGCTCTCCACATGGTGAGCATTCCCACTTAATGGGCGAAGATATGAATGTAGTCCTAGTTTAAATTTTCAGAATACTGATATGAGAAAGCAAAATTGGATTTTTGGGTTTTTTTTTTTTTTCCTCTCATGGAGAGAAGATCTAACGACTGACGAAGTTAGGATGCAGGAGCAGCAGACTGATTGCTGCTGTTGTAAAAGGCAATACTGACATCAGATCGTAAAGCTTAACTCTAAAGCTGTGGACCTCATTTTTCACAAGTCTTATGTACCTACACGTCCTTGAAAGCCAGCAGCGGATGGGAGCAAATTTGAAAATCTGTTTCTTATCTCTGGCACTGTTTGTGTTTATAGCAATAATGTTAATCTAACTTCTCCTCCTTCTTGAAACACATTAATTTTTGTACTAGCAATAAATTTCTAGTCTTTTATCTCGTAAGAATAATGATTATATTGTTTAATTTAATAATATTTCATGTGTGAAGAGTTTTATACAGATAGTCTTTTAGTTAATATATTAAAATGTGCTAATTATTTTCTCCTGGTATTTAAACTGGAAGCAAAGTACCTTAATTTCATTTGGTATGAGTGAAATTTTGGAAGACTTCAGAACGTGTGCGTTGGGAGGACACCCTGAATACGCCAAAAGTACGTGTTTCAGAGCACTTGGTGCCTCACTGGTTTGCTTTATTCGGTAACTTAAAAATACTCGGTTGATTAATGCAAATGCCAATAGCTTTTTGGAGATGCTGTATTTACTGTCAAATGCTCAAATTATGTTGATGTATGATTAGATTGTTTTCCCACCAGTCTTACGGCTCGTGATAAAACCTTGTTCTCTCTGGTAGTTTATGCTGCATTGAATGTGCCTGCAGAGACTCAACCACCCGTGAAATGGCAGCAAAGTTCAGGTTGCAAAAAGCAATAAACTGATGAAACCACTTTCTATTTACGTATTTGTCTCACAGTCTGCAATTTGTTCTGCCTCCTTTATTAAGGGTTTTACACGTCTTACTGGTCCAATTCAGAGTCTTGATGCAGTCCCGGGCACTCACGAAGAGGGAACTTCGTGACTGATGGTATCTCTTTCTCTTTTTATTTAAGCCTTTTTATTACCTGTCTGTGGAGTTATATCTCTCTGGTGCTTGGAAGAAAGAGTCCATCTCAACACTGACCATATCATAAGCTTCAAGGATTTTGAACTTAATGATGATGTGAGTATTTCAGACTGGTTTATGGAACTGGCCTTAAATCCAGGGGGGTATGTCCTTCACTGGTGGAGACAGACTGTAGCTTCAGTCTTGCTGTAGGTTCTTTATTTCCCAAGGAAGAATAACCTTGCCTGTACTTAAAAAAACGAAACAAAACACAACAAAACCCTGCCTGTTGGGCTTAAGTTAATTAACTCCGGCAAAACTGGGGTATGATGATATTTAAAAATGCTACCGATGAAAATCTAGACACTGTTGAAGAAACCGTTGCCTGAAGTGATACATGACCAGATCCAAACATGAATTCAGGGGTGAATGTGAAGAGGGACAGCTGAGCCCTGCTGAGAAATGCAACCCCTTTGTTCTGCAGCCACCTAACTCTGGAAATGTTTACCTTCCTGCTGTAGCACAGGTCATGACCTGAAAGTTCCCAAAGCTCTGAGAGTTATTTTTGTAGACAGTTTGGCATCAGCCTTGCCCCGTGTCTGATGAGGTGTTGGAAGGTAGGGGCTTGGTCACACCATGCGTAAAGCTCCCTGTGTGTCACCTTTCAGAGGCACACAAAAAGTGCTTTTCTTGCTACAAGCAGAGGCTCCTGTGTTTGCTGCCTATGGGGTTATTTTCTGTATTTTCCCTAAAACAGACCTGTGAGCAGGGACAAAAGCATCCACCCATGTGCCCACCTTTAGTGTGAATCATAAATATGGGTGTTGCCTGTCTGCATTTCATTGTGTCCCCAGCTGAAGGCGATGTGTGTTACAAGGTGAGTGTTTTTAACATTTCACCAAAATTTCACACAATTTATACATACATAGAATCCTCTCCACCATTCCTGGGAAAGAGCCGTGGTGGCTCATAGCTCTGTGCTGGTCAGTGCATCACTTGTGGTGGACCTCTGCGCTCCTCTCTGTATAAAGCTTATTGCACCTCTACGTGAAAAGCAAAAAGACTTAAGAATGTGGTAAGCTGCCTTCCTTGAAGCGTGATAAGGGATCTTTTTGTGGGGACCTGGTATGTGTTCCCCACAAGCTGAAGTTCAAATTTTATCACACGTGACTCTCGCACGGTCCTAAGTTAGTTGTGGCAGCCTCCTCCCTGGAAGTGTTTAAGGCCAGGCTGGACGAGGCTTTGAGCAACCTGGTCTAGTGGGAGGTGTCTCTGCCTGTAGCAGAGGGATTGGAGCTAGATGATTGTTAAAGTCCCTTCCAAGTCAAACCATTCTGAGATTAATCAGTGGCAGCTCTGATAGTCAGGGTAGGAGGTGGGCATTAAACTAGCTGTGCTGTGACAACTTCTATGGTTTATATTGATATGCAAGGCCAGGAATTACCAGGACTGGTTTTCAGGCAGAGGAGTGGAGAGGCAGGGCTGATGCAGAGTTTGTTAATCTCTTCAGCTACCTGCCTGTTCCAGCTGATTTACTCTTTTCTTCTTGCTCATGCACTTGTGTGTCACCTCTTTGTGGCCTAACAAAAAAAACCCAACAAACTGTAATTGAATCTTGATTGAAATTCTTATACCTGTTAACAATTGCGTTTTCCTGCATGGGAACTGGAGTTAGAGCTGCTCACACTTGAAGGGTTGAGCAGGGCTGAATGGAGGTGGTTTTACCTCCCTTCGGGGTAATCTGCCTGGTCATTCGTTTTCACAGCCTGCCTCTCTTGTGCTTCTGCCAAAACCAACTTATTTCCAAGCTCCTACATGTGCCTTTGAGGGGAACAAAGCCTTCTTGTTCAGTGTGGCTGCTCCTGCTCCCTCCTTGTGGACAGCAAGGAGCCCTGGCCTTTGGCTTCAGCAGCCCTCGGGTGCTAGAGCTGCTCCTAAGAAGGGGCAGCCGAGGAGCAACAGGACCACGATGGGCAAGTTGCAGAAAAATATTCTCTTTTTTTTCCCCCCCGTCTTTCTGACAAAAGAAAACTAAAAATACAAGAAGCCACTCAGTGCTAAGCATTGCACTTTCCTTGCAAATTTCTCCCTTTCTCCAACCTGTTCCTACCTGATCTCAACTTAAAAAAAATAATTTAAAAAAAATCACATTTTGCACGAACTGGAGTTATTTTCCCACTACCGCAGGCTGAGTTGAGGATGAGATGATGTGAGGACCTGGTGGAGCTGATGGAGAAGCTGCAAATTTTTTTCTCTGTGGGAGTTGCATTGTTGCTGAGCGAGGCGTAATGGCGTTAAACTGAAAGAAGATAGATTTAGATTAGATGTAAGGAGTAAGTTATTCATTATAAGCATTGTGAGGCAGTGGAACAGGTTGCACAGAGAAGCTGTGGATGCCCCATCCCTGGAAGTGTTCAAGGCCAGTTTGGACGGGGCTTTGAGCAACCTGGTGTAGTGGGAGGTGTCTCTGCCTACAGCAGGGGGGTTGGAACTAGATGATCTTGAAGATCCTTTCTAACCCAAACCATTCTATGATTTTCTGTTTCCCCCCCCCCCCTTGCATCCCTTTCAGTTCTGGCCCCTTTTATTTTGGGAGGGGGAGTTTGTGGTGGTTTACTCATTTCTATGCCACATCGCATATTCCTGTGTGCCACACTGGGCTGGAGAAGTTCAGGTGGAAATGGTTTGTGCCCCAGGGACGTGAAGACATTTGCTGTGGGGTTAAGAGGCTGCAGCAGAGAAACCTGAGAGAAGGACTTGGGGAAACAAGGGATATGGCGGGCAGGAGATTTGGGACAAGTAGATCTAGAGGGAAATGAAGCCAGGACCTTGGCAGTGGACTAGAAAAGGCAGGAATATGCACACATCTCGTTTGAATATCCAAGTGCATCCTCAGGAATGCCTCAGCAGCAGGAAAGCAGCTGCCAGGATTGACCCTCTATAACGCCGTGTGACTGGGCTTTTCATGCTGCTCTAACAGAAATGGCCACAAAGTATATCAACAACAGATTTTTGTCCAACTTCTCCTTTCTGCTGAAGAGAGCAGATGTTCATGAGAAGGAACTGGTGTGATTTTTCAGGGCTTGGCATTGGTGTAGCTGCAGTAAAAGATCAGGATGTGGGTCCAGGACAGTTTTACGACACCTCTGTGCTGCTCTGCCCAGGTAAGAAGTTTACAAGTTATTGTAGTTGATCGTGTCATGCCTTTCTTTATGCAAATACGTCATAAAGGTAAGAAGGGTTGCTTTGTTCTAGCAGTGGAGTGTCAAGATTATTGTTAGTTTTTTCAGTTTTACAGCTGAGTGGAGAGGTTTGTAGCTCTGTAGCTTGGGGACGTGCTTGGGAGGTGTTGGAATAGAATTTCCTGCTGCAAAGGGACAGTCCCAGCCATTGCTTATGGTGCATTTGAAATTTCGACAATCTTGAGCACTTGGGCACAAAGGAGATGTTGCCATACCCGACAGCTGACCAGGTTCACTGGTGAGAGATGCTGAATTTTACACTGTGATGTAAAAGCAAATGCGGCGAATCGGTGCATGAAAGCAATGCCAAGGAGGGCTCCCTGTGGTCACTAAATGCAGCTTGAGCTTTTCCAGCTGAGCCGCGGGGAGAGATTTCACATTTCCAGTCCTTCTGAAATGAGAAGCGGGCGCGTAGCCCCATCTAGTGCTTTGGCGTGAATAGTGCTGCTTAGCCGGGACGTGCAGGGGCTGTTGCCGGCGTTCTCCAGCTGTAATGCATGGTTTCGAAGGATCAAAACGGGAAAAATCCTTAACTGCTAATGCAACATGTGTGGGCTAGGTACTAGAAGCTAAGCCTGAAGTGAAGGCTGTAGGAACGAACTGTTTTCCTTGCTCAGCACACAAGTGCAGCTCAAGATCTGAGAGCTGGACCAAGGCAGGGGTATGTGAGAGCTGCTGAAGGACCTGGGTGTCCAGCTCTGCACCCATGTGTCTGTACCTGACACAAATTGTCCTAAATCGGGCATCCAAAGAAGAACTGGGAGCGTAGGGTAGGTGCAAGATGGATCTTAGAGCTCTAAAATAGGAGGGGATACAAAGTGACAACCAAGAGATGAGATAACAAGGCTTTCTTTTGTTTTGTGGTTTTGTGTGTGATGTTTGGTGATGAGCCCATTTCTCTACAGAATTGTTTTTGTGAGCTGTAGGTGTTGGTGTGGAGCACACAAGCGAGGTGTGGACCAAGGGCATGGCTGTAGCAAAGTCCTCTGAAGAGGTGGGACGTGCTACATAGGCTGGAAGTAGGAGAACTGGTGTCCCCATCCCTACTCATTGTGCCCCTACTCGGTGCCTGCACAGACACAAATGTGTTTCCTCTGAGCAGAGCATCACACTTGCCTTTAGTGCTGGTGGCACTTGGGTCACCAGAATACAGCGCCAGTCCTGATCTATTGCCCGCTCCTGGGGAAAAATAATTGTGAGTCTTCACACTCTTCATAGAGGTATTTAGGTTTGTCCTTTATTTATTTATTTTCCTCCTTCTGGTGGTTGTGTGGGAGAGACCACTTAGTGATTTAGGATATTTGGGTTTATTTCCCTTCCACCTTCTGCTCTTAAGAGCATTTGGACAAAAGGAGTTTCTCATACTCCTTCTGCCCAGTCCAGGATCCTGGGACTTGGAAGGGGCAGGTTGGGATGTGTTTGCAGGTTGCAAGGACAGGAAAAGTCACTACTTGGCTGTGATGCTGCTGCTCTGCACACCAACAGTGCAGAAGGAAAAACTCACTTTGTATTTGAGGTTGGTGAAGGCAGAAGTGTAGAGCTTGCCAGCCAAGGCAGAAACTTCTTCAGAACAGTCCCCCCAAAAACCCCAACCCAATGCCTTTACCAGAAACCCTCAATCTCTGAGGATCCGACACAGTATCTGGGAGATAACAGTCAAAGTCTCTGCCACCTCCTATCCTGAGCCTGCTTTGTGCAGCTTCTGAGGAACCACCTTGTGGTCTTCATCAGCCACATCTGAAGGTCCTTTCCTGTATGTGGAGAAGTCTCCTTGCTTCCTCCTGTAAGCTTGTGCCTCTCCCCTACTCTGGGAACTGGTGTGAGGCTGAGTCATGGAGCAGCAGAGATGCTGTGGTGCTGAGCTGCCTCTCTACTGCCTTGCAGGGCATTTCAGAGAGGCAGATGCTGCAGATGCAGCTCAACACGGGGCCCTTCCCCTTCTGTGGGCTCAGAAATGAGCTCTTCTTTGTACACAGTGTTATTGGCCCTTGGCTCAGTGGTTGCACCCATGAGCCCTGCAGAAATGGGCTCAAAAGGGATCTCAGCCCTTTGACTGCCAACCTGAAGCTCTGACTACAGCTGGATGCAGAACCATGGGCTGCTCAGATCTTTCCCCCCATGTTTCATAAAGCACTGGGATTTGGTGTCATTTGAAGGAATTTTCCCTGTATTTTATTCCCTTCCAGTATAAGAAAGTGGAAGAAGGCATTTGAGACAGAGGTTTTGTGATGCAACTTCACATCTCTGGATGTGGGAATGCATGTGCAGGATAAATGGTGCCTCCTGCTCCAGCCTTCATGAGGTTGTTTCTCATGATTCCTGGAGGTTTGTAGGCAGCACGAATCTTCTAAATCTGAGAAAAAGGTGAGATTTATCTGCGTGGGAAAGTGTTGACAGCCATAATGGACAGGACAGCAGTGATGTGTGTAAAATGCTTGTCAGGATTAAAGCCAGGGCACCAGGAATCAAGTTTGTTCCTCACTTTGGAGCATGTCATTGACAAGCCAGAGCTTATTTGATGGTGGCTAATGTCGCAGCTTATCTCGGTGTTGATGCATCTGTGTGTGAGATGGCTTCAGCAGATTGCTGATGCTACAGACAAACGGGGAGGAGATCAGGACTGAACTCTGGGAACAGTCTGAGCTCATGAGTTTGTGGTGCTGAGTCAGTCTTGATCCGTCACAGATACATCTCTGTGTTGGGTGCTCACAGTGAGTGCTGTTCAGGAGAAGTCTCGAAATTGATAGCGTTTCCCAGTTCTCTGCTGTGAAGTTGCTACTAAACCACAGAGGTTTATTCACTTCAATGGGACCAAGTCTGCAAGATGGTGACTTTATGGAGCAGTAAAAAAATACTCCAACATGTGGTAGCTCCTCACAGGGGTAGTGCTGTAGGAGAAAAGGTGACATGCAGAAACCAAGTGGTTACGTGATTTTTGAGTGTGTTGCTTGTTAGGGATTCATTAGCACCGAGGTGAAGGTACTGGGTGTTTGCCTGCTGAATTCACCCATGTCTTTTGGTATTTGGTAGCACAGGGAGACTCCAAGATGATGTTTCCAGGCATGTGAAGGTGCAGAGAGGAACTGTCTGTGCTCTGGTTGAGAAAACCTTCCTATTATTTTCAGTTCTATTTCTTTGCATTTAGAAATGTGGAGGGCAAGTTTAAGGAAAAATGTGTGTTGGAGGAAAAGCAAGTCTTCTGCCAACCTGAATGACACGTGCATATACTTTAGAAATACTCTTGTGTAGAGTTTTGTGGAGGGGAACAGTCTCCAGCTCTAGAGGGAGCGTAGCTACATACATTGTGGGTTGCTCCATTTCCTAGGGAGTTAGGCTAATGCATGGAGGTCTGTCCAGCCTGGCTCTAGGCCACCAGAGAAACTCGGAGTGAAAAAAAATTCCTGAGACCTCCAAAAACAGGGTCAGGGTATGTGAGCAAACAGAGACCAACAAGTCCAGAGAAGATGATTTAAAGGGTCAAAGACAGAGAGAGCAACTCCCTTCTTCCCTCTGCATCATCCTGGGGAAAAGGACAAGATGTAACGGTCACAAATAGCATCCTGGGAGGTTTAGGTTCAGCAAGAAAATTTTTCTAACATGAGATTAGAGAGGCGTTGGCATGGATTGTGCCGGGAGGTCTTCCAGCACTGGGAAGTTTGAAGACTGCATTGGATGAGCTCCAGCCAGGACTTGTTTCAGCTACAGCTGATCCCACCGTGGGCAGGGGATGGATTTAGCTGCCCCGCAGGGAGGAAGGGAGTGTTCTTTTCAGCCTCTCTCTTTCTGCCCTTTCGGCTTGATGCATGATATTAGACACTGATGCTGGGGTTGTAGTTACTTGCAATTTTAGCTCTCCTTATAGGACATGTTGTGAAAAAGCAAAGGCCAGCCATGAAGCTGAGGGAACGGGCTCCTCCCTGTAGCTAAAGATGATGCTGAGGGAAGAGGAGAGGGAATTGCAAGTCCTCAATTAAGAAGGAGCTGTACGTTGGACTCCGTGGCCAAAACTGGAACATCTCTTAGACTGTTTTAAAATTTACAATCCTGGAAAAAGCACCTTACCAGCTTGCAGAAGCTGTTGCTTCACTGGAGATGTGTTGAGGTGTATTTGAGCACTGGGGCTTGAACTTGCCTCTCTTCTTGAGTGGTGATTGGGAATGTCAACTTAAGAGAGCAGATCTGGGGACAAATCAGGCTCTGTAATGCTCAGAAATAAAGGGGAGGCTCAAAAAACTGCAAGAAACCTGCTCTTTGCTCTTCCCTGTAGGTTCTCTTCCTGTGAAATAGTGTGGGAAACCTGGAGATGGCAGCTGGAGCTGACGGGTGCAATGGACCCTGACACTGTGAAACACTTTCTGCCTAAATCCTGCCTGCAGCCTCTCCAGGGAGGATTCGCTCTGGGGCTCATTGCACTCTCAGCTGGCATTTTGCTTCAGCTGCTCCTCACACCTGCAGTGGTGGTGGCAACCGGAGGAGCTACCGTGTGCAACCTGCAGCAAGATGGAATGGAGTGACAAGGGGGAGATGTGTTTCAGTCCGTGTACAACACATACGTCACGGCACATGAAGCCACCGAAGCGAGGTGAGGGGTGGGTTCTTTGCAGACGCAAACTTGCGTAACTGGGAGCTGCAGGGTGTGAACTCACCCATCGATACTGACTGCAGCCACTTCTGCCGTGTCTGATGTCCCATGAGGATCTCTTTCCTCTGCTTTTTCTCTACTCCTAGTTTTCTGTTCACTGTGCCAATGAAGTGAGAAAGAGAAGAAAGGAAAAACATAAGTGGTTAAACCATTGGCCTGGAAAACTCAAGCATTTTTCCCAAGCTCTGCTTATCTCTGACCCTTAGCTCAATCCTTGGCTATAAGGGGATTGTATGCATACCACTCCTGCTCTTGTTCTGCGATACACTTGCAAGCATGACCCCGTATTATTTGTTCTTGGCTTACACACTTGCCCTTAGCTAGTCTCGTGAGCCTGTTGTGATTCTTATTAGGGGATGTAGTCTGTTCCTGGTCTAGCACATGTGACAGTTAAGTCTCCTACTGCGTTTTGGACTGATTTCCTTGCTGCTCGTGGCAGCTGTGGCGGGTCAAGGCAATGCAATGACATCTTTTGGGCCCTTGATCCAGCTGACACTGCTTGGAGGTCTCACCCTTTCCAACCCTAAAATGATTCCTGATCATGTGTGGATGAGAGAGAATCCCGCTACTTTCCTTCCAAATAGAGCTTCTCGGCTCACAGCTTTCCTGTCATTTCTCTCCACAGTCCTCAAAGGACAGAGTTGCCATAAAATTATCACACCTGGTAGTACCGTAACTTCCTGATGTACCTGTGAAGAGATCCTGGTGTTCGACCCTGCAGCTGGCAGTCATCAACATGCAGAGCTCCAGATAAAACACAGCTTTCCATCCTTTGACAAAGATGTTTCCCAGTCTAAAGCTGCCAGGAAAAGTGTAAGCCAGAAACATATCATTTCTTAACCAGTGGTGTTAGGAATGCAGGAATGAAGCAAATACACCTGGAGCGGTTTTATTCTGGCTCTGACTTTTCCTTCCATCTGCACTAGCTGTTAGGCAAGAACTAAATGATGCTCAATTCATCATTTCATCAAAGGGCTGCACAAAAGGGAGGGATAGGAGCATCATGGGAGGTGTAACTTGCTCGCCATGGCGTGTGGTTACCCCTGCTAACCGGAGCTGAAAGCCCAAGCCCTCAGTATCACCCCAAACCTTTGGTTATCCGTTGTGTTACCACCTCCCTGGACAGACAGAGTACACGCAGGTGTTTTCTTACGCAGAAACAAGGAGGCAACTGGGTGATGAGTATACGTGTACAGACGTTGCTCCAGGAAGATCTGCAGATTTGGCAGTGGGTTCCCATAGAAGAACCATGAAATACCTCCAGCTGCCTCTGGAGAGCACTAAGGGAACTTTTAAACTTTCAGCAGGTCAGATTTTTGCTTTTGCCTGATTTTTGTGAGCCGTTTAGGTTGGGTCCCAATTACAAAATGATGGCAGTTTGCTTTTTGGTGAAATGTCCTCAGGCAGACGTGCCCACGGCAGGCAGGCAGAGAAGGGATTGTAAAGCAGGTGGGAGGTGATGTGGCTGCCACTCAACATGTTGCTTCTGCTGTAGCCTACATCTGGCTTTCACTTTGTTCTTGAACAAGTCGCTGGTGCATTGAATGACAAGTATTTGTCTTTTTCGTTAGGTTTACTGAAGAAACAAAGATTACACAGTGGGACTTCTGCCCGTTGGTCTCCCAAATAGCTCGTGGCCAATTTTAAATAGACTTTATGTATAGGGAGCGTTGTTAAAGGTAATACAAGTTCATAAACAATGTAAAAATCTGTGCCTGGGTAAAGGAGGAAAAAGAAGTCATTTCCCACAAGGTTTCAACCAGACACCTCTGGCTGTGATGCTTGGTGGGAATCCAGGCTTCCTTAATCCTGCTGCTTGCAGACCTTTTAACTTTGGCTTTTGCAGACATAATTTTAGGAGTGAGTTCGGGGATGCAGGAGCATGATCCATGGCATTTTTCATTTTGCTTGGAAAGATGATGCTTGAAATTACAACAAGGAGTCTTCTCAGGCAGGAATTTCATCCTCACCAGTGGGAATTGGTGGATTTGATGGCTTCCTTGCTAGCAATGATGAGGGAATTGTGTTAGGGTCAGGAAACACAATCTAGCCTTATCACTAGGGTGGCTGGAAAGGAATGGAAGGATCACACTCGCCTTCTGCTGTCCCGCATGTTGCATTTACTCCACAGCAGAAGTGATCAGATGCTCTCATTGCTGTGATTGTGTAACTTGTGCTGCTGCTCCTCCAAAGCCCTTTCAAAAAGGCAATCCTGCTGACACTTGCACTCTCCCTGAAGTGCTCACTTGCTGTTGGCTCTGTTTTTCTTCCAGCACACAAAACTTGAAAGATATGAATCAAAAGGGACGAGCGGAGTGTATGAGACAGGCTACTTCAGTCCGTGTACCAGGGGAATCTCATAAAGTCCCTCACAGCAGCCAGAAGATTCTATGTTTGGCTGCAAGACTGTAGTCCATAAAAGTGGCTGGGATAGCTCTTATGTTTTTCCCCGCTGAGAGAAAAGAAACCTTTTTCTCTGTCTAATTTGTTGCTTCTACTAATGCCAGATTTGCCTGCGCAAATGCATTTCTTTTCGTTCACACCCCCAGATAGACTTTCCATTGGTTGCCGCCCAACAGTGTGGCCTTTAGATCCTGGAGCTCAGTGCTGAAATAGCCTCCTTCCAGATGAAAAGGAGGGATGAGAAGCTAAAAAGTGGTGGATTTGATTTCTTTATCAATTACAACGCTTCCTACGCTCCGTGGTTAGAGAAGTGCAGAGCGGAAGAAAAATCCAGGCTGAGGACCTGGCCTCAGCATCAAGGATTTCCTTTCTGAGATGAGCTAACTATTGCTACACTCTCTAAAATAAGGATCTCCCACTGTTTTATGTGATTGTATTGTATTTCTTTTATGTCACACACCTCATTCAAGGGACATCTGAACACAGTTTCCTCATGGAAAGTGCAGTCATTTTCTGGAACGTGTTGCTGCAGAGTATTGCTGAATCCAGGGACTTTGCAAAATTCAGAAGGAGGTTGGGTATTTGTATGGATCACAGCACTAGTCCAGACCCATAAAAGATTACGCTAACAAGTTTTGGAGAAGATCCAAATAGTGCTTTCAGGCCTTAGCTGTTCCCTAGTGCTTAGAGCTGAGGAGGAGACTCTTGTGTTCAAGAGATTCCTGACTATCTGCCTCCTTGATGCCTTCTTGTACATTCCCATCACTGTGTGCTAGAGAAAGCACAGCTCTGACCTGTATTTCCTTTGCTGTAGCTGTCCTCTTGCAGCATGCAGACGAGCTGAAGGATTGTAAGCAAGATGCTCCTGACAAATGTCATGCTTCTCCCAACACTCGGGGCAAAAGAGAAGCCAGAATGCTGGGATTATGTGGGTTATCTTCTACTGTCATTTGAGAGGAGATGCTCGTTCTTTGCTCCCTAACCTGTGTTACAGGATTAAGAAATGGGTGTGTGAGAGTCCAACCTCCCTGTGAGCATGGAGCAGAATAAGGCATCTGTGCAGGGCTTGTGGTTCCCAGCCCCTCAGAGCAGGTAATTGCCAACTGTATTTGATGGCCACCGTGTAATTTTGGCTCCCTGTCTCTAACTGTTCTCCTCACAGTCTCTGGTACAAGAAAAACCACTGAAGGGGTCAGGGGGTCTGCAGACAGTGAGGCAGTGGATGAAAGTACAGCTCTCAGCTGCTGTCCTCTACCTGGGTCCTGGGGTGGTTACTTTGTCCCGGGGCGAGGGGATGTGTTGCTTGGTATTGAAACAAGCAGATGTGGAGAGAAATGCTACTGATCACAGAATCACAGAATGTCAGGGATTGGAAGGGATCTCGAAAGATCATCAAGTCCAACCCCCCTGCCAGAGCAGGAATGTCTAGATAATGCTACACAGGAACGTGTCCAGGCAGGTCTTGAATATCTCCAGAGAAGGAGACTCCACAACCTCTCTGGGCAGCCTGTTCCAGTGTTCCGTCACCCTCACTGAGAAGAAGTTTCTTCTCGAGTTTAAGCGGAACCTCTTATGTTCCAGTTTCAGCCCATTACCCCTTGTCCTATCAGTGGTTGTCACCGAGAAGAGCCTGGCTCCATCCTCGTGACACTCACCCTTTATATATGTGTAAACATTAATGAGGTCACCCCTCAGTCTCCTCTTCTCCAAACTAAAGAGCAGTCCTCCGTAGTCCTTCTCCAGCAGAGCCCTGTGTTGTGTATGAGTCAGTCTGTCCACCCATCCACACATCTGTCCATTCATGGCAGAATTAGAGATGGCTGTGATGGGAGTATGTAGAAGGCTGGCACAGCAGGCTGGTTTTGAATGGGAGAACTTTGCTAAACTCACAACAGGCTTCTTGCCTACGGTTGGTTCTTCCACAGGGTCAATTAATGTCACTGCACATAAAAGACTCAGTATCCAGCAATCCTTTATATATTAGCTGTAAAGACACAAGAGCAATGAATGCTGCGTAGTGAGTGCCGGTGGCTCCTGGGCACCGAGGTCAAGGTGACCAGGCTTAAGAGAGCAAATCAGAACCAAACTGTTGTTTCCTTTTTTTTCTCTCATTTATGCCTGATGTTTCCATGCTACTGCCTAATCCTAGAAAGAAGGGTGGTAGTGGTACATTTCTTTGCTCCTGATGCCTTGTTTTCTTTGTCTTGCCAGCCACCATCCTTGTGTATTGGGGGGATGCTCTGCCTTTTTGCAGCCTGTTTTGTTTATCTTGGCCTCCCTCTGGCAACTTTTGTTACAAGGATGCCTTCAAAATGCTCCTACAGCATCTCTGTCTGCCCTTTTGGTGGTCCTGGTGCTGATGTATATATACAAAGTTGTGTCAGTCTTTGCCATCGGTGTTACAAAGCAAGTGCATGCTCTTCCTAGCTACTGCTGTTTTAGTAAGCTTATACTGTGATTTAAGGCAAATTAATATTAATTTTACACTGGTCAGTGGATTTGCAATTTATAGATGTCATAGGTACCTGCATCAGCTAGGCGGGCTCTCATGCACGGGTACATCGGCCTCACGGCATCGCTCACTGCTCCGGTTTGGGTTTTGTCTCTGTGTGGTGGGAGTTAAAGTTTTCCCAAAAGCAGCTGCAGGTTTGCATCCCCCTCTCTCCATCCTCAGCACCACTGCCTCATGCTCACTCCACTCGTGTCCGGGGAATTACACGACCAGCTGGACACGCTCCCCGGCAGAGGGCAGTGACAGACAGACAGACAGATGCACAATCTACACCAAGCGCTATTTTGCTCTTCGCCGGGGCCCTTTAGCCAGGGATTTCGAGCCAGTTAAGCTGTAGCATAAGCCGCGTGCTTAACTGGTTTGCTGGATGAGGCCAGGCTGCTCAGAAGCTGGCAGGATCAAGGCTCGGTCTCTCGTTTCCCCAGCTGTTGATAGCGCCTGCATCTCTGGCCCATAAAACCTGAGCTCGGTGTGGGTCTTGGGGAGGACGGGGGTGGATTAAAGAGCTCCCTGCAAGATGCTAATTCTTGCACATTCCTTACAGAGGG
Source organism: Trogon surrucura (assembly GCA_020746105.1). NCBI lineage: Eukaryota > Metazoa > Chordata > Aves > Trogoniformes > Trogonidae > Trogon > Trogon surrucura. Next base: position 75,444,344 of record CM036620.1, on the reverse strand, counting down.
TTTATCTTTAGTATAATTTGTCCTGCGTGAGTGTTTCAGGGTGAGGATTGGGGAAACAGGTAATATCCCATATTCTGACCATAGATTTTTACCTGAAGAAATACATTGAGTACAGATTGCAGACAGAGACCTTGGGAGGTGATGCCAGGAGAAAACTGCCACCCTAAAATGTGTGTAAATGTAATAATATTTTTGTTTTCTTGTTGATCACAGACCCCCTGACTCAAAGCATCACACTCAGATGCCAACACATGCAAACAAAACCTGCACGTTTTATGTACTGATCCACCCATCACTGAAATGTGAAGCAGGAGAGCTCAAATAAAACATTCAATATTAGCCTATTAAATATCCAGGAGAGTTTTTCTATAAATCAACTGTCCCCTAGTTTGCCCCAAACAGCGCAGCGTTCTCCTTACGCTGCTCCTGTCCCTGTGAGGTCTCAAAAGCCGTGCAGCAAAAGGCGTAGTTTGCTTTTAGATGGGAGACCTCCAAGAGCTTTGGGTTGTTGAGAAACAAGTATCAGAGATTTAGTAAGTGGCATTTTCCTCTCCTGAGTCAGTGTTAAACAAGCGCCCGTTCCAGCGGCAGCAGATCTCATTCTTTAGCACAACGATTCTGCTCTCCACAGTTAAAGCCCATCTTGTCACCATCAGATGCCCGGAGGTACTCTGGGTGCTTGCTAAAGAGGAGACACATGTGCACAGGACATGGTTCTGCCACCTATCACAGTGTCCAGCAAGGATGAGACCTTAGCATTCAAGTATGGAGAAAAAACATTATATTTTTCATAGCATCTAGTTGACAGTAGCTAGTCCTGGCCCTTTTCTCCAAGGGTTGCTGGATAGCAGTCATACTCCTCTCACAGTGCACATTGCTCCAGAATATATATCACTTGCTGTCTTCTGAGAGCAGAACATCTGTGCTGTCTGTATTTTCTTCAGACTCTTCCTTGTGGGCAACATTACTGCTAATTTGCACCTGATGTTTCACAGCAGAAGGTGGAGAAGATGAGGATGTTCTCCATCAGGAGCAGGAGAAACTGCAGCTGGAGATGTTCTTTGCTTGAATAAGCTGGATATTTGGAAGGGGACAGCTCTGTAAGCAAAAAGATTTGTCTTGATAAGGCAAAATAAAGAGTTTTATTTGCCAAAAGTTTACTTTTCTGAATGTTTCCTCTGACACCTTAAAAAGCAACCAGAAGCTACAAACAAATTCTTTCTTCCTGTGGTCCTTTGCCATCATAAGAGTCTACAGCTGCAAGAAGTCTACATGATGGCTCTGGGCAGGGGGATACACAGGCAGAAGATACCCCACACGAGGCAGGCATGGTGCTGGGTGTAACTTTCTCAGAAATAAGTGAAACAGAGGAGAGGGTGGTTCTTGCACTGCCTGCAGGGCTGAGGGCAGCCTGGCCTCCATGGCCTTATCCTAACTGCTTTGAGACTCCAAAGGGTGTGTGGGCTTGTGTGGTGGGGGACAGAAATCACACTCACCAGCACGTTTGCCCGCAGAGGTTTCCCACTGGTGGGGACCTAACCAGCTGACGCTTCTGCAGGGTTACCATTACGGTCCATTTCCACAGGCAATTTTAAATTTTTTTTCTACCTCAGGGAAAAATAAAAAGCCTGGTAATAGATTTTCCTTGATTTTTTTTTATCCTCAGACAGACGTTGGTGGAGAGGCTGTAGTGATTACTAAGGACACAGTGGAGGTTTTTTAGGGTTTGGCGTGGGTGCCTTGACCCAGGGCTGTTTTGTTTTAAAAGTGAACGTGAGCTGTTGGACCTGGTGCTGTGGGATGCTGACACCACCTGGCAGAAGGGTTGTGCTCAATCGGGATGACTGTGTGTGTTTAATTTTGAGCTGGAGGAGGAGATCTATGGTGAGTCCTGGGTCAGTGACAATGAAGTCTGGACTCCAGATGTGCAAAGCCTGGCAGCATGAGACGGGAAGGCTGTTTAGAGAAGAACATTTTGGAAGTCTGGGGGAGTGCACACTGGGATACTAGATCTCAAATTAAATCTTCAGCCAAAAAGGGAGGAATCTAGCAGCAGTTTTATCAGGCTGGGCTACTGCAGGAATTGCTTCAGCTGCAGGCCAGGAGTGTTGCTGAGGAATTGGCTCCTGCAGCAGCCTTATCTGATGGGTCAAGGGAACGGCTTCCAGATTTTGCAAAGTAGCTCATCTGAACAGGGGGTGATTGGACAGTGAGCTGGCTCAGGATTGCTGGGTGAACTTTTGAAGGTGCCCGGTGTTGAACGGTGCTTTTGACTAGAAGGTTGTGCGTGTCTGGAAACAGTATTGCAGAGGCATCAGGGACGCGTCGCTGCCAAAAAGCCGCAGAGCTTCTGTTGGTTTTGAAAGCTGAACTATCCTGATTGACTTACTCCCACGGATGGCAATTAGGGAGGAGGTTCTGCAGCAAATGGCGCTCCTTCGAATGAAAATCTCATGATTAAGTGTCAGTTGGTCACATTGTCAGCTCCTCAGATACAAGTGCGAGATGGCTGTGAGTTGCTGGAGCAGAAGGCAGCATCTCCTGCTGCAAGGTCATCTCCATGCATGGCCCCATCTGCTCCTGTTGCTCTTGGCAGACATTCAGTGCCTCCTGTGAGAGGAGTTGTCATGGCCACTGTGCTTTGCCCTGATGAGGGACTCATTTCCAGAGCAAAACACAAGCATTTCACAGCAGTGTGACCATCTTTGTGCATAGTGTGAGAAACGAGCAATGCCAAAATGTGTCGTGAGTTTTTGCAAGGTCGGTGGCCGTGAATAGACAAAACTAGATGTTTCTAGTGTCTCCCTCTGCTCATGCTGCTTGATGTATCTTGTATGGTAAGAAACATGATCATTTTTGAAATGCACATTTAAACATTTTCTTGTAAGAAAAAGCCTTAAAATAGGGATAAATAACCAGTGCTACAGAGACAGACAGTGCCCACTAACAGGCAGGCAGGCACCTTGCTGGTACCCACAAATTTCCAGGAGTAAGCAGCAGCTGTGTGAATTTTAGGGATGTGAATTTTGAATTAAGCACTGAAAGTTCCCTGCTATGTGTCTCATGTGTCTCTTAGGTGCTCAGTATCTTTGGCAGATGCAGACCACTGGCTGGACAAGATGTATCCTTGAAAAGCTCAAGAGGGAGAGAGTAGCTTGTATTCATGGCAGGTTTTGAAGGGACCATGCTGAGGAAGAGTAGGACAGATGAAGTATTATTTGAGTGCTATGTTTTCAGTGGTGCAAAAAGGTAGGTGGGAAAATAAAGACACGTTTGTATTATTGAGGTTAATTGTGTGACTTCAGAGGGAGCTTTTCTATTCCCCAAAGAAAGTTCAGAGCTAACTTCTTGGCTTGCAAGCTGACCTCCGTCAGGGACTGGCTCATCTCTGGACATTGTCCAGAGAGATGAGTTGCCCTAGACCTAGAGCTGGAATTGTCTTCACAGGCTGTAAAGAAAACACAGAGCAGTGAAACATCTGAAGAAAATGAGACTGAGGGGACTCTTTATGGCTCTCTGCAGCCAACTGAAAGAACATTGTAGAGAAGTGGGTGTTGGTCTCTTCTCACAAGTTACAACTGTCAGGACAAGAGGAAATGGCCTCAAGTTACACCAGGGGAGGTTGATGTTAGACATTGGGAAAAAATTCTACACAGAAAGGGTTATCAAAGACTGGAACAGGCTGCCCAGGAAAGTGGTTGAATTGCCATCCTTGGATGTATTTAAAAGCTGTCTAGATATAGTGCTCAGGGACGTGGTTTAGAAGTGGGCCTGATAGAGCTGGACTTCATGATCTTAAAGGTGTTTTCCAACCATAGTAATTCTATCATTTTATTAAAAATACAGATAGATAGGATGAATCCAGACCCCAGTCCTTAGCACTCTGGGTTGAGATCTGGACTGTTTCGACTCTTGGAACGTTCCATATCCACCAGCTTTTATTGATTTCTCTTCCAGATAGCTTCATTAATGTTACTTATCCCTGAAGACCTTCACCTGACTCAGAATCCCATTTCACAAGGTGTTACACCAACATATCCTGCTGCTGTCCTGTCCTGGGTGATGATCCAAGTGACCCTGTGAACCTTGTAAAATTTGATTTTGCTGTTATAGATTTCTGATGTCAGTGATGATAAACCCTGAGAGAAGCTTCAACTCTAGGAGCTCGGATGTAGACTCGAGTTGAGGATCATAGAATCGTAGATCCCATATTGGACCTGCTTCTCCTGCCTGCCTCCCTCCTCCCATGCCCTAGGCCCAAGGCCAACCTGATTGTGAAGGATCTAGTGAACAGGAGTGGTTTTTAGAACAATTTCCTAATGAGAAGCACACATCTTCTGCGTGGGCCGCTGCACGACCCCAGAGGACCGTGACCCTGCCCTGCAGGACCACGATGCACCACCTCAGCTCTGCCCTGGGAGCACCTCCGTTGATTCCAAACCATTGGAGTCTGCCAGGGAGCTCCCAGGAGAGCCTCGGGAACGGGTTTTCAAGAGTGGGTGTTGAGGGGACCTTCCCGTCAGCAGGTGTGGGGCAAAGGGCCAGACGACAGCTCCGAGCACAGCAGGGAATGGGGCAAGCCCTTACAAGGGAATGTACAGTATGCCGGGCACACGCAGGCAGCGTCCATCAGCAAGTACAGTAGCAGCCTGGAATAGTTTGGCTGGGTAGCCCTGCATGAGGGAATGGTCCTGAAATAGGTTGATAGCCTTGATGTTATTTTTGTTGCGCTGGAAACCACAGCGCTGGCATCCCGAGTGGCTGCGGGCTCCCAGGTGGCTGAGCTGGAGTGGGTCCTCTCCTCTGCATCCCAACGTGGGAGGTGAGGAAGCCACCTTTCAGCGGGCAGGGAGGGAGTTTTTAGAGGGAAATGGTGAAAGATTTCTGAGAATGATCTTGAAACGCTTTGGAATGGAGCAATATGAGCATGAAATAGGAAACTTGTAGCCTGTGATGCTGAGGACCAGAGACTGAGGAAAGGGACGCGTGGAGGGATCACTCCTCCCTTCTTGCACAGCTTCATCATGTGGATGATGGTCAGAGCTCTGATACTGCAACAACCTTTGTTTTAACAGTCCATTCAATGCAGCAGATATTTCTGTCAGAGCCACCATCTTGAAATCAATCTCAAATTGTAAAATATCTCTCAAAGTCTCCACTGGGAACTGAACAGTGGTTGACCAAACTCCCAGTTCAGTCAAAGGCTGGCCCAAAAGAAATTCTAGAGTTGTAACCTTAAATTGCTTAGGGCTATGGAGTTTATGAGGTCTGTAGAAGCTTTCTGACCTCAGCGATTCATTTTTGGCCAAAATTTGTGCTTTTTGTATCTCAGCATGAGGGAAACTTCAGAAGGAAAATAATTGAATGCTCTAAAGCAAGTTTTGCAGGCAAAAAAGGTGTTAAGCCTAAAATTTCACGCAGGAAAGTTGGGAGGAAAGCTGTGCCAATCTTGATGTATGAAACAAACTTTGGCTTATTGAGTCCTCAAAATAAGTGGCTGCTTTTATAAGGCGACGATGATTTCCAGATTGTATGTTCCTGCCTGCTGTGCTTAGGGGTCGAACAGACTCATTTGCTGTTTTTGGGCTTCAGGATGGATGCCTTCTTACTGCATCTGAAAGATAAGCTGAGCAAGGTAAATTAGGCTGAAATTGAGAGACTTGTGAGTCTTCACATAATGAGTTATGCTTCGCCTAAGAGTTATGCTTGAAGACACAGCAAATGTGTCTACTGAGTCCCTGCACAATGACAGTGAAGTGTCCCATGATCGTAAAGAGGAGAAGTATCTCCAGAGGCAGATGCACGTTTGGTGGCAGTGTGTGACTCTCCCGTGCTCCTTTACTTATGTGGTACAAAAAGCATGAAGGAATCGCATCCTTTCCTTCATCTTGAGGCTGTTACTTAGGTGGAGCTGTGGCTCGTTGTCCTCTATGGGGGGCAGTTATGAGGGAGGGGTGGTCTTTGGATACATAGGAGATGTTCCCATGCCAGAATATTTAAGCATCTCATGTTCTTGTGGCTCCTTGGTGAGTAAGGGGGAGCTGCTCTTGTGTCGCAATAGGGAGATGAAAAATGAGCATTTGAGATGAATACAGAGAGAGGAGGGGGCTGCAGGGAATTCAAATGTTTCATGAATTCACATCTATGAATTGCCTGTCTACTGCTCTTGGAGTGAAATGTCATGACTCATTTATTCTTGTCACTATGGTGAACTACTGCGAACACCCTCAAGTTATATCTTGTTAAAACAACATCAACATGGGCACAAAGAGAAAAATTATTCATGGGTTTGTCATGCTTCTCCAAGAGTTGAGTTCCTACCTTTTCCAACAGCATTCAGGTTTCTCTTGCAAATTCTCATCCTCCTTAGGAAGGACAAAACCCCTTCCATGGCCCTTCCAGTGAACTTTCTGCCTGGAAACCCTGAAGCTGTGACTTCATTTAGAGCCTGAAGGGGCCAGTTCTGGATTATGTCAGGCAGGATGTCCTGGGACTTAAGGTCTTGAGAAGTGATGGATAGGGGAAAAAAAAAAAGAAAGAAATAAAAGAAATAAAACGCCATTTTTGTTTCATTTCCCAAAGGCCTCTTTAACACCATTTCATTTTGAAACAAAAATGTGCAAGAGCCGTGTGCTGGAATGGGAAGGATGGTCTCAATTCACAAGTGTGGGGTTAGCTCCTGGGCTCGTGCTATGCTCCTTCAGGGCATGTGGTGAGGGGGGAGAATGTTTTTGGGCAATGCAGAATGGAGAGGGCTTTCAAACATCCCCTGCCTTCATCTCCCTCGGGAGGAGTGGGAGCATGTCCCTCAAGTCAGCAAACCAAGTGCATCCGAGGTGAAAATGTTTTTGGAGTAAATATTAAGCTTGTAATATGTGAGCTGTTGCACAGTTGACTATTACACAGCTGCAGGAGTGCATTTATCTCCACTGTTAAAGTGAATTAAATTAAGTTGTTTTCCTCTAGATGCACTTGTAGATGTGGTGAAACGTTCTGTGGTTCTCTGGGAATCAGGAGTTACATGAAACGGCTCCTCTCCTGACAGTCCCTAATCCAGCATCTCTTAAAACTGGTATAATTGCTCACGTTTTCAGAGTCTCTGATGGTCAGAAAGATCCTAAAAATACTTGAAGACCATGGGCCAGAAGAAGGGCTTGTGGGGTTTTATGTAGGCTGAAGCTGTGCCTGTGAGAAAAGCCATTGATTTTTATTTTAAAAAGAAAATGCAATGAGAGCTATGCTTGCTAAAAGCATTCCTAGGATTGAACCTAAATGTGGAGAGGAATTGAGAGCTATATATTAATTATAAGTTTAGCAATTAAGCCTACCCATGTGCCCTCAGTTGTTTTTCTGGATGTATTTTTAAAAAACAATCAGACTAAAACATCCCTAGTGAACCTTGTCTGTTAAATATGAAGTATATAGGGAACATACGGTATGGGGTGTGTTATGAAGGGGTTTTTTGGCTCTTATTTGGGATGACTAGGATAATATAACCTGAGTAAAATAGATGTGAAAGATAATGTAACCTAGAAGTGTTTAGAGAACAAATCTGAATTACAGTACCTGAGTTATCTAAACTATACTCGGGTTATTTCAGGGACGTCAGTGAAACCAGCTATTGTATACATTTATGCATTGTACGAATTTAAGCACAAACCTACTTCTGCATTCTTTTCAAAAGTGTACTCTTATAATGGGGGCTGCCTTTTGACAAATCTCCAGAGCTTTCTTATGGCATGAAGAGGAGAAAAAAAATTACATAATGAGTATGGTTTTTTGGAGCACCTACAATTCCTCCCCAGTAAATATTATTACTTAGTCTTGTGATGATATTGAGGTTGGTGGGAAGTATCTGGAGCTCCTTGGGGAAGCTGGGCTCTCCCCTTTCAGGTTCTATAAATCCCCAACTAGTACGCGTGAACAAGGCAGTGAACTGTAGCTCTCTCTGTCCGCCTCCTCGCCCATCCTTGGCTTTGCAGTGGAGTGAAAAGGCTCCCTGGGGAGCCCTGCAGCAGGAACGACACGTTTTTTTTTTCCATCTGGCCTTCTGGATGGATCAGACCATTTCCTTACCTCTCCCATAGGATGAGCAGTCTAGCCCTACCCGTTCCTTGTCAAGGGGGTGGATTCCAACTTCACCTGCGCTTTGCAGAAGACCTGCACTAGCTCTGTGGAACAGGGACCGTGGTTCCTTGTCTGCACATTGTGCAGTAGTCCTGGTGGGCACCAGCATAAAACAGGTAAGAAAACCAGCCAAACTGATGGAAAAAGTTGCGGTGGGCTTTTTTCTCTTAGCTACATTTCCAAATGTGGACACTTTGATGGGAGATTGGGGCAGCCTAGGTCAAATTTGTCATTTATAGCTCTACCTCTGTGTTTGTCTACGTGTCTAGCATAGCGATACCTACACGTTCTTAAGACCCTGAGGTGTGGGACTAGGAAGAATCACCTGGATGCACACTGTGACCCTTTATGTTTCAGGCAGCAGTGACATTCAGCCACCCTGTGCCTACCTCACATCTTCATTAGTTTAGTCAAATCCATCTGACAGAAAAGCACTTCATGTCTTGTAGTCCTTATTGGAAGGCTGTTCCAGGCAAGAGCTTGTCAGAGGGTTGTCATCTCTCTCTAATTACTCTCCTAATTTATTCCTGGCCTCTTCACGCCCGTTTCTTCCTCTGCCAACATTGTCTTTTAGCTTCAATAGCTCAACTGCCTCCCTGGTGTTTGCTCCTGATGTATTTATAGACAGCAACCGTGTCTCCTCTCAGCTTTCATTCTGTGGCCTAAATGCGTTTTTTTAGGAGATGACTACCTGGGGAGCAGAGAAGCGTAGACACATCTCAGCTGGTCTGAGAGCAGCTGACGCCCATGGCAGCCCTAGGGTGTCGGGGTAGAGTGGGTTGTGCAGTCCCAGTGAAGAGCCAAAGGGCAACCTGGGCAGCCAATGTCCCTGCTGGCACGTCCTAGGTGGCAGGATATGAGCGTGATGATGCCCAAGAGATAGAGTGTGTGTGACTTTGCGTGGTGCAGTCACATTGCCCTTGTCCTACGTCCAAAAGGATGCTGAAGAATCGCTAACTGCTGAGGAAGGGGCTGTGCTCATGCTTCAAGAACCACACACAACTCATTGTGTTGGTGAGAGACCCCCAGATCAATTGTTTTATTTTTTGCCTAAGAAGATTTAGAAGTGGTGCAAGCGTAAGACCAAACCATGATATTTCTGTTCAGAGATGCTTCTTCCCACCATCAATCATTCAGGTGGAGAGGTGGTACAGTCTCTACCTCTGAGTGGCTTTAAAATAAATACTGAAGCCTGTCTCACTCTCTCTAGCCATCATGGAGCATGTGGGTTGAAGAAGAGGCACAAACTGTGGGAGCGAGAGGTTGCTGCCTGTCTTTGACTTATTCTGGTCTCCAGACAGGGTGTGAAGGAATGGAAAGCAGAGCTTTGCCACAAATGTGTTAGGTGACCCTGGGGCAGCTATTCCACCTCTCTTTGCCTTCTCACCATCTCTGTGGCCTGGAAGCCCGCTGGGGACCACAGGAACTCAACACACAGCCCACAGCACCACAGGGGACCCTGCTCTTGGGGTTTCCAGGAGCTTCTCCAGCAATGCTGTTGTTTATTGTTCCCCTCTGCTTCTGACCCAGCTGCAAAATTTACAAGGGTTGACAGTATTCCAGGGGAAGGAAGTATAGCTGCATTTTAGCTTATATTTATGTGATTCTCCTACTTCACCTATGCTTAAGTATTCTGTGAGATCTATCATTACTCGTCGGAAGCGAAGGAAACAATGACTCCTTGCCTGAAAGTGATTTTTCTTTTGGTGAAACTTTTGATGAAAACAAAAGACTTCTCAGGTCTGTAAAAACAGAACTGAAAACGTTGCAGCTGAAAATGACAGTGGTATTTTGCTTTTCCTGATCCAGTTTGTTTCCGCCACCCCGTTGCCCATCTTGATGTCTCTTTTTTTGTTTTAAGCTGTTCTCTCAGTGCAGTCTGGCCGTGCCTCCTGACTCTGCAGAAAGTGGAAACTGCAGCTCCCATTAAAGCACTGCGATGTGCATTTCAGGTCTGATGGGTTTTGTGTGGTCAGAAAACTTCCATAATAAAAATGACGTTTTCTGGGGAAGGTTAAAACAGTATTGATGGACACATGGCCGTACCTGGAAAAGATAATCCTCCCCAGCTATGTGCACCCAAGGCTTGCTGTCATGTTGTAAGAGTATTGGGTGCAACCACATTGCATGTGACGTGCTGCTTTGAGCCTTGTCTGTACCCTAACACAAAGGCAGTAATTCTACGTGCTTTACTTCAGGAGATATTGGAGGGTTAAAATGCGGTGTTTGCACATAACTCTTAAGAAATATCGCAGTGAGGACCAGCTACAGAAAGAGCTTGCATCCAGCACAGGGTTTTTCCTAAGTAAAAGTGTTTAGAGAAGATGATTTCCTCTTTTCACCTCTTGTCTCCTCTTTCGATAGTTGGTCCTGCTATCACCAACTGATTCTCAACCAAATGAAAGTCTTCAGTTCTGCCTTTTATGCCCTGGCTGGGTTAGCAAATTTCTTTCCTGTTGGTGAATTCTGCAAGATTCCCATTTTTCTCTCCCTTAGCACCAGGACAAAATCCAGAAATGTTTCAGCATGTGAATGAAGGGCATGGACTGATGGAGACCAGCAGAGCCAAACCCCAGTGTCACAGACACCGGTGTGGTGTAGGGGAGGTGAGTTGTGCTGTTCCAGCATGGTGACATCAATGTGGGGACAAGCTGCAGCACTTTAACCCATTAGCATCAGTGGAAGCCAGTTGAGGGACCCAGACTGAAATGAAATAGTCCCGTTTTCCAGATGGGGATCAGTGGGGTCACATGCTTGTCACAGAGATGTGGGGCAGAACGGTCTGGGGCCGTGCATTGGTGTGCATGAATGACCCTGTGAGTGTGAGCTGACAACATCTGGGGTGCTGGGGTTGGCTGTGATGTGCTGGTGGAAGTGCTGAGTCCTGCAGGGTCACCTCCGGGGAAAAAGCACGTGGCATCGGATGGGGAAGGGCTGAGCACCTCTGGAGCTGGGCAAGGGTTTGCAGGTAGAAGGCACGTTGTCAGATTTTTGTGCTTGCTGTCTCCTGACCTGTGTGATCAAGAGCAAATTCTCCAGGCCAAAGGAAAAAGGCATCCAAACAAAAAAACAGCCCAAAAAAGGAAGGGAGACTGAGGTTATAGCCTTCTTGCTCGAAAGAATTGTGTGAACTTTACATTTGAGGGAAGCGCTTGGTCCTTCCCATCGCAGGGCTGCCTGGGCTCACTCAGATTTTCAGTGCCTGCAAGTATGTGCTAGAGGGAGTTGACCATCACATTTTTGTCAGCTCCCTCCTCAAAGGCAGAACTTGACATCCTGCTTCTTTTTTTGTCTTACTTGTCTCCCCCCGCCTCCCTTTTTCCCCTGTCCACATGACAGTCATAAAAATATAATGGGAACAATATGGGAATAGTCCTGGTTTAGAGCAGCTTCCTTCTGGCTGAGAGCCGCATGCAGAAGCCGGGGAGGCTGCGAGGTCCCTTTGGAAAGCCACTGAGGGCAGGTCACATTTCCAAAACTGATACTGCCTAAGGACCATACCGGTGGAGCTGGGCTAGCTCCGTACCAGGCATCGCACTGGTAAGATAGGAAATCCCAACGTAAGGTTATTATATTTGATTTTATTTATTTATTTTGTATTGAAAGGCTCTTTGGGGCAAGGCTGTGCAACCATCAGAGGGTGCTAAAAGCATCCCCAATCCTCTCCTGCTTCCATCCCGACTGCGGGGTTTGCCGGTTCCTGCCAGGCAGGAGCTGCTGTGGATGTGCCTGTTGACTGTAGCCTACTGGCAGCTGTTTGCAGTCGGGAAAGACAATATGCTGATTGCAGAATCCGGTTTAATTACTCACAGCACATGCCATTAAAAGAAATTGGCTCAGCTTTCTTAGGAACAACACATCTGAACTGGCTCACCTTCATAAAACTTGGCTCACATGCTAATTAGATGGCTTGGCTTAAGAAGCTTGAGCCCCTCTTCTACCACCAGCTTGCAGAGCCCAGTGTTATTTAAAGATCCTAGGTTTCCTTATATAAGAGTTCAATTGTTTTTTCAACAGAAAAAAAAAAAAGACCCCAAAAAGAAAAGAAAAAGAAAAGAAAAAAAGAAAAAACTCAACCCACCCTTTAAACAGAATATAAATTTATACATCATTGAGTTCTTAATTTTCATGGAATTTCTCTCCCCCTCACAGACAGAAGTTGTATATACAGGATTTTAGTATTTCCTCTCCGGCTCCAGCCCCAATTTGAAGGACTGTAAAAGTTTGAACCGATTCCAACAGTGCGCGGTTTGCATGGTCTCTGCTACGCTGCAGAGTCAAAACAGCCCACACAGTAACAGACATGCAGTAAATCTTGGGAGAAGTGTTTCCTTTCTTCACACACACACACACACACAGAGGATTGAAATTCAATTATAGCTTTAAAATAATACTGAGATTTGGAGGCAGAAGATAAAAAAAGCAAGCAGTGCTCCTCACAGCAAGGGACCTGGTGTGTTTTGAAGCACTATCAGGTTACACCGAGCTCGGAGCTGATGATAACGTCTTTAGCGTATTCTGCGGTTGGGCCCGTTTGCGAACACTAACTCATTATTAGTGAATAATCATTACAGTTAATTGTCTTTGGAGAGAGATTTAGAGTCCCCTCGCACCATGTGTTTTGCCTAACCCATGTACTTTTTCACAAATCCCAGGAAGAACAGAATGTAAGACTGCAGATCACCAAATTAGCCTTCAATAACGCTGCGAGACCCGCGTACACGGCAAATACACACAATCCTTCGTTCTCTTCTGCTTTTTTTCCCTTGTACATATTATAAACAAAGGAAGAGAGCAGCAGGCTGTGTGCCAAACCTACCCGTGTTTTCTTTTTATCTTTCCTCTCATCACTCTTTTGCCTAATTATATCGCTGTGCCTGTAGGAGAGGGGCCATATCGGCAGATATTTGCAAAACGCTCAGCAGCAGCAGCTACAATCGTCGCACCCAAACCAGTCCCAAGGGCTTTGCTGGATGAGCACGAGGCACATTTAAATAATGTAGCAGCGCTGGGTTGGAATTTTCCCAGCGATGCTCATATTGACCCAGCAGCGTGAGTCTGGGCTGGATGCTGTGAGCCAGGACAGATCTGTCTTCCTCCACGAAGGAGGCTGAGTTGTAATTTTGGAGAAGAGAGCAGCCTATTCAGTGGGAAGCACTGCCACTTGCCATGCAGAAGTGAGTCTGGAGATGGGGTGCAAAGCCTTTCATCTCAAAGGCCATGAAAAAGACCCAGCTGAGAGATAAACATGAGAGCTGGGGAAGAGAGATTGGACTGGGGAAGGGGAGAACAAGGAGAGGTTGGAACAGAAGGGCAACAAAAAGATAAAGCCAAGGAAAGGCAAACACAGCCCAGGAACCCAAGAGAGCTGAGTGGCTGAAATATTTCTCAATCGGAGCTTTGATGGTTGAACTTTACCTTGGAATTGGCTTCATGGTCAGGTGGAAAATCCATAGAGTTTACACTCTGCTTCCTCCATGAATATTTTAAGGGGTGGCTCAAGTCCCACTTTCCCCACAGTAGCATGGAGTTGTTCCTTGCTTACAGGTGTTCAGCTGCCCAGCAAACCCCAAAAGCCAGAGGAGCTGGGCTGTGGAGTTTGGAGATTCACCTTCTGCCACAGAGGCTTAAAAAGTGCCTTTGGTTGATGCATTTCTAGAGCATCCAGAGAATTACTCAGGAGAAGGGAATGGATGAGATGTAGAAAGTGGTATCTTCACCCACCGTGTGAGGTTTGGACCTCCTGCTTAAGGCTGCTTAACTGAAGTCCGTGCTGCCTGCAATTTCAAAGCCTGGTCCTGATTTCCAGTGCCTTTACGAACAGAGTCTGGGTTTGGGCTTGTAGCTGAGCACAGTTCAAGCCTTCATCCCTGTTAGTTCAGACAGAGCAGGCTAGAGGGTTGGTGCAAGTCAGTGAAACACTAGTAAAATATGTCCCTGCTTGTCACCGTGCCTGTGGTTTTTAATCGGTAACGAGCTCAAAGCCCAGGGATCTTTCCAAGTATGTTTTGTTCCATTTTTGGTCCTTTCCCTTTCCTCAGCAGCCTCCCTGCCATCCAGTCAGTACCTTCACTTGAATCACTTGATCAAATCTGACAAAGGCAAGGTGATCTCGTAGACCTTTTGGTTGTTTAATCGATTTGTGGAAACTGATGGAAGGGAGAAGAAGGACCTGGATTTTGCCTCTGAGTTGAGGCCACAGCCCCTTCACTGCTGGGCAGTGCGTAGGGCACCCTGTCCTTCCTCACCTGGGACAGTGTAGATATGTGGTATGGGAAAATTCTTCAAGCAAACAGGTTTCATCTGGTCTGTCACCTCTGTTTTTTTTAATCTGTACAGTTAAAAATCCCTTCTTTCAGCACATTTGAAGATATATCCCTTCAGGACATTGTTTTGCCTTCTCATGTCCCTTTTTGAACAGATTCCAAATGAGATTTTTCTCAAATTGCTGAGGTACAACCCTAGATGTGACTCCCCTCTAAGACCAGGTAACTTAATATACTGCTACATCTGGGTACACTGACATGTGACAGTATAAAGCAACCTGTATTTAATAACCTCTGTTTTGGGTGCTTGGAGCACCATCTTCTCTAGCTCCACGGGAGCTGGTACACAGAAGGGATGAGTCTGCACCATCATTCCTAAACTTTTACTGTTGCATCCAGTTTACTTTCAGTAACTTACTCAAAAATTTAGATAGCGAATGCTGTAATCGTTGGAAAAACACAGACCTGTTTTGTTTTTTTTTCCCCAGATCATCCACATGTTTAGGAGTGAAAATACTTTCACAGCTGATGACTGGTTTCCATGCACCCCACAGCTCTGGGAGTCCCCACGGATCTGTAATTGTCTGAGTCACTTTGGGTCACCAAACAAACAGGTTATTTCAGTCACTGCACATTAAACTTCAGTGAGTCTCTAAACTGAGGGTTTGCTGTCGCAGAGAGCTGCTGTGGGATGGGCTTGGGAGACAGGATTTGGTAGTCCTTCATCAGGGCACTTGCAGGTAAGGGCACCAGGGTCATACAGTCATAGAGTCACAGAATGAGTTGGGTTGGAAGGGACCTTTAAAGGTCATTTAGTCCAAACACCCTGTAGGAAGCAGGGACATCTTTAACTAGATCAGGTTGCTCGGAGCCCCATCAAGCCTGACCTGGGATGCCTCCAGGGATGGAGCCTCCACCACTTCTCTGGACAACCTGTTCCAAGGTCATTAGGGCATTTGAGACAGCCAGAAACTAGGGTGGTGGGGAAAACCGAGTCCCTTTGCTAATGAAAGAGCTTTATTTTTATCTCCAATTCAGAGTGATGGCCATAAGACATTGGCTGGGGCCAGAAGCTCTCACCTACTGCATGGACAATGCAAGTGAGGAGGGCTTTGTTGTTCAAGGCCCATTAAACATACTTTGATGGCTCATAGCAAAGGACAAATTAGTTAAATCTTGCCAGCTGCTTATTTATTTATTTATTTAACCTTGGAAGACATCAGGGCTTGTCCAAAGTTGCAAACTGGGAACTCTGGCGAATAGTTTGGGCAAGTCACTTGCTCCTCAGAGGGACCGTGCTGGGTGGCATCTTGAGACTTGTCTTCTAGAGAGTGTTTTGCCTATTAGGCTTCTCCGAGTGACTTAGCCTAGCTGAAGTACAGCATCAGAGCCTCTCCTTTTGTTTTCTCTGGAGTAAAAGTAAGTGAGGTAAGGCCTGGCTGCTGGTGCAATGAGTTTTGCTATTGCAAATCTAGTTGTAAACTGCCACCTGAAGGTGCAAAATAGCTTCTTGTGCCAGAAACATGGACTTCTTGTCACTATGGGGAATTTCTTCTTGTTGCTTTGAAGCAGAGGTCACCAAAAGTGGCATCTCACACTGAAAACCAATGATTTGGAGATAGAACTCTTATTGGCACGAGCAGTTGAGCTGCGAGAAACAGATTTTTGTTTGTTTGTTTGTGTGACTTAGTTACAGAACCAAACATTTGTAAAAAGTTTAGGTTTCGCTCCAGCCAAGTTTAAATTTTTTAGCTTTCTTTCAATAACCCAAGAAACTGAAAAAAAAAAACCAGTCATGTGTCGAGCCAAATGTTCTTCTGGTTTAAAGCAAAACATTTTATTTTCAGGCCTTTGTACAAAAAGCAAAGAACCAAATAGCTGTGTGGAAGTGGTAGCTGCCTTATATGCAAAGGCTCATCTTTCTGGATGTTTACTCATGGTGAAGAAAACTTAGATGCAATTTCCTTCCCCGCTGGTGGAGGGTCCATCTTCAAAACTCTTTTCCTAAGACAACTAGTCCCACCCCAAAGCTGTATAATATTCAGCAGAGGATGTTCTTCAAATCTACTTCTTAGCACTTTGTATGACAAAAGCCTAAAAATGCTTTCTGCCACAGAAGGAGAGAGCGTGGTGTTCTCTCTCTTGCCTGTAGATTAGATTTGTCAATATTCATGTTTATGTATGAAAAGTTTAATAGTGTCAGTAAGAGAAAATGAAAAATCCCACCAGAGGTCTATAACAGGGTGATTCAGAGGGCACATTGCAGCCTGTATCTACACTGGGAATATATTTTGCCCAGAGCTCAGCAGAGCATGATGCTTCCCACATTTCTGTTTTGTGTCTCCTACAGGTCACCTTCTCCTGGGAGGCAGGTGAAGCTGGGTGCTGCCATCTCCAGCAGTAGGAGGTGGAGCGTGGTGCTTGGCTGGCCCATGGGACATCACGCTGCTCCTGAGGAGGTGACCTCAGTAAGATAATCCACAGGGCTTTGGTAATGCTTAATTGTGTAGCTCTGTCCTGTGGTCTGGTGGTTTGGGACAGGAGAATGGGAGATGATCAGATGGCCCCGGGAAGAGGAAGAGATTGAAGTGGGGTCCCTCATAGTCTGAGTGAATGTACTAACCATGACGCTATTAGATGAAAGAAAGGGGTGTTGATGTGTGTAAGGGAGAAACAATCATAACTGCATTTTTGTGTAGATTTACTCTCTACTGCAAAAAAATAGCCTGGCCTTCTCTGCTAAGAAGTCACAGTCTCCCATTCAAATTTTTGGGCTCTCTGCTCAGAATGACCTTTAATTGTGTTAAAGTCTTGGCAAATCTGTTTGGGGGAGAGCGGTAGCCAGAAGGGAATGGCTCCTTATGTAAAGCTGAGAGACATGAATAGTTCAAGGCAGCTGTGGGGATTAATGCTTTGCAGGGCGGCTCTTTGTCTTGGGCCATGGTAAGGACTGGTATTTGGCACTCTGTTTTGTTGCATATTTTATGGTCTGGAAGAGGTCTTAACATCTTTTATAATGTAGTCACTCCACAATGGCCCTCTTCAGCGGGGCTGAGAGCTCATCGGTAGGGCTGAATGAAAGCATGCGCTATTTTCTTTTTTTGTATGTGTGTATGCGGCAGGATGCTCTCCACCAAAGAATTCTTTCCAGGTAGAGGTAAAAGACTTGCTTCTAGGATCTGAGATTTCAAAGGTCATAAGATTTGAGGTGGAGTTGTGAGTTTTGGCGAGATAACACAAGTTTTTAGTTTGGTTTCTGCTTTCAGAATGGGAACATGCTGATGTAGTGAGCCTTTGGCACAAGGCACTGGGGTCTGAGGCCATGACCAATGCTTTCCAAGGCCAGATTTAGGGATACAAAAACTGTCCTTAGTAGACGTCAGCTCAGGATATTCAGCAGTAGGATCTCTCACTCATGGTAAAGGAGATGATTTTGAGCCTTGTTGGATGACTTGACCTCTGAAGTCAACTGCTGTTGCTCTATGTCAGCGAGCATCGCTGCATTTTAGGCAAACAGAAGACATCTTGGATATATGTCCTACCCACAGAAGCTTGCTGCTGTACCAATTGTTATTCCAAATTTCCTTCAAGAAGCTTCTTTCCTACAGTTCATTTCCTCTTTCCAGCATATTTTTTGCTTTTCACTTGTGTATCACAATGGCATTTCTCTCTTCTGTCTCAACCTTTGCTTTGTAAAAGCTTGTAGCATGTCTGACCACTGCTGTTGTTAAGTCGGAGGGACAAATCAGATGCATCCTCCTGCTAGGCTGTAGGAAATCTGGAGGGATGTGGTCCCGTTTGGAAAGTTTGTGGAGGGGAAATGCACGTTCTGTGAGATCATCTACTGCAATATCTGTTGGGAGGGACTAGAGATGCCATGAGCAGCGCTCAGCTCATCAAACCCTGTCTGACAGGAAAAGGAATTCCTGTGCAATAAAAATTAAGATAATTGCCTATGATTTTATGATTCATTGTGGAGGGTATTTTCATACACATTAGTGGACGAGAGGTCAAATTCAAAGAACATAAGATCAAGGCCTGGGAGAGGCAACTTTGTTTTTCTTTAAATTACCATTTTTTTTTTTATATAGATGCTGTTAGATTCTGGAGTAAGTCTCCACTTAACTTTTCTAGAAAAAGTTTAAAAATCCTAAAAACTGTGGGAGCTCTGAGCAAAGGGAATGTAACTTTTCCACCTCTTCCACATCTGTTGAGGAAGCTATTCTACATATACTGATGAAGAAAACAGCTTTTTTTCTTCTGGTATCTCAAAACAAAAATCTGAGTAATTCACCTTGCCCCATCTGACACCTCAGTCAGGAGAGCAGCACCTGAGAAGGGCCAGACCTGCTCATTTCTGGATGTGAAGATACTGAGAAGATGGAGTTTAAAGGAGTCACAGTGGAGAAATCAAAGTGAAGAAGTATCTGGTCCTCACCCTTTATCTGTTCTGATCCTGCCTGAACAAACTTCACATCAAGGGACAGTGAAAGTAAAGTGTGATTTTCTTGTTAAAGAGTGAAAATTAAGAAAGAGAAAAAGGCAGGAGGAATGAGAACTATTACAGGTGCAAGACTGTGAGGCTTTTGTGGTTGGAGTAAGGGCAGTTTGATGGAGGATGAGTAGAGCTGTGCAGAAGACCCTGTTTTGCTCTTAGTCTTCCACTTCTCTACAAATACATGTAAGCTCAGGACTATTGGCATTAGATTCATCATAAAGTTTGCTAGGAGAGGTAGTGGAGAATGGAGTAAGAGGGAAAAGAAGGTATGAGGAGACACCTTCAAAATTAAGAGAAACGCGCTTGCTGATGTTGACCATGGACTTGGAAGACCTTGGCTCTGTCCTGAGGTCAACCATAAGGCAACATGCAAAGGTTTCAGCTGCTACCTTTACTTTGCAGTTGTAACAGGCTACGAGCATGCACACTCAGCTCTCAGCTCAAACCCTAAGCCCATCACTGTATTTGCGAGTGCCTGTATATCTATATAGTCTATATATAGATATATATATAGTCTATATATCTCTATAGACTTCCAGTGTGTGATGGCCACATCAGATCTTTACAGCTGCTCAGGGAAGCTAGAGGTCTGTGTGAGATAAGAGAACCCTTTGACTGAGTCCTGTGAGTGTTAGAGAGCCTGTCCTGTCAGTCTGAAGTGCTACATGAAATACATTAGGTCTCCATCTGGTAAATTGTTGCCGTCTTTCCACCAAAGGGAACTAAGAAGGAGATAAGCAGGGCGCCTTTACCCAAAAACATTATCTTCTCATCTGCTTTGGGTCTGCTAAAGGCTAGCACTGGCATATGAGGAGCACAGATTTGCAGGCAACTGTTTCTATCTGCAAGAGGCAGGCAGTGATCATGCAGTCAAACACCACCTCACGGCTGGAATACGCGTAGGATGAGCAGAAGCCCAGATCGGGGTTTCCAGGCAATGTATTGCTGACAGACAGGATTCCCGAAGACTCAGACTCATTCAGATTTTGATCTCTGCTTGTTTTATGCAGTAGTCCAAGGGGTCCTCAAAAGACTATGTTTTGCCACTCTGTCCTTCCAGAGAGACCTCGTGTCAGTTTGATGCAGAGGGTCCTTGGACTGAAGTGCTGCCTGAGCAGCAGTCATTGTCTATATGCTCATCTCCTTCAGCTGCACTGTCCAAGGAATGTGTTCTTTTCTCTCTTGTCTCCTGCTTAGTATTGTCTCCTCCTGTTTGTCCTTGATTTTATCAGCTGAGAATGTGCGTTGTCTACAATGGATTTTTGAATGAATGCCTTTTGGCCAGCTGGTGCTGTCGGCATTTTGGTGCAGACTAGTGTGAAGAAAGGAGAAGGAATTGGATTCAGGACTCTAAAAAATGAAACCACCTCATTTTTCATCCCCTTTGATTAACTCACTAGTTTATTTGCCTGTAACAATGACAAATGACGCCACCAGCTGATGCTATCACATTTGGCAGAGTCAGCCTATTTTTGAACTCGGCAATTAAAACTCTACACGGGACAGATTTATGGTAACGTTTCACAAACTCTTGGGGGAAAAAAAGTCTTTGACAGATACAAGCTAAGCAGGAATCTGAAAGGTTCTTAACAGCGAGAACAAATAGTTCCTTTACGTCCTACTTATTTATTCTACTAATATCCACTAATGCTACTCACTATCACGATCATAGGACGTCTGTGGTTTTTTGTCCCTTTTACTGTCAGTTTAATCCTGCTCTTAATTACACCAGTGTAAATTAGGAGCACTTGCACAGAAACTAACTGCACTGGCTTTACAGTAGTACGGGCTCCAGAGAGGCTTAAAATGCCTCATCCAGGCAGCTGAGGACAAGTAGTTGCTTGTTGAAGGAGAAATCTCACCTTTCCCTTAAAATTCGCTTGTTGCCTTCATGGCTTTTTTGAGAGCCTCTCTGAACGCAGAAGGCTCAAACCAAGAAAGCAAACTAAAACTCCAAATGTATTCTTTCCCTCTTTTTATTATTAATTCAGAGGAGCCTGGGAAGGTGTCTCATGTTTGTTGAGTACCTGGTCAGATACTACTGAATGCAAAGGCTTTGCAAGGAGATGACAACACACCACGTCTGTTGCATCCATTAGTGCCAACAACAGCTTTGTGTGCAGAGATGCTCTGCATGTGGGATGGACCCAAACCTACTCCTTTCCTGAATCACGTCTGAATTTTACAGGCAGTGAAGTGGAACAGACATCTCCAACTCCCCTAAACTACTTGAAATGCTGCATTAGCCCTCCATGAGTCCCACTTAGTGTCTTAAAGTCCAATTTAATTCCCATCATGGCTACAGCAAGTGTGGTAAAACTTTGACTCTGCAAGCCTCATCCCTGCAAGCCATGGCATATAACCCTTGTCTGGGAAGATGGGGCAGGAGGAAACCTTCAGGAGAAGCTCCAAACGTGGCTAGCAGGAGGACAGAGGGTTCCCATGAAGCATTACAGGACTGGAGCAAGAAGACCATTGGGACGTTTTCTTCCCCACGCAGATGCAGAGGACTGTGGGTGGGGGGTTATTGTGTTCAGATCCACTTTAATGGGAAACACTCCTAATAAAAACCGAGATGTGATCACCCACGTTTGCTGGCATTTGCCATGCCCCACATGCAGGAGAAGGACCAGTAACAACACACCTGGTCCTCCAGAGGAGACACAGGTGGACCTAAAGGCTCTGCCTTCACCACGAAGCCTAAATTCATGGATTACAGGCAAAGCCAGCAAAGTGAACGTTGTAAGCCCATGTTGTAAGGCCATGCTGTAAGCCCAACCTGTACAAAGTAATTCACTCGTCCACCCCTCCCACACCCTGTAAGTAATTCATTTGGCACATCTGCTAATGCTCCTTGTCTCTCTCTGCTGCCCATGGCTTTTGTTTAAATGTTAATATCGCGTGTGTTACCTTTTATCTGGAGATGAAGATGGATTGCTGTGTCAGGCTGGATTTAAATTCATCTTGCTGCTAAAAATTCATAATTATATTGAAGGGTTGCATGAAGTCCAAGACCTCTCAGAGCTACTGTGGTTAATTAGCTGCTACAGATATTGTGCATTCAATCAAATCATTCTCACTGCATTAAATTAAGTTATTAAACATTTGAAATAGTTGAGATATTAGCCATGTTTGATTGCTAGAAGGTCACACACTTCGTTACTCATCTAGGCCAAGTATTGTGTGCAGGGCAATTTAAGTGCAAATGGATTTGCAGGTTGAAGAGCCCTCTGAGATGGCATTTGCTAATGGCTGGTAGATTTGCACAGACACTGGGAAGGTAGGCAGAAGCGGAGACTGAGATCTTCATGAAAGCAATGAGTTCCTCATGCAGTAGATCAAGAGAGATCTGTCCTTGTTTACGGGCTCCATCAAGCAAACAGCCTTTATGAGGGACCAATTGAAAAGGTCCTGTCAGGCTATTTGAAGGAACGGAGAGGATTACTCCAAATAAATTCAGATGGAAGTGAAGAGATAGCTTTGGATATGAAATTGGAATTGGGTGGGGAACTGCTACACGCAAAGAGAAATGATGTCTTTGTGCTACTGCTCTAGAAAATGTTAGCTTTTGTCCTTGTCCTTCTTCTCCAAGGGCCTTGTCTCTCACACCGTCCTTCATGCCAGGAGGTCTGAGTGGATCCCATGTCCTATCCTGGCCGTTGCCAGGTGCTGCGTGTGTGACTCCCGCTGAGCTCCTCACAGTCAGAGCTACACCTCGCTGTGATGCGCTGGGACACCTACACATCAGAAACAACCAGGGCACGACTCTACCTGCACGAGTCAACTGGACCTGGTGGGTAGCTTGCAGGGTGGAGATGGCACTGCACTGGTGGCGGTGACATATTCCCCAGTTGCAACCTTTCCCTGTTTTCTTAATCAGCTTTTGTCCTGCTACATCACTAAACGCATTGCTGATCCACGGCTAGGAGCTGCATGTGCTCTTCCTCACAACTCTAGTTCCTCTCCCTCTCCATTCATGCTGGCTCCTCTCTTTGCCTCTCCTGCGTTTGGCTCTCTGCTCCCTCCTGTGCATGAGCCATCCCTGCTGGCCACCAGCTTGTTGCTGGGAGGGAAGAACAGCTTTGGAGATGCTAATGGCCATTTCACATGCAATCAAAAATCTTGTGACCGTAGACAGGGAAGACATCTCGTAAAGGTGTATTTAGTAGCACAGACAGGCAGAAGAAAGCCCCAGAGCTGTGGGCTGGGCTCTGCCCAGTTTATCTGAAGGCATCATGCAATGTGGCTGAGACACGGTGAGGTAGTTAACACAGTTGCCATCATTTTAGAGATGGGGAAACTGAGGCAGGAGGTTACTCAAGGTTACAGACAACAGAAAGCTTCTCTTTTCAGGAGACAAACCCAAAGCTTTTCCATCACGCAAAGCCCACTTCAGTGTTTTATTTGGAATATTAAAGACAGATGTCAGCCCTTCTGCACGGGGATGATGCTGAAACATGGGGCCCGTATTTCAAAGCAACCCAACAGATTCTCCCTCCTTAGCAGCTCTCACCTGCCACCTCCATGTCCCTCATGAGGGTCAGGGGCTGGTTACGAGGATGAGGCAAGGGAGGCAGCAGTGAATATTCAATTCTCCAAGAAAACCACAGGCAGCTGTATCATTACCCTTGCTTCTTGCTCCAGGTTCTCCTCAGAAATCAATATTGTTCCTGCCCCTCTGCAGGAATGCGGTGAGCTTGTCTTCACCGATCTTTCTTTTGGAAAAAATACAGAGGAGAAGAGGTTATTGTTTCTCTCTCCGCTGGACATGTGCTATCTCCCAGCCCGGCAGCCTGCAGCTGGTTTGCTTTGTCAGACGGTTTTGGCTTAGCTGCTGTGATAATTACACAGCTGGGCAGTGGGAAATCCCGCCCAGTAGCTGACGCCTGCCTAATCGCTGCCGGTTGTGTTCGGAGACTCGAGGACCTGCTGTAATAACACCGCCACTTAATTAGTCTTTTCCTGAGTAACGGCTTTGGAAAGCAAAGGAATCACTGCTTCCTAGATCCTCTTAACTATGTGAGTACACGATGGGTGAAAACAGGACCGATAAAGAACCATGAAGGGAGCGTATGCAGCTCACTGTCAGACCGTGGCCCTGCCTCAGTTTCCCCTTCTTGGGTTTCTTGCTATCTGTTGTAGAGACAATCCAAATGACACCCACTTCTGGGGCATGGTTTATTGTAAGGACATTACAATTCAAGTGTCAGAATCAATTAATATAAATATTTCCTTCTCTCCCAGGGCTTTCTGCCATTCCATCCACCTCTCCATCTGTGAGGCTTTCATCACGATCAGCTCCAGCTCACCTTCCAGGCTAACTGCTCTGCCTAAGGGTCTCTAAAACCAGCCAGTGCTGGCACTTCAGCTTGTTTCTAGGTTTGTATTAATGACAGAATGTCTTTTCTGTATTTGGATTCAGATGCACGACTTAACAGTAAGCTGAATCACAGTAATTTACTGTGCCTCTGCTTTCACCCTGTTGCAAGTAGGAAACCTTTCACGGAGATTTAAACTAATTTATTCCCCTTGCCTTGCTTGCCTTGGGCTTAGGAGACAACACTGTTAATCATGACTCAGCTGACAGGCAACATTGCACTATGTTAGGACTTATAAAAACTTCGCTGAAAATCAGATTAAAAGTAGCTCAAGGACCATTATTATCCCAATGTAGAAAACAAAAAAGAAGAAAAGCAAAAGTAAAATCTCACTTGCTCCTTTTCCTCACCAACCACTTAGCCCTCTTAGTCCTTCTTTACCACCTTCTCTTCACTTGCCCTGTGAGAACATATCAGCCTCTCATACTCTCCTTCTTATCCCTGACCTATCCCCATCTCCTGACAGACACCTTCATCCTCATAACCAACCCCTCAACTGCCTCATCCCCACTCACCCGTTCCTTATTCTTTCCTTTCTCCAACCCACTCCAAATCCATCTCTTCCTGTCATCAGTTCTCATCTTGGCCAATCCCTCCAAACACCCTGCTCAAAGTCCTCCAAGCTGGCACTGTTGCTGTGTGGCAGTCCCATTTTTGCCTAAATTTGAGACTCTTCATCTCTCCTCT
This sequence comes from Trogon surrucura, assembly GCA_020746105.1. Lineage (NCBI taxonomy): Eukaryota > Metazoa > Chordata > Aves > Trogoniformes > Trogonidae > Trogon > Trogon surrucura. Next base: position 75,419,388 of record CM036620.1, on the reverse strand, counting down.
GCCCTCTGGCATACTCTCACACTTACACTGACATGCACTGTTGCCTTCCCTGTGTTGACCTTCCTTCTTCTGGCCTTGCTCACAGAAGTCCTAGCTTTGTCAGAGTCATCAAATATCTAGTTCAGTGTCTCAACCAAAGAAAACGTCTAAACAGACCTCGAAAGCAAGACAAGGAGATATTTCCAGGAAAAAAAAAAAAAAGCAGCCATAAAATGGCTCTGCTTTATTATAAAGACTCTAAGATCTTTTAGTTTTAACTGGGCAAAGGATGTCTCTTCCAATGGCCATTTAATGGGAGATTGGTTGGAAGAGTGAACTTCAAATCCTGGTCCAAATCTGCACTCATGGAACTTCAGGACATTGAGATTTGTTATTGTAGTTTGCATCAGCCCCATTAAAGTGCAGTCTTAAGCTCCGGCATGCAGACTCCAGCCCAAATTTCCCTCACTTCTGTGCAGTTTCTGGTTTCATCATTGGGTCTGATCAAAGTTATCCCTGGAGACAGGGTGCAAACACTTCTCAGTTCTGAACTGGGTTCACTGTTCAGTTTAATGCTTGGGGTAGAAAAGTGTTAAAGCTCTTCATTTTCTTTGTAGTGGTACCATTGCATCATTGCATTTGTGTCAGAACTCCACAAAATCTAATATCTCCTGTCCATTTTTCATGTCTACTTTTCTTGAATATTAATGCAAACTGTATCAGCCATGTATCTGCCATTAATGCAAACTGTATCGGCCAGAAAGAGATGGATGTGCTGGAATGTGTCCAGAGAAGGGCCACGAGGATGCTCAGAGGGCTGGAGCACCTCTCCTGTGAAGACAGACTGAGAGAGTTGGGGTTGCTCAGTCTGCAGAAAAGAAGGCTCCGAGGAGACCTTATCGTGGCCTTCCAGTATCTCAAGGGGGCTACAAGAAAGCTGGGAAGGGGCTTGTTAGGATGTCGGATAGTGATAGGACTAGAGGGAATGGACTAAAGCTAGAGATGGATCGGTTCAGATTGGACGTGAGAAAGAAGTTCTTCCCCATGAGGGTGGTGAGACCCTGGCACAGGTTGCCCAGGGTGGGGGTGGAAGCCCCATCCCTGGAAGTTTTTAAGGCCAGGCTGGATGGGGCTCTGGGCAGCCTGATCTAGTGGGGGATGTCCCTGCCCATGTCAGCGGGGTTGGAACTAGATGATCTTCAAGGTCCCTCCCAACCCTGACAATTCTATGATTCTACGTACTTTGTGGAGCTTGTGGTGGACTCAGGGTAAATGAACCTGTGGGTAAATGATGTTTGGGCACTTTGATGGACAGGTACTAGCACCTTCATCTCCCAGAGCCATGAGCCCAAATGTCGTCCAAGTACGAGAACTGCTGAATCTAGACTCCAGATACCTGTTTTCCTTTGCTACATTTCCTAGTTTTCATAGAAATACTTGGTATTTTGTAGAAAAAGCTTAAGCCACTTCCACCTCAGAGCTGTTTGTCCTCAGGAGGGTCAGCACAGCTGCTCCACAGCTGTAAAGCTTGGCCATGTGGTGGTCAAAACCAGACCATGGTCACAGCCCTGACTCCCATGGGTGAGAAAAGTGAGATGAGGAGAGGAGATAAAGCAAGGGTGTGATAGTCCCTCCAAGGGATCTACTTACAGAGCTGGATGGAAATGTTCATTCAAAACATTCTGTTTGCTGAAAATGCCTTAAAAAAAAAAATCTGTGGGAAATGTCCAATTTCAAAACAATTTTAGGGTTTTCATTGAGAAAGAAAAGCTTGAAAAATGTGTAATTTTTTTTGGCAAAAGAAAGCTAAGGAGTTTGGCAAAAATCCAAAACAAAACCAAAACCCCGAAACCCCAAATTGTTTTGGTTTGTGGCCAAAAAAATTCCAGTTTTTGATCTCCAGAAACCAAACATTTCAGTTCTTGATTTTAAAATGAAAATCCCTGAACTTCTGCAGAAAAAACATTAAGCTAAGCTTTTTTTTTTTCACTGATTGTCTTTCATAGCAACAGAAACAATTTCTACCTTTGCCTTTTTCCTCCCTGGATGGATGTGCCTGCAACTGTGAAGGGCCATTTGCAAGCTCCCTTTGCGTGTCAACCTGAGCTGCCGCGTTTTCTCTTCCTGGCTTGGCTCCTCCAGCCATGGCTGCCTGCCCACCGCTGGCTGAACGCCGGCAGGTGCGAGCATCCTCTGCAAAATACTTTGGACCTTCATCTTCCAGAGATGTCAGTAGCATCTGAGGATGGCAAACACAACGTGGGAGTAGCTTGGCGTCAAGCAGGATATGGCCCTCCATAAAACTACATTACCTTAGTGGGAAAGTCTGGATTATGCCACAGGTTTTGGCTTCTTAATTGTGACTTTCCAGCCTTGCTTCCCACCCGCCGTGCCTAGGATTACACTTGTTTTAGGTTGCATGTTCTGCATTGCTGTGTTCCAGCTTGGATACACTCCCTTCATGTGGCAGATCTAGTTAACATCCTTTTGGAGCTCTCAAGCTACCTCTGACCCTGCAGATGCTAGAAGTTAGCAGTTCTGCTCTAGTTGCTGTGATTCTCATTACTTCAGTGTAGACAGGACCTGTTTGCACCTTGAAAGCTTTGAAATCTTTAAGGGGGATCAGCTATGGAGAGTTTGATGGTGGTGGTGGTTGGGTTTTTTCCTTCTCAACGATGCTAAGTGCAAGTACCTACCAATAACTTCACTGGAGCTATGTGAGTGGGGCACCTGTGGAGGCTCAGCCAACTTTTTGCCCTTTACCGTGCCACTGAAGTCATTGCCAAATATAAAGCCAGGCCCTTCTGGATTTTCTTCTCGGTTTCAGATGTGAAGGTGACCAGCTGTTGATTGAGTGTTGCAGAGATCTTTGGAGAACAGTATGCGTTCAGCTTGGAGATGAAGGGCTAAATTCAGACCATTTGTGTTTTTGGCATGGTGCTCGCCCTCATCGACTCTGTTTGCTTTAGAAGTCTGACTAGCTGGCATGCCCTGGATGCTGGCTAATGCGGATTAATTCTGACTCTCTTCAGGCTTCAAGGAAACAGATTGTGGAGGGGTTTTCATCATAAGGGGAATTAAAGAAGCTAGAAAAGTATCTTAACCCAAACCACGTCACCCATTGCTTTCAATCAGGAAGGAGGATAGATGAGATTAACCTCAAAAACCCCTCGGCTTCCTCGCGGAGACCGTAAACCACAGTGCCCAAGTGAGAGAGGAATGCAGGAAGAGAATCATTTTTATGTGGACATGTAAGGAACTGGACTTAGACCACCAAGCCCATTCCACATTGGCCACCGAACAGTCATCAGAGGGTGTTGACTTTTGACCACTACTGTTTTCGTTAACAGGGAAAATAAAACCATATGTTGCCTAAGTAGATGCACAAAACTTTTCTCCAAATCCCCACAGACAAACTGTCAGCAGCAAAAGTATTTACTTTGGTAATGCAGCTGGGCTTAATCCCAGCCCCATTGTGTTTGTGCATGCCTTTTCACCACTGAGCTCAATAACACGCTGTTTGCGAAGAGGGTGAATGAATGTGTGCAGTATGATTTCGGTTATTAGGCCTATCGGTTACAGCGCGAGACAAAAGGCTGGAGTCAACAATGGTAGCACTACATGGGCACTGCTTCGAGTTAGGCTAAATGGAAATCTTAGTCATCAGTCACGTCAGCTAGCCATCAGCTTGAGGTAGGCCAGCGGGACTTGGCCCGGTGGTGCGGATCCTCAGCTGGCTTAAATCAGCGTAAATCCAGCGTAGTCCAAGGAGCCACAGCTGAGGATTCTGGCGCCTACTGTCTTTTTGTGAGTTTAGTGGTTGCTGAATACTTAATTCTGTGGGCTGCAGGCTCCCACAGATGAGCAATGGAGGCTGCTTCTTCCCCGCCAGCGGGACGGCAAACCTCAGCGGGGTCCCTGGCTGGGACTTCCGCAGGTACCAGCCTTCATTTGAGGGTTGAGGTCCTGGGTGGTTTCTCCTCCTCTCCCTCCCACTGTCCTGGGGAAAGTGGCGTCTCCAAGTTGAACGAGCTGGGCTGAAGGCAAGAGCAGTAGTTGGGTGGATATGCTAGTGTATGGGGGTTGGGTGCTCATGTTAAGTAGATTTATAATTTTAGGGGTTTCAGGCAGTGAATCAGTGACGATGAAGATAATGCAGAACACGCTACAGCTCTGATCTCAGGCTAGGTACTCTACAGTGTTCTCTTCGTGGAGGACATGTCCAGAAATGAGCTGCCTCCGTGTATGACAGGCTGACAGGCAAAGAACATGTCGCATGTATTTCTGCAGGGCTTTGGCTTGTGCATGCATTTTAAATGGTGCCATCACTGAGTTTTTGATGCTGTCTGTGGCTTGGGCATGGTGTCATAGGGAGACACCCAAATTAAACAAACTCATCCACAGACTGGAGTCAGACCAAGGGTTGGACTTGATGATCTCTGAGGTCTTTTCCAACCCAATCGATTCTATGATTCTACGATTATATGATTCTATGTACTGGTATGGTACGAATCCAGCCCATAGCAGGAACATGTTTTGCTTCAGGGTTGGCTGGAATAATGGGCTCCTTTTCTTGGATATATCAGTTCTGACATTCTCTTCCTTGGGCAGGAGACAAAAAAGAGAAGAGACAGAACTGCTCAATGGGTGATGATGGGGCAAAGGGAGAAAAAAATTGTGTGAAATTTATGTGGAAGGTGAGGAAAGACTGGAAAGATTTTGCGGAAATGGAGGTTTTCCATGCAAGGCATGGAGATGTGCAAACATGGCATTGGGAGTTATGTATGATTTGAGCGAATGGGCGAGAGAACACTAAGGTAGGTGACCATCCATGGCCAGCATTTGTGTGAGACACCTGAGATCACAGAATTACAGAGTCATAGAATCATAGAATGTCAGGGGTTGGAAGTGACCTCCAGAGATCATCCAGTCCAACCCTCTGCCAGAGCAGGATCCCCCAGGGCAGCCACATAGGAACACGTCCAGGCGGGGTTTGAAAGTCTCCAGAGAAGGAGACTCCACACCCTCTCTGGGCAGCCTGGGCCAGGGCTCCGGCACCCTCACATTAAAGAATTTTCTCCTCATGTTGAGGTGGAACTTCCGATGTTCTAACTTTAACCCACTATTTCTTGTTAATTTGCTGGGCACCAATAAAAATAACTCTTAAATGTCATCAATTCAATAACATTTTAAAGAGACTTTTCTTGTACTCTAGGTCACTTAACAAGGATGAATTGGGCCACCTGCCATGTCTTCAGCCCAACACCTGCAGGTCTCTCACTCCCTCTGGTTAGGAAGCACACAGACATGAGATAAGCAAACAATCTTTCCTGTCAGCCACCTAATGGAGTCAACTAAGAATTTTAAAAGGTACGCACTGGGACAAGTTCTGTTATTATAGAGTTAATTCAGTGGAATGCACTAAAGTGCAAAGTAGATGGGGATGCTGGCCAGGTTCGGTGCCTGATTTGCAACTTCCCCAGCACCTACTTCAAACCCTTAGCATTCATAACCCTCAAACACGAGGTTGCTGTCACTGCAAAAATCTCCTGGCAAGGATGAGCCTGGTGCTGACACTGGTTTGGTGGCAAGGCGTGCAGGACACCGATCCTCTCCTAAAGGCATCGTGCTGTCAGCGTGCCCTGGTCCCCAGTGTGCTAGGCTGGTGACAGGGCACGATGCGCGCCCTCGTTGCAAACGTACCAAAGGGCTGCTCTGCCAAGTGAAAAGCTGTGGCTGACACAGTCACAGTTTCGGGAAGTGGGGAAAGGCCACCTGCCCTCATCATCACCAGGAGAGCCGCAACATTTCGGCAACGTTAAAGTGGGGGGTTCTTTCTCACACCAATGCAGGTAGAGGTGTGAAAGTGGTTCAGCTCCCATGAAAAGCTGTTTTGACGCCCTCTTCTCATGCTGGAAGTGCTGCATGGAGATGAATTTCTAGCAAACGGAGTCATGCTGTGAGTTTGAGGAACTCTGACCGTGGTTTAGCTCAGTGAAGATTAACCCATTCCCAAACACTGGAAATCAGTGAGGAGAGGAAATTTTGGCCCCTAAGAGGTCAAATTTCTCATTAAAAAGCAAATATAAAGGACTTATTTTCTCATGGTAAAAGGTCGTATCTTCCCAGCTAAGAGAAGATCTGGTTATGCTGACACTTCCATGAGGATGCAAGCTTCTTTCTAATATTCTATGATAAACTATATCAGATTGGTGGTAGACCTAACCAACACGAATCATTTAGAGCAGCAAACAAACCCGTGGCAAGATTGGTGATTTAAAATATCCTCTGTAGAGCTACAGAACAAAGCAAAATACATGTTAAAACTTAGTGATAGTCCCTAAAACATCCCTGTCAATGATTCTGTCAAACATGGGACGCTTGTTTTAGGGCACGTGCCTCAAATAAATAAAACATCATATAAAAAAAACATCGATAAATATTACAGCGCCACCAATTATTTCTGTGACATAAAACCTTGGGGGTAAGTAGATGTATTTTGGGACAGTGGCAGAAGAGGACAAGAAGCACAGGCTGACACACAGTAACTAAACCAGAGAGAAAGCCCAGCACCTTTGACAGGCTCTGCTAGCACACACGTTCAGCATCGCTAAGCTACTGCTGTATCAGAGTATTGCCATCAGTAATGCAATCTGATTAAAACACCGACACTGCACGAGAACGAAACCCGCCCTGTCCTGGAGAGGTTGTGCTCGAGCTGATGGCGCAGCAAGGCCAGGGCAGGGCTGGGAGGCTCTGCAGAAGGAACACTGAAGCTGAAGACAATGAGGCGACCGTTAAAAATTACCCGTGGAAAAATGCAGATATTTTTTCTGGTTTTCTGGGGAGTGGCAAAATGACTTTTTTTTTTGTGGAAGAATTTCAGCTGTCAGCAGAGAAAACGATCCTTTTGATATTTTCCCCCAAAACAATTTTTCCTCTTTTTATTTTTCGTTCAGGCTGGAGACTGCTGTTGCCACGGAATCTTGAGTTTGCATTCGAAATTTCCTATGGGGCGGGACACTGGGAGCTGTTCTAAATACCTCTTTTTATATAGAACTTCTAAACTTCTCAACAATGCCTTCATGCTTCTCCTTCTAGTCACCCAGGAGATAGTCCTCTATCCAAGCTTCTTCTCAAGCAAAGCTGCTTTAAGGGAATCCCAATGCCCTGAGCACTTTCCTGATGTTGCTTGGCAGTTTGCTCTCCTGCTGCTGTGCCAAAACAATTGCTTGTGGGTCGTGCTGCAAATGTTTACTTTTTAAAAAAAATCTCAATTTTTTTCCTCCTTCCCCCAATCTTGGCCACAAGTGTTTTCTTTCATTGACCTGGTTTACAGATGGTGATGTGGGTCTGAAGGAGGAGGACATTCAGGGACCTCTTTAGCTGGTTTTGCCTCTGGAAAAACGTCACGTGGAAGATGTTAGGGGAGCGTTTTCTGGCCAGCGCCGTCATGTTATTGAAGCCATCATCTCTTTGAGATCAGTCCCTGGTGAAACAAGGTCTCCTCTGCTGACCTCAGAGCTGCGTCTTCATATGCCAGTTACCTCCGGTTAATTAAGGTCTGAGCAGCACGATACAGGGATGGTATTGTGTGCTGTCCAGTATTGCTCAGGAAAGGACATGAACACAAGTGCTCCCTGAGCGATCGTGGGCTACCTAATGCCATTTTAAAGGCTTCCCCTGTCTTTGCCTGGCCCTGGTGCCCTGAGCAGACTGAACCACAGGAAAAATTATAAGTGAGTTAAAATGTTCATGACCTCCTCAAGCCAGCAAATATGCTATTTAAAGGAATGTATTATTCCCTGCTGTATCTTCTGGCCTGCACAGGGAGCTTTCGCTAGGGCAGCTGGCAGAGAGAGAGAGAGAGATAGTGCCTTGGATTGCTCACATGGCTTTCCACAGCGTCTCGGCTTGAAAGAGCCTTTGACTGTGCATCTTGCAAAATGTTTTCTCTGAGCTGTCAAAATATGCCTCGGTCAAACCAGAGGAATCTGGAACGTGTTACGCGCCCGTTGGTGCACCGTTACCAACAGAGCTGCAGCCACGCGAGAGAGGGTCACAGCAGCACTCTCCAAGGTTTCGAGAAGACTCTGTGGTCCTCAGGGGATTTCAGAGGTCCTGGAGAGCGCCTCAACCTCTGTCATGGTGGGGACAAGGCTCACACCAGAGGGGGTTCTCCGCAGCGGGGACAAACTTTTCAAAACTCTTGGGTTTGAAAGCAAGCAAGAGAATTTTTACTATCCCATCTTTCAAAGAGGAGTAGGTCCCAGAGCTTTCTTCCTTCCCAAAGCCTGAGAGCACGTATGTTGAGCCTCCCAGCAGACGATGGGAGGAGTGCATAGGCAGGGACAGAGCACCATATGTCACAGTTACAACCTCTGTGGGGACAATCTAGGCTGGGAGCCCTGGGAGGTGATGTAGCTTCCAGACCTCGTGTGGTCTTGTCTTGTCCCAGAAAACATGGTTTGTGGGTCACAGGCCAGCTTGCCCCACTGTGTCTGACCGGTGAAGCTGAGGAGCAGGAGACGAACCATTACAAAGCCTTGTAGATGTGCAAGGCCTCGTCATGGTTTGGGAGTCAACTGGCAGGAGCCCCTTTTATGTGTCTCGTGCCCAGCCCTGAGGACTTGAATGCTGTTGGAGGGGGCTGAGGAACAACAATATCAATTTTTCCTGAGAAAAATGCACCACAAAGCGAACTCTGATAATACAGGGAGGGACAGGCAGGAGAGTGACTTTTAGTAGAATCCCTGAGCATGTCACTGTAGCCTGCTGAGAGCTGCTTGAAGGCACTTTATTTCAAGAAGATATTCTGGTGTTCACGTTGTCTGAAGACAACGAAGTGTGGCCTCAAGTATGGCCTGAGGGTGTCCTTCAGAGCCTCGTGCTCTTGGCCAGACTTGGTGGCTTGCCTTGGCTGCTGGATCCCTCCCGACAGTGCCAGGCTGACAGCTCCGAGGGTGCCAGCCGCGTCCCCTGGGCAGCCCTGGGGACTAAGTTCTTCCGAGCCACTTGCTGAGGGGAATGCAGACATAGTGTTTCCATGAGTAAGCCTCGCTTGCAGGGGTGCATGTTTGCAGGATGAGGCCATGGAGTGAATTAGCGAGCTCCAAGCCCGTGGCAGAGCCGGTGAGGGACACGTGGCGTGGCGAGCTGGGCAAATGCACACTCCAGAGCTTTTAATTTCACGCTTCTTGAGCAAGCACACTTTTTTTCGGTAAAAGCTGCAAGACTCTTGAGGGTTTTATTTCTGTATTGAATTTTGCATTTCTTTAAAAGTAGAAAAGGCTAAAAATGGGGGTGATACAGAGCTGGGGCAGATTTGTGTGTGGGTTGGGGCAAGTGGCATCCTTCTGGTTTGCACTTACAGTGTGCACAACGTGGTGTGATCCTGCCCCGTGCATCTGAGATGGCGCGTGTCGCTCAGCATTCAAAAATACACTTTGCAGACATCTTGCTCAGGTGGAGCTCTGGCCCTTCCCTTCTTAGCACAGTCGATAAAAGACAAAGTGGGGTGTGATAGGGACCAAGCAAGGTCAGGGAGGGTGAGGGTTAGTACACCCAAATGGCAGATCCCCATTCGAGTCCTGATGGCAGCCTCATGTCAGGTTAATTCCACAGCACCAGAGTGGAAACGCTCCCACCAGGACTAATTAGTCTGGATTTTGGAGGATGCTGATGTGGCCACATCATTTCCAGGTCTGAGGCCACCTCTGGGATCCGTGCACAATGCTTCATGTTGCTGTGCTCCCAGATGTGAACAGAAACGCACTTCTGCCTGCTTGGTAAAGTGCAAGGAAAGAAAGATAGTAGCAAATGTAGCAAAACTGATGGGTTTACTTCATGTAAATATAATTTTTAAAAAAATATTTCCTTTCATCTAACTCATTCCCTGCTCTATAGCCTTAAACACCACCTTGGATCTGCAAATCCTTACCAGGTTTCCAGTCCTTACCTGGTTTCCAATCTTTTAAATCCTTTTTCCCCCATCTAGTAGATAGCACATGGAAATCTTTGGGTTCACGGTCATGCTCCCTGCACGGATGTGAGTGCAGTCCAAGCAAATAAATCCTGAGTGCAAGCATTCATACATGAAGAACTTCACACTCGGAAACATGACCACACTAAATTGCTGCCAGAGTTTTAAAGGCAGCTTTTGAAAATATTGGCCCCGCATCTTGTATTTCTGGAGCAAATGGTTTGATTCATTAGGGAAATGTCAGCTAACTGCACATAGGACTGCGTCCTGGGGATGCAGTGAGGAGAGAGGCTGGGATGAAGACAGCTTGTACATAAATACAACCCGGACTGATTAGCTACCAGAGCAAAAGGAAATCTTTATGATTTCTGCCTTTATTTCCCATGTCTCTGTAATTACAAAGATTTGATATAGAAAAATATCTTTCAAGTATATAAAGCATGTGCTCCCCAGAAACGTTCGGCAGCAATGTTTTTGGCTCCTGTAACTAACGCTAGCAGAAGGTTCAATTTCATGACCATCAGCACCAGTTTTTATTAAGAATGAATGTTTTACCTTTATTTTCCCCCAAATTCCTCAACTATTATTGATAGCTGATTATTACTATTTTATGTGAGGTCGTCGTGATTTGATTTGAGTTGTAGACATGCAAACATGCAGTCTGTAGAAGTCAGGTCAGAGTTGGAGTGCATAGGTAGTATACACCTGTAAACTGCACTAAGGCTATGAACTCCATCATGGAGAAGTTAGGAGATTCCAGAATGAAGGTTTTACCTCCCATCTTCATTTAACCTATGTCTCATGAAGGTCTCGTGATCACTATACAGTATTTCTGTGCAGGATCCTCTCCACTCGGCTCACTACAGAGGCATAGAATCATAGAATCATAGAATGTTGGGGGTTGGAAGGGATCTCTAGAGATCATCCAGTCCAACCTCCCTGCCAGAGCAAGATCCCCTAGAGCAGACCACAAAGAACGCGTCCAGGTGGGTTTTGAAAGTCTCCAGAGAAGGAGACTCCGCAACCTCTCTGGGCATGACTCTTGCAAGGAGCACCCGCTCAATATTTTGTATCAGCTTCAAGGTTGCTCCAAGACGTGTGCTGCTGGTGAGGTGGGGATCTCAGTCCATCATCAGTCCCCACATCAACCTCGGCTGCTTTGTGTCCTGCTCACCCTGCAATCCCTCTCTCCTCCACTGGCTGCTCAATCAGTGGCCAACTGTCTTGCCAACTTGCTTTGCTTTTGGTCCTCTCAAGCTTCTTCCAAAAAGACTCCCTTGCTTTCATCCGCACAGCATCCCACGGAGTGATTTACGGTGTAATTAATGAGTTATTTACTATTATAACGTGTATCATGGAAAGGGACGGAGCATTGCTTCATTGCAAACACCCCTCTACTTCAGTAGGGTTTTACACTCTCTTATGTACATGGGGTGGAGGCCAGCCCTAGACATCTCTTCTAGCACAAAGTGCCAAATGGGGGAGAAGGTGCCCATGGAGACAGATACTTAATATTTGAAACTACGTGATCTTTCACGGAACAAAACCCATCCCTGACACTGGAGCACTGGGACATCAGTCCAGTTGCTCGTGCTTAATGCTACAAATAATCCCAGGAGCTTCAGGAAGATCAAGCACATGTGTGGATGCCTCTGAATCAGACTTGTCTCAATGCTGGTATGAAAGGACACAGATTTTATAAGTTATTGGTATGTTGTGAGTTAAAACTTTTAAGATAGTGTCTTGGATAAGCTTATTCTTAATCTTAAATTTTATACTCTCTCCAGTCCTTACCTGTTCTAACACATTAACTTGAATTTAGCCAGTTATATCTGAGGGCAGGGTCTGTCCTCCTCTCTACCACTAAGTTTAATTACACTTGAAGTGAAGAGATGTTAGGATCCTTGAACAAAAAGGTACAACTAATAACAGTAAAATTCTATATTGAACTGTGGTTTAAACATCTATCAGTGACAAAGGTTGGATCTGAAGAAAACCCTTACAGAATGAAATATTGTCTGGTATCTAGGGCTTCTCATAAGCAAGTGGACAAAAACGTAATTATGAATGGCAGAGAGGAAAAATCAATGTTTTGCTTTGAAAATTAGCCTTTTCTGGAGTGTTTTCTTTCCTGGCTGAAACAGTCTGACAGCATTTAATGAAATATTTTGATCTGCTTGAAATTGTGTCTCTTTTTCTCTCTCTTCTTTTTTTTTTTTTTAACCAAAAAGATGTATTTTTGGCCGAAAATTTTCGCTATATCCAGAAAGGGAAATTGTTCTGTCAGGGGTATTGTAAAAAGCCCTGTATTTCATTGCCTCTTAATGGAATCTTAATAGAAGCTGGCAGTGCAGATGACGAAGCTGGAAGGCTGCAGTGAAATTAAAATAATCAGAAGTTGTTCAGAGGTTCATGACGATGAGAAAGCCGTCAAAGCCCGTAACTATTCACTCAGCCATGAAAATGGCTGAACTCATTTCTTCCCATCACGTCCCATCCCTGGCAGAAACACTCAGGACTGCAAGAAGTGCATGGGGGACTGTGCTATTGCTATTGATTTTAGATGGAAGATGTGCAGATACCGCAGTGAGGAGGGGAAGGATCAACTTCACCAAAAAAAAAAGTGCATTGAAATCTGGAACAAGCTCTTGGATCTAGGAAAGAGAGGATAAATTTTAATCAATGTTAACGTTTCCAGCTGATTTAGAAAAGCCTGGTTATGCATTAAGCTGTAATGACCTCTGTCAAGCTTTTAATCAAGATGCAAGTGCTGTAACTTTCTACTTGAATGAAGAACACGACTCCTAAATCTTTTGAAACAGTTGCATCTACATGAATTTGTGCTACTGGGAGCACTCACTGGAGGTTCCTCAGATTTTTGCTGGACTATTGCTGAAATCAGAGCTGGAAGAAATGTTCCCCAGAGATAACACTACCTGGACCAGTACTTCTGCTCGTCTGCACTGGTTATTTCTCCTCCCACAAGATGCCCACATTCTCTTTCTTTTTCCCCATCATTACTGCTATATGTTCAGATGGCTTTTGGCTTTTGGTCTGTCGGTTTGTCTATTGCAGAGCCTTTAATAATGGTTATTTCCTGGTAGTGAATGCTTGACTTGGTCTAGTGGGACCTGTTTGTAGCATAGTTTTCTGTAATTACCCAAAATTTACACAGCAATTCCAGGCCTGTTATATGGGGTATAGTATGTAATTACCGGCATGACATATTAGGTCCTAATAACAGCAAATATATCATTACACAAATCATTCATGTTACTGTGCTGATATTTTTATATGGAGTAAGTGAATACAATTACTAATAATTACAATACACATCTTACAGCTGCAATGCAACTGGTGCCACTGCAACATGTAGCAAGGCAGGGGCAGAAACAAGGGATCTCCCACCAAAATACGTTTGAGTCTATGAAATACCACATCCAAAAAACAAGGTGAAAACCCTCTCCGTGTAGTTTGGGTATACTCGTGCGCATAGACATGACAACTGTATTCATCAAAGCAGCCATGTAGGAAGCGAGATCCACATTGTCTTGCTTTGATGATGGATCTCATGGTAAGTTCTGGTGGGGGGGAGGTGGTTCCTCAGGCCAGTAGAAGGAGGGTATAAATGCCATAAATGCGGCAGCAAGCACAGCTGGGCTGGCAGGTCACCAGGTGGGCTGTGCAAATGGTGTCTCACTTTCCAGTTTGGAAGAGCTGGGCTGAACGCAAGATTTGTAATAAAAGTTCTTTGAGGCACTTTAAGGATTCCCTGAAAGGTGACCACTGATCCCCCCTAAAGGTAGGTAGCTCATAGGAAAAAGGTGTTAGTGCAGGCAGCATTGGGTATGGACTGAGGACACAGAAGGGGTGCAAGGCCAGCCCTGACCTCTGCACACAGCCTAATGAGAGATTTGGGTTGATGCGTGTTGGTTGATGGGTTGATTTAGGGGGATTTAGGCACTGCCATCCTGGCACTCCAAGATGCATCATCTCAACCCTTGGCATAGAGGGCAGATAGGTGGTGTACCTTCTTTCAGAGATGCAACGGGGACTTCTTTTTCCTATATTACTGTATCAAAAAGATAAGATGGTGACTTCTGTTTCAACACCTACCAATTTATATCTGCTGAACAGTTTAGGACAAAATTTGTTTACTTTGCTGACAGGTTAACCTTCTCTCTGGGCTGTGTCTGGAGCAGCTCACCAGCACCTTTGATGACACTAGCCTGGTTTTGCAACATTGAGCTCCCTTTTTCCACAGCAGCAGAACAAGGGCCAGCCACCCTCACCCAGGTTAATGGGAATTTTGTTCACCTCTCCAGAGGACCTCAAAATGAAAATATGAGGAGAAAAACAGGTAGGCTGTGGTCTGCCTTGAGGCATATCCTCAGGGGCATGTGGTTGGGAGTTATCAATGAGACCTAGTTTGCACTTGGCCAACTCACGTTGGGCAGAGGTCTCTGCTTTGCCTGTGCTATCCTGTTTCAGTATAAAAGTATCCTGGTTAGAGCAGGGATGATGAACAGGACCCATTGGGGTCAGCACCAGACAGCTAAAGTGGTTTTATCCAGCCACGGATATACTGTTATCAGCCTGAGAGGGAGTATTTCTGTTCACCAGTGGCAGAGGGAGATGGAGGAACTCAGTGACCCTGGCCAGAGTTCATGTGCAACTGTGATTGTGTTGGTCTATAAAGGGCTACTTCCAATACTGAAAGCTACATCAAACTCAGTGTTGAAAGGTAGAAATGGTAGGAAATCTCCTACTGCTCTCCTGCTGCTCTGCTCATCCCACCATCCATGAGCAATAGAAAACCTTTGAAAGAAAGAAGAATCTGGCTTTATTGGGCAGATTATTACACTGGGCATTTTTGAAACTCTGTAGACAGGCTTTCAAACCCTGGCAACATAAGCTGATGTAAAACCTGGCTTGCAGATTCTTGTATTTGTAGGCGCCTGTGCAGGGTAGGGACTCTCTTGCAAGAAGGACTGGACAGGTGCGAAGATATTTATTTAACAAGCAGATAGATGGTCATAGACTGCTGTTGCAAACCCTGTGCAATACTTTGAGCAAGTCTGGTGGTGTTGCCATATTCATAAAATGACCCTCACCGTGGTCACCACCTTCAGTATTGCCTTGCCCATTGAATTCCCTCAGCAATTGTTAGATCAGAAATAAGGGCAGATGCTATTGTCCTTCACCTACCACAGCTGCACCCAGGCAGTGGATGTGATAGGAGCAATGGGGAGCAGTGCTTTACATCCAGGCAAAGTTTGGTGTGTGATTTCTGGTTTAATATGGCCTTCAGCATCAGGGAACAACACAAAATAAATCCCACCGGCCTCGCAGCATCCTCTTTGCCTAATGGCTATCTCCTCCTCTTTGCCCCATGTTGGGTCATGGACAGCCGAGTCCCTGCAAATCATCCTACACAGGCTCCTGTGCACTCCCACCCAAGACGTGGAGCTGGGGGTTTGTGCCAACTGCATGCAAAGGCTTTAGCTCTGCTGACCCTGGGGAGGTGACAGCGTGAAGGCTGTTTTGTTTTCCCAGCACGACAACAAACATCATTGCCTTGTTATCGGCAGAGGAGAGCGATCGCTCGGCATGTTTGCCGGGGAGGAGTGAGGTAAGGTCAGCTCTGTACCTCGGCTGACGCCAGCTGCATACCTGGCCAGGAAAGTAGGGCCACCTCCACGACAGCGTTCAAACTCAAGTTTGCTACCCTTTGCTAAAAATTTACCCTTGTTGTCGGAGTTGGTTGGTGGAGCTGGGCTGGGCAGCTCGGGGCAGTGGGAGGGATCACCATTGCCACTCC
The DNA here is from genome assembly GCA_020746105.1 of Trogon surrucura. Lineage (NCBI taxonomy): Eukaryota > Metazoa > Chordata > Aves > Trogoniformes > Trogonidae > Trogon > Trogon surrucura. Next base: position 75,403,606 of record CM036620.1, on the reverse strand, counting down.
TCTCGCCTCGGCTGACCTTCTGCTGGGATGCAAAAACCTCCACACAGCCTCTTGCAGAGGCTTGTTCACTGAAACCAAGTAGAATGTAGAATATATTTTTTTTTAAAAAAAAAACATTTTTAAGGGCTATCTTTCTGCCTACATTTACTGGAGGGCAGCACTAGGGCGGGAATAGCAGCGAACGTTTAAGGAAAGTGAATTTGAGAAACTGTAAATGAAGCAACTTGATCCCAAGGGTCAATGTTTCCCTAATCAGGGGGACAAACAACATTGCATAATGTAAAACCCCAGTTGCAACCCGATGATGCCGCCTAGCCTGGGACTTACGTATTTGCAGCAAATTCCTTATCTATCAACAGAAATTGAAAGGAAGAAAAAAGGTAAAAAAAGAGTATCAGCAGTATTGTATCACGCACTCTCCCTGCAGACCTTGCCAAACTGCTTAATAATTATTAACTCTCACAAATTGAGAGCCACTGTGGAACTCATGACTAAAACATGATGGTATTTCTTAAATTAAAAATGCTTGCTGTTGGTTTCTGTTCAAAGAAAGAAATGCCCAAAGGATTTCTTTTGCCTGTGTGTGCCAAGGTGTGAACATCTTGGGGTTGTTCCCATTGCTCTTGCCCAAAACCCAGATGGGAAAACTACAGCATGGCCCCTTACAAAACCTACAGTTCCCCTTTAAGTAATTTTGAGACGTAGTTTTGGTTTTGTCTATTTTTTTCCCTACTGCCTTCCATTTCCCTTTCTCTCACATTCACCAGATCCAGCCTCTTGCTGGTTCTTGAAAGCAAAACTCAACCCTTTGACATGGGTGCAAACATCCCTGGAGTGTTTCCCACAGTCCATGAGCTCAGCCCCTCTCCCTGCTAGAAGCTAAAAAATTGTCTTTAATGTATATAATAAAATCCAAGGTTAAAAACTGTGCTTTAATAAAGAAATACAAATGGCAATCTAAAAACATATTTTATTGGGCTGCTAATAATGACCAGCAGTGAGGGTAGAGGGGTGAGCAGTGTATCGAGCTCCTGGGAGGCGGTTTGGACACTGCCATCCCCGACGTGTCCCAGCAAGCAGGTAGAAGACATCTCGGGCATCCTCACCAGGAGCTTGCCCATCCTCGCCTGGGCCGGAGGACTTGGCAGCGAGCAGACCGCCACCGCGCATCCTTGGCACCCTCCAGCCCCTGCTCTGACGAGCTCAGGTTTTGCATCCTGGCTCCGCGTTCATCTGCCAATTGCTCAGCTTGGGAGACAAATGGGCAGGCACTGAGGGGTTCAAGTTTTGGATTCATGTTGAGAAAGCAGAGACCATTCCCCTGCCCTGGCCGCTGCTGCTCGCCCGCCCCAGCCCCCTGCCCTCCCCAGTGCCTGGCGATGCCTGGGCAGATTCAGACTGGAGTAAGTCAGACACGCGGGAACCTGATTTACACTGATGTAGCCAGGATGCAAATACAGCCTTGCAAACCACTTTTCCCCTTGAGCAGGAAACATAATATGTTGATCTCCTTGGTTTGGAAACCCGTATTTTTTTCTTTACTTGAACACAGAGCTCTGTGCCCCCCATCATTAGCAGATGTCTTGCATATGAACTGCATTACCTATAAAGTCTGCTTACTCCAAGCAAATGTTTCTCAATCTTTTCTTTTTTTTTTTTTTTGTTTTACTTCAATTTGAAGTGAAAGGTACAGTATAGGTTTCAAATGCTTTTGCATTACATGGGTTTCTGACCACTCGAAAAACCCCATGGAAAAAACAACTTCACCAACCTGAAACACTCGCTGAACCATTTTGATGCATTTCTTTCTGCCTAGCTGGACTGTCTTTTGATTTCCTCTTTTCTGTTTTTTTTTTGGCTTTACACCGCACTTAGCTTTTGCTTATTTAATTTTATTTATTTATTAAAAAAAAATAATTCATAGCTCCTGTTTCAGCTCTCATTTCGTGTCAGTACTTCTACGCTGTGGGTGTGTCACATAGGCAGGAACGTCAGGAAATTGCCTGAAAGGCAGAACTATGGAGTAGCTCAAAGAAAGAAGCAAACCCGAATGCCGAAGCACGGTTTGGTGTTGTCCCAGCTCTGCCCACACTGAACGTGGGCTCTAGGGCTGCAGGCACAGAAGTAAGAGGCGACTCCCAGAAGGATTCAGAAATTTGGATTTGTCACCGACAGCTGGCTGCCCTGCTTGCCACCACCTGAATGGCACCTCTGACTTTTCTTTGGCTCAAAGATTTAACGTTAAGGCAAAAATGAGACACAGTGTAGAAGCTCCATCAAATCTTTGGCACAACAGCAACGACAACAACAACAAAAAGTTACTGTACACATGAGCTGAGAGGGTAACATTTCCCAGTTAAGCGAAGGGAAAAGTGCTAAATAAATTGCACGTACTAAAAGGTGGCTGGCTTAACAACAACAAGAAGCATCCCTGTCCTTTTTACTTTTTTTTCCTTTTCCTTTTTTCCTTGCTGTTCCAGAGGTTAAGAAAGTTTCTCGGCCAATCGTCATCTCGAAAAGGGGTTTCTGCAAAAAAGCTGCTTGCAGTCTTCATCTGGATCGTGCAACCTTCGCCAAGAACAGATGTAACTCTGGCTGGAAGCTCTTCTGAATTCTCCCTTCCTCGTTATTACTCCTGGAAAGAGAAAGATGCACCATCAGAACAGCGAACACACAGGGTCCTGGCAGCTCCTTGCACCAACAACCGTCACTGACGCACGCCGGGGTGTCCTCGGGGACCGTCGGCCACAGACGTGCAGGTCTTTAGATCTCTCAAATAATTAGAAATTATGGCAAATACCTGCTTTTGACAAGGTCTGCAGCTTTCTAGGTCGGTTTTCAGCTTAATAAGCTGAATTACAGAGGGAAAGCAAAGGAGTTGGGACAAGCTGGATTTGTGCAGGATACGTGGTTTATTTTTGTATTTCGGTGACTGCATTTGCTGCAACCTGTCCCTTGTGCAAGTCGCAGCTGTGGCAGATGTGCTGGGATAATTGCACTTGGTTACAGAATACCGTGAGCACGTCCATTGGAAAATGCACAGCTCCAAAACACAGCGGTTTCAGACAGGGAAAAATCTCATCTAACGCCCCCTTAACATTAAAGTAAGCCCTGCAAATATCCCACAATCATTAGCATGGCTGGAAACAGAGTAAAATCCTCAGGGCCTGCTCTTTCATGAGATCACATCTCAGTTGTCCAAACTGCCTTCATCACATGGGCTGCTAAATCCTCCTTTTAAGTAACTTAGGAATTAGAAACTTGGAAATAAGATCCCATTTATTGAGTCCAACCACCGTTTCTTGCTTTTTGCCAGTGGATTTAAGAGCCCTTCAGGGTGCAGTACGGCTTCTGAAAGTTCTTTGGACACGGTCATCAATTCCCCGGACAGATCAGCCATCTTTCTGACAGTCTTAAAAAGGTCAAACTCCTTAAAGCTTGGCCTGAAAAACATTTTTTTCCTCAATCCATTTTGTCTCTGCACTGCCTCTCCTTTTCCATTACCAGATATTGTAACATTAAGGTATAAAATATGACTAAGATAGTGATGTTTCATATTTTGTTACATTTTATTTTATTTTATTTTATTTTATTTTATTTTATTTTATTTTATTTTATTGTTTTATTTATTTCCATCATTAGGGCAGCTGCTTGTGAGATCGACCATCACAGCTGAGCATCCACACCAGGCTAAGGGTCAGTGGGGCCCCAAATTCACCTTGCCACCCACTCCTGCAAAGTGAAGAACCCTGGGAAGCACAGGATTGCCCCAGAACCATTGGGATTTCCCTCAATAAGAATATTTTGCTGAAAGGACCCAGGTTATCCTCCACGCAAGAAATGCTGGTCTTGGCTGGACCTCGAACTCCTGAAGTTGGGGTCACAGAATCACAGAATCACAGAATGTTCGGGGTTGGAAGGGACCTCTAGAGGTCACCTAGTCCAGCTTCCCTGATAGAGCAGGATCCCCCAGGGCAGCCACACAAGGAACACGTCCAGGCGGGGTTTGAAAGTCTCCAGAGAAGGAGACTCCACACCCTCTCCAGGCAGCCTTTGCCAGGGCTCTGTCACCCTCACAGTAAAGAAGTTTCTCCTCATGTTGAGGTGGAACTTCCCATGTTCTAACCTAAACCCATTATTCTTTGTTCTATTGCTGGGCACCACTGAGAAGAGATTGTCCCCTTCCTCTTGACAACCACCCCTCAGATATTTCTATACATTAATAAGGTCACCTCTCAGCTGTCTCCTTTCAAGGCTGAACAGCCCCAGTTCTCTCAGTCTCTCTTCACAGGAGAGATGTTTGAGTCCCTTGATCACCCTCGTAGCTCTCCCTTGGACTCTCTCCAGTAGGGCCCTGTCTCTCTTGAATTGGGGAGCCCAAAACTGGACACAGGATTCCAGGTATGGTCTTACCAGAGCAGAGCAGAGGGGCAGGAGAACCTCCCTAGACCTGCTGGACACACTTTTCTTAATGCACCCCAGGATCCCACTGGCTCTCTTGGCCACGAGGGCCCATTGCTGTCCCAGGGACAACTCACTGTCCGCTGGGACTCTGAGGTCTTTCTCCATGGGGCTGCTTTCCAGCAGGACGTCCCCTGATCTGTACTAGTGCCTTGTGCTATTCCTCCGCAGATGCAGGACTCTACACTTGTCCTTATTGAGCTTCATGACGTTCCCCTTTGCCCAGCTCTCCAGCCTGTCCAGATCTGTTGAATGGCAGCACAGCCTGCCTGGGTGTCAGCCACCCCTCCCAGTTTCGTATCACCAGCGAACTTGCTGAGGGGTGCACTCTACGTCAGCACATCTGGATACAGTAAAGGAGCCACATCTGAAAACACAGCTCGTTACTGCAATTATTATCAATAAGGAGGTGTCTCTGCTGACTGTTAGACATTACCTAGTGGTGCTCAGAGCAGGAGAACGTAGAAACTACTGCCCTAACTCAAGGCCTTAATTGGAATTTTGAATTAATGAGGTTTAGGTGGGAGAATGACAAACAGCTTTGCGTATCGCATTTCTATGATAACCTTTCTGTTGGGAACCCCCTAAAATTATTTTCCAGCAATAAATAATATATATTAATGACCTGTAATAGAAAAGTCAGTTGTTTAATTTATCCCACATGGAAAGAAAAGGTAAAAGAAGAAAAAGGAGGGAAGCAATGACCACTCTCATTAATATTAGAAGGCAGTAGAGAGACAACCCCCCCGTTCTCATCTTAGCAAGCAAAATTTTTTCGAACTGCAGGAACAAATTATCCAGCAATAGCAGCTTCATGCCCTAAGCCAAAGCCACCAGAGTCACAGGATCCCTGGTTCCCTCTCTTGTGCCCACGGGGCTCCTTAAAGTGCTGAACAAATAGGACATGAGACGGCAGTTAACGCCTCCCACGTTCATTCAGAGAGACCCTACCCTTTAGCTCAGGGTGCTCGAGGCTGGTGGGTTTGGGGAAGCAGGATGGTTTTAGGAAAAGGAGTCTCAGGGACAGATCTCTGCTCTGACGTCTTTCCAAATGGGGAAGATCAGCCATGGGGAGCAAGAGGGAATATGGACAAACCAGCCAAGGGCAGGTGCTCGAGGCTGGTGGGTTTGGGGAAGCAGGATGGTTTTAGGAAAAGGAGTCTCAGGGACAGATCTCTGCTCTGACGTCTTTCCAAATGGGGAAGATCAGCCATGGGGAGCAAGAGGGAATATGGACAAACCAGCCAAGGGCAGGTAAGGGCAATCAAGTTGTACCTTCACAGCAAAGAAAATGGAAAAGGGAATGGAGAGATCCCTCTGCAACGAGATGGAAACTCATCAAACCTCGCTGCACCGGTCGGTCAGTCCCTGCGCGCTGCCCAGCGCTGGCCACAGGTTATGTTAGGTGGGAACAGGCTCCTTTCGTTCCCCCTCCACCCTTTTCCACTCCAGCCAGGAGCTCTGAAGACAGATTTATTAACCAGGGTCTGCTTTAAAGTAATAATATCAGAACTCCCCTGGCTCTTGAATTTGACAACTGGCCCAATGACCTCGGTGAGTCTGAAGCATCCCGGAGCATTTCAATCTCTATAAATCAAAGTACTTCTGGAATTGAGTCAGCCTTTGTTCCAGGGCTTCTCCTGTCTCTCCTACTCACATTTTCCTTTTGCTGTAATTATCTGATATCTGTGGGGAGGACCTTACCCTGTTCTTGATAATATCCTCGCTACAAAGGGAATGGAACCTATGCTGAGACCCTGATCCCACCATGGAGGGAATCCCCAGCCTTTGTGCGCTGCGATGCTGCTGCTCCAACACCCCTTAAAGCAAAGGGGGTTTTGGGGTGCTGTCACGCAACAGGGGGGTCGTACATCACATACCTTTTGCAAGGGAAAGCTTTTAGCCCTGCTCTTTGGGGTATCGATGCCCAAACCTCATGACGGGCCAACGCAGTGTGCGCAATGCCCTTGGGGATGCGTGGAGCTGCTGCTGCCTCCCTGCCCAGCACTGGGCGAACTTGCTCATGAACTTGTCACGAGCCCTTAGCCTCACACCTCTGCCCCGGTCACAACTGCTCTCTCGGGTCGCAGGGACCTATCAAAAGCAAGCGACAGGCATAGGAATCTGCCTTATTTTTAAGCAGGTCTGTTCCCCGGAGTAATCCTTCAGCTAGGGCAGGGATAACTCGTGGCCAGGTGGATCTGAGCCCCTCCTCTCTAACCTCCCGGGGGATGCTGCCGTCCCGCTGTCCCGCAGACAGATGGATGGACGGACGGCTGGGAGCGGGTCGCTGCTCTCCTGTGGTCCAGCTCCTCCCCGGGGCCCGCGGAGCTGGCGGCCGTGGGGAAGCAGACTGGCTGGCTGCCCGCTCTCGCCTGCAAGTCCTAGCAGGGAAACTGAGCTATTTTTAAAGAGGAACCTCTGCGAAGTCAAACTGTGGGGAAAGAGAGGTCGAGTCTCATTATCAGACCCCCCCCCGCCAACCCTTCCCATACAGGACAGGAGGAAGTGAGGAAGAAATGCCATGCAGAGCATCACGATTTTTCACTGTGCTGGCTCTGAATGTGTGACAATAATCAATATCAGATGATCGATAACAGCAAGCCCCAGCAGCCACGATCATCCCTGCGAACCAGGGGGTGGGAGCTGTGGTTTTATCTCGGGGCTCTGTCTAAATAAATCACGAGTCCTGATGCAGTGTTATCGAAAAAATATGCCCCAAGCCAATGGTTTCAGTGCCACACAAATCAAGCCTGCCACTACCACTTCTCTTTCGTAATACAAAACCTTAACTTGTTCCCTCCTGCAAATAACACCCGCAGAACACCCTCCTTTGAATTTTTCAACGAGAGTAAGCGTTACCTACAGCGGGAGCTCTGCTTTTAGCAAAGCAGCAACGAGGTGGCATCAAGGCATGGCAGAACACCACAATAACTGTTTTATATAATGCAATAATTACATACATAATGCAAGCCATTTTAGCGCAGCAGACTGCAACAAATGGAGTGGCTTTTCATTCTATATATGCTTCTCTATCATTTAATTATTGGGGAAAAATATAGAGAGAGCTCGTTTTTGACTGTTAATTCCTTGCGTCTGTGCGCATCCACACACACAGGCACAAAAACAAGAAACTAAATTCCAGCCGAAAACTTTTATTGAGCTCCAACTGCTCGCCTGTTATTCATAACCCAGTTTCCTCTCTCACAAAGAGACCTTTCGCATGTTTTTTTTTTTCTTTAAACGTGTGTGTGTGTGTTTTTTGGTTGTGGGTTTTTTTTTTTTTTTCCCTTCTGCCTCGCTAACAGCTGCTCGCAGTGTTGTATCCTGAGTGATGATGAGGTTCTGAAAGTGTTTTTTTGGAACAGATGGCCAGGAGAGAGCCGGGGAATGTGCCAGCAGCGAGCTGGGGAATGCGCCAAGTCCTGCAGTGACTGAGTACTCCGGGTTCCAGCTCGCGTGCCTTTCCCCTGCCCTCTGCCCCGAGTGGCGCCAGCAGGACTTCCCAGCTCGCGCTCCGAACATCTGGAGTCTGCGACTGCCAGAAAAGCCGGGACGGGGAGGAGGATAAAGAAAAAAAAATAAAAAAAATAAAGAAAAAATAAATCCCTCACCCATCCCTCCCCGCTCCGGCTTAGCTCCCATGGCCGCGGCGACGTTGCTGCCTTGCACGAGGGCTCATGGAAAGGGAAGAGGGGAGGGGAAGGACAAGAAAATGAACCTTGGTGATGGGTTTGGGGGTTTCCGTTCCAAGTGCCGGGTGTGTTGTAGAGGGTATTTGTTCGTGGGCAGATGCTGCTCGGTGTAGACCAAAAGGCTGGAGGGTGTGGGGGGGCTGTGGTGCACGGTTCTGCACCCACAAAAGCGCCCTAAAGCCCTGACCCTGCCCTGAGCCCTAACGCTGCCTTCCTGCAAGGCATCAGAATTTGGCCCTGGGTGGGGGGGCAAGGCTATAAAAAGAGACTGTACAAACAGCAGGCTGGACCCAAACCCATACAAAATTAACGCGAGGCTTTCAGATGACTTCCAGCCACTTGGGATCATGTCCCAGCCAGAAACTGGGTCCACCAGGGATGGGGAGATGTGGACTCCCCTCTCTGAGCCACCTCTTTTCGCTGTGGCTTCCTCAGTTCTGCCAGAGGATGCTCCTGGCTGGAGCCAAGGGCAGATCCTCTCCTTTTCCTGGAATATTTGCTGTGCTGCGGCCCCAGCAGGACTCGGCGCTCTGCTGAGAGTGTTGCAGCCCAAATCTCTGACTTGGGGCAACTCTTGCATGCACACTGAAGGGCAAGGCTCAGCCCACATTACTTGTATAAGCAAGCAAAAGGCAGATTTAAAAAATGAAGACTATCATCAGAATTCAGCTCCCATGCAGCTTTTTTCTCTAAAAAAAAAAGGGAAAAGGCATTTGAAGCCCTTCAATTACCCTCTTTGCCACTTATAAATGAGATCGCCCATCACCAAACACCCTTGGTTCAGTCTCCATTGCAACAACTAAAATCACCGTATAACTGTTGTTAGGACTGGAAACAAGATTTTTTTTTTTCCTAGTCAAGTCTGTAAAGCTAAAGTCAACTTTTCTAATTAACAAAATGGAGTGGAAAGGCAGGGAAAAAACACCCTTTACACTTCTTATTGCAACAGCAAAGCCTGAATAACAACCTAACGTTAGGGACGGCAGATAATTCCCCCTCAAAAACAAAGCAAAAGGCAATGCACAATCCTGCAAACACAACATCTGGAGCTCCTGCCTGCCAAAACAAACTCCAAAGAGCTACTTTTTTTGTGTGAAAAGCTGATGGTGCCATAGCACAACGCTGCTGGAGAGCTGAGAGAGGGAGCAATAGAGGCAGAGACACAACGAAATGGAGATGACAGGAGATAAGGGTCCTGTGGACCCAGCGGTAGAGCTCAAGGAGTGGAAGTCTGTACTTGGGCTTGCTGTGATTGTTGGTTTGTTTTTTTTTTAAGAGAGAATAAAAAAGGAAATTCAAAAAACAATGACAACAAAAATACAACAACCACCCCAAAGTCGATAATTCAGAGGAACTGCTCAGCAAGCAGTGGTTTTGGAGACCTGATTAAAAACACACACAGCTTAGAAAAACGTGCCGATTTCAAAATTAATGAGGGCGCGGTGATTTCGGGCCAAGCCATTGTATCCTCATCCAACTGCCCGTGTGAGATCGCCCAGGAGAGACACCCTTCCACACCACCTGACATCCAGAGCTCAGGTCTTCCCCGCACAGCCATCCCAGAACTGTTATTTCTCTCTGCCAATGGCATTTCCCTCTCTCATGCTCATGCTGCCATCGATTTGCTTGGCTCAAGGAAAAAGGGAGATACCAAGATGAGTCCTCCCAACCCAGGTTTTGCCTCCCCACTCTTATCTACTGGTGCTACTTAGCGGTACCTACTGGTTTTGGCTTCATCTGCTGACTGTGCTCTTGCCATCACCTGAACAGATAGCGCTGGAAATAAAATGATACCTGTCAGCCAGGGGAATCCACAGGCTCTTGGGCAGCCCTAAACTTGGACTTTCCTAAACAGTAGAAATGCATTTGAAAGACATTTTTCCAGAAAGAAAAGCAAAGCAGAGCAGGGACCAAGATCCTTCCTCAGGTACAAAGCCCAGCTTTCTTGTTGGAGAGGGCCTTTGGAGAAGGGTTAGGGTGAATATCCTTCAAGATGTGAACACCCTGGGATATGGAGCTGTCTGAAATCTGGCTTCGTGTTTTCTGTCTTTAAGCTTGTGTTAGTGGGACACCACTGCTTGTGGCATGACAGACTCCACTACAAATCCCCCAATTTTGGGCCATGCCCCAGGACCTCTCCCCGCATCTCCCAGCTTCAGATGGTGTCGCTGGCCATGGGTGAGCGGTGCCACATCTCAGCCTGGCACTGCTGCTCCAGGGGCATAAATACAGCCCATGACAGCGAGAGGAAGCAACAGGGAGTGTGCTATTGTGTTTATTTATAAACTGCATTGCTGCAGGATGATTTGTTGGGCTGAAGTGGAGGAAAAGTGAGGAAACCTGCCTGAATCGGAGGCAGATCCTAACGACACCGGGGAAGGAGCCTGCTCCACAGCTTAGCTGCCCATTCATCCATTAAAATCCTGCTGATTTATTATCCCGCCTGACAAGCGAGCCCAGAAAGCAGGGGGAAGTTCAATTCAAGTTTACAAAACTCTTTTTGTCATAAAAGCCTGAACAAAGACATCAATCACTCCTTTAATTCACCCATGTCACTCTCGGAGAGGAAAACTGGCAGAACGCTCTGCTTCCTCCTCCCGCCGCTTGACGATGATTTCACCTAATTGGTTCAGTGTTAAGTAACCTAAAGGAATGCAAGGCGTAATTAGATTTAACGTTGTTTCCTCAAGATACCCACATGTCCTTCAGGTCATACATCTTACTAATGTGTTTATACATACAACGTCTCCATTAGCTACTTTTTTTTTGTTGTCGGGTGATTTTTCTCGGAGATAAGTGTTAGATTAAACAAAACAGAAAACACAGGCGGGCGACCGTGTTTTACGGGCGACTCGAGGTTGGTTTGGTTTAACAAATAACTGCCCCAAGATGACTCTAATAGGATCACGCTCGTGTTAAAACACACGATGGGCGACTAACGAGAGGAAGAGCCCGGCACGGAGGATGGGGAGGAGAGAAAAGCTTTTGATTAGAGAGGAATGTGGTTATTACAAGATCAGAGGGATGGAGGAGAAAAAGAGAGAGAGAAAGGCAAAGGATAAAAAAAATTGGGAAAATTTCAAGAGGTTGAGAAAGGAAGGAAACTGCTTTGGATTTTTTTTTTTTTTGTCTTCTCCCCCCCCACCTTTTGCAACTTTGACCGTTATTTGGGGGGCGAGGTGGGGGTAGGCTGTAACATACCTTCCTTTTTTTAGATCTTCCTTCTGCTTGTAAGGTCCTAGTGCACTGCTCCACGCATTCAGAGAAGCTCATGTTACTGTGGTCAGCACTGTAATCCAGGTCTGCTAGTCTGGCCAGGGAAAGGATATAGTTACAGGCTATTCTCAAGATGGCCAGTTTGGACAACTTTTGACCATAAGAATAGCAGGGAACCTAGAAAGGGTAACAAGAGGGAAAAAAAAATAATTAAAAATTAGGCCAGATAAACAAAATATCTTGCTTGACGCATGACAAAACAACTGTAGGTTATTTTCTTAGCAGTTTTTAAAACAAATAGGAACTCCAGTGGCAAAAAGCCATATGGTCCCAACAGGTTTTTAAGAAGAACTCCCCCGCTGATCTCCACGGGGATGAAAGCAGCACGAAGCCTCTTGATTTCAGCGGGGCAGCTCTGCTTAAAACGTGATGGCAGAACACGGCCTGGGACGTCTGCCTGCCATTCAGTTTGCTTCTCAGAGGCCCCGTTTTTCTCAGAAACCTGCAACGCCCCAATGTCACCAAGTTACTCATCTAGAGCAACTTACTCCCTGCAAGTAGCTCCAATGCCATCACACGTCCTGCAGAATAGAGCAATAAGGGGGGTACGAGCAAATACATCACAGTCTGGTGGTTTTGCCCTCAAAGAGTATCGATCATGACTTCGAGCCCATGCAAAACCCCGATGCTCTTGTAGGAACAGGACCTGAAGGCAGCAATTCATACCTGCTGAAACACCCCATCATGGTACCTCACCTCCCAAAAGAGATCAAACCAGAGTCAGGTTCAGGGCCCTGGTCACGTCTTGTGCAATTCTTTGCCCTTGAAGGTTTCTAGTGTAATGTGAAACATTCAAACAATTCAAACTAAACAGCATGTGTCTAAATAACTGAACATTATGTGTTCCCTGCTGCAGAAGGTCTGATTACTTTTTTCCAGCAAAACACCATATATACGCTCAATTTTAGGCACGCAATTTTGACATGTCCAGCTTAACCAGCGATCTTTTAAGTTCAAGGCCCCATTTGCTAGTTTGTAAAATTGCTAAAGGTCCTTCAGCCTTTAATGCACAAAGGTCTACTGCCTACGGGAAACTGGAGCCAGGCGTTTATCTGAAATCCATCCTATCCACTCAGGTTGTCTGACCACCCGGCAGTCTAAGTTTTCATACTACATCAATGACTGGAATGCCTCAACGTCCCTCTACCATCTGCCTCCGTACCAGTCTCCATCCTCCTCATCCCTCTAGGGTGTCACACTTTGCTTAGGGTTGGAGATTTTTTAATGCTTCTTGCCATGCTCGTGCCTCAGCTTCTCTTTTCTCTACAGAGACCCAAAGCCAGGCTCAACCCTGGAGTGATGTCCCCGACTTTACGTAAGATAAGATGGACTCACCCCCTCCACAAACCCCACAGTGGCCATATGAGGATGGCAGAGGAGGAGCAGAAAAGCTCAGGTACATATATTTCTGTCAGGTTCCATGACCTATATGTGCCTTCCTCATATTTAGCGACCCATGATAGACCTTTTTTTGTCCATGAATTTAGTTTAGTAAGCTGAACTCCTGTCAGTTTTGAGCACCCACAACATCCTTTTGCAAAGTTTTCTCCCCAGTCTGTGTAACACTTCCCTCCTTTTGCTTGTTTTGAACTTGGCTCCTGTCATCTTCACTTGAGGTTTCCCAGTTCCTGTACTAACAAGATTTTTATTTACTCCTCTGTGACATAGATTTTTACTCCTCCATCATCTATTCAGCCTCCTTTCCAGAAGAAAAAGATCAAACCTGAGCAGACAGTTGTGTGGATGCCATCCCATACCTTTGATGACCCTCGCTGCTCTCCCCTGAATCTTTCCTAGTTCTTCTGGAGCTGAGAGGATCAGAACAAACACTATCCATTCGTTTGATGGGTGCTCTACACATTTATCTATCAGATGCTTATATTCTCTGTTTTTCCTTTTCTCATAACTCCTGATTTGATTTGATAGTGACCACTACCAGGCACTGACTCGAGACTTTCATTGAAACATCTACAGAAACCCTGAGGTCTCTCTTCTCTGAGATAATGATCAGCTCAGGGTCTATCATTTCATATGTGGAATCTGGTGCTTTTTCCCACATGCATCACTTTATCTACACCGTATTTATTTCATCAGACATATTATTACCTAGTCACTCAGCCATAAAGTGCCTCTGCAACTCTTATCTTTGCTACCTTTAGCAAATACCAGCACATTTTGCTGGAGTATTGCCAGCAAACTTCCTATCTCATTGCTTGCCCACCTTTCCAGGTCATTTATGAACACACTCAGAAGCACAGCTCACACAGTCACAACGTCAGGTGGTGAGACCTTGGAGGTCTCCAACCCAACTCCCTGCTCGAAGCAAAGCTAAGCTCAGAGTCAGACCATGGTTTGTCTACTCGTGACATCCCTGCCCGCAGAGAACCAGTCCTTTTTCCTCACCAACTGTTTCCTGCCTGTCCACTGATCACTAACCCCCACTCCTGTCCAAGCTGTTCCATTTCTTCAAATGCTCTTAGAGAGGAGCTCTGCCGTAACGCTTATGAAAATCCAAACCAACTACCATCGGCTGGACCACCCTTACCCACAGGCATACGGATTTCAATGCTATTAACCCTATGGGCCATTTGGCTTGTATGATACAGCTGAGGTTCCCAACAGCACCCAGCCTCTCCAGAAACAACTCAAGCTTCAAAGTGCCTTTGTTTATACACAGTCTGCTGCTGATACCCCTGAGGAGGCAAGGAATTATAGACTCATAGAATAGTTTGGGTTGGAAGGGACCTTAAAGGTCATCTAGGCTGACCCACCCTGCAATGAGCAGGGACATCAGTGGGAATCTATTTATTCTCTGGGAACACCAAGTGTCGCTGCTGCATTGACCTCAAGTGGCAGCTGAACAAAGCAGGAACTTTTCTGCCGGTAACACCAATCCAAAAGGGAAAAAGCCACTTCCACTGCCCTCCTGCTGGAAACAGCACTAGGTGTCCCACGGGATTCAAGATACAACCGGTAAGACTCTCCTTGCAAAGCTGACAGTCAAGGAAAAGGCAAAAAGTGCTGTCCCCATGGCTCCCGAGTGAACCAAAGGGATAGCTGGAAATGGCTGGAGCCTGGTGGCATGCAGGGTCTCTTTTTGCCTGACAAAAGCCCTCTCTAAATCCTTGCCTTCACTTCTTTGCCTGTGTTATGCATCCACCCACTGCACTTCTCTGAAGCCATAATACCTGGCCTCCAGATGCAATAAGCTGAGAGTTATTTTTGAAGCAAGAGCTTCAGGCAGCAGAAACACCCAAGTCGCTTTTGACGTCGATTTAACAAGAACAGTGGAGATCCCAGATCAAACAGCAGCGTGCAAGACCAAAGCAAGAGGGAAACTAAAATGGAAGGATTCAGTGAAATGTGGCAATAATTTCAGAATTAGAGCAAGACGGAAGTTAAAAAGAGTGGAAGGAAAATAGACCACGAAATCCTTGAGGCTGATGCACAGACGCTGTCCAGTTACAACACAAGAAGGCAGGCTAATGTCTTTTTTCCTCATATGGTTTGCTCCCTTTCTTTTGTGTTTTGTTTTTCTTAAACAAAAAATAAAAATAAAAAGAAGAAACAAAATAAACCCCAAATTGTTTTGTGCAACATGTTTGCTACAAATTCCAAGAAAGATCTCAGTGCTAACACAGTTGACAAAACTCTCAGCTGGGTTTACACAACATTTTTCCCACACGCTGCAGCGAAGTCCAAACTGGAATTGTCCCATACATCCCTGGGAAGATGTTCACCTCGAGCAGCCCAGATACCTCTGTGATGGGTGTGGGGCACCAACATGAGGAGATGAGTTTTTGCCATGGTAACAGTGTTAGAGTAATGATTTTGTAGGAACCCTCCCTGTCTTGGCTCAGCTCCTGCCATTTTAATATTTCCTTTTGAATTAAACATGGGAAATGGAGAGAGGAATGAGCCACTTAGTTCAGATCCAGACTCCAAGCTTCCCCAAACACTGGGGCGGCAGCGGGGTGGGAAGGAGAAAGTGAACTTTGGTTTCACCGCTTCTTTAACATGAAGCCAGCAGGGAAGAAGGGACAGATTTGAAGGGTGTCAATGACACATTTGGATGCCAGGAATCTTCAAAATCCAACCCAAAACAGAGTGAGAAATGGGAAAAATGCCTTACGTGGCCATGCAGGTGTAACCCTCCCAGCTCCCATGGGGTCTGCGCTACACAGATTTTTGGCAGGCGGTGATGGGAGCAGACATCCATCACACTCCTGATGAACACCAAGCCCCTTCCTTCTGTCATCTTCTTGCTCCTCACGCCTGAGCTGAACAGACGTCAGTGCTTTGGTGGGAGGGCTGCGAAGACAGGAGCTGAGCAGATCCGTTCAGAGCCAGGGGGAACCAGGGGAGAGCTCAAGTTCCCATGCAGTTAATGAAAATATTTCCCTTATCTGACCTCACTGATTTCTGCCGAGCGGCAGCGCAGCTCACCACCTTGCCTGCAATACTTGCAATGATGAAAAGGAATTAGGAAGGAACTGCAACTGAAATTTCACACCGATCCGAAGGAATGCAGCTGCCTGCTAGAAAGGAAAGGATACTGGCACCATCCTTGGCTTCGGGAGATCAGCACGGCAGTGGGCTGGGACCAGTGGGAACCAGAGCTTCAGCCAGAGGATGTTTTGTTGGTTGTGTCTGCGAAGGGCTCTGCAGAGTCTCATGGGTCTTATCACTGACCCGCAGGCTGGCAGGGGCTGAAACAATGCAAGATGAACGCTCTTGAGACAGATTCCTGTGCAGAAGAGCCCTTCTTTGGCAGGAAGATAGGATGGGATGTGACCTAACAGGTCTTTTCCATCCTTGACGTCTGTGATTCAGAGGCAGCGCCCTTGGAAGACCGAAGATGCTCCCTTTGAAGTCTGTGGGAAGTGCACTGCACGCTTGACCGGAGCTGTGCTTGGCCCACAGCCAGCCTGCTTGAAGAAGGCAGGTCTTTGCTAAAGCTCCCTGAAGAGTCACTGTCACCCACCAAAGACATGATCATGGTGTTGATTCTCATCCAGGGCACAAGAGAGGAGACTGTGGGATGAGGCTGGTGAACAACTAGAGAAAAAAGATGTGTGAGAGCGTACAGTAACAAATTCTGCCATATGAGGGTCCAGGGTATGTTCACCATGACAAGTCTGCAGGGGACAACCAGGAGCATCCCATGGACTTCAGAAGCATTAAGCCAGATCACACCATTGAGTTTCTGGCCAGAGAGCTCTGTCCCTATCGATAAGATATAATTTCTACCAACACCCTCTGGACCTGTACAGACAACATCTGTAAAGCCAAATCCACTCTGCTTTTATGATTCATGGAAATGCTGGAAGAAAGAAAGGCATCACATGCTGGGGGGCCAGACCTCTTCGTTACTGTGATAGAAACTGGACTTAACAGCACAGACTTGCACAGATCTCCTCCACACGAAGGTCACGTAGGGCAGAACTGGGTCCCCTGTGTACAGCGGGGAAGACGGGGTGGCTCCAAGGCAGAGAAATGTCCGTGTTTGCGATGCAGAATAAGCTAAGCCCTCCTGACAGCTAGCTCCTCCACAACATGCCATAATAAGCTGCTGAATTTACCTGCCTGCTAATTCATCTGGTTTATTTTTATGCTGGGAGTTAAAACACATCAGGCCCCCCCCGCTCCCCTTGGGAGAGCATTTGGCTGCCTCTTCCCTGCGTCCGAACGCAGCGCAACTGCGCTGTCTCATTGTTTGTGCTGCGCCTCCTGCCAAAAGTATTTCCAGAAGGTTCATATAAACGTCCAGTGCTTAATAGTTCTGGCTTTCGTACATTCCTCCTTCCATCCCGGGGTGAGTCAGATGTTTCCCGGGGTTAAGGCACCTCAGGGGAAAGGTGGCAGGTTGAGGCAGCAGGACTGCTGGTCCTCCTTGCTCATTGGTCCTGAGGACAGGAGAAACCTCCCTCTCTCACCATCCTGAAGTATCTCCAGGGCTGGTGTCTGCAGAGCTACTGGGAGGAGGAGGAGAGAAGTTGTGGATGCCCCATCACTGGAAGTGTTCAAGGTCAGATTAGATGGGGCTTTGAGCAACCTGATCTAGTGGGAGGTGTCCCTGCCCACAGTGAGGGGTTGGACTAGGTGGTCTTTAAGGGTCCCTTCCACCCAAACTATTCTGTGACTCTACGAGTAATACCCTTAAAAAGCTGAAGGTCTTGTCCAAAAGATTGTCACCTGTTTTCAAGACGTATTACGTGGTGGAACATGTTTGGGAAGGGTTTGGAACCAGTCTGTTTTCTTTCCACCCAGTTCCAGGATGGAGGTGAGCACATTTGGGTCCTCCTACTTCTAGGGGCAACCTGCTGGTTGATGGCTGGTTGATGTCTTCAGATTCACTAGCAAGGGACTTAGCTTCCCTACCTTGCTCTTGACAGCTACATGCCCTGAGTCCTCCTCACATCCCAGGTGGGATGATGGTGATTTGTACAGCTGCATGACAGAAAAGCCTGCAAGCATTGCTGGGACATCCTTTCACAATCCTGCCAGATCCTCTCAGTGCAGCTGGGTTATCAGTGGATTGATCTGGCAATTGCAGTAGCGATGGAAGTAGACGATTTCCATGGAGTGCCTGAACTTAGGACCCAGAAGAGCCACTAAGCAACTTGCAGCTACCAGAAAAGCAGCTTTGCTGCCTACACGACTACTCCCACATGCAACAGCAGAGCCTGTTGCATGGTCCCCAAATACCCCTCCTCCTGGTCCTGGCACAGCAGCACCCAGCTTCCTCCAATAACTCTTCCCTACCACTGGTGCTCACTATACTGAACCAGACCTTTGGGGCAGCACAGTATGGGTCTGAACCCAGCAATGCCAGATCCTGATTTGTGGATAAACAAGATGGTTTTCAAGGGAGTGCTTTTGGAGAAGAGCCCCGTAAAATCATAGACTGCTTTGGGTTGGAAGGGACCTTTAAAGGCCATCTAGTCCAACCCCCTGCTGCAGTGAGCAGGGACATCTTCAACTAGATCTGCTTGCTCAGAGTCCCATCCAGTCTGACCTCGAATGCTTCCAGGGATGGGGTAACTTGCAGTGTTTCACCACCCTCATTGTAAAACATTTCTTCCTCACATCCAGCCTGAACCTATCCTTTTTTAGTTTAAAATCCTTATTCCTTTCCTATCAGGCCCTGCTTAAAAGATTGTCCCTGCCTTTCTTATAAGCCCCCTTTAAGTACTGAAAGGCTGCAAGAAGGTCTCTCCAGAACTTTCTCTCCTCCAGACTGGACAATCCCAGCTTTTTCAGCCTTTCCTCATAGGAGATGTGTTCCAGTTCTTTGACCATTTTTGTGGTCTCCTCTGGACCCACTCCAGCAGGTCCATGTCTTCCTTGTGCTGTGGACTCTGAGGCTGGACACAGAACTGCAGGGAAGGTCTCACCAGAGCAGACTAGAAAGGCAGAATCAGTTCCCTCAACCATCTGTGGGCATCACAGTGTCAAAAGCTCCACAAAGCTCTATTCCAGCCAGCAACGGGCAGCTATTTCACATCATGAGTGTGGGAGGCTTTTGCTTCTCTGCCACTAGACTGCAGCGGTGGGGAAGGGGCAGCCCCGTGCTAGCAAGGCAACTGCAGCAGCTTGAAAGAAAGCATCAGCCCTGCCTCGCCACAGGCAGCAAAGCATCCAGCCAGTGACCAAACCTATCTTAAGAAAGCCAACAAGAACAAAAGCAGCATCGCTCAGGCGGGAGCAGTAGTCCCGACCGAGGCGCCTTTGCCTCTCGGGTGGGTCCACGCTGTCAAATAACAGTGCTCCCGGTTCCCTCCCAGCTCCTGGCTCCCCCATCGCCCACATTGCAAAAACATGAGTTCACTCCTTGGAGCGAATGAATTGGCTTCCTCCAAACAAAACCTAGGTGTGGTGCTGGGTGAGTTCACCCTGGGGATCTCTTCCAAACGGCAGTCTGGTTAATGCTGCCCCAGGCTTGGCTCTGCTCTGTTTTGGACAGTCCTCCTGTGCTATTCTCCAGACATTTTGCACCCTCAAAGCCTCATGCAGACCCTCAGGGCAAGCAACGCACACCCGCAGTATCACGCTTGAAAAACATTACACTGCTGGGAAGCAGCAAAGCTCTTTCCTTGTTGCAGGCGCTTTCAACCACCTCCCAAAATAATAACTACATAAAGGACTACTCGGGTATCACAGGAGAAATCCCAGGACCATCAGACACAGAAAATCTCTTCTAGAAGGAGCTACCCCCGAGAACTAGTTTTCCTTTCTTGGGTTACATTGCAGTAGCTATCTCCTCTATCTCTGAGGTCCAATGAGTCCAGTTCACCCAAGAAATACGAGAACAAGCTCCACCAGAGCTAATGACATTATATGAGCCCCAGATTGGCCTTGCTGATTCTTTAGTCACCAGCCACTGCTGGACACCACGGGGTTTTGCACTCCCTTTATCACTGCTTAGACCCAGGAGCTTCCCTGAGCCCTTGGCAGGCTGCAAGGAGTGCAACCCTCCCACAGCACACACGTGGCTCTGCTTCCATCCCTGCACCCCTGCATGGGGGACAGGGGTAGACTGGGACCAGCGTGGGATATATGACTTTGCGAACACACATGTCATGGATCGAAGAAGATGAAGGTCTGGAACAAAGACCCCTCTGGGAGGCTCTACTGGAAGGTACCATAAAGCGTCCCACCTCCCCACCATGGGGAACACAGCCCAGAGAGGAATTTGAGAGCGGATTAAGGCAGGGAGCGGAGGTAGGATTCAAAGCCCGACGGAGAAAAGCAGACTCTTTCCTCCAATTTCAGCAGGAGCCGTAAGAAAACACAGAGGTTAACTCGGGGTGGCTGCAGCAGGCAGAGCAAATACCTCCCGACAGGAATGGGATTTGTAGCAGAGGATAAAACCAGTTAGACAGCAGCCAAGGGAGCAAACAAGCCCCATTCTTGGTGACACAGAGTCATTGTTTTCAGGATTTCTGTCCTTTTGTCTGGTCTCTCCCTTATTTTCTCTCCCCTTGTGTTGCTTCAGGCCAGTATTTTGTCATCTTTTTTAGCTGTTAAACCACAGTGCCGCGCCGCTCTGCCTCAACCGGGCTCTAAATAACCATACGAGTCACTCCAGACTGGCTGAAAACACCAAGAACCTCCGGTTAACACTGTGCTGTTCAATGACAACGTGCAGTGGTGGCACCGTATGCTGGGAGCAATGTGTGGAGGATGCTCTGGCTCTCCTGAAGCCCAGCAGCACTTCTCCAACTGCCACCACGGAGCAGGGCCAAACCTGCCTGCCTGGCCGCCACCCCCAGGCAGCTCAAGAGTCAGTTTGTCTTCAGAAGCTGGGTTTTAAGGCATCTTAGGTTTTTCTGCTGGTGGGATGAATCACTAGGAATCGGGCTGGGAGATGTCAGCAGGCGACGGAGGAAAATTCTCAGCCTCCCCATCACACAGTAAGGACACGCCAGTGACACTGGTCTCGTATGGTGTTCTGCCTACAGAGGTGACAAACCACAGCCGTCTCTGGGAGAGTGAGCACGTAATGCTGCATCCCCAGAATAGTCCCAGTTTCCACTAGCTTGTGGCTAAGGCACTGCTCAAGCCACAGGTTTTGCCTGAATCGACTGCCTGGCTTGTCCCTTCAAAGTCCTGCAGACAGCTTGTCCCCCATGCCACCCCATGGCAACACAACCATCTCCTGTGGCCTTGAGGCTGCCACTCCTGATGTCCCACCGTGCTCCCAGCAGGAGCGAGCGGGGTCTTTTCTGTGCTGATTTAACAGCAAGCCACAGCAAGCCACGTGCATGCCAGCAGCAAAAAGTGAAAGGATGCTAGTGGGGGGAAAAAACCTCCACTCCAGCAGCTAAAAAGCCCTATAAAACCCTAAAATATCTCCAGAACCCACATGAGTGCGGAGAGCAAGGCTGTCAACTGTTAAGGCAGAGAGCGCCCTGGTAATGCAGTGGTGAAAAGATTTAGAAAAACGCCAATATACTTCAAGGGAAAATAAATGTCTGTGGACACATTTGCTCCCGGCGCCGACTCTTGCTCGCTGTGGCTTGATGCACTGCTTTCTTGAGGAGGAGCTGGACAGCAATACTCCAGAGAGAAACCAGATGTGCAAGCCTAGGCAAGCTCCAGATCAGGAAGGCTGCTGTGGTTGTCTCCATCCATCAAGGGAGAGTTTGCTGCCACCTTAGGGTCTGTCAGCACAGCCGAGAAGCTCCATTGCAACTCCTGAAAGTGCAATATACTGCCGGGAGCTGAATTTCATGGGTGTCCACTGCAGCCTAACGGTGGAGAACATGGCCTCCTCCTGGCTGAGGTCTTCAGGAGCAAATCTAGTGGCTAAGTCCATGCTGTAATAAATGTTAAGATGGTTCAGTTTCACACTTGGGATGTGCTGGAGTAATAGGCTCTTGCTGGCGAAAGGAATTCACAGACAAAAAAAACCCCTGAGCCAGCATTGCTGGCAACTGTGGCCTGGCCTGGCCAGCAGCTGCTCTGAAGATGAGCGGTGGCGTTGTCACATCTTGTATCCTCTGAAGAGTTGCACTGCTTCATAAACTGGAACATCCACCAGCACAAGAGCACTTCAGATGGATGAGGAGATGACCTCGGGCTCTTGTGAACTCAGTGCTGCATCTCTGTCTGCATCAGAGATGTTTGGGTTCACTGACCACCCACAATGGCAGGGAGAGAAAAGGGATGGAAGTGACAACCCATCGTGTCACTTATTGAGGGTCCTGAAGCAGCTAGGACAGTGCAAGAACCCGCTGACCCGCTGACTCATTCAAGGGCTGAGGACCAGTGCTCCAGGTAGGAGCTGCCCAGCCCTGGGGACAGGAGTAACACCCAGGAGGAACACCCAAAAAGGCAGCAGTAGATGGAGAGCAAAGTACGGCAGAAGTATCTCCACCATCCTGAAGTGGTTTAGAGCAGGTAAGTGTTTTCCAGGGGGAACTATGCTGTTAGCCTCAGGAGTCCACTGTCGGTGGATCTCTTGGACAAATGATGCCTGTGGGATTGTGAGGGGGAAATCTCTTCCAGACTAAGTAGCTGAAGATCAGAAGTGCCAAGACTAGGGAAAAGCTGTGTCTCAGGAGCATCTACTCTTCAGTCCCACTTGGGTGTTACAGCCCTATAGTGAAGGCAGTAGCTCAATACAGAGAGAGGGACAGAGATCCTCATTCCTGGTGGCCATGACACCAAGGGGCGAGCCCAACGGCACTGAAATGTCACTCCCAATAGCCAGCAGCTTTCTGAAGGCAGCAGCTGCCCGTCTACCTCCTGCCTCTGAGGGGGCCCTGGCCTCGGAGGTGAGCCAGGGACAGCAAAGTGCTCGGGGACACGGCTGGATTAGCCTCTCCTTGTGTGAAACGACTGTGGTCGGCTCTTCCTCCACCAAGATTAGGGGGGAAAAAAAACACAACAAAAAAAAAAAGAAACCACCACTCCTTCCTGCCATCTGGAGATCTAGCTGACACAAGCCGAAACATGTGTGCCATATGTACACAGCTGCGGAGCACAGGGACGCCGCTGTCAGCCCATCTGCCCGGCGCGCTGCGTGCCAGTCGCTCGCTCTCTGGTGGGCTGCTGAGGAGGGGAGGGTGTCCCGCAGAGACAGGCTTTCTCCTCCTCCTCTTCACCTGGCATGGATAGGCTCCCTACTGCTTGGCCTGATCCTGCAAGCATTAGTTTTATCTCATGCATGCCAGCGAAGATGGATTTCCCCAGCCCCAGGCATCCAAACTGGGTGGGGAAAGGGACCTGCGTGGGTGCTGGGTACCGGTGGCTGAGAGGAGCTCCCGCTTCCAGCAGCTCCGCATCCAACACCTGACCCCATCCCAAAGGAGCGTGGGGCCGGGGCCGGCTGCGTGCAAGTGCGGCGCTCTCCTGTGCTCCTTGCCCACCCGTCTGCAAGGAGGTATCGGTTTCAGTGCCTCAGAAAAAGCCTCCCAGCTGCTTAAGAGCCTGATAGATGATGACAAGGAAGGGACGGAGGACTAATGGAGGAACAAGAAGTAAACCGAGGTCTGCAGCTGCTGGCACATGGGAATTGCCTCCTACCCCTTTGTGTGCTCGGGAATGTGAAAGGACGGTGCTTCCCTGCGGCAAGAGAGAGCCTCCGTAGTGCCTTCACCTCCACAAACGCATCTCTCCATACTTCTGCTTCCCGGCCCCGCTGACTGAGCCATGATGGAAAGCCATGTGCTCTCTTCTGATCCCAACCGCTCCTCAAAAACCCCTCTGCCGGCACCGGTGTGAACAATTTGAGTGACAAGCCGGCGCTGCGTGTATGTGCAATGAAGCTGACTGTCACCTGATGTCACGTACGGCACCAAGCACGCCGTTGGCAGCCCAACAAGAAATTAATCCAAATGTCATCCAATGATGGTCGGGACAGCCAGCCCACCCCTCAGCAAATTGCTAGGAAAACCTCGCAGCAAACATTTCCCGGAGGATAATTTCTTTCTCTTTGAGGAGTGAATACAGCTCTGCCAGTATGTTCCCGTTCTGACCCCAGAGACTGGCTTTCATGGGAAGAGAGGACAGCAACTTGTTCTCCAGGCAATTTGGGCTCCCAGCTGAGTCCAAGGCTGAAATGATTTATGGAGACAGGGGCAAGGCCAGGAATCTGAGGCTTTTCAAGAGTTGCCCATTTCCCAAAAGAGTGCGGCTTTAATTTGTTGCTTGTCTGACTTCTGCTTGAGGCTCAGCCTAGAACAAGATTGCCAGTGATTTGGGAAATCAGTGCTACTTCCCCTTGCGGTTTTGGTGGTGTAGATGTCTGTCCACGGAGAATTACACTGACACTTTCAAGCGCGTTACGCACAGTCACCAAACAACCGAGATATGGAAGCAGCTTAAAAAAGCAAAATATAACAAATCCGGAGTTTGCATCTACAAGCGGCAGCCTCTCAGCACCAGAGGGACAGCATCCAGCAGGCACTGGATTACTGTGATTGTAACAGAAGCTGTCAGGTCCCACAACTGTGCAGTGATAAAAAAGTGCTCTAGTTCAGATGCTCTTTAGCAACTCTCTCCTGACATACAGCCCCAGACTCAGCCTGAGCTTCCAATCGAGGTCAGGGCTGGAAGTTTGTTTGCAGAAGTAGAAAGCAGAGAAGGATTAACTCTTGGGGTGCAGCTACCCAACATACAGCGGTCGTTTAGAAGGGTCGCAGGAATCACGCAGGAGATGGGAACAAGCAGAGCTATTCTAAGCAGGAGGCAGGACTGAGTCCTAAAGCGAGCACTCTTGGGGAATGGCTTGGATAAGTAATGTCTGAAAGGTGGTAGCCAAAAGCCCGTGTGGTGTCTGAGCCTCCCTGCAGGTAGAGCGTGCTGCATCCACCTGGCTGGAGTGACCGTCCTGGGAGAGGCAACGCTCAGCATCTCTCACGATCACTCACCTGCAGCTCACAGGCCTCCAAGCTCTGTGCATTTCCTCTTTCCTACACACCTGGAATAGTTCTGTCAGCATTTACTGGAAAGTCAGAAAAGCCTGGACAGCTGGGCTTGCACAGCGTGACAGCACACCTTTGTCTATCAGGAGCTGTTACAGGGTGCTTACAGACAAGAAGAAGTGTAGGGTCGAGTATAGCGGCCAGAGCACTGATTTATCCTTGTGGAGAAGATACAAGAATCTTGTGGCTTCTTCAGATCTCTCCTCACCTTCCACATGTTGGGGAGGTGATGGAGGAATTTTGTTCAAAACTCCATTTACCTTTCAGAAGCTCTACCCTGACAGTGAGAACACATCTATTATCCTTTCCAGACGACCACGAGGATTTTCAAAATCTCTCAACAAGAAAGCCCATCACCATACACACTTCAAGGACACACTACAGTAAAAATCATGGGAAACTAACTGGCAGGGGACCATGACTTAACTCTATTCAGGCTATCCCTGGCAGACATAGGGCACACGGGAAGTTTCAGAGGTGGCTGCAGGAACCTCAAGAGCCCTGAGGGGTCAGGCACCCTGCACAAAAGTCAACAGGAGCACGTTTCTGCCCAAATTCCCAGTGATCCCTTCGGGGCAGTCCCCCCAGCAGGAAAGCTAGCAAGTACACGTGCTCTTGGGTAAAGGTGCATCACCCCAGCTGGCAGCTTGGTCAAGTGCCTCTCTCCACCCTCTGCTCTCACTCTGAGGACTTTCTCGGTTTTGTTTCATTCCCCCCCCCCCCCCCCACACCCACTCTCCATGGCATCAGGGGAAAAAAAAAAAAAAAAGTCCAAAAGTTTCTAACTGCAAGCAAATTAAAAGCTCTTATTTATTTATCTTGAGTGTTAGCATAGTTCTAGGGTTGGTACTTCCAGGCATTTTGAACCGACTTCCCCTCCTGTCAGGCGTCCACTCCAGCCTCCTGCCTCGAACCTCCCCCGGCCCCGGCCGTGCGGCGGAGCCGGCGCTTTCCCCGCGCACCCATCAGCACCCGAAAGCAGCGGGTGTCTGTGCGGGTGTGAAGCGTTCACACGGCGATGCCCGGCGCCACCACGGCCACCCCCCCCCCCATTCCCTCTTCCACCCCGCTCGGAACTGCGAGCCGGGGACTGGGGGAGCCGGGACTCCGGTGCTCCGGGACCGGCGGGGGCAGGTACCTGCTTCCGCAGCGCCTCGAAGGCGGCGCTGATGGTGTGGACGCGGGTCCTCTCCCGGGCGTTGGCCAAGAGCCGCCGCGTCTGCTGCAGGGCTTTGATCTCCGGAGAGACGCCGGACGCCTCGCCCGGCCGCGGGCGCGGGGAGGCGGCGGGCGGCGGCGGCGGCGGGCGGGCGGCGGGGGGGCGGCGGCGGCGGCGCGGCGGGGAAGGCGCTGGCGGCGGCGCCGAGCGCGGAGCTGCGCGGCTCCCAGGCGGGCGGCGGCGGCGGCGGGACGGGAGGGGGTGGCGGCGGGGGGACAGCGCGGAGCGCCGTCCGCCTCCCGCTCAGCACTTTGAGCTCGACGCGGAAACTTTTGCAGCCGTGCTTGCGCCTCAGCCGCCGCAGCCCGCCGAGCTCGGCGGAGCAGAGGCGCGGCCAGGGCTCGCCCTCCGCCAGCGGCGTGCTCCGCATGGCGCGGGTGCGCTCAGCAGCGGATCCGCCGCCGCCGCTCCGCTACCGCGACCGCTGCTGCTGCCGCCGCCGCCCCGCTACCGCCGCCGCCCATCTGCGACCGCTCGGCCGCGGCAGGCACGGGAGACCCGGCGGCGGGCCGGCTTTCCCTTCCTCCGTCCGTGCGTGCGTCCGTCCGTCCGTATCCCGCAGCCTGCCTCCCACCGCCGGCAGCCGGCCCGCCGCGCAGATGAGCGGCTTTAAAGAAACAGGAAGGCTGGCTTTTTTTTTTTTTTTTTCTTCCCAAAACAGCTGTGCTGCCAATCTCCTTTGTTCATCCCCCCCCACCACCCCCCCTCCCCTTCCCTCCCACCCCACTCCCACTTTCTTCTTTAATCTCGCTCTTCAATGCGATGGAAGAGAAATCCTGCCCCCCGGAGACTCGCCGCGACCCACCGTGTGCGCTTCCCACCATCACCCCCCCCCGCCGTCCCCCCCCGCCGCCTTGCCTCCCCAGGGAAATCCGTGAATTGCTTTGGTTTCCACCCCCACTTCATCCCGCTCTTCTCCTATCACTGGTTTCCCTCACCAAGATCCTCATCTGGGAGGTGGGCTCCTAAAACGTGCTCGGGAGCACTGAGAGCACCCTGGCGGGATGGGGAGCCGAGGCAGCCGGGCAAGCTCCAACCCCTCGCAGATCTCTCTCCCATCGGTGCCTCACTTTTCGTGGCTCTCTGAAGCTTTCTGTTGCCGCTCTGCTACCGGCTTCGTTCGGAAAGCTTGGAAGAATCATTCCGCAGCCAAAGGCTGCCCTGTTTTTCACAGGGATAGAAAGGGAGCGCGGACGCGTGGGGAAATACTACCGACCGTGGGCTGCCCGTCTGCTGGCACCCCGAAACCCCGTAACTCTCCTTACACCAGCCCCGCCGCGGAGAGCAGCCCCGGCACGGCGGAGTCAGGGCAGACAGGGTGGGAAGAAGGGATGGAGAGATGCAGGGACTCGCCTAAGGTGACTGACAAGTCAGAGCTGTGGCACAGGTGGGAATAAACAACTGCTTTTTTACGGGGTTGTAGGAAAGCTCAGGACACAAGAGACTTCAGGACAGATGTCCTCCATCATTTCTAAAAGTACCTCTGTTATTTAGGTGCCTGGCTTCTGTTTTCAAGTCACCTAAACACCTTAGACATTAAATTGTGTTAAGAATCAATGGGTTGTAAGTTGTGAGATGCTTGAATTCACTGCAGAGAAAGGGATGTTGGTTCCTAACCCTCCTATGGCGTGTCAGCCTCGCAGCTATCTGCACCACGTGGGGTGAGCAGAAGAGAGCTTCTGTTGACCTCGTTTTGGCCAGCGAAGCAAGACAAGCTCTGCCTGGTGGCTGATGTTCTCTGGTTTGCACAACTGTGGCCAGACTGCTCGAGAGCAGACATGGCAAGGATTTCTTCCAGTGGAGAGGCTAGAGATACTGGAGACAGTACTAGAGAAGATACTGTGAGTCCTGGTTCAGCACCATATCTGTAACAGCTGTTCTGCCTTCTCCATTAAATCCTCTGCCCCAGATGTCACTGCAGTTTGAATTTCTTTTGCAGAAGGACTTTAAGTGAGACAATTGAACTCAGAAATGCCTGTCTTCCCAGTGTGTGTAGCATCACCCCACTGCCTTGTGGTGATGCTGGCAAACTGCTCTGATAGCCTCAGCTAAAGCCTGTGACTTCTTGCTACTGATTCCAGGGCATGACCTAATGGCCATTTTCTCCATCTTTCCTTTCTGAATTCCTCTAACTCTCAAAGATGAGAGACAACAAAGGGATTTTTGGTTGACCTTGTTTCTTCCATATGTCCCAACTAACAGCAGTAGCACCAGCCCCTCCAGAAAGATCTATCTCTTGATGGAAGCCTACGCTAAACATTTGGTGGCTCCTCTCCCAAAAGAAGGAGGACTAAACCCAGGATCTTGGCCAAATTTTTTGTCTCAGCCATTAAAGTCTGCCTACCTGTAATCATCTTGCTGTTCCAGCTTGACTCTGTGTATCATATCCATTTGAGGGTTAAGTAGATGAAGCCCATTTAAAATGAAGGAATTTGCAGCCATTTACACAATTTGTTTTTCACATCTTACCCTTAAGGCGCGTGTGTTTTCTGGGTGCTGGTTATATAGTTGCTCCCTTGGCGGTAGCTGCATTACAGAGTGCTTCCAAGAAGAAACCTAAACCTGAGCGTCCCTGGTCACATAACTGCCTGTCAGGCCTTCCCCTTCTCTCATTTTAGTATCCTTGTGGTTATGGGTATCACAAGAGAGCTGAGGAGGCCCAAATCAGGGCTGGGTCACGATGGTCCTTGTCCCTCAGGGTGAGACACTGTGTGGTGTCCATAGCTCGTCCCTGTTTGCAGAGGGTACATCAATGACAGCTGCCAACCGCAGAACACAGACGCCGTGTACATAAGCATTAACCTGCTTTTGCTCCATTAGTTGAAGCAGTCTAAACTGTGTGTGGACTCTTGTTTTTATCCAATTAGGTTGCTCCAGTTTACCTTAAAGGTCCTTGAAGCTAAAGCTTGCTCGAGGCTAAACTGAAGGGAAAGGGATTTAAATTGCAACAAAAGAGTCCATACAACCTCTTCCACCAGCTTATTTAGCTGAAAGTTGCTCCTTACAGAATCACAGAATGTTAGGGGTTGGAAGGGGCCTCAAAAGATCATCTAGCAAGGATGAGTTTCCTGCAGAGTTGCCCTTCAGCACAAGCCGTGGTTGCTCCAGAGCCATTGGCACGCATTCCATGCGCAGTGGAGATGGGAAGTGATGTCTGAGCTCACAGAGGCCGCTTTGCCTCTAGAAGTCAAAGCAGCTGGGTCATGCTGGCATCACTATTTGTGCCAGGAGCAGCGTGGCCTTGTGCCATGCCACCAGAGCAACACGGCTTTTGGGACTGAGTGCAAGAAAATCTCTGGGCGGTGCTGGCAGCTCTGTGCCATATGGATGCAGCAGCTCGTTCTCTTGCATGGTACCTATGTGCCAGAATGATAGTATGAGGTGAAAAACAGATGGAGAGAATTGCCTGCCTGTGGAGAAGAAGTGCAGAGTAACAAGATTATGAGATGTAGCAAAACTTCTGACCTTTCCTTTTTGCAGACCACTTAATGTCAGCCTTGTCTGCAGACTTGCATTGTTATAGCCATCCTGTGGTGTCCTATGGGGCAGGTGTTCATGGATACAGGTAAGGCAGGTACTTGCAGGACATAAGCACACACAGCAGGAGGTTTCAGTTATGGCAGAGCCAAACTGGTGGTTTGGTGCTGCTGTCCCATTCCATTGCCACCTTCTTGCTCTACTCCCCTTGCCTCCCTTTGCCAGCTCTGGGGTCTTCTTTGCTCGGGGTAAGCAAAGCTAACTCAGCCCAGTCCTATTTATTGGTACATTAAATGCCGTTTAGATGGCATTTTGTGATGTGGTGGAGTGGCCGTGGCTACACGCTAGTGAGGTGGGAACGGGGTTGCTCCTCTGCTTTGAGACCCACCAAGAAAATAATTTGAGTATAAGCACCAACCAAGTAGGTTACCATGCGACTCTGCCACCTCTGCCTTCAAGGGTAAATAAATAAGGAAATAGATCCTTCGCCAGTCCCTTGTGAAGCATCTGAGTCCTGGGTAAAAATCCAAGCAGAGAGAATCACTGAAGATGTGTTAACCTCTCATTCCAGCATCTTCTGGCACTGCATTACTCAAAGTCATGGATCAACTCCATCCATTACGAGTGCGAGCTCTCCCTGTCACTATAGCACCTTAACTCGTCTCTGCCTTCTTCCAGTGGCTGAAACACCTCATCCGGTGGCTCTCCGCTCTGCTAAAAAGTGATATGTTTGAAAGAAATTACCATGGAATCCCAGAATGTGTCTTCAGAGAATATATATACTTTTAAAGGATAAATAAGAAGAAAAAGAAAGGAAATAGAAGCAATCTACTAAGTTGCAAGATTTAGTGGTAGGTGCAGTTTGAGGTATTTGAAAGACTTGTCTTCAGTGCCCAGGATAGGCGATGGGGGAAAGACGTGCTGCAGGTGGGTGCCAGGGAGATGTCTCCAAAGCAGAGCCAAAAAGGACAGGACATTTTCCCCAGGAAAGCCTCGTGAGCATTTCTGAAAGGTGATTCAGCTGGTGACATCTTTGTACTTTCTGAAAAACAGAACACGCTTCCAAATCCTGTGAAAAACCAGAGCTCTGCACTTGTCAAAAAGGAACGTCTACTCTCATGTACATTTTCCAACGTCTTCCTTAGGCAAGAGGAATTATTTTAAAATGCTGTCAAAGAGCAAAACCAGAAGTCTGATCACAAGTGGCGTGCTGAGTATCTCAATGTAAGGTTGAGTCATCAAAGCGAGATTGAGATGCAGCCTTAATCTTTCTTCTTTTAACCTTTAAATGTGTGTCATGTACTCTGACATTATCATTAATAGTTTGTCAGCATTGGAGCAGCCGTCTTTCTTGGGAGGTTACAGAATTTCAGTATGTGTTTTGAAGTGTGTGAGATATAAGAAAGGAGAAAGGGAGAACTTTTCTTTTTTTTTCAATAAAAATTCCATCAGGAGCACATTCTTTTATTGTGAAGTATTTAAACAACAGAAAAAAAAAGAAATAATAATAATAAAAAAGCTTGGCAAGCTAAAAGTTTGTCCAGTCCCTAATCTGGAAAAAAAAAAAAGAAAAGAAAAAAAGAAAAAAAAAAGTGCTGTTTTTTATAGTTCTGTGAAAAATACATCTTAAAAAACAGCACTTTGAGAGTCTACGCGGGAGAGGAGAGGGGAGAAAAAGTGAGAAAAGGCTGCTGTAACACATGTCTATTATTAGTGAAGAGAAATTTCTCCAGCATTAGGAAAACCCTGTAGCATTGCTAAATACCCATAAAATGTACAGTGGGAATTGCAAGAACCCATAAAGTTGGTGGTCTCTCATCAGTGGGTTTTTTTAAAGCTGTTTGGAGACTTGGCAAGTGTGCATGGGCAGGATTATAGGATAGTTTTCTTGGATAATATGAAACTGAGGAAGAATAGTGAAATGAGGTAAGAAATAAGAATTATTCACACCCGATGTATATTGGAATTATATCTGTCATTGACTTAAAATTGTATTTCTTTTTAAATACTTGTTTCTTTACTTGACAGTCAATAGGCACTCAGAAGGGAAAAGGGCTTGTGACAGTCTGCAGCTTAATTTTATTCTTATGTTCAATGTTGACATTTAATCATCTCTCCTCTCCTCTCCTCTCCTCTCCTCTCCTCTCCTCTCCTCTCCTCTCCTCTCCTCTCCTCTCCTCTCCTCTCCTCTCCTCTCCTCTCCTCTCCTCTCCTCTCCTCTCCTCTCCTCTCCTCTCCTCTCCTCTCCTCTCCTCTCCTCTCCTCTCCTCTCCTCTCCTCTCCTCTCCTCTCCTGTTTAAAGAGAGGCTGTATTAGTGATCCAAGATATGAAGAATGTTTTGTCAGTGTATCTCAGCAAAAAACAAAGGGTGAGATGCTCGTGGCCCGTTCACATCTCCCTGAGGAGGACATTGCTGCTGCCCAGTGGCTTTCTAGTCCGTCAGGAAGACGTGCAGTGATTTCCAGAGGCAGAGCAAATGAGGCTTGCGACAAGAGCTATGTAGTTGTGCTAAACATAAGGATCTTTGCAATATATTACCTGAAGGAATAATGGAGTCTGTATTGCTTGAATTGTATAAATAAAAACCGGATGAATTTTAAAAATATATGTATAGTTTAAGCTGTGGACTGATGCAAGAGTTATTGTATGAATTTATTTTGTGTGGAAAGCTGGACTAAATACTCAGACAAAATCCCTCTGACCCTAATATCTTTGAATCCCGATCAGGTATTTCACTTTCTGAAACATCACCGCTCATCTTGGAGGAAGCCACTGGGTGCTTGGCAGCCTTGCAGGTTGGTTTGGATGCAGTCCACTACAGATTGAGAGGCTCAATTTTATAAAAACCCCACATTTTTGTTTAAAATTTTAGAAAAGTCTAAAGTTCTCAGCCTAGCCCCAGTGGAATTCTATGTTACTCAGACCAACACCTCAATGCCTCCCTCCTGCTAAGGTGAAAAATATGTGTCCACTTAACATGCCAGGAGGCTTAGCCACACCACAGCAGAGTATACAGTGACCCTGGAGCCCTCAAGGCCAAGGACAACTCTTCCATTGACTTCAGCAAGACCAGATACAGACTTCTGCATTGCAGAGATGTGGGATGTGTGGGAGCTTGAATAGCCGGGTAAGGACCTGCAGAAACCTCAACTTTTTCTCCATCTGTGAGCCAATCCACTGATTTATGCTCCGTTGCACTGGCAGCTGGTCTGGCTTCAGCCCGATCTGACCTCATCCATCACTGAAACCAGTAAAAAGCCTCCCATTTGTTTGTTTAGGACCTGTTTGAGGCTGTGAGGTTGTTCATGTGGTCGAGAGAGCGGTTGTGTGTGGAGATGGACATGAGGTGCAGTCCCAGCTCTGCCAAAGCTTCCCTTGCAGATTGTTGCTTGTAGCGCTCCTGATCTCCTGTGGATCCTGGCAGCGGGAGAACAAAGTCCTTCCTTGTCCCAACTCATCTCATCACTGTGGTCCTTGTACCCTACAGCACCAAAAATGATGCCCAGTATCACTGTTGGCTCAAACTCCTCCTCCTTTAGCCAGTCAGGGTGATGAGAACTGAAGTGGATGGTTTTTTCTAGGCTTTTTGGACAATCGCTCTTTACATCAAGTCAAGAGACACACAAGCTCATGCAAGCAGCCTCAGGCTTCCCTCTGCATTAGTTTCCCCACGTGCACTGAACATCCTTTGGGCTTTGCTGATTTACGTTTTTGGAGTTGCAGGTCTTCCTCCAGTATTGCTACTTCTTTCTGGCCAGTGACAGCAAATTTGTTCCTTTACAGCTGTCTCTTGCCCCCCACCAACTGATATTCCTGGTCAGCCTCAAACCTTGCCCCATTCCTGCACCACTTTCTTTACTCTGAAACTCTTGACCAAATCTGAAATGCAGATAGACAAGAGGCTGAGATGACCTTGGATAAAACTGCATTCTGTGACAGCGTATGCTTAGTGATAAATGCCGTGGCAAAACCAGAATATTAAAAATCTCTGTGGAGAAATAGTGGCAGAAAGGGAAAAAAAAAAGAAAAAAAAAAGATGGAGTGTGAGAATTCTAAAGTCTGACTTAATAATTTTTTGGTTTGGAAAAAGGACAGTGGACCATAAATAGAACATAGATACAGGACAGTCTTTTTTTTTTAGTTCACACCTATGTATTTTGGATGGAATTTTACTTTTGTGGGTGAGGGCAGAGAAAGCACTTGTTTGCCAGATGTTTTTAATGGTGGCTGTTGAATGTGGTTTGCAAGGTCCCAAGAATTCCCAGTGACTCTTAGTGGTTACAGTAAAGAGAGTGCAGTTAGAGGCACATTTATTATAAACTCTCCAGGCAGATGCTCCAGGTGTAAAAGAACTTTTAATGGTTAAAAGGGAAGAATATTACCACTGAGAGCTTCATTTACATGAACTAGATACCCACATCTGTGGTGGGCAGTCACCACGATGGTGTAGAAATTGAGGTTTTAAGGGGGCAGAGGATTACCAGAGAGGCTCATTTTCAGGAAGAAGGTCTTATCACCTGCTAAATTTTATTTTCTTCTACTAACTGCTCATAGGGTAGAATCACAGAATCATTTGGGTTGGAAAAAGGCCTTTAAGATAATCAAGTCCAACTGTTATTTAACTCTACCAGGTCCACTTCTAAACCATGTCCCTGAGCACCATATCTGGGCAGCTTATAGAATCACAGAATCATTTCAGTTGGAAAAGACCTTTAAGATCAAGATTCATCAGAAGGGCTGAATTTATTATTAGAGTATATCAATAGTGTAATTTGGTATTTTCCCACAAAACTTGAGATAGCACCTTGTTTCTGCTTAAGTCTTAACTTCACATTGGGATACATTATTTTAGAGGCATGTTAGTGAATAAGGACATGGGAGTCTGGAATCACACTGTCTCAAAGTTATAAGAAAGAAAGACTAAAAAAATAACAAAAAAGTAAGAAGCAGGTTGAGTGCAGTGTGGTCCTATCCCTGATACATCGTCCCGGCTTCTGGCAGTTAACAGCTAAGGGAAATCCTGAACTAATGGTTGAATTTGGACAACGGTGTTTTATTGCTGGAGCTAGCAGCCACCATTACTGTTTTAAGCCCATATGTACTCATTTGTAATTTTGTCTGTCCTTGGCGATGAGTCCCATAACTCATCTGCAAGAGAAATGTCCTTCTTTCTGTTCTGAATTCACTGCCTGATCATTTAATTAGTTACTCTCTGGCCCTTGATGTTCTGAGAAATGGCGCACAATTATTTCGTGTTCATCTTCTCCATGCAACTCGTGAATTCATACACCTGTCAGATCCTCTCTGTCTTCTCCCAAGATAAAGGATTTTAGCCTATTTTGGCTTTTTCTGTCTGGAAACTGTTCCCTGTCACTGCTGCCTTGTTGCCCTTTCTTGCCTTGGTGTGGGATGCGTCTTCAGTATTTATTTGACTTTGCTATCACGAGGTAATGTATCTTGAGTGCTCATCTATCACACATTGATCATCTATTACTCGGAACAGCTGTTGGGCAAACTACTTACTTTGGAAGTGTTTGGAGAAGTTTTCATTATTAATTTTCAAAACTTTAGGAAATTTCTCTTCAGAATGTTTTTTAATAGATTTCTATCAGTTTTCAACATTGGCTTACCTATGTGCTTGTTTTTTTCTATAGTCCTTTTTTGAACTTCATTCTCGTATTTCACTTTTAACAGACTTTATTTTGTTGTTCATTCTATTAACAGTTGTCATTGGAAATGTACTATTTAAATAAACTTTGTGAGTCCTGAAATCATTTGATTTCCAACTTTCCCTTTCAACTTCCTTTCAGTACAGCTCTTCAGTTTTGTGTTACTGCCTGTCAGCATCCCACAAGTAGAGAAGAAGCTCTATTGTTTCACATATGAAAGATGTGGCTGGTAACCTATACATCAGTTTCCTGCAGGACTTGGTTTAGTACTAGGCAGTAAATGTCTTCCTAGGTTTAATATGATATAAAATATGAACGCTGCTAAGATTCAAGCCAGTTCTGCAACGCAATTTCTCCACCTTGACCTCCTAACATGCTTCGCAGCGCATAATTAATTCTTTATGGACATTATCAATTTTCTGACAATTTGGTCTGTGAACTTCTTACTTCTACGCTAACTGGGCTGCTGGTGAGCAGTGTGGCAAAAAGAAATAGGGAAAGAGAAATTAGTGATGGGCTAAAGTACAGCAGTCAATTTGTGGTGCAGAGTTCAAAGTCTCTCTATGAAGCCCAGAATGCTGGGGCTACTGAAGAACTGGTCTTTGGCTAAAATTTGTTGATCGAATGTGAAGCTGCCTTAGACTGGGAGTTTGCCTTCAGGATTGGGTTGAGTATCCAGCTATCTTGGATGTGAGTTGTTCAGTGTTGAAAATTGAACACATCCACCCACCTGGGTGACATGGGGATGATGTGAAGAGGTTGGTTCTAAATTCTCATGTCTGTAGTTCAGCACTTTCTCCCTTGACTAGTCATAGGTGTGATAATCTGTGGTCTGGCTGAAGATGGATTGGTTTGTTATTGTGGAATTCAATCCTGCCCTAACAGCCTAACAGTGAAGATACTTACAGAATCATAGAACCATAGAATTGTAGAAGGACTGTGTCAATGCACCGGCCAGAACTTCCTTCCCAACCATGGAAGCTTTTCTCAGGAAGGCAGACACATTGCAAAACCAGGGCCATCCTCCAGTCTG
The DNA here is from genome assembly GCA_020746105.1 of Trogon surrucura. Lineage (NCBI taxonomy): Eukaryota > Metazoa > Chordata > Aves > Trogoniformes > Trogonidae > Trogon > Trogon surrucura. The sequence continues at coordinate 75,367,342 of CM036620.1, read as the reverse complement.
TACCCAGAGGTGCACACCACAGAAAATGGCCTTTAGCTATTTTATTTATCATTCTGCAGGCAACTGGAGTTTTCACTGCTGTTCTTGAATGGTCTTGTGTGTAAGTTTGAGCAGGTCTCCTTTCTTTCTCCAGCCTGCTGTACCATCAGCCTCACAGTTTTTCAGCTCAGTCTCTATCTGGGAGAAAAGATAATGAAGTATCCTATTTACTTAACAGCCAATGACATTGCTAGTCAGCCACGTCCTTTAACCAAGTCCCTGGTTGTTAAGAGGTCTCAGCAAAGTGGTCAGGGTCAGGCAGGGCTCAAAAGAAGTGAGTGAGGACAGCTCTGGCCAATGGATTTCAAGAATATAGTGGTCTAGATAAATAAGATGAAAGGCCAGAAATTTGCCCCCCAAAATACCTAAGAACTCTTTCAAGGAGAAAATTAAATTTAGCCTGGGAGGAAAAATGACATGGGAGAAGATCCAGAACAAGGACTAGACAGAACTGGAGTGGGGTCAAGCAGATGTGGATCGAGACTAGGGCTCAAGCATAGCAGAGTTCGTGCTCAGGAGAGAGAACCACAACCCAGACGGATGGTGAGGAGCAGAGAGCAATGTAAAGGACTCCTTGAATAGTGACCACTTGAGGCAAACTTCCAATCAAACCTACAAGAAGGGTGCTTGAGTGCTTGGGCCCATTTTGGTGTGGGTTTTTTTCCTGTCTGCAGAACACAAAAATTCAGGCAGAAGTCAGCACTGGTACAGAAGATGTTTTGGAATAGAGCCAGAGAGACCAGGAGAGACAGCAGCACAGAGACTGCAGGTCCTAGGGATAACTCAAAAATCAGCTGTGAGTACCCCTAGCATTACTTGACTATTTTTGTGAAACATGTTGATATTTGTGGTGTTGCCAAAAGCAAAACGAGCAATGGAGCTAAGACATGAGTTTGGGTATTATCTTATTAGTGATGTTTCTTAGCTTCTCTAAATGTAATTAGACCAACGTTTCCTAGGTGTCCAGATGTTTTCTTGGAACGTGTTCCCTGCAGGTTGAGGTCTTGTTCAAAGGAGGAGCATCTTCCAGCAAAGATGTAGAAAGCATGTTTCTAAATAAAGTCTTGCAATTTTAGGTGTGATCCAAACCCTTCTTTCCATCGGTTTTCAGAGGCTTTTGGATTGAGCTTCATATGCAGATTTGCCAGTCACCTCAGATGAAAAACTGAAGGATATGAAGTGCCAGATGGCGTTAAGTGAAATTTATTGCATTTGGAGGTAACACAGAAACCCTAAGCTGAATGGACCCAAAAATTCTGGCTGCTGAAGTGTGATTCCCCATCTGTACTGATCATCAAGGTGGCTCAGATAAAGGTCAGGGACCCACATTACCATTTTCTGTTCCACTGGTGGCTTATAAAGTATTTTAGGATGCATTGAGTGGGCTGTATAGGAACAGACTGACTAGTTTAACAGATGTCACCACTAGAAGAATGTCTGCCATGATCTGGTGTCTTGTCCTTTGATAGCTGTTCAAAGAGCAGGCAGGAAATTGCTCTGCTGAAAAATAAATTGGATATTAACACAACAGAAAGAGCTGATAACGTTTCTCTTTGTGATGCTGGGCTGAGCTGATTGGAAAGCTAACCTTAGCCACCCTGAAACAGGAGCCTATTGAAATACGTGGTGTGGACCCCAGTCCAGTTTTCATTTGGACTTTTTTATTCTCGTGCTTTCCACCCACCTTGTAACAGAGACGAACATGTTGCACAGCCAAACAAGACATTGAGGCCCTTTAATTGTAGCATTCACCCTAACACACGGCCATTTTCCTGCTACTGATTGCTCCTAATGATGTTCAGAGCCCCTGATAAATTCCTCAGAGGCTCATTCACTTTCATATCTGCAGGTGCATGTCTTGATAACTATTAAGTCTGGTCACAGTCAAGGTTGGAAATGGGATGGGAGGAAAGCCATTACGAGGATCTATTGCTGAGCTTACCTGGAGAGGAGGATAAAAAAGATGACTCTTTCAAAGGTCCAGATGACAGCATTCCAACTGATATTTAAAATGGTTAACGTATTCTGAACTGAGCTAGGCAAAAGAGCATTTCCAGTGCTGTTCCGAAATGTTTACCGCTCAAATATTTTCTGACAGAAAATGACATTTTGGATTAAGAAACTTCTTTTGAGAAGCGTCTGTTTTCAGCATGAAATTTCAGATGTTTACGGCAGCTTTTCAGTTAAAAGCAGAAAGTTTATTTTCAGCTGTTTCTATTTTTTCTTAAAGCAAAAGTTAGATTTTTTTGTGAGACAAGAAGAAATCTCCATTTTCAGACCAGCTGTAGTCCATTCACTCTTCTAGATAGAGAAGAGCCTGAATAATGTTGTTTTGAAGCATCAAGATCTGTGTGAACACTGAAAACCCTTAGTAGGGTCCTGGCTAGTTAGTTTTAACTCACGGCTGTTGCATGGCTTCACCCCGTGCCATGGAGGAGACCAAAGGAAAACAGGATGTGTATGGAACCTCTAATAACAATTTCTGACAAGGTCATAAAACTTCTCAGAGTTGAAATTATGTGCACACAATAAATGTGTGATGGCCTTTAGGGAAAAACATTCACACTCATGAAGGCTCTTTGAGTGTTCCTCTTTCTTAAAAAGTGGTCTCTAAATACCAGGTTGTGTGACTGGGAAAGGAATGTACTGATTTGCCTCAGGTGGCAGCCACAACCCTTTTTCTGACCAGCTGCTCTTGGTGCCTGGTACTGGCAAGATAGCTCATCCCCACCAGATTGTAGCATTTTGGTGTCCTGCCCATCTCTAACGTGTACCAAGTTGAGATGACCAGTGAACCACGCACATCAGGACTCCCTGAGCAGGCAGGGCCCTGGGTTTATTTATGCTATGAAGTAAATAAGTAAGATACAGCCTGAGCAAGAAACAAGACCTGTTGAGTGACACTCTGTCTTGATGGTGGAGACTTGATGGGTCTCCACAATTTACCTTGCTCTTCTGTCACACACACTTAGATGCCTGCTGGTGCTGATGCTCAGGCAGTTTACCCTCCTCAGGGCCAAATCCCATGAGAGCTGGATGAACCAGAATATTAGTTTGGCAAGGTTGGTACTGAAGAAATTTGAGATTATTTTTCTACTTGGAGAGAGTTTTTGCAAGGTACAAGGTCATGCAACATCTCTGGGGAAGTGGAAAACCAGTTCTGCAACGAAGAGAAGTGTTTTGCATGTCTTCTTATGATGGTAGATATGGATGTGTTATTTGTGACTGCTCAACAGAGTACAGTACTCAAAGTCATTTTTTGATCATTTGGTTCCACAAACAATCTTGCTCCCTCCATGGCAGATATTATCCTTTTTTTCCATCGGTTGATTTTGGATCTTCCTACCGTGAAGCGATCCAAGCAGTGAAGAGCTTGTTAATCCCGTCAGTGCAGAGCCATTCTGAATAAACTGACTCACAAGGTAGCAGTTGTTGTGCTGAAAGCCTGTGCATGAAGAGGAGATGTTTAATTTGTCCTCCTGGGGCTGATGCGCAGCCTCTGTTTTGCTGCTGAATTCCCATGTGTCACGAAGGAACCCTGCTTCTTGCTCCTGCTCCAGAGGCTGAGAAGGCAGCCCTGCGGCATGCAATTGTTTTGGCCACCGACACGGTGGCTCTCTGGGGGGATCTGGTGGAAGTGATGTGGGAAGCTCAAACCTGAAGTCATCCTTCGCTGCTTGCCAGAATGAATCATTAAATCATCTGCTTTTACAAGCTGTGACCAGCTATAAGCACACGTGGAAAGGGAGAATTCACTTTCCATGCAGCCACAGGGGGCCAGATCCTAGCCTGGTGCCACTCCCGTGGTTTTATACCAAGGATATCCATTCTCAGCAAAACTAAGCTACAAGGTTTTTGGTTTGCTTGCTTGTTTGCTTTCATTTTTTTGTTTGTTTGTTTTGTGTTTTGTTGTGTTTTTTTTTTTTTTTCCTCCAAGATGATCTCAGCCAAAGTTTCTTGAAGCTATTTTATACAGCACTTTTTGGGAGGGGCCAAGAACACCATTTACTGCGCATCTACCAAGAGATTAGTTCCAGTATGACCTGGGCACGTAGCATGAGAAGGGCAGAAGGAAAAAGAACAGGAACTCTCCCTTTAATACAGGGGATCTTTATGACAGTCTGCCAGGAAATGTCCTGTGGACATTGACTGTGGAGTTGGGCTGCCACAGCTGGCTACGGGTGAGCTAAAACTGTCAAACCTGGTTTTGGCTTCTGTTGGGCGATCTTCTGGCAATGGGAAGGAAGAACTTGTTGAGAAGATGATTGTGTTTAGATTGAACAACTTTCCAAAGCACAAGTTCCTTCAGCAAAACCGAAGATGGTGGTAAGTGGTATCTGGCAAGAAAAGCCTTTGGTTGATTATCTCATTTCCTTTTTTTGGGTGGAAACAAAATGGTTATTTCTTTTTTTCTCAGTTACTGAGATTCCCGACAGCCTTCTTTCATGCCAGGCTGCAAAGGTGGAAAGACACAACACCAACAAAATGCACAAACAGCTCAGCAGGCTATGGACACTAAAATACAGAAAAATGGTTTGAGGTGTAGAATAATTGCAATTGGCACATGACTTATTGATTACACCCGTCATATGATCAGCCCATAGCTAGTTATAAATATTATATTAGAAGTATTAGTGAAACCAGATGGGTTGCAACCAGTCCAGAATGTGGTGAGCCTGCGGCCTGAAATAAAGAGGGAAGAAGCACAATGATTTGGCATTAAAAATCATCTTTGTGCTAGAACCAAGAGCTGATGAGGAAAAAGAGGAAAAGTCACAAAGCTGTGCACATGATGCCTGGGAAATCGTTTTTCTGTGTCCCAAGGCAGCAAAATCTGTTTCCCAAGAGTCTGCGGTCTATGTTGGATGTTTCATCCTGATGCTAAATTGCTCTGGTAATTAGTCAGATTGTGCTTATTTTGGGTCACCAGTGAAAGAAAATAGAGAATGTGAAGGCCATCACCTATTATGTGTTTCTTGCAAAGGGGCTGGACATGGCAGGACTTTTCCTCTGGGTGTGCAAGTATTGTGCAGAGCTGCTACAGAGGGAGTGAGGAATGAGGTAAGTGCAGCTTCTCCAACAGTACTTCCTTCCCTGACCCATTCAGATTCTGTCCCCCATTTCTGAGAAGTTTTTAGCCCCCTGATACTGCAGTTCTTGCCTCTGGGTTCTTCATATGTCCTCAAGCACAACCCAGCGACTTCACCTCTTGCATTAGTCCTCCTCATGTTATCTCCTCTACCAGAAACCTGTGCTGGTCTCATCTCCACTTCAAGAACCTCAAACATTCCTTAAGTGCATCAGAAGACCCTTAGAGCCCCATCAGCTCAAGGGGCTGGTCCAGGAGCACCAGGAGCACCAGACATCCCGTGAGCAGTAACCTGGGGCAGCAGGACGTGACAGGTCCAGGCTGGACACGCACAGCTGAATCCTGCCCCGGAGCAACTATTAGGTGCATTTGCATCAATCCTGGCTGCAGAAGAGCCCTGGGGTTGTCAGCAGGGCAGCTGATTTATCGTTCCGCTCGGGAACGGAACGATCAGCGATACGGCATCAGAGAGCTGTCGCCGGCTGTTAATAGCCGGGCGGCTCAGGGTCGCGCAGGTGCACGCCGAGCCCCGTGTGACAACCCACAGCCTGAGCAGCTGAAAAAATATGCCCGGCATCTGGCGTTGTCCTCGTGTCTGGGCCTCTAGGCTGGCATGCCAGCCCTGCGCAGCCGGTGCCTCCCAGCACGGCCGGAGCTGGATCCTTACACAAACACACAGAAGCAGCCGGAGCGGAGCTGTGCCAGGGACGGATTTGGCCCTGTCGTGCAAAGCAGCTCTCGGTCGTGCCTCCAGCCTCGTCTGTGAGCTCCTCACTGATCTTGCCCGTGCCTGCATTTCGCCTCCTTCCCCCAGCCAAACTGTGCGTCACCATCTTCTCCCACCTGGTCCTCTGGAGGTGCCACGCTCTCCATCTTCCACCCCCAGGCAGGTCCTGCTCCAGTCTTACTGAAAGACTTATGGAGATGCTGGGGCTTTCAGACTGTTTGAGAACTGATTGCATCCATCCTGCTTGAGCCATCATGGGGAAATTACATGGCAACTTCTAATCAGCCCATATTGTATGTTTGAGCTCCTGGGTTAGATGGCTTTAGGCTACGCATGTGCTTTTGTTGGGTTTTTGAGGGCTGTATACATTCTCAGCGATACATGGATACAAACAACTAATAATAGGAAAGCGTGTGCTGGGTCGGTGTCCACCCCTTTCTGTCCCAAAAAGGAATGGGCTCTCTCTAAGAGCCCTAACCTTGTCTTCAAGGCCAGGACAACATGCTTTGCTGATGAGGTGGCCTGAATTTCATCACCCTCATATCACTTTTGGTTCTTGGCAGACACGAGAGTCCGTTGCTTATAATACTACTTACCTCTTTAAAAGGACTGTTCTTCTCAAAGAGCTTTAAAGAGAAGCCAAGATCATTATTTCCATGTTCCAGATGGGGAAACCGAGGTATGATTTCCCCAAGTTACACAGCAGCACTATGTCATGGTGCCATGGTTGAATGGACAGCTACAGCATCTAAAACAGTTGTATGGGATGGACACTCTGATGTGATCCTTTGTACAAGAATTAATCCTCTAGCAAAGAGGTTGGGGAAATGTTTTTTCCACCAAACATTGTCCAAAACTTGGGTATTTTATTAAATAAAGTTACTTTACAATAAAACCTAACAGTTTTCACTGTTTTCCTGTGAATGCACTTTATGAGAGAGACCATTTTTCTGCCCTTAAAACTAAAAAAAGCATATCAAGGGAAAGAGAAGGTTGCAATATTTGTATTACTGTAGAAGGATCTGGGAGGAAAGCTGTGATGCTGAGAGCGTTTTGGTCCATTCTCCCTCATAGCTGAAGGAAAATTTAAAAAGAAAGTTTTCGATGGAGACGCAAGAGTGATCAAGCTAAAATCATTGTTGCCAGAGCAATGGGTCTGAAAGCCAGAAGCAGAAAAAAAAAAGGCTGCATTTCAGGTGGGGAGTGAGTCCTGAGCTGAAGTTGCAGTTCAAAGCCTGATGATCTTTGGACTTGAGTGGGTTGGTGGCTGTGTCACAGGGCATCATGTCACAGCTGTGCAGGGGCAGCTGCCAGGATGGGGAAGAGCAGCAGAGCACAGGGACAGACCCCTCACCCTACCTCATCATAGCAGGGAGCTTCCTCCAAAGATCGAGAGGTTCTCTCCAGTTTCGTTGTGGATTGATCAGATTTGCCTCTGTGGAAGATCACATCTCCTCTGTCTGCAGTGGGAGCCTTCCCGGGTGGTTCTGCCCTGTGGAGTGGTGATGCTGTAGTGGTGGATGGGTGGGTGCTGGGTGTCACGATGCTGTGTTTAACTGTGAAAATGCTTCTGGATGATATTGAACTCTGCAGGTTTGGAGTTCCAGGTGCAGCTTGGTCCCCTCCCTCTCACACATTGAGTTTTGCCCATATGGATGGAGAAGGCAACAACGAGGGAAATTTTATTGCTCCTTTTAATCTCTGGAGAAGTGCCACAGTCGACATCAGCCCATCATGTGCTGGTGACTGAGCTGCATTGAGCTGCTGGCCAAACATCCATTTCCCTTGTTTGTAAAAAAGGGCAAATCCCTAATGATGGTGGTTGCGGCGAGTCGGGCCACCAGCTTGGTCAGAGCCACTCCTGCTGGGACGTCCTCCCTCTCCGAGTTATTTGGGCTCTGTGTGCAGCCTGGCACTCTGCACCAATGATACAGCAATGAAAAACTACAATGTGCAGACAAAAATGCCTATCGGGTCTTTGCCTCCTTCTGCGCTGCGGGGATTCAACGGACAGTTGTCATTAGGGGAAATTTTTCTTTTTGTCTTTTACCTACTTTCTCCGCTCCATAAGCAAAAGAACCTTTGGGAAAAACAAAATAATCATGTTGCCTCTGCGGAATATAACCAAAAATCTATTCTCTAGGGTTTCATACTTGTTAATGGAGGAAAAAAATATTCTTGTTTGTTGGAGGGTATTTTTGGAGGTGTCAGCACTGCTGTCCTGTCCTTCTGCCCCATCCCTTCCCTGGGGCTGCCCACTTGCCTGGCAGAGCCGACACGTGGGGCTGCATCTTCTGTGGAGGCAGCAGGAGGCAGGATTCAGCCTTGTCTATCGAAACGCAGCTTCCTCTGCCAGATGTCACCGCTGCGCGGCTGAGCAGACCACAAGGGTGTTCCTGCAGGAACGTGCCTTTCAGAAATACCATTCTCCAGCTCCCCGGCCCCAAAACTGCTGGGGCTCTGTTTGGAAAAAAAAAAAAAAAAAGCAACATACACACACAAGAAAAAAAAAAATCTGAAGGCATCCAGTTGCTCCTGGGCAAATTGCCAGTGATTGAGTGACCTGCTGCTTCCCCAATATTGCATTCCGCTGGCATGTCTTTAGCCCTGGCTGACGCCAGCCATCTAACTCACCCCCAAAGCAAACATTTCCAGTTGGCACTGCTGCCTTGTTTTTCTGAAGAAGCGATTCATGCCTCCCTTAAAAAGTTTTACTATATCCATTTTTTTTTCCTTTTTTTTTTTTTCCCCCTGGTGCGTGGAGCCACTGGGGAACGGCTGCCGCTTCAGGGATTTCTCCTTCAAATGAAAAAAAAAAAGAGAGAAGGGGGGATTTTTTTTCCACCTCTCCTTTTAGCAAGCATGATAAATCCATTCAGAGCGCTCCTTGTGCTCGAGTGTGGAAACCTTCTGCTAAAAGAGTTATTCTGTTCTCATTCACAGATAATTGCTCCCCGAGGGGCCAGGGAGAGAGCAAGGAGGAGAGACCGATAATCCGGGAGGACACGGATACAAATATCAGGCTGCGGCGCTGAGTGCCTGCTTAATTTATTGGGAACGAGCTGTTACTCAGCATTTTGCAGGATTAGACCTGCTGTAATTCTGTTATTTAAGGAGAGACTGAGTCGAACGACAACAACAACCCACCCGGGGCTGTTGCGGAGACGGGCGGCACTGGAGAGGAGCACATGCTGGTTTATTTTTTACGCTATGGAAAGAATGAGCTTTTAGGACACAAAGTCCTCATGGCTGGCCACGGGGTGGTGGGAGGGGAGCGAGGGGACAGCCTGGCTCCGTGCTGGCTGCCCTGACGTACAGCTCCAGGTTGGGTTTGCTACTGGGCCAGCTGGGATGATGTGTGGTGGCAGAGGGGCTTCCCCGAAAGGGCATGGATTCATCGCCAGCCGGCACCGCCAGCATCCTCGCAGCCTGGCAGGCAGATGGATGACAGCACCCAGCAGCACCCAGGTCCCTCAGGTCACCCGGTGGGTGGTGGGCTGGACCACCACCAGTGCCTGCTGGCTTCTACTTGGACAACAGAGTGCTGTTTTTTTATTGATTGTAGCATACAGTGCGCCAGCCCCACATCCGATGGGTTGTTCTGACCCAGGACTTTGTGCAAAAGTGGGAATTCAGCCTTATTCCCTCTTCAAGTCATCCTAGGATTCAGCCTGCATCCTCCAAATGGGGGTAAATTACCCAGCAGGATGCCAAGAGGCTTGAACAGGGTAAAGGAAGGCGCCTTCTCTTTCTTGTCTGGATGGACTGCTTCATTCATTCTGAAATCTCTGTGGTGGTATTTCACACATTTGTCTGAATTTTAACTGACCATTAGGAAAAAAACCCCTCTGGGAGCCAAGGGCTTGGAAAGAAATATTTAGACTTTTCTGGCCCAAGTGAAAGTTGCAGTGACATTAAAATATAGTAGGTTTTTCTGCACAAGGTTTCTTTTCTTCCGAGGAAAATAAATACATTTATCTGACTGTCTATTAAAGCATCTGTCACCCGAACCTGAACATAGCTTTCTGTTTTCTCATGGGATGGTCCAACGAGGGCTGTCTCTGTAGCAATTTGGGCTATTTAGTTCCCTCAGATTCTTGGGTGCACTTCTCATATGACTTTCTCTCTGTGTTTGAATACCCATTTAGCTGGGTAAAGGAAAAAAACAGCTGATAGAAAACACAGTTCCTCCTTGGACAACACCTTCCACTGTCATACCAGGTCCATTTTGCAGATGGGGAAACTGAGACAGCATGGATGAAATAACTTGCCTAAGGAAAAATTTGTTAGATAAAGGAGTCATACAGCACTGTCAATCTTTGTTTAATATGGTTGTTGCAATAACAGAACCAAGAGCTGCATTAGGGCTTCTCCAAATATCAGATTATTTCAGATTAGAAGAGGTTTCTTTGTGGTAGAAAGATTTGAGAACTTTGGTGAAGCAGGAATAAATGATCACTTGTAATTCTCTTGAATTTATTGTTGTGTAGGATTAATGGTGATTTTCAGTCTGGGGGCTGCAATCCTCAGTTAAGGATACAACCCCAGTGAGGTTTTCCTTTCGAAGATCAATAATTGCTCCTTTTCTCCCCTCCTTGTAGATTACTGAGTGATTTTTGGCCAAAATGACCTTGTGCTCATTTCATAGTAGCAGCTAGAAGAAAAAAATGACAGCTATGAGGTAGTAAAGACAAATGGTGGAAGGGAGAGATTTAGGAAAGCGGGTCTCAGGCTGTGTTTATGAGGAGTGATGACAGCAAACCCGTTTCTCCAGCAGAATGAAACCTGAAGGGGAATACTTTGCTCTTTCAGACTGCTAAAGTAAATAAAAGGCACACAGAGGGACGCTGGTAGGTTAACAATCAATTAAAAGCAAATTTCCCGTCCTGTGTGATGTTAGAAGGCTGTGGGTGATATGAAATGAGACAGGGATGAGGCACCATGGCGAGTTTCTTGAATAGTGCAAAGACTTTAAGCACGTTACTTAGCTGAGATAACCAGCACAACAGTGGGGTTTCCGTTTTGGTTCGCAATTTCACCCACTGTGAATGCTTCAGGGATACATTTAGATTCATAGAGACGATTGGTTTGCTATCAGGTAAAAGAAAAGTGGTGAGAATATTTACACTGATCTTTCAGAAAGTCTTAAGCTACAGGCCTTCAGTGTCTTAGTGCTGCTAAAAATGCAAAATGCATATTCAGTTCCCCGGAAATGTCATTCTTCAACCGTTACCTGATTGGTTGTTTTAGCGATAATGTTGTAATTCCATGATGTCATACCTGAATTCTTCAAACTGTTTCCATCTGGTCTAAATGCCATCATCAAGTTGGAGCCGAATGGGATCATGTATCACCAACAAACCCAAGGTTAAACAAGAGGCATGTAAATGCAGGGCCCAAAACATCTGTCTGGGTTTCTGTGTTGTCCAAAGTGTGTTTTTCCTTCTACTTTGGGGTGGGATGAAGCATGGTATGGCCAGTGGCTCTGCCCAAATGTTTACATCCCTACTGCTGCCTGTTGCATGAATGCATGTGCCATGGGTTTGTGTCTGGTGAGGTTTTTCGGAGCACTGTGGGGGTGGCTCCTTGTGAAACTTCCAGAGCCTCTCCTAGCCCAGGTAAAAGTTGGACCTGCCTCTGGCCAAGACCAGGCCAATCAGTGTCTCTGAGATCAATGTATTAAAGAGGGGAAACTTGCTCGGCCAGTCGCTTTGTCTCCTTGTCCTGGAGAGGTGGAGGAGATGAAGAGATCAGCCATGGTACAGATGACAGTGGTGTGACTGGGGCAGAGATGTCCCTGAGCCCTGTGCTGAGGTGGCAGGATAAGAGCCTGCAAAGCGAGGAGATTGATGGTGGTGAAACATCCAAGATGCAGCAGCACATGGAGGACTCTGTGCTGGGGGAAAGAGAGGCCACGCAGGAGCAGAGCATGTGTCCCAAGTGACCCGCGACTCCACGGAGGACCCACGGTGGGGCAAAGGACACTGCAGCCCGTGGGTGGGTCCCGTGCTGGTGGGAAGGACTCACGTTGAAGAGGAGGATTGTCTCCTATGAGATGGACACCATGTGGCATCAGGGGAAGACTTTGAGGAGTCCTCTGCCTGAAGAGGAAGGATTGACACGGACAGTGAGTAATGGACAGGCTGCAGCCCACAGACCTCCCTGCGCCTCTCAGGGGAAGGAGGTAGCCATGAAGGAAGGGGCTGTGTGTGGGAAGTGTATTTGAGATCTGTTTGTATTTATTTCTCTCACTATCCTACTCTGATCTTGTTGAAGTTCAATAAGGATGAGTGTAGAGTCCTGCACCTGGGGAGGAATAACACCAGGCACCAGTACAGATTAGGGGACGTCCTGCTGGAAAGCAGCCCCGTGGAGAAAGACCTTGGAGTCCTAGTGGACACATACCCAACCTTACCCTGCTGGGAACAGCTAGAGGCCCAGCCCTATGCCCTCAATGATATGAGAAAACTTCTTGCTGGGTGCAGGCTGCTCTGGTTTCCCCCAAACCCTCCTCTCTCAGCGTGTGCTTCAGCCAAGGAATTGCTAGTTGTTGTGAGACTCAGAACCGTACAACTCCCTGCTCCGTTTCCTAATTGTCTTTATCAGTTGGTGGTTTCCAAGGGTGGTTTCTTTTCTTTGGATGGGTCAAGTCCATACTTCCAAACACTTTCAGGTCAGATCTGAACTGTGGTTTGAATCTTATTTCTCACAGCCATGCCTGGATGGGATCAGAGACACTTACAGTGCTCAGCACTTCCACAATTTCCTAGGGAGCACATAAATAGCATCATAACAGTCCTAAAACTTAGGGACCAGATTGCAAATAAAAAGTCCACTTTTTTAAAAAAAGAGATATCCCCTGTGTTTGAAGGCAGTCTCATGGTCTGGGGAGCCTGACTCATGGGAGCCTTGCTTCTGGCAGTAACAAACTGCTTCTCATCACCTGACACGGAAGAATGATGGGCAATATCAGCAGCTCGTCTGAAACACTGCTGAGAATATAGATGTTTGATACAGACTATGCTGTTATATCCTACAAAAATAAATGGTACATGGGGCGAATTAACAGGGATGTGGGTGCCGAGCTGGCTAAGAGCATTCTCTAGCACCATCTAGTGCTCTGAAAGGCCAGTTTCTTTAAAAAAAAAGAGATTTAATCATCGTATAGATCAATTCCATAGGTGTTTTTGAGCGCCGTGCTGCAGAACTGTGAAGCATTGCATATCTTGGAATATATTACATGAAAGGGTGAGCATTAAATTGAGTTAACTGTCAGCCGTGAACCTAAGTAATAAAATGTGGCATATATATTGCAGACAATGCAGATCTGCGATTTATGCTAGCTGGGCTTTGAAAGGAAGAATCCAAATTATTAAAGTATGCATTCAATCATTTCAGAAAAATCAGAATTAGATTCATAAATTTAGACCTTAGGGACTGCACCTGAATATCCCTAAAGCATTAAAAATATTTCCTTCTTTTCCCCAGACCATTGACACGTTTTTCTAAATATCTCTGCCCCTCTCCAAATATGTCCTCCCTTAACTCGTATCTTTCCTACTTTTTCAAGACTCCCTTCAAAGCTGGTAGGATCCATCCCCAGAGGAGAATACCCCGTTTGAGAGAAACAGAAAAGGGAATATTTGTGAGAAACCACCAACACCTCTAACAGCTGAAGGGAGAGCTGCATTGCATCTGGCTGCTAAACTGGGGGGACTGGGAGCAAATAACTACATAGTGGCTGTTTAGTTAAAAGCCCAAGACTCGAGCCAGGTTTGTCAAACACATTCTCAGCAGCCAGTGAAACCCACGGCAAATCTGGGGCCAAGTTTTGAGTGTCAGGAAGGAAAAACAATCATGCTATACTGTTATTCAAATACTGTATTTTCCTTATTTGTTATATGAGGTCACATGGAGCTATTGTTGAGCTGTGAACCAGATTTATAATGTTTTCTGTTTGGTTTTATGCCTGACTACCTATTGCATAAGGTGCCTTAACTGAGTGTTTTCAGGACCTGACACACTCTGATGGAGGAGATAGTTTTTACAAACATATGTAAATTCTCTGGTACAGTGTTTGCCCAATACCTTCTTTCAAAATGTGATAAAAACGAGATGGTGCTAACAGTTCTCGTACCAGGTTTTGTCATATGTCAGCTTTTCTTCCCTGAGATTCCTGAGGTAACAAAAGTTACCAATAGACAATGCCAGATTGATCTTGTCTGCTGATTTCCTGTATTGTTCTCATCTTTATTTCTTCTCCATCAACATGAGTAAGCCAAAGCAAGAGACTCAGGAGGTACATGCTTTACCCATTAAACCATTATGGTCCTAATCAGTAAGTTGGCTTGGCTCAGCTGCCTTCACTTCTCAGACTTTTGTTTATATATTCGTTTTTTCAGGGTCAAAGGCGGTGAAGTTCTGACTGGAAAGTTATAAGTGAAAGTTATTAAGGCTTCATGAAATTTCGACACAAAAGAAAATCAACCTGCAGGACAGACGCAGCAGCCTGCTGCACGATTTGTGCCAGCACTTGCAGGAGGGCAAGGAAACTCTACACAAAATGCAGCCCACACTTTTTAGCATGCCAGTAAGGATGGGACATTGCACCTCCATGTGGCCTCTCCATCATCAGCACTGCTGAAAATCTCTCTTGAAGTAAAACCCTCCTGAGCCAAACTGACAGGAGGAAAAAGCGATGAAGAAGACAGCAAGAGGGGCATGGCCAAGTAGGTCACTCTCTAATCCTCCCAACATGGGCTAGTAGTAGTTTGTAAAAGGTTTAAAAGATTACAGGAGTCTCTTAATTGAAGTTAGGTAGCATGTGAAGTGCCAAAATTATTCCCATAGACTCACACAGACATGAAGAAGAAATGGGAACAAGTTCAGAACATGGTATCCTTTAAACTAAATGGGACAAAATGCATGAAAATCATAGAATTATAGAATCCTAGAACACCGTGTTGGAAGTGACCTCAAGGATCATCTGGTCCAACCTTTCTTGGGAAGTGCACAACCTAGATTAAGATCGCCCAGTGCCTTGTCCAGCTCAATCTTAAAAGTGTTCAATGCTGGGGACTCCACCACTTTTCTGGGAAGGTTATTCCAATGGCTGATGTCCTTGTTGCAATTTTCCTCTTGCGTCTAATTGGAATCTCCCCAGGAGTAACTTGTATCCATAAAATGTGCTGATAGAGGAGCACACAGGGATGAGGAACACATGGCCAAGCAGCATCCCATGTAGCATAGTAGGTCTGACTGTCTACACCAAGGACTGGACACAGCACTCTGGGTTTGGCCTCCGCAGTGCTGAATAAAGGGGAAAGACCACCTCTTGTGACTTACAGGAAATAATTTGTTTTATGCAGCCCAGGATACCATTAGACTTCTTGGCCACAAGAGTACATTGCTTGGAGAAGAGGAGGCTGAGGGATGACCTCATTAATGTTTATAAATATGTCAAGGGGGAGTGTCAGGAGGATGGAACCAGGCTCTTTTCAGCAGCGTCCATTGACAGGACAAGGGGCAATGGGTACAAGCTGGAACATAGGAGGTTCCATAAAAATATGAGGAAAAACTTTTTCACTGTGAGGGTGACAGAGCCCTGGCCCAGGCTGCCCAGGGAGGTTGTGGAATCTCCTTCTTTGGAGACATTCAAAACTCGCCTGGACGCGTTCCTGTGCGCTCTGCTGTAGGTGGTCCTGCTCTGGCAGGGGGATTGGACTAGATGATCTTTGAGGTCCCTTCCAACCTCTAACATTCTGTGATTCTGTGATTCTGTGATCATGTTCAACCTGATGTCCACCAGCACTCTCAGGTCTTTTCCCACCAAACTGCTTTCACACAGAATCACAGAATCACAGAATGTTAGGGATTGGAAGGGACCTCGAAAGATCATCAAGTCCAATCACCCTGCCAGAGCAGGAACGCCTAGATAATGCTACATAGGAACGTGTCCAGGCAGGTCTTGAATATCTCCAGAGAAGGAGACTCCACAACCTCCCTGGGCAACCTGCTGGGTGGTCCCCAGCATATATTGATGTATGGGTTTTTTCCTCCCCAGGAGCAGAATCTCGCACTTTCCTTTACCGAACTTTATGAAGTTCCTGGTTGGCCCATGTGTCTAGTCTATTGAGGTGCCTCTGGATGGCAGCATGTCCCTCTGGCATATCAGCCACTCCTCCCAGGTTGGTGTCACCTGCAAACTTGCTAAAGGTATGCTGTGCTCCATCATTTTAGGAAGAATTTCTTTACTGAGGGGGTTGTCAGGCATTGGAACAGCCTGCCCAGGGAGGTGGTTGAGTCTCCGTCCCTGAAGGTGTTTAGGAGAAGGGTAGATATTTCCTTGAAGGACACCGTGTAGTGGTGTTGATAGGGCTGGGAAAAGGTTGGACTCAATCTTGAAGGTCTCTTCCAGCCAAAATTGTTCTATGATTTTATGATTCTATGATCATCCCAACCATTAATGAAGATGTTAAACAAGACTGGGCAAATAATTAACCATTTGGCTACAACTGTTAGTTACTGGCCTCCAACTAGACTTTGTGGTGCTAAACACCAACCTCCAGTCCCATTCACTCAGCCAGTTTTCAACCCTCATCACAGTCTGCTTATCCAGCCCGTACGTCAACAGCTTGGCTATGAAAACCTTATGGGAGACAGTGTCAAAGGCCTTACTGAAGTCCAGGTAGACAATGAATACTGCTAATGCTCTTGGAGTGAGGCTTTCTCCTTTCAGGGAGATCTTTTCAGAAAGCCCAAGTCAGGACTGTGATCCACACTAGCTGTGGTTTATGAGAGCTCCAGTGATACAGGAATGTTGAGAATTGCAGAAAAATAAATGTTACCAGAAGTCCCCAACAGAAAACAAAATGAGAAGAATTACAGTCCGAGTTTACAGTCTATCAGGGCAATTGTATTATTGTAAAAGTACACATTTACATGTGTATGGAGCTCACATTTGTTGGAAAATGTGCCTAGAAAATACAGCTTGTGAAAGTTAGACCCTCCTGGTGCAATGCAATAATGCTCTTAGAAGATCCGGGACTCGGGATTTCTCTTCTTGTGCCTCTGCAAGCTGAGATCGTGTATTTCATGGAAAGAACAACCCCCAAAATATTTTAAGATGGTAATTTTTTTTTAAAAAAAAAAGTAATTTGAATCAAAATAATTGGATTCTTACTTACTGGAAAACAATTTGTTGTAAACCGTTTATTTATGGCTCCATTTTAGCAATATGTGTCTCCAAAAGCTCTTTAAAAAACTTGCCAAAAAATTAAAGTCAAATATGTTTAAAACATTTTTATTCTTGTCTTGTTCAGCACTAAATCAATGTCTAAATCAAAGTTTCTTTTAAAATGCTTTATTTTAAAACATCTTTAAACCTACATTTTTCTTACATTTAGAGGTGCAGGATAGAGGTGGAGCAGGTAGAAAATTTTACAGCTACAGTCTTGACCTTGGCTAAAATACTCGGGTCTGAATCTAAACAAGAATGTCTCCAAAGATGTGGAGTTCTGGTGTTCTTGAAATAGCAGGTGGCTGTTCAGATAAGAACCGCTGGTTCTGCCCATTACACAGACAGGAACCAGGTGCGAGGTGCAGATCTGCACTGGAACTTCCTGCAAATTTGGGAGTCTGCAGCCAAAATGCTTCTTGGATCTGATCACTGCTGCACTTTCAATTATAATTATTATATTACAATGTGTCAGATTGCCCGCAGCTGAAAACATAATGTAAAACCATACATACTTTAATATGTCCCTGACATCTATGCTAATGAACAATCAATAGGCTAATGAGAAATGCCATATTTTGGATATTCTTGGCCTTCAAAGAAGATCAGTGCTGCTGTTTTGCCATGTGTCGTTACAGAGTGACAGAATCACAGAATCGTTGAGGTGGGAGGCAGCTCCTGAAATCTAGTCCCACCTTGAGATCTAGTCTATCTAGAAAGGGTTTCTCGGGACCGTGTCCAGTCTGGTTTTGAATTATTTCTACAACGTTGCCAGGCAAGCCGCTCCAGTGTTTGCCCATCTTCGCTGTAAACATTTTCATGTGTTTAAATTTGTGCCCAGTGGCTCTTGTCCTGTCACTGAGAAGAGCCTGACTCCCTCACCTTCATTCTCTTCCATCAGGTATTTATACATCATCAGGTATTTATACTTCATTCACCAGGTATTTATACACATTGATAAGATCCCCCCCGAGCCTTCTCTTCTCCAGGCTGAACAGTCCCAGCTCTCTCTGTCTCTCCTGATGTGAGAGATGCTCTAATCTCTTAATTATCTTTTGTGCTGGACTTGCTTCAGTAAGTTCATGTTCTCTCCCACTTGGAAGAGCCAGAAGCTTGGGCACAGTGCTCCAGGTGTGGCCTTACTGGTATTGAGTAGAGAGGAAGGGTCACCTCTTTTGACCTGCTGGCAATGCTTTGCCAAATGCAGCCCAGCATACTGCTCGCCTTCCTCTTGCCAGGGCGTATTGCCTGATCCACCAGAACCCCAAGGTCCTTCTCAGCAAAGCTGTTTCGCAGCCAGTCACCCTCTCATGTGTACTGGCGTGTGAGGTCATTCCTCCTTCCATGCAGGATGTGGCATTTTCCCTTGTTAAACTTTGAGAGACTCCTCTCTGCCCAATTCTCCAGCTGCTTGATGGTTGAAAAGGTTGGTGCTAGTCAATGGTGGCCAAATAAGCGAAATTGGGCTATAAACTCATCTGGATTTATTTTTTTCTAGTGCATTCCTTGCCATGGCAAGTTCTTCAGATACTGGTGGGCTGCTGGCTTCCTTTGCTCTCAGATCCAGATGTGGGTTAACACTCAACCACTGCACTGGCAGCTCAGTCTTTTGGTGACCCTGAATTATTTCATTGCTGTGTTTTCTTCAGTCCCATCACCCCCAACTAAACGTCAGTTTTCATGCAGAGAACATCTTAATTATCAATCTTCCAGGACTCGTTCAACATATTTAATTAATAACATCCAGAGGTGTAAATGTTCCAGTGTCCAGTGCCTCTTCTGTATATGGGAAAATGGATTGCATTACCTGGCAGTGAAAAGGAAGACGTAAGGTCATGAGCAGCTGAAAAATGTACAGGGAGAATTCTCAGCTGGTGTAAGTTTGGCTTCCTTCTGAACTTTTACAGTTGTTTTTGTGTGGGTTTTTTTTTTTTTTTAAATAAATACTGAGAACTCAGCTCTGGTCCAAAAAGCCCATCTTGATAAACAAGTCATCTGTTTTCCACTTTGAATACACACTAGAGAAATCAGACGGAGTCTGATTAAGCTGCAGCATGCATTATTTCTTGGAGTAGACAAGACATGAACAGCCCTAGTGGGACTGTAGATGCAGTTATCACCTGAGATTATGCGAATGCCTCATCTGCCTGTAGAAGTTAGATGGTTGGATGGCTGATCGGAGCCTAACGGAATTTTCCAAGAGACCCGTATTTATAAAATATATCACAAAAAACCACCTAAGATTAAAAGTAAAGAAATAGTGGACAAATTCTGGCAAAACTCTTGCTGTAACCCCATCTTGGATACCCCATCTATTACCCCGTTTTCAGAACTCTGCATCACTGAATGAAGCAATCACAACCCATCCTTCAACTTCTGCCTCCAGATGGCTTTCCTTTGCCTCCAGTGTATTTAAAGAGTTCTTCTGAGAAAGTGGAAAAGTAGTACATGCCTGACTCATAGCGAGAGCTTTCCAGAAATGACCAGCACCTCTATTACGGAAAAAATCACATCCCTGGAAGGGAACATATTAAAAAGCTGTGACAGGACTTTATTCAGCTGAGATAAGTGAACTTGGCAATTGTGTGAAAGTACTACAGATTTATACCACTGTTTAAAATAAACTTATCTTTAGGTTGTTGCGTATTATTTTACATTTCATCTCAATTCTGTACATCCTACCTTTAGAAAATTTCTTTTATTTGTGGGTCTGATTTTACAGTTGCTGAAAACCAGACATTTGAATTTGCATCTAGACAGTTGGAGCAGCATTTCTTTGGGTTTCCAAGGCAAATATCTGGCTACCTAATTTCAGGCAGCACTTTGCACAAGGGTCTGACTCATCTTCAGATTCAGGTGGGTGAAGAAGTCTTTGTGGTTTCGACACATTTTGGAACTGGTTCACACAGAAATGCAAGAGAAACTTGCAGTTTATTCCAGAATGCCCTAAAATGACTGAAATGTTCTCCCAGTGCATTGTTTGGGTTTTTTTTTTTTGTTTTGTTTTTGGTTTTTTTTTTTGTTTTTTAAAAGATGATTGTTCAGGATTGAACTGAGGCTTAAATTTGAAGCTTGGAGCTCAAAGGCACATCTTCTGTAGCATCCGAAGAGGGGAGACATCTTGTGCTGCGTGCTGGGCGGAAAGATATTTTATATATACTTATGAAAAGCAACCCTTGAAAGTCCAGTTAGTGACGGCTGAGTTTCTTTTTCTGCTCTGTTCTGTTGATGGCCACATCACTTTTATAGGGTTGTGATGGACACCTTGGCCTCAAGAGCAAGGCCAAACTCTGCTCAGCTGAGGAGGGGAAGACAGGGATGTTGCACAGGTTTGCAAAACCTAGAAATAAATGGAGCGTGTAGGGCCAGCAAACAACTTGTTTTTGCAAGTGTTTTTCCATAGTGACCTGCATGGTTATCCCCTTCTTCACTGCCTGCTCTCCTGTCTGCTCTGCAGGACCAGTCACTGCACCTCAGATGGGTTCACATGAAACTCATGAAATCACGGCATAATATTTTCCATACCTGGTTTTGTGTCTTTGCTACAGTGAGTTACATGTTGCTTGTAAAATATTTGCTTCATCTGTTTAAAGGGGAGGAGTGGGGGTGGAGAGAGAGTCCCTTTCGCTGCCTGATTTATATGTCAAATATAAAACTAAAGTGAAACATGTGGCTGATTGCCTACAAAGTTTTATGTCAGGTGTAGAAGTCAGTGGCCCCACTCATAAATCATGCTTCTCATTTGTAACCATTGCAACAGATTTATATGATTTATAACTGGGTTATTGAGCTATGTCATCAGCATAAACATTTTCTTATTAACAAAAGGACTGCTAAATTGAGAGATGGTTTGTAAAGCAATTGACTATAATTTTTTAACTGGGAGGAGGGAAACACCTTATTGTTCATGATCTATTAGAACAAAATACTTTGGAAAATCCTGGGCCTCTCCCTGAGCTCCCACTGCTTATTTCTACTTTAGGGACCTGCAAAACAAGCTCCTTATCCATAAATATGAGATGATGCTATAAAGATGATGTTTCCGTTGGTGATTCATGTGTTTTACTCAGTATGTTTGATTCATCCATGAAGAAAAACAACCTCTGGCTGGGGGACAGATGCTTATGGGGATCTGACATTTGATTTTAGCTGAGTTATACAGGGTTATGAAGAGGGATGGTTCTTACTTTATATAACAACTTTCCTGGGTGACAGAGCCCTGGCACAGGCTGCCCAGGGAGGTTGTGGAGTCTCCTTCTCTGGAGACATTCAAAACCCGCCTGGACGCGTTCCTGTGTAACATCATCTAGGTGTTCCTGCTCTGGCAGGGGGATTGGACTAGATGATCTTTTGAGGTCCCTTCCAGTCCCTAGCATACTGTGATATGGTGATACTGTGAAATCAAACTAATGCCCTAAAATTTTGCCTCCGGTCTATGTTTGCAAAGAAAAGGGGGCATTGCTGTAAGGTTTCAGATGGACTCCATCTTCTGAAATTCCTGTTCTAAAGGTTTGCATTAGGTTAAACCAATGTCTTTCCAAAAGGGCACAGATGGCATTGCCCTGAAGGGTGAAGAGCCCTGGATGTAGTCATTTCAGGACGCCTCAGTGTGGAAGATGCTGTGTAAGTATGTGATAGTTGCTACAACCAGGGGATCTTCTAGCCAAAGCGAGGTCCTTTACAGGTGTTAGTTGAGATTCCCAGGATTGCCTCCAAAAGGGACCCAGTGGGTCCTCTGACCTCAAGCTCTAAGTCAGATAATCCTTCTCATAAACTGGAAGTTCTTAGTTCACAGTATTAACAGGTAACTTCAAAGTCCCAGGTCTGAGCACCCAGAGTTTTAACTCAGCTTGGTTTCAAATTCATGTTGAAATTACATAACCAGTGGCCTCCTCTAATATATTCATTAAAATTTACAAATATGTCTGATATTAAGAAATAATCCAATCTTTTAACAAAAAAGTGCCATTTCTTTTATTGTTTTTGATAGTTTCTTATGTGAAGTGTCTTGTCATTAAAAATGACTATGAAGACAAGTCTACAGTGACTTGTAACCCTATTTTATGGAAGATTTTAAGAAAGTGTTCCCTAAAGACTGTATTTGAATCTAATTTAATTATTTTAATTTGTAAGAAATAAGAGAGGCCTTGCCCTACAGGCCTCTGTCAGATCATTAAAACCAAAACCAGAGTCAGATTTCACTGTAGCAGCAGCTTGACCTGTACAGCAAAGCAGAAGCAAGCAAGACTCCATTCTTCATGGGATGAGTTTCTATACAAAAAAAATCTCAGAACGTCTAGTAAAACCTATCAAAAGTGACCATAATTTTTCAATGGAAAATTAAAAATGGTTTCAATTATATTAATTGATATTTTTTCTTTGGAGGTGACTTATTTACCTCTTTATTTAACTGAGACTATACACAGGGCTATTGAGGCCAACTGATAAGTGATGGCCTTCAACTACCCTAGCAAACTTCTCCACCACCCAGCCAGGTTGACTACATCCAAAACACCAACTGGGAACAGATCCCAGACTCCAACCCTACAATGAACCTGGGAGTGGCTTGGAGATATTTTTAACTGGATTTGGGACACATTCACACCAGAGGATGATCTAACAATTTCCTCGCCTGGGCAAATGCCTCCCATGCATGGGAGTGTGGCTGGTTGAGCCTGAGTCAACCAGGAGAGGCAGAGCCTTCCCACGCGATGCTTAAGGGGTACCAGCAAGCAAGGATAAACCTTCTAGAGGTCTTTATCTGAACATGCAGCCAAATCTGTCTGTAGTATATGTGTCATTCCTGCTCCAAAGGTGTTCAAATACTTTCTGATGTTAAATGAATCTTCCTTGACAAAAGTCCAAGCCAACGAGGACACACAGATATCAGCGTTTCACGGGGTAAAAGCCAAGGTTTAGAAACTTGATGGGAGTTACATGTGAGGTCTGTGGCCGTGCAATGATTTTGGGGGACAAATCACTTGTGTTTCTTCCTTGAATGACACAGTCTTACGCTGGCTTTGCTGTGTCTACCTCAATCGAAGAAGAAGAGGAGTGCAAACCAAAAAACTTCACAGCTGGGTCTAGGTCTGGATGTTTGGTGCCCTGAAGGCTAGGGCCATGCAACATTGTCAGTGATGGTGTTGGATTCAGCCCATCAGTGAACATGTGCTTGAATTCATCTAAAGCAAGCAGGATTGAAACACGGGGCTTACAGTTAAGCAGGTGCTTAAGTGATTTGCATCTGGAGTGGAGAGAGGAGAAGCAAAAATTGAATGAGCAGATACAGAGAGAAATGTGTTCTTGACATCCCTGTTAGTTGCATTTAATGAAATGAGCAAAAGCAGTAGGGTAGTTTGGCCAGGTAAAGGGAATGAAGACCCTGATATTTGTGCTGCTCTGAAGCTGGATTGGATAAGACGTGACAGAACCAAAAATCTGAGGACAATGCCCATCATTCACTAATTTCAACTCTGCTTGAACTGCAGCTGCCTTTCCCAGCCACGTACTATTTTTGAAAACACATTCTATATTTTCTTCTGTACTTCATTGTTCATAAAACATCCTAAGAAACGTCACATTTTTTTTTTTTTAAAAAAAAAAAAAAAAAGCATCCCTACCAGATCTTTGCCTCATCCATTTGGCAAACTTTGCTTTTCCACCACGCTGTTTCCTATGGAGCTGCAGCCAGCATGGGTTTCCACCTTGTTGATTTCCTTGTGCCATAATTGTTAGCATTGTCCATAAATATCAGCTGTGCTCTGGGGATTTGCGGCAACTCAACCTGCCCTTTCTGCTGGCTGCCTGTGCTCCTGCAAGAGCAGACTGAACTCATGGCCACACCAGGATCCACATCCTGCAGTCAGTCTCTTTTCTTATTATAGGTGACAATGACTTTAATAAAATGCTAGGTACTGTTCCCTTCCATTTTTATAATTTCTGAATGTGTATTGCTTGATAATTCTTTGCCGTCCTCCTGGATGCTGGCAGAAATAACTTCTGCCCAAGGATCGATACAAACTGGTGAGAATTTGTGCTGGTGAGAAGGTGTGCAGGTGCCTGCCAGGAGGGAAGAGGTTGCTGAGGTCTCCAGCACATGGTTACCAGAGAATGCAATTACACAGAAGAAAAGGCAACAGAAGTCCTCCCTCATCTTACCATCCGCTGTTAAGACCTTTGGTGTTCATTGTTAAGTCTCCATTTGCTCTTTCTGCTCTTCTTTGGGAGGAAGGACAAAAGCTTTTCAGGAAAGGTGTTTTCACTTTGCTTTCCATCTATCAGTTGCTGATGTGACGTGCGAAGATCCTAATTTTAAGTGATTTTCCACAGGTAGAAGATCTGAGTGGTTTCTGTTTTTTAGCTATTCTTGTAACTATCTGGGAAAATAGACTATGTTACCTGTGAACACAGATTGGGAAATAACGATACCAAACTGAAAGAGAAACTAAATGCTTGTGGTGCATCTTCAGGAGCATTGATATGGAGTCTTCATTGTAGAATGTGTTGCCTGAAATATATGTAGAGGCTGATAGAGCTGTAGTTTGCAGACTGTGTTGTTACCCAGTCTCCAGACAGAGGAACTGTGAATCCAGGTTCACTTCTGTGTCCCTTGCCTCCAGTCTCTGCCTTCTGACATGTAGCCATTTGTGATGACAAAGCAAGACGTAAGTACCCAAATACTTCTAAACAAACTTCCAATTTCCTCTTTTCTAAAAATGTTTATGCCAAAAATGTCTAGAAAATTAGGCTTTATGACGATTCAGGAATGAAATTTGCCTTTCTTGCTCACTTTTCCTGCAGTAGAAGCAAAACATATAGGTAGAGCAGTGTTGCTTTGAGTCTGATGATGGACCTTGTGGGGAAGGACCAAGCTCCTGCATCCATGGCATTCTAAGAAGTTCTAAGTTAATGACAGATACCCAGGTGGATAACAGCTCTTCAGTCAGATTTCGAATGGCCCAGGACTAGCTTCTATTTATCATTTCATGTGGTCTCTCTGAACAGCAGTGCCATGACAGCTTACGCCAAAGTGCTTCTTTCAGTGGCCTCTATACTGCTGCTGCATGTATGTGCCTGCTGTGCAGTGAAGGTCCACACTAAAGACAAACCTAAGAAGTACAAAATCCGTACTTTATGTTGTTGCCATCCACAGGACATGCTGGGCATGTGGAGAAGAGGACACCCCTTGGAGAGGGGATTGTGAGAGGGGACTGGAATGTCTCTCCATCAGTCTGGGAAGGACTGGGGCAGGGTAGGGATATGCTGGAAGTGGAAGACACCAAAACCCATGGTGGAAGGGTGGCAACCTCAGTCCCTAAGGCTATTTAAATAGTAACATAACGAAGTGGTAATTTATGGACCAGTTCCCTTCTGTCTTGCACCTTGTGTGGTCCTCTGCTGCCAGACACTATTTGAGCGGAATTCTCCACTCTCACTGTTAACAGCTTCCCAGTGTGTGAGAGCACAGATTTATTGGGGGGAAATTGCCTCTTAACCGATCGCCTGGCATCCGCTTTAGGCCCTCCAAGGTTTTGGAGCAGGGTTGCTCCAGAGAGAGGGGTTCAGTATCAATTTCAGTTTTATGTATTTTATTAGAGCTGTTAAACAAACTAACCTAAAACCAAGAAAACATCACCAAAGCTAAGATTTTTATTAATAAAATACTGAACTTACGCAACAATAGAATACTTCAGCTGTCAAAAGTACTGGGCAGGACAAGACAGTTTCAGTGCTGGACTGAAACTGAATTATCAGTTGTACTAAAAGTGTAGTTAACTCTTTTGCAAATGTTAAGGGGGAGTCTAAGAAGGTGGCTAATTTTAAATTGTTAATCAGGAATTTTACTGCTATCATTCAAATGCATTTAAAAAAAATCTGATTAAATAACTTAAATATCCCTTGTCTGAACCACAACATAAGAACCGTTTCTTTATATTTCAGTTCTTTAGTTTCCATTTTCTCTGCTCTCTCTCCTAGAAGTTATATAACAATTCAGATATTAATGGAACATTATATGACAGGTGGTTCAGAATATTTATTGTCTGGGATTTCAATGACAGCTCAAGATTTGGGGACTCTTAAATACATCACATTTTTCACTGAGTGCCTTTGTTGACTTTCTTTGGACTTGCTGGACCTGGTGGACTTTTCCATCTGACCTTCTCCCCTGGTAGTTTTCTGAGTGCACCCATCCCCACAAGCACAGAGTCTCTTTCTGACATCCTAAAGCTAAATGGAATCAGAGGACAATTTGGGCAGAAAAATATGGAAAACAAGTTGCTGAAAACGCTGAAGCCTCAAAAACTTGTCCCCTGTTACCGTCTTCTTCACTCCTCCTGCTCTCACAGTGGTATGTCTGGAGCTGCTGACAAGCAGGTGTTTGGTTGCGGCGATGGCAATTCTTTGCTGGTCAAGAGCTCCTCACCCTCAGACCATCTTTGGATATAGTACAGCACTACTAAGAGGTGTCTGGAGCAGCAATCTTCCCTCAGGCATCTTGGTTCAAAAAGTGGGACTTCTGAGCCTTGCATGGGCTTCTTAAAATTAATGTTTATATTTTCTCAGCCGTGCAGTGTGTGTTGCTGAAGTTTTGGGATGTATCTAGTACACTGGAGCCCTGCAGCTTAGCCCGGTCAGAACTGAATTAGGTCACTCTTGGTCATTGCTAAGTAGGGAAAGTCCTGCACAGGCCAAGAATTTTTAAAACATTTATCATTTTGCATAGCAGAAGTTACTGCTAGGTTTTCCTCCTAGTAAATAAACAAATAAACAATGAAATGCAATATCTTGGGACATCAGGTCACTTCAGAGTAATTTTCCATGGCCTTATTTGGGTTACTAGTGCTAAGTTTTCTGAGCAGTTATTGTAACCATCCTCAAGCAAGATGAATAGGAAAATCCCAACCCAGGTGAATCAGCTGCTCAAACATCCATCCATCAGCAAAATCAAAATAAATTCATGCTAGCAGGAAACTCAGATTCATCCTTCTGTCCCTGACCTCTGAGAGCTTACAAAAAGACTGATTCTTGGTGATGACAGGGGGATTATAATAACCTCCCTGTTTCTGGGCAGACAACTCATCATCAGTGATGTCCATCTCAATGTTGAAATGCTGCTAGAAGAGTGATTGAGATTAGACTTTCTTGAAATATAACATTTAAAATGATCAAGTATAGGGAAAGATCGAAGTTCTAAGAAAATCAAAGTTCTAAAAGCAAACACTCAGATTAGGTGCCTAATCAGGAGCTTAATTAGGAGCCAGAATTTATTAATGCTCCCTGAGCAACTTGTATGCTTCTGTGCAGGGAGAGGCTTAGCAGGAGAGGGGAGAGGTTCCAAGGACTTAGTGCCGTGGGGCAATCTGTGCTAAGATCACACAATACCATTGCTTCTTCACTTCCCTCCCCTTCCCAGCTCTCCACCCCGTCATTGGTTGTGTCCAGATGTGCCTGCCTTTCCTCAATACCCACAAACTATTTCTTATTTCGTGAGCTACCCCTTATTTAACGCAACTCTCTGTGCTGCTGTTCTGTATTTTGTTTGAGTCATTGCACAAAATCTGTTTATAGGATGGGTTCATGACAGTAACAAAACCCAGGACATGCATGAAGAAATCCTCCTAACTGGTGAAGAAATCGCTGCGGTACTAAGTGCTCAGCTGGTATTCACCATGCGTCATCCCTTGTGCTTATTACTTTACATATTGGCTCCAGGCTCTGACAGCATGATGGATCTGCCCCATCACAGGTGTTGCGTAAGTTGTGTGTGGTGGCAGCACTTGTGAGCTACTGGCACGTGTATCTAGACCAAAACCCAGCTGCTGCATCATTTCTCTCTGTTTTTCCCCTCACCCAGGCACTACGTATAGGACCTGCAAAGATCTGGACATCTAGGTGGGACATTAACTGGAACACAAGAGGTTCCGCTTAAACTCGAGAAGAAACTTCTTCTCAGTGAGGGTGACGGAACACTGGCACAGGCTGCCCAGAGAGGTTGTGGAGTCTCCTTCTCTGGAGACATTCAAGACCTGCCTGGACACATTCCTATGTAGCATAATCTAGGCATTCCTGCTCTGGCAGGGGGATTGGACTTGATGATCTTTCGAGGTCCCTTCCAATCCCTAACATTCTATGATTCTATGATTCTATGATCTGGAGTAGGTCAGACCTCCTGGAACTGGGAAGGTGACTTGCAGCTGGACTAAGCGGGGATAAGATCAGAACTATGGAGAACTTGCCACGTGAGATGGAACTGCTGTGTTTGGTTTGTTTAGTTTAGCAAAATAAAAGCTCAAGGGAGGATGTGATGGCTGTCTATAAATATGCTAGGGAGAGAAGAGTTATTTCAGCCTAAGGACAATGTTGGCACAAGAACAAATAGGCATGAAGTAACTATAAGTAAATCTAGGTTAGAAATTGGGGAAGGTTGTTAGCAGTCGGGGTACTGAGCTCCTTAGAATTGCAAGCGCCAGCAACACAGGAGTCTTCCCAGTCCTGTGTCCTGGTGCTCACTGTTTGGGATGTTGTTAGTGATGCAGTAGACAGGCTGAAATGAAATGTGTGTATTTATTTTATAGATTTTCAAGGCCCAAACGGAATCTCATACCCAGCTAATCTGACATCTCCCCAGCACAGGTGATACCTCTATCAAATTCAGTGTTTCTGTCACCAGTATATCCTTACTTCAGGCGAAGATGGGGAAATCCACCTGCCTTTGGGAACCTGTTCCCCAGGGTCCACAAACAAACCCAGCTGTGCACTAGAGGACAGCCCTGGACAAGCAGCACATGGCACAAAGTCCCATCCCACATGAACAAGAAAAACATGGATGTGTTGGAGCAGATCCAGAGGAGGGCCAGAAAAATGATCAGAGGACTGCAACAGCTCTCCTGTGAGAGCAGACAGAGAGAGTTGGGGTTGTTCAGCCTGGAGAAGGCTCCATAGAGTCCTTATTGTTGGATGTCAGAGAGGCCTATAGGAAAGATGAGGAGAGACTTTCTAGCAGAGCCTGATGTGATAGGACAAGGGGTAGTGGTTTTAAACCAAAAGAGGGTAGATTTACACTAGGTGTAAGTGTGGTGAAACACTAAAATAAGTTGCCCCATCCGTGGAAACATTCAAGGCTGGATTGGACGGGGCTTTGAGGAACATGGTCTAGTTGAAGATGTTCCTGCTCACTGCTGGGGGGTGGACTAAATGACCTTTAAAGCTCTCTTCCATTCCAAAATGTTCTCCGTTTCTATGATCTCACACCTCTGCGCTCCGCAATGGTCTTTGTAACAGCTGCTGCAATGTCTCCTGCAAAATGTAAAGACTCTGGGAGAGGATACAGGAGTTCTTGCTGATATTTCCTCTGCTAGTGTTCATCAATTCAGACAGTGCTATCAGGACTCTTGATGAGCGGTGTGATCACAACAGCCAGTTGCAGGAACACCTCGACACTCATGCTGTCTGCTGCACAGGTGGAGGGGTTAAGGTCTGCTATTCACTACAGCTTGTTCTGTCGTGGCTCCACACAGTGGCTAAATGAGGGGCAGACTGAGGAGAAACAACCCAGGCAGGGTTTTTTTTTCTGATTATTTATCAGGCACTGTTTTTCAGGGTGGAGGGCTGTTTCTGGCTACTCTGATCATGACTCATGGGGATGGGTTGCAATCAGCACAGTGATGGTTTTGTTACTGCAAATGGAAGCGAGGTCAGGAAACCGCTCGGACTATTTTCATCCTTCCAGCCCTGGAGATGAGACCGTGTTGAAGCATGGGAGACGTAGTACAGGTTTAGGAAACCACAGAGGTATTTGCTAGACCTGAGCTCTGTGCCTTTCCTAGGACAGGAACATGTAAACCTGCCTGGCATCTCTTTGACAATGGCTTTTCCCCACATTCTCATCCCCCAGCATGGCTACTACCAGTCTGCAAACCAAACTCATTCCTGGGTTGCATGAGGAACCCTACAGATGTGAGTGTGGCTGTGCCAAGACCTTAAAGCCCAACAGCACGTGAGAGTTGTAGGCAGTTTTCCCTCACTGAGGCTTCTCAGAGAAGCTAGGACAAGCTACTGCTTGGGAACACCCCCCAGCCTGAGCAAGGGATATTTCAGCAGGAACGATGTAGCTCTTTGATGCAAAAATGGCTCGGTATTGAGACAGTAACAGTCTGAAAAGAGCCACGGCTGCAGATCGCACACCTTCTGGCCAAAACAAGCCAGGGAAAGGCTGCTCTCAGATCACTTAAGGACATGGAGAGTGTTGTGATTTTTCTAGGTATTCTGGAGGAAGATGAGATTTTTATTGTTTTCTATGTATCCTTACACAGAAGGTTTAGAGAGGGATGCTGGTCTCGTGTTTTTGGAAGACAGAGAGATAAAAAGCAGTGCCCTGTGCTAATCATGGCTGTTTCCCATCTGTTTCCTTTTGAAATAACAGCTTCATGGAGAAGGCTATGTAGTATCAAGGGAGATGCTGGAGTATGGCTTGGAGCAGACATACTGTTAACTGGTGAAAACCTACCCCACATGATGACAGGAAGGTCAGGAGTGCATTGTGCCTCTGCTTTGAAATGTGCTGAAACAAAAAAGATGGATTTCTGATTCACTAGAAGCAATGCCTGGGAGGATGTAAAATTTTGGAAGTATTAGACAGCACTTTGATGATATGTTTCCCATATGGATGGCACAAAATTCATGTATTAGAGTTGATAAAAAGAAAAAATGCACCAAATCTGAAGAAAATATTAAAAAACACATAAACAAGGTTACTGCGGATCCGATCATAGAACACAGCCATGGTAGCCAAGTGGGATAAACACATCATTGAAACCATTAAAAGAATGGTTCTCCTTTTCCATTTCCACTGGAGGTGCATGTTGGGAAGATCCTCGAACTATATAGCCCAAAAATGTTGGTCTCAGCAGAGTTTTCTCTGCCAGAGACTACTGTCTTCCTAGAGTAGTCTCCAGGAGACTAGAACAGCAGAACAGAACGTGCCTAGCAGCAAGACCTTCACTGCTATGTCTTAATTGTCCATTTGCAAAATTACCCTCACCTTCTTGATTCCCTGAATGTGCTCTGGAAAATGCTGTCTCGGAGGCCTTTTCCTGGAAGGGCTCTGGTTTTCCCACCTCTTGTCCTCCCGATGTCACCCAGAGACCCAGGTCACCCTCTTTTCAGGTGGCGGCTCTGATGTTTGTGTCAGCCAAAGCGTGGAAGATGCCGAGGAGAGTCAGTGCACAACTGCTTCCATTCCCAGCTCTAATCCTAAGGCCAAGTATGATGGGAAGATTGTATTTCTTCAGCTTGTGAATGCTGTCCCTCTCTTTCCCTTTCACTCTGAGGTTTCCTTTGAGATACTAAGACTCTTTCTAAATCTCTTCTAATATCTCTGCAGGGAAGAAGCAGGTCAAGCCAAGGCAATGCTCTGAAGGGGTGAACATGTAAGAGTAGAGGGAGAGTGCAAGTGGAAACCTTACATGGTCTCATTGCTGGTTGAGCTCAACATGGTGAAGTAGTCCTTGCCCACAAGAATTTAAATGAGGAGGAGAGATCCTGCCAGAATAATCTGGGGCACAAACACCCAAGTGCAAAAGCCGATGCCAAGCCAAGCAGTGTGGGGTAACAGTCAAACACTTGCCAGCAGCGAGAGCAGTGGGAGCCCATCCACAGCAACCCACCAGGAACAAGTTCTCAGCAAAGTAAAGCAACATGTGATCCAAGGTCAGCCAACTGACCTGGGTGAAAAAGAGGTTTTGTGCATATGGCATTTAAGCATAAACTAACTCTGGCCGTTTTTGATACTGCTTCCTAGGGTCCTTCACAAGGAGGTAGTGGTTGAATAATTCAGCAAAAGCTCCAATGCTTCTCACAAAACAGAATCAACTGTCACTGGGTATTAATGGAGTGAGAAAAGTAATCAGGTCTAATTTCAAATGTCTCAGCCAATTAAATAACAGCGTGAGAAAAGCTGAGTAATTTAGCTCTTCTCATCAAAAATAAATTTGTTAAATTGTTCATATTTACAAATCGCATGCTGAGCCTTTGGAAGGCTTAGGCAAGGCTTGTTTGGGAAAACACACAAGTTGTGGACAAGGTGTCAAGACCAAGAGCACCTTATGTTTTTCAGGTTCATAAAACTTGGATCTTTCAGGTTTAAATGCTTCAAAGCTCAGCTCTGCCCTCAGGCATTTGCAAGAAATCGAGGTAAGCCTGGCCAAACCAAGAGCTGTCACCGGGTCTGAGAAGAAGCCTTCAATTCATAAATGGGAAATATGTTCCCCAAAAGGCAGGTGCGTAGGCTCAGCCTGCCAGATGGCAGAGCCCATGTAACTGCTCGTCCCTGAGCCAAATTTTACAATAATGGTGTTTGCAACTGTGGAGATAGATT
Source organism: Trogon surrucura (assembly GCA_020746105.1). Lineage (NCBI taxonomy): Eukaryota > Metazoa > Chordata > Aves > Trogoniformes > Trogonidae > Trogon > Trogon surrucura. The sequence continues at coordinate 75,334,875 of CM036620.1, read as the reverse complement.
CTGGTCTCAACTGTGTGTGAACAACATGTGCAGTTGTGCCACTGAATTTGGTAGAGATATGTGCAAGTCAAGCTCATGTAATTAAGGTTAGAAACTGGCTCCTAGACATCAGTCCTCCCTGACGTACTTGCTGGAGCTGGTCCAGCCCTGCTGCAGTCTCAGATATTGTGTTGTCTGGCCAGACACCACTGCTTTCTCTTACTGTGTTGGCATGAAAATGTCTTTGACAACTCGGAAGGAACTATTGCAAGAGAAAAAGTCCAAGGTGCAAAGCTGCAATGGAAAGTGTCGAAAGCTCGGGAACCTGGGAGCTGAGCCTGACAAAGGTATATATGTCTGTAGCCTTCGGAGAGATATAAAGACTCTATAGCCAGCAGCTCTATAGCCAGTCACCCTGAATGACTGATGGGCTGGTTGGCTAATTGGGGATTTCGGTATAGAATCATAGAATCATAGAATCATAGAATGTTAGGGATTGGAAGGGACCTCGAAAGATCATCAAGTCCAATCCCCCTGCCAGAGCAGGAATGCCTAGACTATGCCACACAGGAACGTGTCCAGGCAGGTCTTGAATGTCTCCAGAGAGGGAGACTCCACAGCCTCTCTGGGCAGCCTGTGCCAGGGCTCCGTCACCCTCACTGAGAAGAAGTTTCTTCTCGAGTTTAAGCAGAACCTCTTATGTTCCAGTTTCAGCCCATTACCCCTTGTCCTATCAGTGGTTGTCACCGAGAAGAGCCTGGCTCCATCCTCGTGACACTCACCCTTGATATATTTGTAAACATTAATGAGGTCACCCCTCAGTCTCCTCTTCTCCAAACTAAAGAGCCCCAACTCCCTCAGCCTTTTCTCATAAGGGAGATGCTCCACTCCCTTAATCATCCTAGTTGCCCTGTACTGGACTCTCTCCAGCAGTTCCCTGTCTCTCTTGAACTGAGGGGCCCAGAACTGGACACAATATTCCAGATGGGGTCTCACCAGGGCAGAGTAGAGGGGAAGGAGAACCTCTCTCGACCTACTAACCACGCCCCTTCTAATACACCCCAGGATGCCATTGGCCTTCCTGGCCACAAGGTCACAGTGCTGGCTCATGGTCATCCTGCTGTCCACCAAGACTCCCAGGTCCCTTTCCCCTACACTACTCTCTAATAAGTCATTCCCCAACTTATACTGGAACCTGGGGTTGTTCCTACCCAGATGCAAGACCCTACATTTACCCTTGTTATATTTCATTAAATTTTTCCCCGCCCAACACTCCAGCCTGTCCAGGTCTCGCTGAATGGCGACACAGCCTTCTGGTGTGTCAGCCACTCCTCCCAGCTTGGTGTCATCAGCAAACTTGCTGATAGTACTCTCTAGTCCCTCATCCAAGTCATCGATGAATATATTGAATAATACTGGTCCCAGTACCGACCCTTGAGGGACTCCACTGGATACAGGCCTCCAACCAGACTCTGCCTCATTGACCACAACTCTTTGGCTTCTTCCCCTTAGCCAGTTCACAGTCCACCTCACTACCCGAGAGTCTAGACCACACTTCCTCAGTTTAGCAGCAAGGATGCTGTGGGAGACTGTGTCAAATGCTTTACTGAAGTCAAGGTAGACTACATCCACCGCTCTGCCATCATCTATCCACCTTGTTATATCCTCATAAAAGGCTATGAGGTTAGTCAAGCACGACTTCCCCTTGGTGAAGCCATGTTGACTGTCTCTAATGACCCTCTTATCCCTGATATGCCTTGAGATGGCACCAAGGATAAGTCGTTCCATCACTTTCCCAGGGATGGAGGTGAGGCTGACCGGTCTATAGTTTCCCGGGTCCTCCTTCTTGCCCTTTTTGAAGACTGGAGTGACATTTGCTTCCCTCCAGTCCTCAGGCACCTCTCCCGTCTCCCAAGACTTGGCAAAGATGATGGAGAGTGGTCTAGCAATGACATCAGCCAGCTCCCTCAGCACCCGTGGATGCATCCCATCTGGACCCATGGATTTATGGATGTCCAGATTGCTTAATTGGTCCCTAATCCAGTCCTCATCGACTAAAGCAAACTCCTCCACTGCCCTGACTTCCTGTGGGGCCTCAGGGGAACGGGGCTCCTCAGGACAGTCTCCGGCAGAGTAGACAGAGGCAAAGAAGGCATTCAGTAACTCTGCCTTCTCTGTATCTTCTGTCACCAAGGCACCCACCTCATTCATCAGTGGGCCTACATTGCCTCTGGTGTTAGTTTTATCTGCCACGTATTTGAAAAAGCTCTTCCTGTTGTCCGTGACCCCTCTCGCCAGGTTCAATTCTAGGGAGGCCTTTGCTTTCCTAGTTGCCTCCCTACACCCTCGGACAACAGCCTTATATTCTTCCCAAGTGGCCAGCCCTGCCTTCCAAGATCTGTAAATTCTCCTCTTGCCCTTGAGCTTACCCAGCAGATCCCTGTTTAGCCACGCAGGTCTCCTGGCTCCCTTCCTTGACTTCCTACGTGTCGGGATGCTCTGATCTTGAGCACGGTAGAAGCAGTCCCTGAACGCTAACCAACTATCTTGGGCCCCTTTACCTTCAAACAGCCTTGCCCATGGGATTTTCTCTAGTAATTGCTTGAAAAATCCAAAGTTTGCCTTGGCAAAGTCCAGGGTTGCAATTCTGCTTGCTATTTTGTTTCTGCTACATGAGATCCTGAACTCCACCATTTCATGGTCACTGCAGCCAAGGCAGCCCTCAACCTTTACTGCTTCAACCAGATCCTCCTTGTTAGCGAGGATGAGGTCCAGGAGTGCTCCTCTCCTAGTCGGCTCCTCCACCATTTGCATCAGAAAATTATCATCGATGCACTGGAGGAACCTCCTGGACTGTGGCTGGCTGGCTGAGTTGTCCTTCCAGCAAATATCAGGGAAGTTAAAATCGCCCACGACAGCCAGGGCCTGTGATTGTGAGACCGCTCTCAGCTGCCTGTAGAAGGCCTCATCAACTTCCTCACCCTGATCTGGTGGCCTGTAATAGACACCCACAACAGTATCTCTCCTGCCAGCCTGCCCCTTAATTCTAACCCATACACTCTCAACTTGCTCCTCATCCATGCCTGGATGGTATTCAAGACATTGTAGTTGCTCTTTCACGTAAAGAGCGACTCCACCACCTCGCCTGGCTGGCCTGTCTTTCCTGAAAAGGACATAACCACCTATGACCACATTCCAGTCATGTGAGCTGTCCCACCATGTCTAAGTCTGGACCAGGTCTCAGATCCCCACCCCTTGACTTTTCACAAGATCCATGCTCAGGGCAGATCCACCTGCAACTGGTGAAGCCAATGGAGATTTTATACCCAGTAATTGCATTTAATTTTCTTTGGCTGCATGAAGGATGCTCATGCTGGGGATTCACAGCTGATCAAGTGGAAATTTGCATGGTGACATCAGAACACCTCTGAAAGCCAGAGGAGAAAATTGGGAGAAATGGGTCAGGGAGAAGAGAGGTGAGACTCTGATGTGCTGTTACTCTGGTCTTGGATTTTAGCCTGCTCTTCCAGAAGTGTGTGCATACAACTGATTTTATGAAAATGAATAGTTTGCACAACACCTTCCTTGCTGGCCCGTATGATGACTGGCCTTGCTGAGACTGCTGGTGGGGTCACCCAGAGGCAGCGGATTTGGGAGTCCAGCATCTTCCTGCCAACAAATGAAGGCAACAAATGAAGGCCACCAAACCAATGTCATGTTCACCTCTGAGGACTCATTGGATGAAGACAATTTATAGCCACTGTTGACCTGTACTGGATTTGAATCAGTGACCCAGAGACGAAATGCCTTCTGTCCTAGTGCCAGTTCTTTGACTTGCTTTGCTGTAACAATAAATATCCCCCAAATCTCTTGGAACTCCCAGCAATTATAACCTTAAAATAAACTTATAGCACAGGCTAGTGATTACTGAATGTTTCTTATTGTTTCCCCTCCGGGAGATGTCTATCCCTCAGGAAATGAGTTTCTAATTAGATAGGAGAAGCAGGGTAGCAACAATAGTGTGGGAAAGCTAAATTAATAAAAGCTTCTAGGTACACTCTGACCACCGTGTACCGACAGCTGACAAATGATGAGATGCGACTGGACCAGAGGTTTTTAACTTCGTTTCTTCTTAAAAGATGCCTAGGCCAGCTGTGGCAGATGAGATGTGAGTGGAGGAAGAGAGGATAGAAATAAAGATACTGTTAGAAACCCCAGGAAAAAGTTGCACGAAGCAGCCCACGGGAATGCTTCAGCCCGCAGATCTGAGCTTCTGAGGTTACTGGTAGCAGCCTGTGCAGGTCTTCAGATACCAATTCTTTGGGCAGGTTAATAAACCCCCCCACAAGGTGCTAACCCAGCTCATTTCAGAGTCCTGTGTTCCTTTTAAATACACAGTTTTAGGGAGTCTGGATCCAGTTCAAACCAGTGCCCTACCCATTCATGGAAAGCTGGGACTGAAGCACTCTCTGGGCACTGTATGGCTCAGGGAGACCAACATCAGTAAGGGTGGAAAGAGCTTTTTTGCACATAGATGCTTGTGATGGCTCATCATGCCAGCTGGAATCTCCATGTCTGGTTTAGTTTCTGTGAGTGCAAGCAAAAAGCCTCTTCATCCCTTGCTTGTATTTGTTTCGCTTCCCACAGTGCATACCATTTATAACCCTTGGGAATGCACGTAGTCTGCTGGAAAATATCTCAGATGCAGCAGTAGTATCCAGAGCAGAAAAAATGGTACAAACACATTCAGTTCATCTGGAAGTGAATGTCAGGTCTACATTCCCACTCAGATGCTGTCCTGCTGCCTATTGCTACTGAAGACCAAAATGTTCAAGCTGCATCTTTCTGGGTAAGATCAGGGTCATCCTTGTTCAGAAACTGTGATGCAAGCTACAAGAGCATATGAAGAGATGTACCCTAAAGTGGGAGCCAAAATATAGATGTCACATGGCAAAACATGCATACTGCAGTCCACAGTCATATCCCAGGATTTGCAGTGGAGGCAAAATGTGATCTTTTTATGCAGAACCCCCCCTGAAGTTTTGTTGTTTACTTTAATCAACATTAAAGAGTGGAGAAATCACATTTGTGTGTGTATGTAACTCAGAAGCAATGGAGAAGGTAGGATAAACAGCAACAAGTCAAAATAAAACATTGAGGATAGAATAGGATTTAATTTTAGGTGAGAATGTTGACTTTCTCTCAGCTGCTCAGAGCTTTATTTTATTTTATTTTGAGGTGGAAAACATACTAGTCCCTACATGACAGAGAATATTTTTATTCTGAAACCAGACAAACTATTTTCGCTGAATTTCAGCTTAGCCTGCAAATTGAAGCAAATTGCAGGGATTCCAAAACTACTCATACCAAAATCAAGAAAGACGAAATTAGCTTCGTTCTCTTGCAACCAAAGCCACAGGATCTCAGACTTTCAGAGCTGCACTTAACTAAATACTCTATTCCTAGGATTATGATTACCATTTTGATCAAAACCACAGTTAAAACCTGTGGTTTTTACACATTTGGTGAATCAGTGCTCATCTTAAGCTCCCAATCTATACGTTTATGCTACTTTTTTACCGTGCAATTGCCAGATGGGCCTTTATCCTTGAGAAGCGTAGTGAGGAGCATCCCCACTTCTCCTGGCAGTGCCAAACCAAACTACTTAGGGATTCCCCTGCGGGTATTAATTGAATCTGAAATGGTGCTGCCAGCAAAACATCATAATTTCAGCAACATATGTTGAAATGGCACCAGTATAGCTTGTGGATGTACAGATAATACATTCAATCTGCTCCTTGAGGAACCAGGGAGAATTTAAGTATTCACTGATGCATCCCATCCCTAGGGTTAAGGTAGGACCAGAGAGTAAATCATCAGGTTGGTATATGGCAAGAATTATCCTCCTGCAGCTGTAATTATGTTCACTCCGGCTGGTGAGAGTGTAAAATAAGACAGGACACATAACAGCTTAATGTAACCCATTTTACTTTGCTGTTGCTGCATATGAGGAATTTTCATGTCTGAGCTTCAGGGAAAGAGAAAGTTACCTTTTCAGATTGTACAAACTCAATTGCTATGATCTTTTGTAGATGTTCCCAGATCATCCTGCCCCAGGGTAAGACTCTTCTCCAGCATATAAGCCTAACTATTGGTTTTGTCTATGGCAGTAAATAGCTATCAGCAATAAAATTCTGCAGTGTCTCTCAAGAACCTGTCTGATAGCCAGTGGGATGTTGGTGTATTGTAGCATACAGCTACAGATTTTTTAGTAGGAGTACAGAGACTACATAGAGTTGGTCTTCAGGAAGGAGAAATTATTTGGAACAAGACAAGACATTAACTCCAGTAGAGCACAAAAGGGAAAAGCACTGGAAAGAAACATGAAAAATTTCCTGCTGTGCTGATTTCCTCCTGACTTGTGGTACCAGCTTCATGTGTTTAATGTGTAACAACAGTAACTCACATTTAGCTGTAGTTGGGTTTTCCCCCTCCGTGTTTTCTGTTTATTGTTTATTAACGTGATGCGCAAAGATGGCACCATACAGAGAACAGTGGTACCTCTCTGTCTTATTCTGGATGGTTATTCATATAGATAAAATCGCTTTAAATGATAACACATCCCATAAGGATGCTTTTGGGCAAATCCCTTTTCATTTCCATCTTGCAGCGTGAACCATCTGCCGTTCTTGGTCTTGCTAATGCTGGAACCAAAGCAGCATCAGGACTGCACCTGACAGAGATGGGCTTGGAGTGTCTATGCAGTGCCCTTTCCAATACGGTGCACATATCGGAATTTAGTTTATTAGGAAGAGAGAGTGGCAAATCTTTCAACAACACCATTTACCTTGCTGGCCCCTATGGCCTCCTTCTTGCTTTTCATATTGTGTGTTATGTATCCATCTGCATGCTTTTGTACTTAGACTGTCAGCTTCTTGGACAAGGACTGCATGCATATTCTGCCTTTTTTAAAGCACGGTAAAACATAGCAAAACTCAAGATATCGGACAAAGATGATTGAAATCAACAAATGTCTTGGATTTTATTTTTGTTAGATTTATTCTGTCACATAATTCTAGGCTGTAAAAGGTAGCAGTTCTTAGAAGGACCAGCCTCCTTGAACTGTTTTCCCCTCTTGTTAACAATTTCCATCTCATTTCCTATTTCCGGCTCTAACTCCTGCCGATAATGCTCCTCAGCTAATATTGAAACCAAGAGGGAAAAATATATGAATAGTAGACATCCGATCCAAGCTTGGCGTGGAGAAATCAGGGATGGAATGTTCTTGAGAACAAGAGCTTTTTTTAAATAGCAAAGGATTGCTTGTTTAGGAAGAGAAATTGCACTGACACCTATATTCGGTACTGCTGACGCTTGTTCCCACAGTGCTCTCAGGTCAAACGTAACCATCTTCCTGAGAATGCTTTTTTGTTTTTATTTTTTTCTCATCAGGAGGTTCACCATGTGGAGTATGTCTGCATGGCAAGGTTACTGCATGACTGCAGCATGTACAGATACTGTCACATTAGCTTAAAAGAGCAAACTTTCAAACACCGTAGCAGTCACCGACGGAGGGTGTGATTGCATGCCACGCTGTCTTTTGGTCAGCAATCTGGGCTTGCTCTGCCCTTGCCTCCTACTCTGATTTCTCAGTCTCCTGCTGTGCATAAGTTATGTCAGCAGTAATTTTTTTCAGTCACTCCGAACCACCCTCCGTCACTTCGCTTAGAGAAAAGGAATTGTTCCTGCACACCGGACACAGTCTTTGGTGCACAGATGGTTGTGCAGATGTCCATCTATGGGCGGAAATGAGTAGCTGGAGTGCTATAACGCATAAGGCAGACCCATCTTATCCTGGTATTGCAGCTACAAGCAATCCAAAACCAATGTGGCCATTTCTCGGTGAGTTGCCATGTCCTCTTTTGCAGAAGAGACAAAATCAAATTATTTACATAATGATGGGCACTCATGCAAGAGATGGGTATGGGAAGTCCTCCCTGAGCAATGATATTGTGAGGGTCTCTCTGTTGTAGCCGTTTTACAGCCTAACCTACGCTGGAAGTACATCAAAGGGGCATTGACTATAAAAGGCAGGAAGGGAGTGGTCTGAGGAACTGCAGCTACACCAGCAAGTTGAACAGAGCCAAGGAATGTCCTCAGGCACCGCAACTCAATTGTGCTGTTAAATTGTCAGTCCCTGGCCAGCAAATAAAGACAGCTTGGGAGTTGGCAGGGACTCAGGACTGATCCCCATGGCAGCTTGGTCGTGGCCACCCTGCTCTGGAGGACAGCACTATGAACGTGGGCGGTTGCATGCCAGTGGGCTTCGATGCCAGGGAGCCATTCTGGGCATGAGCATCGAGATAGACAATTGCTGGTAGGAAGGGAAAACTACGTTTGGTGGATTCAGCTTTTGGCATTAACGTTCCCAGATTTCTCTCTGTGAAGGGAGAGGGCGTGTGTGACTCAGAGTCTCGTATGCAGCTCTGGAAGTGGAATTTGGACTTTGCAGAGCTGCCTAATCTCAAGTTATTTGAAGATCTCTGTCTCCTTTGTGTGTAAGCCGATGCATGCTTGGGGCTCAGGGTTTCTTCCATTGCTATTCAGCTAATTCACGACTGGGCTGCACAGGGAGAAGGGCAGTCCCAGTTCTTCTGGCATTTAATGCTCTGCTCAGGTCTTCCTCTTCCTGGTGGTCCTGGCTGGCAACGACAGGTCCCCAGGACATGCTATGGCTCAGTCAGGTGTGCATATTCCTCTTTCCGGGTACTGGCCCCCTACTCTCTGCTACTGACTTCGGGACGCCTGCTTTGAATCCGGATCTTGTTTGGACATTGATCTCCCTCAGGACCTCTGCACATAACACATCTCACAGCAACAAGGGGCAAATTTTTCTTTTTCTTAAAGCCATCTGGGTTGGGTGGTCCTGAGGGCAGAATGGAGCAGCAGAACTTTGGGGCACATCCATGCTGATGGCATAACTTTCTTCTGTGTTCATCACAGCTCAAAGCACCCTTATCACTCCCTCCATCACTCCCAAGAGAACCAGTCCTTCCTGCAGATTCTTCAAACCTCACTCCTTCATTTCTCATGCCTTTCCCACCCCTCCCTTGTGCCCTGCTCTGACTAGCTGGTTTCCACCACTGCCACTCTGCAGTAACCTCTCTCCGAACCTGAGAGCCTTCAGTAGTTAATTTGTGTCTACCTTCAAGATCTTCCCTGTTACCAAAAAAATTATTCTTTTTCGCTCCAATCAATAATATTATAACAGTGATCCAAGAGGCAAGGTATGTGTATTATCTATAGAAATGATCTACAAAGGTTCCCCATGGGGTTAGTAAGTCTCCTATGGCCCTTTGGCCATAAGTTTTCTTTCATAAGTGGTTCATGCACCTTGTTACAGAGATTTTTAGTTTTAGTCCTCAAGGTCCTTGGAACATGTCAATGAAAAAAAGGGGCTTGTCTTGAACAAAATGTGCATTTCCATTATCGTCACTGTGTTTTATTCCTGTTCCACATTTTTGCTGTCGAGGACACTGACGTGAAGCAGATATCATTTGTTGAGACCATAATTTCTGAAAGCAAGCCTTTTTTTTTTAAATGTTGCTACTAGGTGGTCCTCACAACCCCATAAGTAGGTTTGATTCATCTTCACTTGAGCCAGGTGTGACTTGTTTGCCCAGGTGGAGGGAGGCGGGTCCAGTGGTCATAGTGTTCAAACTGAAGTTATTTAGAGCTGAAGGAGGTTGAGTGTGGTCTTTTAGTTTGTAGGTTGAAGGCCTGAGAAGTCTTATCTGGGGGAATAATGAAAGTGGGAGTGTGGGGATTAAGGCAAATGGTGGACTGGGCTAAAGCTTTGCCTGATTGCTATGAGAGAGAAAGAGGAAGTTTTAAGGTTGTCTGCTGCTACATATGACTGATAAGTCAGGGTCTTGAGGAGAGAGAAGACACTGCTCAGCTGCCTGGAGTGAAAATGGTGCCTGCTGCTGGACAGTAGGAAGTTATTTTGATTTTTTGGAAGTCCAAAACGTGGTGAGTCGCACTCTGAAAATCAGCAGTGCTGGTCAAAGTCCTTCTTGCGTATGATGACTTGTCTCTTGCTTTTTCCTTGATTGCATAAACACATGGGGGCTCCAAACCACTTTCCTTGCCCTGCTTTTGGTTGCTTTAACCAGAAAGCTGCAACAAATGCTAAGCTCAGCAGATCTGCCAGCATGGGATAGGGCTGAACCTTCAGCAAAACTCAGTAATGGTCAGGATATTCAGTACCTTGCAGTTGGGCTCTGATTCCGGAGGAGGGGTCCTCCGAGGAGCGACCAGACAGATTCAGTTATGGGATGCTGGAGGGATGGAAAGGCCATGGACATGAGCTGGAAAAGTGAACCTCGGGTGCTGGGTGCAGGTTGTGTCATATTCATATGGGATTTGGCACTGATACAGATCTGCGGATCATCTCTCGCTAACCATGGAAGTGTCCCTTATCCTCAGCCCCTGGCAGCAAAGTGAGGGTGCAATGGGTGGTGAAGTCTTCCCTGAAGTCCGTGGTACAGGAGGGAAAAGCTGGCTGGAGAGCGAGGAGTGGGGCTGGCAAGGCATTTGGAAGAAGTTGCAGACACGCCTGTGAGAAACTAGAGCTCCTCTGCTGCTCTGAGAAGGCCATGACATGCTACATCTGGAGGGCAATTGTTTTCATGACGGTCTTCCCCAGAAGACAAGCAGTAGGGTAGACTCATGAACTTCTAGTCTGAGCAGTGGGACAGGAGCTGCGCAGCTTGCTGCTGCGGTTGGGGAAGCTCAGGGAGGCTTGTGGATGGGCCTGCACTTTCTCAAAAGTTTTTGGAGGCTCACAGAACTGGACGGGAGAAGCACCAGGAAGGAGCTGCCAGCTGGAATGACTTCTCTGCTCACTGCCTGGCTCATGCTGGGCCCTGTACCCTTGCTCTCTGCCAGCAGTTGACACCTTCTGTGTAAGAAAGGGCATCACCAGGATGCTTTGCATCACCACGAGTCCAGAAGCAACAGTATGACAGGGCCAAATACAAGATTTTTCCAGTTCTTGCATGGGCCTCTGCTTTTCTGACGTCCTTTCAGATGCCTCAGCCTGCAAATGTCTCCATGAAGCAAGAGCGGGGATGGAAAAAGAAAATATTTATTTTCATGGGTCCCGAATGGCCACACAAAGGAAAAAGGGCCCTCTGGTGACAAGATCTCAAGGAGGAGGATCTCCAAGCCTTGCATCTGCCAAAATCCAGGAAAGAAGCGAACCAAGGATGACTGCTGTGGAGCAACCCTGACTCAGCGGATGGTGGCCTAGGAGCCACAAGACTTGCAGCTGACCCATCTGATGGAAAGCTGAAGAGGATCCAAGATAGGTGAGAAAGGGCCAGCCAGGCTTCTAGATGTAATTTTGGGCACCTGAGAAAGCAAGAGGCTTCTCAAAACCACCCTGACTGCAGCGGGTGCTGGCAGCCCTCACTACAAACTGCTTCTAGGCAGTTGTTTGTTGTTTTTTTCTCCCCACCAGAAAATACCAATTCATTACAATGGAAGCACTCTGCAGGGCTGTGTTGCCTCCGTGATGCTGTGAGAGAAGCCAGGCTGTTTTCTTACCCAATTCCTTGGCTTCTTGCAGCCCACCCTGGCAGGATGCTGCAGAGCTGCTCTCCTCCATCCTCCGGTTTAACCCTCCACTCCAACCCAGTTCCTTGAGTTCCACCTTGCTTGATGGCCAAGTTCCTACTGACTTGTGAAGGTGAAGCAGGACTGTAGTTTCTCACTCCCTGGTTTGATCATTTTTTTAGCTTGGGTGTTCGAGTAGCTTTTCTGTCTAATTGTGCAACTTTTGGGAAGTGAACCAGGGATTTATTTTGTTCCCATCTTCATGAGCTGGTTGAGGAGATGCTGTATCATGACTGCCTGCTTTCCTACTGGAAGCTGGTCCATTTCCAGGCAAATGGTTTGTAAATGTTGTCTGGAGGAATGGTATTAAAATAACTTAATCTAAGGAAATATTTTGCTGAAATTCTCTTTTGAGAGGGATCACTAAGCTTTTGAATTGCAGCTTTCACAAAACACGTGGGTTTGCGCAAAAGTTGCTCGTCTTAGGCCAGCAGTGCTAGGACCCCAGAATGTTTTCACTTCAGCAAGACATCACAGCAACAACTTGAGGATCTAGTTTGGTTTCTTCATCCCTTTTTTTTCCCCTATAAGGGACAGAATCCCTGGGTCAAACTCAGAGTTGCCCTTTGCGAAGGTGACTCATGCCCCAAACTTTCCTCTCCACAGCATTTCCAAATGGAAGGAGTTTTCTCCTTAAAATGCCTCTACTTGTGTTTTCGTAGAATTGTAGAATGGTTTGAGTTGGAAGGGAGCTTAAAGAACATCTAGTTCCAATCCACTTGCCTGGGCAGAGACACCTCCCATTAGACCGGGTTGCTCAAAGCTCCATCCAGCCTGGCCTTGAACACTTCTAGGGAGGGGGCATCCACAAGCTTTTCTGGGCAGTCTGCAGACCTGAACAGCCTGAACAATTGAAAACCTATTTTGGCTGAAATTCAGAGCAATCCTGTTCACAATCAATTCTCTTAATAAATAAGCACCGTTAACATCTGGTAAGAAATCCCTGGGGCCAAGTGCAACGTAGCTGCAGCATCGTGCTCGAGCTGAGCTCAGCTTGATCCAAAGACGGAGCAGTCTGAGCTGAGCTAAGAGCCAAGAGGTGAGAAAATAACAAATGGAAAAATTAATTACATGTTAAAAAACCCCAGCACTCCAGCTTCCATCATCTCAGGAGTTCGCAACTGGCAGGGAGCCTTTAATATACTAATTAGTGGCCATGGCAAGCTGTGGAGGAGGCTGTAAGTTGTTGTAGTTGAGTAGAAGTCAACAGTGTCTGACTTACAGTAGCCAAGACTCTTGCTCATAATTTTTCATGGCTCAGTTTTATAAACAGTGAAAGTTATTTACCCAACTTCTGTTAAGACATTGCTGGTTTTGAATTAAAGCTTTCTTTTAGAGCTTTAATTTTGATTTTTTTTTTCCACATATACAAAAATAAAATATATAACATCTATGTAATATATATATATAAAATAAAGTTACTCAAAGCCTTAAATTAACTATGAGAGTGCAAACACTTCTCATGATTTAGGGATTTAATTTGCTGCTTCTCAGAGGGGTGCAGCAGGAGGTCAAGGTCTGCAGGTTGGGTAGCACAGCACAGTGATGATGCTCACAAGAGTAAATAGACTTTGCCTGGGTCTCCTTAAGCAACATTTCCTTCTGAATAATCCTGGTGATTTAGCTCCCACTACAACACTAGTTTTAGTTCCTTTTTGCTTTATTGCTGCCACGCTTAATTGATTCAACAGCAGGATGGAACTGCATAATGAGGCTGCTTAAGTGTAATGAAACCCTCACATTTTCACAAATGAATGTTTTGTCTGCATAATCTGGAAAGATCGCTAATTAAACTCTCCAAAACTATTAGATACAGAGTTATGTGCAAATTTAGGAATTTCTGAAGCTATGGAACTGGAGGACTAAATATTTCCTTACTTGTGCAGGGCTTCTCCAAGTAATTCCTTTGTTAATACAAGTTTTAGAGAGCTTGATAATTTTTTTTTTTTTAAAACATCCAGGTATGAAATGTCTTTAATTGGAGATGGTTATCACTGAGAGACACATGTTTGTGCCACATAGGTTGATGTTAGCTGCTGGTTGCATCCTGACAAGTCTTTGCTGCTGCTTATTCTATTTTGGGAGCAGAGCTTGGGAGGAGGGTGTTGGGTGCCTCCTGCCATGTGGAGGCGTTTGTAGTGGGACACTCTGAACTAAACAGCTCCGTCTCAGTGAGGTTGTCCTCCTCGCTGAGTGGCTACTGAAAAGGGGTGGAAAAAAACCCAAAAAACCAAACAAGCCCGAATAGCCCTGCTTAGTGGTTATCTTCTCTGGTTACACGTTTTTTGCATCCAGAGCAGATTTGGCTGTCTCCAGCAGGTGGTACTGTTAAGCTGTTGATGAGGGAAGATGTGCTTGCTCCATCCCAAACCCATTCAGCTCTCCCCTTCGGCCGGGGCTTTCGATAGATTTCCACTCTAGTACTAAAGTTAAACTGCAGTCCCTGTTAAATGTAAGGGTACCAGCTGAGTGAGTGCTTCCATGCTCTGTTTCCCTTCTCACTGCAGATAAAATACCATTTTCTTTTATTCCCTATGCTGAGTGAAAGGAGCGGGCTGGGATCTTCCAGCGAGACCGTATTCTCAGCAGGCGTTTGGGATCACTGCTCTTATGAAGATGTTTTCTATATGGGCAGTGTAATTCCCTGGTAGCTGTGGAAAATATGTTGGCTTTAATGTGTCCAAGGCCACAGCAGGGCCTGGCTACATGTTTGTGTTCCTCATCTTTCCCTGGGTGACATGAGTTACGCGTTTGGGCTCTGCGGGCAGCGACAGGAGGAGACACTGAGATCCCATTAGGGTTCTTGAAATTCTCCCGTGCAGGGCTGATATCTGTCCATGTATTCACAGACAGCTCTTCCTCGTACTTAGAAATGCTATCCAGCCAGACTCTTGAAGGTGTTTTCTATTTGCTCCCTCTGACGTCTGTGGTGGCACAGTGGCTGTGACTGGGCTGCCGCGTGTCCTGAGCTCCCAGGCACGGTCACGGGGCATGACCCAGACTTGCACAGCTCTGTGCAAAAAGCAGGAGGCATTTGAGAAGTGTCTTTCTTGTTGCGGTAATTCTGCAAGGTTGCAGAGATGTCAGATTTAGTGTTGGTATTGCTCATCTGGGAGGGAAGAGGATGCAGGTACATGGAGATGCAGCTGCCTCACTGCTATGAGCTATTAAAATGCCATAGGAGTAACGCAGTCGTTAACATCCCTGAAGACTCTAACAAACCCTTAAAATCTGAGGACATTAACATTGCCTGGTAGATACTGCAAGTCTCACTTCCACAAGGATATTGCCAGCAGTGCACTGCATCCATCAGGATTATTTGTAGACTTGCCCATGTAAGCATGATTAATAATTTTTTGTGTGTGCTTAGTTAACCATGAACTTCTGTATGTCTGAGCCCTTACCTGCTGCTCACTTTCCACACATGTCCTTTGAGCAGTTCTCTAGTTCATGGCTTTTCTTCTTAAGAAAAACTAGTTGCATGTGTTGTGACAGGCTGGCTGGCAGGGGTTTTGCTTTGAGGCCGGTGCTGTTTATAGAGCTGAAGGTCATGGACACAGGCGTGGTGAAAAGACACTTAAACTGGAAGATCAGGTGCTTTCCAGGGCAAAACTAGCTAGCTGGCAGAATTTGACCAGTTGGTGTATCAGCAGCCATTGCTTTTGGAGAGTTTTCACACGATGTTTATGCTACTGTCACGTACACAGAAACCCCCCTGCATTTGGCATGGTGGCACAGGCAGCTTGAGGGGCTTTGGACAACAAGTGCTGCTGTAAAGCAGTTGTTCTGAGCATAGGAAAACTCCTCCAAATTTGGCCAAGTGGTGGCATAATGTGCTAGGTTACCTTAAGGTCATACCATAGCTTAAATCTGTACGGTGCAGGGTTGAGAAAATGAAGTGATGGTTTTTTCCTTCAAGTTATTAGCCAGGCAAATTAAAAAAAAAACACAGTAGACTTTGTCTATTAAAGCATCAAGAATGATCTTTCATCCTTAAAATGGTGAAGTGAAGAGAGTTTGTCCCTTCTGTCTCCCCTCCTTCCCCAGACAAGCACTGTAAGATTTAGGTTGGTGAATTAACACAGTGGGAAAGAAATCTCTTTCAATTTAATGAGAGTCCCCAAACTGGCCATTTTTTTCTGCTGTCTTGGGAAGTGGTGCTAATTTGGGAACGAGTTATCTATTTCTACTTAGGTTTGAATACTTCATTTTTGCCTTTGGCGGTCTTTCTCTGTGATGGCATGACCTTGTGTGATGATGTTGGGTTGTGGAGGGAGGAGAACAGAGGCTGCTGCATGGGGAGATGCGAGGGGAAAAGAAAGGGCACTGGTGAAAGAGCAGCAGCAATTACTTGGAATGGTTTTCCTCAGGCCAATGTATAGAAGGAGAAAACTTCATTTCTCTGTCTTCAGGGTTTTGTTAGATCTTGGTGCATCCTAAGTTAATCTTATGTTTTTATTTAATTTTTCTTTTTTTATGATGGAGCATCATGCTGGGCTCTGAGCCTCTCCTGTGGTTCGCACAGGGTGTCCATTCTTGAAGCGGAGCAGAGGTACCTTCAGAAAGGCAATTGCTGAAGACTGAGACTCCTCGTGGGAGAGAAAACTTGCAGCAGGAGCCAGCCCAATGTCATTTATAACTGCCCATTCCTGCTTCCTCTCAATTTAATTTCCTCTTGGCTTAATTGGCTGCTGCCCCATCCATAACCTCGCTTTTCCCTGGTGTCGTTTCTTGGTGTTCCGTGCTCTGGCCTCATCTCCTCAGCTGCGTTTGTGGACCCGTGGAACGAGTTTCACAAGTTTCCGGCTGCGTAATGTTGATGTGCCAAAGGGATTTGGTTCTCACGTATCGATATCGGTGTTGCAAGCAGTGGGGTCATGCGTGCATTTGTGTACCAGTTCTTTTTGCTGTCCTCTTAAATTTCTGTCCATTGTGAACATTGTTTTAGCAACACCCACCTGCAGCACTTCTTAAGGTCTTTTGTTAAAGCCCATGTTAGGGCTTAAAAAACACCACCAAAAAAATTCCTCTTGGCATAAATGTTCCTTTTCGAGCAAAGGATTTATCATGTCACCCGTTTACTGTGCATGTCCACCCAGCTGTGGCAGGTGGTTCATGTCATCCCTTTCATCCTTTTTTTTTTTTTCCCTACTTATTTTCTTAAAAATTGAAAAGAGAGCCAGTGTTTCTTCAGTGCAGTTGCACAACAGAGGAAGGCGGTACCAGCATCTCATTTGGCTTTCAGTGCTCAGAACATTGTGCAAAGCCCTGATGGGCTCTGTGTGATCCCCATCTTTGCTTTAACATCTGATTACTGGGGTTTGGAAACAAATGCACCCACATACTCCTGTTGAAGAGCACGTAAATAAGATCCTCTGATGTTCTCTAAACAAATGTTTGGTTTAAAGCCTTTTCCTGCCTGACTGTTCTGGGGCTGAACAAAGATACTCGGCAGCAGGAGAAATGGAACTTGATATTTCAGCCTGCTGCTCTGAAGAAACCAAACTGTATGGGAATCTTATTTGTCCTGAAATACTTCTCTCTGCATTTGTGAACCTTTCTTTGAGTGCGATCTTGGGAATAGACAACTGCATGAAACCAATTTGCTACCCTCAAACACTGCACTTCCTCTGTGAAGATGCAGAATAGAGGACACCAATGGTGACCAGGAGTATGTTGACAAATCTGTTTCTGTGTATGATCTACAGAAAATCCAAAAGAAACCTTTTTTATCTAGTTTGGCTGGGCAAATGTAATCGTTATTGCATCATTACCTGTAGGTTGAAGTGAAGAGGTTGTTTGAGCTGGTATGGAGAGGATCAAGGGCTAAAGGGGGCTTGGGTAGGAAAGTTTCACAAAGATCCCTAGTGCTTGGTAAGATCTTGGGTGTGTTGACCAGCACAGGGATTGTAACCAACTGCACAGAAGTAATGACATTACTTTGAAATAAGTAGCCTATAGTAAATGTAGACACTTGGAGAAAGATTCTGCAAATGCTCCTCGGATCTGTAATTCCTTATAATTTTTATGAACTGGTTATCCTCTGCTTACAAACAGCCCACAGAATTGGCCACTTACTTTCACTGGAAAAAAAAAGTAAGCAGTTGGCATGGTAATAAAAGACTTTAAATAGGAGAGGGAGAGCCCACCACACTTCATTAGAAAGTGTGGCCAGAACCTGCTTTCAGAAACTGTTTGTGAACCCCTCAAAACACATGAGCTTGTTTTTTCTTTTTTTATTTTCCCAGACCTCATGTTTAAGCAAAACTATTTCAACATTTGAGATTTACAAATCACTTGCAGCAATCTGTATCTGTCTATCAATATGAGAGCTATCAACCAGCTCTATAATCTGTACATACTATGTATCTATATATGTTCAAGGCCAAGTTGGTCTTTGAGCAACCTCATTTAGTGGAAGGTGTCTTTGTCCATGGCAGGGGGGTTGGAATGAGATGATTTTTCCAACCCAAGCTTTTTTATGATTCTATGATATACCATCCGTCAAGACTATTTCCTGTAGCTGGATGTTTGAAAGCTTGCTTTATTTTATCAAAAAGTGAGTTTGCAGCAGTCGGATACTTTCACCAAGTTTAATCCTTAAATGCAGCCTGTGCCTTTGCAGTGCAGGGATCTGTGACCCCTCTGCAGTGCTGTAACATACATCACCTTCTGTCCCTCAGTCTTCCTAGCAGCTGCACATTTTTACTGCAATGGTTTCCTTTCCTATATTTTTTCTTTCTTCGCTGTCCATCTCCTTCTTGGGCTCCTGCCCACTCTCTCATGCTGGGGGATGTGTTCCCAACAGTGGAAGTGCTACCAAAGACCACGACACCTTGTGTTGGAGACTTTTTTTTGCACGTGGAGGGTGTTAGAAGAACTGGCTGTTGATGGGTCTTGACCTCAAGGACCATGCAGCAGCACCCAAAGCAACAGGAGTTCTTTCTTGGTGTTGCAAACCCTCTGCTTAGCTCTCAGCTTTTGAGAAATGCTTCAAGCTTCACAGAAAAGTTCCTAGAAAGTGGTTTAGAAGATCAACTTTGAAAACTAAATGAACGCTTTTGTGAGAGACTTTTCAATGCCTCATTTTGGGGATTGATATCTAGCTTGTGTCTGAGGAAAGCTAGAGAGGAATGTAGTTTCAACCCAGATCAAACTAAAATATTTTCAGTTTGATGGCCAAATGGACAGATCAATTATTTTGTCCAGCTTGTGCACTGAAAAGAGATTTATTTTATCCCCTGTAAAATAAACCACGTAACCGAGAGATGTGTATGTTTTCTAAGAGTCACACACAGAGAATCACACGTTTTCGACGCGCGATCTGTGGTCGGTCAGATGAGACCCATGGTTTTTCTTACGGTCACAACTGATATGTGTTATTCCACGTAGCAGTTTCAAAAATTCCTACAAAAACTTGTGCAATTAAGTCTTCTCAGTATATTACGCAGAGCCAGTTTGCAATAATAATTTAAAAAAAAAAATGTGCTAACTAGGAAATTAACCACTATGTCCAGATTGCTCACTGGAGGTGACTAACTGGCCTGATGATTCCTCTCCTTTGGGCCAGAGCCTTGGCTGTTTGAACTGAATAATTGCAGAATGTGACAATATCATAAGGAAAAGCTGGAGAAGAAAAGGGTATTGTTCATGGAATGTAATTCAAGTTTTCAAAAACTGCATGGCAATGGATAAGCTGAATGTGATACTATTTTTCACCCAATCTCGTAATATTAAAACTAGAGGGCAAAGCTAGTAGAAAACCAGTTTAAGTATTAGAAAGAACTTCTCTGGGCAGAGGCAGCAAATGGTGGGACGGTGCTGCCATGAGAGGTTGTGGAGATAGCATCAGCAGGTCCAAGGAGAAGCTGAACAAATTCACCAGCAGTAGAAGGATTTAGTCCTCACTGACGTGCAAGATGACAAGCACTGACTGGAAACATGGAATATATTGCCTCTATGTATATAGCTAAGGCTTGAATGTTTGTGGAACAGGAATGTCAAACAAAGGCAAGTTGGCCCAAGCTGAATTAGTTTGCAGCTTTCAAGAAAGATACGCATGGAAAACCTGTTGGAACTGATCCACCCCCTCAGCTGATGCTCCACAAATGGGACCTTCATCCTGCCTGTGGCCCTGGCGTGGCTCTGTGTGCTGTGGCCATGGCTGTTGGGACTTGACTACATCAGATGCAGCCTCTGAGCTTGCCGTGGTGGAATGTCATGGGTACTTGGTTGTTGCGTGGGCTCTCCTGTCCCCTGCTTGCAGTGGGAAAAGGCACAATGTAAGTGGTTGCTGATGGGGGGTTCGTTTCTGCTCTTGCTACCCTGTGCTCTAGGGTACATGCTGTGGACAGACTATCCTTCCCCTTGCCTGTCAAACTCCAACACCAGTGCCATGGGAGGAACAGCAGAGACTATTTTTCATCCTGCTGGGGTTGTTCTGGTGTGGCACAGCGCTCCGTTACACTCCCCTGAGCGCTGCCGAGGCATGTGCGAGTGAGCTATGGGGTGAAGCTGGGGTGAATAGACCCAAGTCTGTTCTTGAATAGCTGCAGAAAATTCCTTCGGAGGTGTTAGGTGTGCACAGAGGCTGTTGCAGGCTTCCTGAGGGCTGTTACACCTTCCCTCCTTGATGAATCCATGGGGTTTCGCACACTGGGTTATTACAGGGTGCCCTTTTAGCCCCTTCTAACACGACACCATTTGCATTTGTTCTCCCTCTGGAGAACATGAGGGAAAGAACAGTGAGATATTCAGGGACTTAAAACCCCTGCACTTAACAAAACTGAAATGGGATCTCGTGCCAACTGTGTGGTTCACACTCTGCTTGCTTTGTGCGCAACTTCAGGGCTCTCCCCCTGCTCTCATTTAGGTGATTAATTCCACATCCTGCTAAATGAATTTACAATTATAATGGGCTTATTTGTAGCAGACACTGAATTTTCACTCTCTCTTTTATTTTTATTAAAAAAATATATAATTGGAAACACACCCAAACTCAAGCCGCCTGCAAGTATTAATTTTCATTTCCACAGAATGCTCTGTCTCCGGGGCAAGGAAGGAAATTCCAGAGAGTTAGCCAAGACAATCAGGGTTAATGTGCTCTTTGAAAAGTGTGGTGCAAGCAGGACCCTCGCTTTTTTATCCAAAGGTCAGGCCTGCTGCTGGGACAGTGGTCTGGGTCTGGGAGGGAGAGGGCACAGGTCTGACCCAGTGTGTGTTTTGCCCAGGATGCAGTTTGTGAGACCATAGTCCATGTGCAGCAACCACGAGAATGGTAATGTGGTTTTTTTAAGAAGGCTGTAGATTGCTCAGGGCAACATATGCCCCTTCATGGAAGGCCAAAGGCTGTTTTCAGTTGTGTGGGGGATGCCCACCTGCCTAGCACAAGCAATGTTGTGCAATCACCAGTGTAGGAAACACTTGTGGGACTGGTGCTTGTTGGTTCCTCCCCTCCCTTGACATTCGAAAGAATAAGCACAGACCATCATGGTGAAATATTATTCAGCCCAGCTTGAGCCACTTCAGCAGTGGAAAACAGAAATTAAGACAGTGATAAGAGACAGCATGATCTTACTACCTTTCTAGTCTAAGCAATGGTCTGGATCACCCAATGAACACTCATTGAGAGTGACCAAGGACATCTCAGCAGCTTGGATACTGGCAGGGTTGGCTTTATGGCCCTTCATTCAATGGTGCACATGGGTTCATCTTGCTTTGGTGCTAAAGTGTCTAAAAATCTCATCCACATGTGTTACAGATCCTTCTCTGAAAATCTGCTTTTGTAGCGTCCTATGTACACTCAGTGCCTTCCCTCTGTCCGTCCCCATCACACGAAGAAGGTGTGATCTCTCTACCTGGGAACCACAGTGTCAAAACTGTGTTTTGAAAAGCACTAGGGCTTCTTTAAAGCAAAATTTTAAAAAATATTTTCATTGAAAAAAAACCCTCTTCCTTCCCATGGCTACTTTAGGCTTGGAAGCCTAAACACAAATGTGGTTTTGCACATTGGTATAAAACCCTCAAAGTGAGAGTAATTTGCTGTTCCTCCATGTCTTCAGTTAATCAGATTTGGTTTGTGTATTTTTTTGGTCTTTCTCTGTTTCCCGTCTGGTTCCCCTCTCCCCTTTGGAAACTGGCAGGAACACCGAGTTCTGCCTGTGCGACAAGTTTCATGGTCATCCACTCAAATTCCTCTCCTCCTCCTGGTCCTGACAGCTGTGCTGCAGAGAAGTGCCGGGGCTTGTAAGAACATTTTCAACTTCCCTGCAAGTATATGATGCCTGCACTAGAGCAACGAGGGTCCTCTTTTCCTCCCTGCCCTCTACCTACTGTTAGCAACAAGGATAAGAAGTGTTTTACTAAAAATTATTCCCTGATGAAAAAGCCGCGATAATATTTAGGTTGAGATTCAAATCCAAACTGTGCTTACCCCATAGCCCTCCACGGTATGGGGCAGCAGCATTTTGGAAAATGCGCCCTACACCGGCAACAACATGCAGGACACTTTGGGAAAGACATCGAGCAGTGCTGATACCTACCTGTATGTCCTCCACTGCTCCCTTGTCCTCCAGACAGAGTGGCTTTAGTGAATCGGGACTTTTTCAGAGACGTACTGCTAAGAGAGCCTTCCAAAATTTTTTTTTTTCTCGTTTCGATCTCACATTTAGACAGGACCATAAACATAGAACATCATGCCCTAGCTAAGCTGTCGCTCATAGGCATGTTGCTAAGTTGCTGCCTTGATCCTAAATGCCATCTTCTGCATAAAGATTAAATCAGACCCAGCATGGTCAGACTGGTGCATGTAGTCTAGCTGGGCAATCTCTGCTTATGTGTGGGTATGGGGACAAAGTGTATGAGACTGATCACAAAAAAAGGAACATCCTTTATTTTGAAAGAGAAGTTGGAGAGGTGAGGTAAAACAGTAGCTGCTATTCGGCAGGGTCATGCGCAAAATCTGTTTTCCTCTGTTCTTTCTGGGGGTGACATTGTTATTGATACAACTGGTAAAGCTGGTTTTACGTAGCTGCTGTGAGACTGGTCTGGCAGCTTGATAATTCATAATCTTATTTAGAAACATTTCATGTCACTTGGAAAATTGGGAAAGAACGAAGTAATGTGGCAGGTTGGGCATGTGTTTATTGCCGTGGTCTTCAAAAAAAGAAATTTTGATGACACTGGTTTCTTGACTCCAAATACTCTTATGTACTCTCTTTCTATACGAAAATGCAATTGGAAGCAACCAAATCATTGAAAAAAAGTCTTGTTCCTCAATGTTTGCTCTTCCTTGAAGGCTATTTGCACTGATAATATGTTGTACACACGTGCAACTGTGACAAAAAAAAAGTGCATACATTAAGAGTGCAATTATGACACTGAATAGTTTTAAAAAGCATGTAAACAGTATCATAAAAATGTTGTGGGTTTTTTTTTCTTTTCCTGTCTACGGTGAACCTTTTGAGCCAAGTTTTTTAGTCTGTTAATGAAATGCGGAGGTCCTACTTGTGGCAGAGGAAAGAACAGACCCACACACAACTATTGAGAAATAGGGGTTGGAGACAATCTCCAAAGATCATGTAGTCCAACCTCCTGCCCAGAGCTCAAAGTATCAGCATCTGATTTGTCAGGATAAAACTGCAAAATATGTCTGTTACTGCCATTGAGTGCAAGGTAACTGAACAGTGCTCATACAGAATTTATCCCAAACTCAGTTGTTGTCATTCTGAGATGGTTTAAATTTGCCGGGAGGTGTGGATATGTGCAGATGTGATGTGGCTGCAGTTTTGAGGCAGTTTGTGGTTTTCTCCTTCTGCATTCCTGTACCTTCAGCCTACATACATTGAAACGATTGTGCTCCCTCTCTAACCGCGCTGAGACCTAACCCTCTGCAGCCTATGCAGCTTGTGATGCCCCTTGGGAGCAAATGCTGTGCCATCCTGAAAATGACTTTATGACTTAGGAAAAAAAAGTATCGGTCAAGTCCCTATGCAGCACGGAAAAACTCAGTTTTGTAGCGTCAGAGTGGTGGCTCCAGGCAAATTTATTATAGCAGGGTTATTTTTTTTTCTACTTTTGCAGCAGCAGATTTGATTAGGAGTCTGGGGTATTGCTTTGACAATGGTGAATAGTAGAACTTTATTCCTTTTAGGTCTTTACACGGAGTCAATCAATCTAACAAAATGCATGTTTATATAGCGTGCCAAAAAGTGATTATGTCTAATACTGAGCTTTTTGTGTGTCCCCTCAAAAAAAAAATCCAGGTTAGAAAAAGAGCAATTCAACTTTATAAAGTTGTCATTTATATAGAGCCAGGCCAGGAATCTGTGCTATGGGTACGGTCAAACCAAGCAGGACAAAAAATAAAGGAGAAAAGCAGTTAGTGCCATTGCTCTGGTTCCCTTTGTCCTGGAGATTCCATCCAAGTTTGAAGATGTGTTGTCTTTTAAATCCTTTGTCCTCATGAGTGCAGACAGGTTTTTGTGGACCAGCATTAACAAATCTGATGCAGATCTTCCAAAAGGCCCATTTGTGTTTGGTCAGTCTGTAGGTTTATTCTGCTCAGATTCCAACTGTGCAAATCTTGCCATGGAAAAAGGCCTCCCTGTGGGAAGCGACATTCACCACCATGAGAGTCCTCCTGTTCAGCTGACTAGCAAAAAAAGACTAACCCTTTCATCCAAAGCACTACGAATTTATGCAGATAGCCCAAACACTTCAGCTCAGGTAGGACTGTAATCCTTTGAGAGGATTTAACAAACTACTCTAAAAGCTTCATGACAGCTGAATTTTGCAAAAAGTATTATCCCTGTTCATGCACTAGGGGCACAGATAAAGAGCAGCATCTGCTGGAACCATCTCTCAGACCTGGTGTGCTCGTCAACTAGAAACATATTTATGTGCAATACTTAAAAATAAAAAAAAACCTTTGCAAATAATACATGGTTTTATGATCGCACTACAGCTTTGCGAGTTGAAAGCTGTAAACCAGGCAAAGCTTGCAAGGAACAGCTGCGTGTTATTCTCCAAACTGATATGATTGAGGCAAGAATAAGGAAAATTTGCAAGTTGTCCTGGGCACCCCATGAGGACTAGTGTTTGAGGAGAGGCTGGGAGAGCTGGTCCCAGGATTGGACTCGGATGGCTGGACCCAGCAAGGCTTGGCAGGGGTGCTTGGGGATCTGTGCAGGACAGCTGAATGTCTCCACGCTCCTTCATCCCCCTTGGCTGCAGCTGTTGAAGGAGGAAACAATCTGAGTTCAGTGGAGGGGGCTGGGTAGATTGAATAAAACTCCTCTACCCAGTGCTGGAGGTGGGGGGGTTCCCACCTCCCCCTCACTTGCTTGGTAAAAAATATTTGTGACCATTTGTTATCCTTCTGTTCGCAGTCTTGCTTGTTGGTCGTTATAATTGGGACCGTCTTTGGTCCCAGCCCCCTCCACCAAAGGCATCGCTCGATGGCATGTGTGATCCAACTGATGGTAACGGCATGGCCAGGCTCTGCCCATCTGTGGGGGAACTGGGCAATTTTGCCTTTTTGCATCATTGCACCCAGTTTTCTGGGAGATGTTGGCACCTGCACATTCAGAAACTTTCGGTGTGGCTTCAACAGCCTCTTGTGCCCACGCGGTATTGCTAGAGAAATTGCTGAGCTTATGTTATTATTTTAAACTGCTGTGGATGAAGTGCATGGAAAAGGTTAGAGACCACATGATTGGAAAGGGAGTTAACAGTGATGCAGGGGGAAGTGAGACCCTGTGCTGTCAGCTTTCCCATCCTGCCCTGTACTGACCAGAGAAAAATGCAAAGATGTGAATTGAACTAAAATTAAATTTTATTGGTCTGTTCACTCCTTGGTCATAAGGTTGATGATGAGATTTCGCAAAAGTTTTTCAAGGTACTTTTAATAAGGGAAGAAATTTTATTTAACAAGGGGAGAGACTTTATGGAGCAAGGTGGTTAGGAAACTCTTTTTTTCAGTTGACACAGTTGGTAAAACTAACTTTCTTTTTAGCTTATGGTTTTGGTAATGAGTCCTCCAAGTGCTGAGCTGGAGCTGTCACGCTCTCTCCATAAAACCATAGGCCAGATCTCTACATTGCTGTGGGTCCGGACCCTCCCTGACTCTGAGTCAAAATAGCAAAAGCTTCATCATCCCCTCAGACAGTCTTTCCTTCAGGAGAGCTTTCCTCAGGGAGGCTTCCTTCAGGGCTTTTCATAGCAGTGGATTCCTCCTTTCCGTGCCCAGTCTCTGCATGGGCTTAGTGCAGCCCATGGGCAGCTGAGTCTTCTCTGCTCTTGTTCACACCCTTTCTCCCTTTGTGCTGAGCCAAAGCACCCTCTCCACTGTTGGAACTGGTGGGTTTGGCATGGATTGCATTGACAATATGACCTGTGACCCCCTTTCTCCTTAGGCTGAGACCTCTTTAAAAAGCTCATTTCACACCTCCTCATGTGACCTTTGCTATTTCCCCTACAGCCAACGAGATAGGTGTAAGCATAAGTCTCTTCTCACAGGGGATTGCTTTCATCAAGCCTGCTAAAATGCCACTTGGCCTGGCAAGGGATGGAGTATAGTGCATGTTAAAAATTACATTTTTTTAGAAGCCAGGCTATGGAAATTGGTCTAGAAACTGTAATCTCCATACTGTTACTGCGCTTGTCTTTCATTTCAGCAAAGCCTTCCTCCTCATCTCACCCTTTCACTTGGTCCAGCTTCCTGCTACTTCGGATCCTTTCAGTGTGCCTTTGAAGGTCCACCTTTAGCTTCCCAAGTCTGAAGCCGGTGTAGCTCCCGGGACAACAATGAACACATTTATCCCAGTGTACATCAGAAATAATTCCCGCAATGACACTAGCGCAGGACTGTGTAAAACTGATGCCACGATGAAATTGCCCTCGTATCTTTGACTCAGCCTTCAGTGTAACCTAGGCTGCTTTGTGATTTTTCCCTCTGATACTATAGTCATTTAACATTTGGTCTCCCTTTATTACAGCATGTGACTAGCAGGTTTTTTGGGATCTAAAACTGTATGGTCTTCACCTTGTTTTCTGTTGGCAGCTCCTTTAAAGATTTGACCAGCTCCAAGCAGTTTGCTGATGGTTTTCTGTAGGAGGAAAGTAGGAGCTTTTAGCGAATTAATTACAAGGCTCACAAATCCATAGGAACCTGGAGTCAGACACATACTTTTTTTTGGACATCTGTGGAAATCAAAAATATCCTTTTCCAGCCTCTTAGCATGCTTCTGGGTTCTCAGAGTATCAATGTGCCAGGATCACACCAAGGAAAGTGTTCTTGTGGAAACCTCAGAAATTTTCAAATCAATAGATATGCAGCCTTGAGAAGGGGCTGAAGTGTTGAGTTAAGGCTTTATGAGCGTCGAAACTTTCTAGGGTTTCTCATGTCTCGCTTCTGGGGCATTCCCATGGCAATAGTACAGTTGTAATCACATCAGCAGGTTTTTACTGGAAGACATTTGATTTTCAGTTTGGATTCAGTAGATAAAACTCTCCAGCGAGGCAAATCCAGAGGTTTGAGCAACCATGAGGCTTTGTCTGAACCAATCCCAAAGTTATAGGCAAAGTTTCTTATGGATATATTTCCTTTTCATGAAGCAGCTACAGACTACAAAAACCACACCGATTTCTCACTTCTCTGGAAAAGAAAGATGAGATGTTTGCTGTATCAAATCTAAGGATCAATAATTCCTCCTTCCCTGTTCTCCTCCTTTCTGTTGTCCTTTCTCAGCCCTTCAGGTGAGGGTGAGTGGATGGGTCCTAGGATGAAAGCTTCTTCAGGAGGGTTTGTTAGAGCCTTCCTGGCCTCAGGCTTGGTAGCAAAATGAGCACATCCAGGTCGCTGAGCACACAGCCCTGTGTGACCAGAGTTTGGGGTGGGTTTGATTTGTTTGGGGTTTTTTTTTTTCCTTTTATTGAGTCCCTGGGGACATACGGGTAAATAGTTCAGTGTTTGGCTGTGGCTGACAGATTACTGCCTTGCTGGTATGGGAGAGAGCAACTCCAATTAAGCTAATAAAATATACCTGTTACCTGTTACTTGTGAGGAAACCTCATAGGGCATGTATTGATTTCCAAATGTTTAGGCTACGTTTTAAATGGATTCTCAAGATAAACTGAAGCAACAAGGGGGAACATAAAATTAACAGCTGCAGTGTATTTTTCTCTAAAGTAACACATAAAAGGCATGAAGTGCCCTGGGAGTTGGGTGAGCAGGAACAACATCTTCCTCTTGGCTGTGGCTGCTGCATGCCCTATGGCTCTCCTCCCTGCTACTTATAGACATGTAGAGACCCAGATTCAAGGTGTAGAGGTGAAATGGAACAGTTGTTGCATTGTTGCTCCCCACACAGATGCACAACCTGAACCCACAAGATATCTTGCACTGCTCAAGCAATTGCTGCAGCTCTGGGACCCTTACTCACTTGTGTCAAGGGTTGAGGCTGGACTGGCCACTGATGACAGATACTCTCTATTAACCCCTCTCCCTTCCCAGAAAGGCAAGAGAAAAAGAGAGACTTATGGGTTGGAAAAAAACCCACAAAACCAAACACCTAAAACAACTTTAATGAAGCAGTAAAATAAAAAGATAATAATAATCCCAGACTGGACTCAGTGGCAGATGGGAACTAGGTTCAGGAACTGGATTTAGGAACACATGGATTGGAATTGAAGGCAGAAGAACAGACAGAATCGTCCTTGGATGGTGGCCACAGAAAAAGTCTGGACCAGATACTCTTCAGAAGTCTCTTCCAAGCTCTACCATTCTGTGATTCTGTGACTTGTGATCCCTCAGCTTGTAACTGAGTATGACATATGTGGAATGGAATACTTTGTTGGTCAGGTTTGGTTTACCTGTCCTGTCCACTTCTGCCTGCAGGTGCAACAGTCTTTTTACTTAGTTATACCCTTTTACTTATGGAACTCCAACATGACACACAAGACTTAGCAGTGACCTTGGTTTCTATAGGAGCAAGTATAAGCCAGAGCCTTTCTGCATACCAATCCTTGGTAGTAATTGTAAACATCAAACATTATCACTTTAGTAGCAGACACTGTCTGCAAAAATAAGCTGTTAACTACAGAAAGTGCAGCCTCCCAGAAGAGACTTAGCTGAAAAGTAAAATCACCGAAGGGAAAATTGGTTCTGTTCTAGGTCAAACCAGGACAACAAGCTGTATGCCTTCTCCCAATGCTTCTTCCCTGGAAGGAGACCTGAGCCTCTCACCTTGGGTTGAAATAGCTGCAGTGCTAATTTAACACCTAAGCTTGAGAAAGGGCTGGGACTGCAGCTGCTTCCCTGTGCATGGTGTTACCCTGTGCCCAGAAACCAGCAGATTCCTACTAGCAGCAAATGGTTGGTTTCTCTCCCCCAACTTCAGGGAGGACACCTCACTTACAGACCCTGAGTGAGGTGACTGAGGCAGGTCACCTATGTTGTAGCTGGAACGTCTAATAGCGATGGTCTGAATTTCGCATGACGTCCACCTGAAGCAAAATGCCAATTGCATCATTCCCCGGATCACTGAAATCAAACCTCCACAGGTCTCAATGCCCAAAAGCTCCTCTTCAGTCTGAAAGTATGTCCAATGGGGGGAGTGGGAGGTGAGACTGTGTCTGTGTAAAGTGGGCTAAAGGCAGTATGGTGAACCCCAGCTCATTTCATGGCTTGGAGCCTCTGCTTTGAGCTTAACAGGGGTTGTAACTACAAAATCGCTGCTCCGCAAGCACAGCCCTTAGCAGACTTGACCTGTACAAAAATCAGTGATGTTGATTCTTTTAGTGGGGGGCAGGAAAGAAAGAGCATGTAGGTACATGTGTATACGCACATGCATTCACACTCATGTTCTTTACAACCAGAAAACGAAACACACGTGCCATCCCATCTGCAGGGATTGCTGTCAGCACACGCTCTGCACTCCGTGAGTCTCACCGTAGCAATGTTAGTGGCTGCTGACGTGTTAAATCAAATGTGGTTCTCCTAAAACCTGCTCTCCATTGCATACAAGTCTGCTCACAATATTTGGGCTCTTATAGTTCCTCTTCCCTTGGCTCATTGCTCTGTGCCCCGAGACACTTGTGGCTGGCTCAGTATCAGGATTCACGCAGAGGCTGAGGGATGGCAGCAGAAGTGAAGGTCAGCAGTCCCGAGGAGTAAACCAGGAGGCCAGGTGGAAGTAAACTTCTAAATTAAGGGGCATTTGGAAACAATTTCCTTAGGGCTTTGCTATGTGGCAGATGGAAGGGGGTTCCCTGTTGCTGTGTGCCACCCGCCAAACACCTGCTGAGCTCCTCAGAGGTCCCAAGGTGTGGGACTCGCTTTATCACAACGTCAGACTGAAGGAGCTGCTGGGCTCGGGGTGCTAACAATGAAGGTAGTGTCACCGACACCCATAAATTCGCCAGATTCAGCTTCTTAGAGCCTTATCTTGAACAAAGCTGCAGTTTAGTGATCTGAAATCATTAATCAGGCTAATTGCAGCTCATATTTACTGGCCTGTAGCTGCTGTGTAGCTGTGAACAGCTGAACACACTGAACTTATCAGTTGGGTAATTGTCTCTGATAAATGAATTGCCTTCAAAAGTAAACAAGTGATGCCAGCAATCCATCATCGAAACGTCAGATGGAAACCACTGGATGTGTTCAGTTCATACAGGTACAATCCTACTCAGTGTTAAATAAAGAGCGAGGGCAAATTCCTACAAGGCCCTAAATCCTGAACTACACCCTGAGGTCATGTGGCTTTTGGTGCATATGATTAATTCCATTCCAGAAAGGGCACATGTATATTTGTATATCTATGTATCTCTGTCAGTGCCTTTGTCACCTGCTTTGTTTTCTTAAGGCTTTTCTCACTATATCTTCGGTTTTACAGACCCAAGAGGCTGTAGGACTTTGGCCATGGCAAGCAGACTGGTAAGGTGAAAGCACTGGATTTAGGGAAGTGATGGCACAATTTTCCCAGCTCTCACCCTATGCTCATTTGAGAGCCCCAGGATAAAATTTTCTGTGGTTGCCTGGTGCAGGTGGCAATTACAATGGGGAAGGGTGGCAGCTGTGCCTACGGGGAGGTGAGGATGGGTCAGGTGACCCAAATGGGGCAATCATAGTGTTCCTTCCTGGGATACTCAGTATATAAGGGCCCCTAAGAATTGCCCTGGGGATTTAAGTGTTTGGTGTGCTAGAGGGATTGCCATTGCTGTTTGTCATCTCTCCCTGTGCTGCTGGTGTTCTTGTTTCCTCACTGCAGAGGAGCACTCTTCATTGGGACAGGTTGTCTTCCACTCCCTCCTCGAGTGTGAGGGGCACAGCTCCTTTTCTGTCTCTTTTGGACTCTTTCCTGTGCTTGTCTGCTGCTGAGTCCAGTCTGGGATGTTTTTTACTGCTCTGGACCTAGTTGTCATTTGGAAAGCCTGGGTTCCATATTGACATATCCTATTGTATCATTGCCTACAAGAAAGCTGGTGAGGGGCTTTTTAGGATGTCAGATAGTGATAGGACTAGGGGGAATGGATTAAAGCTGGAGATGGATCGGTTCAGATTGGACGTGAGGAAGAAGTTCTTCCCCATGAGGATGGTGAGACACTGGCACAGGTTGCCCAGAGAGGAGGTGGAAGCCCCATCCCTGAAAGTTTTTAAGGCCAGGCTGGATGGGGCTCTGGGCAGCCTGATCTAGTGGGGGATGTCCCTGCCCATGGCAGGGGGGTTGGAACTAGATGATCTTTAAGGTCCCTTCCAACCCTGGCAATGCTATGATTCTAATATATTTGCGTGCTGGTATAATATCTGTATATAGTGCAACACCTTCATTGTTATTCTAAGTATTATTTTCTTTCTTGTTATACTGGCTCAGGATTTTTTTAACCTTGAAGTCTCTCTCTCTCCCTGGTTTCCCTGTTATCCTCCTCTGGGAGGGTGTGTGAGGGGAAAATCACAGAGAGCATCTGTCAAAGTTTAGTGACTGGCCCAGCCTTAAGCTTCAACACTCCCCTTCTTCACAGTGATTTCTTCAGGATATTTAATTCAGGTTCGGAATTATCCTGGAAAGCAATGGGAATTTTGCAACTGTAAATTCTGGCTGTCACTATGAGTGTAAGTTTCTTGAGTAATAAAATGTGATACTGCAGGCAAATGTTAAGGAAATACAAGAACAGAACTTGGAAAAATGAAAGAAAAAAGGTGATGCTGCTGCCTTCTAAAACAAGGGAGTCCAAACCTAGAGCAAATCTCCATCTCTGCCCCATAAAACTGCAGCAGGGCCCATAGGAACCCTGCTAAAAGGAAAGAGTGAGGGGGCTGGGTGTTTTTTCTTTGCAAACGGCCACATGAACCATGCGTGTGAGAAAAGGAATAACTGGAAAAAGAAGGCACACATACCTGTTTGCAAAGAAAAGGCTGTTTGTGCTGCTAACACACTGGGGGAAATTGTTGAAGAACAGTTCATCCATGTAAAAATATGACCCGTGCGAGGCTGCCAAGGCTAGTTAGAGCTGAGCGGATTGGTCGTCTAAATGCAGGTCAGACAAATTATTGGTGCCTGGGGACAGCTTTCAGTTATGCACATCATTTTTTCCCCCATAATTTATAAAACTTATGGACAGCAGGATACAGGCAAATGGCTCACTGGGGTCCCAGTTACTCCTTCCTCTTGGAAATTCCTTGGCCTCCTTATGGAAATGCCCTTGCTATCGCTGTGTTTGTCTTTTGAGTTGGAGAAGTTTCACTTGTAGTTCCTGGGCTGGGCTGGAGGAGCAGGAGTCCTTTTCTGCAAAAGAAATCACCTTTATGTTCCTTTTTTGGCTCTTCAGTAACAAAACAAATGGTAACTTGTTATGGTGGTTTTAATGCAGGGCAATGTCGTAGTTCTGTCATGATAATGTTTCCATCATCTGCTCCAACCTCCTAGATAACAGAGAGCTCATTTCTGCAACCAGCCCATAACTCCTGCTGGCACAATAGCTTCCTTAAATACGACTGCGATGTGAAAATTTCAAAAGGCAGAGAGTCACCCGACACTTCCACGCAGTCAATTTCAAACAAATGGACCAAGTTCTAACACGAGGAACCACTATTTTCCTTGCTGCTCTAGTTATAATGCAGCTTAAGTGAAAGGAGAAAAGCTGTGTTGCCACCCTTCTGCTTGCTTAATTTCTATTTTATGGAGAAAAATGGTTTACAGCTCTGGGTTAAGAGTCAGGACTCCTGGGTTCTTTTCCCAACTTAGCTACTGACTCATATTACCTTTGGCAAGTCATTTAACATCTTTGCTTGGCTTTCTGTTCCATAAGAGAGATGTAATAATACTTCGGTGGCTTAATTAACTAAACCTTGTAAAGTACTTTGAGATCTTTGGATGAAATTGTTCTAAATGGTGCTAAAATATTGCAGTGGTAGAAACAGCAGAATGGTGAAGCACAGCATTTACCAATCAAGGAAAACCTTTCATGCAGTGAAGGTCCTGAGGATGCTTGGGAGGAAGAAGCCTGAAATGTCCACTGTCTTATCAAGGTTTTCTTGCATTGATGGTTGATCAATGTCATGAATTTGGAGGTTGTGGAGAAGATGTGTTTTGAATAGAGGGTAGCTTGGAAGGGTGGTCCTTGAGCTGCAAGCCCTTGAACTCAGGTTCAACAGGCTTAATATAGAAAAATTCATCCAGAAGTGCAAGAGTAGGGCAAATCTTTCTGCTTTGTCTGTTCCTTTAGCCGGGAAGTCTTTGAGATAAACTACTGTCCTCTTCCATTTTTGCAACTGTCCTGAAGTTGGTGGAGCAGCTTACGCATAATTAACACCTACTCTGTTCCTGCAGAGGATCCCGAGGGTTTTCAGTCCATCCACCTGACAAAGATGCTGGAAGGAAACACTGGTGCCGGGGCTCCTGCGTGACTCGGAGCTAGCCCATAAACCATCCCTGCCGTGTTTCATTAGTCAGCAGGGAAGAGAAGTTAATGAATGGGCTGTATTGCATTGTCTCCTCGGCCAGGTCTCGGAGTGATGGACTGCAGATGTAGGACCTCCTCCCAAGGCACGTGAAGCCCAACCCTGCGTGCGGCACGAGGCTCTCCAAAGTTAACACGGTTTCAAGGGAGCGACCTACGCTGTGCAGCTTCCCGGCATCCATATTGCCTTGGACCTTAAAGCAAAAAAGAGGCCGTGGGGTCATTTAGCGCTGATTATGTGCTTATGAGAAGTCCCACCATCCCCAGGCAGGATCAGGGCCCTACCAGATGGGCAGAGGGGAAAGCCAAGTGCGTGCCTCCTATGGCTTAATTTTTAATTTTGACAAGCAGTCTGGCTTGCAGCGAGGAGAGAGCGAAACAAACAGGAGGGAAGAGTGAGGAGAGGGTAGGAACAGCAAGACATGCGGTTTCACAGGCTCGCTGGGTGCACAGCCACAGGGTGTTGAAATGTTTAAAGGGATTCAAGATAAATAAATCTTGCCCAGGCCCTGTCTCAGCAGTGCCTGTTAGTGTAACTCAGTGCTGGAACAGAAAGTAAACCCACTCTTTACAGGGAGAGTGTGACTCAAAACGGGTTAATCCATCACTCACTTCTCCCCCCTTGCCCTCGCCCCGCTCCGTCTGGGATAATTTCTAATCAGTGCCTGGGTCCAGACGTTGTCTCAGCAGCTGGCCCTGGCGCAACGGCGCAGCAACCCCTCCACCCACCGCCAAATGCAAACCCCGTCCATGCTTTGGTTACCCCAGGAGCCAGCCTCCACCGCTACACGCCTGCCCTGCACCTGGATGGTGCTGCCCAGGGATAAACACTGCCCTCTGTGCCACTCTTGGCTGCCACTTGTCCCCAGGGCTGCTGGGTGACCTTTTACTTTTCCCGATGACCACCAGAAGCAAAGGAGCTGCAGCCTGACCCAGCACCCCATGGCTGCTGAGCTGTCTCCAGTTTAGCAGTTGGACACGCTCGGAAGGGTGTGGGGTGTTTTATATTCCTGTGCCACGCTCCTTTCAGCAGTATCAAGTGTCACATAAGCACAGGCACGTATTCTATATTAGTTTCAAGGCAAAATTTCCTCTTTGGCCATTATTTCTGCAGAACTTGCCAATTTTTCCCTAAAATTTGCATGGTCCTTCCTGGCTCCCAAGGTGCTGTTGCCTCCTGTGAGGTGCCTAGGTTAGGTTGGGAGGGATTACTATGTGTAGCAGGATGGGACTTTTATGGACAAAGATATGCAACGAAGCAGAGGAGCAGAGATGTTGCAGGAGCCGCCAGTTTTGCAACACTTTTCCATCTCTCACTGCTTGACTCTCTCCTTTGGACAGGGGATGGAAAGGAGGTACAGCTGTTTTTCATGTGTTTTTTTTTTAGGCAGCAAGAAGTGCAAAAGATGGGTTACCTGGGCTCCGTAAATGGATGTTATTATGGCTAAAGTCATGGATGTAAAGGAAATATTTGGAGAAGCAAAGGGGATGTATTTTTCCCCTTGTGCAGCCCAATTTCAAGGCTTCATTGAGTGCATCTCCCAAAAATATCATTAGAGCAAATCTGAGTGTCTCCAAAATAGATATTGTATGGATCACACTGTATGTCCATGGGGTGAGAATATAACACAAGTCTAACAGATTTTCCTCCTCTTGACAGAGTAAGGACAAATCTGACCCTTTTCTTAAATGTCTCCCCTGAGTCTTTTCTGTGATTTAGGAAGAAATTCAGCAGAAAGCTCCAAACCCCATTTCAGATTGACAGCAAACAGCTTTCACCTATTTTCTAATGATCTGGTTCAGCTTTTCAGTATCCTCAGAGTCTCCCACTCAGTGGTGAATCAGATGTGTATTGCTTGCCTCTTCATGGCAATGAGGTCCCTGCCTTAGGATAGGGATGCATTTCTCCACCATTCACATACTCATTGCTCTGCTCTATCATCCTGATGTGTTGCCAGGTCATTTTTCTACATCACGCGCAGGACTGGCCCATCCTCCCTTGGAAGGAAACCTCTGTGCTTTTGAATCATTAGTCACCTCCCAGTCCTGCCCTCCGTCCTGGTCCAAATGCCACGACATGAGTCATTCCTCAGTTTTCTTGTCAGACAGACCCCTGAGGAGCCACAATTCAAGCCACATTACTGCTGAGTGTGTCATATGATTGAAACAGTGTTGAGAGAGCCTCTGCAAGTCAGAAAAGGAGAAACAGCCTTTCCCAGAGGATTTTCTACTTCATTAGCACCTTCCCTTCATGGATGGTGGGGCTGGACTTCTTCCAGCACTCATATCAGTTGGATGTGGGCTTTAGTAGGGAATAATAGCGTTAGACCCATCTCCAGATAGTGCCCAGATAGTGTCCCAGGAAAAGAAATTCTCCTCCATCTGGAAAATACTTGGCAAAGCCGCAAGATTTTCTTGGTCTGAGCTCAGTGATAGACTTAGGTCCTGTGGGATTGCCTTGGACTGTCAGCCCTTTGGGCACTTCCATAGCCTTAT
Source organism: Trogon surrucura (assembly GCA_020746105.1). Lineage (NCBI taxonomy): Eukaryota > Metazoa > Chordata > Aves > Trogoniformes > Trogonidae > Trogon > Trogon surrucura. Next base: position 75,298,764 of record CM036620.1, on the reverse strand, counting down.
GTTTACTGTACAGAGGTGTCGATTTGTCCACTACCATCAATAACATCTCTTGAACAGTCCAGTGTTTCCCTTAGGTGTGTCATGGTGCCTCTGCAACATCATTCACTTGGAGCTAACACCACTGTAAACTTGGAGTGGAAGGGGATGGTGAGCCAAATGGTGAGGCTCACATCTGGCACAGCCTTCCCTTGGGGTTGTGTAACAGTGGCACCCTAAAGTTCTTCAGAGCCTGTGTGAACCACTAACTGGACAGTTTAAAGCATATTTATTAGGCAAAACCCTGAGATGGACTAGCTTGTTGCTAACCTGAGGAACAGAAGTCAGGCTGGCCGAAGGTTGGTGGCCCATGGTGGCAATTGCACAGCTTCTCACATACAGAAGTCACAGAGGTCCCAGAGGTTTTATGATATGATGTCTTTTTCTTCCCTTTCTTTTCCTGATTGGTTAACTACAAGACAAAGATGGAGCCCTTACACACAGGCTGGTGTAAATATGTCTGTGTTTCCCCCCTGTACATTTATTTTGTACACAAAGGTAAGTAATCTGCACAACAGGCAATCAAAGCAAATCTTAAGTGACAATCCCCAGAGAGGGAGGAGGGGATGCCCCAACCCAGGGCTGATCTGTGTGCTCTAGATGAGGAGAGGGGTTGGGGCAGATGTGTTTGTGTCTGATGCTAGAGAGGTTTGCACTGTTCAGGGAAGACAGCTTAGCCCTCTGGTTGACCTCTCTTGGGTTGGATCAGAGTACTAAGGAGGAATGAGTAGAAGACATGACATGGGACGTCTCACCTGCCGTACAGCCAGTGACCTTACTGAGCCTAAACTGTTGTTTTCTGTGTTATACCTGTTTACAGCACCTGAGTGTTTTATAACTCTTCACCAAGAATATGCTCAGGATTTATTTTCTTTTTATTTTATTTCAATTCAACCTCAAGGAGCAGGGTTAAAAGAAAAAGGTACATTTGGTGGGGAAAGGTACCCAAGAAGTCTCTCCCAGGGCCAAGACTCAAAACAGAGACCCTTACTCAGAGCCACACGCTAGGAATCATCCTTCTTACCTCCGTGGAGTTGGTGAAATCGGTCCAATACATGGGGTTTAAACAAAGACCTTTAACCTTACTTGCTCTGAGGAGTCCTGTTGCTTTTAAAGGGAAGTTCACAGACAATGAGAACCATTTGGTGTTTGATGTCCAGCCAAGGTATCTCCTTGCAGAATCGTTACCTCTGTTTGTAAATTAAACGTGCAAGACAACGTAGAAAGGTTAGTGTTCTGCTCTCCATCTGACCTCTCATGGACCTAGTGTCAGTGCTAACTGTAAATAACTTCTGTCCCATGAGCAGAGTTTACTTTTTGTTGGGTCCTACAGTAATATTATTTTAAGAAATATCTCAGCTTTCTTGCACTTTCTCTTGTTGTTCACACAGATCAGATCCAAGCTGGCTTTGGGAAACTGAATTTTTTTAAGATAGGGAGGTTTATTTTGGCTTAATCTCTGTCCCCACTTATCACTTCATTTGAGCACGGACTGTTGTTTCTGAAGTGTGAAGCACATTTCAATAATGACATGACCATTGTGTCTTCAGTCGCCTTTTCTTTTTGCACTTGGGTGTTTTTGTTTCTCCACCAAGGCAAACTATTTCTCACATAAATCAACAGCTGAAATGCACCCAGGGGAGCTGAAAAAACACAGAGCCATGTCCTCTAGCCCTTGATCAGTCCAAATTCTCTCTGCTGTCAATGGGAATTGGACAACAACAATCAGATGAGGCATCTAGTGAGAAAAAAAAACACCAGTGAAAGTTAAGTCAATAAATCTCCAGGTCGGAGGCATCTGAAGACTGGCAGCAAACAAATATGGTACCTGTCTTTAAAGAGACACGAAATCAGGTTTAGGCATCCTCTGTGTTATTAACTTGTTGTCTGTTTTGGGGAAGCGTCCAGACTTTGCAGTGTGTTGAAGGACTTTGTGTAACAATATTTGGCAGAAAAGCACCGGATAGCCAGCAAACAACATGGGCATATTAAAAAACAGAACGTGCCAAACAAAGTATAATTGCCTCTTTGATTTTGTAGGTGCAGTCAGTCTAGCACAGCCATAACGTATTTGGGATTCAGCAGGTTATTTGATATTACACTGTGCTAGAAAATACTAAGTGGTTAAAAATACACTTGTTCAGACTATATATTATCCAGGAGCAGAAAGCTGTTGCTATTGGTGAGCTCCCTGGGATGCAGCAGGGTGCCAAGGAGGTCAGTAGTGGAGGTGACTCTTGTTTCATGCCTTCAAGATGAGGGCAGTTCCCAGTCATCTGGGGACTTGCTCCTTCTCTTGGCCCCGGATGGTATCAGGGAGATTTGTGGGCTGTGGGCACCGTCTGTGATGTTTGCAGCTGCAGTAAATATTGAAATAAAAACAAGTTTGGATTGCTGCTTTTGGAAGCCAACAGCCCCACAGCCCTGAAAGTTGTCATACTGAATATTTTGGACAGTCTTGGCCCATACAATCTAAGAAATGTAGGCATAGAGATGACCAAAATTAAAAATGCTGCAAGGTTTAAAAGTTGATATATAAGGAGGACTGATATTTGGTATGCTTGCAGGCAGGAAAAGCATTTCATATTTTATTACTAATATGTTCAAGCAATGACGCAACTCCAGGGAGGGACTTACTCATTCTTGGGAGGTGACTAGACAGCAGCAGTCAGATACTAGCAAAGCTTATGTCTTCCTATGAGATGTTTATGTTTCAGTTCTCATTTCAACCCACTGAGCATCCAGCTTCAGGTCCAAAATCCTTCTTCTGCTGTTGGTGATCCCGACATAAGTGTAAGCATAAGCTTAGCCTCATAAAAAGCATAATTCTGCTCTCCACATAATGCACACAGACAACACGCACCGCCGGACTGCAGCATTGTGCAATCCAAGCTCCTGATTGCTCGTGTGCCAGATCATTGAGGGTACAGACCTACTGAATTACTTCAAGATCTGGACATGTTCCCATATCTCCTCCCCATGACAGACTTGTGCAAGGAGATACTCGGCGTGTTAGGAAGTGTAGGCAGATTATAAGTAGGCGGACTAGGCTGAAGCTGACTAAATCTTGTAAAACTCTCTGTCTCTTCTTCTCCTGCTTTAGGTAAGATGAGATTGAAATGGTACCTCAGCACTGGCTGATAATGTAACATCACTAGGCAGCTTTCATAATGATTTACTGGAAATTCCAGGGCACTATGAAAAGACATTTTGGGACTAAACACATTTGTGGAGCTTATTTTAGCCAAACAAATATTACTAGGACAGCAAACGCTGGCAGCCAGTGGTCTGTCAGGTCCCATCCTCTGTGGTGTCTGAAATGCAGTGTCTATTTGCCCGCCTTGGAACAGGAGGTGATTTCATCCTTTCGTACTGTTTCCTGTAGCAACATCATTGCATGCCAGGTTTTTGGTGGGGACCGCTGTGCACCTAATTCATTCAGCTCACACTACCACTGCTGATGACAAACCCTAGCACAGATCTTCCCTGAAGCTGTATTTGCTTAACCAGCGTTTAGTGAAGTCGTCGTTTCTAATTTGTCTGCCTAATCTGTGCCTAATTAGCTTCTTTTGAACTCATCATCCTGCACACCTACTTCTGTGAAATGGTCCTGGTAAGTGGAGAAATGTTGCTGTTGAAATCGAATTAGCTACATTGGTGCAAGTGAGCTCAGAGTTGGGCGTGATGTGGAAGTGCTGGAAATTGCTCTACTTTCAGGGGCCACATTTTAAAACCTGGATTATAAACCATGCTGCTGAAAACCAAGAGGATTTATCAGCTAATTTGTTTGCATCAAGTCTAGGCTTGCACATTCAGACCAGTTATTTCTCCATGAAGACCTATTTCCAAGATCACATATCCCTTTGCAGTTCTGTATCTTCATTTTTCTGCAGTAAAGGGTGGGAATGGGAACATCCAGTTCCCCATACTCATGATTCAGATGAGTAATTGGCAGCTGCTGTGAGCATGTGTCCTCATGCATTTATGGAGATGAACATGTTTTGTCTCTGAGGACCTTGCTGAGTGTACTTTCTTTTTCATTTTCCCGTGACTTTGCTCATCACCTACAAGTGGTACATAGCCACGAAGCTGGATGAATGGGTGGATATAGGGGTATCTCAGTGCTGAAGCATCATTTCTTCTGGAGGCAAGAACAGCAAGCTTGGAAGACCAGGGCTCTGAGAGCTCTTGCATCCCCGTGATCCTCACAAACACCGCCTATGCTTGTGGTTCATTTCTGCAGGTAATGCTGTTACACCACAGCAGCTGAGCTGCCCAGATGTCTCCAGATCTCACTTTGTGAAGGCAGAAGAAAAAAAAGCTTTTTTCTTCTGTGCTGGAGTTAAGCAGGACTCCCAGAAGTGGAGTCCACAGCCTTTAACCAGAAGATGGCACAATGTAACCGTTGTATGAACCCGGCTACTCTGGAGGTCCATCGGAGAGCTTTCCCTAGATAAAGAAGTGGAGAGTTGCTAAGAGCAGAGATGAACTGCCAGACATTTTCCAAGAGGTGCGCAGTGGCTCTCAGGTGATCGGTTCTGCGTTACAGATCACGCATCTCTCTTCCCGGGGTCTTCTTGCGGCTTCTGCAAACGTGTCCAAGTCAGCTGGTGCACTTGCCTCTTCCCTCCCCGCTGTGTGTTGTGTGCATGCACGGGTGAGGATATTGCACATACATCCACACGCCTGCATGATTTCCATCGGGTTACACCCACTTCCAGCGGGCTCGCATTTGGCAGGCGTGCCGGCCGGCCGGCAGCCCACCTGCTTAATTATCCCCTCGGCCCACTGCAAACCTCAAACCCTCCAACAGATGCACGTGAGACCCCCAAAAACTAATGTATTAGGGACCCTGAGCTGTCATCACTGGTTCACGGTCACAGCCCCCTCACCTGTGTGGCGCACACCTGGGCTTGCTGGCAGCACGAGGTCCCAGGTGCTCCCACGTTGCATTCCTCTGCTCTCCTTCCTCTGAGCTTTGGGGACTTTCTGCCTGTGCTTGCATGACTCCTGTGGACTCTTAGCCTAGCTGTGGCCTCTACGCCTTGGAACAAAACTGCCTGCATTATGTTTGTACCAAAAAGAATGGCAACGAGCTTCGAGAGTCAGGGAATGGCTTGAGAAGGGCAGCCTAGCTGGAAGGCGGTGAAGAAGACCCAGATGTCTCCGCTGCTGTAGATAAGTCACTTGCTCTAGAGGGCTCCCGTGGCTGGACTGAAAGTCCACAGCTTCTTTTAAAAATGGGAAACTGAGGCTCATAACAAAATATGGGACTGGCCATGCAGAAAATGAACACGGTCAAGAGCTGGAGTCCTCTCTCCGTTCCTCGAGCAGCCTCAGCTGTGGCCATAGACAAGCGTGTATCTTTATTGTGACAAACACAGCTACCCTCATTGTGCCTCTGACCAAATTCTTGGGCACATTGTGTTGCTTAAGCAGTCAGGGCATGTAAAGTCCTCTGAGAGTCTTGTACGAACAGGCCTGTAGGAGTGCTAAGTGTTGTGGAGCTAAGAATGGATTATTTTAAAGGCAGGGCCCAATTAATGTTGTTGCTGATGACGATATGACAGGGAGTAGCTTAACAACAGATCCTACAGACAGAGCTGTGCTGGGGTAAATAGGTGAGCAACGGCCAAATACTCCTACAACTTTCCTCACCTTTTAGCTCAGTACTCACATCAAAGTCACACCACTGGGTATCACTGCAAGAGATGTGTCCCACAGGTTTTGCATCTGTCCTCAAGGACACATTCCTAAGGTTTCTTTAAAATAGTGTTCATTTCACTTTTGCACCCTACTCAAACACAACCCCTTTGCCTGTCTAGAAAGATATGAGTCCGAGAAAACTGTGGTGGTAAAGAAAGTTAAAAAAAAAAAAGATATTACTTGTCTGTGTTGTTTCTTGTCTTGGTGAAATTTGCTCTTTGGTGTGCTTGCTAATATTTGCATTGAATTAGTCTCCTCTGAACAGAAATTGTTCGGACTAATTTAGGTTTCAGGGCAGAAATCCAACCTTAGAAGACTATAATAATGTGGCAGCTCTTTGCCATTGAATTACATGTTGAGTATCTTGCAGTGGAACTGTAATTACATGCTCACTCTGAGCATTGACAAGTAAACAGGATTATAACAGTCTCTGGAACCAATGTTTGCAGGAATTCTTCAAGAGAAAAGAGGAACTTGAGGACACATATGGGGTTTATTTTCTGGCTAAAAGCATATCATTGTTGTTTATTATTTGCATGCTATAGCTATATGTGGCAAAAGAGAGGCTGTGCGGCACCTACCAGCTAAGAGGGAGACATGGATAAGAAAAAATGGAAGTACATGCTGGCATTTTCAATGTTTCCTTTATTTATGAAGGGGAGGAGGGTGATAATCGGATATTAACAAAAATTAAGGTAGCTCTGGAATGCACTGGGAGCAGAAGGGAAATGTGCTTGCACAGAGTCGCACCAAACCCTTTGGGCCTTCCAGTGGTGATCGACGCCCATCTTAGCAGGTCTGGAAGACTCTATGCAGAGCTTCTTACCTGTTTTTCCTTTTGCTTCGTAGCACTTTTGGGTCTCAGAGGATTTATCTACAGGTAGAATCTTTGCCAATGACTTTTGACCTGTCCCTGGAAATCATATAGATCAGTTTGTGTGGCATCAGATGTAAGGAGCAACTCGGCGGCATGCTGTGCCTGATGGAGCTCAGATGGATGCCTGGGATGAGGAGATAAATTTCTGGCAAAGCTGAGAACTGTCTGCAAACTTTCCCTAAACGTGTGAGTTGATGAGGACATGTCAGGATGATGGGAGGAAGAGGAAGGTGTTCAAGGGCCATGTGCTTATGTAGGTATTTGGAGCAGGTGCTGGAAACCCAAGCAGTGCGTGTCCCACAGTGTCTTTATGAGATCTGTCCTGAAAAGGTTGAACAAAAGCTCCAGGCCCAAACGCTTTTGAGCTTTGGAGATTAATTCTTTGGCTGCAGCTCATCTCTGATCAGTATTTTGTCAACCTTAACCCTTTTGTCAACCTCTTTGTGCAAACTCTCCTTGTTAAGCAAGGACAATGTTGGCCACTTGCCCTACACATACTGCATCATTAAGAGACACTTTCACACCGTGTGCCCTGCACTCTGTGGTGCCCTCTGGGGCTTCACACAGACATTTTCACTTCCAGCTCTCAGGAGTGGTGGCATGACTTGCTGTAAATCAGGAGCCTGCATACAATAGATGTTTGAACTGGCAGTGAGAGGAAAAGGGCTTCTGTGCTGAAGCTTGGGTATGTCCTTGGTGACAAACTCTCCTCCAGTGAAAACCCTTCAGCTGCATTCTTCTGGGACTATGAGGTCTCTCCTGCAGTATGTGTGTTGCAGGCAGAGATGTTCTCACCCTTTACATTGCTCTTTTTTGGAATGGGAAGTGCCTATAATGAAGCACTGAGGTTTATTAGAAAGGTCTGGAAGTCCCGGCTCCAGAGCTGCAGCTGACTGGGGGAGATCAGCCGAGTGATTGAGCTTGCTGATGCATCTTGCTTCTCCATCAAACAGAGGTACTCACAGATCAGTGGAGCAGGAGGCTTCACTGAGATTTAATTTATGAATGCTAGTAAAATGCTTAGAGCTGCATGAGTAAACAGACTAGGGTATAACTACATGGCAACCAAACAGCTTCTTACACAAGCCTAAGAACTGATGACTGGGGTACTGGCTATACTGGTGTCCTGACACACCCAAATGTGACACTAGGTCCATGTAGAAAACACACATATAAGGCTGGAGACGTAACACATTACACATGTGGTATTTCAGCTTGCGGTTCCAAGCATTTCAATTTCCTCGTGTCTTTACCAGTTTTCCCAGAATAAGGAGTTGTTGTTCCAGCTGCCTTTTTCACACCTGAGATTGTTTTAAGAACATCTTGATTGGGAAAACAGAGCTAAACTTCTAAAGTATGCAGTTTATACCTAGAAACATTTGAACAATTAGAGTTTGGGCTTAACTCTGAAGCAATTGACATTTAGTTTTGTCAGGGTGACAATACCACGTTCTTTACCCAAGTACACGGTTCACTGTTCTGACACGTGGGACTCCAGTAACCCCAGTTAGAAACCCAGTTTGAGACTCAGCTGTGCCCCGGGTGGATTCCTGCAGAATCGTATTTGCAAACTGTTCTCCAGCACATCCTCGATGTGCCTTGCTGCACAGTGCAACGGGGCCTTGGCTTCCAATTAAATCCATGGTATCAGTGTGAAGAGTGGTACCAAAGGGCCTCAGAGCGATAGGAACAACAAAGCACCTTCTTCTGGTGGGAATGCTGATGCACAGTTTTAAGTCTGGTTTTGAATCTCTTCTACAGTGGAGCCCCAGGGAGCCTTTCCTGTAGGTGTCTTGGGTGTCTGTAACGCAAGTCTCCCACCCTGGTGCTGGATCACACCACAGATTCACACTTACTCCACTTTGTTGGAAAGTACGGCTGAGTTTATGCACTTTGGATTATTCAGATTGATCACCCTCATAATTCTGCCTAGACTTGAAATGTGTTAATTTTTTCCACAATGCCTGGCCTGGATTTCCTTGTCCAAGGCTCAGGATGTGGTATTCCTTGAAGAATTCTTCTGTATAGTATAATTTAACAGTATGTATAATTCCTTTCCTTCATTTATTCACTTCATCAAGTAGGAGTGGTTTTGTCTGTAATCTGGGTATCTCAATTAATGGTCACATCAGGATCCCCAAATATTCAAAAGTACTTATCCTTTTCATATTAACAAGTGATTTATGAAGAAGGTGTTTGGGGTCTGGTTAAGGAAATAACTGTAAAAAATTGCATATAGTGAGTCCTTCTGCACTTATATGGCTGCTTTCAACTGAAATGATGATCCCTATTCCCATGTTAGCAGAGAAGAGTTAACACACCCATAAAGCTGAGCCATTATGTAACGATACGTTATATATTGTCAAAACTCTTCACTGAAGACACTAGCATCGCTGTAGAAATGAGGAAAAGAAGAGAATTTGAAGTTGGCTCCCAGATTCACTGTCCCATTTTCCCATGGGAGGGACTCTCACACCTTGCAAGCGCAGAGAATTTCCTCTGCAGCTGATGGGAAACAAATGTCCCCGAGTCATTCACAATGTATTTTTCCTGACGCTGCTGAGCAAAAACGAAGATGTCAGCTCTGAAAAGTGACTCCACATATACCGTACTCCACTTGGATATTTACTGCTCATATATTCAGATGAGAGTCGGTGTTAAAAGTCTTTTCCCCTGCTCTCTGCAGGGCAACATAAGGATGAAGGGGTGGGGACAGACTAGGATCTACTTGGGTTGTACAGGTATGAAGACAACCAGAATCAGACCCTGGTTCGCAAGAACACTTCCTTTCTTGCTTTGGTCCTGGAGCAATGAGTGTCCCGTTCCTCTTGAAGGGCTCCTGGGGATGCAAAGCACTGGTGAGCAGTGGGGAGGTAATGCGGTGCACTTCGTATCATCCACTTCTCAACTTTATTTCGGGGGGTTAAACGGTTTGCGGAAGAAAATAGATCAGTTGACTTTACAGCTGGGGTGATTTATGCCATCAGCTAACCATTCCCAAAGCGAGAATCTGCACACTGAGGCTGCCAGGGAGCATCAAATCCTCCCAGCCCTCTCCTGCCCTGGGACTTCATGCTGCTGGCCCGGACAGGAGCTGCTGGCTGCTCTTGTAGGATCCCCCGTGTTAGGAAAATCCCATTACTGTCTTCAAACATGCTCTTGGCTCTGCTGGAGCAGCATAAAAGGAAAAGGAGAGGTGAAGCTGAGGACTTGACCCGCCAGTCCAGGTTGGACTACAGAGCTGGCAGTGAGGAACAAAATAATATTTCTGCTGCTAAACAGATTTGGTCTGGAACCAGTGAGGAATTACCCGGAGCTAACCTGGCTTTCTCTGTGCTCCTCTGAGGAGACCTACGCAGATCATTCAGAAACTGAGTTGCTTCCCCAACGCAAACCTGGCTGTTTACAGACATCTTACTTTGCTTTTATTCTTCTGTACTTTCCTGGGTTTTGGTGCTGTTTCTAGTGTGGATTTGTGGACACCCTCAAAGCATCCCCTGTTTGTGTCGTTCTCTCTGGGTTTTGTGGGGTTCTCTTTCTTGCAGAGACAAACATCCGTGTTCAGATTTTAGCGACGGCTTTATTCACTCTTTGATTTAGCACAGCCAGGAGTTATTCCATTATACCCAGACTTGTCTATTTACTCTTTAGAGGATGTTCCTTTTATTTAGTCCTCCGGAACTGCCTGTTTAATCCAATCTCTTTTCCACTGAATTACACTAGCACAATAACACAGGCCAAACAGGTTCAGCTTGGGTCGCGGGTAGCGGAGGAAGGGGTTATATTCTCATCAGATAATAACTCCAGTATTAAAAAAAAAATAAAAAAATAGTGTTTACTGGGACTGGGGAGTTTTATAGCAAAAAAAGGGGGTTCCATTCCCAGACAATATTTGTGATCATTTTGCAGCACCTATCCCTGCAAAAACTCTGCAACTGACCTGAAAATGAGGGTGGAGTACAGCTCCTTTTTGCACGAAGCCTGAGATTTGACAAAAGCCCCAGTAAATTGATAGTGCCTGGTCAGTCAGACATGGGACCTCTTAGAGGAGGCAGGCCTCAAATTCACACTGAAGCTCCACGCCAAAACCCTGGGATGACATTCGTCTGTTTGAACTCACGGTCAGGTGTGACATGAACAAAAGCACCTCGGTGAGCAGAGCCTGAGGCTCAGAAGCAGCGCTGTGGCGGGGGCTGCACCTTGAACCACTGGCATCTTTCTTCCCTCCGGCCTCGGGTTACAAACAATGTGATAGCCAAGGACACCCTCTTATGTAATTATGGCACATTTCTACTCTTTCACTATTCTATCACAAACTCCTTGTGTTGCAGGATTTTTATGTTCTTCATTATTCTTTTCGAGTAACAATTTTTTGTTCGTCATTTTTACTGTCATATCTTAATTGCTCTCTTAAGTAAACTGACACCTGCACTTTACCGAAACATGAGAAGATAAGTTATCTAGCCCATGGAGGTTAAGTTCTTATTTATTCCTATGATATTTGATTTACTATCCAGCCATTTTTCTAGTGAGATATGTTGTCACCTTCTAGCTGCCCTGTATATATCTCCTGATCACCAGGACACCAGCCAACCCTACTCTGCTCCTGTTATTTTGGAAACCCGGAGCTGTGAGTTTCATAAAGGCTGGGTTAAGTAAGCAACAGATTTATCTTCATCTAAAGATAAAAGTGTTTGGCAGCGAACGTTGGCAGCTCCTTGCATATTTCCAGGGCTCCTTAGTGTCCTCTCTGCTCTTCCCTTCACGTGGGGGTGGCTGTGGGGGTGGCTGCCCAACCGAAGGGGTTGTTTTGTAGCACTAAGCCGAACTGGTATGGGTAATATTTAACCCTGACTGTGCCTGGGGAGGGTGGGACAGAGGCTCTGCCATGGAGTGTCACATCCCCGTGGATTTTGTAGCCGTCTTCCTTGGGCTGTGGGCAAGCAGGCAGTGCTGCTCAGGTCCATCAAGTTTTGTCCTCCCGATGTGAGTGTCCTCCCCCCAGCCTTGCCCTGCCTTGCCAGCTCTGTTGGATGAAGCCATGGGCATGACACCGGGACAAAGAGAGTTTGATGAATGTTTGAGCAGCTCAAGGTCCGAGAGGTCTCACCTGAGCTCAGGGGAAGCCTCTCCTGAGACGCCTCCTTCGTTGCAGCTCCCATGCCCTGTGCCCATGGGAACCCATCTGTGGAACCAGCCAATTTCCTCAGGCATCTCGTTCATGGGCACGAGTAATGCTGAGGCTGAGCCATCAGAGAGTTGCAGTTGCATGCGCTGAGAACCATCCACAAGCCAGCACCCTGCCTGCAGCACTTGCTTCAAGGATAATGCATCTCCAAGAGGAATGTCCTGGAGGGAAAGCATCGAGGAGATGGATGCATCTTCTTGGCAAACCCTGTTACTGTACCAGAGCAGCCCAGCCTTGCTGGATCCATGCTTGGAGGAGTCAAGGAGAGTTTCTCACCAAACTGTCAGCAAAATGAAGCTCCTGCCAGTTCAGACAGGATGAATCAAGAAGGTCCTGATCACAGAGCCCTCCTCAGCTCCTCTGGTGCTGACCACTTTCTGCCACAGTCGGGAGACAAACCCTCACCCACTGACGGCTGATCCCACCCCACTGCTCACTGGGGAGAGGGCAGCAAAGTCCTCCACCCCATTTCTCAGCAAGCATCCCATTCCAGCCTCTCCTGTTATTTCTATTTGCATACAAATAGAGAAAAAGACATTTCCTACGAGGATTGTTTCTGCATGGTTTTACGGATGAAAGTAAACAAGGCGTAGCTGTCAGCTATATAGTTAACATATTTCTGGTGGTGTTCCCATCCAGAAAACGCAGCTGCATTATATTCCTGATAAAGTGGAACTAATGTTCGGCTTCAGCAAGAATGTTAATAAACGAAAGACATTTCAAACAACACTGATTGAGGAGAAGTGTCATTCTCTCCCTGCCCACCCCCACAGAAAAAGGCTTTATTTTTTGCAGAGTTGCAGAAACCCTGACGCCTGACCTGGAAATCAGCAAATTTCTTCTCCTGATTACACTTTGTATGAATCTAAAATTGCTTTATTGGTTTCAGTGGGTTTGTCTGGGCTGGCACCCTGGCCACTGAGAACAGAGGCTGTGCTTGTCACTTGTACCCTGCTGGATTACAAGTTCTTCCTTCAGATAATTTGGTTCCTCTTCATTATGGAGACCCAACCAGAAAGGAGGAGGTTGTGCTGGCACCACCTAAAGTTAGCCAGTGCCCCTGACATGATGCATGTGGCTATTGCATAATATCCTATTGCTGACAGTTAAAACACAAACATATAGTCATATTTTTGGATGAAACTGTACAAACATTTCAAAACAGTTTATGCATGCAGATTTGTATGTTATCAGAGAGCACCACACATGCACATGGAATTTATGGAAAATGCTGAGAGATTTGAAAGGAAATAGTTTGGGAAGTTGTCTTACTTTTTTGAACATAAATCCCCAAACAGTTTCCCTTAACATTCCTCAAGTCTGTGCAGCAATTAATACTTGACGTTTCTGTTTTTCACTCTTTCTGTTGATCTTGGGCTTTTTTGTTTTGTTTTGTTTCATGGATTTTCTCATCTCTCCTTTCATGTTTGCCACATCTCTTTGCTAGAGCCAGCATTAATGTGTACAAACTGCCTCGCACTGAAGGATTATGTGAGGGAGCAGTGAGAAGAGATTTAAAATTTCAAAACTGTGGTCACCTCCGCAAATGAGATATTTAAATTTGGATGCACAGAGAGTCTTCAGCTCTGACTACCTGGATTGAATAGTTGCTGCACAGATGAGTCTGTTGGTTTGATCAAGTTTTTTTCTCACTTTCAACAATTCCAATGGCTCCGGTGGGATTATTCTTGTACTAGCCAGATGTAAAAAAAGCAAAATCAAATCCTTCATACATCAGTGTCAGACTGACTCCAAGGAACTGGTGTTGAGTGATATAAAGGATAAGGGGCCTGAGGAAGGATGTGTTTATGGAGAACATTTGGAAATTTTAACTACTTGTAGTTGGAGCAAACACTGGGTAAAGGAACTGCATGAAAATATTTAGGAGTGGAAAGAAAGTACAGAACATAAGGAAATTACTTGAGGTGATGCAAAAGGATGTGAGAAAGAAGAATGAGATACTGTTAAAGAAAGCAGGAGTATAGCTCTTTTAAAAAAATGGCAACCTGCTCTGCCTTAAGCTTTTAATACCATATACCTCATCCAAAGAGCTGAGCACCTTCCAGGAGTGTGGAAATACTGTGCTGAGTGTCAGGTGTGGTTTATTCCTGCTATAGCAGTCATAGTGGTATAGTCATTGGGTGGAAGGGAAGCAAATTTTATCAGGAGGGGTAATAACTTTTTTTTTGTTGTTTACTGAGAAAAGTGAGATGAGGTCTGGGACTTGTGTGTTCATAACATCCTCTGTGTTCTTCTACCTGTATTACTTGATCTAAACCCTGTCCTTCAGCATACCTTTCCTGCAAGGAAGGAGAATTTTGCATGGATTGTGGTGGTTTATTATGGTAAGAGCTTCTTATACACACTTCTAGAGTGGGGAAGGTTGTCTGAAGCTGTCACCCAGGGAATATTGGTCCATATGTCCCAGGGCTGCCCTGGAATGCTCTGGTTCTCCTGCACAAGCGAGAGCTCATCTTAGCTTGGAGAGAGGAGCTACCATCTGCTATAATCCACCTCGGAGACCTGAACTGAACTGCTGCGCAGTGTGTCCTAGCCACTGAGACCGTGAACTTCACTTGGTAGCTGCTGGAAAGGCAGCATGAGGAACTCGCGCTGCTGACGAGATGTGTCCTTTTGGGCTGGGCTGGGCTGGTGTTCCCCGAGCACTGCCCGTACCCTGCTCAGGGCTGTCACGTTTCCCTGGTGCCAGGCGGCGCTGACACAGCATCCCTAACCTGGCCAAGAGAGATAGGGTCTCCCGGCCAACTGGGGATGGTGGAAAGCATTTCCTGCAGATGCCATCATGTGCAAATTTAGTGTCAATGAGAAATCCAAGCACATTCTCCAGGCACAGAGAGACTGGGCATCGTGTGCAACCAGTCCTCAGTGGGAAGGCTGGGAACCCTCTCCTGGTGGTACTTCAGACCAAGGCAGAGACCATAAGGTAGCAGAGGTACCATTTGTACCAGTAAAAAGCCTCAAAAGACCCGATGCAAGGACCATGATGCAGTGGGACCTCCCACTATCCTGCATAGGACCCAAAGTTTGGTTGACAGCACATTTAACTCCATGTTACCATCTTTTCTTCTCTGCTTGACAATGGTGTTCGTGCTTCATGTATAAAGGTTAACCTTAGGCATATGATGTTTCCTTGCAACACTGCTTAGAGCAAACCATAAGCTAAGGGAACAAGTGTATACATTGGGAGACGAAATGACTTTTTTTATTAAGAAAAAGATACAGATTTCAGGACCTTATCACCCTGGTTCATCTTTCCAACTGCCTATACCTTCCCACTGAATATTACCCAGGTCTCATTTACCACAAATAGAGGAGATGGTGATTCAGCTCTCATAAAACACCTCTTTCCCTGAAAATCACAACTGCAACCTTAACTATAGACCCAAACAGATCAGCAGAGTGACTCTGGTGCTCTGCAAATGCAAAGGTGTGTGCTGTGCTCCTTCACTGCCCAGTTGTGATATTATTTGTATTATCTTATCACACACCAAATTCTTCATTGGGACTGTTCTGCCCAGGGAAATCTGCCCCGTTAATCATGTTACCCCCATTTCCCCGCATCCAGAGCGATCCCCTCAGCCAGGCATCCTAGATGGATGCGCAGGCTGACCCCATGCGTCTTCTCCCCCCCAGTAACCTGAGGAGGGCTGCACACATGGGGTGGAGGGAATGTGCCTAATCCTGGCCGTGCCCTTCCATCACCTTCACGTGTTCCGTCAGCTGTGCCCAACTGCCTGGTCCCGCACACCCTCCGCCCCGGTGGCATGTCCCCATGGATCTGTGCCATGGGGCCTCGTGCTCCTGCAAGGCATCGTTGCCAACCCCAGTTGCCTGGATGGCTTCAGCCCCCACTCTGGTGTGCTGGGTGTGACAGGGAAATTCAACCACTTGGCTATCACCTGCAGTTTGAAAAAAAAATCGTTGAAGCAGGTTGGGATTTACAGCCCAGAGCTCTTGTGTCTCCCAAATCATCTGTAGGAGAAAAAGCAAAACAATCAAGATGGAAGGGAGAAAATGAGGAAAAGTGGAGCTCTGTGATGATGGAGGTGAACAGCTCCTGGGGATAAAAGAGGTAAGAAATCTGGAAAAAGTCCAAGTCATGGTTTCGGAGACATGAGGAAAGTTGTTCTGGGGATGGATGTTCACTAGACCATCACAGCTATGCAAAACCTGAAAAGTCACGGTCTGGAAACAGGGCTTTGGGGACAAGTGGGATACAAATGGACTGTTAGACCATTTCTCAGGCCACATACTTCGTTGCTTAGCATTCAGGTTTGTTTGTCGGCTCCAGAAAGCTGTTTTCCCACAGCCTTGTCTCAGGACTGTGGGGTGCAGGAGCAAACTGGGGCTGTTGACTTTCAGACTACTCAATCATCCCACAAATTACAGCCAGCCCAGAAAAAACACAGCTCTGCATGTTTCCTTATTTAGGTAGAAGTGTTGAGAAAACAGTATGAGATTTTATTTCTGATAAACTAGGAGCTGTTTCAGGAGTATTAATTGTTTTTGTTGTATCAATGTTTTACATTTATCCCTCCGCTGCTGTGTTGGGAATGAGATGGATGAAGTCTAAGCACAGTTTCAGACTGTCTTTCAGGCACTCCCAAGCCCTGGCAAAAAAAAAAAAAAATAACAATTGTGCAGACATTTTGGAGTCAGTAGGAGTTTCTTTCTGGTTATTTTAGCCTGGGATATGGAAGCTGTGGGCTCAATTCCCTGTCCCATGTAAACCCTTTGCAACATTTCTTGGTGTCAGGCTTTTAAAATGCTTCTGTATGCCTCAAGATGGAGGCTTAAGGGGGATCTGAAGGTGTTCAGGCACTCAGATACCTTTGAAAATCTTGTGTACCACCTCTGTAATCCTCCACCTCTCAGAACTTCCCACTGGCGAAAGGCTGTGTGATGCATTTTGATGCTTTATAGGTGTATTAGGGGGAAGAATGCCTACGGTCTTGGAGATGTTGGTGCCCACAAAAGTGTATATGAGATCTTTTAATAAGGAAGTGAGAACGGAAGAAGTGGATCCATCAGAGGATTTTTTCTTGTCTGTGTCCAACCTGAGCTGGACAGTCAATGTTGGGCTTGGGTATGGCCTGGGTTGGAAGAAGGTCTCTTCTTTCAGACTGGAGCTGATCCAGGCTCAGAGTTCACCCACGGCTCTAGGCTGGCCATGATGAGAAAGCCATGGTGCTGCTGGGAACTAAACTTTGGTCTCAGTGCATGACTCAGAAAAACAAGGTGTTGAATGGCAGCTCTTCGGTGGGAAACCCACCCGTGACGAGCCGCCATCCCACATCTGAGCCAGAGCCAAGGTTGCTTTGGACTTCAGTCTGCACAGGAACAGAAGGTCGTGTAAATATTTTGGGGCCTGGATCACTTGGATGGTGGCATCCTCTGGACAAAGACCTTGACTCCTTTGTAGTGAAATGGATGGGAAATGTTACAAAGAGGTATTTTACACATCGTCCCTTGAGATGGAGCATGCAGTTCAGCTCGTTCTGGTGCAAGTTGGAGCGACTTTATCAGAATCCGTGGCATGAATATGACCGTGTAGGTCAAGTCCTGAAGGTTTGCCTCAGTCAACACTGTCTTTGAAGTCAATGAGGCTGAAGTTATTGCCTGACAGGAGGAATCGTCCATCTGGGACTTCTCAGATGAATGAACTTTAATAATAAAAATGTTGATATAAATATGTAAAATATAAAAACAGTATCATCAGCTGCTTTGTTTGTTTCTGGTTCAGGGGGTTTATATGTTTAGTCTTGAACGTATTTCACACTGTTTTTGTGTATCAAGATTTAATACTGTCAGGAACCACTCAGTAAAA
Organism: Trogon surrucura; assembly: GCA_020746105.1. Classification (NCBI taxonomy): domain Eukaryota; kingdom Metazoa; phylum Chordata; class Aves; order Trogoniformes; family Trogonidae; genus Trogon; species Trogon surrucura. Next base: position 75,281,109 of record CM036620.1, on the reverse strand, counting down.
ATATTTAGTACTAATAAAAACAGAGGGTGTGATTTCATAAGCCTAACAAAATAAGATAGACGTTCAAACTACTTCTTGGCTCGGGTTTTAGGGGTTATCCCAGTGCCTATCGCATTGAATTAGTATTGAGACAGCTTCATTTTCAAGGAGGCCTTCATGCTAGAGCCTATCAAATAAAAGATCTAATAAACAATAACATCAAGAGTAACAATGTTTCTCTCCAGATATACAAGTACAGCTACTGAGGCAGCTTTCTTCCTTGTCATTTGTTTAGTCTATTTGGTGAATTCCGCCAGGTTCATTTCTACCCTGTGCTGAGAGTGATCTGCTGTAAGAGCAGATACGTCAGCTGGGTCCTGTTTGAAAGTAAATAATGAATAATTGTAACAGTTAATCTGTGAAACAGACATCTCCACAGTTTATTTTCCACTTGGTTTAGTTTAGTTCAGTCCAGTCTCTTTCTGGCACGATTTGCATCCGAGCCGACGGATCAAAACGGCGCAGCCGACCCCCGTCTCTCTCTCACCACCCCCACGGTGGGTCTCCCCAGTGCGGGAGGTTTGACAGGGAGGGATGGAAGGTGCGTGGAGGGGGACGTGGGCTGGAGATCTCCACCGCTCACGGGAGTTACGTGGGCTCCAGGGGGTGCGGAGGGGGTGTCATGCTCTGGGGCACAGCCGGCACCGCTCCCCCTGGGGAGTGCTGCGAGACGCCGGAGGGGGCGCACCGCTGCCCCGGGAGGCTGCGAGGCACAGGAGGGGTTGCGGGGAGCGGGGAAGGCTCTAGAGAGCTGCGGGGCTCCCCCGCTGTGGGGCGCAAAGGGGAGGGACCGAGGCACACCTCGGAGCTCCGCTGGGTCTCGACTTCCCCCCACCATCCCACTCCGCCGCTCCCGCAAAGGGTTAAGGGGAGCGGCGGCGCGGAGCGGGGCCGGCGGGGGAGGGCGGGGGCTCCCGGGGATTGGTGCGAAGTTTGGAGCGGGGCGGCACCGCACCGCCCTCCTCGGCGGCTCTGCCCCCACAGCCACAAAGCCCTGCAGGGAAAGTTGCTTTATCGCTTGTTTCTCTCGCCCCGGCTCTTCCCCCCCCCCACCTCCCACCCCCCCTCCCCTTCCCCAGCCCCTTTCCCCTCCTCCCCTCGCTCCTTAAACGGGATTCCGGCTGGGCGAGCAGTGGGACGGCATCACCGGGCATCCCGCGGCTGCGGAGCCTCGGCGGAATCTGTCAGGTCCCCGCTGTCCCTCCCCGCACACACACACACGCTCAGCCCGACCCGGAAAGCAGCCAAAAAAAAAAAAAAAAAAAGAAATTTACAAGGTTTCCCCCTTTTCCCTAGCTCCTGGCCCGCGGCTCATTAGTGGAAAAAAATCGCCCCTGCAGCGAAGCGGGGTGGAGGGGGGGAGCTTTAGTAAAAAGCTGGTGGTGAACGGGGAGAGCTGCTCCGTGGGGAGGGCACCCCCCAAGGCAGCAGGCAGCCCCCACCCGCCCCCGGGGAGGGGGGGAATGAGGTAGAGGCCGGCGGCGGAGCGCCCCGCCGGGCGCCGTGGCCACGGAGGGCATGAGGCGGCGAGCGGCGGGGATGGGCTCCAGCGCTCGGTGATAGAGCCCCGGCGGCAGCCAAGGTAAGTGCCCCCCACCTCCAACCCCGCATGGGACGCCCCCCCGCCTGGGTGGGCGCTGGGTCGGGGAGACACTCACGCAACAGCTGGGAGCCGCCGGGGTTGCCCCGAAGCGGGGGACAGCACCAGGTGGCATCGCGCCGGGTGTCCGTGTGTGTCGTCCCCCCCCATCCCGCTCCAAACCTCCAGTCCCCGACCCCCAATTCGCGGCTGCCGAGTATCTCCCCTTACCGGCTGCGCCCCGGGTCGTGCCCCGGGGGGAGCCCCCTCCGCCTGCCCGGCCCCCTCGGTCCTTCCCTCCTCCCTCCTCCCTGCCTTCTCTCCGTACCAGCTCCCCGCTGCAAATTGGGAAGCTAATGGCAAAGCGTCCGTATTTGCTTTGCTGGATGCTGTACGCGAGTTGTTGTGTGTCCTGGGGGCACGGAGTGTTTAAACCGGGGAGTTTACAAGGGTGAGGAATTCAGACAGTGTTTAGAGAGTGAGAGTTTTAGGAGGAGAACAGGGTGTAATTAATGTAAACCTGATCTACCCCGGGTTTGCGTATCGCAGCGAAGGCATCTTCAAGAATCTGGATAATTACGTGCGGTTTTGTTTTGGGACGCACCTCTGGAGCACATGGAAACAAGTGGGGCTCGGCGGGGCGGGGGGGTTGGGAGGGAAAGAAAGAGGAAAGGAAAAATCAGCACTTTGGGAAAAGTTGCGGAGCGGAGGAAGGCGCGTACGCAAAGCGGAGCCTGTCCGAGGGGCACTGAAGCAGCAACACAAAGTTTTTCTGGGCTGCCGATGGGAGAGGTAACCTCCCTCCTCCCCCTTCCCCAAGTCCCTCCACAAATTGTTAACGTGAAGTCTTGTTTTATGGCCACTTGCTAGCGTTTTGTTTGCCTTCCAGACTGGTTCTGTACAGGATACCAAAGAATTATGCATTAACTGTAAACTTAGAGGAGCTTACTGGCCTCAGTGGGTTCTTGATTTATATCAGGCTAAAGCAAAGAGGAGGGCAAAGTTTTACTTGCTGAGCGCCAAGGAATGAATTACAAGTACGTTGCTCTTTCATTTGCTATTTCTGCTATTGAGTCTTTGCAATGGGTTTCAAAACTCTGCAAAGTTGTGGTTTGTTGGTTGGTTGGTTTGTTTGTTTCTTTCCCAGTAATGATTTTGCCCTCCTTTTTCTTACCTCTAGGTCTGAGAGGACGGTAGCCCGTACGACACGACGGGATCTGGTTTTCAAAATGGAATTGCAGCTCGCGCTCCTTTTTGCAGGGATAATTGCGTTTTCGGACTCGGCGAGAGGTAAGGAGACTGCGCTCGCTGCAAACGCTCAGCAACTCGCACCCCTCCCTCTGCTCTGCTGGGGTCATCCTCCCCAAACACCCACGGATCCCTCAAAGGGACCCCATAAGGGAGTTGCTGTCAGCATGAACTTGTCCTCGGCACTTTGATTGTATGTGCAGGGAGTACAGGCTCGTGTCCACGTGTGGTGCCTCCTTACCTACCTGTTTCAGGGTCATCGGTTTGGACGGAGCGTGGTGGCTCTGGGTTTGCTGAGGTCTCTTAGGCACAGGTGAACTTCCAGGGGCTTTTCTCATGTGTGTGCAAAAATACACAGACAATTTTAAAGAAAAGCAACTGCATTCCTCTGTGGATCAGAAATACCTCTCCCCTCCTGTAATCCCTCCAGCCTCTGCTCTGTATATTCCCACTAGCAAACTAAACAAACACATCCATTAACTTCCTCGGTGACAGACAAATGACAGTTCCCAACAGCAAGAGCATTTTTTAACACTGGAGCTCTGGCAGTTGATCGAATTTCAATAAACAGGTTATCCTACCAGAGACAAATTGAAATACATTGACCTGGGAGTGACAGAGTTGGTGGAAAAAAAAAGTTTATTTATGGGAAGATGCTTTAAGCAAAGCTCTGGGATCAGAAGGAGCAGTAGTTTTCCCTCTGCTGTTGCCTGTGTCGTACCTTGGTGGGTGCTATCCTTGGAAAGCCTGAATGAAAACCACGCTTTCAGCTCCCCCAGCTCTGGTCACAAAGGAGGGGTTGCATTGTTCCAGGAGAATGGGGGTATGGCTTTAGGATGCAGATTGCTCCAGCTGCACTTCCCAACAGTATCAGAGTTGCATGAATTGTTGTAAGACCTTTAAATCACCCGGTGCCATGGAGTTGTGAATTGAAAGGTTTAAACTTGCCCTTCGTTTGGGCCAGAGCTTGCCAAAAATAAACCTTGGGGGTGAGGGTGGGAAAGGAAGGGGAATGTTACTCTAAAATGTTACTCTAACCAAGGTTTGGTTAGTGCATTTTTTTTTTTCCTTTTTGGCATTGGCTCCCAGGCAAATATTTTACGGAGGCAAAAGCGCTATAAAATGATTTGGCTGGAAGCTGAATGAAAAAGAAAACAGTGTATAGGCTGTAAGTCTTGCAAGTCTGAATTCCAGGCAAGGTTTACAATGGAGACTCAATTTAAGTTGTAGGCAATGGGCAGCAGTGTATGCATTGATGTGACCTCATGGATGTATATTATTGCAATGGACTTGAGAAGTTGGGGGAGTTCCGGAAAAGATCTGAAGTGGGCAGAAGACAAAATGATTTTTGTCTCTGTTGTGAGCTGAGTATCAGCTACTTTACTAGCTGATCCTGTTTAAATTTGGTTTGCACTTGTCTTGCTCGTACTCTTTTATTGCCTCTGTAAAATGAAATACTGCAGGCTGTTGTCATGTGAAGAAGGGACAGAAAATTAACAGTGGTAATTTCAGGATATCATAATTTTTTTTTTCCGGTGGAAAGATCTTTTTAGCATAACTTTGATAGAATCGTATTGGTAATTGGGTTATTTGAACTCTTTTTCAGAGCTGGAAAAATCCATTCTGCAAGTGGATAGAGAGATGGTCCTGGTTATTTAAAATGACCTAGAAACAGAGTTTAAAAAATGGGGCCAAACTCATGAAAAATGCCATTCATTCATGTGCTGATATCAAGAGAAGGAAAGTAAAATAGAAAACAGTGTCACTGCTGTAAAAAAAAAAAATAGACAAAGTCCTAACATTTAAATCCCATTTTATACTCTTGAGGTTGAGAGTATTCTTGATAGTGGAGGACGTAGATGAAAGATCAAACTTGTAAGTGAGCAGAGGTGAGATGCTCTCCAGCGTGTTGGAACCTTATTGTGTGCTGTCAAATATCCACAATTATTAGATGTTTGTATTGGGATAATTTCAGATTCTTGGAAAAATGTGTCCGGTGTTTAACATGCCTGCGGATTTTTTCCGAATGTATCATACGGTGCGTTCGGTCGCTGGAGATGTATAAATGTTACCTGTTTCAGTTGCTCGGGTTGTATAGACAGGCCAAATCTCTGCGTGAGGTGGTGAGGCTTTACTCCAGAGGAAGAAGACCTCTCTGTTTTGGCCAAAAGACATTTAATCTCTGTATCCTGATTGCAAATTAGACGTGTGTGGCCCAAAGTGTGCCAGCACCTCCTAATCTGAGGCGTCAGAAGTTAAATAGGTGCTCATTGGCTTGCAGTCAAGTGAGGAAGGTGGCTGAGGAGATTCTCTGTGCTGGTCCTTCTCTTCTACTCAGATCAAGCCAAAGCAGTTTATGCTAGAATTAGGACGTTAATTTGGAGCCGGTTGATTGCGTGGCCGTATTCGGGGAAGTGCTGTTCCATTGTGCATTTGCACAAGGGGGCAGAATTAAGTTGCCCACGCGCTTCTCCAGCTTTGGTATTTCCTGGCAGTTGAGTGTTCAGCTGCAATCTTGCATTAAATGGTACGTTGTATTATTTTTACATCTTTATTTAGGTGATGCCTTTTAAGGCAGAGGGCCACACAGAGGTGACTGATTGGGCTAATGCAGCAATTTTTTTTTCCCCCTCAGCAAATGGGGTAACTTTTTCGGGTTCATAGCCGCGCCTTCTGGCTCTGTCCCTTCTTGTGACCCAATGTGCCACATTGCCGATATACGAAACACTGCAAAATAGGAGGTATCTTAGCAAACTAAAATAAATTCTTAAGAAAGAGTCAACACATTCAAAACATCCAAGTAAAGCAGAGAGCAGGTCTGATTGTAGAGGTCCAGGTGCAGAACTCGTGGTGCCTGGAAGGATGAAGGATGAGGTAGCCCTGGCTGAGTTCGAACCAATGCTTTTGGGGCCAAAATTTCAAGAATTTTTCTAAGGGCTTGTCTACACCTGCGAATGCACCGAAATAAACCTTCCAAAAAACTTAATCTGGAATAACTCCCTCAGTGACCGATCTTACTCCAGGCTAAGGATCTCCTGGAGGGAGCCTGTACCAAAAAAGTCTTCCTCAGGAGCTATTTGGGAAAATATCCAAACCCCTTCTTTCCCTTAAGGGTGAAGACGAGAACCTCTGTGTGTAAAAAATCCACTCTGTGATAACAAAACCTGTGTGCTGTGGTTTCCTAAGGGGGACTATGCCTTCCAGCTGACAGCCAAGGGGTAGGGTGGTAGTTTCAGCCGTGTTGCAGCTACACTGGGTAGTGTCACTCCTCGACCCAGGACAATAACACAGGTCCAGGGGCTCGTCCCTCGTGTCACTCCATTCCTGTTCTCTCCAAGCAGCCCTATACTGGGCATAAAAGTCCTCAGTGTCCTGTCCTGGCCCTCCTCTGCGGGGAAGAATACCATCTTGGGTCACTAACCTTTACTGACTATGTCCTGCAGCAATGTGGCTCCTACCACTCCACACCTCCGGTCAGATACAGGTAATACAATCTGATATTTTCCTGCCTATGTTATCTGGGTGACACACAACGCAATATTTGTTGCAAATCTGTCAAGTTGCCATCGTATTCACGTTGGTGACCGTATATGGTAACGTTGGGATGTGCTTGGCTTGGCCCCGTGGCTTAAACAAGATTTCATATGGTATGTTTAGAAGTTTTTGGTAAGAGCAGTAACAACCCTCCTGTTAGCGAGTAAACTGATATTCTGCTGGAAACTAATTAGTTTGGATGTTGATTTCATTTTCGGTGCATTGCGTAGGGAGGGGAAGAACGGGACCTTAATTGCTTTCTGCTCTGGCACTTCTCCGTGCGATACTTGGCTGGCAAACCTGGCTGATGCCTGCTTTATGGGGAATTTGCTGATGAGGCCACCTCGAAATTCAGCAGTTTCGTGCAGAAATAACATTGTGCGACATTTCTGTTTCTCTGAATTTTGGAGAAAAGGGAATAGGACGCTGGATGGTTTTTTTATTTCTTGAGAGAGGAGTTCTTTGTTCTGGCCAAGATATTTACCATTCTGTAACTTGGGGGTTTATAAGAGTGAATGGTAGTAAACATGGAGAAGACGAGTAATATAAGAGAGATGGTTGTTGGCTTCTGTTTTACTTCTTTATTCTTGTTGAATGGTTGTTACCAGGTGTAACAATTAGATAATTTCTCACTTGTGAAAGAAATGCATGTTCAGATCTAAGAGCCTGATCCAGATTTTATGTAAGGCTCCGCACGTCGTCTGGTTAAGTTTGGGGCATTTTTTAGATCGTGCTCTTGGGCAACTGTCAGCGTGACTTGTACCTAGAGTCAACATGACGATCTAAGAAAATTCTGGTTATTTTTTTTCAAACCGTGGTTCCTCCCTTCTTCTGAGGCTGTCGGCTGCTTTAAATTGCGGCCGAGTTTAAACATAAAATACGGCGTGCGTCATACTGGAAAAATAGGGTTGATTTTATATTTTTTTAATTAAGAATATTACAAAACTTGACAAATTGCTCAAGTATATTTGGATTTTCCTTAAAGTTTTTATAACTTTGTTTTCCGAGTCCATATGTTTCTTTGACCTTCACTAAAAGACGCAAGCAGCAAATTAAAATACGTATTTTCTGCGATGAGCTTGTACACAGCGAAGGCTAGACTGTGAAGTCTGACTCACAGCCACAGAAGAAACTTTCATATGCCATGAAGTGGTGATTGAGAAATTACAGGAAAACATTTTTTTTTTCAGGGAAAAAAATGTCATTCAAAAGCAAAAAACAAAAGTGACACTTGCTAGCAAGTCGGAACCTGGTTTTCAAGGTTTGGGACCATTGCTACTGATTTATTAACTACAGATGAAGTTTGTCATCTGGCATGAATTGGATGATAGAGCTGATCTTTTCCAGTGACCTCTCTGACAATTCCTTTTTAAGTGGTTGTATCGCCACCGGTGACGCTGGTACATCTGGGTGCAGAATGCTTGTTGTGGAATAGTGTGAATGTAGTAGAGACTACATTTTTAGATTAGTTATTGGAAGAGATAAAAATTATCAACAAAAGGTGAAAATAATAATGCAGAGGCCCCCTTGTGCCTACTTTGAATTTAAAAAACAATCCCCAAACAAAAAATAAAGCAACCTTTAGTCATAGCTTTATTTATTCATTGGGAGTAGAACCAGTGCAGCTTTCTGATTTTCCCGAGACGTGAAACTCCTACTTGTGTCTGCAGTGACTTGTAAAATCACTCTGCTCAAAGGGCCCGTGCAAATATATGGACTCTCAGCATTACAGGAGTTGGTGGAAATGTTCCTTTCTCCGCTTTCATTAATCTACTAATTTTGTCTTGTTTCAAGGAGTTTGTCTCTCATCTGACCTCTTCCTGTGTTTTCTCGTGGGCTGCTCAAGCTGAAATGTGTTTGATCTTAGTTTGAACATTTAATTTGGATTTCTATTCCTTTTCTTGTTCTCCGTAATCAGCCTTGACTTGGAGCTTTCTCTGATAATAGTAACGCCCCCCATTCGTATTTAGCTGTGTTGATCTGTCCTAATCTTTTGCACCAAGGTGGAATGTTTTTGGTCATACAAGGGACTTTTTTTAAGAGTGAAGCCAGTGTGAATATTGAAGTTGCAAAGACCACCGTCAGTTGTGAGCCCGTTGAGTCTGGTGCTTCTTCACAGCAGCTCTGGTACTAAGGTAATAGAAAAATATTTCCAAAAGTAAACTTGAATGATCTGATCCTGCTGCCCTGATGTTGTCTGAGATATGCAGGCACAGCCCACGCCAGTTTTAACAGGTTAGGACCTGATTCAGAACCCGTGAGTGTTGGTGCTGTGACTCCTACTCACTGCCATGGCTTTGGATCCATCCCTGAAGGATGTCTTGCACATATTATCTGCAATATCGACGTTTGTATGGATCCCCCATGAATGACAACACAAAAGATGTGGGCTAAGCATGGTATTTTGGATCCTGCCATTCACCTGCCTGACCGGACAGCTTGGACTCCGTTTTTTTAATCTTTTTTTTAATTCTAGAAACACATTGCTTCTGCCTGCAGTGAGCTCAGGCTGGTGGCTGGAGCATATGCTGCCAGGGCTGAAAGCAACTCGGAAACTCGTTTCTTTAACTTTGGATCACCTCAGAGGGGTTTACCCTGAAAGAAAGGATGCCATTCTGTGGGCGGCGTTGCTAGGTGTGGAGGGGATGAAGACTGGGCTGACTGTTATTTAAGAAGTTAATATATGCCGTTTGCTGCTGACTCCATTCACGTCTGATTATTTTATTTTTTTTCCCCTTCCGAGTCAAATAAACATGGGCTGCGTGGAGTTTGGTTGGTTGCCTTGATTACACAGTCTCCCCATTGTATCGCAGTAGAAACACAGTATCCAGCAGTGCTGGGAATAACCTAACATTTTTATTTCGTCCCAACTGCTTCAATTTTCAGGAAGAAATTCAGCCAGTAACTCCAGGCTACTTCTTCCATTAAGTGTTCAAACTTAATTTTGAGCTTCACTAAGGGAAGAAAAATGTAAATTGGGAACAGAGGCTTCTCAGAGCAGGTTAATGTTTCTCAGGACTGCTGCACTTCTATTCTCAGCCTCTCTACAAGTGGCTTCTAGCTTGATGGGACCCAAAATCTTTTCTCCTTATGTCTGGTAAATTTATTCCATGGAAGATTTACACAGTCTTGGGTATCCTGTCAAGTGATTGCAAAGCAAGTAATGCAAGAGGTGTCATACCCTAGATGCCACTTGGGTGGTGTTGACTTTGGTGGGTATTTTAGGAGCTGTCAGTATTTATGCATGTTAGATAAATACACAGGAGCGGCAGACAAATGCAGAAATGTGGACTTAATTTGTGCAATAGGCATTTTAAAAATTTACATTCTCCTTGCTGGGTTTGCTCACACATGCCCGGTGAACGGATGACTGTAAGAGTTCGGTATTGACACTGTGTAGACTCTTTATGGCAGTTGTGGGCTTCCTACTTCTGCCCAGAGCAAGATGTCTGGGAGAGGGGAAAATGCTGGAGGACAACATGGAGTGAAATGTCAGCATTAGCACAGCTCCGAGAGGAACTTTAGGCTGGATTAGTGAGGCCTGGTGCAGCCAGGGATTTAAATTTTCCTTCCTCTAGACAGAGGTGGATGGGATGAGGCAAAATGAACTCCAAAGGAGGGAGAAGGGACAGTTAATCAGCCCCACCAGGCTCCCAAAGCCAAACAATCCAAACTGTGGGAGTCAGGCTGCCCCAGGTGCTGGAGCACTGTGAACTGGTTTCTTTTCCTCCTTTCTCTTCTTGACTAATAGATTTGTGTGAGTTGGAGTAATTGAGGAAGCTATTTTTCTCAGTGGTTGCTCTCACCTAAACATATCTGTTAACACTGGTTAAGCAATGACAAGTGTCAGACAAGTCACAGGTGTATGAACTGCATGTCAAGGATGGAAGGGTTAATGAATAACAGGGTAAACCTCTGGACATTGCGGAATATCTCCCCAGCGATACTGCAGGCTCTCAGTGGAAGGAAGAATGCTTGTTTGGCATTGACCAGTTGATGTAAAACTGACAATTAAAACTTCTTCAGAGTGCAGATATCCTTCTGAGAGGGGGTGCTGTGAGCCATCTCGCTTGCCTTCTGGGTGGATCAAAATCTTTCATGTTCTTCTGCAGATTAACACAACGTTTTGGTGCCACTCACAGTGTCTCTTTCGCCAGACAAATGATATTAGGAAGTGCTTGATGTATTTTTGGGCAGTTTAAAGTGGCAAACTGTGAGAAGAGTTGCCAGCCCACATCAGGCTCTGTGTTCTGATGAGCTGTTTCATATTTCAATATTCAGGGTTGGATATTGCTCTCCGTTACAAAGGTGATACTCCCTCTAGGTTCAGTTGTGGCTGAGTCGCTGTGAGCAGTATTTAAATTTCTAATCCTACTAGAGAGCAGAAATTAGGGCCTCGTAAGACCAGCTTGTGTTTCAGTTCTGTAAAGTGTGGCACCGAGCCATGGGAGGGTTCATCGTGATCTGCAACAGTTAATATAAAACTAGATTAACAGATCAGAGCTGATGAGTATCTTTCCTCCTCCTGGTATTCACAGCCAATCAGAAATGCAGTATTGCTGGGGTTAATTTTGTTAAGGGCTAATGAGAGTGGAGCTCAACTTAATCATGGCCAGGACAGGTGTTTACTTTTGCTTGGCAGGTTTGATTGACAAGGAATCGTAAACCTATTAGGGAGATATTTGCATATGCAGGGGAACTGGCTTTGGACAGTTGCTTTCTGATTGCCAGATTTGTTATCTGAAAATGTTTGCCGCTACTCTCAGCACACATTTATTGTTTCTGGGATACAAAGAGACACAAAGAAGCGGTAGAGGCTAGTCAGAGCATTTTGCTTGGGGGTTGGAGAAACCGTAAGTTAGGGATGGGTAATTATTTTTATCTAGACCAGAGCAAGGTCCTTCCTGTGTCACTAAGGCAGAATGTTTTTCCTGATTCTTGCTTGCTCAAACAGGGCTAGACCTGAGGATTTGGAGGATTCAAAGCAGTATTTTGTGGCAGTGATTTATACTACCCTGTCTCCTATTGGGATGAGGATTGCAGATCTAGAGGGTTGGGAATTTGTCCCTCTTTTCCATGCTTTACTATTAATCCCAAGGGAAAAAAACAGCAAGCTGCTACTTAAAGTTACAGCAATAGATCTATATATTTATAATTACTACTTATAAAGTTTCCAGTGAAGGAAAAAAAAAAAAAAAAAAAGAGAGAGACCCAAAAACTGCTCAGCAAAGGCAGTATTCCTCTTTTCTAGATAGTGTCAGGAGAAAAAGCTTGTCTTTCTGAAGACCACAGACTAGCTAAGTGGAGTTTGAGGCTTATTTTTCTTTTATCCTAGAAAATCCAATAAATCCAGTAAATTCTTTCAGTGTGGTCTTCCAAGAGTTTTTCAACTTTGTCTGACTCACAGATTATTTGAGTGCCATTATAGACTAGGGGTCAAGCAAGTTAATTCCCAGAACAGTATGCTGCCCTGTTTTCAAACTGTGCTAATCAGGGTTTTGAGTCAAAGCATGGTAGTTTGCTTAGTGAAATTGTTTTCCTGTTAGAAAATTACAAATAGGCTCTGACTATTCGTATTGGCTTCAGTCAACGGAGTGCTAACACCACGTGTGGAGCAAAGCCCCTGGGGATGTGCTCACCGTGAATCAGGGCACCAGCGGGGGCTCATTTCCCATCTCCCAGGACTGAACTCGTGAAAATGGGCTGAAACCTTAAAAAAGAAAAGAAAAAATTGTTACAGTCGCATTTATGCCTCCAGCAGGACCGAGGGAGGGCTGTGTGGAGCCCATCCGAGCTGTAACATGAATGTCCTTTCCCAAAGGAGGCATTTGGTGGAGTTATTTGGTTACATCTCCCCCTCACCTTTTTGTAATCGACTCTTGTTTACTTTTTCCTCCTCCTTTCCCGCAGTTTATTGCCACTGATTTAGTGAGAGGAAATGAATTAACATAATTTACTGGTTTTTCGAACAAGACACATTCCCCGCGTGTAGGTATACACACGCTTGCAGTCGCCCTCCCAGCACTGTGCAGAGGAGCGTGTTTACAGAGTCTGGCTCCATTTAGGGAGAACAATACCCTGATTATGGAGGGCAGCCTTTTATTCCCAGAAACCAGAAGGAACCATTCGCTTCAAGCAGCTACTGCCCCTTGAAGGTACGGGCGGCGCGAGCTGCTGGAAAGGGGGAGTAAATCTGTTGTGGACACAGACCAGCAGCATTGTTCTCTGCGGAAGTTGATTTAGGGGTGGGGGTGAGAAACGGTTTCAGGACAAACCAAACGCCAAGTTTAAGGTCTACCAGCATGCAGAGAGATGTTGTGACATCCAGTTTAATTTCCAATTAATAGCCGTAAGTGTTCAGGGAAATTACTCGACATTTCCTGAGCTGACAAGGTGCTGGGGAGGTTGGGTGGGACAAAGATGGTAACTGAACCTCGAAGTGGTTTTGGATGGGGTGAGTTGGGTTGAAAGGTGCTGTTATGTATGAAATGCCGGTCATTTCTAATTGCAGTCATGCACCTGTGCCTGGTAGAGAATGCTGGAGCCATGTCATATGGCGCATTTGCTTCACATGATGTTGGGAAAGGTCAAGCATGTGATTTCTGTCTGGCTAAGTTGGGTTGTTAGCGGCACAAATAGGATCCCCCTTCCTCTGCCTGACTGCAGCCACTCAGATCCTGGCAGTAAGTGCTGCTCAGGTGGGATCTCATGGCAGCTGAAGATGACTGAACTTTTCCTCATCACTGTCCTGTCCTTGTCCTGCTCTGCTCCCAGCCTTCTAACTCCCTCGTGCCAGCGTGACAGCTCTTCTGACCTTGCTGTTGAGTATTTTGAGGAGGTAACCCAGGCAGGAGGCCAACCTGGAAAGAAATATGATGGGTTAAATTGTTAGGAGAGCACGGCCTGAGTTCGTGGGATATCGCAGCATAACCACAGGCAGCAAGCCCTTTCCATTCTCACTTATGGTAGGAAGGCTCAGCACTTTGGAGGTCCTGAGCATTTATGTGAAGCTTTATGAAATGACCCTTTGGGAATGTAAAATGCAGCAGGGTACACGCTGCAAAATGTAGCACTGTCTAGGTACAGTGAATGTGAACGTTGAAAAAAATCAGATTTGTATTGAGCCTGCCCTTGGTGGATCCCATCGAGAAAAGTGTACGTTACCCTCATAGAAACTTCTCATTCAGAAGTGATTTGGGCCATTCTGGACAGGCAGTGATTATTCCCCATTGGCTTTTGCTCTTAGTTTGGCTCAGTCACAGCGTAGCGCATCGCTGACCCTTCTGCATTGGGAAATTCCGGCTTTCACATTCTGTTTCTAGACAATTTTCTGTTTGTCCCCTTGAAACTTGGAGTGCTTTATAGGAAAATGGGAATCTTCCTTTCTCTGTCCTCTGCTTTTGGCTTCTGAGGGAGAAGGATCATTTGGGGGAGCTGGGTAATGGGAGGTTAGTGCTGCCAACATTTGCTGGCCCTCCTATGGCATTGCTGGCTGCAGGGAAGGAGCTGCTCCATCAGGAGCACAGCTGACAGCAAAGACAGGCTGCAACCAGTGCTGCTGGTGACCAAGTTCCCTCTGGTCCAGTGTGCATTAACTGTGGTATCAAGGTGAATGTGATGTGTCACCCAGGTTTCCCTCCCCAGCCTTGGCTTTGGCTCTGTGTGGACTTCTGACTACTGACACCACTTCAGGTTGCAAAAGTAAGGCAGAGAAAACAGCTTGTGCAAAATACTCCCTGCGGGTGAAAATATTTTTCCAGGGGAATAAGGCCAGTAGGCTAAACAGGTAAAGCTGTGGGGCTGCATTAACAGTGCTTTTAGGGGGTTTCTGGAGGGGTTTTCTGTTTATGTTGGCCTGTGAGACCCGGTGGGTGAATTCTCTCTGGGGATGATTGATGAATGTCTAATGTGATGAGCCATGACCCTGCCCCTCCCCGAGAAGCCTTTGTTTGCCTGTTGATTCATTTTTTTGTAAAGAGGGGAAGATCCTGGCACGTGTCCCAGTACCCACGTGAAGGCTGCTGGGGCTACTCTGTGTTGGAAGACTAAATTCTGGCACATTCAGGAAAAATCAGAACTTTGTACTAAATCATTATAACTATCCCAAGGCAGCAGTGATGTCAAATAGGGTTTTTTTTTTGTTTTTTTTAATATCTTATAAAATCCGACAGATCTTCTCAGACCTGGATGATGTGAGATGGGTAGGTGCTGGTTCCCATGCTGGCTCACAGACCACATTAAGAGCAACAAGAACAGGGCAGTAAGGATCACTCCAGGGTCCATCCCCACATCTGTGCTGCCATGATGGCTTTCTACTGCGAGCGTGAGGGTGTGCGGTGATCTGTGGAAAAATGTGAATCTTGGCAGCAGTTCCTGATTCAAAATATCTGGGAAACACGGAGCCGGGAGGCTGAAAATACATCTTGGGGGTTTCTTTCTCCAGAAGGAAAAACAGCATCGAGCTTCTACTGAGGCAAGTGTTTGAAGGAAAAAAAATTGTGCAATATAGAATTAAAAGGGAACAGCTTAGTTATTGGACACTGATTGAAATAACAGCAGAAAGGAACAAGCCTGAATGAATTTTAATAACTTCTTGACTTGGATCTTTCTGCTAGTGTACTTGCAGGTGCTTTCCCCTTGACTTCTGCAAGAGTAGCGCAGATAGCTTACTAAATAAAAAAATAGCCCCAACCAGCAAACCAAATAACTTGTTTGAGGGAGATGAAAAATGCACCTAAGTAATTGAGTAACTGTTGTGCTTTAACTAGTCCAGCCATAAAACCAGAAGTCTATGTCACGTATTGGAGGGTATTTTGCTACCAGACAGAGACATTAAGGCAGAACGGGAGGAGGACTGCAACATCTCAAGTATTTAATATTGCTCTGGGAGAGCAGGTCAGCAAACAACCAACAGTTTCGGTTGATACAATGGATGCAGCATAAGGAAAATTTGTTATTATAGCTGGTGTGATTTTTTTTTTTTTTTAAGGTATCAGGCTTGATGCCTGGAAGTTCTAATTGTACCAAAGCCTTGTTGTTGTGTTAAGGCCTGTCAAACCCAGAATGAAGGGCAGACAGCCACATCCTTAAATGCAAGTTGCTAACAGCTCTTTGTATACAGACTGTGTTTTACTCTGGGCAGAGGCTCCCAACAAAAAACAGACCCATTGGTCAGACAAGTTTTGTTTTACCCGCGTAAATCTGAGAAAAGCGAGGTCCCATATTTGCCTGCAGCGCTCTGTGCAAAGCAGACATTGCCCTGATAAGGATTTCTTGCTGCTGCCATGACAGAGACCCACAGGACTGATAATCTTGTGCCCAAACTCCAGGCAAGTGCCCAAGGCGAAATAGGTACAAAGGTATCGTTCATGCACAGGGTGAAGGTCTTGTGCTGTGCACCCAACGTGGTTTGCATGCATGAATCACAAGCCCAGTCATCCCCTTTCTGCTGGGTACAAACTTCATCATTGACTTTAGGGGAGCTAGGCATTACACTAGGCATACTTATTTTTTAGGGCAACAACTGTCGGAAGTCCTAAAATGAAAGAAATTACAGAGGTTATTGAATTATTTCATTATTATTATTATTAATAATAATTATTATTCTCATCATCAAGGTGTTTTCACACGTGCTAACAAGATGAGACTGCTCCCAAACTTTTCTCCATGTCCCACTGGAGCCCACCATCGGTTTTTGATCCGTCCTGGAAAAGCACAAAAAAATGCCAACGTAAAATCTGAAGGAGGGGAAGAGTTGAGAAAGCCAAATTTGCTCACTGGCACAGAAAAAGAGGTTCTTCCAAAAGATTTCGTTTTGCTTGGAGAAGCTTGTGGTGGTTGTTGAAAGGGCATTTTAGTGGAAAAGGGCCAAGCAGCCGTAGGCAGAACCAACACCCTCAGTTGAGAAAGATTTTTCAAACAGCAGTACAGTTAAGAAGTAATTAAAGTCAAATAAAACAAGGAAAATAGTGTATACGCATTTATTTGAATTCGTCTTGATTAGCATCGACTGAAACCCACGTAGCCTGACATTGGAGACGTGCACGGGGATGCACAACCCAAGTATTTCAATGCACTTTTGCAACTACAGAAGTTTCTGATCTCAGACATCATTTTATCAACTGTTTAAGCACATACTTAATTTTAAGCACCTGAGGTTCACTTGTATTCGAAGAAACAGTTTCTGTGGACCCATTCCACAGTATGTTATGCCTCTACTCTGCCCTGGTGAGGCCACATCTGGAATATTGTGTCCAGTTCTGGGCCCCTCAGCTCAAGAGAGACAGGGAACTGCTGGAGAGAGTCCAGCGCAGAGCCACAAAGATGATGAAGGGAGTGGAACATCTCCCGTATGAGGAAAGGCTGAAGGAGCTGGGTCTCTTTAGCTTGGAGGAGACTGAGGGGTGACTTCTTTAATGTTCATAAATCTGTAAAGGCTGAGTGTCAGGAGGACGGAGCCAGGCTCTTTTCAGTGATGTCTAATGACAGGACAAGGGGCAATGGGTACAAGCTGGAACACGGGAGGTTCCACAAAAATATTAGAAAAAAGTTTCTCACGGTGAGGGTGACAGAGCCCTGGCACAGGCTGCCCAGGGAGGTTGTGGAGTCTCCTTCTCTGGAGACATTCAAAACCCACCTGGACGCGTTCCTGTGTGACCTACTGTAGGGGATCCTGCTCTGGCAGGGGGATGGACTAAATGATCTTTTGAAGTTCCTTCCAGCCCCTAATGTTCTGTCATTCTGTGATTCTGTGTGCTTATGTGAAATATGGAGAACTTAAGAATAGGCTGAAGTGGTAGAAATTATTTTACAGGGATTCTGACACTGGGCTTTTCCCCTTAAACCTCACTTTCAGGGCTCATGGAAATTTGGAAATAACTCAGCTTTCAGTTGAAGAAAAAAGAAAATAATCCACAAGATTTCAGCCTTGATGGTTTTGAAGGGTAGATAGAAGATATGAGTACGGTGAATCAACGATATGGCCTGGCTTAGACACCGGAAGGGAAATAAAGAAATAGCTGAAGCAGGTTTTTAATGACTCCTCTAAACCAATCCTGTTATTTTGGAGTCTGCTTTATGATTTTTGGCTCTGGGGGGGAGCAGTGCCGTTAAGAGTGCCTGAGCCTGGTTGTGCAGATGCCCTCCACACTTGCAGTTCCCTTTGCTTCATTCCTCTGCCTCTCTTGCAATGTTCTCTTGGGCAAAACTTGAAAATAGAAAAAAAAAATGAAAAGAAAAAAGAACATTTTGTCAGCCCAGCTGTGTCATTTCAGTTTTTGCTAGCTGTTGAGGAAGATTTGTGAGGACTCTGTTTGGGAGAAAGGGTCAGGTCAGAGGTAGAAAACCACTCACCCTTTACCAGAGGCACTTCTAATGCAGGGGCAGCTCCCTGGGGAGTGTCTGTCTGTCTGTCCCTCCTTCCCTCTGGGGCTGACAAGAGGCAGACAGCCTCCCCCCAGCTGTTCCCTCTGTCATGTTACAAATGAGCCACTGAATAGCAGCCCTTGGCCTTGAGACAGCTCTTCTCTCTCTAGCTCATTCTACCCATCAATTAATGTCAAGCAAAGATGGTTTGTAACTATTTTATAACTTTTTCAAGAGCGAGACCCTCACGCTCTCGCGAAGAGAAGTCTAACTCCTCTGTGAGGTAGCTACCAAAATCTGTGTGTGGTGAGTTACGTGCGAGAGCAAACAGGACTTTTTATGAAAAAAATGCTTGCCACTCAAATTCTTCCATAGAGAGTTTATCCAGAAAGAGCATCTTTGTTATACGTGAGGATGGGGAACTGAACACCTTTATCCTTCCCCATCAGGAGATGGTACTTAACACCGGTGTCGGACAAGGTCCTCTGTCTTCTTGCGTTTCTGATGTGCTTTGAAACCTGGTACGGGGAGCTGGTGGCTTTGCCTTGTCTCCATCCTAACGAGAGCAGGCGGCATTTCGAGTAATTGTTCACCCTTGTAGCTCTGGGCCTGTGTAATGGGTGTGAAGAGTGAGGGGTGAATTATGAGAAAATAATTAAAAATCGCATGTGGCAGCATATTTCCTGGCAGAGAACAGTGAGACGATGGCAGAGGCTTTCAGGCCGTCTCTTACCCACTAACCCTCTCCTCTTGTGCCGACTTCCAGCAATTCGGCTGTGTGTTTTCTTAGGAACCAGCTTCCACCCAAAGGCTACTGAATTTTTCTTAAATGCCGGTTTCTGTCAGAGCTGATAAGGCAGCAGCCAGCCTGCAAAGATAACACAGGGTATCCAGGCTTCTTGGGTTTGTCTTTATTTGGATTTTTTAGCAATTATTTGACACGCTGAAAGCTGTCTGGAGACCAGGTTTAGTGGGTGCCCCCTGCCTCTCCCCCTTCTCTTAGGTTCCAAAATGCTTTTAAGGTGATTTGAGAGAGAGAAAAAAAAAGAGTGCTAATGGAGCTGGTGAATTAGCAATGTTTACTGAAGGGATCTGGGAAGGTGGGCAGCTGGGTCTGGATCCCAAGGGTGGCTCTGGATCTTGCTCTTTTGATGGCTCCAGTTGGAAAATGTTCCCTCCAAACAGGGTTTAAAGGGGATAAGGAGCAACAAAGAGTTGTCCTAAATGCCCAGTCACTGGCAAAAATGTGTCACGGTGTAGGAAAGTTTGTGGTTAATTGTCTTTTCAACTGCCACCCCTGACTCTGGCTCCCCTTTTCTTGAAGTGCTATCCCTGTTTGGGCTGCTGCCTTTTGTTAACTTGCAAGGGAGTGTTTACTGTTGGTTTATGTTAACTAGAAAGGAAAAATTTCCAGCCCAAAATATCGATTTACCTGTTGATGCCAATGACTTTGTTATAGGGAGCTGTCACCCTGGATGTGTGAGATTTCAGCCCAAGAAGCCCTCAAGAGACTTAAGGTGTCCCCCCCATGCTCTGCTTTTGCAGTGACCCTGTGTGTGCCCAATCTGATGCAACTCTGTGTGACGGTTTCATCATGGGGCAGATTAGGACAGAGATCTGGCTGGAAATCCCACCTGAAAAAATAAAAAATAAAAAAAAAAGTAAGTCATGGCAGAGCCCTACAGCACTGGATTTTAAACACCTGGTTGTTGGCTATCGCATCCCTCAGATGATTTGTACAAAACATGCAATTTGGTCTTTAATATTCATCGTATTCTCAGTGATGCTTCACCATGGCTGGAATGAATGACACCAAACACCAAGTCCCATTTTCAAGTTTCAATGCAATTTATGGGCATGCTTTAATTAAGCTTCACAGCACTGCTTGGAGGAACATATTTTATGCCTGCAGCATCGTGCAGGCAGCCTAATACAGAGGGTCAGGAGCAGTAAGGGAACACAGAGGTTTTGTTACGCACTTCTCCCCAGCAAATTTTTCTTGGTCTTTAATGTAACCTGTCGCATATGAAATTAATTTCCAACATGCATTTGCTCACAAAAGTAGCGTTCTTCACACCAGAAATCCATAACAGTAGAAGAAACCACCACCAGATGTCTGTATTTATAGAAAACTGGCATGTTCTGTCTGGCGATGACAGAATATTTCAGTGTATTTATGAAGTGCTCGTGTTTTTAAAAATGTAGAAATCCAGTCAATATCAGTAGAACTATTCATCAGACATCTTGCTTTTTTTTTTTTTTAAAAAAAAATTTTAACCAACAGAATATGTTTCTTTAGTTGATACAGTACAAAAAAAGAAAAGAAGTAAATTTTCCTTGCTTTGTTGCTGCTCTGTTTTTTCTCCAGCTTTGCAAACCTCTTGAAGCATCTCTGGCTTTAAGACAAACCTTACTAGAATCTCATGCAAATTCAACTATATACTTCTACATCAGGCACTTTTGCTTGTGAGAAAACTGTTCATGAAGCTGAAAGAATAATTTCCACTTTAGGAGTAGATTGTGCAATATTTTTCAGTTTTCAGAGTAAGCACTTTTTTTGCTCAGATGCCTTTCGTTTGGGTCATTACTGTAAAGAGTCTCACATTTGTATCTGATCACATTGAGGGTTGAATTTGGATCAAGCCAAAGGTGTTGGAGGGTGTAGGAGCCCTGGCATGCCTGGTGGCTAAAGTGTGAAGCCCATCAGAAGTTGTGTCCTAAAGACAGTTCAGCTCTGTTCCAAACTTTCTGTGTTAGCAGCTAAATGGAGCCACTTGATGCCTCAGTGTCAAGGCGTTTGCTTATATACCTGATGATATAGGCATTGGGGAGTTTTCAGGGTTAAAATTTGCAGAGATCTCGAAAGCTCTTGGTCAGAAGGTGCTATTGGAAGCCAGGGATGCATACCTGGCAGTACATAAATTGAAGGGATTTAGATAGGTGCCCTTACATATTATGTTAACAAACGAGGAGCTGCAAAGAAACACAAGTGAGGGGGTCTCCTTATGGGATTTACTACTGGAACACAATTGCTAATCTGTGCAATCTACAAATCAAGGTAATTTGGTTTGCTCAGGCAATTGCTAAACACAGTAGCTTGAAGGCAACAGCGGTTTGGCCTCCCAATCTTTGCTGCATGTTTGTTTTTTACAGAAAATGCCTTTGATATATGCAAGCTATATTTCCGTGCATTACAAATGATGGATTCCTCCCCCATATCCTGTGACAGCCTTCCCTGGAGACAGACAGTCTGTGTTGTTTTAGTGAGATGAAGAAAGATTAATGGGAAAGGTTTTGCTAGTGTTTGCAAAGACTTTCAGCAAAAGGGAAAGGCTTGGATTGAGGATTTAGTGAGAATGAAAAAGTGTTCCTGAAACCTGCTGCCTGCATACGGGGCTCCCCTCTTGAGCAGGCAGCAGCCTGTAAAGAGCACCAGCACAGCCCTGATGAAATGAGGGTGCAAGCTTGACGTGCACTCAGCTCCCTCCCTGTGCTCCTGCTCAGGTAGAACTGATCCCCCTTTACCTGCAGGTTATTTTCTGAGCCAGCTGTGCTGATGCATTGAGGCTCTGGGTGAGCGAGGAGCCTCTGCACTACTGGCGAGTGTGCGAAGGTGGGGACATATGGGGAAGGTACTCTGGGGACCCCCTTGTCCCCTCCGTGGGGTCACCCCACCAAGCATGGGAATGCTGCCCTGTGGTGTGAGGCCAAGGCACGACAAGAGGTGTTCAACTCATGGATTGTCAGCTACGTGACGGTGACTGAACTACCCTCAGAGTTGGTGGAGTTGTTAGTAAGCAAGGCATTGAGCTAGTATTGACCAGCTCTCTGCAGACTGTAACGGGACACCGAAATTTAGCTAAACCCAAGTGCTGAGTCCTGGCCATGTGTGGGTAGTAGCTTGGAGAGGTTCTCTTCCCCCTCTACTCTGCCTTGGTGAGACCATATCCGGAATATTGTGTCCAGGTCTGGGCCCCTCAGCTCAAGAGAGACAGGGAACAGCTGGAGAGAGTCCAGCGCAGCCACAGAGAGGATGAAGGGAGTGGAACATCTCCCTTGTGAGGAAAGGATGAAGGAGTTGGGTCTCTTTAGCTTGAAGAAGAGGAGGCTGAGTGGTGACCTCATTAATGTTTATAAATATGTCAAGAGGGAGTGTCAGGAGGATGGAGACAGGCTCTTTTCAGCAGCATCCATTGACAGGACAAGGGGCAATGGGTTCAAGCTGGAACATAGGAGGTTCCACAAAAATATTAGAAAAAAGTTTTTCACGGTGAGGGTGACAGAGCCCTGGCACAGGCTGCCCAGGGAGGTTGTGGAGTCTCCTTCTCTGGAGACATTCAAAACCCACCTGGATGTGCTTCTGTTGGACTAGATGATCTTTCAAGGTCCCTTCCAACCCTTAACATTATGTGATTCTTTGTAATAGTTAATGGCGATGCTATGGTGATGCTATATGTGGTTACTCCTCATCTACCTGCGTGCAGTGCCAGTAATTAAAGCCTCCAGGTACATCACAGGTAAGTCCCCACTGAGGTTTTTTCTTCTCTTCTTCATTACCTAATAACCTCAGCCAAGGTTAGTCCACCCTTACTCCGAGTCCCCAGCTCCTCCCTGCCAGGTGTCGGTGCCTGAGGATACATTGCAATTCACGCTGTCCGGACAAACATCTGAGGACAGACCCATGGTACATTTTGGCCACTATCAGCAAAGTAGCTGCATCTGGGAGTTTCACATGCAGGATAATTGCTACTAAGTGTGTAATATTATATGTTTCTTTTAATAGGTTTTCCTCCTCTTGATGATCAATTTGTGCCTGAGAGGGGGAAGAATTAATAGCCTTTGGGTCTTTCTCATCACCATCCGGGGAATTAGCATCTCAGGCAGGAAGGGCTCAAAAGTCTGACCTGCAACCTTGTGTGGTGTTTTCTTTGTGAGGCACGGACGGGCTGTACAGTAAATCAGTAAATCAGGTTCAGGCAGTTCTGTTTGCCCAAAACAACATAATTTCCCAGCGACCCTGAAAACATGAAAAACATGACTTTTTTTTTAAACTTTTTTTTTCTCATCCTATAAGCGTCCTAGCAGAGGGATTGTAGCTGAATCCAGGAGGAGGAGTTGTGGGTGGTGGATCAGGAACTGGAAGCAAAACTTTTCTCAGTGCTACAAACCTGCCCTTGCTGACAAGACTGGTGACGCACGTGCAGGACTTGGTGGCCTTCACCACAGCTAGATATAGGGTTGAAACAGCAGCTCCTGCTTCATGAGGTTAGGAAAAGATGGAAATGGTGGCCTGGAGCCTCACTGTTGTGAAAGTGAGCATCAAATTGTGGCAGCAATTGGAAAAAGCCACCAAAAAAAGTGCTCTGTGGAGAGCCCTGATGGTCCCTCTGCAATCAAGAGAAGCTCATCTGGCCCCTGATATGCTGCAGGGCAGGATTCATTTGGCTCAATCGATTTACCTGCATGGGATTGAGATGCATCATGCCCTAAAAGCACCTTCTCCTCCTGTAAAGGGAAGCGAGGGGCCCCTCAGGTGCCTGCACTGTGTGTGTCTCGAGAGGTGAAGGAGTCCTGATGGGATCTGGTTTTGAGCATGTCCTGATGTAAATCAGGAATGACTTCTTTGAAGTGGAAAAGGAAAGGCTAATTTAAAGCCAATAAACGTGAATTCACCCTCAGGCTTCGGTGAGTGTTAGAATAGGATTAATATATGAGCCAGCCTGTTTCCTTACACAGGCAAAACTTTTCCTTATGGCATGAAATTCAGCTCGTTGCAGAAGGCTCAGGTACTACCAAACCTGTCTCTTAGGGGCTTGCATGGGAGGCCAAAGGTCTATAGACATTATGCTGCTTGTCTGTCTGTACATGGAGAGGTGTCATGGTAAATGAATCCATTACCTAGGATTGTTGATTTAACACCTTTCTCCTACCTCTGGAAGACGCTTTCTTCCAGGTCTTAAATCTCTATGTTATCTTCAGCTACCTTAGTGTAATTGGGGATTTGGGGATTAGAGGATGGGAGCCAATGTCACTGCTGCTTTTCTGCATTTTTGGAATGTGAGGGAAGAGGCTGGGGGGTGGAAGAGTTCTCGTGTGTGCGGTTTATTGGAGTGTTTTCGGTAAAATTTCATTGCTTTGTTAAAAGATGTTGAGCTGTATGATTTATTAGCACTGCCACGAAGACTGCATTAATGATTATTTCACATTCCATGAGATCTTAGTGGGTCCTGCCCATGGTAAGGTCAAAACTAAGGGGCATTTGACATAGTACTGCTTTCCTTACAATAACAACTGATAACAAGCCTAGAAAATAAGTAAGTCTCTTTGACTGCAGGGTGCGTTATCTTGCAGCAGATATCAACACAGCCTTCCAGAGAGAACTGTTGACCCTTTGCTGTGTGTTGTCAGATCTCTAAGAGGTGCCATGGCAAATCCACATGCATGCACACACTTGAAAGTGCTTTTACTTGCTTAGGAGCAGCCACCCCAATGTTAACAATTATTCCTGTCAAATGCACTACTGTCTGCTAACCAGGTGAGGTTTGGTTGGGAATAACCAGGCCCAGTTGGCATGACAAAGATCTTGTAAACATTCGTTTTTCAGAGGTGTCTTCTAGTAAAAAGTTAGCATGGGCCACTTGATTCCTTCTGGAGTGATGGATCAAGTCATCAGGCTGGGGCTGGTCGGTCTCCTTCACACCTGAAGTGGTTTGTGATTCTTTGGCTATTTCTGCTGCACATTCAAAGGTCTTAAAAAAAAAAAAAAGGATGTTTTTTGACTACAACTTTTACATTGCTGCAATGCTGCAGCAGCTGAAACTTTAAGAATATCAGTGATGATTACAACTCTCTTAATAAAAGAAATATCTATAGAACAGAGAACTCTGTTTTGGATGATTGCCATCTGGCATGGTAAACTAGATCCCAAGGTTTGCATTTAACCTTGCAGATTTGGTTAGGCTAGCTTGGAGAGACGGGCTATCCGTGGCAACATCTGTACTGGTGGAGATAAGACAGCCATCGTACCCTCTGCCAGCTCTCCCCTGCTTCCAAAAGCGGATTTTACAATGTTTTGTTAATTTTTCACAGGCTACTGCTGGCCAAGTGGAGACATTCCTTGTCTGTTATTCATGGGGAGAAATGCTTGATTGGGGCTTCTCTTCCTGGAAACATCAGTGGAGCTGATACCCTGGATCCTCTTCCGCAGATAAGATTAAGAGCATTGAAATCGGCACGCTCCTGGCAGTGGTTCTGTCTGTCTCAGGGTGGTAACTGCAGAGAGGCAGTTTTTGAGGATGATGAGATATTTTTCAATAGCTTTCTTCTATCATTTGTCAAGCACCATTCGCTGGTCCTTGCTGGGGGCAGAGAACGCACCTAACTGAGATGGATTTTCACTTCTTTTTTTTTTCCACACCGTTTCTCTCATTGGCCCTGGCTGTGAGGGTTGCTGCTGTGACGAGAATGAGTCACTCGTTTGTTTGAAGCTGTGAAGAAAGGTTCTGCATGTTCCTGCTGATATTAAGTAAGAAGCTGTGATGTTGGTGGTTTCCTTTTCTCTTGCTTTCGGTGTATTTGGTTTTCCTATCAGGGAGGTCAGGAATTCATGTTTGCTGCCTTCGAGGAGGGAGGAATCGTGTAGTCTTTAGCACTTTTTGGCTGCCCATCCCAAACTGCTGTCATCAAAGTGCTGCAGAGCCTGTCAGCTGGGGATATTTTCACTTGCCGTTTTCTTGGGGAACCTGCCTGAGCTTTCAGCTTCGTGGGTTTGTTTTTCTTCACTTATTTTTATTAAAGTCGCTGACTAGTGCAACCCCGGAAGGCAGCCAGGCTTTATTTCACGGTGTTACAGTTTGAAGGATGTGAAGATCAGTGCGTACCGTTAGGGTGGATGGTCTGTCCTGCCTGGCGCAGAGCTGGGAGGTTCATCCAGTTAGGGGCACAAAGCTGAGTTTGAACAAACCCCTTCTAGCATCTCTGTATATGATTACTTCCCTGCAGGCAAGTAAGGGATAGAGGTGAGTCAAGTAGTCTCCTTTCAAAAATCAGGAAACCTAATTTTCCGTTTTTTTTTCCTTAACAAATCCCCCTGACTTTAGCCTAGTGGGTTTTGCCTTTTTTGGAGTCTCTTAGTAAAATCCTGCAGTGATTCCCTGGGTGTGGGACTGATCCATGAGAAAGCTCCTTTTCCCATCCCCCTGGTGACGTGACAGACTGCATCCTCCTCTGTTTCACTCCCCATGGGTAAATTTTCTGCAGAGTAGTCACTTGGGGACATAAGTGTGCATGCTTAAAGTCAGATTTAAGTGCCAGCCAGCGTCTTCTGCTAAAAACCGGAACAGCAGCTTTTACTCTTCAAGTAAAATCTGACCCCCAAGGGGCACATCTCCACCTGACAGTGGCACCCATGGTTTCCCCATTATTTTTACTTTCACTGGATATCTAATTAAAAAAGAAAAACCATCCCATCCTCATCCCCACCAGAGACCATATGCAGAACTGACTTTAGATGGTTGATGCAAATCCAGCTTTTTTAAGCCGAAAATGTGATTGAAAGTGATGTAAAAACCATGTTCTTCAAACACAAAACACCGACCTGTTTTGCCCTCACGGTTCTGGAAGGGATTTTATCTTGTGTGAAATGTGTTTCCCCCTCGTCCCCCTCCTCTCACCCGAAACTGTAAGTCCCCTTTTGTTAGGTCAATGTTGTGGAGCTAAATCCTGGAAACGTAATTTATTCAAAGTGTTCCGCACACATGTAAATGGGCAAAACTTATTGACAGCTGAGTTAAAGTATCTCTTTCTTCTGCGTAACAAGGGGCTTTTGCTGAATCTTTCAACCACTGGCTTTGTTCCTCAGACGGGTGAAAAGACCTTACAGAGGGGACACGGGCAGGCAAGGAAAATGCCACCGGTACAGGTTGTGTGTCTGCACAGTCGCAAATTTGCAGGCGTAGAGCTCGGTGGCACCTCTTCCCACATGTGCACCCACCTCTCATTGGAAGGAGTATGCGTGGTGCACCAATCTGGGCATGTATTTGATGTAAGAAGAGCTGCCCTGGCTGCACACATGGGCACTGTCTGTGTACGGGGTCCTTTGAAAAGCTCCAAGTTGGCCGTATGTCTACCTTTAACTGTGTAACAGAACAGTCCCCAGAAGGATCTTGGTATTTGTGTATTAAATTCCAAGCACACAGCAAATTTAGCTGCACTTTCTGCTGCTTAAGCACTACTCTCCTCCTCCGTACGAGGCCTTGAATTAGCTAATTAAAATCTATCAGAGAGAGGGAAGAGTCTGCAATGGAGTGAACTCACCAGATTTCTGAGGTCATTGCTGGTACAGAGTTCCCTCACTCTGTCCCATGAAAAGATTTTTAAGTATTCATTGGAAATCTCCCATGGATTTAACTTCTTCCTTTGTTTTGCTTTTCAGTAAAAGCTTGATTGAAAGTGGCTGTGGCAGCAGTAATGCCTGGCTGAGTTTGGAGAAAACAAGCTCGAGACCCATTTAGACGTTTCATTTGAAAGCAGCTTCCATTATCTCCTATTAGGGGCTGTGGTTAGTAAGTAGCAGGGTGAATGCGTGTGTGTGTTCATCCCATTATGACTTCTTTATCAATTTTATCATTTTAATCGCTAGTTTTTAGATTGGATTATATATTTAGTTTTATATATATAATTATATATGTTATATATATATACACACACTATATATATGTAGTTTTATATATATATATATAGTTTAGGTTGGATTATATATTTTTTTAATATAGGTAATTAACGCCTGAAAAACTTGAATCCAGTTTTCTAATGATAAACTTTGATCAGGGACTGGAGTAGTATTAAGCCAGTTGATTCCAGAGTTAAAATACGATTTATTCTACTCTATCCATCCATCTTTCAGAATTTCTTCACCATCCCATGAAAGAAAGCTGATGAAAACTTGGAAATTTTTTCTCCTGTTACATTTTTTGAGGGAGACAAAGTCTTTGAACCTAGAATTGGTATTTAAGGTATCAGTTAGCATAACCTGATCAATGTTACCTCACATTTTATTAAATGTCTTGTTTTCTAACAAGCCTCAATTAACACAGATGACAATTTGAAGAGAGGAGCAGCTCTGCCCGGGCCCCGGCAGTGCAGCCCCCCTGACTTCAGTGGTAGTGGATGGAGATTTTGAGTTTGGCTCAGTAAAAGTGAAGTAGATCAATACATGAAATACAGTTCCTATTTATTTAAGGACATGTCTGGAATTGTTTTGTCTTATCCCAGAGCAGGTAGGGCACATGGAGGCAGTACTCGCTTCTGCAGCGTATCTCAAGCACGAGGAAAATTCTGCCTTTGCAGCTGTTGCTGAAGCATGCTGCCTGCATTGGGACAAAGAACTATTTGTCAGCAGAGTCTGGTTCCTATAAAAATTACATTTTTGTGTGAGTTTCATTTTGGAGACCTTCTCCCTGCACGTCCTTTCCTGCTGCTGGCTGCCCAATGCCTGCTCACGCTTCTCAAGCTGCACTGGGCCAATCAGACTTCACGTGACTGAAAACTAATGCAAAAAACCATTTTCTGCTGGATTAATGACCTGAATCTTCCTTCTTCCCGCAACAGTACTTAGAGAGTGACCACACTCTTGAGGACAGGAAAAGCTCAGTTTGATTTTTGCTTCAGCATTGCTTTGGACTTGGATCTCTTCAAGCTCATAGCTGAGTCCCTGGAGGTATTTAAAAGATACGTAGATGAGGTGCTCAGGTACATGGTTTAGTGATGGACCTGGCATTGCTAGGTTAATGGCTGGACTCAATGTTTATAGAAGTCTTTTCCCACCTAAACAATTCTATAATTCTATAAATCTAGATGCCTTCCTGGTGTTTGTGGGAGTTACTTGGTTTCATCTTTGCAATTTCTCCCTGAGTTTGGAAAGGCTCGGGTCGAGATCTTTGAGTTGTTCATGGAAGTGAGAGGTCTGATTCTGTGGTGCCTTGTGCTTTCTATTTTGGTTGGGCTAATGATAGGAAAATGCCACTTGCTCTTCAGATTGATAGGAGGAAACAGCTCCTAAAAGTACCCTTTTTGCGACTGCTGGAGAAATATCAAGAAGGGTCTGTGCTAGGACAGGAGTGCACTCCACTTCCAGAGCCTGTCAGCGGAGATGGGAAGGAGTAAAATGAATCCTATGAGTCACAAGGCAATTTATCCACCACTGTAGGTTCTCCTCACAGGTCATCCTTACCTAGAGCAGAGAAAGGGGAGCTGGGACCATGTACACAAAGTGTACTCAAGTTGGAGGCTATCCTTGAACCAGCCAAGGATTTCCATGTGCTAGTCGAAGCAGGGAGCATTGAGAAGGGACAAGAAGCAGGAGGGATCTCTGAAATCTCCAGGGTGAATGTTAGTCCTTCCCCATGATGGGCAAGAAGACTGCTGATTTTTTCGCTCTGAGCCTGTCTTTTGACCTCTTTCAAGAGTGAGGCTCCTGGGCTGACCAAGCAGTGTGCTCTGAGGATTAATTTTAAATTAGCCAAAGCCAAATTCTTTAGTGAAGCCTCATTCCTGGGGGGTGTTGGTGCTGTCAGGCTTGGACAGGGCCTCCCCATGGCTGCACTGAGTTTATGAGTGCAACCGTGAAATTAACCATTTAACCATGTAATGACTTTTTATTTAATTTAATCTTCCAAAACTGCTATTTATGCTAAAGCATTAGGAGTGCTGGGGTTCCTAACACAGCATTTCCTTGGCTCATTTCCTGCCCAGCTGTTGTCCTCTCCATCCCCTTGTCCCCTGGCTGGGTGGCGATGTGCCCTACAGCTGTGCAGAGCTCACACCTGCAACTCTTCAGTGGCCACCTCTGCCCACTCTGCTCATCAGGGAGCTGGGGCTGACCATAGCCCATGACTGTCTGGCTTCTGGCTTGCTTCAGCCACCATATCCAGCATCGGCTCAGCTGCTATCACAACCATCAGGGGCTTTATCTGCAGGCCTGGTGTCTGACGAGACTGTCATAGGGCAAGAGCACTTACTGGAAAATGATTTATACTAATTAGGTGGCTTGAAGGTTTCTTGTGGAACAGGAGGAGGAAAGACACAGAGGTCAGTTGTCTTTATTCTCCAAAAAGCCATCATCACCTGATAAAGATTCAACTGCCTTAAGTTTTGAAGAGGATGTTTCATGCTGCTTCAGCCAAAGCTGGGAGTGAAGGCTTCAATCTTGTGACCTTTGTTCTCTAAAGAGCGTGTCAAGTTTTGGCTGTGCTGCTGGCCTTGACTTTTAATTGTTGAAGAGGATGTGAGATCAGCCCCAAGCCTTTGTGCTGCAGCTTACCCGGTGAGAGAGGGGAAGTGCTGTGCTTCTCTGCATACCACTGCCACAATTTAATTTGAAAAAAACCCATCCCATGACCAACTCCCTCAAATAATGAGCTACCTCTTAACAGCAAAAATTAAAGCAAAATAATAAAAGATGGCTTAGGGATGGGAAACGTGATGATTACAATAGTTGTATTATTACGCAGGCTCTGACACCGTGATGCAATAGTGGTTTGCCCTTAATTTGGATTTTTTTTTCAGCATAAATTTAATCCCTATTTGATGGGCCAAAACCCCATTATCTTCTTCAGTAGTGGCATGTGAGGTATCAGAATCTGGCCTGACAAAGCTGCCTAATTCCCCCAATGTCTCGGACCCTCTTCTGATCTACAGAAGGAGGACACAGCATCATCGCTTTGTGAAGGGCCAGCACCCCGCCAGGATTTAGGGAAAAGGGCCTTGTTCTGTGGGTAGATGAATGCTGAGCTCTGTGAGGCATTCTTCTACCTTGCTGCCTGCCCATCATGTGCTGTTCTGGTGAGGGAGACTCATGGTGGTTGCAATCTCCTTTAGAACTGTTTCTATAAATGAAGTGCCTTTGTGTACCGTGTAAGACCATCTGCTATTTCTTCGTGCCTCTTAACCATCCTCTGATGACCTGGCACCCTCCTCCTGCCCCTTGTGCTGGTGTTTGCAAGGAGGTCCTTGGAAGGTAACTCTCCATGTTCTGCTGTCTTTTCTAGACAGCATAAATGATTTAGGGAGCTTTTATCCATACTCTTTGGCCCTTTTACTTGACATAAAAGTGCTAGAATATGACTCAAAATTCCTGTGCTTCTATGCAAGAAAGAGCCAAGCCTAGAAGGTGCTTTCTCCTTTTTCCCCCAGCGTGGCAAGCCTCTCACTCGTGGTGGCAGGTAGTCATTTTTTGGCTGACCTCGCCAAGGATAGTCCCCGAAGTGTTGACTAGTTGCTATCTTGGTTTCAGGGTCGCTGAGATATGCCCTGCGAGAAATGGCACTCAGGAACTATCTTTTTTCTTGACAAACATCTCCTTACAACCTTGCTGCTCGTGTGGGTTATGTGATTTCCAAGCTGGCCTGGAGCCTAGAAGTGAACTCATAGGCCTCAAGGAGCAATAAGTGCTGCAGTGTTTTAGCCAGCCCAGCCAAACTGTGTGTGTGTGTGTGTGCGTGTGTGAAAGCACTTCCCAGCAGACCGGCTATCTGGAGTGATAACCTGCCTGGCCGAGCTCCATTCAATAGTGATATCAGCTGCAATTCTCTGGTCCCATCAAAAAAAACCAAACCAGACAAAGGTAGTTCCTCCTGAAAATATCCTGTTTTAAACAGCGTGAATGTCACTTGTAGGTATGTGTGAGTAGAACGAGTCTCTCTCAAGCTTAGCTGTACGTCACATGCAGAGGAACCGTGGTGTAAGATGAGGTCCGAGCTGTCAGTGAGGGTGTCCTAGGTGATCAATCTGCCTCTGAATCAGCTGCCCTCTTCCAGATGCTGCAATCTTTGCAAGGGTTACAGCAAGGGGATTTGAAGACAGAGAATATGCTTGTGATGAGTTTGGAGGGCCTCTAAGCAAAGCCTCTAACCTGTGTGTTGGAAACAGCCTGTTCTTTTATACTTGCATTGTGCTCTCCTATAATTGGCTCTGGAGATGCTGGGCCTTGAGAAACCAAGGAACTTGTAAAGGTGTTGAATTGTTTTAGTATGAGCTGAAAGGAGCTATGAGTGCTTCACAAGCCCATTAGGAGTGAAAAGCCTGTCTTATGGCACCGGAGCAGTTTTGCATGTGGCTAGAGCCCAAGCATAAGGCAGGAGAGAAAGGCAAGTTTATCCATTTCCATTTTCCAGAGGTCTCTTAGAGCTTCACATCATAGGATTGATGAAGAATTTGATTTGGGACCATCCTTATTTTACAGTGTCTTCACTGATTACTCTGTTGCTGTCTGAAGAGGCTATCAGATGGAGTCTTTGCGGAGAGTATGCTGGGCTATGGGCTAGGAGACCTGGTGTGGGAACCATCTGACCTCTCTTAGGTGCCTGTGTTGTCCTGAGATGAACAGTCTCTATACTAGTGGTACAGGGAGCTGAAGAGACCTACCTTCAATGTTCATGGCTATGTTGTGGAAATCTAGGCTATTATTCAGTTTCTCAAACGCAGATAACTGGTACATGAGGGCTCTTACCCAAGACTGCTACCCTGTTAGAGTATAGGCATGCTATAGGTTCAGTGTCCTATCTGCCAGCTTCATATGGATGAACCCTGGGCATCCTATGTTTAGAGCGACTCAAGGCCCTAAAATCAGGAGAGCTGTCTCCCATCCCTGTGTCTACCCATGACTTTGCCACTGAGTTATACTGGTGTGCTGGCAATTAGCTTTGTAAATACTGTTGGCCTTAGTGTATTTCCCACTTGTATGACTGTTCAAAAAACCAAGAAAATGAGATTAGATGTAAATCCCCAATTTCATATTTAAAAGGTTTTTATTTTTTTAGTCCTGAAACCCTGATATTTCTCCAGAAAAGCTTCATAAGCTTGCTAGAGTACATTCAACAACACCAAAGCCTGGCAGACAAGAAGGCAGTACTGGGAAAAATAATTTGATCTAATGAGTTTTGGCCTGATGTAAAGCGGCAGCACTCAAATGTGGCTTTAGTGCCCTGCTTCCATGGCCATGATCCTGAATTTCTTGGATATGCTTTATGGAAGGGCAGGGCACCACCCAGTCTGGGCCATCTCTTGCAGAGCTCTCAGAGGAGGAGGCTGCTTCTGAATACCTTTATGCATAACCTCCTCAAGCCACTGATTTTTACCCACCTCTTCAATGGGATACAGTTGAAAAATTCAGTGAAAAGGTTAGAAAATACCGGTATTACATAGACCTCCAGGTTTTCCCATTTACCAGTACTGACCTGCCCTGACAAGCCCTTGAGCCGTCACAGCTTTTTTCTCCCAGCTTCCTGACAGAGGGTGCACATCACTTCCCAGAGAGACTGCTGCCAGTGCCAGGAAAGGAGACAGTGTTGCTTTACTCAGAGTTGTCCTTGTGCTTTTTCCTCCCTCTTGTTACTGAGATAAGGAGTCCGTGAAAGACTGTGCAAAGCACCATGTCGGTTTAATCAGCATACGAGGGAGAAACTAGATATGCCCTGTTAGTGCAGTCACAGTCCAAGCATGAAATTAAGTGGAGGTGGGGGTGGATGGGATGGAGAGAAATGCTGTCCATCTCCCAGGCATGCAGCTGAGAGTCCACAGAAAGGGGGAATTGAGTGAGTGCCCTTGCAGAAAGCCTTTTGGAGCCTGGCAGACTGGGGCTGCTGTGTCTTGCAATTATTGCATATAATAACCCGAAGTGGGTCACACTGCAGTTTTGTGTGACGGTATTAAATGGCACTTTGGGAGAGTGTGTGTGCTGATTACAGCTGGGGAGGAACACCATCACTTTAAGAGGGGTGAAAAAGAAGAAGTGAGAACAAAAAGATTTTCTTTGTGCCTTGAGGGATGTGAGGATAGTGTTTTTTCCTGTCGACCCAGAGATCAGTGGAGAGTTACACTCACTCAAACCAAGCATCAGAGCCGGAGGCTACATGTTGACATGGGATTTAATACAACCTGTCTGCTTAAATGCTTCTTGAAACCATGGGGGTTGTGGGCTGGCAAATACCGCCTCTCCTGAATTACAGTGAAGTAGTGCTACCAAATGGTTTGCGTCCTTCAGCCTAAAGCTGGCAGTGTGATTGTGTGTCTAACACCAGTACTTTGAGCCTTTACAAGCTGGTACCACTGCTGAGAGAAGTGGTCCTATCCTCATGCTGCCCCTGACCACCTACCAGCCATGCTCTACCCTTCCCTTAGGGCTGCTGTAAGCAGTTGCGATAAACTGACCTGACTTAAAACCAGCTTCCCAGGTAGATGGCTAGAAGTTTTATACAGAAGAAAGAGGGCTTCAGGCTACAGTTGTGGTCTTCTTCTCCTGAAGCTGTGATGCACATGATCCGTAGGATTTTCTGTTACTATTGCCTATTAAAATGAATTGTCTTCTTGACTGTGGAAGTGAAAGGAAAAACTAGAGGAGAATGTGATTCAGAACATCCCTCTCAGTTGGAGAAGCCTCCCTTGAGACACTAATTTTGCCATCAAGTTTGACATTTTGCATTTTCTATAGTAACTTGAATGTGCTCTTTAAGCTTAAAAATTGAAAGTGTTGTAAATCTAATCACTCCTGACAATATTCAACTTTTACTAGATGTTACAGATATGGCAGTTGTTACTAATATGACAATTACATGCGGAACCTGCAAACAAGACTGTTGCAATGACGTGACATGCTGCCCTGATCTCTGCTGTTTAATCATCATTCCTGTGTTTGCATGCTGAAGAATCACTTTCCATCTCCTTCAGAATGAACAAATTATGCAGAATACTTACATTTGCATCTTCTTCTTGTCTTAAAACAAAGCATGGTTTTAGTAGCCTCAGCCTACCCTCTGAGCTCTTCTGTGTGATTCCTTGTTCAGGTGACAGTCCTGCTGAAATTGCACTTTGGAGTGGACAGGTCTTTAAATGCTTTACGGAGGCAGTCAGCTCCCTTGTTCCTGCTTTACAAATCAAAGGCACAGGGAAGAGCTTTCACTAAACCAAGCAGAAAGTAAAAGAGAGTATGACCCACCTGATAGTTGATGGCAGCGTTGTAGGTCGGTGCTAGATCACCCCAGCTCAAACTAGTGCTGTCTGCTCTCCCTCCCATGGCTCTTCATTTGAGGTTGGAGGTGCTAATTGTTAAGGTATGAAGAAAGAATTTTACTTATTTTATTTTGTGTGTACAGCCTTCAGTGTACATGTCTAAGTATGTAAATTTGCAGATATGGAGCCAACTCCCCATTGGCTATGGCCAAATGAAATTTCATAGATAAGTGAAGACAAGGATGCTCTGGTGAAAGGGGCTTCTCCTGTACACTGGAGAATTTGACATTCTCACTGCTGCTCATGTATGTAGCTGTGTAGCATCGTTGGGGAAATCATGTCATAGCTCTTTTGTTTCTTATCCTTAGTTATTCTTGTTAGTTCTCTGAGTGCTTCAATTAGGACAAGAGGAAATAGGCTCAAGTTGCGCCAGGAGAGGTTTAGATTGGATATTAGGAAAAATTTCTTTACTGCAAGAGTGGTGAGGCATTGGAACAGGCTGCCCAGGGAAGTGGTGGAGTCCCCATCTCTGTTGGCGTTCAAAAAACGTGTAGATGTGAGAAAGAATCACAGAATCACAGGACATAGTTTAGTAGTGATGGTGGTATTGAGTTGACCATTGGACTTGATCTTAGAGATCTTTTCCAACCTTAATGATTCGACAAATTCAGCCCCAGCTGGACAGCTTACTCCTGCTGTGGGAAGGAGCTTTCTGTAAGCTATATGAAATCATGTGGCTGCGGGCACTTGTTCTGACTTGATCGAATAGACCCTCTGCTTTTCTGTCTGCTTCTAGTTTGAAGCCAGGTTGGAAAGGGTCAGAAAACAGCATATATTGCCTTCAGATGTAGTCCTCACTGCTGCTTTTTCCATTTTGGCATCCCATCTCCCAGCAGCCATGCAGCAGGTCAGTCCCGAGCACATCGGCACCAACCCTGAGCGGCTGGAGGCGGGATCGGCTGAGCTCCTTTGCTCTGAAGCAACACGCGGATCCTCCCCGTTCACCCAGACCCGTGATTTCTGCCATTCTCCAGCCTGGTTCCCCAAATTCCCCGCCGCCTCCCCTGCCCAGGCCCATTGCATGCAGCGTGGTGGTGAGCGATGGGGCCGCGCAGGGCGGTCTCCCTGCCAGACACTCGGGCGTCCGGCCAGCTGCCCGGCTCCCTTGGGCTGACAAAGGCTGGGGCTGCTGCGGGAGGAAGTGTGTGCGGCTCCCAAGGGGAAAAAGGAGAGCGAGCACTTTGTATCACTTGACAGGAAGGCCTCTGCTTGACAAAAAAGCGCTGCTGACAGGCTCCAAAAAGCAGCCTCGAGGCTTCTGTTTCCCAAGCCAGCAAGACATCGATGAGCCTTAGTGCAGAGGGGTTAAATAGATGGGCATGTGAGCAGGATCCTCGGGTGTTTGCAGACCTTTGCAGGTGCGTTGCTGACCTGTGCATGGCTCTTTCTTCCCAAAAGGTGCATTTTCCACTTGTCCCTCCCAGCCTCTGGTTTCTGTGCAGCAGCTGAGGCATTGGGGATGCCGGCAGCTTGGGAAGCACTTGCCAGATTTTTCGCTTCCCCCCTCTGCTCCCCCCCTTCTCTTCCCCGAGGCTCGCACAGCAGTGAAGTAATCTGTGACATTCAGACAGCGGGAAGGGGAAGCCGCTGCAAAATAAAATAACAGTGTCAGGAAGCGGGACCGTGCTCTTTCCCGCTCCCAGCTGGGAAATGACAACACTTCATTCAGCGGCTCAAAGCCTGTCGCTGGTGCAGCCCTTGCTGAGCAGGGCTGGATAATAACTTCCCTGGCTGCCCCTGCTCTGCGCTGCCTTCCCAGCGGGCTCGGGGGTACTGGGAAGATGAGACAGGCGAGGTGCCAGCAAAGGGTAGCTTTAACAGCGGGCGCCGCACAGTAACACCTGGCAAAACAGTTGCTGAGGTTTATAGCTTCTGTGAAGACCCTGGAGGGTGTTTCTTTTACGTTTTAATTCCTGCTAGTTACATTTTGCAGGGAACCCTGGGCCCCCCCTTCCTTTTATGGTGGCTGTTACTTTTACAGATGTATTGCAACTCAAAGTTTCACAGCCCAGATCCAGTGTGTAATGCGTCAAAGCGAGACCGCCGGAGGCAAGCTGACCGCTTGGACAGGTGGTGCATGTGTTCAGAGAGAGGTTTTTCTTTCCTCCTCCCCTTCTCATTGCAAACCAACTCCTGGGTGCAAGGCCCTGCCTCTCTAGACAGGTGTCTGTGTGCAGGAGACTGGTCCTGCACTTCATCTGTGGTTTCTCTTTAATATGCATGAAAGTGCTGGGAAGTCGATGAGCCTTCTTTTGTAATCTACCCAAACCAACAGCCAGCAACCAGCTGAACTGTAGCTCCCAAGCAAAGGAGGCAGTTTGTTCCTGGGGTAATATAATCCTAGGAGGAGAGACACTTAGTTTTGTGGATGCTCAGGTTTGCTAGCCCCAATCTGACAGTGCAAGAAGGACCTGGAAGGGAGTGTGCGAAAAAGTGGGGGTATCATCTAACTGTAGGTATCTAATTTGGGTATCTAAGTGAGGACTCAGAGTGGTGTCTACTCTGTCCATTAGCTGCACAGGAGGGTAAAGATAGGCGGCGTAAATAGCTCCGGACATTTGAGCTTACAGGATAGCCTCTGGAGGGAAACAGTGCTGAAAATGCCATTGCTTTAATGGTCAGAACTGGGTTGGACAGTACACCAGCAAAGAGTTCGTGTTGATGAAACACGAGGTCCTGTAGTGAAAAATCTCTGTTGTTACCAACCCTGCTAATCTGAACCAGAACTGTTTCCTTGCCTTCCCTAACAGCAAGCAATTCTTCAAAAGTAGCCTTAATTTTCCCTTCTCCAGTGCTTTTTCGCTTTCTAGAACGTTAGGAGGGAAAAAAAATAGGATGAACTTGGCACATCTGGCCCAATGAACAGAGGCTGATGCCACCAGCCAAGCACCTTAGTGCTGACAGTGAGATCTACAGACTTCAAATCCTCAATGGCAGATGATATTCTTTGTTTATGTACGACTGGAAATCTAAAAATAAGCAAGGCAACAATTCCTTTGTTAACTGGAGTCCTGAGCTGCAGATCTGCTGCACGTTTAATACCTGTTCTCCTCATCTGAATCTGAAGGGACACAAAGGAGTCAGTGCCCAGTGATGGGCTTGAGGTTCC
Source organism: Trogon surrucura (assembly GCA_020746105.1). NCBI lineage: Eukaryota > Metazoa > Chordata > Aves > Trogoniformes > Trogonidae > Trogon > Trogon surrucura. Next base: position 75,243,172 of record CM036620.1, on the reverse strand, counting down.
CAGAGAATTTCTGTCTGTTGTTAGGGGTATCCAGAGATTCAGCTCTGGTGGGCCTGTCTGTGGCTGTCCACAAGCCCTCTGTAATCTTGTGATTCCTATCTAACATTGTCCCCTGAAAACTGCTTTTGGAAATTACAAAGCAGAAATGATTGCAAGTAAAGACATAGACTGCATGAGGGTCTGAGCTGCCTTGGCCTCGCTGCTATCTTCTGAGCCAGCCACCTCCAAACCCTGTGCTAGCCTGGGCTCAAGCTGGCAGAGACATCTGCTCGCTTGTGGTCCTTGTGCTGCTGGGTGGGCACTGGTGGGAGGTGAAGGATGCCATGTAAGTGACTGTTCTGAAGTCTGCTTTTGGAGGATGGTGTGGATGAGGTTGCTGTTTGATAAGGGTATTTAAAAAGGATGGATGTTCAATTGGAAACAAAATATTGCTCACCAGGAACTCACAAGAATGGCTTTTGAGCCTAGCATGCAGCTTATCTTCTAGGGACCCTACACCAGATTTTCTACAGACTTCAATTATGCACTTCTTGCTATTAAAATGCAACTGAGTTTTCCTTTTTTTTTTGTCAGATCTCTTTCATAGTGGCCACTTTTTTTAGCAAGCACCAGTGACTTAAGAATTTCAGGGTAACAAAGTTAGTGGATCCCCACAGGTTGCTTCTCTGGCTTCTCACCCTTCTTTTTGCTGTGACTTGATGGTGTTACCTGAGGTGATGTCATCTCACCACCGTGCTGTCATCACTGGACATGTGCAAAGGAGCGTAATACTCCTTGGCTTGTGGGGTACAGGATGGCCGTGTAAATAACAAGCCAGTCCCACAGCTTGCTGAGGGGTTTAGCCCACTGTAGTTGAGGCTCTTTCCATCCATTGGCTTTGGAGATTGCCACCTCAGCCCTTCCCAGGGTTACAACCTGAGTGGTTACCCCATCTGCATGGAGCTGCCTTGTGTTAGCACGAGGATGACATAAATGTCTGTCCATGTTCCAGCGTGGGTTTTTTTTTAGTTGTTTCTGAATATTAAAGCCAGTTTGTGTTTTGCACCTGATTTTTGTCACCCAGGCTCCACCACTCTCAATCCCCTTGCAAGTGCTTATTCTTACTCTTCTTGATGGGTATTTCTTTTCCTGTACCCCTCATCAGTCTTCCCAGGCTTCTCATCCTGCAGGACAGCTAAATCTAGAGAGTGTTGGACTCTTCACCTGCACCCCAAATCAACACAAAATGTCTGCAGCTTTTCTTGGCCAGGTGCCATAAGCAAGCAAAGGTATTAAATGATGTCACCATCTACTGTTTTGCTCCCAGTTTGCTACAGAAAGCGAGAGTGCAGCTGGAAGGTTTAAAGAGGAGGCCCCTGGCACATAAGTCTGGACCGTGTGTGCCCCAGAGCCACGTTTCTTTTACAATGAGTCAGATTTTAAAGTGTCTGCTTACTTATGGTTGTACAAACTTGTTCAAACTTGTGCAAAGAGTGGTGTGATGTGCCCTTAGGGTGGTTCCTGCTCCCACAGTCAACCTGCTGGGGGACCTTGGCCAAATCATTCCATAGCTCTGTTCATCCTACCATTTGGACTTGATCTCTTGTTGTGTGTTTGCGCCGTACCTATTTCGATCAGGGCTGTGATCCTGACTGGGACCTTGGGAGAACTTGCCATAGCAATCGTGATGTAAAACCCTGCTGTGTTGATGTGACAGGGTTTTAACCCATTTTGCGTCACTGTAAATGACGGAGTACAGCAGAATGACAAATATACAGTCTATCTTTCCCGTGTATGTAATTCCATTAGCTCTGATATAGAGAGTGAAAAATAATCAGGGAGAATATAGAATGGCCTAGGCTGGAAGGGACCTTAGAGATCTTTTAATCCAACCTCCCTGTCATGGGCAGGGGCGCCTATTTTCTGTCAGAAATGACAGTCCCATCCTGTTGAAGTGGAAGCACCTTGCAGAGTTATGTTGGATTTACTAACTTCAGACCTAGACAATCCTCTTGAAAACAAAACTTTCCCTTTAAGACAATTTCCACACTTCACGTGTTGCTACTGTTCCATTTCAACCTGAATTTCAAAATCTCTGAAACTGTAGGTGAAACAAAACTTGGGGAGCCAAATGATCTCACTTGTGTTGGATGCCTTGGTAGGGACTCCACGTTCAGCCCAGGTCAACCAGTCTCATCTGTAGATAAAGAGCTATTCTGGTAAAGTGCGTGGAGAAGGGACGTGTAAATGCAATAAAACCTTAAATTTATGCAATGTATACCCACAACTGAGCCTCCTCTGCCCTGGAATTGGAGCTTCTAATCTGTTTTAGGAAGTAGTTCTCCTTAATTTAAAAATAAGGCAAAACTGCCAGTAAATAAATGGGCTGGTCTGACTTGGAGGCAGCAGCAGCTCCGCTGTGGGGGCACCCGGCAATTCTCAGCAGACAGAGACGCCGCTGCCCGCTAATGGCTCCGGCTCGTTAATCTGAAACCGCTGAATGCCGGTCTTGGGACGGTTTTTAAATAGCAAGTCAAGAGGGAAACCACGTTTGTCTGGGGACTGAGGAGAGAGCCAAGCCTGAGATAGTGCCGCTTGCCGGAGTGTCTGGACAGCATGGACGGAAAGACCCCCCTCTTCCCACCATCCAGCCCCTGCGTGGGTTTTGGCTTCTAAGGTGATTTTTTTTCAGATAAATGCCTACTGGTGTGGAGGTCAGGGGAGGAAAAATTGGCTGCCAAGGCAGAGAAGGGCCTGTGCTTCATTCTCTCTGGTGAGGTTGAGGTCAGGACCTGCTGCAATGGCTGCCATGAGGAGCTGGGTAGGGTGCAACATAACGGGTAGGACACGACGTGGTGAATGTAACATGATGTGGTGGGTAGAGCATGGTGGTGGTAAACTCCTAAGGTGACTGATGGGCCTGGTGTTTGTGAGGAGGGCTAGTGCTGGCGGGCAGAGAAGTGAGTGACAGAAGGGGAAGAGGAGAAGATCTTGGTGATGAAGGAGCCAGCTCTAGGGCTGTGAACAATGAGGACACCAAAGTTTTCAGGGTAAAAGGGATGAAAGTACGGTCAGACGGAAGCAAGGTTTCTGAAATGCAACAGTTAGAGCCTTGTTTTCTGGTTCTTGTGGCCCTTTCAGCTGTTCAGGGCCATCTCTTGTTCCATCAGGTGTCCCACACTTTCATTTAAAGAGTGTTTATGGAATTTTCCTCTATTCTCCAGCTGAAGTTGCTCTGATGAATGAGGCCTCAGAGCTAAAGCAGCTCCCTTGGGACCAAGGGAGTGGGATCAGACCCTGTTCCTGAAAAAAAGGTGGAAGTGCCCTCTAAAGGGATCTGTTTCCAAAGCAGGAAGAAGACCATGGTGAACCCCACACCTCAGCCTCCTGCAGTTCTTGAAATTACTTTTGCTTAACCTACTCAGTGGCCATTTTCATCCTTTTGGGGTTCCCTCCTTAATTCTGGGACATTAACTGGGACATGCAAGCAAAGCTAAGGTGAGCGCTGGAGCCTGATGTCTACCTCAATACGAAGACACACGGTGATGGGTCTGCTGTGTGGCTGGAGTGAGTCCTTCAAGACGTAAGCGCTACCGTTTGAAGTATATATCCATATATGTGTACCTATTTGGACCAAGCAGATCAGAGGAAAAACTTTGGCCAAGAGCGCTCTCCTCATTTATTAGAGCCTTGACAAGTTAAACAGAGACGGAGATTAAATATGAATGGGACTTATGTTGGCGAGATCAACCCTAGAGACATTAAAGAAAAGGGATTTAAGTCAACAGGAAAGTTGCATGACTAATAGGAGGAAAATCTAAGTGGTGGGGTGCGTGTGTGTGCTCTTGGTGTCCTGGTTCTCTTGCAGAGCAGAGGAGGTGGGGATAGAATATCTGTGAGGTGCCTGGCAGATGTGGCATCCCTCTGCTCAGGGGGGGAGCTCCTTCCACAGATAAACACCGTTGTTTTAGACTTTCTTATAGGAAAGACTTATATAGTCTTTCTGAAAGGAAACCCAATAAAAGCTGACCACTTTGGCCACTTACAGGCAGTGCGATTAGTGTATCCTTTCCACGTGCTGACAGATTTCATCTGTCTCTCTGTCTGTCTTTTGTTATTAATTGCTTAGGCTGCTCAACACAAGTTTCTCATTCATTATCTTTATTTATCATCAATACTTGTCTGATGGTATGCATAGCTGTCAAATTGAGCTAAGTGTTACCAGTTCCTGGCAGATTTGTGTATTATTTTCATGAGAACAGCTTTCTGCTGCCTGTTCAAGTTAGAGTGAACATACAGTCATGTTGATGGCAAGATCAGGATGACTCCAGCTTTGTGTCAATGTAACAGAAAAACTTGGACTACAAGCTATTTTTTTGCCATTGCACAGGAAGGGTTGTGATTTTTTCTTTTTTTTTTTTGTAATTGGTGATCTTTTTTTGTAAATACTTTTTTTTCTAAAGCATTTACTGAAAAAGTGAATGCCATTTTACGCCTATTTCTTTAGCAAGGAAGTATGTTATAAATAGAAGGTAGAGTTCTTCATTCCAAGAAAGCACTGGAAATCTGGACCACATCTGCTGACTTCGGCAGAGTCACAGCTGGACTCGTGTATACTTAGAGAAAGTTAAGTCATCACTAGAGGTGATGGGAACATTTTTTGTGGAATGAAGCTTCTCTCAAGTTTTTTTTGTACTTTTGTTGAGACCAACATACTTGTGAAGAGGTAGAAGTTTTGAAGAAAATGTAAGTAGGAGTATCCCAAGAGAGAGGCCAGGACAGAGGAAGAGCAAGACAGTGCTGCTCCTCATCTTGAGTTAAGCTTGCTGGCTCAGGATATGGAGCTACAAGTTCAAATTCCTGATCTGAAATTAAATGTACCCTTGAAAGAGCTGAATGAGAGACACTTGACCTAGCACCTGTGACATTCAGTGTCAAAACTGTAAGCCCGTTCCTGAATAAAAGCTGAAATAAGAGTAAAGTGAAAAGAAGAAAGAGAAGAAGGGGACTTCATGTTTGGCACTAGCTGATATAGTATGATATTTCTTGCTATGCTTGTGGAGGTATGTAGTCTTCACTCTACTGTCCCTTGTGGCAGCCTTGTTCTTTGACAGCTTTCAGAGACACCTTTTTCTTGAAAGTACAATAGCTATTGGGCAGTCTTAGTATCTAACAGTTTATTAATGTACTGTAAAGCCAGAGTATTTGCATACTCTCCATACACTCCATGAGAACTTAACAGAATCACAGAATAGCTGAGGTGGGAACGGACCTCTGGAGATCATCTAGTCCAAATGCCCTGCTCAAAACAGGGGCAGCTGAAGCAGGTTGCTCTGGGACATGTCCAGTCTGGTTTTTGATATCTCCAGCCTGTCCTGGCACATTATTCCTTCTCGACTGTAGGACTTCAGGTATTTGCTTGTTAAACTCCATGAGTTTTCAGTTTACCTGTTTTTTTGAGGTCCCTCTGAATGGCAGCATGACCATCTGGTACAATGACCACTCCTCCCAGTTTTGTATCCTCTGCAAACTTGTTGAAAGTGCACTTGATCTCATTGTCCAGGCCATGGATGAAGATGTCAAACCAGCCCCAGTACTGACCCTTGGTTGGTAACTGGCCTCCTGCTGGACTTTGTGCTGCTGAACACAACCTGTTGTGTCTGGCAGTTCAGTCAGTTTTCAATCGTCCTTGTTGTTCATTTTTCTAGTCCATACTTAATCAGTTTATCAATAAGGATGTTATAGAAGACAATGCCAGAAGCCTTGCTGAGGCTGAGATAGACAACATCCACTAATCTCCCTGCCTCCACTGCGGTAGGCTAAGTAGAAGGCTATCCAGCTGGTCAAGCATGATTTCCCTTTTGTAAATCCATGCTGACTACTAGGAGTCACATTCTTATCTGTAATATGTTCAGCTTTCAGATTTATTTTCTCTATTTATTTCCCAGGGGTTGAGGTAAGGCTGATTGACTTCCACATCTGTTTTATGACTGAATTTAGTCAGGACCTCCTTGTCCATCCATGCAAGCCTTCCTGTTCTCTTTATATTTACTTCCCTATCATGGGGATGGATCATTCGTGAACTTTGAGGAGGTGATCCACGAAAATCAGACTTTATAGAGTCATCCTCTCTCCAGGACCTTCCTCCCATGGGACTCTTCCAGGCAGATCACTGAACAGACCAAAGTCTGGTCTCCTAAGACCAAGGTTACGATCCCACTTTTTGCCTTGCTTCTTCCTGTCAAGATCTTAAAATTCACTATTTATAGTCACTGCAAACAAGGCTGTCCCTAACCTTCACACCCCTGACCAGTTCTTCGTTCTTCATATGTATCAGGTCCAGCAGGGTGTCTCCCCTTGTCATTCCTTTGATCACTTGTGTCAAGAAGTTATTGTCAATCCAGAAACCTCCTGGGCTGCTTGTGCCCTTCTGGAAGATATTGGCATGTTTTAAGCACCCTGTGACCAGATCCTATGAATGTGAGGCTTCTTCCACTTATCTGAAGGCTTCATCTACTTCTTCCTAAGCAGACAGTCTGTTAAAGACATCCATCACAACATTGACCACAGTGGTCTGCTTCCTACTTCTGACCTGTAAACTCCAAGCTGGCTCATCATCCATCCCAAGCAGAGCTGCATGCATTCCTTTTGCTTTTTCACTTGAGAGAACAGTTGCAGTCATCTTGCAAAACAATGGCCTGGATGGTAAATATCGTCTCCTATGAGGACAGGCTGAGAGAGTTGGGGTTGTTCAGTCTGGAGGCCTATAAGAAAGTTGGGGAGGGACTGTTCACAAGGGTGTGTAGCAACAGGACGAGGGGTAATGGTTTTAAACTACAGCAGAGTAGATTTAAATTAGATGTTAGAAAAAGTTCTTTACAATGAGGGTGGTGAAACACTGGCACAGGTTGCCCAGAGAGGTGGTAGAAGCTCCATCCCTGGAGGCATTCAAGCTCAGGCTTGATGGGGCTCTGAGCAACCTGATCTAGTTAAAGATGTCCCTGCTCACTGCACGGGAGTTGGACTAAATGACCTTTACAGGTCCATTCCAGCTGAACATATTCTATAATTCCATGATAAATATGGCCCAACAGTATGTATAGCAAGACTTTTGTTTATGGCACATTTTTTCACAAGGAATGGGCATCAGTTGAAAATTTTATCTGTTATTTTTACATGATAATTTTTATGTGGAGGAAATGCTTTTGTTAAATCCAAATCCATACTTAATGGCTTTTTTTTTTTTTGTTTTGGATTTGGATTATGTGACCAGATTAGTCTGTTTTCTGAATTTGGTCCCATTTAGCTTGAGGGTCAGGGAAACAGGAATGATGTTAAAGCAGTGTGAGCTGGGGTTTGGGAGCCTTTTTATGCTTCTGCAGGTGGTATGAATCTGATTAGAATGGCCTAGATGATTCCAGCATCATGGAAACGTGTTCTGCAGCCTCATTATGATTAGATCTCAGATCTTAAAACCTGTGCATACCAACTCTGGACCAAGACTCAAGCACTACTGCTTCTGCTTAGATTAGAGGGCTCAAAGTGGTTTTAGGGCTGTAAGATGCTTTGGCAGATCTTTGACAGAATAACAATCTAATGCATCATGACCATTTCCAACACTGGATGACTGAGATGCTTCCAGACTGATTTCAAAGCCAAGTAAAGCAGTGTCCCTGAGCGCTGTGAGTTACGTTTTGCATTGGGTAATGCAGTATTAGGAGGCATGTGGCAGGTGTGTCAGAGGATGGAGAAGTATGTCACAGTTTTTGGGGACCCCTTATGCTGTGTCATAACTGTCATGGCTGTTGCTCTGGTGATGTGCAAGCCACAAAGCACTGCAACCTAATCCAGAAAAACCCTCTGCCTTCCTGCGCATTAGACGTTTTCCATGCACCCACAGATTGTGGCCTAAAATCATTTTTTCATGAGAGGAGACAATGCAGAAGACAATCTTTATAGCCAAAAACTGTCAGCAGAGCTACACACCAGAATTTTCCTTTGATGCTTTTTAGGGATTAAAGATTTTCCTCTCTCCAGCACAGATCTGAGGTTCCCAAATAACTGATACCTTCCTGTTAAGTTTACAACAAACAAACGATGTCATGGTTAGGGTGGACTCAGTCTTGCATTCAGGGGCAGGATGACTTGTCGGTCCCAGAGCCCACAGGGCTTGGTACGTAGCTCTTCCACGACTAGACCTGGCTCCTTGGTTACCAAATGATAAAAAGGCAAGTGGAACTTGTGCTTCTAGGTTGAACCATGAGGGTACTGGGCTCTGCCACAGATCCCCCATGTTGCTTTGAGAGGTGCCAGTGTACTTCAAGCTGTTTTTTTTCAGGCAGGGTCCATCCTCCTACCTTCTCATCCCTGGTCATCATCCAGGTCATCTGTTCCTGTGCCACGTTGTGCTGCTCTGCCAGCTGTGCTGATCATTTTGTTCAAATGTTTGCTTGGAAAAAAGGGTCAGTGAAATAAAGGAATTCTTTTTTCTAAAAAAAAAAAAAAGGCAGCAAAAAAAACAAACCAAAAAGCAAGCTCCCCAAAAGAAGGTAGCAACAAAAACTCCTTGAGAGTCGATAATGCTTCTTCTCCCCTGTTGCTTTTTCTGTGCAGATTTTGAGCGTGGTGAGGCAGGGGCTGTCTCTCTCTGGAGCACAGAGAGCCTCTGATCCTGCTGGTGTCCTTGACTCCATGTGTTATAAACAGGAAGGAAAGAGGGAAGATCCCAAGTCTCGTTGACAGAGAGCGTGAAACTATTTTTGCAGGCAGGAATCCTTACCAGACCCAATAGTTTGGAACCTGGATGTGCTTTTGAGAGGTAGCCAACCTTTCCTAGAAATAACCTTTTGCACCCTTGCTGTTGAAATCCCTGTACTGACATCCTAACCCTGCTGGAGTGCAGCCTTTTCATTTCTTGGATGTGCCAGCAAGCTTTTTTTTTTCTTTTTTTTTCTCCCCCCACAGTCAGTCTATTCAGTCCCTCTTAGAACAGGCTGTGCTGCTGGGATGTTTCAGTGCAATTAGATATTAGGTGTCAGGAGCAGATAATGGGCAAACGCGTATCAGGGGAGATGGCACTTAGCTAATCACTGGCTCTCTTTATCTTACAGGCTATTTTAGGGAAAAACAAAAACAACGCAAGAAAGCTCCCACTGTAGCGTCTGTGGTTGAAATTGGCTGCTATTACTTTGGGCTTGTGTTGGCATTTCCATTCTGGTTTCACGTGATGCTTTCCCAGTGGTCTTGTTTTCACAGCTGCCCCATGACCGGGCAGGAGCCGAGCGGCAAACGAATGTAGCTGCAACTTTTGCAAGACCTCATCGTCGGCACATCTGTGTTCTGCTGCATCGCCTTTGTGTTGTCTTGTTTGTTTCCCTTGGCAAACCAAGAACCTAGGTGTGGGGGTGTGTGGGAAAACGATATGAGCTGCTAGGATAATTAGCATCATCTATGAAACTTCCACGTTTTATATGCCTGTTACATCAGAAGCACTTAGGGTTGGAGTTGCATCTTTAAGCATTTTAGTACATTTAAACACTTGATTCTCTGAATTTCCAGCATCTGCCTAAGTTGAAGGGTCTTACATCATCTTTCTGGGATCTGTTTCAGCAGTAGAGAAAAAAAAAGTATGTTGAACAAAACCTAGGATGGCTAACCTTACACAGAGATTATTTTTCAAACATTCTTTGCCTGAAACTAATTACCTCGTACTAATTAGCTCTTTCTAAGTGGTGAGTTGCTGGGGGGGCAGCTGTGGATGTTGTCAGTCAGACTCCAAAGTCTAGCTCCTGGTGAAATGAGAGCCCAGCTGAGCCTCTCCAGCTTACGTGAGGGCTGTTACTCTGAGGACTTGCCCTGGTACCCCAGCTGGTCGAAACAGTGGAGAAAAAAACAGGAGAAGCTGTGTGTGCGTGACAGTTTTGGGAAAACAACTTTAAAGAGGAATCGAAACTCCATCTTCTTCCTTGCTTCTGTCCTATGCACAAAAGAAATCTCACCATGTAACTCCTGAATTGCAGGAATTCCTGGAGTCTCAGCAAACCCTGTCTAATCTCTCCCAGTCCCTCACGTATCGCCTCTGAGTATTTTCAGTGAGTTCCCAGACCTCGTGCTTTCTTGCTCCTGATAACTAGTCATTGCTGGGATTCCAGAACCACTGCATTGCATAGTTTAGCTATCAACAAAAATATAGTGAGATAAAGGGGCTGGTTAATACCAGTGTGTCTGTGGTAATGCAGATGTCAGAGATACTCAACTGGCTTTCCCGGAGAAGTTCTTTAAATGGGTCAAGTTACTTTGGGAAAATAGCATCTAGTGCTCTTGATGGTGTGAACATCCATAAGAACATCAAGCAGACATTTCCTTCTATTGAAGGGTCAGGCAGCCATCAAATATGCCTTTAGCATTTCAGAGTCTTGGCAAAGTAATACCACCTCCTCTGGGACTTTCTGAAGATAGCCTCTTAGGTGCTGAGCATGTTTGGAAAGCTCAGAGTTGCAACTGAAGGTGAAACGCTGGCCTGAATGATGGACAGTGAGTTCTTTAGAGAATTAAACCCGTAAAAAAGTGAAATCTGATAGAGGAGCTGAAGGATTTATTGAAATGACTGAGCAATTGTAGGATCGCAGATGCCAAAGAGGAAAAATAGGGCTATTGGATCTTCCTGCCAGGTCAGTACTGTTCCCCATAGTGTCTAGTCTAGCAACTTGTTCGGTTGTTTCTAGCAATAGTTTCCATCACTTCCCTTCTGAGGCCATTGTATTTCCTGATAGGAAAACTTAGTAACAATGACACCTAACCGCCAGGCTAATTTTTTCTTCCGTCTAATTGCTGGCTAATATTCATTTTAATGGGAAATACATACTGAAACCAGGGAGAAGGGATCCCATGGGGTCCCTTAAATGACATGCCATTGTTCATGGTATGTTCACCAGTGCGTCACTGGAGAGAGTACATCTTGGCATTTATGTGTTCATGTCTGTCCATATCCAGTGGGTGTGATGATTTGGTAGCTGAGATAGTTTATACAGCTTGTTGTGAAGCACGGTGCCCAGCTTGCTTTAGGTTGAGGTCTATGGCCTGGGAAGTTGAATAACGCAGGAGTGTTGGCCTTGGTGTTGAAACTGGTTTCTAGGAACCAGCATGGAGAAAGTCCCTTCTTGACTTTGCTCCTAGCTTGGGCCAATATCTTTAAGCTGTGGTGAGCTCATGAGTGAAATAAGAATTTGTCCCTCCTGATCACCGTCAGAGGGGTACGCTGTCTCTTCACAGCCCAGACAACAACGTGTAAGGCACTACTGCATGTGTCAGAGCAAACATGCTCTTGGCATGTGGTAAGTGCAGGGCACAGTGTGTTCATTAGTTTCTAATGAAAGACATTTGAGCTAAAAGGTTTGCATTTGAAATGTATGCAGAGCCCTGTCGCCCACTGAGCAGCGGTGGCATGATCATGTCCGGGAGTTCATGGCTGCTATGGGCAAGGTCTGGAGAATGATTGGAGCTCCCTGTGCTGATAAAGCTCTGAAGAAACGCCTAAGACAATGATTACACTAGTCCAGGATTTTATACACGGGTCTCTGGTTCAGCATGGGTCTTGTACGTCTTTGTGCTGACTTGGGGAGGGAGAAGCAGGAAAGAAGAGACTGCAGTCACCTCCTCCATTCGTGGGGATGCTACGCTTCACCATTTATGGAGGGGGATTGGCCTCAGCTGTGAAGGCAGCTGCCAGTCTGCCCCTCCTGACCGTTATTTAATGCTTGTTAAACGAACACAACCTTTAGTTTAGGTTCAGCGTTTCACTTGATAGCTCTCTGTGCAGCCACTGGGGCTGGGAAAAGGGAGGGAAGAGGAATCCCAAGAGCAGAAGCAAGACAGAGGAGAATAGTAAGGGAAGGGAAAAAAAAAAACGTAAGGACATTGTTTCTAACAGCACTTAGTGGCCTAGATTTTCCTTTCACAGCTATTTCAAAAGTCTGCTTTATTGCAGATCCATTCAGCTTTTATTGGTATATAGTACACTGTGTAGTAGCAGCCACTGTTGTCTGCTCAGCTCTTAACATGATACTCTGCCAGATGGCAAGAATATAAACCTGCATTTGTACTCTGGGATTGATCAAAGTTTTTTTGCTGTTGTCACCCCTGTAGCATTGTCACAGATGTAAGGCTACTACACGCTGGCTCTCATCCCTGCAACCTTCCTGTGTGTAAATTCAGCACAGTGCCCCTTTTCATAGCAATATAATGCCCACATTCCTTAAATCCCAAGAATAGCCCTGTGCAGGGGAGGATGCACTGCAAGGTTTCACCAGGAGATTTTTAGACAAGGCTTGTGCACGGGCGAGAATAGGGAGTGAAGTTGGCTGGGAGGAGGACAGATCTCCAGTAGATGTAAATCAGCAGCCCAGTTAGTGTGGCTGGCCTGATTTACTCCAGTGGAGAACACAGCTTGGGATCTCAGCAGGAATCCCCCAAAGGAAAAGTGTTTGGGAATGATTAAAAAATAATACTCAAGGCAATGATTGTTCAGTGGTTTTGAGTGAGAAGAAGCCTCGCAGAGAAGAGAAACTGTTTTGGAAGGAGACATGGGACTGTGCATCTATGTGGAGTAAAGAGAAATCCCACCCTGTGTGGGAAGGAGATGCGGGGGGGATGCCACAGGAGTCCTACTCTCTGCAGACAGTTTACACAGGGCAATTCAATTAATCTTTAATTCATCTTTACTTTTCCATCCTTCTCCAGTGTTCAGCAATTCTGATATCAGTTTTCTTGCTAGAGGTGTGTGTGTGCCAACATGCTTCTGCAAAGAGCCCTAGTAGTCTTGAATGGCTGCACCATGGGCTGGACTCGGCTCATTTCCCTGTGGTAGGAGAGATGCGGTGTCCTGATCAACCTCCCTGGTAGCTGTGGGCAGATCACTTACATCACAGGAAAAAAAAATCCAGGGGTATGATCTTTGCTCAGAGGGAAAATGGTCTTTGGTCCAAGGGAAGGAGAGTGTCCTGTGGTCAAAGAGGTTGCATGTCTGCACCAGCCAGAGGGAAGCAGGTGAGGACAGAGCATCATCAACAGCTTTCTTCCTTCTGGCCTCTATGGAAATGACTTGTAACTGAGGAGGGGGGGAGAAGGAAAGTGATGTCTGGAGGTCAGTAGGGAAAATTATGTCCAGAGGTTTGCAGGGCTGCGGAGAGAGGTGGGAAATGAAAGGAGTGGAGAGAATTTAATCACATGCCATTACCCAGTCTGTGGTGGCAGAGGTGTGAGAACACTGCTCTGTCTTGTTACTTTAGATGGTTTATACAAGACTGAACTGCTGTGATCCCATCTCACACTGATGGACCTGGGCCTTGTTGTGTGGCAAGGAGCGGGGGGGTGATCCCCTTCAATGCGTTGCTGTGTGCAAGTCACCTCTGGGAAACTGGTGCTGCTGCTGCACGTTGTTAAAAGGCAAAAGCTGCCAGTTTTGTCCTCCTGACGTTTTACATAACGGACAACTTTCTCTCCTTTTTTCTTTTTTTTTTTTTTTTTCCAAAAAAATCAGTTTGGGTTTTTCTCACTTTGATGGGGAGGAGGGAGCAGAAGCCTGGTTTGGGATGATTTATGGCTCCAGGGGTGGCTAACTTTTTGGCAAACCTTGTAGGAAGAGTCCCCGGAGCATGCCAGCTGTAATCAGCTGAGCTTTCGAGAGATACAGTCAGAGAGATAACATTTTATTTATCCTTGCACAAACGGGCTGATGGAAAATGTGTATGTCCCAGACGGGGGAATTGTCCCTCCTCCCTCTGCCCCCTTGCCCCAGTTCAGGCTCTTCGGGAGCAGCTGGGCTCTCTTACCCCTGCAGTCCCCAACAGCTTCAAATTCACTTCCCTCAGCGCCTTCAAAGGAGGTTTTGATAAATGCATTACACTTTACAGCCAGCCAGGGCTCTAATTGCCGGGAGGATTACGATAAGCTTTTTTCTTGTTGTTTCAAAACAATCTGGAGGACAGCTTGCCCTCCCTGGTGCAGAACCACCCCCCCCCCCTCAGCCTGACGGCAGCTGGGCGGAGAGGAGGCAGCAAGGTGCCGTATTCACCCTGATTATTGCATTAAACTGGGGGTTATTTGGTTATAATCCAACTGAAGCCTTGTGGACCGACACTTGCTGCAGACCTGTTGGTGACCTGCGCTCGACAGGGGACTCGTGCCAAGGCAGCTTCTCTGTCAGCCGCCAAGCGCCCTGGCACCTCTGGGGTCTCAGGAGTCCCAGCACCAGACCTGCCTCGTGGGTCAGCGAAGTGGAAACTCAAGAGGTCTGTCAGTCCCTGGGAGAGATTGCCTCTCTCCAGCCGTGTACTAATTCCACACGCATGGTGTGGGGGTTTTTATTATTTTTTATTTTAATTTCTTATTATTTAAAGGACGCTTTTGCTCCTTGCTGCTAAGTTTAATGAATATGATCTGGTTAAGGAATAATGCAAGGAAAAAAGCAGAGCTGCCTTAAGTTGTGATCTAAAAATAGGGAAACCTACACCATTAAATTGAGAGGATTTAGAAGCATAACCACAAAGCCAAGAAGAGTTTGCCAGGAGCTATCGAGTGACACAGATTTCAACTCCCTGCTTCTTCTAGTTTTCTTCTTTTAAAGGTGAACTGAACAGGCTTAGGTTACCATTTTGCTGCTTTTGACTACAAATAGAGTTCAGGGAGTTCCCGCTGTGACAGTTATCAACAGAGTTTCCTTTGCAGTTTTGATTGATTTTATTTGCAATATATTTTGAACTCTACCATCAGCAGAGAAACTGCTTTGTAAGCCCTGATTTAACCCTTAAATATCACAATGTGGGACTGATGTACCTGAGATTTGTTTCAGGAGAGGAATTCAGGGACTTGTACCCTAGAGGGGAGTAAGACTAGTTTAGTGGCTACTGTTATCATCTGACACTTAACAAACTATGGCTTAAATCTTTGTGAATCAGCAGTCTTCCTGACTGACCTGGGAGAAATCCCTTTTGTCTTTGCCATCACCAGTGTGTGCATGAGTTTCACAGGTGTGAGACAAAGATAATAATTGAGTCATAGAAATACTTTAGGGAGGGACAGTTTGCCTATAACCGCGTTCCTCTGGAGGGATGTGACATCCAGCTGCCTCTGGTGAATGGGTTGGAGATCTGTAGATCTATGCTCTGGTGCCAAAACCATTAGTGATATCCTTTGGTAAGATTTACCCCGTGGACCCTTTTGGAAAGAATTCCACTAGGAAAGTTCCTCTGGGGTGACCTTTTTTAGCATAATGCTGGGTGGTTTCCTACTCAGTGACTGACCAACTCACCCTCCTGATCCTCATCTCCTTGTACTCACTGAAAATTTCCAGTGTGGCTCGGTGAGGTGCTTTTGGACGAGTTCCCCTTCATTTTCATTTCTCTGCATGCGAGACGATGAAGTTTTGTTAAAACTCAGCATCACCCTTTTGCATCTAGAAAATCTGTTTTCATCCCAGTTAGTTGGCATCTTTGATTCAGGAATGTTGCTCTTTACCCAGTTTTCTTGGCTATTTACCTACTTTTGATTTGACAGAGCTACAGAATTTTCTAAAAAGCACTGTGTAGTACTAAAGTTATATTCTTGGGTTTGTACTCACCTCGGATGACACTGTGCTGGTCTCTCTATTGCTGTGTATGAAAAAGAACATCAGACAGCTTGCTGTCAAGGAAGACCTCATTTACCTTTTTTTCTCTAGACCGTATCTTTGAGTCAGCTGGGATCTGCTTCTTCCTTGGATTCCTTGAGTATAAACAGAGGTGTCCAGAAAGCCACGGGCAGCATGACAGATGAACAAGGAAATATTCAGGGAACTTTGAAGGTGATGAAAAGCAAAGTTATTCTAGATAAGCTCTGGAACATACTGCCATGAGATAATACCAGGGCCACGTGCTGGTTGGGATTAAAAAATATGTAGATATGTTGATAATGGGAATATCTGCTCTCATATTACCCAGTTTTTCTTTTTTAAGGGATGTTAATCCTGATGCTGTAAAGGCATATGCTGAGCACTGAAGATACAGTTATTTAAGGAGTGCTTTACTGGTATATAGTGGTATACTATGCAGTCAGTGTCTTCCTAGAGTGAATATAGCTGCTACAAAAAAGCGCACATGGCTAAAGCATCCTCTGAAAACTTACATGGCTGCAGGTTTTCCTGTATATATTGTCTACACCGGAGCCTCCCAAGTGAGCCTGGGATGACTCTTGCACAGGCTCATCGTTACAGTGATAACAAGCTTTTAGGATGGCCCTGTCCAGAACTTTTTACTGTTTACTCCTGGCTTTCTGAAGGCAGAAGTGTATGTTGTCTCATCCAGTGTTGCAGGCTTTCAGAAATAGTGCCTAGATGATAGTGTAGCTGGCAAGGTGTTCAGATCAGGAAGGCTGTAGGTGTGAGGCAGTACCTGCATGTCTGATCCATCAAGGTTCTGAGCTTCAGCAAAGCACTGAGCAGCCTCACATCCATTTACACTTGCTGAGAGTGAGGGAGCTTTGATTATCGTGCCCCTGGCAAACACCTGGAGGGAGGCACGAGTGCAGTATGGCGATTCTGTGCAGGCCCCTGGTCTGGAGACCAGCCCTGAAGTCCAAAGTATGACACAGTCTGGCACCTCTTGTATCAGAGAGGAGCTGCAATGGCTTGTGAAATGCTGCAGTTGCTGGCGAAACCATAATGTGTTGGAATGAACACACCTTTGGCTCTGAAAAGGCTTTTCTAAGCTCCTGTGCTTGCAGCTGTCTGCTGCTGGGTTGATTAACTTGAATCTAGCTAACAGGGAAAGAGATTCTGCTATCTTAAATATAAGCTGCTGCCCTTCTTAACATACTGTATGAGTGAAGCCACTGCTTCATGCGTAGTTGAAGTATATGGGTATTCTCAATGTACTGCAAATGAAGGCGAAACAGAAGAAATAGCAGTGTGGCTTGGCTGAGTATTTTGAAGAGTGCTTCAATCTGGACTGGAAACACTACCTTTGGACAGGTATGTTCTACATGCTTCAAAACCAGATCAGAGATGCCAGAAGAAGACTTTCGATTGATTCAAAGGGAATTACATCTATATTCTGACCTACAGCAATCTCCCAAGAGCTCCTCTAGCTACTTTCTCATTTCAGAACACTCCCATTTGTTTTTAACTCCCCCTCCCTGTCCCCACCTCCCCAGCACTCTAGTTTATTTACCAGATGTTGGGCCAAACTTTTGAAGCAAGGGTAAACAGAGCTAAGGTCAATCTGAGAAACACAGCACCCCGGGAGAGCTGCTGCTTTTCACTGCTCTGATGAATCTATATCTGACTGTGACTGGAATTGGAGGGAATCTGCAAAGACATAGATAGGATTAGTCCCTGAGAGGATAGCAGGGTTTATATATGTAAAAAAAAAAATCACACAGAAGAAAAGTGTGCAACCATAACATGAACTGGATAAAGCTATACCCTTCTCATGTTTCCTCCCTTTGTAGACCTTGAATTTTGTATTCACAGCCATTACCATATGAATCAACGATTAAAAAAAACCAACCCAAGCCCAACATCTTGATAAGAATCCAACTACGCTTTACCAGTCCATCCTATAAGGTAACCAGAGCGAGTTCCTTTCACTCCCGCCATTGTTGGCAACATAGATTATGTTCTTCAAAGACTGTCTGTCTCGTTCAAACACAAGGTCCATATCTTGGCTGAACATTAACGTTACCTGATAGGCCCTATGTCCAGCTCCACCTTGCCCTTCCTGGAGAATTAGTCTTTATAGCAGAGTCACAATACGAGCAGAGGGAATAAAGAGCCTTTGTGCTCCTGCTGGGTCCATCCCCTGAAGCTGATCAGGCACCAGGATTGATTACTAGGCAGGTAAAGACCTGATAACCTACTGAATCTCTGTGAAGACCCCTTTCTGACGACTTTGTCCTCCGATTTGCATTTCAGACCTCCGTCTCATTTTGGAAATGATTTTATCTGTCTTACACTGCAGTGCAGGCTGGAGGAAGTTCACGTGAGAAGAGGCAGCAGGAAGAGCTTTGGCATGAAGGCCACTCTTCTATTACCATAGAAATAGAAATTAAGGTCACAATGTGTTATTTAATGTTCAGCAATAACTAGTTCAACTCCTTTGCTTCACAAGTACTAGGAGTTAGCATTTATTTACCATCCCTTAAATATATCTACAAATATGTAAAATCACATCAAACAACCTGCTAAGGTCGCAAACCAAAGAATTGAAGAAAATGTCCTTTTCTGCCCTAATTCAGTTCATGTGTGCATGTGCCAAATCATAGAATTTCTAATTAGATGTTCTATTTTTTTTTCTCTCATAAAAGTGTAGTTACATGTCCCAAGCATGGGAAAGTATTAGCCCAAACAATTCTGTCTGGCAAAATTATGAACAATTTAAACTTTTGTCTTCATCAACCTGTTGATTCCCACCATAACCACAGATACTCATGGTAGCTTTTATGTATGGAAGTCCCTTATGTAACACCTCAGTTTCTTTTGTTTGGGATAGCAATAGCCCTTGAAGACGTTTTCTATAGAAAGTGCTAGGTAAAAATGCTGTTTCTTTTTTGAAGTGCTGCTTTGTTTTAAAAAGCTGCTTGTTTTATGGAATTCCTGGTAAATAGTGAAGCTGGTTCCATGCCTCTTCTCTCTCTGCACTACTGGTGCATGGTGGCTCCTAGATGTGGGTATGGTTTGTGCAAAAGGTTGTGTAAGTGGGACTGTCCTCCGCGCTATTTGTGTCCACGTCTGCTGGAGGATGCTTGCCAAAACACATGAAATACTCTTAGAAGTTGTCTCCTCTCCCCTCTATTCGGGAAGTGACCCAACAGGCCCCAAAGCTCTTATTGCTGTGTTACAGGAACCGTGAGGAAAGGTGAAGCCTCTCTTGCCTAAATCCAACAATTATAAACAAGCCACTTAGCCAAGACATAAAAGATGGTATAAATGGAAGTATGCCTTCCCTTAGGGTTTTCCATCAGAGGGTCTGTTTTCCTGACATCCAGCCTTGGGGAATAGCCTGCTCTTTTGTGAGCAGTTCCCATGGGAGGTCTGAGGAATTTTGAAGCTGTCAGACTATAATACCCTGGTTTTAGCTTTTTCGAGAAAGCACACTGTTTTCCAGAGAGCGAAGCCAGCCTGCTGGTTTAAAGCTGCTACATTTCACCAAAAGAATGCTGATTATTTCACAGTCATGCGAGCGCCTGACCTGTAAAACGTGTGGGCAGTCTGTCGACTTCTTTTTTTTTTTTTTTCCTGTTTTTTCACCAATTTGGCTTCTTAATACAATGCCTGAAGATCTTTTGAAAGGGCCAGAAAAATCTGCTGACGGCTCACGCAGCTGATTTGACCCAGAGCGCCTGCTTGGCTGAGCAGAAAGATGACACTGCAGCAAAAATGTTACTTTAAGGGAAAAGAAAACACGCGCAATGCTCCTGCCATTGTTCACAGCCTCTGTTCTGGTGCCAAGCTCTGCACTTAGGAAAACACAGAGGTACCAGGTTTTAACCTTTCGCCTGCTTCCCGCAGGTGTTATCTTTTGCTCTGAATAGGCAGGATGAGGTCCACAAATCGCACTCAGACAGCCCCGCTGGCTACGAAAAAGACAACTTTTAGTGGTTATTGTAGGGAGGAGCATAGCAAGATTTTCAGCAAAAAGAGTAATTTGCTTCGTTTTGTTCTTTCTAGTGTTTCAATGTAATAGTGAGTGAAGCCACTGGCGCCTTCTCTCACAGTGCTGCAAAATTAGGGAGGTGGTTCAGCACAGGGATATCCAGCCTATGGTGAATAGGTACCAAGAAGTAGGCGGGTCTCTCTGGTTTTGTGATTTAGCTGTATTTTATAATCGACAGAGGAGTAAAAAAAAAATCCAAAATGGCTTTGGTGAGGCTCCTGTTTAAATAGTTATTGTTTTGAGTGAAAATGGTTTGTGGAAGGAGAGCAAAGCGCTCTGACTTCAAAGCTTGTAATTTTAAAGAAATCTGATGGTGAGTGGTCACGCATACCTGAACGTCACTCCTTCTGCAGCAAAGCCAAAAGTGCTGGCAAGCAGCCTGGTCATGTTCCCATTAAAGTCAGGATGAGAGATCCTCAGCTGGTGTAAATCGTGATAGCTGTGTGTTAAGTTGGAGATTATTATTTTTTTTTAAACTTGTTGACATTAAACTTCAAGACATCGAGGTAGTGGAGTGTCTCCAAAGAAGGGCAACGAAGCTGGCGAAGGGACTTGAGAACAAGTCTTATGAGGAGAAGCTGATGGAACTGGGGTTGTTCAGCCTGGAGAAAAGGAGGCTGAGGGGAGACCTTCTCATTCTCTACAACTACCTGAAAGGAGGTTGTAGTGAGGTGGGGGCTCATCTCTTCTCCTCAGTAACAAGTGATAGGACAAGAGGAAATGGCCAGGGGGGGTTTAAGTTGGATATGAGAAAAAATTTCTTCGCTGAAAGGGTTGTTAAACATTGGAACAGGCTGCCCAGGGAAGTGGTTGAGTCACCAGCCCTGGAGGTATTTAAGAGTCATGTAGATGTGATGCTTAGGGACATGGTTTAGTGGTGGACCTGGCATTGCTCGGTTAACAGTTGAATTTGATGATCTTAAGGGTTGGCTTTTTTTCCAACCTAAACAATTTCATAATTCTATGACTGCTCTGGGGTCTGGATTGAGCCCCTTAAGAGCCTGTGGGAGTGTCTTAAAATCTTCTGATCCTGTTGTTTGTTTAAATCTCAGAAAAATCCTTTGAGCCCAAGAAAATTTGGTACAAGTAGGAACAAGACTTGCTGTATTTTTTCAGTTTTGCAGCTTGCCTTGCCATCCTGTTGCACTTAACAGGGCATTCATATTTCCTGAGGTGGACTGTTTGTGCCTCTCATATCTACTGCAAGGAATTGAAACTGTTCATTTAGACCTGCTGAATGGTCATTGTTTTGAAAACCTACCACGCCGTGTTCCTGTAGCTCAGCTAGGTGCTTGTCCTACACTTCTGGGACAAAGTGGTCGGAGTTCAGCAATGTGTTTCCCTGTAAAATCTGAGCAGTCTTGGTGTTCATCTTGAAATATGCGGGACACAAACTATTTTTCTCCCCAGTAGATACACACACAAGATAACAGGCATGGACTCTCCCACCCTGCAGATCAGGTATCGTGCAAGGATGATGCATTTTGCAGCAGTGATGACACATGGATGCCTCTAAGTATTTAGAGGGTGCCTGGAAGGCAGACGGATTATCTCAGAAGCATCTCAAACTAATCCTGCTCAAGAAAACCAGTTTTACTTAGCCTCTTAATCTACCTGCTGAAACCAGGGTGGATTTGGTGTGCCTTGTTTTGGGAAGAGGTAAGATGACTTGCAAACTGGCAGTTCAAGTCTGGAGGTTGCTTGTCTGTCTTTAGATAGGGAAAAATTGGAACACATTTAATATTTGTTGACCACTTTTTCAGTGTGTTTGTGAATATCCTCCTGCACACTTGGAAGTGACAGGTGCTGACGAAAATCCACTGCTACAAGCACTGACTGGTACTTTTGTCTGTGAGGGAACTATATTGTTGTGCACTGGTCATGCTTTGTGAGAAGTTTGAAATGATTCAGACTTCTTGGCTTCTGTTTTGAGCACAGTGTCAGAAGTGTTAGAAGTGATGTGCACAAAACTGGGAAGATGTTACAGGAGGAGGCTGTGATTACAGCTGTCCAAAGGATGGCAGAACTATCTTGTGTTGCTTTTTAGAGATGAAAAAAACCCTACTGTTCTGCACTGGAACAAACTCAAGATGTTTCACTTCTTTTTTTCCCCACAAGATGGAATGTCAACAAAATGTCCCTTTTTGGACTGGAAATCTTGAGCTTTTCCATTCCTCCCAGCCACTGTATGCGTTTTCCAAAACATGCTGTTACTTATCCTTACTTCTTCAAGATCAACTACATGTGGCCATCCTGGCAGCAGGAGGGTCAGTTACGTTGCCTAGATCCCACTGAACTATCTGATGACAGCGATGCCTTCCCAAGTGAAACTGCAGCCCAGTTTTTGCCCCAATTCTCCTTGTTTGTGGATGAACCCATTAACCGTCACTTAACCCCCCAATCTGCAAATCATACTTTAAGTAAACATCAAGCTATTTCCCCCCCCACCACCACTGAAATAAATCTTCTAGGCATGCTAGCTGGCTCATTCAGGGTTGTTGTTTTTGTCGTTGCTGGGTTTGTCAGGTCACGCTAACCTGACCATAGATGTATATTTTAGTTGAAGGAAACATGGGGCTGATTCTTCAGCAAGGTTCATGGCTGAGTTACAGTTGCTTAGCTACACCAATTTACTTTAAATGAGCATCTGTGACTTTTTTTAAAGTGATCTGGTCCCGAAGGAAACAGTTTTGTGGACACGGGCTGTCAGACAAACCTGGACCAACTTGTTGGGGAGGGAGGAATGGAAAAGCAAAGGAGATGAGAAAAGAAACCCATAACCTGCAGTCTCACAGGGCTCTCTGGTAATGATGTTACCTCGGACTGTTCTGGTGCTTTCCCTTGGTGAAAACCTAACAAAAACTAAAAAAAAAAAAACTAAAAAAAAATAAAATCACTACCTCCATGATACAGATGGGGAAATAAGGCAAAGAAAGATGAAAGGATTTTGGCCTATTCATCCCACCAGGAAAACAACAACATCCAGGTCAGCCAAGTCCCAGCCTTTACACTTCAGTCCTTAGGCCACGGCTTTGTAAGTACCTTGCACCTGTGTAAATAGGGAGGCAGGTGCACAACCCCAGTGTGTGAAGACACAGAGAGCAGCCTCCTGTGGTACCTGTCCTCTGGGGAGACGTCTACACTAAGGGATGTCATCAGAGGGTAGTCAAGCAGTGTAAGGGTATCCTTCCTCAACTCTGCTGCCTGCCCCAGACAGTTAGGGCTTGTGTTCTTCCAGAGGAGAAGGCATTGCTCTTGCAGTGTGAAAGCCCGTAGTCAGCACGAGAGATTTCATGCTCTGATTCTTGAAATCCAATATGAAGCAGTTGCCTTCTCTCCATCCCACAGGCTCATTACACAGCTCTGTGTGTGGCCTTTCCCCATAATTAACCTGAGGGGGTTACTTTCCTTTTCTAATTTGTAGGAAGTGGCTCCTGACATCTGTTGCAGCCCCAAGGCTCCTTCCTGCAAACCTGTAGCTGTTTTTCATCGAAAGAAAGCAACACAAAGAGGTGTAACGATTAACCGACTTGAGTCCTGGCTTTGAAAGATAGTATCTTCCAATTGCTCAATAAAAACCTACTGAGAGCAGGGGAGGGTGAATATAAATTTTTAGAAGGAACCATGACTAAAACCTCATGACTAAATGTCTTCGTTTCTCTTCTTGTTAACACGTCAGGGAAAAACAAACAAAAACAACCAACCAACCTGGGTAGAGTTTGACTGCGTTTTGCTTGATTTATTCTCTTTCTTTCATGGTATATAGTAGCCCTCTTCCTCTCTCATCCTTTCTCATTTACAGATTTGCATTTAGCTGTTTTATTTTACTTTAACTGAACCTTGGTGCTGCAGGGAGCTCCCCTACAAAAAAAAAACAAAAAAAACCTGCAGAATTTGATTCTAAAACTTAACCTTTTGGAAGGAAGAAACATCTTTCCTAGACTTGAAAGTCAAAAGGGATAATTTGTTTTCTCTTTTCATAAAAAGGCTTTTCATTTTTTCCGTTGTATTTTGGAGTTAGATGTTTTGGCAAGGAAAAATCCCCAAAGAGAGAGAAAGGTGCACCAACCTGTTCTATGGGACGTAAATCGCTAGGGCAGGTGGGAAGCTGGTTCTCACTAGACTATCTAGTTTGGTGTCACACTCTCCCGATCTCACTTCTTTGGAGCTCTTTATTACTTTAAAATTAGTATTCCCCAGGCCAGAAAGAGAGGAAAGCTGCAGAGGTGCGTCTGTATGTGCATGGGAACTATGAGAAAATTTGTAAGTCTTGTTCTCACTGATATATTACAGGGCTTGAACTGAGATTTTTGTGTTCTAGGCTGTGGCTGTTCTGGGAAACACAAATTTCCATCCTAGACCTAAAATGTTTTTTACAGCAGATCAGTTTTGATATACTTTCACTCCGAGTTTGCACTTTCCCTCAAATTGCCATCTCTTCTGACTGAAATGCAGGCAGCTGGAAAATCGTGCTGTAATCTCATCTGTCCTCCTGCATAACGTGCTTCGCAAAGTCTCACACGGTAATTTCTGCCTTGTTTCTGTTGGGCACAGAATGTAAGTTGTGTATAGATAAAAAACCTTTTAGAAAGCTGTCTACTTTGTGTTTGCAGCAGGCAGTCGTAGCATGAGTCGGGCAGCTTTGACCTCTGCCAAGGCTTGTGATACCTTAACGGCAGCCGTGTATGTGTGTACCGAGGTAACGACGACTGAATGAAAAACTCTTTGAAGTTCCTGGCTGGCTGAGGAGCAAAAGTCCCTTCGTCTTTCAGCACTAGGCGTGCTTGCCAGGCCATCCAGCACTACTGAAAATCCCCTTCCCTGTTCCTGATTGTGACCGTAATGAAGATGACTGATAATCAAAGTGCCGTTTGTCTCCTGCTCTATGCTAACAGTGCAAGTAACCTGGTTGGTCCTGCTGAGATTCGTACCCGTGTCAGGACTTTTTAGGTTTGTGATTTTATTGGGGACTTTTATGAGAAAGGGATCCCTTCCTTCATGAACGGAACTGCTGTCGTGTGAGGGCTTGCAGATGACTGATGCCAGAAATTTTGAGTTTTGTGGAGCACAGCTTGGTCAAATTGTGACCCTTCCTCTGGAGTAGTTTCACATCCAAGAACAGAGACTTTGCTGAGCAGACTGCAATATCTCCTGCAAAATCCAAAGGCTGGTATGATGAACCTAGGCTTAAAACTTCGTTGTCTCAGTCGTTGTCTCAGTCGTTGGCTGGTTGAGGTGAACCCTGTCCTGCCACTGCCAGTGCATCGGGCTGTCCTCTTCGGAAGAGGTCTGTGCCCCCACCCTACTCCCTGTGCATTGGGGTAATAGCAGTAATGTCACCGTGTGGCTCTCGGGTCCCCGTGAATAAAGACTCTTCCTGTACCCAGGGTAGAATACATGGCAGGGAAAAAACATTTCTCTGCATAACACTGCACAATTCCAAGGGTCCTTTTGGTTTTAACACTGGACATTTGAGAGAGCTACTTGGCAAAGAGCTGAATGGTCCCATGAGCTGTGCAAAGGAGAAACAAACATACGAGGCAGAAAATACATGGCTCAGTTAATCTCAAGCACCGATATAGGTTGAACAGTGACTGGCTTGAGAGCAGCCCTGAAGACAGGGACTTGGGGGTACTGGTGGACAAGAGGCTCAACATGAGCCATCAGTGCACTTGCAGCCCAGAAAGCCAGCCATGTCCTGTGCTGCATCAAGAGATGCGTGGCCAGCAGGTCGAGGGAGGTGATTGTCCCCCTCTACTCCACTCTCGTGAGACCCCATCTGGAGTTCTGCGTCCAGTTCTGGAGCCCCTTCTACAAGAAAGATCTGGACGTGCTGGAGTGTGTCCAGAGAAGGGCCATGAGGATGCTCAGAGGGCTGGAGCACCTCTCCTATGAAGACAGACTGAGAGAGTTGGGGCTGTTCAGTTTGCAGAAAAAATGGCTTCGAGGAGACCTTATTGTGGCCTTCCAGTGTCTTAAGGGGGCTACAAAAAAGCTGGTGAGGGGCTTGTTAGGATGTCTGGTAGTGGTAGGACTAGAGGGAATGGATTGAAGCTGGAGATGGGTCAATTCAGACTGGACGTTAGGAAGAAGTTCTTCACCATGAAGGTAGTGAGACCCTGGCACAGGTTGCCCAGAGAGGGGGTGGAAGCCCAATCCCTGGAAGTTTTTAAGGCCAGGCTGGATGGGGCTCTGGGCAGCCTGATCTAGTGGGGGATGTCCCTGCTCATGGCAGGGGGTTGGAACTAGATGATCTTTAGGGTCACTTCCAACCCTGACAATTCTATGATTCTATGACGATATGTGAATACTGTGTAGAGGGCTGCAGCAAGACCAGGCTGTGTGGCTGCAGAGTTGAGGGCTCTGTTCAAAGAGAAGGTGGCTTTTTGTGTGGCGTGGTGATACAGGGGTGGAACAAACATATAAGGTCCTGGTTGAAAACTGGTGGGCAATGCGAGGTGCTGAGCTGACTCTTCTGGAGAGCGGTAGCAATGCACACAGCACTTGGAGCCACGGGAGCCTGGGCTCTGCAGGTACGTGCGTGAAAAAGCTCAGAGAGGAGGGTGAATCGCTGCTACACTGCTCAGCACGTGTCTTACTTTGCTTTGTAACCATCAGAAAACTGTTCCGTGTGTTCCTCCAGAAATGCCACTTGCTTATAGTTTGGGAGGAGAGGGTAGGGATGGCAGGGTCAGGGGACAGTAGAAGTGTAGCTGACGTGTTGTGTGCAAGTGAACTGTGACAGTTTCAACCACTAAAGGCCTGATCTCCCCAAATGCCCATTTGTTGATGTCAGATTTGCGCTGCAGGGGCTGTGTGAGTATAGCTGGCCTTTTGCTAGAGGAGCTGTACTTGGAGGTCTGCCGAGGAGCTACTTAGAAACATTGTTCTTCTTACATTAGCATTAATACAAAATGCCCCTTCCAGAGCTTGCCCATACTATGTGTTAGATATCACACTGACATTGCCCATCTCATTCAATCTCTGATTACTCTACAGGTGCTAGAATAACCTCATGATGCTGTGGTGAGACAGAGATTTAGATACAGATCTACTTTATAGGGATGATATAACATTAAGAAACTAGGGCCCAAGCCTTCAAACTCATGTGTTTAACAATAAATGCCTAAATCCGCTTTGACACTGCTAATGTGTCACCTTGTCTTGATCCATGAAGGTTGTTAAACTCTTGTAATTCTGTTAGTTTGATGCCAGTTCAACAGGCAGGCATCCCCTGGTACATGCTGAGGACCATCCCCTCCACAAAAAAGACAGAGGGTCAAAATTGTTATAGAAAACCTCTGATTTCACCCGAGTCAAGTTCTGCAGCAGACAATAAAAATGTAATGTTGCCCTTCCCAGAACAATGATTCAGCCCCCAATACTCAAGAGGATGTTGTAAGGTATTTTAAAATTGCCATTTGTGCGCTTGTTACTTGTTTTCTGGCTGAGGGTTCAAATTCTCAAGCTTTCCACAAGCTTGTCACCACAACAGCTAAAAAATTCCTTAAAGTTCATCCGTTTGTGTTATTCCGTGATTCCAGAAGATGAGACTTCACAAAACTTGCTAAATATAATTAACTAAAGATGAAAAGAGCACTGTTGGTATCTCAGAGAGTTTTATGTAAGCCGTAATATTTACAAGCCCGTCTCTGCTCTGAGAGATGATGGGCTACAAGTGGCACCTTCTTGTTCAGTTGACTTTTTTCAGGAATTTTGTAAAGTCAGCACAGCCGAGGGAGGGTGAGGTCACTCCTCACCCGCCTTGTGCCTCATCAGCATGTAAGCACTGATTGCAGATTTTTGTTTAATTGGGTGAGAAGGTTTGGAGAGAACCAGCTGTTACTCTCCTCCCCAGAGAAGCTTTTGGGTTGACATAACCCAGCAGCAGGGAAAGCAGATAGACGTGGGAGGGAGGTGGTGAGGGAGAGCAGACGTTGGGTCTCACGCCTCCCCAGACTGAATTGCATGTCTGTCACTATCAGGTCTTGAGGCGGCCGGCTCCGAAGGCAGTTGACATAGGTTAAGCTCTACAAGAGCGGCGGAAGTACCGCGGCAGCGCACGTCACAGCGGGGATGATGTGACAGCCGCCCCGTTTGAGTGAGTTCGGTCTCATGGGGGCTGTTTTCTTGCCCCTTCTTGCACTCGTGTCGCACCCCTCAGTGCTCGCCGGTGGTAGTGAATGGACCTTTATTGTCCTGAAATCAAAGTGTGGCTGTACAGTAACCACAAAGCTCGGCCCTGGTGAAGCCCTCAGTGGTTAGTAATGAAATTCAGGGAATTCCAGCACAAGTGCTTCTTCATCTCCCTCTGCTTTTATCCAAATGACCATTTTGCAGAGGAATGGAAGATCTTGAAGGCCATGCCAGATAGCTTGCTGTGCAGGGCAGCCTCCCAGATGCTTGCAGAGAATAGATTACTTTGCAAGTGTTTCACTTCCCCTGGCAGGGAATTGAGAGATAGGGACACACCAGAGGGAAGAGGTGCCACTACCGAAGTGTTCGTCCGTCACTGTACGTGACTGAGATGATAAGCTGCATCTGGCACGAGGTGTCGTTGCGTTTCTTCCTCGCTCGCTGACGTGGGGAGCTAGTGTGCTGCCCTGCGCTACGGCTCACTGGCTCCGTGCGTGAAAGAATTCAATTCATTTCATCTTTCATTGCCATTGCCATGTAGGGGAGGGGGTTACTTTTGCTTTCTAAAGCCCGATGTGCATGAAATCTTATGTATTCTGTATTTAAGAAGAGTAGCTAGTGGCTGTGCCAATACACAGCTGCAGAAGCACCATGGAATAGTGTAACAGCCATGAACTGCTGAGAGACATGGAAATTCAGGATGTGCCTCTATGACCATTGGGTCTAGCTGAGAATTTCTGGATGAAATGTTTTTAGGGTGCAAGTTGCTAGCTCATCCTAACTGAAATTTGGAGGAAAGGATTGATTTTTGGTAATTTCATCAGGTTCATTAAAAAAAATATCCAACACTCTGCTATTATCATCTGTTTCACAACAGTACCTGGGGGACTTTATCTTGGATCAGGACAGACTAACTGTACAAATAAAGAATGGTAGGAATAAAATTGTCTCTCGCCCAGGGAGGTTGTGATTGCATTTACTTTCTTCAAACGAAAAGCAATATTTTCTGATTTTGAATAATTTGGATTTGATCTGTGGCTTAGGTTACTTTTTACCAAAAAAGCTTGAAAAGATTAAAAATGAATAGCAACTGCCAGGGCTGAAATGAAACACTCCCAAACTGCTGATATAACATTTGACCAGACAGGAAAATGTTCTTAGATTAATATTTTGAGAAAATGCTGAGGGTCTTACTTTTCATTATTATTTGTTACCCCTTTTTGGAATAGAATTTTCCTTTTGAAATTTCAGAAAAATCTCCAAGGGCTGGAAAATCATTTCCCTCTCACTTTCCTCACGGCTGCTGCAATTAGACTATTGTTAACAGGGGTCTGTCAGGGTGTGGGAGTTTGTCCCAGTGTTTTTTCTATCTCCATTCTAAACAGGGTTAGATGATCCAGTACTAAAAACAGCTGAGTCCAGTCTTGCATTACAGCACTGCTGTTGCTGCTACTGGCTGAACAGCACTTTTTTTGTGACTTATGAGGCCAGTTTTTGCAGTGCAGACAAGGCCATAATTATTCTCTGAGTGCTGGGTGGGTGATGTCATGCTGTTGCAGCAAGTGGGCTCTGCATGTGGTAAAATAGCCGTGCGTTTCAAGATGCAGAGAGAGTGAGCCCTCACGGCTGTGGAGTAGCATCATATGTTTCATTAACACACTGCAATCACAATTCTGCTTTCATGAAGGATGTGGCAGTACATGCACGTGTGGTTTTTTGTATGTGGGGTGGTGTCTTCTGCTCCGCAGCGCCGTGTGATAAAATGCATGTGTTTTCCGTCTAAGTTGTATGTGCAGACACGTCTGTGTTTATGTGTGCTCTTCATGTGTGCATGTGTATATGTATGCAGAGGAACCAATTTTAAGTTCCTATGATTTCTAAAAATCTTTCTTTTTGGTTCAAAAATATAGATTTTAAATAAATTTTCATGCCTTCAGTCATTCATTGCATTATGTAAGTATCCCCTTTCCACCTTGCCTCCATTCCCAGCAACAGTCATCATTTTCTTCCATAGCAGGGACAGCTTGCTGGGCAGTCTCAGTGTCAGAGTTTAGCAGGAGCACTCAGGCTGTGCAGGCAGCAGCCTTGTTGTTGCTGTGTGGGTCTATCAGCAAAGGTGTATCGGCACCAGCAACAGCCAGAGCACAGTGGGAATCCTAAAGATACTGGAAGGTTGAGAGAGAATATATGCTTTCTTGCCAGGCTTGGTTTTTCACCTTGGACACCAGCCAGAGGTTCTCCAAGGCCAACATTTTGGTTGCTAATCTGTGCACAAGCCCTTGCCACCGTACCTTCGCAGGTGTCGTGTCTCATTGCCCAGATTAAAGCTCACAGATGCGTGATTTTGTGGGCTATGTAGAGCCCTGCGCTGCAGTTCGATGACTGACGTTGCAAATGTTCACCATCCACAAGGTTTTGGAACTGGGTGGGTTCCAAACATCCCAGGCTTGCAGGATGACACAGGCTTACTCATTACAAACAACGTGTTCACACAGAAACAGGGGAGCAGAGTCAGTTCTGTATGAAAACCTCAGTCCCTGTGGGTTATGTGGCCTGCTTCGCCTTCAGGTTGCTGCACAGGGTTTCTTCCAGCTCAACCTGCTGACCATTAGCTCCATCTGGCTTTTGCTCAGAAGTGAAAATAGGTTTCTTGTCCCAAAACAGCAGCCAAGCTCACAGCTCAGTCCAACACACCTCCCAAATCCCCCCATGGGAGCTGGCACAACAGGCACGCACTGTCCATGACTCTTTAACTATGATAAAGCCTTCCTCTGCACTGTTGAATGGGTCTGGAGCTGGACAGGGCTCACCTCTCTGCATCCTCCTCCTCTGTCCTGTGAGGACAGGTTCCCTGTCACGGCAGGGAAACGCTCAATCTGCGTATAGATGCACTTTCTTCCCTGCTGTCAGTGACAGGAGTTCTGCGAGTACTGAACCCTCCTAAAAGACATACGAATAAGAGGATAGGCTTAGCTCGTGGCAGTTTGTAGAGCCACTGGAAGTTTTCTCCTTTATATAGCATGCAGCTTCATCCTTCCTCGTTGCTCCTTTCTTAAGACTGAGTATTTTCCTTTTGCTCTTTCCCATTTCTTTCCCCTCCAGGGAAAAAAATAGTGCTGTTGCTGGAGGCTATAGGGCCACAGAGTCAGCCCCTTCCTCCTGCTGGTACACGATGATCTGTCTGAGGGGTTTCATTTAAATCACGTTTAAATCACAGAAGATTAGGTGTGTGAACAACTGCTCACTAGTGAAAAAAAGGTTCGTAGTCCAGTCCTGGGGAAAAAAAAAAAAAGAAAAAGAAAACAAAGCAGCTTTATATTTAAAAGTCACCCCAGATAAATCCTTTTCACTTGTAAAATTTCTTCTCCTGGGACATCTCTCTGCAATAGCTGTCCTCTTCCTTTAAGTGGTTACATATTGAGAATATGATATCCTGCCA
The DNA here is from genome assembly GCA_020746105.1 of Trogon surrucura. Classification (NCBI taxonomy): domain Eukaryota; kingdom Metazoa; phylum Chordata; class Aves; order Trogoniformes; family Trogonidae; genus Trogon; species Trogon surrucura. The sequence goes on along the minus strand of CM036620.1, from coordinate 75,211,933 downwards.
GAAGAGCCTTGATTGCTCTACCTTGGGCTAAATGAACTGAAAAAAGGAAGAAGCTTTATAAGATTGGTGCTTTCTGCTAATTGTTCTGCAGAGAGGCTTTTGCTAGCTCTCGTCTTGGTGTCAGGTAAAAGACACTGACTGCACAGTTGGATTTCGTTCACACTTCTTTACTTTGGCAACGTTTGCAGTAATAATGTAAGGACTGCTTCTCCTCACCATCCCTGCAGATATTTAAAAAATGTATAGATGTGATGCTTAGGGTCATGGTTTAGTGGTGGACCTGGCAGTTTAGGTTTGGACTCCTTGATGTTAAAGGTCTTTTCCAATGTAAATGATTCTGTGATTCTCTTCAGACGTGTCTGTGATTCAGAAGAAGGACCACTGACGTTTTCAGAGAACAGGTGTAAATCTTGCAGGCAAAAAAAGGATAAATTAGTTAAATACAGAGTTTTGCATTGATTTGACTTACGGACGTGGCTACGTCAGCACATCCATTGGCTGAACTCTTCATGCTGAGGTAGTCCCAGTCCTTGCTGTGACTCCTAGAGTTGCAGCTGACATTTGGTGCATGTGTATGTGACTTTGTGGCACGTTGCTGTGTCCCTAGCTTCTCAAAATGATGGATTTTCCATGTTTCACCATGATCTGCCATGCTGCTGCTCCACAAGCCAGCAGTTTCCTTTTCCTTCTTCCATGGAAGCCTCTTACTGGATATTTTTTTGGTCACCTATTAAGAGAATATTCGAAAACCCTGAGGCTTGCTGACCTCCCCATACATAGCCAAGGTTTCTCAAGAGTGAGCATGTCCTGGAGAAGGGAAGCATTGCCTGGTCATCACAGTAGAGCACTGGGGGTCAAAACTGGATTCCTGATGCTGCTGCCACAGACTTGCAGGGCAGCCTTGGGCAAGTCACTTGCTCTTTCCATACTGTGCTGTATGACATTTGCAATGTATCATAGAATCATTAAGGTTGGAAAAGATCTCTAAGATCATCTAGTCCAACCATCTACCCAACTCTACCATGACCACGAAACCATGTCCTGAAGAGCCACGTCTACACTTCCAGGGATGGCAACTCCATGACTTCCCTGGGCAGCCCGTTCCAGTGCCTCACCATGTAGCTAATGTAAAATAGAGTAGAGGTGTCATAGAGTCATAGAATTGTAGAATCATATCAGCTGGAAGAGACCTAGAAGGTCAAGTCCAGCCTTTGTCCCAGCCTTATCAACCTACCAAATGATTCCTCCCAACGCAACATCCACCTGTCTCTTAAACACCTCCAGGGACGGTGACTCAACCACCTCCCTGGGCAGCCTGTTCCAATGGCTGACAACCCTCTCAGTATAGAAATTCTTCCTAATGTCTAACCTGAACCTCCCCTGGCGCAATTTAAATCCATTTCTCCTCGTCCTATCACTCTCCACTAGGGAGAACAAACCAACCCCCACCTCACTACAACCTCCCTTCAGGTAGTCAGCAGGGATCCTGGCAGCAGTCGATGTGACCCCTTGTGTGATGCAGGACACAATATTTTCTTATCCATGAAGTGCATGAGACTGCCAGTCAAAGCATTTTGAAGCCTTTAATTCATAAAGTATCCCGTGTCATCCTTACAGTAACAAACAACTATGCAAAGCATTACTAGTCCTGATTCTTGAGTTTCAGAAGGGAATAGTGAGCAAAAGCATCTTCTGGAGTATTTTTCATGTGCCAATGAAGTGGGCAGAATAAAACTGTTACCTTCAAGATGGCTTATCGCTTTCTGCTCTAAATTCTGAGTTTTGGATAGTTTAAACTGAAACTTTTTTATTGCTTTACCTTAACGTTTATATTTAAAACACTGGAGTGCTATACCTTCTCTGTGCTGGACATGCTCCAGTCTAAACAATCTCCATTCTGCTTGTGTAAATTCCTTTCTATAGTTTCAGCTGAATGCAAAATTCTTTTCTGCTCCTCTCTGTGACTTGCCATGTGCTGTTCCTCGGGGCTGCGGGACAGCTCGTGTGTTCCTCCCTGGAAATGGCAGCATCTCGGTAGTGTGTGAAGCGGGGTCTGCGTAATCCTTCGGGATCTTTCAGGATAAAAAGCTCCTCTGTAAATACTATATCATTTTCATTGTCAGTCTGGATTCAGGAGTGAAATGATCCCACTTAGTTAAAGCAGGATGAAGTGTCTATTTTCATATTTGTTTAATTGAACCACTCAGCGTGTCCGATAGTAATGGCTTTATTTGAAGCATGTGGTTCTTATGAGCTGTTAAGATACCAATAGCATTTGCATTAGTCTTTCTGCCAAGAAAGCCAGGTCAATTCTTCTGGAAAATTAAAAAAAAACCTAAGGCAAACTTTATTTTAACAGTGTCTTGAGTTTCACTTTAGGTTCCATAAATATTTGTCAGTGTTCCTTTTGTAAGACCCATGCGAGCCCTTGGCAAGACATGAGGTCTATCTCCAGAACACGGAATATAAATAAATTCCCCAGACCATGCTGGAGAACTAGAGGTAACTTTAGCCTATGTGAGAGACCTGAGATGAAGCAAAGAGTTGATCGTGATTCTAGAATTTCTGTTTGTATAGAAGAGAGAGAATGGGAGGAAAAAAGGGAAAACACAGAGAGAAGAAAATATGAACGTTAGTAGAAGGTATGTGGGAGCCCACACCATCCTGTGCAGAAAGGTGGGAGCCGTTTACCAAGGCAATGACAGAAATGTGACTTCTGCTTGGATTCCAGTTGCTGTCTGCTCCTAATGCTTCCAGAAAAGCTAACAGTATCTTCTCATGCCCTAGAGGATAAGGGAGGAAATTTCACAATCTTGATGAGGACTGGTAATGCCATCTACTCTAGAGGATTGGGCCAAAAAAGAACTGTGGAGCCACTCTATGTGCCCCCTTCCCCCAGTTTCCTCTGAATATCTTTGATACTCCTCTGAACCTGGTTCACTTCTGTGGTTTTCAGAGCTATATCTAAATAGAAAAAAAAAAAGTCCATGATGATTTCAAAGACTTGCCTATAGTTAAGTACTTAACCAGAGGTTTAGGATATAGGGCTTTTGATTTAAGAGCAAGCCCGGTTCTGTGCAGTTGAGGGGGGAAATAGCTGAAATTTTATCCTACCCCTGACCACAGATTGAGATTACCAAAGCAGCACAAAAGCAGGGAGTCCGAATGAAGGAGGTGTATTGAAGGAAGTGGGACTTTGGCTTCTAGCAATGCACTCTGGTTGCTGGATCAACTCCAATAAAAATTTAAATTCAGACGAGCTGAATGCCTTATTTGTCTGGTTAAGGGGGAGGAAGGTGGGGATGGGTGAAGTTTTTCCGCTACCTCTGAACGTTAAAATAATGCTAGTAGGATGTGAAAAGTATGTATTCCTGAAGAATGTACTATTGTAGTATCAGAGAGTTAGCAGCTGGGTTTTTTTTTCTTCTTTATGTGTATAAACTGAGAAATTACAAAGCATGGATAGAGATAGGAGAGGGGTTTACTGAAGAAGAACCATTTTTATAGTGAGATGGGAGCCTACCTGTCCACAGATTTAGAATTTCCAACTAAATGCTGGACAACTTTGATCTCTCCTTTAAATTAATGGGAACTGAATGTTGCTCACAAGATCAGACTGTCTCTTTGCATGCGTAAATTCCAGCAGTGATCCATGATCTCTGTGCCAGTCCTCAGTTGTCTGCAGGTACTAAGAGAAAAGTATAAAAGAACTGTTAACCCCGTTTCCTGCTTTCACAGACAGCTGTCTGGGGCTCTGTAGCAGTTGATACTCCATAGCTTTCTATTCCTGCCACACTGTTCCTACGTATGGTTTTGGAAACAGTGACTGAGGTTTGCTAGCCATTCCTTAATCTGACTGCTATGGACATTAAGGAAAAAAAATCAGGTAACAACCTCCATCTGCCAAACCACTTCTGGTTTTGTGACTGGGCTTAAGACACAGTGAGCATAGTCAGATAATTTTTTATTTAAAACTACCCCCTCTCCCTCACCAAAACAGGAAGCATCTTTCCAGGAATGCTTGGGAAAATGTTTGACTTTTATGTCACTGAGATAACTGGAGAAAGTATTAAAAAACTTTAAGGCTAGTAAAGGTTTAAACAGAAATATTCATTGAACTCTATGGAACTAAGAGCTATCTCTTCCTTCTTTCTTACGTGAGTCCCGTTTCTCCTCAGTATATGTGTATGCATCTCTCCAAGGCTACATGAACAATTAGCAGACCATAAGTGATGCTTGAAATGCAGAGTGTATCCCTGCCTGGGACCTGCTACCAAGTTCACATCCTTGTCCTACCATGTGTGCACCACAGGTATCTCCATCATGGATACCAGTGTACACAAAGTGAGTGAGTTTGAGGCATCTAGAGAGTTGCAAACGCATCACCTGCCTTTGCTCGTCCTTTCTTATTCTTGAAACAGCAACGTTTTTCTTTCCAGAGTAGGTGGGTTGTTGTTTTTTTTTAAAAAAAAAAAAGATGGCATTTCGGTTATCGTTTGGAGCTTTGTAAAACTTGCTAAAAAAAAAAAAAAAAAGTTTTCCGCCCTTTTCTTAATCCTATTCCATTATATAACTGGTGCCAATGGTCTGGTTTGGCAACTGACTGTTTACCTTTCTGCACAATGTCCAAAAAAAGTGCAGGAGGGGCAGAGCCACAGTTAGGGCATGCTGGCACGGTGTCTACAGATGTTTCTTTGCCTGTGGGTGAAGGAGATGCGTTACTTGGGAGACTGCAGCGTTTATGGGAGATGCTGCTGAGCACAGGCTCCTGGCTAACGAAGGAGGAGGGAAGGGATGCTCGCTTCATTCCTGCACCGAGGGCTATGGTTTACACAGCTTCATTGTATTGCGCAGGGCTTTCCTGCCCTGCAGCTTGACTTGCTCTGTGACAAATTATTCCTTAATTGCTGGATGGCAGAAGAAAAGCTTTACAGCCCCGAGGTTATTCCTAACAAATCAGGTTACAGAAGCCTTGAAAATTATATTGAGCAGAAAAAAAGCACCGTGAGGTTTCCTTGGGTGCTTGGGCTGTGTTAAGCTTGACTAAGGCAATGTGCTAATGAAGCTTGTTAAAATGCAATTATACTTTAATGCTGTGGATGCAGAAATGAGGATAATCAGCGGAGAGGTGCTAGTAAAGATGTTGCGATTAGCGTGATTTGTGTGTGTCACTGCTGTGCTCAGGGCCTTCACCCCCACTGTGCGAGGTCTTGTCTGAACACAGCGAGAAGGCTCTGCCCAAAGAGCTACCCAGGGCTGTGAGATGAGGGTTGGTGGCAGGAAGACAGAGAGATGGCTGGAGAAAAGCAGCAGTGAGATCGTGTTGACTGCGAGGACCAGCAGATATGTCAGGCTTAGCTGCTGGCCGGTAACGGTGAGTGTCTGGTTCAGGAAAGATTTAAGGAGGGCGCGGCCTGAAACTGCGTCAGAGGAGGTTTAGGTTGGATCTCAGGAAACACTTCCCATGGAAAGGGTGATCAAGCGTTGGGATGCACTGCCCAGGGAAGTGGTGGAGTCACGGTCCCTGGAGGTGTTTAAGGACAGGCTGGATGTGGCACTTAGTGCCGTGGTCTGGCCAGTGTGATGGTGTTGGGTCATAGGCTGGACTTGATGATCCCAGAGGGCTTTTCCAGCCTCAACAATTCTGTTATTCTGTGTGGAGCAGAGAGCCTCAGCCAATGCTGGTGGGGAGCTGCTCCCACACAAGGCAGGCAGCTTGGCGAAAACCACTCATGATTTCATTTGAAAAGTGTTGAAAGGGAGGAGAGAGCCTGGACTTCTGGGCCAGTTGGAGGAGGGTGGACCTCTGGTAGGGAAGAGGTGATAGGAACAGTGGGGAGAGGCCAGAAGGATCCTGACAAGTGAAGAAATGTAGCAGCCGTTTGATGTGGTAGGGAAAGGGACAGCAAGATGCAAAGAGAAGCAGATGTGGCCAGAGTGGTGCCTAGGAAAAAAATGAGTATGAGTGAGACAAGAATGTGTTTCATCAAGGCTGGAGCAGAGGAGTTCTGGTGAAATGTGATGGAAGCCTGCATGCAAATGGCAAGCGAGTGGATGGACAGCCAAGACTGGGGCTTATCAATGAACTGCAGAAAGACTCTGTGGGTCACGGTCCAAGTTGGGATGTGAAAGCTAGAGGGGCAGATGAGTGAAAAAACCTGCTCAGGCCGTGGGCCTGAGAGACAGGCAGGACAGTAGTGGTGTCTGCAGCAATTAAGGAAGGAGGTGGGGAGGGGGAGGAAGATTAAGAGCTCTGAGCTTGAGCTGACAGCTCGACATCCATAAGATGTCAGGGAGACAGGCGAGGTTTTTGTCCGGACAGAGAGAGACAAGCCTGGATAATCAGATCAGACAACTGGGGGGACTGATTTATGTGAGAAGATTAGAAGAGCTGCTTGTAAATATATGTATAGCTTGGCTAAGTGACACCTGAGGGGACAATAACTGTCTACAAGTGTATGAAGGGATTGGATACTGGAGCCAGGAGGAGGGGGAGGGAACCATTTATGAGCGCAGATGAGGATTTTGACTAGAGACAGTGGAATAAGGAAGAGCAAAGAGGGCTGTATTGCCTGGTTAGGGAAAATATCTCCGCTGCAAAACTGGGGAGACTCTTCAGTGAGTCTTGAAATCTGCATATCCATCCAGGTATGCATCTGCTCCCTTGTTGTCACAGGGTACCTGGTAATCTACCGTTTGTCTTCACAGCACCCCACAAGAGGGAGATGTCCCTTTGTGCAGTTGTGGCACTTAGGTACCCAGTGTGACACTTGCTGTCTGACTCTAATTATGGACCTAAGAATGCATCTTAGCCATTATACTGTCTTTCTTTTTACTTTTACTGTTTTAAAGGGTTACTCCTGTTGGTAGTACACTGAGGTGGATGGGAAGTTGATCTAACAGGGCTCCTCCAGCCTACACTTTGTGTTGCCTTCTCCCCATGTTCCTTATAATTTTTCACTCTTTATAAAGTTTGGTCCTCTGTAAAACTAAGGAAAGAGGAAGCAGGTATTACTTTGTTGCTCATTCCTACCTCAGCTCCTCTATCAGTGCAAGAGAACAAGTTTGGGAGAAAACCACTGGACATGACATGTTTAGATGGGGAGTTAAGACTGCAGCAATTTTGCCCTAAAACACACCTAGAACTGATCGGTGCCCTGGAGAGCAGTAGCAATTAGTTTATGTACAGTTCAACTACATTGATAATTCCTGTCGGTCACAGCTAGAGTTGGTTTCTTTGTCAGCTGTGTGGTTTATTTTCCTAAGCAAATGGCAGACTGGTCTAATTCAGACCAAACAGCTCTATTTCTGCTGCAGGAGTGCCACTCTGGCATCCGTCAGCTGAGGATCTCAAAGCACATATGCAACGCTTTGCAAAAAATGGCTCAGTTTCCCATGTGGTGAAATAGAGGTGATCTGAGGTCAGAAAGAAAGGGAGATGGAGGAATACTATATACTACGTATTTCGAATCCCAGTCCTGTGCTGGGCTCATCTGTGCAGTTCAGTGCTTTTTCTTGGCAGGGCATTTTGCAGGAGGCAGCTCATGAACAAGCTGTCCCTTGGTGGGCTTGGTTTCCTAATGCTGGTTACAGACGGCCTCATATTTTGCAGGATCTGGGCTTCTGTTTCTTCTGAGCAACACTGATCAGAACATGGGAGGGTTTTTCTTCTGGGAAACTTTAACAAAAGCAGGAAGAAATCAGGAAAAAATGAAGCCGGCCTGACTGGTGAGGGTTCTGCTGTGCTGTCAGATGAGGTTTGAATCTTTAGAGAAAACTTCCAAAAAACCCCACTTTTAAAGCTAAATATGTAACCAGCCACCTCCTTCTGTCCAAGAGTCCTTCCTGTACTTATCTCTCTGGTTTTTAGGTTGGTGTCCTAAGGAGATGAGATCCACGTGGAAACATTTTTTGAGGGTTGTTCCATCTCTGTCCCTTCCAGTAGCTTTCCAGCCTATTAACCAAATTTCAGACATATATGTTTGAGGAGTGATGTAGCAGATAAGAAGTTCTTACAAACTTGGTGAAAATGGGAAGCCACATAGATGAGGGTGATTGTAATAGTGTTGTATCCCTCTGCTACTATGCTTGAGGCGAAGACCATTGCATGGCTTCAGCCTTTTCTAAATACTAAAGAGATGAATGCACCAGCAAAAATGGAGCAAATAAATAAATGAACATGTCAGCAGGTTCTTGCCCCTTAACACTGGGAATTCCTGCCACAGAACTTAGCTGGGCTGTTGGAAATTAAACCTTGTTTATCCTGCTGCATTTTTGGTAACTGCAAAACCATCTCTGGCTGGGAGTCCCAAGCAGTGGGTGTGAAAGACAGACAATATATGATGAGTAAATGGCCTGACGTTGCAAACTGCTGGATCCGCAGAGTAGGGTTTTGCAGACATTAACGGGAGAATGTAGGAAGATGTGAATCGCTGATGTGACTTTTTTTCCTGCAAGGAGTCCATATTTGGCCTCAGCAGTCACAAATAAAAGCTGAGCTCCCTGCTCTGATTTTCGCTTCTGTTTCGGCAGGACCAACATCTGTGGGGTCTTTCTGAATATTTCCCTCCTCACCCAATATTGCCGAAAAATGAGCCTGAAGTGTTGACAGACAGCAGCACACGCAGTGTGTAGGACTCCAACATAAACAGACTTGCTCGTTGTGTACTTGGACATGTTAAAGGAGGTCTCTGCTTTGATCTTCCCTGCACTATCCTAAAGCCCGGCAAGCAAAGGCTAAGTAAACAGACCTTTGATTTCAGGGCTGTTTGGAGCAGAGGTCTTGTAAAACTTTTATCAATGGCAGAGCTGAGCTACTGAAGTCCCTCTTGGACTGTAGGTGCTGCAAGAGTAGCAGTGTGGTTTTATTGACCTTAACGTCCCTCTTTCTCCCTCCCCTTCCCATAATGACAAACATCTGGGGATATGAGCCAGCTTCCTGTTGGTTGTAGCATACCAGTTTCTCTAGGAGAGACACCTGCTTGTAATCTCCTCTATGGTGAACGGAGCATAAGCTATATTAGATCCTACAGCTATCGAATCCCACAGCCAGTGCAGCTTTTTGTTAATGCACGTCATAAAGATGCTTAAATAAATCACTTGGGACACATCCGTGGGAAACACTCACGTTACTAATCCTGCGTGTTCAACACTCCTGGGTCAAACCCCGGAAAGCCAGTCCTCTGGCTTAAATAGCATGAATGTTACAACAAATCGGATTTTATTTATTTGCTTCCTGTTTTTAGAGCATTTAGTGATTCCCCATGATTACAAAGGTCACAAATTTCCTTTCATGTTCAAATAAACAGGAGACTACCCTTCGAGATTAAGGCCTCAGAAAAGAGACCTTAAGCAACAAGTACCTAATATCACAAGATTTAAAAAACAGTGTGAATCCTCAATCGATGAAACACAGGAGTTAGGCTGGCTGCTGCTTTCTTTTAATTTAATACTTTTCCATATCTTTGGTTGCATTATGCAAAGGAAGCTTTAGCTTCCCATCTACCCACTGTAGAAAAGTGATATGAGAGTGAGATCCTGCCAAGATATTTTCTTTTTATAAGTGTTATCATTTTACCATTTTTTTCAAAACTAAGAGCTACTGTGCTTAGGAATGATGGAGCCCAGGCGATTCCCACTGAGCCAGAGCTGTGGTCCCTACTGCTCGGACCATTTCAGCCTGAAGCTTGACTGAGCTCAGAACCAAAAGTTGGAGCATTTTACTGAGCTCAACTAATGACTATTGCTTCTTATCAAGATAAATACCAAATGACAAGTTAATTATCCAAGTGCTCCATGCCAACAAACACAGCTTCTACTCTACCTTCTGGAGGTAAAGGTGAGATCCTTGGCTGAGTATGAGCTCCTGCCAGCAAATTGTGAGCCTAAGTGCATCTAGTCTCTCTCTTGTCTTTTGCCCTCACACTTTTACAGCATGGCCTTAAATGACAGCCTTTCTGCCTTAGTCACCAACTGATCCTTTACTCTATGTAAAACAATGCCCTGGTTCTCCTTTCAGAAATGAATTTTGTCTTTTGTCAAATTGTCAAAAAGCTTTGTTTTTTTTTTTATTCAACAGCCCTTTATTTCTTGGTATTCGATGGCAGTTCTTTGATCCCTGAAGGGGTGTGCAGCGCTGTTTGTGATCTATAGCAAATTGATTTTACACATTTCCATCTTTCATCGATGAGTCTTCCAATGAGGTTTCACTGTAATCAGATTGGAGATTACCATGGCACAGCCATTGGGAAGGGATTGGAATTTACATGCAATAAAGATTAGCGGATTAGTGACTGATTAGGAAAGTGCTGATTTACCCAGCCACAGGTACAGGAAGGGGTCTTGCACGTCTGCTTTTTTCTGACCTTGGATTTTGACCTATTGACTCCTGACTTCAAAATGCCAACGTGCAGCAGAGCGATTTCTCACCTGACTTCTCTCAAGAACAAGTTCAAGTCATTGAACAGTAAATTGCAACAGTAAAAACTCCTGTTTCAGTGAACAGAGAAGCTCAGAAATCTCTGTGTGAGCAGCCAGTTTGCTCTGATGCGCATCGACCAGGGCAGGCTGAGCAAGACAGATCATGGCAACGCTTTAATCTGCGGTCAGGAATTCCTGCTGACAGCTGGTGCGATGTGCGTGTGTTGGTGCACGCACGTGTGCGATGGGGGATGAAGCAGTTAAGACAATATTTCTCCGTGCACAGCTTTTCCTAGATAGCTGCTGTGCTCTCCAGGTTTCTGCCCCCGCCGTGCTCGCTTGCGGGAGGGTAGCTGGGACTGTGCATTACCAGACTGTGAGGTCATAGGAGCGCAAATTAATTGATATTCCAGGGTAGCTCTATCTACCTGATGGATACGATGCTCATACCAGCGCGCAACCCGCCTGACATAGTTTGAAATTACAGAGCAATCGATGTCAGCGAAACTCCTGTGCGCTCTGTAGCTACTGAGGCTTGGGCAGCTCAAGAAAAGTAACCACGCTGACAGTGACAGGCTGAGCTAATAACAGGAGGTTGGTAGTTTGTGTATCAGTAATTAACACTGTCTTTCTACACATGCCAACTTAGAGATAAAAAGCAGGCAATAAGGGAGCTTCAGCAAAGGAGAAATATTTCCAAATCATTTGGAAAATTTGAGGAATTTAAATGGATTGATATTTAAAATATTTATTTTAAATGATTCATTTAAAGTAGAGTATGCCCAGTTAGGTGCTGTTTTGGAAATAACATTCATCCCGAGGTGTGCCACGCTGGTGAGCAATAGAGGCATGGGAGAAATACTTTCCTGCAGATGAAGTGAAGCAGCATTTGAACAGCAAGGGGTGCAGCAGCGCTTCAGATATATCAGATGAAAAGCACTGATTTTATCTCATCTTAGAAGCTGGACAGTCTCTGGACTGTCCAGAAAAGCAGCTGGCAATACTAGGCATGAACCATGGCGGTGGGATTGGATTTGGTAAGCCTAATGCAACAAGTCTTTGCTATCTCCCACTAGAGAAGCCTAATAAAGGCTGCTTAAGAGTGCACTAACACCGTTGCTGATGATCGAGTCGGCATATAGAAAAGGAGGAGCAGAGGAAGTGGATCTTTTTGAAGCTGTCCCAGTTGCAGGCTCTGTCCAAGGCACCGGCTGAGCTCTCAGACGGTGCAGATGATGGGGTTTTCGTAGCTAGAAGGTCACTTGTGCGTGGACTTGTGCAGGCACCATTGCATGTTTTAACACCGTGCTTTGGCATCAGATCAGGGTTGATCCATCTGAAGAAAATGTTACTACTTTCCTCTGGCTATGGCCTGGAGCTGAGACTGTTTCCTATCGGAGATCCAAAAATATTCTGCAGGTGTGAAAGTTTCGTGCATGAAGAAGTCCTGGCTTCTGCCAGTACTATCAGGTATCATGTGCTTTTACTTCAGGTAGTGTGTGCTTCAGTGTCTGGGGAGCAGGAACCAGATGTGAGTGCTGTAAGAATTCAGTGATGGTTTCCCTGTTTTCATATACAGGTGCTTTGCTGTCTCTTGAGTTTAAATGTAAGTTTTCACTAAATTAACCTTGTGAACACTTTCTTTTAAAATGCATTTAAGTATTCTCCCCTCCTGGAAAAGATATAGAGGTGTGTCTAAGCTTGTAGAATGGCACAACAGTAACAAATCCTTAAAGTGAAATATTTGGTGCTGAGGAGGTGATATTCACACTGTAGGCATTCAGGGAGTTTATTCTGGATTAGCTCCAGTCTGGTCATGTAGATTGAGCACACGTTAACGGAAATCCAAGAGCACAGCTTCTGCTTTTGTTTTACCAGTGTCCCAGCTACCAGTTGCTGCCTGTGTCTGCGTTAGCAGATGGTGGGCATTGCTAAGATTGGATCTGTAAAACAAAGCACGTAGTTCTGCAGACCTGACACCTCTGTTTCAGAGAGATGTTCCACTTCTAGCCCTGTGAACTAAATGCCCATCTGAACTGGAGCACCCGTTGCAGCTCGATTTCATAGAAAAGCAACTTGGTTCATGTGCGCCGAAACAGTTTCATGATGGGAACAAAAGTATGACTGAGGGAGATGATTTAAAAATTCACTTTAAAGCACACTCTTGGCCCAAAGGAAAACCCTGATGTAGGTACACATAAGGTAGACCCTTATGATGACAGTTAACTTAGAGAGAGCTGGATAGAGCACTTCCATCACACCTACCATGAAGTGGAGGTTTTGGTAAGGTGTCACAGGTTAGGATGCCTGGTTTCAGGTAGAGTTTTAAAATGCTGTTGTCTTAGATGGTGGAAAGTCAGCACTGCTTTGCATTTTTCATATATGTATATATACACACACACATACATTTATACATGCATATATACATGCATACATATGTACATATATACACATATACATACATATGTATACACACGCACACACACATATATATGTATTTCCCTTGTGATTTTTAAATGTATTTTAATTTATTCCTGCCCCAGATCAAAACTGTTTTCATATGTTAGGGATACAGCAACCCGTTTAAAAAAGATTATCATTGCTTAATCATCATCATCATGGCTAAGCTTCGTGAACCAAGATATGGGAAGGGCTCTACCCACACTTGCGACAAGCACACTGATGGCTAAAAAGGCAGATGTGGGATAGGCAAGTCCGGTTGTAAAAGGCACAGCGGAAAGTCTCCTTAGGTGGTATTGGTGAGGCATGGTTCTTTCTGCGTTGTCTTTTCTCCTTGAGACTAATTCTACGTGTGTTCTCAAAGGAGGCAGCAGCGTTATGGATGGTGTGTCTCCACGTCTCCTGACTGGAGGCCAGAGTGGACTGCTGATGGCAGTCAATATGGCCAAGACCAAGGTATTGTTTCAGAGAGTCCTTGTAACTCTCCTTTGGGGCTCCTCTGTTGTGGCAGCCGGTGGCGAGTTCACCAGAGAGCACAACCTTAGGGAGGCGGCGATCCTCCATCCTGGAGACGTGCCCTGCCCAGCGCAGCTGCATCCTCAGCAGCATGTCCTCAGTACTGGTGACCCCTGCTTGTTCAAGGACAGTAACATTAGTCACAGAGTCAGTCCAGTGGATGTTTAGGGTTGTACGGATGCAACACTGACGGAAGCGTTCGAGGAATCGCAGGTGATGGCGGTAGATGACCCATGATTCAAACCCATATAAAAGAGTAGACAGTACAGTGGCTCTGTAGACACTGATCTTTGTACTTTTCTTCAGGTGTTTATTGCACCAGACTCTTTTATGGCATTTTCCAAAAGCTCTGTGTGCCTTTGCTAACCTGTTGTCTCTTTGTCAATTTTACCATCCGAGGAAACGATACTTCCTAGATAGCTGAACTGCTGGACTGACTTAAGCTCTGATTTGCCTATGGTGATGTGGGGATAATGGGAGACTTCCTGAGGTGAAGGTTGGTAAAGAACTTCTGTCTTCTTCAAGCTGACTTCCAGCCCAAAAAACTCAGCAGCCTCTGCAAAGCAGGATGTTAAGCACTGCAGAGCTGCTGCTGCGTGAGCGTCGAAGGTAGCATCATCAGCAAAAGGCAGCTCTTAAAGTCCCAAATTTTTTGTTTCACTTTAATTTGCCAAAATTATGACACAAAATATTTCTCCAACTGGAAAAGGGAATATTGAAAGAGAAAAATAGACAAAGTCTTGGTTCGTGACAAAAATGTCATTTTCTGATAGAAAAAACTAGTCCATACCAAGTCTGCTCTGCAGCTATTCAGCCAGAAGTGCTTCCTGTTCTAGAGAAACCTCTGAAAATATCTCTAGTTCTGAAACACCACAGTGTTTATCTCTTTGTGGTCACCAACAAACAGTTGTTGCCACATTTTTGTGGTGAACAAACTTAGAAGCCCCTACTGATGAGGGCAGAGCAAAGAGACTGCTGAGAACATTCCTGCCCTGGTGGGCACTGCCACTGATTTCCCAAAAGCAAAGGGCTTATGGATATTTTGGCAGTGTCTCCTGTTTGACAGTGAGTGTTCAAGGTGATAGGTTTTGGGTTTTTTTTTCTTCTTTTTCTGAGTTCTTGATGTCCTAATCACAGTATTGGGAAAGGCCAGTGGGATCTCCCAGTAGGAACCAGCATCGGATGGAAGAGTTTAAAGTCTTCTACAATTTCACTCCTTTGAGAGGAATTTGTTAAAAAGAGATTTTAAAGAATATTTTGAGGAAAACCAAAATCTTGGATACAAATGAAAAAGACTCCTGTGCCAGTGTATGGCCCAAGACTTGCTGCTGTGGACCAGCAGGAAGGCAAACCAACTATTTAAAGCTCTTCATTTGAATCGTTCCCGAATATGGCCCGGAGTCAACCGTCGTGGTTTCTGTTTCCCTGCAGACATAAACAATGACACTTACAATTTCCTGCTTGTAAAGCTCTCACACAAACTGTCTGTCTATAAGGGAAACGGCTAATTACTTATTAAACCTTGTCCTGTGCTTAGACTGGGTTAAATATTGACCACCAAAGTTCAAGGGGAATCCGTGTCACCAGACGTGAACTTGGGCATCCTATTTTCTGGGAGCTGTTCAAACAAAACGAGTGGGTGACAGGATACTGCACGTAGGCAGGGGAGCAAAGAAGGGGGCAAAAAATGGAGCAGGTTGGCTCAGAAGTCCGAAGCCCCGCGTTTTGGAACATGATCGCAACTGGTGGCTCAAAGGGGAGTTTTGTTACAAAACAAGTGCATTAAACAGAGATTTGCAGAGTGTCTGATTTGTTTTGCTGGAAATCTTGGAGATGGTGGGAGGTTTGGCCAGGAAATCCACTGGGCTCATGAAGCAGGCTTTGCATGGTTGGGAAGCAGTTGGAAGAGCAGAGTACAGTAAGCATTTATGTTAAAATTGGGGTAGATTAACCCCAGAAGCTAATTCAGGGCTGCCTGGCTGGATTGTTTCCCAGAGATTATGGGGAGCAAACAAACGCCTTATGTTGGCAGGAATGGTCCCTGTGTGACTTGTGGTGGAGTTGCTGGGGCTTTGTGTTAGGTTTGGTGGGGCAGGATTTTCACTCGGGTTCTGGATCCTCCTACCTCCGTCAAGCCAGATGATTTCTAGCTTTCTTCCAGGATTAGGCAGTTTGTCCTTACTGGAAATAGGAGGCTAAAAAAAAAAAAAAAAAAGTAAGCCTTTTAATTTTAAAACCTTGAAAACGTATTAATGCCATTTCTTTTGACAAGACACATAAGGAATGCTGTTATTTAGATGGGCTTGTCTTCTTGAATGGGAATGAAAAAGTTGGATTGTGTGGGTACATGTGCCAACACACCTTTGTTGTACTTATCTCTTCTCTAAAAGAAATTTTCTGCTTACCCATTGAACTGCATACCTGAACTACGCAGTCAGTATAATTTTAGCCTTAGAGTAGAAATACTGGTCCTCTCTTTTGGCCCACGCTAAGCCCACTGGCAGCACTTAAGTAACAATAAATAATATCTTTTCTTCCACACTAGAAGAGAAACCTTCTAGTGGAGTCTGTTTCTTGAAAAGTAGTTTGAAGTAATCCTAACTCTGCTCTGCGTTTGCTACCTCAAAACCTAAGGGATAAAGTTACTATTTTTCGCTGCTGAAAAAACATTCAGCGACACTTGAAATTGAATGTCACCCATGCACATTTAATTTAATAAGATGGTAATTTCATGTTAAATAAATACCAACTGATTATTGAAAACATATGCTCAAAGGATTTAAAAACCATATAAGAGATACATATCTCATCTACTGTTGCTGAACTGCAATAAATCTGTGAAATAATCAAGTGCCAATTGTTTAACATACAATAACTATTTTATTAAATCTCAGTGAAATGTGTATGCAGGGCACTTAATTAAATGGAACGTGTTCCCAAATATTTTATTTTTCTTATTTTTGGAACATCTAGTGTAGAAAATTTACTGGCAGCCTTCACCCAGGGGGCAAGTTATTACTCATATAAAAATACTGCAAGCACTTCTTGTGCTATCAATAAATATCCGTTTCTTCAGGAAAGCAGCTCCTACCACAGAGGCAAGGAAGAGAGAGAAAATATGTCACTCCACTTGCTGTAAAATGAATCCGCAAAGCTGTTTTCTCCATCAGGTTCTTGGGCTCAGCTGTGCAGCCCAAGCCTAGAGCTTGCTCCTGAAAACAATCCACTACTCCCAAAGCTAAGCCTGCCCAGTCATTGGGGCTGGTCAGCAAATACTTGTGGTCTTTTTGTGCTCCTCTCTAAGAGTCTTTGTTCTACAGGGATGCTGTTGTTTTTTTCTTTAATCTTCTGATTGTTTTTGATAAGCATTGTTTTTATCTGTGGGTGCCTATGTTTTCAAGCCAAGAAGGACCCATTAGCTCATCTAATCTCATCTCCTCATGTCACATACCAAAGCATTTGGCCCAGTTACCCCTACGCTGACCCCTACTTTGCTTGGCTAGTGCATACCTTTTACAAATGCAAACTGTTTTGTTTTGAAAATATGAATAAATGTTGGATTCACCAGTCCTTTGAACTGCTCATTCCAACAGCTAATGGCATACGTGGGCAAAGCGTTCATCCTTTAATCTCTCTCAAAAAGCATTTTTATCACTTCTGCTCTCCATCTAATGGCTTCCCACTGTGCAAAGAGCCAAGAGTTCCTCTCTTTCAGGAACACCTACTCATGTTAATTGTAGCTTTTACTATCATTGTTTTGTAAGCCCTTCCCTGTGGGATTTGCTTCTTGGTAGGTGTTTGTCTAACCTGCAGCATACTGAGGCCTCTATCCATTGATCCGTCATTATAGCTTGAATGCCAACAGAAATCATGATAATAATGATGTGCAGAGAGCACATGTGTATTATCCTCTCGTTAGTCTTGCAGAGAGGGTTAAACTATTGCAGAAAGTGTTAAGCTCCTACTCTAAGCAGGAATTGTCCAGCCCAGCTTTTTAGCAGTGGATACTCCTAGTTAGCCCACTCTGGCTTTTAGATGGTGCTTTCCATCCACCCATGTTTATTCTGAAGCATGGGAGAGGTGAAAGAAATCAGCTTTGGTGTGAACCACCCTTGCACTAAAGACTTTGGAGGATCAGATTTTACAATGGTGAGTATGGTGAAGGCCAAATGTTGCCTCAGGTGCTGGTGTAAGAGATTGTGCTCACACCGAACAAGTGGTTTGTTTAGCAGCCGTTGTTCAACTCCCTCATCTGACTGTCACCATGGTAGATTTCTGTGCTTGGTTGTATTCTTCTCACAGGACACTCTTCACACAGGTCTGTGGTACCCCAGCCCCTGATGCTACACGTGTTGATGAGTTGTTTGGGTGCTTCACGATAAATGACTTCACTAATGTGCTAACACAGCACTTCAAAAGAAATCTTATCTTCATGGAAAGTGAATGTGTTTGGTATTAAATAATAAGATATACATAACCCATGGGGCTCCTAAAACTCATTTAACTTCTTTATAAACTTTACAATACAGTATGTGGATATTATAAATTACTTTTCATTCCAAGAAACTGTCCGGGCTGGTTGACCTTCCTTGGAATTTCCTCTTTGTAATTATGTTTAATGTGTTAATAAAGTTCACTTTGAACTGTATCATGGCAAATGGTCTCATAGGACGTGGGTCAGTGCTGGTGTGTTCACCATATGTGAAGGTTGACGTTAGTTGCGCAGTTTAGTTGAAGGAATAACAAGGCTAAGTCCAAACAATTGTAGAAGCAGTATCTCCTCCCCAAGTTAGCAGTAAAAGGGGTTCATGGAAAGTTAGGAATGTGGAGTGGGAAATCATTTAGCTTTCACTGCTAGGTGTTACTAAATTATAGTGCTGGGTTTGAGTCACTATCAAAACACCATATATCTGGAGGGTTTTCACACTGAGCTATAAATCATGTTTACTACATGTATGAGTTGAATGAGTGCATGAACTTTGCAATGCAGTCCAGGAAAATATAATTACACGTGTGTGTGTTTTTGACTGTGAGAAATATGGACAGGAAGCTCCAGGCTATTTCACCGTTGTGTTTTAAATATGCTTCTAGAAATTGTTTTTGCTGCTTCCCGGAAATAACTATTTGCTAAGGCAAAGAGGCTTTCTTGGGTTTTACATAATTCCCTTTGCCAAGAAGTGGCAACCACCAGCCTTTCCAAGGCACTGCAAGGGGAGAGCAGGAATGCTGGTAAAGCAGTGTCAGCAGCAGAGCAGCAAGAGGGGTCTTTCAGTGCTATAGGATAGTGGATATAAATTGAAAATTGCCCAGCTGTTCAGTAAGACAGGTGTAAGATCTGTATTTTATATAATGGAACAGAATGGAGATTCCAGTTGCTTGTATTCGTAGATGAGGCAAATAAATCTGCACACTTGTCTGTGTGTATATGAGCAGAAATATTTAAAACAAATGAGGTGATCATGGCATTTCCTTATTAATGTTTGACTGCTCTTACATGATCTTAAACAGAGAACTTGGCATCTGGCTGGGATTGTTGGTTTCTTTCTGGGTGAACTTATATGTATTTGCAGATGGTGAAGCTAAAAGCAAGAAAATAACTTGGTAAAAAATGTAAGGTCTGGATTGTTTAAATTATATTTTAAGCCTGATTGCACCCTGGCCCTTGGAACTCCAGGCATGATCCCTTCTAGTAACTAAAATGTTTTGAATGTTATGGGGCAAAGTTATATTTAGTTTGTATTTGGAGAAAGAATAACAACCAGGCGCGGAGGAGAAGGCAGCTGCATTCTCGTCACTTCTTCCCAAGTCACATCCACGGATGTCAAACCCCACCCTTCCCCCTCAGCCAAAATATTAAGAAATGATTCTCTCAAACTACTGAGTTGAGGACAAGGGGGACTGGAGAAAACTTGTCTCCACCGGGTTTGTGTCATGGTAGGGCTTAATTTATCGTAATCGCTGCTTCTGTTCACCCGGGCTGGAAGTCAGCTGCACCCTCTCCGATGTGGACTGGCTTAAAAGTGCGTTTTTCAGCCATGCCCTGTGGCCGTAGAGAGCTGCCTTTGCTTAATGGAAAACTGCAAGAGTGCAAGCAGGAAACGGTGGTTGTTTTCTCTCCCCAGCATCCCACCTTCCCTCCTGACTACAAAAATGTGTAAAAATCTGTGTCAGCAATTTTTGACCTGCAGCCTTGCTTTTGGCCCCTGCTCCCATATCCCACGGCAAAATGCTGCCGGAAGTAATCCCTGTATCCAGGAGAATCAGAGGCTGCAAATTCTTAGCTGATTTTTTTCAAGAATCACTGCCTAAGAGCTAAGAAATGCAGGGAAGTATGATGTCGGGACACCTCCCCCAGGGTTTACACCCAGGGCCAGAGAGCACTGCTCTCTTGCTCTGTCTTGAAAGGGTCCAGTCTGGGGCTTTGGCCTATGGGTAGAGGTACATGGCAATTCATGGGATCCCCCCACTAGCCAGAAAGATGGTATATATTGGCATTAAAAATTGTGTATTGCTAGATAAGCACGTGCAGATCTGGTGCTTGGTGAGTTGGTTTAATGGTGGACTTGGCAGTGCGAGGTTAATGGTCGGACTCAATGATCTTCAAAGCCTTTTCCAACATAAAGGATTCTATTACTCTATAACTGAATTCATATATATTCAGTTTTAACAATCTGGTTTAACAAAATGACTTCAGGTTTCAAAACAATCCTCCACGGTGTTGCTATCCAGCTCTTGTGGTGTTGCCCTAATGCATAACCCACAAACGAGGCAAGAGCACTGCAGTAAGCAGCCAGGGGGTATTGCTCTCGAAATGCTTTAGTACATCTCTGCTCACACAAAACTAAGTGTAAGACAGGTGAGAGCGTGACGCTGGCTGCTTGAGGAATAATTGCATCTGCTTTTTAATGCTGCATTAGGGCACAGGACAGAAGCTGACAGCGGCGAGGGATGGGAATTCAGCAGCAGCTGGCGTTCAGACTGGTTCTACCACGCTGGCAGTTGTAGATGAAGCAGCAGGTGGTTTCCTGGGATTTTCATCTTTCTAAACTGCTGTAGGAACATTCCCAGGCTGCAGGGCTGTGCCCTGTGCTCTGCTCCTACACCACTGCCCTCAGCCTGCAGAAGGCAGCTGCCAAGGGACATCCCCAAATCAACACCTTGGGGGAGCCAGCAGCTACTGGGCACTCAGCTCCCCTTGGCATATTATGGGCCAGTTCTGCAAAGTGGGGAACTCCCTTTGGTACTGGCAGTGCATGTGAGAAATAGGGGTGCTCAACATGTTTTTACTACCTCTTTTTGCTCTGTTCATATAGCAGAAGATGAAATTAAACTCCAGGGGAACCTGGGTGGTTCTGGACAGCTTAGTATATGGATTCAGAGGGAACATATGTTTTTATCTGAGTAGTGTGGGTTCTTGGTGGTATATCATGTGAGGCAGCTCTGTGTCAGCAGCACCCACCGCCTGGGGGATGTTGGAGAAGGGCTGTTCTGCAAAACACGCTTCACTCTCTCCACCACCTCCCCTCCAAATACTGACAGCGCAGGGTGGCAAGATGTGCCTGAGTGTGTCTGGCTGTCCCAAGGCAGGGCTGTGCAGACATGTAGTGAAATAAGACCCAGTGGATGCCTGTACATTAGAAAGAGAGACAGAGATCTGTGATGATATCAACATTTTATTCTTGCTGTAGCTTTCTACAGGAGGTCCAGCTATCGTCGGCTTGCCAGGGCCTCTGAAGCCTCCGGCACGTCTGAGGGCACTGATTCCAGAGCGAGAGCCCTGCTTGCGCAGAAAGTTATTAATGCAAAAATGATAGGTGATAAAATGGGAATATTTACAACACCAAATGAAGCAAGAAGCAAGGTTTTAACATCTTTGTCCTGGGGCTGTACCTCATTGAGAAGTGCATGCAGCTGTATCTGGCAAAGTTCAGAGCCGGAAAAAGAGGGGGGGGGGAAATTTTTATTCATCATCCCAAGAAAGTCACTGGAGGAGCTAATGAAGTGTCTCAGTGTGGTTTTCTTTTCAGGCAGAAAGGCTCTAAGAAACGCACCCTTTTCTAAATGTCATAAAGGTCTGCGAGTAGATCCTGTGACAGAGACTGATCCAACAATTCCTCAGAACGAAAGGTCAATCAAAGGAAAATAGCATTTAGGAGGACCGAGATTACTGCTGACCCAAACATGTGACAGATCCAGAGGCAGCTCTGGTGCCGTCAGGAGAGCTGCTTGTGCACATGACACGATTGGGAAACTATCTGATTCCTCCAGGTCTCAAAATTCATCAGGAGTCAACCTGAATGTTGGAAGGAAAGGGATTTTGAAGGAGCTACACCAGGTTTCCAAGTTGGGAGGAGGGTGATCTCTCTCCACTGTCCCTGCTTGCCCTGCATCAAACGTTTTTTTCCCCAGCACTAATTATAGATCTGGTTTTGCTATTTGAATATGCATGGAGTGGTATTCTGGCTCACAAGTAGATTTCAATGAAGATACTCCTAAAGTTTGACCTGTTTTAGTAGGGTCAGAAAGGAGCTCTCCCAAGGGCCAGCCTAGAATTTCAACAAGGCCATAGACTTGACTGGACATTTCTGCTTCTTTATACTGAGTGGATGCAGCACCATGCAGGAATATGTAGCAGAATTTGGGACTGGATCCTCACCTAGTCTTGGTGAATACCGCTTTATCAAAGCCAACACAAAACCCCTCCTGATGAAGAATCAGCAATGCAACTTGTGTCAGATCAGCATTCAAAGGATCTTGGGATTATCTCTCCCTCCACAGAGCTGGCTGGAGGTCTCACGAGGTGAAGAATGTTGACAGTGTAGTTTACAGTGCTCAGAAAGTCCTGGAGAGGCAGGATTTCTCATGGTGTTTTGCCAGTTCCATTGAAGTATGGGAGGGCACCATCACCTCCGAGATGCTGTCCCACAGGTGTCTGCAGAAGGGACACAGAGATGGGTGTTATCTTTGCCAAGGACTGACTTTTTCAAATAAGTGCTCTGAAGATCCCCACTTTAGATCTTCAGCAGTTCATTAGAATCTGAGTGTGTCTAAGACCCCTTGCTTTAACCAGGCTCTTACTTTAACTAATTAATGAGTTTCAAACTAGTTCATGACTCTTTTCTCAGCTTCAGCAGCAGCAAAGCTGCAAAATTCATGGGTGCAGTTCAACATGAGTAACTGTGACAGCAGCTCTGTAGTCATTCATGAGCTGGACTGCACGTACTAGCCTAGTCATGCTGGGGATAATTCAGGCAGACGTTGGAATAATAGGAATTAGTCATGAGGAAGTGCAAATATGAACTCTGTAACTTATCCCATGTGGGTCCAGTCCTGCAAAACACTAGCAACAGGAATAAAATACGAGGGAACAGCTCCAAATCCCACAAACATCTTGCTGGTTTTGGGTGCAACTCAGCATCAGCAATCCTTAGCAAAACATTCTGTCCTTATGCAAGAGCAGGGCACTTATTATCACACCCATTAACAGACTGTTCTGGGAAGAGCATTGCTATTGCAGTTTGTGTGGGGAACTTGTGCAATTAATGAAAAGGCAGAAGAGGCAAATGCAGGAAAAAGACTCTCTGCTTCAACTTTTCAGAGCCTTGGGAAGAAATTCCAGTTAGAATTCAGCTATGGGACCATTCCCTTTGTTAGGGTCTGTATCACTTCTTTTTTCTGAGTGTTGGCCTGTTCAAGTGCATCCTGTTATTATGTGGCAAACAGGGACATTCTGTTTTGCATGAAATTATCACCTTATACAAAGAACAAATATTTGTCAGTCGAGTTAAACCAGCAGGGTTGCTACGGCAATTTGTAAAAATATCCTCTGTTGGACTATAAGCAATGTTAACATGTCAGGCTATGCTGTATCTTTCGATGAAGCGCTACCCAATGAATGCTTTATGCCCAACAACTGCAGACTTATGCGTCTCAGCTAAAGCCCATCTGGTGACTATTAAAAGGAATTACTGTACATACAACATGAAAGGATTATAACATTGAGGGGGGGGCAGTGTTTTGTTTTAAGTGCCAGTGCTGTTACTAATTTTGCCTTCAGGATAGGTGTTAAGTTTAGAAAAACTACAGTTGCTTTAACAAATACAGCTGAACAATTTGTGCATTGGACTCCTCCTTCCTATAGGAAAATGCGGAGGCTTTGGAAACGCAAAAGAGACTCAGAGTGAGGCTTCCCGTGTGGGTTAGCGTGAGCTGCTTCAGATCTTGCACAAAGCAGTATCTCTATTGTATCCCTCTATAATTGCACTTTTTAGCCTTGGCTGTAAGTGATTTTTGGTAAGCACTTTTCACAATATCTCTGTATAGCAGTCAATGTAATGGCCTGATTGATGACTCACCTATAAATCAGTGCTGTATCACCAGCAAAAGCATTAACAGCTCTTTCTCTCTGTTCTTTCTTAGGCCCCCCAAGGATTGCCGACAAAGTGATTCACCGTCAGTCCGTGAGGCTAGGGAGGACCATCAAGCTCCTGTGCCCCGTGGAGGGTGACCCCCCACCTCTCACTATGTGGATGAAAGATGGGCGCACTATCCACAGCGGCTGGACGAGGTTCCGGATCCTTCAGCAGGGGCTGAAAATCAAGGAGGTGGAAAGCGAAGATGCGGGAACCTACATTTGCAAAGCCACCAACGGCTTCGGCAGCACCAACGTGAACTACACCCTCATCGTGATTGGTGAGTAGAGCTGGAGGAAAGCCAGGACTCACCTGCTTTGGAGGGGAAAGAGAGGGTTGAGATGATTTCTGTGTAGCTGTCAGTGATTGCAGATTTGCTTCGCTAATCATTTACTGACCTCCACTCTTAACTGGCCCTTTCCAGTGTTTGAGGATTGCCAGAGCTGGCTGTGTTGCTGCACATCTTCTGCTGCAGCCGGCTGCAGGCAGATAAGATTACGGCAGTGCCAAAGGTTACAAATAAACAGAAATGATGCAATAGTCACTGGGGTTCAGATCACAATGAATTCCACACAGGAAAGGCTGTGCGATAAGGAGAGGTCACACTGATCTTTATGTTTGCTGTTGGAACAGGATAGTTCTCAAAACAAATGTTAAGGCACCCATATGAAAATGCGCAGCTGGATGATCCATGTATTGAGCTTTTGCAAAGCATGATGTCCTCAGGAATAATAACACTTAAGTTGAAACAAAGCTCAGAGCTGGCACATGACCCAGGGATGCTCAGTTCCTGAGAAATCGCCTTGGTGGGGGCAGGATTGAAAAAGCTTCAGATGCCATCTTGGCGATCGTGGCATCACTAGCTGTGCTATTGAGTGGCTTCAAAAGGCGTGCCTGGCAGTGGGATTTTGAGGTTGCGTGCTGGGCTGAGCATTTCTGAAGGCCACCAAAGACACTTCTCTGGGTAATCAGAGATTTCTCTGCTGTGGCTGCCACAGAACTATGCAAACTGGTTCTTGTCTGTGAGGAGGGAAAGAGCCAGATGAAAGTCAACGTGCTGGAGGATGCCGAGGCAGACAAGGGGAGGGTAACAAAGCAGAGGGTGAGATCAGGCATCTTGTTCACCGTTGCCTAATCAGCATCCCAAATGTCTGTCTACTAAGTTCTGTTTCGTTCAGTGGAAGTGAGGATAGAGTTTAGGGCAGTTTCCAGCTGCTCAAGCAGGTCCACTGGTCTACTGGTTGGCACTTGGCCTGTTTTTTTGTTCTATTTCTTCTTCCCCTTCACAGTAGGAGGGCTGCTGTGGACTCAGAGCACATAGCAAACACTTGGTGCTGCTTGATGAAGGATCATCACCCAATAACAGGGTGATTCTTGGAGAAGGCACTTTGCTGCAGAGACAGTATGGGAGAGAGATCAGAAAGTAAATGTCTCATCAGGAAAGAAATGTTTAGGTGAGGTAGAACTTCTTGCAATATGACTCCCGTAGCATCGGTGGGATAAAGCCACAAAAGCCATCTTTATGGTTTACATAGTTTGTGGATTTGGTTTTCCTCATTCACCTCTTTCCTGTCCATATTCATCCATCTTTCTTTGCTATACTGAGCAAAAGGAGGGAAGTAGAAATAGTCTATAAAGCTAAACAATACAGACTCCTTTTGGATGTGGTTTCTAGACGGTTTGGTGTGGAGGAAGAGATGCTGTAGGAGACTGCTTCAGTCCTGCTTGTGCTTCTGCAGTATGTGGAGGATGCCAAAGTCCTTATCTTCTGTGTCCTCCAGTATCTTCTATAAAGCTCAGGGCTCAAGCCAGCTCCCATTATTCCAAGGCATCAAGGCATCTGTGAGTCAAAGAAGGCTCTGACTGTTCTGGGTAGCTTAACAGAAACAAACGAAAGGGAAAAGCCAGGAAGCACAGGGTAAAAGTTGGACTGGAGTTCAGGAAAGATTGAGGCAAAAACTCCAATTCAGTTGCTGAGGGAAATTGGATTATCAAATTTAATTGTGTTAAGAACAATACTGTTCATTATATTTGGCACTGAAAAGCCTTGGGCAAAAACAGTAGTTATTGAGACCCTCGTTGGGCAGCTATGGAAGGAAATGGCAAGCTCCCACTGGCCTCTGTGCGTGTGAGATTGAGCCCTATGCAAACAAATAGTGATCGTCAAGTGCCAAGGAAAGGGTAACTTTAAACTAAATGTGTGGCAGACATAAGGGCTGAGTTATCATTCGTCTCCATGCATCCTTGTTTTAATGCTGGCTAAAAGCAGTACTTCTTAGACTCTTTGCACCTTCCTTCCTTGCCTTACAGTGTACCCCTGTGCATTGTTGTTGCTCAGGCCACTTCTGATGGATCACTTATGTCCCTTGTCTCTTGTTCATGTAACATTTTAAACCAATTGCTTTTCACTAGAACAATTTCTCCTGAAAACAAATGTTCCTTTTGTTTCTTGCCAAGGTCTAGAAGTAAACACAAGATATCACCGACTTAGTTTTTCAAAGGACCCAAACATTTAATGCATTGGCCAGATGGTTGTGTTCGTCTTGGTGAAAATGCTTTTGGTTGAAAGCAAATCAATCCTTTGTTGATTTTTGAGTAGAAGGTAGTGTTTTTAAAACCAACTGCGTGTCAGTTTTGAGGATGAAGATCAAATTGATGGAGCTGTTTTGTTTGTGCTCCGGAAAGCACAAACTTCATTAGGCAGAGTGGCTTTTTGAACCATATGGCCTTTCTATTCTCCCACTCCTTCAAAGGAGAAAAATCCCTCTTATTCCAGCTTTACTGCTGTCATCAACCATGTAAAACCATGCAAATGTCAGACATGGACAAGGTGGTTAAGATATTAGATCCAAAATAGCATTAAATGACTAATTAATAGCATTAAATGATTAATTAAGCATTGTGACTTGAAAAGGAACTGTCACCCCTGTGTTATATATGTGAAGTTTTACCCAATGTCCTACAGAGAGCTGAGACTCAGCAGCCTTGTACCTCTCTGTCTGCATGCAGTACTATATAACTCATTAATCTTAACTCTTATTAGTCTCTGTATTAGATTATAGTATAGAGAACCAACAAAAATCTGTGACATTGGACAAAGGAAGAAAAGGGGCAGTGGATCCGCCAAAATCAGTGGGTGCTGGCAGACTTAATAGAGGTGAGCTGCCTTGACTAGGTTGCAGGCTGGTCTTTGCGAGATGTAGTTTTTGGTATAAGCCTGTTGAATGTTGTTTTGTGGTTTTCACGACAGATCTTGCAACTAGCCAGCTCAGCACATGAGCAGAGCAACCTTAGGTATGCCGCTACATGTCTGCTAGACATACCTACACGTTGCCTGGTTGGAAAACGTCTCAGTCTGCAAGTGTGGATGAGACGGATTACTTTGATTTTGCAGATGGTAACTAAGGCAAAGAGAGACCAGGTGGTTGGTCCAAGACCACATAAAATGCAAACTGTGGCTCAGACTTGAGTCAAAACCTCTTAAATCTCACCCTAAAAGACTATTCCTCCTTCATAACACTTGCTAAAATCTATTCCTAATGTACCATCTTCCTGCTGCTGTGTTGGAAGGAACCTTCTCTTATTCTAGGTTTTTGATCTTCCTTCTCAGACAAAGGTTTTGCCAACCCAGATGGTAGCAATTGGTTTCTGCCCTGCTTATTTCCCCATCTTCTCAGACTGCAAGGTCCGGATCCCAAAGATCCAAGGAATCCTTCTCTAATACACCCCTGTGTGAAATGTAAGCCAGTAAAAGCAGATAACCAGCAGAAGTAAAAACTACAATTTCCTCTCCTAGCCGGCCTTAATAGTTTTTGTGGTTTACCACAAGATTTGGGATGCCAATTACACTGCAGACAGATTTACAAATGCTGGAAGAGGAACTTCTCTTTAATCAGTTTTAAATCAGTATTGCAGTTATTAAGTACAATGGTTGCTTATTGTGGAGAATTATCTGTAGCTCATGAAAACAAATGTGCTATACCTTCCAAAAAAGTTTTTTGTACAACGATGCCCCCCAAAAAATCTTAAGTTTTTTTCCCACCTGAATCAATTCAGAAGACCTGATTTGTAATCTGGAGGTGTGAAGAGTAACTTTATTTTGGGTTTAGATGCCTGGTTGAAACCCGATATTTCTTTACCGCAGAATAAAACTTCCTTACCAGTGTGCTCTGAAAGGAAGCCTAAGGCTGAAGAGGAAGAAACAAAGTATTCCATAGTTGCTCATTATTTGAAAACTATCTACCTTGTGTGCTGAACGGAGGTATGTTCTTGCAGAAGAAAAAAAATAAAAAGGCATGTGATGGTGTAACTGAAGCCTGTATCAAGCTGTGGCCAGCTTGAAGAAACTGTGAGGTTGCACAGATGGAGCCATCGCATGCTCCAGCCTTCTCGCCCTCCCTGGGGAATCTTAGCCCAAATGAGTGAGATTTGCCTGACTTATAAATGCCTGAAAACAAAGTCTTCTAACAAGGAAGTGCTGGACAACCTCCATTACCATCTCTTTTTGCAATAATAAACAGTATCACTTGTTCCAGAAGTCTGGTCTCTCTCTGAAGGGAAAATTGTTGGTTAACAGCTGTAGGCAGGACTATTAGTAAATATTTATGCTGTAGCATAATGACCTCTTTCACTAATGCACAACACAGAGGACTTTTCACTTGCAGAAGTGTTATGGGCCAAATCCTGCAAGGTGTGCCAGCATTGCAACATGTGGGGCTATTGCTACAGGTGCTGCCAGTAAACATTTTGTCTTGCATCAGTTGCTCAACCAAGCGATGAAAGATCAAACTGTCTCTATTTTTGCATCCATCTCTATTTTTGCATCTGCGTGCGTGCTTCTTACTACCTTCTGCAGCAAAGAAAAAGGAAGCAGCAAGAAGAGTAGGGTTTGGGATTGTCTCTGCAGTGTAGACTTCTTACTTAGAGTTTGTAACCCACCAGAGACACATCTTTCCTGGGTGCATTTCAGCACAAAAAAGACCAACATTTAAGTCCAAGGAACAGCTGCTCCAGTGTTTCTCTTTCTTGCCCAGTATCTCTGACTGCTGTAATTGTTTTTTCTCTTTTTTGGGTTTATTTGGATAGAGATTTTGGTCAAGAATCCATCATCCGTCCAGTCTATACCCACCTCTGAGTGACCTGGCCCTCTGTGAGACCACTTGGCTCCATTTGGGCTGGAGAGATGTAGAATCTTGACACACAGAGTAGGAGGAAGAGTGCTACTTGTTTTCTTAAACCTCTGATGAGCTGTTTAGAAACTGAACTACATCTCATGTTCAAACAAATCAAGCTTACTATTAAATGTCTGCTGTCTGTCTGCTGTGACTGGTTGCTTTGAGAATCTTCCCTGACATCAGATGATTTATCTTTAAAGTAGCTTTTTCCTGCTGAGCCAGCTGCTATTTTATGCTTTTTTACAGCTTGTCCAAAGAGAGCTCTCTTTGATAACAGGCATGTGTGAAAAATTTGCATTAAAATAACCTTTTTTTTTAAACAGTCAGCATAAGTATCCTGAAAAAAAATCATGGCAATGCTTGAATGGATATTTACTCTAAAGTGCTTTTTTTTTTCTGCTCATAGTAGTAGAAAATACTGTGTGAAAAGAAGTTGAGTACAGTAAAATATGGTTTGCATTACATTCTCCAATGAAGCCATCAATCCATGTCTCAGAGCTCATTTGTAGTGCAAAAGCTGAGAAAACATTTGTAGCCCAGAGTCAGGTGCCACCAGCCATCTTGGAAAAGCATGACAAATTCATTTGTGTTTGGGTTTTGGCCTCTTAATAAACTCTGGGGACCAGAGAGAGATGTGCTCAGCAAGAAGATGTGAATCAACACTGAGTCAGCAGTGCGTGCACCAAGGGTCTGCTAATGCTGTGCGAAATCTGAAAGGAGTCACCACTGAAAGAGAAAAATGTTCAGTATTTGCATTTGAGAACAAGGTGGTGTAGCTTGTGCTGGTCATGATACAGAGTTAGCAATCTGTCTTTAGAGCCTTCACTTCAACATAAAGTGTGAAAGGCAGCTCGTCCAGCATGGGACCGTTAACACAGTCACAGGACATATAATTATGACTAATGATGATTAGTCGGTTGTTATATGAAAATGAAGATTTCCCTGTGACAATAAACAGTAACAAAGTTCTCATGTTTAATTTGTTAAGGCCCCAATCCGGCAGCTGGATCTACGTTGGTGGCCTCCTGTGCATACGCAGTGTGATTAACACCAGATGAGGATCTGGCCATAGCCACTGGTGCTTAGTAATGGTTATGTTGCTAATTAAAGCTCAGATTGGTTTTGGCCTTTGGGAGCTGAGCAGAAAAGAAGAGCCTTAGTTTACTACTCGGGGTCTAGCAATTGCAGTCATTGCACAAGGACTTGTTGTTGGCATGTGGCCTGGTGTCACTGGGTCATGGTGAAACCTCTGGAGATGCAAGTGGTCCTTTGCTTCATAACAAGACCTGTCTTAGCGGTGTTGCCAAGAGAGGGGGTCCCACTGTCAGCCTGTGGGAAGAAACTTCATCTGCATGAACTGAGCCCGTTGACTTAGAGGAGTCAATGAAAACGGTTGGTACATAAAATGTGTTTTCATGTTTTGGTGCAAACTCATGGCTAAAAACTGTTCATTTGGAAATGAAGCTCCTTTTCCACTGGAAGTGATTCATCACTGACTAATGATGCCCTCAGCCAAGTAAGGGCTCTTCCTTCTGTGTGTTTACTAGTGCAGCCATAAAGACACACACCCTGAACAAACCTGGTGTTGCTCAGGGACAGCACAAGCGTGTTACAAGAAATCTAAAAGCAATCAGGTGTTCCTGTCCCCTGAACATCAGCAGTGCTTCGTTTCTTCCTCTTTTGGGGAATCCTGCTCAGAATCCAACAAACTCCTCGTTCCAATGTGCAGCATGTTGAATCCTGTAAATGTCTGAAAGCAGGAAAGAGAATTACTCCAAAAAGAAAAGGTATCTCTTCCTGGACTGCTGCAGAAAAGTGATTTCACTAGTTTTAGTCATTATGATGAGTGCTACATGAGATGAATGTCCAATAGCCCATAATAATTTGTTCTTGAAAATCTCTTTCTCCGCAAAGAGGTGATGATGTGTGTGTCAGTATTAGCTGTAACTATCCTAAAAATGAACGATCAAAAAAATAGCACCAAGTGATTTGACTGATGGTTCTCAGTGAATGAGCATAAAAGGCTGGAAAATATCACAACTGGGCAGCCGTCTTGTTTCTTCCAAGTCCAGATCTAAAATGTAACTCAGTGCTAATGCTGTATAATGTCCACAGTTTTTACAAGATCTTTGTTAGCTTTTATTAGTTTCATTTGATTTTATAACAAACTTTACAGTATGCTTATCAATACATCATGTTCTGGCTAACAAAAGCCTCACTGTTTGGGGTAGATTTCTTCTTTCCCTTCGTGAAGCTGTAGCATGGAAGCCAAGTTAAGAAGGGGACAGCACCTGTTCACAATTTAAAGGAAATGAAAAGATTTTTTTCCATGGATGTAAGCATGAAATTCATACATATATGTATGGATATATAGTTTCCCCCCATACTCCATCCTGTGGTAAACTGCGGCAAACCAGAGCTGCAGCCGGTGTAAATTCGAGGCATACAGGACATATGGATGCATTTAGCCCACAATCCTTCGCAGATGCTTTGGAGTGCGTAGCTGCTGCTACACCCATGCAAATAGCAAACTGCAGCTCTGCTGCACAAGTATTGTTTGGGAATAAAAGCGATACACAATGCCAGGCATGCTGACGTTAAAAGTGTGTTTGATCTGAGCAATTTATGGCTTCCTTCTGTTAAATGATATTAATAGAATTAGCCTCTGATCCCAGCAAGTTTGTGGTGTACATGTTGGGTTTTTCTCGTCAGTGTGTCTGGGCCTAAAAACATCTTTTGCCTCTGACTTTATTAATCCGAGTTGTCTTTGTTACAATCCTTCATATAGCTAATGGGCAGAATTTCAGCCCATGTCGACAGAGCAATGATGATGTGCACAGCCATTAATTTGTCCTCATCCATGGGTCTACAACTCTCAAAAATAGCTGCATCTGTGAGTAAAGCCAATGCAGACCATGGTCCAAGCAGGTGATATATATGTGTGTAGAAAGCAGGCATGCAGAAAGTGATCTAGATTACCAGCCAGGGTCTGCTGTGACTGCAGAATAGCAGTTATGAATCTTCCAATTGGTAAGACCCGAGGGATGAGAAGCCATCAAGCTAATTGCAGACCTGAGCATCAGCAGTTTTGAAGTATCTACCATCTTGCCAACTGTCCGAGATGACCATCTTTAAGTAACAGGATCTTTCTTTTAACTTTCCCACAACTACTGCTGGCCTCCCTTTTCCTGACAGTGTTTCCTTGGCACCTGTGCTCCATCCCTCTTCTTCTTGCCAAAGGCTGAGAGTGAAGGACTTAGCATGGCCTCGTTGGACCCAGAGGACCACTGCAGGTGGGCTGAGCTTCATGGGGGCTATGTTTCCAGGAGGTCTCTGCCAGAAAGCACCGTGCCTCATTCACCAGTGCCATCACACAGCTCTGCTGTCCTCTGCCCAGTAAATACCACTGGCAGTGGTTTTTAGCCAAATTTTAGTTCCTTTGATAGCAGTTAAGTCAGAAATGCACAAAAGACATACTTGTAAATTTAAGGCACAGTGTATAATGTTTATTATAGAAGGATCAGCACCAAGCTGGGCTAGTTTATAAGGTGTAGCTTGAATGTTGATTTTGGAGACTCCCTCCTCATGTGCAAATGCACATACACGCCATTGATCGCTCACATGCTGCTTTGGTATCCACACGTGTAGGTATGTTGCCTGTTAAAATGTATGGTTGTTGAGGAGGTGTATTTTTACATTCCTGTAGGACCTGGTTCTCTACCTTTCCTGTGCTGTTTTTGGCATCTGCATTAAGAAAAAGATGAAGAAAATAATAAAAAAACCCCCAAAACCAAACCCAACAAAACTGCCGGCAATTAATATATAAATCTATTTTAAAATCCAATTTATTTTTGTTTGATGAGAGAAAGAACTTATTTTGCATTGTGCTTGATGAATAATATCATTGTGCTAGAACTCTTTGATTCTTCTTACTTTGTAATAATGGGGTTTCATAGTCAGGCGACCTGAGTGTTTATATTATACACTTTTGGCAATAAATTTGGAAAAGAAGAGAAAAAAAGCACACTAATCCCAGGAGTTCTGAAACCTACACTCCTTCTTAAACATACCCTGTTAAAGACATTAAGTCCCTTGCAAACATCCATCTATCAGCAGTCGAGAGTTTGTAAAAGGCGTACTTTGTTCTGAACTCCCTGCCCTACTGATTATGCACAGTTCTTTTATTTTGTGAATAGGATGACGACCCCTTAGCCTGGTAATGATGACAGATTTATGTATTTTAACACCCAGGCGCTGCTGTATTTGTTAAGGTCTGCCAGACTCCAGCAGTGCTGCAACCGTAGTTTATTTTCGTTGTCAGTTTGGGGCTGCTTTTTGAGGTGTTCTGCAGCCACTGGAAGCAGTGCCGCTGCTGCTCGCAGAGGTTGAGATGTCAGGATGTTAAGAGCAGAAGCCACCAGCCTTGGCCTGTTTCCACTCATAAAATGTCAGTTTTACTCTGGTCGCGCTGACGGGGTGGAACCTGCTCTGCGCGCTGAAGCCAAGGGAAAGAGGGGAGAAATAAAACCCCTCTGAGCAGTAAAAGGAATCAGATAACATAGAATTTATCCCTTCACTTTCTACTCCCACGACGTATTTTGCAGCTCTCAAGTTAATGTTTTAAAGGGAACCTTCTTTTAATGTGCAGTAAAAGTAAGGAACATGGACGTACCTTGCAGGCTTAGCTGCTAAAGCACTGTATGGGTCAACACATCTGTCCCCTGCACAATGCATCTGTCTGTGATTTCTTCTGGGCTGTTTTAAATTACTGCAAGTGGCAGAACAATAAGGAGACAGTAAGAACAATGCTTCTTGTTTAGTAACAAGCTAAATTATTAACAGGCCTGCAAAGAAAATACTTAATGTAAATTAAAGGGAAGCAAACAATTTTATTTTCCGTTGCAATGATCTAGCACGTCAAAGGCAGTTGATGTCTTTTTTCTTTTCTTCTTTTCTTTCATCTTGCTACAGATACGTGTGTTCCTGTGTTTATATATAGTTTTCTTACAGACACACCACAAAGGTTATAGAACAAAAAGTGCAAAATATGGATGGTCTTCTGATCTCTTCATGCCAACCAAGCCACTAAATGTGAATTTATCACACCATCCAGATGATGCATAGGACTTTTATTACCTTTTTTGGTGTGTTTTACTTCCAATTCATTGTCTCCCTAAAAAATGTTGTCAAGCCAGTTGAACTATTCAGTTGAGTCAGTTTTCTGCTTGACTGTCAACAAAGGGCTCTGAAATATTTGGGATTGAATCCTCCATTGCAAAACTATTTTGATTTGGAAAAAGCACCACCACCAAATTCTTGGAGTTTTCCTTGGTTTAATACTAGATGTTTCTCTTCTTCAGGAGAAGCCATGTGAGTTGGCGTGTTGGTTTTGTGTTGTTTTTTTTTCAAGCTAGAACAAATTATGGTGAATTTTCTGCTGAACTAACAAAGATCTTCATCTCACCTCAGCCGACAGGAGAGAGAAGAGCTGGTGACAGTCCTCCTTGTTCACTGGCAGGGAATTTGGGAAGAGATTTGGATCCACTTCACATGTGGGTTGGGATTCCCAGACCTTCATGCTGCTTTCTCCAGAGCTATCCCAGGAATCTCATGGAGGAGAGTGATGGTGCTTCCCCAATCCTCAGCCCAGCCCAGTGTTTGTGCTTTGTTTGCAGTGTCTCTTGACAACTGCAAGCCCACTGCAGCTTCTTCTGGTAGCCCTTGTGTGTACTGTGGCAGGAGAAACTCCAACTCAGCAGAAAGTTGTGGGAATTCAACATGGCAAGGGTTGTTTCAGTCAAGACCTCTTGTGAGCTTCTTTGGTTTGAGTGTGGTTTTGTTAATCTCTTTACTTCAAGGAGGCTTGGAAGATGCAGCGGGCTTCACTCATGGGAAGTGAATACTGTTGAGGGTGAATTTTAAGAAGCTGGTCTGTGCCTTTAGATTGAAATGCAACCAAGGTGCCAGGTGGGCTCCCATCCTGACAGACCTGCTCCTGAGATGTGATTAACAGATTGGTTGGCTTTGTCTATGGGGACTCCGTCGTCCCTTTTGCTCTGGGATGGTTTTCAGAGACTCCGGGCAGGTGTCATGAGAAGCTGCAATCATGGCCATTGTAAAAACAGGTCTGTGTTTTTCTCAGGGTACTCTGTTCTTGAGTAATTATGGGGGATTTAGTGGTGGCCCCTTGAAACCTTTCCAGACTGAAGAACACCAGCTTTTAGGGCTATATTGGTGGAATTGCATCAGAAATTGATTTGACCACTTGACATCCTCAGTGGTGCCAGCACTCATGTGTATCTCCGATCCCCTTGCCGGGAACGACGTGGATACATTTTACCCTTGCTCTAGGCAAGGTCATGGACATATTCAACCATAAGTTAAAAAGTTAAACGTTAAGTACTGAAGTTATGCCTTATATGTGGTTATTGCTCTTTGTTTGTTTGACCTATGTTAGCTCTTCTTAGGAATTTTTGTACCTTCTTGTGTTCAAAGCTCCATGCTTAGCAGAAGGATGGGATGCACACCCGACTGCTCACAAGTAACATTTTTCTGTACATCTTTGCTCCTATGTTGTGGACTGCAGAAACAGTTTCAGACGGACAATATAAAGCAAAAAGTTGCTTGCATGTCTTTCCTGTTGTTTCTGCTACAGCCTGTTTTTCCAGTATTTTATTACTTTTCCTATTGACAGTTACCTCCCTGGAGCCCCAAACCAGCTTTTTTGACACAGCTTAGGAGCCTGTTTGCGGTTTGTGGGGGAATGACCAGTGTGTTGAACCCCTGTGGAGTTGTGAGCTTTGTCTTTCAGATGTGACATGATTGCTGGTGCCAGCCCATCTCTGCAATGCACTGGGAAGGACTTAACCTCATGGGATGGTGTTGCTTTTATGTCTTGGTTAGATACAGTCTTGGAAGGTATTTTCAAGCCTGCTC
Organism: Trogon surrucura; assembly: GCA_020746105.1. Lineage (NCBI taxonomy): Eukaryota > Metazoa > Chordata > Aves > Trogoniformes > Trogonidae > Trogon > Trogon surrucura. The sequence continues at coordinate 75,176,016 of CM036620.1, read as the reverse complement.
ACTTCATCCTCCCTTTTTGGGGGGGATTTCGTACTGTAGTGCAGGGAGATTCTTTGAATGCTAAACCACTGCTAAGCTGATACCAACAGTTCTTTGCTAATATTTTGGTGTCTGCTCAGACTGTAAAGTAATGGGTGAATTTTTAGCCACTGCTTTTCACAAACCTCTCTTCAAATGTGACATGACTCAGGCCATGACTGATATGCTTTTCGTGTTCTTTGTGGGGGAAGAAGTGGACTCCACTTAGATGTCTGTCATTTTAGAGGAGGATGGTAAACTGAACTTAGAGCACTTTATCTCCAGGGCCGTCAAAGATGGAAGATAAAGGGGAGTTTTCAAAAGCTCTCAGCCGAGGCTGAGTCAACCTCTTTTGAAGACTTCCCATGAACTTCCATGGGATGAGTATTGCTGATGCGGAAAGCCTTTGAAACCCTACCTAACTATCCAGTGACACCTTTTGAAAAATGTGCGTACTAAGCACGTACTCCTGGGAAAAATAAGTAGGGTTCACAGCCAATTAATACTGAGGTGCTTTCTCAGAAACTGGTGTTTTGAAAGGAAATTGAGAAAATGGTTTTCTAAAGAAATTTGAATGAGCTACAGTATCTGCCTTAGTCAGTAGGGACATAGTACTTAAGATGAAGCTGTTTTTTTAACATAGTTTTGTCTCCTGTAAGCAAGGCTGGGCCAATAAGTTGGCTGTCAAGATAAACTATCCTTCTAATGCCAGTCCAGCACATTCAGCTGTTTTATGAAGTCACACCACGCACAAAACAGTTGCAAGATTTGCTAGTGTCTAATTTGGAGCTTGTGCGATGCTTTGGGATTCAGAATATGAAAGACATTTCTGTACCACCTCTGGATATGAGCTGCAACTGCTGAAACAGTTAAATACAAATTAATAAGAACATGGAAGCTGGGGCCTGAGACAGTCCCAAGGTCGCAGTAATAATTCTTAATTTTTTTTTCCACTTTAAGAAAACTCTGGGCTCAAATATCAGGAACACTGTTGCTGGATGTAGTCCATGCATGCAGTTGCTGTTGGCTGTGGTGGGAAATCAGTGGAGTTACTCAGAAGGAATGTATGTGAATGATGAGCAGGGTGCTCTGCCCATGTTGTGGCAGAACATCCCAATACCTGTCCTCCTTAGCTTTAGGACTGCTAAAATTCATTGGGCTCATCTGCAGGGAATAGCTTGTCTTGTAGTTTTAAAGGGAGGAAATGAAGGGGAGAAAGAGCAAAAGCAGAAAAACATTAGGGATTTTTAAAAAAAAAATCCTTCCTTTTGCATTGCAGACACATTAAGTACTTAATATTTTAAGAGCATCTTCTTACTTAGAAAAGCTGGCAAAGATGGGATTCAGTATGAGTCTGCCAGATTGATTTACAAATCGGCCTTACGAACTCCTGCTGCTTAAACATACCAGAATGTGACAATTAAAGCCAACATCTGGAATTCATTGGTGGAGCTGATCCTAGATAAACATTAAATGAATGTCCATTTCCTTAGCATTGGATTTCCTCTGGCTACCACAGCTTAAGTCGAGTCATCCTATCAGATAGAGCTGATGATGATAGCAGAGCAAATGTCAAAGTCATGAGCCAGATCTATTTGTTCCGTCTTTTAGCACTGAAACTAGGACTAAAGCTAGGCTGAAGAGACACGCACTCTTTTTTTCACTACCCTGTGGGGATGGGGTCCTCATCTCACTAACCTGGGCTAAGCTGATCTTATTGCTCCCTTCTCTCCTGTGAAGACAGAATACGTCAAATTAGTTAGGCTAATCTCACTTGAGGAACATTTTCCCAATAGAGTTTCTCCTCTCTGCTTTGCTGAAACCTGTCAAGGTTACCGCGGTCTCCCTCCTTGCTCCAAATCTAGGCAGAGATTCTGTTTGTTCACAGACCAGAAGAGCTTGCTTACCCTGGCAATAATCAATTTCTTTGTGCAATCCAGCCTAACAGTGATCGCAGTGGAAGTGAAAAGCACCTTTGTCTTCCACTTGTGCTAGTATTAGCCTGTATAGTCACGGAACTCTTTGGTCACTGGAGGGGCAAAAGATGTCATGGTCCCTCTGAAGCTGCTCAGTCCTGAATCACTGAAATAAAGATGAGGAGAGGTGTTTCCATGTGGACAGGTGCTCTGGACACAAACACCCTGAGGGCAAAAAGGTCTCTTTCATGGAAAACCATAACTGCTTTTGGAAGTGGAGCCTTCCACTAAGGCACATCATAACACATTTGCTCCCGTCTGCTCTAAAGATGTCATTCTTGCCTCTGATCTCAAGGAAACTGGGGGAGGTTTGGGGTCTTTAGGAACCTTCTGAGGATCCAGAACATGTACTGAAGTGTCTGTTTTCAACCGTCTGAGGTATGAGCTTTTGCCCACCAGCAAACAAACATGGATTTTGCAGAAAGCTCTTTGAAGCAGTCACTTTTTACTCTGCACCATGCAGGAGCTATATTAACAGAAATAAATTTCTTGCTGGTGCAAGGGTACCACTTCCAACCTCGAGGTGATCTCCAAAATCTACCCAGTGCCCCTCCGCCTCTCCAGGTTGCCAGTGCTGGCTTCCCCTTTTGCAACTGCCAACTTCTGCTCAAAGCACAGTCTCTCTCTTCCCTGGGACCCCAATATTCACCTTGCTCTCACCTTCACCAATCTGACAATCAAAAACCTCCTTCCCACCTCTTGCCTAGTCATTCAGCTTTATAAAAGCCGTAGCTTAGCACCTTGGTTTCTTTGGGAAAAACTGCACGTAGCTTTTCTTTTGCTTTCCCTCCCCTGCTTTCCCACCCTGCCTTCTTCCACTTTATGGAGAAACTGAATCCATGTGGATCTTCTCTTCTCAGGACAGAGCTCCTGGGAGGCACCCAGGTGGCTTTTGGCAGGCGTTTGGGTTTCCAATCTCCTGTCCCCCGTTCAGCAAGCAGCGACGCAGCCATGAGGGCTATGCTTGACATGCCTCAGAGCGCTCAGTGACACAGTAATACCTCAAGGGCCAGTGTGTTTCAGAAACGGAGCCCCGATAGGTTCCCCAAATCATCCTACTGGATCAACAGGACTTTCTGCACCGAGCAGGCGCCTTCTCTCCCCTGAACGCCCCCAGCCCGGCTCAGCTGGAGAGAGCCGGTGGCCCCGCGCAGAGCCCAGAGCTGCGAGTGAGACCCACACGGCCCTTGTGCTTCGCATTCTGATAGTATAGAGTTGCCTGCTCGGGGTAGGCTTGAAGAGTCAGAAGTATTTTTTCTTGCTGGTTGGCTCTTTTTTAGCTTGTGAGTCTACGAGCGTTAATCTGCAAGTTGAAACCATAATGTGAAAGAGCTCCACAGAGAGGAAAGATTCAGGTAAGCTTACAGTTATGTTATTTGGCTTTACTGATGACTTCTATCTGGTGGGTTTTCCAAAGCAGCCGATAAATATTTTTCTCTCTGTTACGGTGCTGACAGTAGCCTGAAGTCCCAGTTTCCTCCTACAGAAGATAGACCTCCGAGGTCTATAAAATTTATACAGTATACTTTCTGATTTTTATTATCCTACTAAAAGAGATCATATTTTGTACGCTTCTGTATCTCTGGAAGTTATGACTGGGGAATTATTCCGTGGGGCAACAAGCTGAATGCTGTGGTTGAAAATGGTGATTTATCTGAGCTGTGAAAGCAGTAGACCAAGCAGATAATGAAAGTCCTTGAATTGCTTCAGACACTCACAGCCATTTTAGAATATCCCACAAGGGGGCTATGGGTTGCGTTGTCATTTAGCTTTTAGTCGTTGCTAATTAGTTCCACCTAAATACTGATTTCCCCAGCCCATTCCTCATCTCTCAATTGTTACTTCCCAAAGAGTGAATTTTCTTTGCTCTCACTTTCTTTGAAAACTGTCTTATGGCAACTGGTCTGTTTGTGAATGTACAGTCAATCTAAATACATTAAAAAAGACAATGATTTTTAATAAACATATGCTTCCATGCCCAGCTGTGAGTGGGAAGTGTAGGTCATAGCAGAAAACAAGTCCCAGACTTTGTAGTCTAAACTGATGAAGTGGGACTGGTGTAGTAACCAACGTACAAAAATGTAAAGGGAGTTTCTAAACCTTGTGCAGAACATCAGTGGCATAAGTGGCCTCTTTATGCCCTCTATTACTTTCTTCTCTGTATTGTTTTTCTTATCTGGGCAGCTAAAAAAAAGAAAGTATTGGCCAGAAAAGCATGTGTTGTTTAATAGCCTCTGTTTCTATTCAAAGAGAAATTTGTACCAGGACTGGGTAAATAGTTTACCTTGAGACAGAGCAGGGCTGGAATGGGACTACGGTTTAGGTACATGTAGCTTCTCCCTGTAATGACTTTTACCTTGATAATAAGGAAAATATCTTTCTTCCAATGAAGGAGAGGAAAAAAAGGTACAAATGCATAGTGAAGAAGGAACAAGAGATTTTTCCATTGTTTGGCTTAGGTGGGAATATTTTTAGGTACACACATTTAGCCAGAATCAGTTGTTTGCTAGTAAGAAAGCTTCCAGCATGACCTTATGTCAATACACGAGATTTTCCTCCAGGAAAATGGGAAAATGGTGTCTGCAGCACAGCCTAGACACAGCCTAGAATTTGCCTCCGTTGTGTTGTGCCTCTTGCGGCCAAAGGGCAGTGGAGCATAGAGCTGGCGAGGCTTTGGGGCCACGTTACCCCTGCAGATCCCCAGAGGTGCAGTCAGAGGGAGATGCCACATCCTCCTGGCCTCCTCCTCCCATGCAAAAAGCCCACTAAATAGCAGGGTCTTTGCAAAAAACATAGGTCAGTCCCCCTTACCACCATGTGGAAAAGATGACCGAGCTCTTTTGCCTTTTTTTCAGTGAAGGGCGGTGCAAGGTAAGTTTGAGGTGACTCTGTTGCCTTCTGCATCATTTTTCTGACTTAAAAATAACACTGTGGCCCCTGTGGTTGCCATTAGGGTTATTTAATGCTTCAGCCTTTTTTTTTTTTCCTTTCCCTTTCCAGAACACTAGCGCTGCAGAGCAGAAGAACTGCTCCATTGTGCGAGCCCAAAGGAAACACTGCATAGAAAATGTGAGGAATTTTTAGGCCATGATATGTTTGGACTAGGAAGCAGGGGACTCGGAGGAATGCGGAGTAGGGTTCCAAAAATATTCCTTGCAATAGCGCTCTTGGTCAGTAACAGTTATTTTTGTTGGCCTGTCAACCCCCTCAAGCAGAGGTGATGTCATTCCCCAGCACAGCGGAGTTGGAAATACAGAGAGTGCCCTGTGGTTTTGCAGAGCTGAGAGCGGACAGCTGAACCGAATGCCTTCTCCTGTCTCAAATGCTCTTTCTGTTGTAAAAAAAAAAAAAACCACCTAAAAAATAGCATTTTGTGGGGGATGGAGGATGGCTTTAAAATAATTGACAGCGCTGTAGAAACCTTTTCCACAGTCTTTTCCTCCCGTGTGAGCTCCCTTCCTGCTAATTCTTCTTTTCCCCTTATAGTGATGTGCATGCTTGGGGAGTGCTATGGGGTTGTGTCTATAATGTTATACTTCAGTTATTAAAACTGATCAAATCATAACCTACAGTGCTCTCAGTGCCCTAAGCACCTCTGGCTGAGACTTGGCCATGTGAATGTCTTCGCAGTGATTAAAATGGGCTGATACACCCTAGAACACCTCTGAAGGAGAAAGCCTGTACATTTTCTGTAATAAACAGGATGGAGACGCAAAATATTGAGACCTTTTTCCATGCTGGCGACTCTCAGTGTTCCTTGTGATCTTGATGATGCTGATTTGACTTTTAAGGACATGTGAGAGAGAGATACCAAGAGAGAGAAATTGTAATTTTTTTAAAAAAGGTTTATCTAGGCTGATAAGATAGTAAAAGCTGTGTACAGCCATGTGTGGCAAGAACCCAACAAGACCATAACTTCATCTCAGTCCTCCCTACCCTAAATTGCATTTAGCACAGATAGCTAAGCCAAATTTTGACTTTACCCCAGAGACAGTGCCACAGTATACTGGATATGAGGCAGGAAGTAAAGAAACTTGGATTTTATTCTTAGTTCTGACATTTAGCTTCTGGGTACCACTGGGTATTGCTTTCTTACCTGAGTCTTACGTAGACCACTTGTGTGCTCCCAGAGGGACAGTGTTCATTCTTATGGGGCTCTAATTTTTGTTATAAAATATGGATTTAATTGCATGGCAAGTAGTAGGCACAGTGATGATGTTTGCTCCTTCACCAGCATTTGTGAAAATTGTGTCTTGTTACATGAAGGGCAACAAGTTTTAGCTATTTTGGATCATGGGCGTAGTCTAAAAACTCTTCTGTTTGGATCTTTATTACATGGTGTTTCATGGCCAAAGGAAGGACCTATATAAATTCACTGCACCACCTTTCCCAGGATTCCTCAGCCATGTATGATGGGGCAGCAGAGGAAAGAAATCTGTATAAAAACACCCCAAAAGCATATGAATACAAATGTTTCCCAACTTTGAAACTTAACTTTTGGGTTGATAAAATCCATGCAACTCTGACAGTTATACAGTGGCAGGAAATTGTTAAAGGTGTCAGGTTTTCCTTATAATTCTGGAACTACTCTGGCAGTAGATTTCCTTGAAAATGCTGTTGAAAAGGTCCCACTTTCTAAATTGGAAAGATTTACAATTTACCTTTTCTGTTAACCTCTTTTTCCTCAAAAGGTTAAGTAAGGGAAATTTCTCTTTTTAACACTGGTAGCTATTTGACAGTGTTTCCTTTGCACTGGGTAGCATTGGATTTCTCAGCAAATGCACCAATGGTAAAAGAAACAGTTACTTGCAAGTTACCTACAGAGATATTAGAAAACTGCTTTTGTCACATAATTGATATAGCTCATTTAATCTTCACTATCTCTTAATGTACCAGAATAGAATAGAATAGAATAGAATAGAATAGAATAGAATAGAATAGAATAGAATAGAATAGAATAGAATAGAATAGAATGGCCTAGGTTGGAAGGGACCTTAGAGATCATCTAATCCAACCTCTCTGTCATGGGCAGGGACGCCTCTCAACTAGATCAGGCTACTCAAGGCTCTGTCCAACTTGGCCTTGAACACCTCCAGGGAGGGGGCAATAGAATAGAATAGAATAGAATAGAATAGAATAGAATAGAATAGAATAGAATAGAATAGAATAGAATAGAATAGAATAGAATAGAATAGAACTGTTTCAGTTGGAAGGGACCTACATTCAGGTGAAAGGAATCGTCTAGTCCAACTGTCTGGACAGTTCGTCGCTGACCAAGTTAAAGCATGTTAAAGCATTGTCCAAGTGCCTCTTAACCGCTGACAGGCTTGGGGCATTGACTACCACTCTAGGAAGCCTGTTTCAGTGTTTGATTACCCTCTCAGTAAAGAAATGCTTCCCAATGTCCAGTCTAAACCTCTCCCGGCACAGCTTTGAGCCATTCCCACATGTCCTGTCCCTGGATACGAGGGAGAAAAGCTCAGCACCTTCCTCTCCCCTTCCTCAGGAAGCAGTAGAGAGCAATGAGATTGCACCTCAGCCTTTTTTTCTCCAAACTAGACAAACCCCAAAGTCCTCAGCCACTCCTTCCTTCCAGCCCTTTCACCAGCTTTGTTACCCTCCTCTGGATGCATTCAAGGACCTTCACATCCTTCATAAGTTGTGAGGCCCAGAACTGCATACAGCACTCTAGATGAGGTTGCACCAACTCTGAATAAATCAGGATAACGACCTCTTTTGACTGGCTCCTTGTATTGTGTTTTGCAACTTACCACTTGCACAAGTGTCTTACCTCTTCAAGTGTGATACAATTTTGAGTGAATTATTCTTCAAGTATCCCAGGAGGGAATCAGGTAAGCATATTTTTGGTGGCAAGATGGAGTCTGGGATATCAGCACAGACAATTTATGCAGGAAAAATCTACTTCACTTGAGGGCAGGCAGGTACATTTGGAATTGCTGTGGAAATTTGTTTTCCTTTAGGATAACTGTAAAGCAGCGTGGGGTCTGGTAGGTTTGGCAGCGATGTGTGGCATCAGGCTCACCTGTGATCAGTGTTTCTTTCCTCAAGCTCGAGAGAAGATGGAGCTTTGCTAATGTGAGGTAGAGGAACTAGAGGCCACTACTTCAGGTGCAGGATAGTTGCTGAAAGTTGAATTTGGAGTGCGGGAAAAAGAAAGGATGCTCCAATGTGCTTTGGTGGTGTTATCCCAGACTGCTGGGGGATGAAGGCTGGGGTGATGCTGGGTTACACAAGAGCACTGAGACAAGGAGATAGGAGCTAATTCAGATGAAAACTAGAACATGTGGGGGAGACTGCAAAGGTGATGTCTGTCTAGAAAGAGAAAATCTGTGGAGCTCTTGGAAGGTCTGGAAAGGGATCAAGTGTTCTCAAGGGACCGTTCTCCCAGAGCTAATCCACATCTCCAGATTTCCAGCTCTTCACCTAAATAACCAGCTGCTTCTTCCCTGCCAGGATCTTAGTATGATTGGGGCAGATGAAAAAAAAAAAATCAGTTGTGTCTGGTGTTTCATCAGAACTTCTTGGTGTAATGGATTATCTGCTGACTGTGGAGCAGGCATGGGAGGCTATGAGCAGACTATGGGCTGGGGAATATGTCAGGATTAATAGTCCAGCCAGTCCCTTGATTAGCTCTACCCTGGCAGCTCCCTAGCAGCCAGCTTCCAGTATAAATAATCTTATAACTCTGGGGTTGATATTTCCAAAGCTTAAAATATGAAGGCCATACTGTGCTCTTTCTCAATATCATGACCTTAATAGGTTTCCAGTAAGAGCTGTAAAAATTGTCCCTGCACCCACTTTGCTTTCTGACTTGAAAACTTCTGTGCAACAGTGCATGGCTTACTGTCCTGGGCAGGACTGAGTGAAACCCACTGCCTAGTTGGAGAAGAAAGATCTTTGATGTGCCCCAAGTTAAAGACATGTAATGGTCTCTCCAATTAGCCACTGAATTGTATTTGTATCAGAAACATTAATGCTCATGGCTAATTATTTTTAGAACAGAATTAGAATAGAATAGAATAGAATAGAATAGAACAGAACAGAACTAGACTCAGTTGGAAGGGACACACAATGATCTAATCCAACTGCCTGACCACTTCAGGGATGAACAAAGTTAAAGCATGTTGCTAAGGGCATTGTCCAAATGCCTCTTAAACACTGATGGGCTTGGGGCATTGAGCACTTTTCTAGGAATCCTGTTCCAATATTTGACCACCCTCTTGCTGAAGAAATGCTTTCTAATGTTCTGTCTAAAACTCCTCTGGTGCAGCTTTGACCCAATTTTATTTCTATTATTCAGATAGTTGGATAAACTGCAATTAGGTGACTGGGTGTATTGGCCTGTTGGGACATGTGCTGAAGAAGACAGGAGGATAAAGGAACGGGTTGCAAATTGCACTGCACTGAGAAAAGCAGATAGAGAAGAGGATTTGTTGAGGGTGATGATCAAAAAGGTCCCAAGTGCTTTCTGTCTGAACTCGTTGGGGCAGGTTATAGACACCTTGTGCTGAGACCTAAAGCATCAGGTTTTTATTGATACATACTTCTGTGGGACCTGTAGGTTAGTTCTCAAATGCCATCAAAATTGAAATGAGGTTGTACAGAGACGGTTTTGTACAGCTGGCTGCAGCACAGCGTCAAGGGAACATAAGTGACCTTTGGACTTAAGGGGTCCTGGCCCTTGTGAAGAAGATGGTGAAATGAGGAATGGGGACTGCCAACAATTTCCTGGAGAGGGAAGTCCCATTTGTCTCCTAGAGCCCTGCTATGCTATTGATACAGGTTATTGAAATAGGGTATTCCCACAGCCACTTCCTCACACTGCCATTGCAACACTCTCCCCCAGCAATATTCCAGCCTTAGCTTCAGTCATTAGCTGAGTCCCAGTTTTCAGGCAGCTGTTTTGCCATCAGTTGCTCTGCAGGGCAGGTCATTTACTGCCAAGACCCTCTAAGGAAGATTTCTCTATCTGAATTGTACCGTGTAGCAGAGCTGGCGGTGAACACTGGATTCATTTTCTGTGTTATTGTTAGAGTGAGCTCTTTATAACCATTCAATTTTCTTTTAAATAAATCCCATTTGGAAAAACAAATCCTGCCCATAAAAGCAGCTCTCTGTGCTGGGTTAGTTTTCAGCATACCGTACACAGCTGTATATTTGGGTTTATGCCTCCAGGCTAAACTCATTCCTGTGTGCAACCAGTGTGTTCATGCCAGAGCAATGGCAAAGCTGTTTCTTGGGACTCTTGAGATTTCTTTGGATCTAACAGCATTAGAGAAGATGGGAGAGAATGAGATGGGAAGGTAAATAAGCCAGACAGTTTGTCCTGGGGACTCTTGTGTGAAAGATTAGAAAGGGCCCAAGTTCATGCCCATAAAGCCTATGGTGACAGAAATCACCGTGTCAGCTTTTCTCCAGTCCCCTGGTTATTGCATGTGTCCTGCCAGTCTGGCTGTCAGGTTTGGACCTATTTGTCCTTACCTTGTCTTCCTCCATGCTGTCCTAGGTCCCTTATGCATGCAGAGGTAGGAGGGACATCTAACCAAGGTGGCGTCCAAGCAGAGCAAATGTGGGACTTCTCTGTGACCACAATGTCTCTGTGTCCACAGAAGATTCTGGGAGGGCTGGGTCTAATTAGGAAGAGATGCAGTTTTGTGGCATCCAGGACTGCATTAGAAACTTCTTGAGAGCATCATCTGTTTGTTTTGATCTCAAATAAAAGTGTGTGACCAGAGTATTCATATTTCCACAGAGGGCAGTCCTATGACATGGCAATAGACATCCCAGATCCCTTGCCTTGAGGACTTCAGCTGTGTTCAACAAGTTGCAAATGCTATGGGAGAAAAACAGGAGAGGACTATACTTTTTGCTAAATTGAGAAAAAGCATCTGCTGCTTGAGTTTGTTTAGTTGTAGCAACCACCTGTTTCTGGAAGTTCCTAAAGGGTCAACAGCAGATAATTTGCTTAGACCACCTTGTGTTCATTAACAATAATTTACCTGTACTTCACTGACACACCAGATGGCTGTGTTGACACACCAGAAGGCTGTACTGCCATTCAGCGAGACCTAGACAGGCTGGAGAGCTGGACGGGGAGAAATTTTATGAAATACAACAAGGGCAAGTGTAGAGTTTTGCACCTGGGAAAGAATAACCCCAAGTACCAGTACAGGTTGGGGACTGACCTGCTGCAGAGCAGCATAGGGGAAAGAGACCTGAGGGTCCTGGTGGACAGCAGGATGGCCATGAGCCAGCACTGTGCCCTCGTGGCCAAGAAGGCCAATGACATCCTGGGGTGGATTAGAAGGGGGGTGGCTAGTAGGTCAAGAGAGGTCCTCCTGCCCCTCTACTTGGCCCTGGTGAGGCCACATCTGGAATATTGTGTCCAGTTCTGGGCCCCTCAGCTCAAGGACAGGGAACTGCTTGAGAGAGTCCAGCGCAGATGATGGACTGGCGTATCTCCCTTATGAGGAAAGGCTGAAGGAGCTGGGTCACTTTAACTTGGAGAAGAGGAGGCTGAAGGGTGGTGACCACATTCGTATGTAAAGGATAAGTGTCAGGAGGACGGAGCCAGGCTCTTCTCAGTGATGTCTAATGACAGGACAAGGGGCAATGGGTGCAAGCTGGAACACAGGAGGTTCCACAAAAATATTAGAAAAATTTTTTCACTGTGAGGGTGACAGAGCCGTGGCACAGGCTGCCCAGGGAGGTTGTGGAGTCTCCTTCTCTGTAGACATTCAAAACCTGCCTGGACGCGTTCCTGTGTGACCTGCTCTAGGGGATCCTGCAAGAGAGCAAGAGAGCAATTTGACTTCATGTGTCACAGTAATGAACCTAGATGTTGAGGTGTGCTGCATCTCTCCAGTTGCTGAAGACTTCCACTTCACAGTGAAGCTTAAAACATAAGCTCTGTGTTTTCAGAGAGCATAAAGCTCTCTGAAAACACAGAGCTTATGTTTTAAGCTTCACTGCTTCATGCACACTGTCTCTTTAAATTCCCTTTTTCCTTTTTTTCCCCCCCCCCTGCAAGAGGGAGATGAGAAGAAGCAATTGTCCCACAATTGTTGCCAATTCTTTGCTGGCTGACACTTCAATATAAGGAAAAGTCAGCAAAATATAGAATCTGTGAAAGGGGGAGAAGAGATCTCAAAAGAAACCATGGGAATTGGAACTTGTTTGAAACAAAAGCTCTATTATTCATCGTGGGCTTCATTTTAGCAATTCCAGTATGTAAGGCACTGCGGACCTCAACTGTTGGGACAGAATGGGAAATTTCAGCTAGAGTGAAATACTCATCTGAAGATATAATTCTGAAAGAGCATGAGGCACTCTCTTCCTTTCTATCCTCATTACATGTGGAATTATTTCACACTGTTAATGCTATATATAATATATAATAATGCTATAACAATAATACTTCACGGTTTTTAAATAGTTTTTCAAAGAGTGTCATTAGTGGAGAATAACTTAAATTACATAAGACACCTAAGGTATTTTTCTTTTAAATTCTGTTCTTGAGACAGCGTAGTTTATTTCTGCTTCTGTCTGTCCTGAATGTGAGAGAATTCAGAGACCTATTTCTGGATATTGTCTTTGCAGAGAGCTTGGGGATTTTTTTTTTTTCAGTGAGCTTGGAGTGGTGGAAAGAAGCCTGGCTTAACACTTTAGGCAGAGCACAGGATGAGATATTTTAGAGCAGCTTGTGCTTGCTGTAGAGCTTATGTGCCACTGTTGAGGAGTGGCAGAATTCTTAAACAGTGCAAAAAAACCATATTGCTCTATGTGATACAGAGTGAATTCCTAGTGGGACTTCCTAGTCCTCAGCACACAAATTTGGCCAAAAGCTCCTGTTCCTGCATTGCTTTTGACCTCCTGGTCATCCTTCCTTGCGTAAAACAATGCAGCAGTCATGAGAGACAAGTTCTTCAGTTCCTGTGGATCTTCACAGCTTGCAAAAGGGTGGGCATTTATGTAGCTTCTGCTAAATCAATTTCCTTGCAACAATAATTTAACAGAAAGTGAAAAGTAGTCCCTTTATTTCAAGTGGTCAATCTCAGGCTCAGGAAAAAGCCACTGAGCTCTGGTTTTCATTATGAGTCTCCTGTCTTAGACATTAAGTGAAATGTGAGTTCTGGTAATCTGAAAGGTTAGCATGGAGTGGCTGAATCAGAGGACACAAAGAGAGACAGAGAAGTGATTTTCAGACACCTGTCTTCAGTATTGCTAGAAACCTGTGCCTTAAACTTGCATTCAGGTAGCACCCTCAGCAACTTTTCCTCAGCAATTCATATCACACCAGCAACACTTTGCTTTTCTTCAAGTAGATGTTTTACTAGCTGTGTTCATGTCCCTGGGGAAAATAACAGTGCGTATGATTAACAATGTGATTTGATAGGACTGGAAAGGAAAATATTCAAGTTTTTAAACTGAAGTAAATATTTATAGCTTATGTCAGTTACGCATACAGCATTTGATTTCCTTAGTGCATTAGTTCTCCTCCCTCTCTCCTTGCTTACCTCTCCGTGTCACATTTTTGCAGGACATGGAAATACCTGATAAAATTTTGTGAAGTGGAGGCTTTCGCAGACCCTTAATTTGAAGTGTGGTGGTGTGATGGCCAGGAGCGCATTGCTATAAAGCAGCATGCTGCCTTGTCCAGCCTCTTGGGCTTCAGTCTAGCCTCTGTTGTCCATTTACTTGGGAATATTCGAAGGCTGAACTTGATGCTTCAGTTTTAAAATGTGCTTTCTGTCTGAGGGAAAATCTTGCATGTATTTTTCAGCGTCCAATATTTACACCATGTGAGAACAGGGCTTATGAAATTATCTTCCCTGTGTCCTTTTGTACCTCTCCTGCAGTGGGGAGCAACAGAGGAAACACCAGCAGAGAAATGTGCCCATTGGGTGAAGGGGCAGATATGATAGACCCTTGGTAAGGGATTGAGGCTAGAAGCTAGAAGATGTGGTGGTGCATCAAAGTCACCTGAGATGTCACGTTCCGGAGGGCAGAGCGGGAGCTGGCGACTGAACCCACAGCAGCACCTCAGAGTGGTCTAAGACAGAAACGAAGAGAGGAGCAGCTCAGCAGGAATCCAAAGCTGCTGTCGACTCCCATCCAGCTGTCCTGGATATCGAGGCAGCAACATCCAGGAGTCTACTGTCCATTCCCAGCTATGAACTCTGCCCGTCTCGCTCCAGAACTGGTCTTTTCTTTTACAGGCAGTATCACTTGCATTCCTTTATTGCAGGAAAGAGGAAGCCTATTTCTGTTGTTGCTGTTTTGTCCCCCTCAGCCTATTTTTATTTTTTTTGTCCCAGGCATTTTTAAATGCATTGGGGTTGTTTCTTATTTTTACGATAGTGCTCAGAGATGCAAATAGAAAGCACAGCCATGCTGTGCTGATCATTTCTATAGCATGTACTAAGAAAATGTGATCTTAAAAGCTAAGTCAACTACACAGGCAAATGATGAGTGACAGCCCTTGTTCCACTTTACTGAGTGAAGGAACTTGCCTTAAGTCCCAAAGGAAGTTTCTATAGGAGCTGGAAAATGAGCCCCTCTGTTACAAGTCCCAGTGCCATAACCAGAAGTTTGTCCTCCTTTTCCAAAACTTATTGATAGATGTTATTTCTCTTTCAGAGAGGTGTTTTTTTATTTTCTGATTTCCTGGTATAGAACCTAAATATTTTCTTTTTGAATTTCATTCTGCTAGTTTGAGGTAGACACACTGCACAGAATTTGATATCCCTTTTTGATTTGGCTTTGGTTTTCTACTACTGAAATGCACATACATGACAGAAAACAGTGACTGTTGGGTTTGCTCCTGTGCACAGAAGGAAACCTCTCTAACACATATGGAAGGTATTGTGTGTTAAAATTTGTCAGTCATCCAGGCTTATAAAGTATGTTAAAGCAAGCTATAATGTCTCAGTGTGAAGAGACGCCATGGGAGAAGTGTGCTTCCATGCACATATACCTGGCCCAAACATGGAGCATAGAGTCTTTTAACACTTTAGAAGGTTCTGCTCTAACCTGAACCCTGACTATGGTCAATATTTTCCAGTTTGAGTTATATTTTAGTTTGGGGGATATTTTTGGTCCAAACAGATTTTACGTGTATGGTGTTTTCCGTATTTTAGTTGTTATATTAAGGACCCAGAAGGATCAGTTAATAGTATCTCAGTGCAGTGGTGCCATAAATCTCTTTGATCCTCTTGCAGTAGCAGTGTGTTCTTAGAATTTTACAACATTTATAGCTTTATTAGAATAAACGAGGTATAATTTCTGTTCCTTACAAATTTGCTTTTTGAGGACTCTTTGAACTTAGACTTGGTGCTGGCCACTGTGCTGTGAAATTATCGGTACTATCATTAATAACCATATTATGACCTTACTGAGTTAATTTCCTCAGATAGGTTCTTACATGCTGGCCTTAGGAACAGAGTGTGAGAACATGGGCATGCCCAAGTGAGACTGAAGCAGAGACCCATCTAGCACAATCTTCTGTCTATAACACTCGTGACAGTGGACACCCAAGGAAAAGTGGAAAAAAAAAACAACCACAGGGAAGCATATAACGGTTTTCCCCTGACAGAAGTGCCCAAACTCCAATAACTTGCTCCTTGGGAACTCCCTAAAATAGAAATGGTGTCTCTACAGCATGCAAAGCACTGGAGTCCAAGCTGTGCTGACTCCTTACCAACAACACAGAGGAAATAGTGTCATAATTAAAAATTGAGCAAATGGCCCTGCTTAGCATATGGGAAACATGGCTGGATTTTGTGTTGTGGAATACACTGGCTGTGGGACCAGCAGTAGGTTTCAGTCTCCGTCAGAGTGGGCTGCAGCCACTGCCCAGTCTTTTCTGTAACTGAAAGCAGCATCAGGGCTGCTGCTGAAGGGTCACCATCTCTTGCAGCTCTGGGTGGCTTAGAGCAGAATTTGTGCCTTCACCATCTGTGGTCAACAAGCCTTTGAAGGTTTCATCTCAACTCAATCCTTTTCTTCTGACAAGAGCTCCCAGGGCCTGATCCTGTGAGGGTGACACAGCACTGGCACAGGGTGACACAGCCCTGGCACAGGCTGACCAAAGAAATTGTGGAGTCTCCTTCTCTGGAGACACTCAAAACCCTCCTGGACGAGTCCTACTGTAGGTGATCCTGCTGTGGCGGAGGGGTTGGACTCGATGATCTTTCGAGGTCCCTTCTAACCCTGAATATTCTATGATTCTATGCTGGGAACAGCCAAATTAAATGCGTTGCTGAAAAGCCATTATCTGGGTCTACATTAACCAAAGGTGGGCATCCACTGCTTCAAAGATCCACAAGGTCATCTTATTGTTTTCTTCCACAGTTGTCCACAAATCCTTACAGATTTGCCTTGATTGTGGTATCCATGGGCTTGCAATTGTAGAGAAAGATCTACTGTGTGTGGAATACCGGAAATGGCACCCAAAATGATGGTGGGGGTGCTGTAACTTAGTCTTTCCTTCAGCTTTGCCTCTTTCCAAGTAACGTGCAGTCATTTGTTCAGATTGGCTGCAGATTGTGATGGTGCCTAGAGCAACGCTCATCCCGAGAGCAGGCCCCAAACCTTCCTTCTGATTTTTTTTTGGAGTTTGGTGCAACCAGAGTTTTCTGTGAGAAGATGGTTTCATAGAATCATAGAACAGTTCAGGTTGGAAAAGACCCTTGGGATCATCAAGTGCAACCATTAACCCTACACTACAACCATTAACCCTACACTACAAGTTCGCCCCTAAGCCATATCACCCAACACCACATCTAAGCGACACAGGTTTCTGTGCTAAAACCCATTCACATTTCCATAAGAATGATGGTAAGAGAAATACCTCCATCGTAAATGTCACTTTGAACAGAGTTTAACATGGCTGTAAAGCCTCTCTGATCAACCTCAGCTCAAAGCAGGGGCAGAAAAGCTGAGATCCACGAGGGACCAGTCTAGGGAGATGTCTCGCACTCACCATGAAGGTTCTTAGCTTTGCAGCAAGAAGGAAGCCATTTCTTGAAACCATACAAAATGTTTCTCTGACCTTGTTGCTATGCTGCCATGGCTTGCTCCACATATAATACTCATTTTTCCCCTGCACAGTGTGATGCTTTACTCAGTAGGACTCAAATACAATGTATGCAAATAGTGGTTTATATTCTCTTTGGGTAAATGACTGCACAATCTTCCACAAAGTGAAGTATGAAGGTTGTTTCCTCCGATTAAAACATATTCTAGAGTAATGTCTCTGTGATTCAAACTGAAGAGAATTTGTAGACAGGCAGTGTACAGTAATTAGGCAAACTGAAATTTTGGCTAGAGCGAACATCTTTACTTTTCTGAAAAATGCAATGAGATTTTAAATGGTGGTGAATGATCATCACACTGGTTTTATGTTTTGCCCAAAAGAGGGATGAATCATAGATGGAAAAGCTGGAAAAAAACTTACAGAAATACATCATCTGAACATACCCGAGAAGACAGGATCACATTAACTTTTTGATGGTTAAAGACGCTTAAAGAACACTACAGTAGTAGTAACGTAGCTGTTCTGTTCACTTCCTTCTTTCCTCGTGCCTTCAGGTTTTCCTTCAGTTTAATTCCTGGAAAAGAAGGAAATTCATCCTAAGTCTTTCTCGTGACAGATGCTAAGCAGTGCTCAAATCACATAAGCCAAACTCTGCCCAGAAGTTCTTTGGTAACTGCCAACCAACAAAGAATCTCATAGTTTGAGCATTTTGCAAAGATAACAACCACTGGATCAGTCATTTGCACAGTGCCAGGAAAATACTGTATTGCTTTTTACTAGGCACAAAGCTGTCATTTTCTCTGCAAGCTTTTTATGATGGTTTAATTTAAGTTTAGGAGGGAGTTCAGTCATCTCCCTCCTTTAAAAAATGTGTGTGTAAATAGCTAAAAGTTAAGCAAATGAGTATAAAATGACATCCTTTTTTAGGTAGGACTAAGCAGCGGGATTTAAAGGAAACTTTTTTTGACAAGATCTTCTAAATATAGCCTGCAAAGTGATGGCAGCTCAGGCTTATAAAGTTTTGCCTGAAAGTAGATGTCTACAGAAGGCACCCCCAGGATTTCAAGAAGTATTTAGAAAGCCATCAACCCAAGATCATCCTTTACTTTCAGAGGTTCTGCAACTGTTTCCTTTTATGCTATTTGGATTGAGGATACTTAAATTGCAATAGGGGCTCTGTTGACAATTTGCCAGGCTCTTGAGAACCACATGTAATTTTCAAAATATGGAGAAAATTGCAGCTGGTGCTTATTTGGAGCATGACAGGTTGCTTCACTTAACTGTGCAAGAGCGTTACTATGCCCACGGAGAGACACATATTTTGACAGAGCTGTGGCTATGCCAGCCTGTCCTGGGTGTCCTAAACCCCCTCTTCCTGTGTCCTGTTTTCGTAAGTGTCGATTTCTGAGTAATTTCTGAGCAGGAGACGTTGCATCATGGGATGGTGTTAGGAAAGTTGTCTGAGCAGCTGCAGCTGGTAGACTTGGTCCCTGTCGGAGTGGGGAGCACCGTGCGCTGGATGCTCATCCAGACCTGTGATGGATTGCTTCTTGTTGAGGGTTATCGAAAATACCTGCAGCAGCTCAGTGCCTCAGAAGACGTGGAATGGAAAGCAGCAGAGAATTGGGCAACCAACTATTATGACCAACTCTTTTAAACAGAAATAAACATAGTTAAGTCATTTGCAGGTAGAGAGATAAGCTTGTCCTTGACTTTCCAGAGGGGCCTGAGCCAAGACACAGTTAAACTCATTAACGAGTCATTAACTTGAGTTTCTGTGAATGTCTGAGATCACTTAATGTGTTTTTTAAAGTGATAATCATTGTTCAGAAGGACAAATTATATTGAATGTTGTGCTAACAAGTGTGTTTGCTAACATGATTCTTTTCTCCTGTGCAGATAAGACTGAAGTATATTGTCCCAGGTAGCAGGAGGAGGGGATTGTGCACGTCCTCTACTGAAAGCAATACCATGGGCTGTGTTGCTTATCACTTGTGAGGCTAGACAGGTGCCAGGAAGGCTGACTGATACTATTGCATCTTACATTTAGTTACCTAACAAGAAAATAATAATAACGAGGACTAAAAACCTAAAAAAAAACAGACCTAAGTCTTGTTTGCATATCTGTGTCACCTTGTGCTTTCTGCTCCTACTCTGTGTGTCTCATGGCCTGAATGGAGTCCCTGAACAATAGCTACAGAGGAATAATGAATAAGAAAAAATGGCAGGCATCGCAATGACTGTGATTCTATGCTGGTAAAATACACAGGTTACCCAAAAGAAATTCAGGAAAGAGTAAGGAATATAGTTACTGCCACAGAATAATTCGTACTGTCTTGTTTCCTAGCCCAGTCAGGTAGACCATAGCGATGAAATGGATACCTTTTGTCTAATTTCTGAGACAGCACAGTGATTGCAGTGTCTGTCTTCCGTGTCCTTTTCACATGGCAAGGACCTTTCATTGCCAGAGTAGGAGCCAGCAATGTTTTCCTTAGGACTTTTGGCAGGACTCTCACAAGGTACTTTTTAGTGTGTGTTTGCAGCCAGGGATATTGCTAGTACTGGGGCTTACCTCACGCAATTAACCCTCTTCTGCATCAGGGCCTGGAAAGTCAGTCAATGGTTTGGCCTTCGCTATTGGGCTCAACATTGCTTGAAAATTGGAAACTGTGTTAACTAAAGACTTTTGCATTTCCAGTGAAGAATACAGGCAATGTGTCGTGCCATGTGATGAGCAGGCGGTCAGTAGAGGTGTTCCTGTCACCTCTTTTGATCTCCAGGTGCAACGTCTAAATGTACAGGTTGTGTAGGAAAGGCCAATCTCACACCACAGACTTTTCAGTGGCTGCCTGGAGAGAGAAGACAATTTGGCTTCCATGGGCGAGATTTGTACGGCTGTAGAGCAGCAAAGTCAGGCCAGAGCTGTCTGCAGCAAGATGCAGTAGCTGCTTTTGCAGTTTATAAAGAAACTTGATCAGGAGCAATATCTGCAGCTTAAAAGGGCTGAAGACAAGTTGGAGACCTCACTGAAAGCTGCACAAGTGGGAGGCTGACTGGCCACATGATTTCTTCACTGAAACAGCTATCTAATAAAAGTGATACCGGCCAAGGCTATGCCCAGGAAGCCAAATAAATCTTGCTTTTACCTGGCGATCGTTTTATTTGTGTGACTCTCTGCTGGGACTTTTTTTCAGAGAAAATGAATCCTAAGACTGGCTGCTTAGCTGGAATAAATCGAATTTCCTAGCAATAGAAGAAATTTGTCCATATGATGATTTTCTGTATCTGCTTGAGCAAGGAGGGGTCTGGCAATAAAGCTGTGCAAGTATAATGTTTCTAGTGTACATGAGGCATCAGTAAAGAGGCTGTGCTGAAGACAGGCTGGATTATGTTTGCTAAGTGGATGAAGCCTGGCAGGCAGATCACGCTTCCCTTTAGACTTTAGAAGCCTATCCCCATGTACAGGACTGTCCTGTCTTGCAGATGCTTTTCAGATGTCTTTCAAACACAGACTGCTTTTAAAAAGAAAACAGGTCAAGCATTTCCAATACTGTGTCCACCCTTGCTACGTGGATCCCAGTGCGAAATTTGATTTTTCTGAGTTCATGTCCCACACCTGGAGGTTGACTACCCCTTCTCACTGTTCCTCCTCTGATTTTATCCTGGACTTCCCCCTTCAGTCCCTTGAGTTTGCCATTTACTGATCAACAAAACAGATGAACAAAAGAATCACAAGGCCTTGTGATCAGTTTGCACTCACTTTTAATTAAATGCTTTCATCAGACATTCCTGGAGTCGTAATGAGGCAGAGGAAATCAATCAGTAACAGTGTGAAGTGCTAATGCACTTTGCAGTAATTACAGGCAGTGGGAATATCTCTGAGAACCTCTGAACTGCACAGGAAACCCAGAAATGTTGTAGTGTAAAGGAGCTGGATCATACATCCTCTGCTGGGGAGAGGGAAGTTTCCTTCAGATTAAGGCTGAATGAAGAAGATTTGTGAAAGGTTGTTACACTGTGTACTGTGGTTCAGTGCAGAAACCTGCACTGTCTTGTTTGATAACTGGTTTTTTTTTTGGTGGTTTAGTGTTGCTGTTTGTTTGGGGATTTCTTTGCTTTCTCCCTTTTGAGAAGAGTCGCACTGTGTGCTGGGGCTAAGTCTGATTTCACCGAACTTCTGGGAATACACAACACTTAGTTCAACCTCTTTGGTACAGCACCTATGAAAATACAGGACTAATGCACTGGCTGTCTTCCATGCCACTAGGATTTTTGCAGGGTAAACTGTAGCATCAGCTAAGACATGAATAGGGCTCCTTGCCATTCAGCGCAACTTCTCAGAAGGCAGATTAGCCAACCAGCGCCTGAACATGTTTTCAGCAGAGGGAGAATGCACCAGGGGGACTGTAAACATTCACATTTGTTTCTCTTCAAAGAGACGGTTTTGCTCTCATTACTTCCCCTCTCTCCTCCGCCCGGCTGCAGCCCTACCCTATTTAGCCTCATGATTTACTGGGCTTCCTTGAACTCTGACCTGTGTCAATAGGACCACGATGTAAACATCTTCCTGTGGCTACAAAGCTGTGACCTGTAGAAGCAGGTGGGGGATGAGAACGGGGTTGGGGTGAGAGTCGTGTCACGTGTGCAACCCTATTTTTGGCCCAGGGCCTCCTTATGAAGGCTACAGGCCTTTGCTCTCCGGAGCAGCAAGAACCAAAGCCTGCAGAAGTGAAGGGGAGCCTTTCTGTTGACTTGAATGATCTTAGGCTCGGGCCATATGTTTGCTGTGCAGCCTGGAAGATAGCCCTTATAAAACCCACCAAGTGAAAGCGAACAATTTCCTTCCGGGCACACGGAGGTCCTGCTCTGTGGGTGATCTTTCTTTGCGAATGAAAGCAGATACACAATTCCTTGTGTAAGACGTGCAGCGCAACAAAAGAGAAGCTGGCATTGTGAAAGCCAGGCAGGGAAATATCTGGCTCCAGACACGTAGGCATAGCTCAGCGCCTAGCCCAGGAGAGCAAGACTTTTTTTGTGTGTTTTGTTGTTGTCATCGGTGCGGCTGCCAGTGTCAGACTTCAGTCCATCTGGGAGGATGCAAAGCACTTGTCTGGGGAGCAGGAGTGGAAGGCAAGTGGGTGCAGAGAGATACTGTTTTTGTGCGACTCCCGAAAGTTATTTGGAAGGAGTCAAGTGGCAATCAGTGGTTATAACATTCCTTCCAACCTGCGCTGTGGAAATGCCAGCAATGCTGCTCTCTTTTCCACAGTGTTCAGTTTGAAATAAGGTTTCAGCCTGTCTGCAGGTGCACTGTGACTATTGCTACTTTCTATTATTTACTTATGAAGGTGAATATTAAAATTGTTTTGGGCTCTCTAAGTGCTTACTCTTCCACCTGAGAACAGCTAGTTTTCTGCAGTACTGCATCTGTTCCTGATATGTCCATATCTGTAACATGATTTTATCCATTTATGGAGCCAGTATTATATACATGAAATGAGATCTCAAACTGAAAAAACTTGGATGGCATAGTTGCTGTGAGAAGCTCAGATACTGTTTCATTTTTCCCCAAAAAAATCTTCTCTCTAGTGAAAGCAGGACAGTAGAAAACCTAATTTTGTCCTTTCTATTGACCTCAACTTCAGCTGAGGTCTTCCACAGAAAAAAAAAAGAAGCTCAAAATTGCATACATAAATAGGTTAGCCTGGATTTCATCGAAACACTAAATAATTGACCTTAATTTCTTCTCCTCTCCAACTGCAGCCAGGTAAAATGATTTGATGTTTCAGTAGGCTGAATGCTTTTGGAGAGCGTGCCGCAGACAGTGGAGACCTGACAGAGGGTTTTTTGAGGCACTATCACAACATAAATGTTAATAGACATTTCAGTGAACGTCCTCTATCATGAAACTGTGACATCAGCTTTCATGGAAAGTGTCAAAATAATTCAAGACAGCTTTTGGAGTAAAGCAAAGACTTCGTACCCCTTTGAATACAATTTCAGTTTGGCTCAGATACTGGGTGACGGTTTAGGTCAGCACTTGTGGTTTGTGTTCATAGATAGCTGACAATATTTGCTCTCCTGCCCAGGAGGGCTGGATCTGAGTGCACCTGTATTTTCATGCCACTAAGGTGCAAGTGATGAATTTACAGCTAAATTCAAGCAACCTGAAATCCGAGGCTTTGCTTGAGCAATGCTAGTGCAATCACCATTTAATGAGCTACCCTCATCAGCTGAGCTGTGGTAGCCAAAACCAGCACCCTTATGCCATCACACTGGCAGCAGTTTAGATTTCCATGGTATTGGGGCAGACTGAGTGTTTATTTACTGTGACAAAGAGGTGGCTGGGATAGACCCAGCGGCTCCACTGTCTTTGGTTGTGGGCCTTTATGCTAAAAGAGAGCGTAGCCAGAGTTGTCCTCTTGGAGCCTCCAATATCCTAAGCTTAAGCAAGATACTGTGTATGGAGAAGGCTAAAAGCAAGTAGGAGTGTCACTGCCTGTCAGTGTCGAGATTATGTGCCCCTGTGGACTCTAATGTCAGCAAAACCTCCCAGGAGAAGCGTGTGGAAGGCATTAGAGGACTGGGACTGGGAAGGGATTACAGACACGAGCGGTCAAATGGAAGGCAGCAGAACAGAAGCATGGAAGGGGCATACAAAGAAAGAGGGTAGACAGGCGTGCGGTAATTCGGTGTGAAGAGCAGAGGCATTTCGGCTAGGTGCACAAGTGGGACTTGTTCACCCTTCCTTGGTTAAAACCTCCATCAGGGTTTGGCAGCACGGCAGAAAGACGATTTGCACAGATTCCTGGGGAAGAGCAACTGTTTTGGACAAAGGATGCTGGAATCTCTAGTGACCTAGAGAGGAGACTGTGAATAGCATGATATTGGCATGCTCAGCATGTAGTAACAATTCCTCAGAGTCCTACATCTTGTTCCTTGGGTGGGGTTTTTTCCTCTTTCTGCCTATCTCTGTAGCGTATATGAACCACAGCTGTTGACAAGGAAAATATGCAGTTGCTCTGCAGCAGCAAGAAGAAAAAATAAATCATTCTCCCCCCACCCCTTCTGTTACTATTGACTTACCAGTGACTATGCTAAGGTTAAAACCACACAGAGCTGCATGCGTGAATCACAAGGAATTTGCTCTGAACTGGAGCACACTGCCATTCATGACAGATAAATTTTCTTTTATTTCTAATTGCGTTCCCTTTGCAGGCAGCTCAGCTTTATGTTAGAATGGCTACGATGGGTATTTCAGCAAAGTTGCTCCTATTTTGTGCCCACGCGATGTTCAGAGAGCGTGGCTCTGCCAGGAGTTTCGCTACCAGAGTGGTGAGAACTGGGTATTGGATTGATCATCCAGAGCACAGCTCTGGAGGGGATTCATTGTCCTCTGTGCAACCGAGGATGGAACTTGCTCCTTTGAGATGTTTAATGATGTAGTGCTTTTTATGCCAGAGCACTCCCTCTGCCCCTTCTGGTTCTCCCAGCAGACATAGCTGCACATACTCCCCAAACAAACATGAGCAGATAGTAAAATTTGCCCCAGAAGACATGCATATTTTTGTGAATAGGTCAGACGTGAACAAGGGCACAATTTCAGTTTGTCATGGACAGATCTTCCTCTAGTGTACTATAGATGCTCCTGCTCATTAGTGGCGTTAAATTCATTTATACTAGCTGACAGCATAGCCCTATGTTTTACATGACTTTTGGGATATATATTTTTTTCCTTTTTTTTTGAAGCCTTCTGCCCTCAGGCTCCCATTTTGCTTGGCAAATGAGTGTTTCAAAAGACATCCAAAGCCAATCTCTGTCCTGTGGTGAAAACAAGACTGACTGTATTCATTCTTACTTGTCACTCTCTAAAATATGTCTTCCTGATTAAGTTAGTGGACAAAAGCTAGTCACACACTACAATACAAAACAAAGAATATTAAGATGCATACTCTGCTCCCCATGACCTTTCCTCCTTCATGATCAAATTTTTTAGGGTTTTTTGTTGTTGTTGTTAAATACCTTCTGTCTTGAGAACTTCTCTTCCTTTGGCTGATCCTGCTGACTTCTGTGTGAACAGATCAGATGTGAGCAAGGACAGAATTCCAATCCATCTTGCACAGACAGCACATATTTCTAGATTGCTGTAACTGTTTATATCAGACTAAGCACAGAGAGGACATGTATGAAATCTGGAGCCAGTGTACTACACGTTGTACAGCAAATTTGATGTCATTGGCCTACACTGCCTTTTATTTGCCTGTTAAGCCTTTAAAATTAAATAACTTCACAGATTTCAAACAATCCAGTCTCCACTCTCCGGCTAGAAGATTGAAACTAGATTATAGGAAAATCTCAAATGTCACCACAATTGCTGCCTACGCTACATTAGTTTCCTTTGTTTGAAAAAATGGTGAAATATATGGGTTTCATTATTTGATTTTTGCTTTTTTTTTTTTTTTTCCTTCTTAAGAAAGTAAGGTTAAATATTGCTACCTGGCAAGATTAAAGTCAATGAAGGATGCCAGGTTTAGGAATCCATGAAAGATTTGCTGTGAAAAGACAGTTGACTTGTTTGCTCCCCTATTAGAGCTCTACAGCTATGTATGTGTCCAGGAAAAGTTTGGAAAATTGTTTACTTAAGGTCTTGAAGGTGCTGCTGAGTGAAATGTAAAAAATTGTACTGACACAGATTCTCCTTTGCCATGTGCTGACTTCTACGGCCAGTTACTGGCTTATATTTTGCCTGGTTCATCAAAGTTGCAGAGACGCCTTTATGTGTTGGTCATGTAGTAGTGTCTTTTAAGGTGGCTTAACTCACCTCTCAACCTTCTTTCTATTAGGGTGTGTTGTGTACTTTAACATTTACAAATGTTCTCCTCTGCTCTCTTAAATGTTTTTTTTTGCTCACTTTTGTAATCTCTTTTTTCCCCCCTTTCATTCTTCCCATTTAATTTCTGAGCCATGACATTGAGTCTGGACCCAGTGTGCTGTCTCAGACGCTATTGTGCATACAGGCAGATCACCTGTCCACTTCTATGTAGTATTCTCCTCACCTTCAAATAATGCATTAGCTGGTTTTGCCACACATTTTGCCTGAGAGATCAAACTGATTGTTCTAAAGTCTCTACTTTTTAAAACTGATTCTCACAACCTGAAGCTCTGCACTCTTCCAGCCTCAGCTGTATGCACATCGCATCAACCTGCCGAGTGGTTTCCTATTCAGGGGATGATGCAGTTTAAGCTCTAACAGTATCTCTCTTCTCAGGCATGCAGTCTCCACAGTTTGATTTTGCTTCTGTCCTTTCTCTGCTACCACTGATCGTTTTTCCTTTCCCGTAAAGCAACAGGCTTATCCTGAACTGGAAATGGATTTTTAAATGCTGCTTTATTGATTTTGGCTTGATGAGTCCCTGGAGTTTCACTTCTTTAACTTGAGTTTTTTGCGGACTCTGTTTTTCAAAGACTAATGACATTCTTCGTCATCAATCTTCTTTTCTCCCTGGTTTTCCAGGAACCTATATATATATGTGTGTTTTTATATATTTATACTTTTTCTAAATTTAGTATCGCTTTCACATGTCATTTTAGCCAAGACAGTTTTTTTGCCACTGGGAAGTTCAGGCAGCATGGGTTGCCCAGGTAGATACTCCAACTAATCCCTAAAAGGCTTTTTTTTTTCTCTTTAAAAAGAAAAACAAAACCTGCACATGTTATGACTAGAGGTGTAAGGAGCAGTCATTCATTGTCTTTGCGGTGGATGATCAGCCAATGAAAGTAGATGCTCTGTGAAAAATCCTCATAGTCATCCCATCCTTAGCTCATTGGACTGAGCTTGCTGTAGGTAAAAGCCTGCTTCACATGGTCTGGAAATGTTTAGTTTGTCCTGTATTACCCAGTGCAGCACAGCATAGTCATTATAATCCCTCCACCCCTCCAGACACAACTTTCTCTTTAGAGGATGGTAGATGTTTAATTCAGCAGATCCTGTGGGGAGGATGACTGCTGGCAACTTCCTGATCACCCACAAGTTACCCAACGTGCATCTTCTGCATCTTTCTGTTTCTGTTGACTCATCAGATAGAGAAATTGAGATCTAGAGCTTAATGTGAAATCCACTTCAGGTTCTTCATTTGTGAAGAAGAGTAAGACCTTTAGCTTGTCTGTCCTGTACTAGAAGCTAGGATAGACCAGTTAAGCTGATCAGTACAAATTTCAGTGTTAATTCACCTCTTCAAGTTTGTAAAATGATTGTATGCCTTCTCCTTTCCTTCTCTAGTCATGCTGTGGTGGTGAGGAAGTGGTTACACAGGATAAGAGAGCATTAACAAGTCTCAAAACCATCATGGTGCACAGTCTGTTCTTTACTTTTTCTAAGTTAAACTTCATGGAAGATGTGCATCAAAAATCCAGGCTTTTTGCATGTTACAGAGCTGTGGAGATGCAGTTAACTTTGTTTTCTCATCTAAATCAAAACATACATAACCTTTTAGCTTGACTGCACCTGTGTATAGCTTCCTTGGTTTTAATGCAGTGAAGAAAAAATAAGTGCCTAATCTTCTCTAATGAGGAAGCTGACCAAGGTGTGCCTGCGGTTTTATTAAATGTGCCATGCAGAAGGGATGAAAGGGACCGTGGAGGAGGAGACTTTTGCTGGAACCATGGTCCAGTTGTTAGGCCAGTGGGGCATGCTATATTTTCCATTTCTCACATTGCCAGTAGGCACATGAGTAATCGTGTGGTAAGGGAAAGAAAGGAAGGTTCTGAAAAGAGTGCAGAGGGTGAATGTGTCGGGGTTTAATGAATGCCGTGCTCTGGTCCAGGTGCTCATTCCCAGCAAAGTGTCCGCGTGTCACTTATTATTTAGAGTCACTAACACTTGCTCAGGGTGCCAGAAAATAAAAACAGACGCTGACACGTAGCGGGCACAAAATGGGATTGCAGCAGCGCAGATGCGAGGTTGGATTTCACGCTCCGGCGTTCGTTAACATGGCGTGAGGAGGTTCGGTTTCAGAGAGGCCGACCGGGCTGCACTCCAAATGAGGCGTTCCACATGATTTCACATCAAACAATCGCTGGAGTGACACATTGGTTGTTTCCACTCGTGTGATAACGCAGCAATGTGCTAGTGCGGTCATTGAGGATTTATTGATGGGGCTGTTTTCCTAATGTGTTTTAAGCTGCAGTACTACAAATTCTGGACGGTACGTTACCGTGTTTCACTGACTTGGAGAGGCACACAGCAGCCATTCGTCCTGATCAGTTACTGTCAAATACTTTCCCCCAGGCCCAGAAAATAACTTCTCTTGCCTGGAGAAGTAGGTGTGTGCCATGAGAATGAAGCCCAGCAGGAAACATACCACTTATTTGCCTGTCTATGAATTACTAGCCACAGGAGAAGACCTATTTGGTGGTGTGTCAGTGAAGTACAAGAAATCCAAGTGAGGCTTCTCTTCGGGGTGTTTCGGCAGCAAATTTGGCATTTGAGCTGTGTTCAGTAAAGTTTTGCCGGGGGTAGGAAGCCTTGCCGGCTTCTTTCGTGATCCGAAGACAAGTTCTTTATATGGCAATGCAAGAAACTTCATGAATGTAAAAATTACTTAGGGCTTGGTGATGAAAGAAATATGTCACCAGAAACCAAAAAGCTGTTTCAAAACAAGGAAATGAGAGTATATTTTTTTGCTAGTGTTTAATTATATTGGTAACAAGGTAACATCTAAGAGCCACAACACAAGCTGAGATCTTACTGTACTAGCTCGTGTGCAATCAACAGAAAGATGGTTGCTGTCTCAACCAACAAAGTTTATGGAAGTGAGAAGTAGGAAACTTCTTCCTGGCGATGTTTTCTAATGGCAAATGGAATTTCCATGAAATTATAAATCCATTAATTCAGAAAACTTCTGATCATGCCAAAAATATCAGTTCTTCTGTTGGGAAAATTCCAAGGAAATTTTATTGGAGTATGCATGATTTAAATGATAATAATTTTACTGAATATGACTCACTTTGTCTTGAGTCAATTCAATAAGGTATTAAGTTGCTTTTATTAATGCAGCAAGCACCTTCTAGCAGTTACATTTTAGTCTTACATTCTTTCCCATGGGCTGTTTTTGTAACGCTACACCTGTATCTCTTGTCCAAACTTGTCTGATCCATTGCAAGAATCAGTGATTCCGCACACTTATTAGAAGATGGAATGACCAGGAACTACAGCTCCCATAAGGCAAGGTATAAGAGGAGGAGAAGGCAGTCTAGTGTCAACAAAGTGAGAAATGACGCATTTAGACATTTTCCAATGCATCAGAATGGGGTGTTGAATTTTTGAGAATGATAACATGTTTTACGTTGATTTGGCAGCATGAAAACGAAACAGGTTGATATTTTGGTCCATTAGACAAATTTTAATGTGTCAGTATTTTAGACCCCATATATAAAACAAATGTTGAAGTGTCAGAGTTTCCCAGAGTGGGAATTCTGCATTTTCCTGTGCTCTTCAGTTTGTTCCATTCTCAAAGTTATCTAGAGAGCTCTGTGTTAGTCCTTTTGTTTACTTTTAACATATATCTTTTTAAGGTCACTGGGACATATCTGGGCAGTTATTTATTTCAAGATTTTTTACACATTTCTTCCCTAAATTTTTCCATCTTCCCTTTTAGTTTAATGAACTTACAGGCTTACTTGTATCAGAAAACACACAGGCAATACTGTTGTTCCAGAAAATCATCTGGGAAGGACTTTGCTAGAATTTATGTCTGATGAGAAAGAAGTCCTCTAATTTCTCTCCTGAAGGTTAACCTCTTGATGTGTTCCTGGAGATTTGCCTTAATTCTCTTGGATCTACATCTTTTCACAACCTGAGATTAGATCCTGGCTTTTGGCTTGTGTTAGCCTTTAAGCAGATCTCTAATGCACAGAAAGGAGAGTATAAACTATTTATGTATGTTATGTGTATCTCATTTTCCAAATTTAGTCAACTGTCTTTGTTGAAGAGGGAGTGATACATCTTTAAGACATGGAGCAGAGATTAACTATTTCTTATACAAATACCTGAAGGTTTGAAAGATTCTGCAGTATTTGTGAGTGACAAAACTGCTGTGATCAAACAGTTGTGGTTTTGTGTTTAAACAATCCCCTTCCTTTGTGATCTTGTGCGGTGGGTGTGGCATTGAAAAGAGGGATTTGACGGTAAAATCCATCTCCAAAGGGAGACCTGTCTTCTAAGGCAAGGCTTGTAAGTAGAGCAAGTAGGGGCAGTGATTAAAATCTACCCACACTGCTTTGATGGTGGAGACGGATAGTGTTACACGAGGGGAGCGCGCACAAATTGCTTGTGCAGCAGATGAGAGAAGCCTCTCCCTTTCAATCAGCAAAGAAGACCAATATTTAATTTGTGTCTTCTGAGAAGCAATTGTTTTTATTGTTGTTATTACTATTGTGAAAGCAACAAAGCTACTAAATTATCTTTTGATGTAAAAAGACCATTATAATTGGGGTTTTAGTTTAACAGGTTTCTTTTGCCTTCTTTACAAAGAGCACTGCCTTTAAGAGAAACTTTGGCAGCTCTGCTATTTTATAGACCTGAGTTATTTGCAGTGGATGAAGTGATCACAGTTTTTGCCTTCATCTTCCCAGTGGCAAGACCCAGCACCCTTGTGCACCACGGGCTTGTCTTTTTTCTGCTTCTGGGGTTGGAGCGTGGACTCGGAGGCGAGAAAAAAGAGAGCCCGTGGTCATCACCAAAGGGTCACATCCTGCCTGAAGGGCAGCCCTCGTCAGGCGTCAGCCTGTCTGCCGCTAAAGATGACTCCCTTCCAAATGGGAGAAGCCAAGCCAAGGCGAAAGTCCTGGCATCACCAGCAAAGAGCATCTGCCAGACCTGGCCGTAGCCGTGTATTGGAAAAGCAGAGCCTCGTCTGTGTGGGGAATGGCAGGGGTTCAGCAGATGACAGCCAGCCCTTGGCTTGGCCCCACCAGCCCTGACCTTTGTGGCAGGCGGGAGAGGAGGCCAGCATTTGCCTTGGCCAGTCTAATCAGGGTTTTTTTCCTCATGGGAATGGCAATAAACCCCGACTGCTCCCTTCCTACAGCTCCCAGAGTGCATTGGTGGGGTGCACTGCCTGGCATCGCTGGCAGGATCTGACCCACTAATCCTTGCTATCTACTTGGGAAAAGCCTTAGCAGGGCAGCCTGCATGTTTTATTTATTTCCTGGCAAAGTCTTGTTTGGTTGACAAATACAATGTGAAAATACCAGCTTTCTGAGCACCCATACTAAGAGGAAATGGTTTTCCTCTTAGTGCATGTGTGTACATATATGTATATATATAAATATACATACACACACACCCATTGTATCTATACTGTATATTTGTATATATGTATGGCATTAGTTATTGTCAAGCTAGACAGGTATTTCGCCTCCTTGTATTTGTCCTCTGCAACAGGAGCAACTACCTCAGTGGAGACTGGGCTTCCTTCATGAGTGTGGAGCAGCTTTTATGAGAGGAGATTCCCATTCTCACTCTTTTTTAAAAATAATTTCATGAAGAAATTTTCTCATAAACTAAATGGGATCATGCTGAGGCAAAGGTGGAATTCTCAAGTATATGTGTGTAGGTATCGTATAGTAAAACTCCAAGGCTACTTGGAGCTTTATGTTCTCAAGAGACTGGGAATCCTGCGTTGCTTTGGTTGGGAGGTGCTAGAATAGAAAGAGATCAACATTTCATTGGACTGATAACTGGAGCCCCAAATCTGAACTGCTGTAAAATACTTACTTACTTTGATTTAACATTTGTCCCACTTGTTAGGTCGTCTTTGGTCCAGATTGAAATTTATATCAGTAAACCTTATATATGTTCAAGTGGCAGATTTTTCCCCTTGCTCTTGAAAGACAAAGGTCATAAGGGACATTTTTCTTGTGATCATAAGCCAGGTCCTGATCTTGTTTCCACGGCTAAATATCTGGAATAACATCGTGTGTTTAATAGATTTGCTTCAGATCTTTGGCCATGTGAATGATACCGTGAAGGACTCTCCCATCCCATTTAGCGCTCATTGCACTGACCCGCTGCGTCGAATTACAGGCCCATGAAGGAAAACGTGCTTTCAGAAAATGCATGTGCAAACACACGCTGGTTCAGCACGATGGATGCGACACGCGGCTCGCTGCGGTTTATTGTCAGAATGTTTCATTAGTTAAAGTCAACGACAGAAGTTGTTGCTTGGACACCACCCAGTAAAGAAACTGTATCCCTCTGCAGAAGGCCCTTTGAGTCCTTGGGAGGACTGTGGTGATAAATATATGCATACATGCACATTTGCCTGTCCTGTTACAGTAGATCTCCTCCCAAGCTTTCATCTAACTTTTACTCTGGAAAATACCTCTGGTCATACAAGGGAAAAGCTATACCCAGCTAAGTTTGAAGTCAGTTCCTTTGTCCTCTTTAGTTCATGCTTAGGTGTGTTGTTTGTCACCTTGTAAGTAGAGATGCACTGATAAACTAGTAGCTGCTAGTAGTTAACAGGAATTTAACTGAGGACCATTTAACATGAGGGTAATCTTGTGAATGAAATTCTGAAGGAAATAGTATATTAGACAGTTATAGCACACCGAAGAGTGCTGCACTGCTCGCAGCTCTCAACAGCTGGGCTGCAGTCACTATTCCAAACAGTCAACAGTAAAGATGATCGTCCCTCAAAGACTGTATGTGACTTCTTATCAGAATTCTAGGAGAAAAATATTGCTCATGATGGCACTTTAATGGGGAAATGCTAATGTATCACTCTACAATTATACCTGGAAGACAGTACGGACAGAAGGGTAAAGGAAAGTTAAAGGTTGATCTCTGCAGGAAGGAGCACTGTGTAGGAACTTTGGTACACTCAAAACTCTCCCACCTCAGCTATGTTTCTGTACCAGAAGTCCTAGTGCATTGAATCTCTGCAGCCAGAAACTAGAGAGTGCTACAGAGAGTTCAGCGCACTGCACATAAGGCTCTGCAGAAGGGCAGAGAAAGACTATGAGACCTGTTGGAGTGGTTCCAGTCCTACCTGGTCAGACTGTGTAAGTGGTCCAAAAAAAACCCTACCACAAACAAGCAGTTCCTCTTTTTCTTTGAGGACGTACATGGACCATGGTGGTTTTCCCACTCCTTTGTAAGTCCATCACAAGACAATACCCTCATCAGTTTTTGCCTGGTCTCTGAAGCCCAGATCTCAGATAGTACACTTTGACTTAGATCTGCTGGTGCCAGTGCAGCCGTGCTGATTCACAACAGTAACACGATCCAGTTGCTTTTTCTAGTAACACATTCACAAAAACCTTTCTGCCTGCTTTCTCTGACACTGGCAGGACAGAAGGCACATGCAAGACCTGGATCCTTTTTCTTTCAAGGATATCTATGTTTTGCTGTCTCTCTCTACAGCTTTTTTGCTCTACCCTCAAGCCCGTAGTCCCAAGCAAAGTTCTCCAGATAGGCAGTTGGTAGCAATTTCTAATCTGCTGCACCACCCTCTGCTGCTTTGCTTCTTGTTCATTGCTGCATGGGTCTGGGGGCCCAGCTATAATGTCCCCTTGCTGGTACTTAGCATTTGCTGAGAGGAATAATTTACTGTTTTGCATTTTCCACTCTGTTTCTTCCCCTTCTTGGTTCCATTCTTTTGTCTTGTTTTCGCATTACTGGACATGGTGTCTGGTTTCTAGTAGCGTATTAGTAATGTAGGAAAAATGAACATAATTGCAAAAATACCACACAAAGGACTCATATGTCGCTTTCATTGCTTAATCCGCTTGCCGGGAATAATTGAACGGGATTCCTTTTGTTTTCTAGCTGCTTGATTTGCTGGGTAGAAGTAAGTCCCCTCCTCCCATGCCTGGCCCTTCAAGTACCGATGGGCAGACAAGCTTGAGAGAAATAAAACCCAAATCCAGCCCTTTGAAACTGAGCCTGCTCCAGAGAGTCAGAAATGTGTGGCTGAAAGTACTAATACTTGTCACTTCTCACGTCCTAGGTGGTTTGCAGACATTGGCAAAGATTCATCTAGACTGTGGTGTGAACTCTTGCTGCAAGTTGGTGATGATAAGCTCCGTGCTACTTTTGCAAAAGCCTGGAGTAACCCAGATACTGGGGGGGCTCTGTCACTTGAACAGGGAAAACTTCTCCTAAGAGAGCCATAATTCAATGGTGTAGTAGTGGGAATTAGCCTTAGAAGAGACCTCTTAGGTCAAAATTGCACTTTCCTGTTTCTGTATAGATGTTACTAATTTAGTTTAAAGCCCTGTTGGTCCAAATGTGTGTCACCACCCTTGTTTTAGATAACTATGGTGGTTCAAGGCAGTCTCAAAGCCATTGAGCTCCTATTCACACCAACGGGTTTCAGCTTCTCTGTCCTCTGCAGTGTGCAGCAATGTGAGATTGCTTTGCACCACTCTGATCATGCTAGTGTTCCTCGTCATTTCATCAGTCGCTTCTTCCTTTGTTGGATCCAACTGGAGCATGGGCAGAAGTATAGTGACAGGAGAGCAGAGCAGGAGCAAGAGCTGCTGGAAATTCTGCAGGGAAAAATGCATCTGTGAGTTCCCAGACAGGCTCTGTGTGCTGCTGGTGACATATCCAAAGCTCTGGGTATCTGCACAGCGGCCTGTAAGGAAACTGCAGTTACTATTGTTCTGATTGTTTGTTATAGGAAAGGAAACGCTGAATGTGTAATGCCCCAGAGACATGCTTCAGGTCTTATTTGACCTGCTTGTAGATGTAAACTTATCCATTATGGGCATTTGGCCTTAATTGATTAACAGCTGCTCATTTAATCCACACTCAGATTTCCCCTCCATTTAAAATATAAAATAACTGGATATGACATCTATTGAGACCTGGATTCAAACTCCAGCATTTCCTTATTTTGGGACCTTAAGAGTAGCCTGTGTTCCAAGGCTCTGTACTGGGATAGATTTGGGAGTTTTTCCTTCTCCCTTCCCTTCTAGTCAAATCTAGTGACTAAATATATAGTGGAAGGTGTCCCTGCCCATGGCAGGGTGGGAGGAACTGGATGATCTTCAAGGTTCCTTCCAACCCAGACCATTCTATAATTCTATGTTGCTTTGCAAACATATTGAAATCTGCCTTTTCCCTCAGTCCAGGCACAGAAAATAAGCAGTATCCATTCCCACGGAAAGCCCAGAAATGCATTTTTATTTCCTAAGTACCTCCTTCTGCTTGTTAAATATGATGGTATATTGATGCAAATGATGCTGCCACAAAAGGGCCAGTGTGGTCTCATTTGTTGGGATCCATGTGAACAGCATTGGTGAGAGAGAGACACACACAACCAAAGGGCCCATGTATTGAAAATTGAAAAGCACGTTGACATATCAGAGGGGCTATATAAGAAGCCACAAAAATGTTGACAGGATGAAGATAGTGCCTTAAAGAAAGAGATTTAAAGAAGTCCGGCTGTAAACCTTATCAACAGGAAGATTGAGAGTTCTTAATTGCGGTGTGCAAGTACTTCATGGGCGGAAGATACAGGATGTTGAACAGCTCTTTAATTTAGCAAAAGAAAGTCACAAGCCAGTAGGAGAGCTATAAGGTGAGTCTGGACAAAAACAAGGTAGAAACTCGCCAGCAGCGGAGGTGAAAAACCTCTGGGAGAAACTGCAGAGGATGGATTTTCTCTCTTTTGATGTCTTCAGCCTATTTCTGGAAGCTTTCCTGGAAAATGTTTTCACCCAATACAACAGCACTGACTAGATGGGAGTTCAGATTAGATGTTCAAACAGCCCCTACTTGCATTAAAGTCTATACATCTTCTTGCCACCCAGGAGTGTGAGGCAGAGGACATAGCTCTGGAGGGAGGCCTGGCAGACCTGACACATTTCCAGTCCTGATGCTGGTGTATTTTATAAGCTCAGGGAAGTCGACTTCAAATGGTCATCTAAAAAGTCATCCAAGATGAAATATTCATAGTGGTTTTGGAAGGTTAAACGCTAAAATAAATGGCCTGGTTTCATTATTGCTTAGCAGAATTGAGAGCTGCAAACACTTTATTATCCTGAAATAAGGAGATTTATTTGTGTAGGGAAATAAAATTTGGATGCTTAACTGTTTTATACCCAGTGAGATAGCATATCTTCCTTTTCCTGTATGGCAGTATTTGAGCTCGTCCCACACGTTGTGAAGTAATAAACTGTAAAAGTCATGCTCACTGTTTCGTTGTGGAAGCAAACTGATAACTCTTTCTTGCAGTAAGCTGTAGTCTGTACGAAACCCGGCACAGGCTGTGGCAGCTTTATTGTGCGGCCATGCAACATTCCTAGCAGTAATATATGTGTGTGTGGAGAGAGAGGGCGGGCGGGAGGTAATTGTTTCACTGACAGAAAAGATATAGACAGATGCACAGAAGCATTCTGGAACAAAAATGGGGCTGCATCCACTGAAACAACAGATGCTGCCTTGTGAAAGTATTTTTTCCATTATAGCTCCAATGTCATCTCCCACTTATCTCTCAGAAGTGCAGAAGGAGCTCATTTCAAGGGTACCTATTCTTGCCAGTGGCATTCCTCCTGCCTCGCAGCCTCAAAAAAGGGAATGGGTTTTTAACAGGCATCATGGTGGGGGGACCATTTGTCTGCGATTAGGCCCAAGAAAGGAAAGAAACTTTTGTCCCAGTGAAAGGGAAGCTTGTAGTTCATTAAGCGGTGGAGGGATTAGCCTTGTCGAGGGCTCTGTTCTGAAAAAGTGCTGAAGAGGGCCCGGGGAGGGGAGGTCTCTCTATAAGAACTTTCTTCCTTTTCTCTTCTATTCTGCGGGTCTTTAATGGCTTCCCCGCGGTGGGGCACAGTGTAAGTAGGGGATCCTGGTCTTATTAGCAGGCTTTTGGTCCCCCACCTCCCTCCAGCCCAGCAGCTCTTTATCATTCTGCCAGTTCATTATGGGCCTTGGCCAAGACTTCACCGGCTTGGGACTAAGCTAAAGAGAGAGAAAGAAAAGGGGGTGGGGGGAGGGAAAGGGATGCAAAGCAATTAATTTGGGAGCATTCAGGCCTGAGAATGTAGGCCATTCCAGAAGAAATGGTCCCCCCAAAGAAAAGAGAAAATACGAACCTTTAACAATGTTTTCTTTCAAGGTTTTGGCTACTGTTGCATAAAACCCTCAAGAGCTTTGATTTTTTCCAGTTCTAATTTGCCCGCACCAAGAAGTTTCTCCATAGAAATGTTTCCCTTCATTAGGAGCTTTCAGACTTCCCCTTGATTCCCAAATGCTCCTGCTTTGCAGGCAGAGAGGCCTTTTTTTTTTAGGTATCAATAGTCCTTTGGGGCCAAAATGTGAATTTTGTGTGCAGGTACATTCCCTCTGTCCTTGCCAGGAACCTCAGTTGAGCATTGGCCACTGTAACAGGCTTTGCCTCCTGCTGCTCCTACAGAACATTCCTTTTGCAACCAAAATAGTTCCTGTTCTTTCAGGGGAGTACTACCAAAGACAAAATTACTGCAAGTTTAGCTGGCACAGAGAGCCATCCAGGGAGCCTGCCTCACTTGCACTAACTCTTGGAAATTTGGTAAAGGGTGTTGTGGCATAAATTCATTGCTAGACCTCGATTCTGGAGTGTAAATCTCTCTTTCCAGAGGTCTGAGCTCACCACTCAATCCTCATCTGGACTGAGAGCTCGGGAATAAGGGTGTTGCCTTCGGGCTGGTGGCAAAACACTTATTCCGGAGCCAGCTCCAAGCGTGGATGCTCTCAGAGCTATTTCCTCTGGAGCAGTGGGAGTTTTGGTGGGCCTGGAGGTCCGGTCTCTCTGCCTCACCATTCCAGCCTGCATACAGCAAGGCATCCAAATTATTTAGCTTAATGAAAGAACCACAAATGAGTAATGCCAAAAATACCTCCAAGTAGTAGTAAAAAATTTCAAGTTACAAGTTGCACTTGTTTATTTTCACCTATATGTGCCCTCTGGTGACTTCCTGGCCAGTAAA
This sequence comes from Trogon surrucura, assembly GCA_020746105.1. Taxonomy (NCBI): domain Eukaryota; kingdom Metazoa; phylum Chordata; class Aves; order Trogoniformes; family Trogonidae; genus Trogon; species Trogon surrucura. The sequence continues at coordinate 75,137,988 of CM036620.1, read as the reverse complement.
AGCACAAGAGTGGGCACACCTCTACAGAAAAGGGGATATACAGCTGACCATTAAGCTACTTAGGCATTTTTCAAAAATATTTGGATAGATAGAGATGGGTTGAAGATGAAGGAGTCTGAGATGAGACCGTTGCACCTCCTGTAAAACCAGCCATGTGTTTCTCTGGGCTTGTGTTTCTGTGCTAACTGCATTCACCACATCATTGAAATACTCAGCATATGCTGCATTTCCACTAGAGATGAGGCACAGCTGAACAACTCGCATAGCAGTTTGACTGAGGAAATCTGGGCTAATCTTCTGCTGTGTTGTCTCTGAGTTTTGGGTGCCAGTGCATTTGCTGTAATCTGGCTTCCTCAAAATGCATCTCCCCATTTGCTCATGATCTTATGAGGTGTAAGAACAGTGTTCACACATCAACGCCAGAGCTCTCTGTTACTAGGAGAAATCACAATTCAAATATTTATTTTACAAAATTCTCACGGTTAACACGCCTGACATTTGATTGCAGACAAACATAAAGGTGTGTCGAATCAAGGAGAGACTGGGAAAGGGCATCCGCACTATGTTGGCATAGCTTATATTTATGAAATGGAATGAATCTGGGATGATCACGGGATCATTAGATTCCTAATGAGAGAGATGAGAGGATGCCTGGAAAGGTTGCTCCACGGGCCACACCACTGGCACCTTGTTCTGTCAAACATAAGCAGCTTTTAGTTGTACCCAGAAGGCTGCAGGAGGACGCAGTCGCCTTAAGAGACTGAGATGAACTGATTTTGCTATATTGTGCTGCCTTTCGTGCTCTGCCACAGTGCTCTGGAGCCTCCTGGCCTTCTTGGAGCACCCCTGGGGCCCTGCATCTTTGGGAAACAACCTTTTCCAGTGCTGCAAAGGGCAGGGATGATGATTTGCTTTGCAGTGACCTGTGGCTAGAAATGTGGGTGCCAAATTATTTGCTCAAGCATTTGTTTAGCAGTCAAGTCGCCTGTTTCTATCTGAGAGCAGCATTCAGGCGCACAAACCGAAGGCATTATCAGGAATGTTATCTTTCTTCATTTTCTTTATTTCCCTTTTCACTTCCTTTTTGGCCAAAGTTAATTCAGAGCTCTCATGGGTTCCCACTGGAATGACTGGAGAATGTTTCTCAATATTTTCCAAATGGTTTTCCAGCAAAGGTTGCTGGTATGAGGAACTGTAAACACCAGCACGAGGTTCATACTGGCAATCAGCAGCTCTGACTTCCAGTATCTTACCACAGGGTGAGCCATAAAACGAGGGGAGGTGGGTAAATTGAAAATAAAATTGAATAGAGCTACAGGCAACATCTGCTTTTGCCATCAGTGCAAAGGCAAAGCAGCTACTCTTTTTATTTTTAACAGCTTTATTTGCAAACATGTGATATTCCACTGAATAAGAGGTGGTCACTGGAATCAATGTTACGGGAAGTTACTTCTCCCCTGGAGTCTAGTCTCGACAGAGTGAGGCTGAGCTGTGCCCTGAACCTGAGCCCACATCCCATCCTGGGCTGTTCCTCCCGCACAGTTCTCAGGCACATGCTTGGATTCAGAGGCTGTGGGGAGAAAAGTGGGCTTTTGTTATGGATGGAGTTAGATGAAATGACAGTTAGATAAAACGACAACCCATTCGGGTTTTAGCACAGAAATCATACTGCTTTTTTTTTTCAATTACTACAATCCAAATCCTCCTGTTTTTCTCTTCCCCACCCCCATGTGTGTATTCATTGATATTTCTGGGGTTTGGTCTCATCAGAAAGTAAAAACACGGAGCAGTAATAAAAATCAAGGTTAATGTACCATAATATTGAGTCAAGTGACTTGTAAAAATTCTTGCTTTAGTTTCTTTTAGTTCACACACATGAGGTTCAGAACTTTTTCCAGCAAGATTTGGTATTGCAACATGCTCTTATTATGACAGCTTTTATTTTTAGAAATGTTGAGAATCTTTTTGGAAACTATTTTTAGGTTGTCTGCTCAAGTATGCTGGCGCTTTTTATTTTTGTTTAATTATTGCACACATAGTTTTGCTTTTATGTTGTTTTTATTTCATGACATGGAGTATTATTTTATTTTTTTGAGTGAAACTCAAATATACAAGCCGCTCTTTGCTGATGTGTATATTGAAGAAGGTTGGAAACAGGAATCTCGGGGCCAAAACTGAGTGCTTCTCAAGTGAATTCAGATTCAGCCAAGGCACAATTTAACTATAGTAGTTACTTGCGATAAATTCACAGGAGTAGACCCTCAGATTAATTTGTCAGATGCCCTGGGTAAGTGCTTATTTGTCAGGGTTTTATGCAAAGCATAAAGAAGCAGTTAGTCTGAGTGCTGAAGCTGACTCCCTGCAGAGAGGGATGCTTTGCTCCATCCTTTTTCTGATCATCTGTCCCCTTCTGTTGCTTTGGGTAAATTTTCTCCATGCATCCCAGCTGCTGGATGACAAATCCAGACAAATCACCTCACCGATTTTTTGATCACTTATTACCTAGGAATTGACTTCCATCATTATTTCAAATTATCCAATTGCTCTGTTTCTGTTTTCCCTTCACTAAAATCTCAGTGTTCACAAGGCTCGTTGCCACACTTTAGAGGCCAGTTTAGGAAAATATCAGCGTGTCTGTGATTTTATGAGGACTCCGCAGTGGAGAAATTGGATGTATTTTTGTCCAAGTCAGAATGACAAGGGCTGAAATGCATGGAAACATTTTAATCTAGTATGTTAATGATTCTTTTCCTGTCTCTGAAATGTCTGTTCTCTACTCAGGCAAAAGAAATAAAATGCAAAAGTTATGAATAGTGTCTGATTGAAAAGCCATCCCTGGTTTTAGATCTTAGAACAGAAATCAACTGTGACAGCTACTCGTGGAAGGTATTTGTCAATGCTATTATGCAGAATTCTGAAAAATGCCATTTTTTCCTGGTAAACTGTTATCAAGAACAGTTATGTGTTTTGCCCAAAGACTATTACTTCCATTGTTTTTTGAACTTTACACCAGACATGCTCTATCACAAAAATAATCACTTGTCTCATGACAAAATAAACCGTTCCATTTCTTTCTTTTTTTCAAGGCACCTCATTATCAGCTTTGGAAGGAAGTTGAATTTATAAAAAGATAAGTCATGTAAATAAGCTGGAAGAAATCTAATGAAAGTCCTTTGTCTTCTTTGGCAAGCATAGCTCCATTAAACCGTGATTCTGCTTTGAAGCTTCAATTACCTGACTAACCAGAACTGGAGCAGGGGAGAAATGGCTAATATTTCTGAACAATGTGCATGTGTATGTAAAGGGAAGTTATTACCTTTTGGGAAAAATGAAAAAAAAAAAAAAAAGGGAAAGAAATCTGAGCACATTTACAGATTGCAGTTTTATTGTTTTGGCCAGCTGCTTAGAATCAGGATGAAATTTATCCCTGATGTGTCTCTGCTGTAAGCAAGCAGAGGAGCAGGGCCAGTGCACGCTGTCTTGAATAACTTCTTGAATAACCAGAGGTGTACAAGCCCCATTCCGTTTCTCACATGAGGGTACGTGGGAGCAGCTCACCCTTGCACCCTCTCATGTCCATGTGTGTTTGGGGCTCCAGCTGCTGCTTTTGTCGTGTGCACATCAGAAATGCCTTGTGTTGCTCCCACAGTAACACTCCCGAGACTGTACTGCACAGAGTCCTTTTGGTGTTATTCTTTGCCACCATGTTTATGTTGGTTCTTCCCATTTTCAAGGTAAAAGATGTTTTTTTTGGGTATGCCTCTACCAGTCTTCAGTGTAATGAGGTGATGACGGTTGCAATCGGACTAAATATCCACCTAGCCATGGTGGCATGGAAGTCTGCAAGTCTTATCATACTCTTAAGCAGAGTAAATCAGAATAACTGAGGAATCCTGGGTATTTGAGTAAAATCACCCCTGCTGAGCTCTGTGCTGCTGCAACTAAATTTGTGCTGCCTGTAGAGCTTCCTCTAAACGCAGCCAGACTCCATGAATTGCCACAGAGAGGCATAAGACTTGCAAGACTGAAAGACCTCCTAAATGACACAGAACCGCACATTTTTTGTTCTTCAGTCAAGCCCTCAGCTGATGTGCCAGTGATCTGTGTACATGCAGCTTGCCACGGATTTCTTACAAATGTTTTTAATCCTTCTAAACACCCACCCCCCCATTCTGGCTTGTATAAATAACCTAAAAAACGAGGACTAAAAACATGGATTTTCTGTTCTTCGTTGGAATGCTACTCTGGTGTAACTGAGAGGAGAATTTGACCTGCTGTATCCGTTTTTGCAGAGTTCAAACCGTAATTCCAGGCCAGATTCTAATCTGTGCCTCTCGCTCATATTTCACTGAAGCTCTCAAAAAATACACATGCTGTGGACTGAAGTGCAGCCTTGCAGGCAGTGAGTGACTATTATCTAGCCGGAAGGGTCTTCTGGAAATAAATAATTAAAAAAAAAAAGAAAAAAGATAGCAATCAAATTGTTGAAGTGAAAAACTGATGGGTATTTTAAGTTTTTTATTTGCTTTCCTTTGCTTGGAAAAGCAGACCGTGTTTGTCTTTAGAACAAAAGGCAGTTATTGATAGTGCTACTTTAGTGAGCAAAATCAAATGCTTGTAGTGACAGTTATCAAAGGTTAGGTTGCTTGAGATAAAAAGCTTTTGTATGCATGTGCACTCCAAACCCAATCTTTCTGTGGGCCTACATAAAGTCTACAACAATGTGCTTCCCTTCTGAACTTTTTTAGGACATGGTATGGAAAGACTGTAGCAGTCTTCATGAAGTCAAATCCCAGATGGGTATTGGTTTCAAAGGGAACGATGACTAGCCAGTATGTTAAATATTTTAATTCAGTAAAGCCTCCTGTTCTCCTTGATGTTTGCTAAAGTTACGTTCAGCAGCTGTAGAGGAGAATGTGCACAAGAAACCGAAGGAGAATCCTGTGTCCTCTCCTCTTGCCTAACCAATAAATTTTAGCACTGAGTAGGCAGGCACAAGCCCTCCTCACCTTGGCCCGCGGGACTGGGAGATGGGCAGCAAAGGGTTTAGCTGGAAGCGGAGCTGTGAGCAGCTGGACCAGGTGCCACCAGTCCTCTGAAATGTTGCTTTAAAGGCTATTAACATAGTGAAGGCTTTTGAAGGCTACCAAACTGTTTGTGGCATAATCCTTCCGCTTTTCTCCTGGAGCACTCTGCATGTCGTGCTAATAGATGCTTGTGCGGATGAAGCCCACCATGCCCATAGCTCTGGAGAGAAAAATTGCAGTAGGTGCCTGCCTTAACAACACACAGTCGCACTTAATTACTCTTTGTGCTGTAACTCCGATACAGGCAGGTAGTCGAGTCCAACCTGCCCTATTTTTAGGGAGACTTGACTTTTCACAGACTCCAGGGTTATCTGGATCTGGGTAGAACTTCTTGAAAGATAAGAAATTATTAATAGTAGCTGTGCTGGTTAAATCACAACAGTAGAGGCAGGCGTTTTGGAGGGGGGAAGGTTTGTCTTGAACTTTTTCACATTGCCAATACTTTCTGCAGTATTAGAGAATAATCCTGTCTGCAATATGAGAAAGCTGTTTGCAAACAATTTTTGGAGAAAGGGACTGCTTTTACAGCCAGCCAATATAACAGCATTTCCTCCAAAGCAACTGCACTGACTTTTGGTTTCTTTTGCTTTCTTCTGCTGTATTTTTGACTTCTGTAGAATTTGTCTAATCCTACCTTGCTTGAACTGTGAATCAGAGTCTTTAGACCTGCTAGATTATCCCAGAGGATTTAAGGTAAGTCTTGATACATAGCTAATTTCTCATGGATGCCCCACTTCTCTCTGAACACTCACTTGGCTCTGGACTATCCTGCTTGGCTAGAATGGAGTGAAGGAGGCAGGGATCTACGTCTCATGATGAGTATGTAACTGCTGAGACATAAGAAAAAGAAACCTTTTTTCTGTCCTGCTATTTGCGAGCCTGGTTTCGCTACCGAAAATGTTCTCATCTGTGACTTTGCACTACAGGTGTCCCTGCTTTTATGTTCTGTAGGTTATGAGGCATTTAGCTCATTTTCCAAGAGCGTCTCCTTTGCTTTGCACAGGACAAAGCTCAAATGTGTCATTAGTCATTACACTGCGGCTGGTTAAACCAGTTTCTTCTTAATGACAGTTTTTTCAATGCTGAGTATTTGATCAGTTTGTTTCTTTTCATTGTAATTTGTTGCCAGTAATGTTTTCCTTGCTCAGGAATAGTAATATGACATAAAAACCAGCTCTCCCCTCCCACCGGGTTGCACTTGACAACTATGCCCACTCATAGATATTGCCATTTTAATAACCAGTTCCTGCTCTTAGGTCTTGAGGATATATGATTAAAAAATCCAAGAGGTGAGACCTGCAGTGAAATGCAGTGATTTTGCTGGAAAAGGCAACCCTTTGACTTAACTTTCACCTTAGGGAAATGGCAAAGGTAGGAGGTATTACACTAGTTGTCCAGTCTCTCTCATTGCATGGAGTAGGTCTGTCTAGACAATTCTTGCTTTTCCGAGACTAGTCGGTGCTTGCTCAGTTCCAATCAAACAGCATTTAATCTGCTCCCGCTGGAACCTTGCCTCCTGTTCTCTGATGCAGGATCGTCACCCTTTTATCAGATGAATTGCCCGTGCTGGGGTGGTTTCACACTGTTCACCATTCCCACCGGGGATATTTGTGGCTGAAGGTAAAGTACTCGTCATTTCCTCAGCTCTAGTAGGTTGGGCAGGTTCCTGAGAACTACGCTTCGTGACCATGACAAAGAAGAGTGCTTTGTTTTAAGAAATCACAGAGAAGTCCTTAGGGCCAGGTGGTGTTTATCTCACATGGGGTAGTCCCTTTCCCTGTAGCACATGGGAACATGCTTGTGTATTGTCTGATTTTGCGGATGATGTTGGAAGCTTGTCCTTTAGGTAGATGGCAGAAGCACAAACCAGTGTCTACTTATCTACTGTGTTCAGATAAGCAATGACACATTTTAAAAGAATAGCTTCCTTTTAAAACAACAGTTGTAATAATCATTTTCCCTAAGAATAATATCTTTCTGGCACAAATTGCCACTGGGGCCATTAACTGTATACACAGATCAGGATTTATCATAAGGCCTACTATGCGTTAAGCTCAAAAAACCCCAAGGTATAGATCAAATCAGGTATCAAAGAACTCACACAAATAACCTACATAACATATGTTATCCTAAGGCAACATGTTACTAAACAGATGGTTTTGTGTCTTTCGCTGCCTGTCTTTGCATTGCTGCTGCTAGCTCAGTATTTTTGCCTTCTCATCCTGTGCAGCAAAGGTGAGCTTTAGCTTTGCTTTCAGGCAGAAAACTTTGAAGGTGGCAATTTTATCCAGGCTTTTTTCCTAGGTGATTTATATTGTTCCTTTTACTGGGACCTTCTACAGCTTATGTTTTCCATTGCATCTTTTTTTTTCTTTTTCTATGACATTGCATCAGTCTTGTTGATATAATCCCTTAATATATGATGGAGAACACTTCAGTCCTTCAAGGAGATACAATAGGAGAACAGCTTCAGGTTATTGGGTCTTTCAATATTGTTCACATTCATCCTTAAGCATTAATCTCCATCCATTCTACTTTGAAGCCAATTAAACACTTTAATTTGCTTTAGTGCGCTTTGATCAGGCCTCTGATAGTTGTATAACATTGCTTTCATGCTGTACGTCTTGTTTAAAAAATGTTTGTATTTATCCTTTCCTCTAAAGGAAAACCAATGTTGCTCTTGGTTATTACTAACTCCTTGTAGTAGGAGCCTGTTGCACAACTGGTTGTGGACAGTTGAGCAACCCTTGCCCAAAAATACATAATCTTAGTAAAGCAGAAAAGGCAGAATTAATGTTACTGTGAGTAAAAATTTGGGACAGCAAGAGAAGTAAATAACGTGCTCAGTTTTGCTCAGAGGCATTGAGCATTGCTGAGAAGCAATCAGCTCCTCTGTGCTTTATACCTGTGCCTTAACCTTCCACCAGTTGCTCTTGAGCACACCAGCTACTCCCATTTCAGACCAGTGGAGACAGTGTAAGTATCTGAAAGCAGAGTCTGGCCTTTCATACAGGAATCAATCTGCCCATCGCTACAGAGCAACTAAAGGAAAACCGTTTAGCAGTACAAACACCACATTGTACATGAGATTAGGACAGGAAATATGGGATTGCAAGTTGAAACTGCACGGTAAATTTAAGTGAGTTACACACACTGACTAAAACAACATGCCTGTCTCTCTGCCTCCCTGCTCGTACCAGAGGGGCTTGCAATTTGGCCGTATTTATCCTCATATTACTCCCAGTTGGTGGGAACCTATTGCTTCTGGTTTCACAGATGAGGTCCTGGGCCATCAGCAGGGAAGGTCACCTCCCCCGTGGTAGAGGAGACCCTGGCTGATGCCATTCCTGCTGCTCTGCTTTGCCTCTTTGGAGGTGAGGAGGGGCTTTCAGCTCCCCAAAAGTCTCTTCTGAGAGATGTCTCCTGCACAATAGCCATATGGTATGTTTGCCTATGGAGATGGGTATGCATTCCCCAGCTTTAGGTTAGATTAGATTTTAACCTTGTTTTTTTAATCAGTAGCAAAACATTTTTCACCTTTTTATGCTTTTCGTTTTTAAGGAAGGTTAATGGAAAAAAACCCTCTGCTTTCAGAGTTTGGGTTTTTTTTTTCTGATAAGATTAACCCATTGTCTACAAACCAGAAAACAACATAATTTTTCTATTGAGCAAGCAAAACCACAATTACTGTAGTGAATTACTGAAGAGTAATTAACCCTTCTTGCCTGCAGGAGATAACATATAAGACCTACTGCACTACTTTCCCTCTGGAATAAAGTAGCAGTGGTATCAATCCAAGCCAAACACAAATTCTCACAATCAGTTCTATTATTATAGCAGCTGTAGCATTTTTATAGCCAGAGTGGAAGGCTTCTGAAATTAAGATGATATTTAATCTCCTTAAGAGTGGTAGGCACCAACTAACCACTCATGCTGCCTTCTGCTCTGCTTTATACAGAATTAACGCCACACCTCAGTTTCTGGGAAGTTTCCAATGCAGTTTTCATTTAGAATATACGGTCACGTGAGTAACGTGTAACTTAGAAATAAAATAGAAGCAATTTTCAGCTTCATTTAAAACTTAATCCTAAATTCTTCCAGTTTCAGCCTGGCAATTCAATGGAGAGGTTTCAGTCTGGGGCTTTGTGACTGAATGTCATATTACAAAGTCTGGTGTACTGACAGTGTGCTATATAGGTAGTGGGGTCTCTAGCCCTCTCAAGTACATCAGACAGCTGATCTTATTCCAGGAGTTTACTGTAAAAACAGTGACTAATCTCTACCCAGATGTGATTGGTTTGGAAGTACATGGGGATGTGTAATGACACTTCCTTGCAAGAGGCTGGTGATTGTTCAGTGAGATATTGGGCCAGCTCATTACGTGCCATGCTGACACAGGAAAGTCCTGATTGCCTTGAGCGCTCAGAGATCCAGTGACCTTAGTAGAGAGATGTAATATCTCAACTCTATCTTTTCTTACAGAAACCCCAGCCACAGATAGGATCCAAAACCCCATGCTCTTGCTAGGTTCTGAGTTCACCTTCTTCCTTTTGAGCAGGAATGAGTCTGCCATTTTTCTTTTTCACAGTTTCATAGTTATAAGACTTCCAGCTCCATATTGTTTAGCACAAAGTTGTTGGTTTTTTTTCCAGCTTGTGGATCTCTGGGACTTTCAGCAGAAATACAAGCAAAACCATATCAAATCATTGCCAAATCATAGCTACTGCTGTTTGGCTTGTCCTCCTCCGTTATCTTCGCTGAGCCTTCAGAAGCAGTCATAGAGTCATAGAAAGTTTGGGGATGGAAGGGACCTTTAGTGGTCATCTAGTCCAGCTCCCCTGCAGTGAGCAGCGACATCTTCAGCTAGATCAGGATCATGGATAAGCAGACCACAGGTTGAAAACTTGTGCCACATTGCAGGTTTCATCCCAGAGTTTTGCTTCTTGTCTTGGAAATCCCAATTTTATTCAAAATATTCCTCTCCTTGCTTGCTTCTTCCTCCTTTCAGGGAGTCTTCTTTGAAGCAACCCCTCTCCAGCATTCCTCCCATCCCATTGCCACGATGCTGCCTTTATTCCTGGTAGAATTACCAAAGCCTTTCCTCCTCCCCACAGTGTTCACTCGTCCCGGCGCAGGGTTTACCCCAGGCTTCCCATTGCGTAGGCCTCTGTACCGCTGCCAGAGGATACTTGCAGTATATGCTGCGGGTGATTCTCTCAGCCTCTGGAATGAATTATTTTATGGCTGCCAGCTTGTCAGAGAAATCAGCTTGAAAGCTGAGCCAGAGAGCAGTCCTGGGAGAGACCACTTCAATGTGGAAGCAAGTCACCATCGAGCAAAATGACGGGGAGAATGCATCAGCTGGGTACTATGAGCACTGTTTTGTAAGAGCATTTCAAAAGAACCTATCAGGCTCAAATAAGGAGCCAGGTCTTGTACATAAAGCTCATAAATATACAAATATTGATATTTCTTTTTTAAGGATATAGTTTTGTGTTTAACTGCCATTCCGTAAAATATGGGCATGGTCTGGGACATTTTCCTCTTCTTGGTTACCTTGCAAGGAATTTGCAGTCCCGCTCCATGCCTGTTCTTTGGTGTGTGCGCTGCCACTGAAAAGGCTGCGAGCCATAAATAAAAGAACAATATGACCACAAGCACCCCCTGCAGAGAAAGAAGAAAGACATGAGTAAAATAATATGCCAGAGAAACTTGTAGACCAGATAATTTATCCACCCCTAATTATTTCTGGGACAGAATGAGGAATTTCAAATAATAAGAGAACAATTCTCTTATTCTTTTTCTAGTGATTTCAAACCATTGGCCAGCTACAATTTAATTCATTTTTATTTATTTGTTTGTCAAGGAAAAAATAACCGAAGGTCGCTTACGAGCACCGCAGAGTGAACTGCGTATACGTTTCTGAAGCAGAAAGACTATTTTTTCATCCATTTCTCACACTTTCAGCCAGTCAGACTCCCGTATCTTGAAAGAAAGCACATCTCAGGTGTCACATTAATCTGATCGGTATGAGATTATGGCTTGCAAATTGCTGATTTTGGATATGGATGCCTGGTCCATTTAAACGACTTCAACATAAATAGTAATAATAGACTACAGTGGTGCAGTCTTTCAGAAGACGAGACAAAAAGCTGTGCTTGTTAAAACAAAAAGACACCCCAGAAGCAGGAAATTTAATATTATTAATGAAAACAGGAGGAATTATTAGGAATGTTTTCACACGATAGAGTTCCTCATTCAGGGTGTATTACCGTGGGGACTTTACCAAGGGGATCTTGCTGAAGGTTTTTTTTTCCCGATCGCGTCTGCAGCACTGTGAACATTCCTCCCCTATAACCTATGATGTATTCGTAACATTTGCATGTAATCTGTCAGGCAGGGCCTCTGCTCTAGAGCGTGGGAGTTTTGGGCCCATGGGATTTGTGAGGCTACAGATGCAGAAGTTGAAGTCAGTCAGATTTGTGGCACGGGCAGGGGTTTCCCCGACGTTAGAAGAGATGAAGAGTAAGCCCCGAGTGCGCTGCAGGCTGACTGTGCACGGGCTATTCTCTCAAGGTTTCCGTTTTCAAGGTTTGGATGCGTTTTGGCAGTGGAGTTCTCCTTTTAAGCTGATCCGCCGCAATTTTTCAAGGTTCACTCACATGTCATAATTACCCGAGAGGATAACAGCACATGGATGCAATGAAATGCATTCGTAAAAGTGCTTGGGTTTGCATTGATGGGGCTCTAACTGCTTGTTATCTCTGAGCATGATTTAGAGGGACATAAATGTCGCATCTCAGCCTTGCACATTCGTAACTCCTTCCATCAAAAAATCTCAAAGCATTTTACACACAGATGTAACCGGATAACATGTCCTGTTGTCTGTGTGGCATCTCCAACATCGGTTATCATCATTCTAAACCATTTGCCAGGGTCTACAGTATTCCCTGAAGTATTTTACATCGGAGGAATACATGTAAGTAGAATATCTGGCAATGTATGAATGGCTCACAGGATTTTAATCAACTGCACAGTTTTAAAATTGGCATTTAAATCCCTCTCACATCTGTTGTTTAAAATAGCCAACAACGTGTGGGATACATTCAGTATGCAATATTCATATGAGTATGTTAATAATAGTATACGATATCACAGCAAGAAAATAAGGTGTGTAACTGCAGCGCTTATTACAGCAAATATTTAGAGATTTAGGAAAAAGCACTGTTTAATAGCAAAGGAATAAATATTTTCCCCTGCAGCTAATATTGAGATGTATTCTCTGCATTTTGATTAGAGGACTTAAATGTTCCCATTTGTGCCCTTGGTGCACACTGTGGCTTCCAGTGAGCTCCAAGAGCAGTCCCTGTGGGGTAACTCCCATAGAAAGCTAATAAACTACACCTGCTTTAGCTTCTAAATATCAAAGAAGGTGTAATACTTCTCAGAAAAAAAAAAGTTGTTTACGGATTGTCTAGGCAAGGTCTTAGGCAAGAGCTAACTCTGGTTAGGTGTTAGCCAGCTTTGGTTCATTGACAAGACCTGAATTCAAATTGCAGCCTAAATCTCTCTTCTCAGTGCATTTGTATGGTCTCTGTGCCTTTGCTCCCTACCTGCAAAATAATATTGCTCAGGCAGACTCTGCCACTCTGTCTTCATCTCAGTGAAGCCTTTAAAAGAGCCTCGAGGTATGAAGTGCACTAACATGGGATGCATTCACATTTCTGGCTGTAGAGGGTTCTGAGCATTGGGAAGAGCAGTAACTCTGCCACTGAGCACACAGAAGCTATTGAATTCTGCCTAAAATAATCTTGGGGTTTGTGTGTTTTCTTAGGTAGCTTCTGTCTTTGTTTTTTTCTGGTCCTCTGCTGATGTATGTTCTCATACACTGCTGGTCATGTGCTAAGGCAGGCATTACAAAACATAAAAAACAAAACAGAACAAAAAACCGCAAAAAACACAAGAGAATTTAATTCCACCCCACAGGAATGACTGTACTACACTAGTCATTGTTTTGAAGTATGTTTTAGAAATTTGTAATGATAGCATTGGGATTATATAGTTAACTGTAGAGCAACCATTTTTACAATTTGTGTTTTACCCCACATGGAAAGCTATAATTTACTGCAAGTAATTAGGTTAGGTTTAACTTTGGTGAGACATAGGCCCAAATTATCCCATGTAATATACTGTAATCCTCACGTTAGGTAGGGTGCCAAGTATTCCGTTTGTTTTGGGAGCCAACAAAATTGCCACTTGTCCAGAGTTGTTCTTGGATAGAATTGTGAAAGTGGTAACATTTTGCTACTTAACTCGGTTTATTATTAGTCTCACAATGACCCAGAGATATGTGTATCATTCATTGAACATTACAGTGTAGATGATGTACGGCACCTCACTAGTAAAATTATGTATTTAACAACGTGTGGGGGCAATGTTGAAAGGTTAGACATCATCAGTCACTGAAGCTACTTTCCGTCTTTCACGACTGGATCCCCAAAATTTCAATTTCTTTAGCTTCTTGTTATGCTGTAATGTAGAGTGGTCAGAGAGACTACACCACTGCCATATTTCTGTTACTCTACTGCATATCAGTTTGTTAATAAAAGATAAACCTAAGTTAAAAAAAAAAACAGTACGCTAAAATTTGTTTTTCCTCTCTAGCCTTTCAAATGCCTTTTCTATATTTTCTTAGTGCTTTACCTGTCCTTTAGAAAGTAGGTTGGTGGTTGTTGAGGGACTGACAGATGCAAATGACGTATTTTTTAAAATCCATGTTTATGGACTGCTTTCAGAAATAGTTCTCCTTAGTGCTTAAATGTGAGAGGAAGAATTCCTGTTTTGTTCCTTACTGGGTATAACTAACATCTTAGACACTGAGATTGTTACATGATCTGTAATGACCAATTAAAAATTGTCATCCTCTGTTGATTTCTTAGCACTTTTACTACTTACAGCTGCTGTTATTTCTTGAAATCAAAGTTAAAATGTGATAGGCTAATGATGGATCTTGATGAGGTGTGTTTTTTTGCCTCAAGCAAACACACATGGGGCTCACTTTTCCCATTAAAGATGTTAAGCAGCACTCCTCTCTGAGAGCTTGCTTCATTTGGTAACTGTCATACGCACAGGATGTTTCATTTTCTTAAATAGGAGATATTTTTACTTTTCTACCAGAAGACCATGAAATATATAAGCCCATAAAGAATGTTTCCATAATTTTTATACTGGTGTTGAAGAAACAGTTGGATCCACATTCCTGTCTGTAAAGTCCTCTATTGCGATATCCAGTTCATCGTGATGGATTGGGTAATTCCACACTAAGAGATTAACTCTGTTTGGAAGGGATGGGATTGTACGATTGATTATTTTTGTTTGATTATAAATGCCATCCAGAAATAATTCATGTACTCAGTCACTGACATATATGACCTCTCTTTCCTTCCAGCTCCTCTGGAAATTTCTTTGTACTGGCTATTCTGACCATCTGAATGTTTGGGGAGATAGAACATGTATTGATGGTGTTCCTATACATCTTGATGAAGGAAATAACAAACATTGATAAGTGCTACTGGGAAGGGGAGTCATAGAGGTATAACTTTGTGGGGAACAGCAGCTGCATAGTGGTTAAAATAGAAGGCTGAACACCAGGTCTTATCAGTTTATCCTTGGCTCTGCTGTAATCTTCTTCTTATCATTAACCTTGCATTAGTCCTTTCAGTGGCATGCTTCCCTCCCCCAACCCTAAGCAATTTAGGATTGTTGAAGACGGAATTTTGGCCTGTGTTCTTGGGTGGAGTGTTCATACCACCTCGCTTTTGGCATCCACTGCGTGTGGCTGAGCCCCCCTCCATCATCTGTTTTGCAGTCAGGGAAAAGAGGTAGATGGCAACCTAACCTTCTTTTCCTTCTCACTTCTAATTTGGGCGTTGGAGTTAGGTTTCAAAAGTAACGACTATTTCAACATCTTTATTTGTTAGATAACAATTAAAAAGCACATAATTCTTCCCAATGTTTATAAACCTATTGTAAATAAGTAATGATTTATTATTATGAATAATAAATGCAGTAAAATTGTTATAAATGCAGTAGAATTATTATAAATACAGATATGCTGATCATTGTTACAAAGCTTTACACCTCAACTCTATGAAAGTACAAGACCCCCATCATTTGCACACCAGGCCAACATGGGTGGATGATAAAAAATACGTTTCTCGAGGAATCTTAGTACATGTGACATTCAGTCTATGCCTGCACTACCCAGACAGTAAACTCTTTAGGCAGGGTCTGTCTTTTGTGCTGTGTGTGAACAATGTATAGTGTACTGGGGACCCATCTCAAAGAAATCCGTGATGCCATCATGGTACAAGTAACAACTGCAAAATATTGTTCAAGGTCTGGAACAGTTGATTGGTAAATTGCTGTCTTTTTTGGTGCTACTATTTCATGCTCAGAAAGTGCTAGTGACAAGGCAGAAGCCTAACCACTTGTCTTGTCCTCTGATTTCTTTGCCCTTTCATCGACTCCAGTGGGAGATCAAGAATACAACCGCAGACTGGTGCCTGTGGTGCAGAGCTCTCAGGGCTGCTGTCTGTGTGTGCTGGAGCATGCTGATAAAAAAAGCAACCTCAACAACAACAACAAAGAAGGAAGAATTGTTTTCTTGCCCCCTATGGAATGGGGACCTGAAGGCAGGCGGGAGGTCCTGGTGTCTAGAGGAGTCGGCATGGCGGAAGGCCTGTGATTGCCTTTGTAATGTAATTGCTGTAATGGTAGGCAAGGGAATTGCAGTGGTTCAGTGAAAAGCTCCAGTCATTTCTCCTTGTGGTTCTTTGTGTGGTTAGAGCAGGAGCTGGAGCATCCCTGTGTGCAGATGTGCTATGACTAAGAAAGTGTCTCAGATGGCTTTGTGAGCTCTGTGGGTAGCAACAGACCACAAGGAGCAAGGGAAGAACTAAACCTTCAAGAAGGCTTCTCCTTCCACAGATTTGTGGGAAGTGCTTGGGGAAGGTGGGGGAGAAAGACTTGTAAAGTAAGTGTAAATTTGAACCAGATACAGAATCATGGGGACAAAGAAGGGGAGGAGAGATAAACATGGTGTGCACAGGTCTCATCCTGCATTGACTCAGAAGAGCTCCAAAGTTCCTCTGTATAGATATAGATGTGGTCTTCAAGGACTCCTTTGTCATGAACATTCTTTTCTATTGTGTTTTTTCATTCTGATTGGTCATAGCATACTCACAGTAATAGTGAGGGAGTCACTGAAGCTCTCTTTGGGAACTAGATGAGCCAACTTTGACAAATGGATTTGTAAAATCCCTAGTTCAGCCATTGTTAGACCGCTATAATTTTAAGTGTTTCAAAGATTGAGGCTAGAACGCTGCCTGGTGGGAAAGGACCTGGAGGTGTTGGTCCACAGCTGGCTGAAGATGAGCCAGCAGTGTATCCAGGTGACCAAAAAGTCCAATGGCATCCTGGCGTGTATCAGAAATACAGCAGGACCAGGGCAGTGATTGTCCCCATGTACCTGACACTGGCGAGGCAACACCTCAAATACTGTGTTCAGTTTTGGGCCCCTCACGACAAGAAAGATGTAGAGGTGCTGGAGCGTGTCCAGAAGCGGGCAATGGAACCAGCAAAGGGACTTGAGAACAAGTCTTACGAGGAGCGGCTGAGGGAACTGGGAGTGTTTAACCTGGAGAAAAGGAGGCTGAGGGGAGACCTTATTTCTACAACTACTTGAAAAGAGGTTCTAGCAAGGTGGGTGTTGGTCTCTTCTTCCAAGTAACAAGTGATAGGACAAGAGGAAATCATAGAATTGTAGACTGGCTGTCACGGGTTAGGGCTGGGCCGGCCACTAACGCAGACAGACGCTCTCTAACCCCCTCTTCCCCCCCCCCAAATGGGAAGAGAAAAGGGAAATGAGACTTGCGAGTTAGAGAAGAAAAAAACTAAAACAGTTTTAATGAAAATAATAGGAATAATGGTAAAAAGATAAAAGTAAAGAATTATATACAAATATAGATAGTAGCCCGATATCAAACCCGACTCCCTCCCCCGACAGAAATCCCCACTGGTGCTGCAGAGCAGGAGGCACTGGGGAAACCCTAGGCTCAGTGGCTGCGGGAGCTGGATACAGGGAGCTGGATTCGGGAACTCAGGATCCGGATCAAAATCAGGAGGTCAGATGGAGTCCTCTCTGGACACCGGCCATTGCAGAAAAGAAGGGTGAAAAGGGGCGAACAAAAGGGCAAAAAGGACCAAAAAAAGGGACGAAACTCTCGTGATCACTCAATTTATACTAGATATGACGTATATGGGATGGAATACTCTCGTTGGTCACCTGTCCTGTCTATTACCCCCCGGAGGTGCAACCTTTTACTTCCTTGTGCCCCCCTACTACCCAGCACCCCCAGCGTGGCACACAAGAGCCAGCAGTGGCCTTGGTCACTGTAGGAATAAGCATAAGCAAGAGCCTTTCTGTACACCAGTCCCAGGCAGTAACTGTAAACATCAGGTGTTATCACTGCCAGTAGCACACACTGTCTGCAAAAACATGCTGCCGACTTCAGAACGTGCAGCCTTTTAGAAGACACTAAACTGAAAAGTAAAAATCACTAAACAGGACTGGGTTTTTAGCTAAACCCAGGACACTGGCCTAGGTTGGAAGGGACCTTAGAGATCATTTAATCCAACCTCCCTGCCATGGGCAGGGATGCCTCTAAACTAGACCAGGTTGCTCAGGCCTCATCCAACCTGGCCTTGAACACCTCAAGGGAGGAGACATCCAGAACTTCTCTGGACAATTTATTCCTGAATCTTGCCACCCTTGTACTGAAGAATTTTATCCTAAGATCCAGTCTAAAACTGTTTTCCTCTAACTTAAATCCATTTCCCCTTGTCGTGTCGGTGGACACTTTTGTAAAAAGTCCCTCCCCAGGCATCCTGTAGGTTCCCTACAGGTATTGAAAGGGCATCAAGTTACACCAGGGGAGGTTTGTATTGGATGCTGGGAAAAATTTCCTCACTGGAAGGGTTGTCAAGCATTGGAACAGGCTGCCCAGGGAACTGGTGGAGTCACCATCCCTGGAGGTATGTAAAAGAGGTGTAGCTGTGGTGCTTAGGAACATGGTTAGTGGGACTTGCCATCGTACTTCATGGTCTTTTCCAACCTAAATGATTTGATGGCTCTATGATTCTATGGAATAGAACTTCTTTCTCTTCTACTGGGTGACTATTTCATTGTCTAGCAGATGCCCCTTTTGGGAAGCTTTCACATATGTTCAATTTAAATAATCTCATTTTCTATCTCATTATTTGTGTATTAATCCATTTATACACTTAAAATAACCCACTTTTCTGAAGTTCTATTTCTCCACCTTACATATTTACTTCTCTAAGGAAATATGTGAATTCTTTCCATACCAAAGTTTTTAATCAAGCCCAAACAATAAACCACAGCATTCTTTAGTGGTCTGCAGAAGCACAGGAGGAATATGTATATATTGGACTCTGAGCAGAGATTGCAATATTAAGAAGGAATTGGTGGTAAAGAGTTAGCTTAGGTGCTGGTAGCAGCTTGTGCACAGCAGTGCCAGATTCTCTGTGGGCTGCTAAAACTGGTTTGCCTGCGCGGTTGGAGTTAGATTGGTGTCCTGGTTTGAGAGCCCAAGGATGAAAGTTTTCTGGGACTGCCTGGACCATGTGGCAATTAGAATATGGGAGGAGAGGATGGGTCAGGTGACCTAAATGGACTAATCATGGTATTCTCTGCCATGGTGCTCAGTATATAAGGACCCCTAAGAAAAGCCCTAGGACCTTTTGTGCCTGCTGTGCTGGAGGATTAGCCATCAGCTCTTTATCACGTCTCCCTGCGCTCCTGGTGTTCCTGTTTTCACACTGCAGAGGAGCACTGTTCATCAGGAGAGGTTGTCTTCCCCTGCCTACTCTGTGTGGGAATGGCACAGCTCCTTTTCTGGGTTTTTTCAGACTATCGTCATGACTCTGGACTTGGGCACTCCTGTCTGCTGAGTCCAGTCTGTGAGGGTTTTTTTCTGCTCAGGACCTTGTTGTCATCTGAAAGGTGTGGGTCCTGTATTAACATAGTCTCTTGTATCTTTGAATGTATTTGCATAGTTATGTAATATCTGTATATAGTTTAATATCTTAATTGTTGCTGTTAGTATTATTCCCTTTTTTTCATTAAACTGGTTCAAGTTTTTTTCAACATCATAGTCTCTCTCCCTGTTTCCCCTGTTATTCTCTCCTGGGAGGGTGCTGGGGCGATCGCAGAGAGCATCTGTCAAAGCTTAGCAGCTGTCCCAGCCTTAAACTTCAGCAATTGGTACCAACTCAAGAAATAATCTGGTTCTACTATGTCTATGCTACCCTATAGTCCGTCCTTCTTTCATTCTGTGGAAGGGCATTAAGCCTTCTCTGTTCTTAAAGCAGTTGCTTCTGATACATGTTCACCTGTGTGTTGAGATGTGGGATGCAGCAATAACCAGTTAAGAGTTTTACCATCTATGGGCAATAAGGCGGATGTGTACATCATCAGAACTTAAAAATGTGAGGTACTGATATAGCTAGGGACAGAAGTCTTGTTTCTTCACTCCCAGTCAAGGCTTTGGTCTGCAGGCTGCAGAGCCTCGGCAGTGTTTCAGGAGGCAGGTGGGCTGCAAAGGCTTCTTTTGCAGAGTACCCTGCTTACAAAGAAATTCCCAGTGCTGGGGCTGAAGTGAAATCCATGAAAATTTTTGCATGGAAATTCTCATGAAAATGGCCAGAGCTGAAAATACCAAAAAAACCACTAACACAAACTCTTTTTTATTTTTATTTTCAGGAAATTCCAGTATCAATACCTCTGGTTATTTTTGGCCCAACTGGAGTCAAAGGCAGTACGCAGTAAAGTCTTCAGTGCCCGTTACAGAGGCAAATTCTCTGCCAGTAACCTTTTAGTTTCTGTTGGGTTTTTTGCTTGGTTTTTGGTTTTGTTTTGCTTTGGGTTGTTTTTTTTTTTTGAGAAAAGTAGAGAGTTCTTGGCTATGTGCTCCTTTGAGTGGGTTTCTTCTTTATCTTGAGGGGTTTTGTTTGGCTGGGCCCAAGGAGAGGGGTTTCTTCCATGAGATTTTTTTTCTTCCCTCCAAATAGTCCTGTTCCCTTTGCGTTCACTCTGCCCTTCCAAATGAAGTCTAAATACATTTCCTGTCTTTTCATACTGTCAGCACTGTTAATACAGTAGGTGGCACTTAATATAGTAAGCAGGTTAAGAAAAGGTGAGCATGAGATGAAGGGTTGATGGAGAAACTATGAAAAACACTCAAAATAGTATCAGGAGACTTACACCAGGTTCACATTAGTGGGGTGAGTTTGTTGGAGTTTTGTCCTGTCTGTCTCTAGCAGAAAGGAGTGCTCAGAGAGGAGGCTTGCTAAATTAGACCTCAACGATGGGAAGAAATTCAGAATTTGTCAAGATGAAGACGTTGCATCTTAATCTCTTTCATGATTTCAAATCAGCCTTGAGTTGCACCTGTGGATCACTAAGGATCCTGAAGTCATAACTCAGACCTCACAAAGCAAGATGAAAAAATCACAAGTTCTCAAAAATTAGTGTTGTGTTCCTTTTTTTTTCCAAGCTTTTAGAGTAAGTTTGTGGGGAGTTCTACTTAAAAACCACTGATGTTAAAAATTGTTATTCAATAACAACAAAAAAAAAAATTAGATTCCGAAGTAGTCACTTGCTAGGATCAAGGTCCTCCAGAAACACCCAAAATATCACAAGACGAGCAATAAAATCCTGGCAGTGGTAGCTTTCAGATGGAAATCATGTGCTAGCTAGGAGTTTGTGATGTGTTTCCCTGGCCATTGGAGGTTAATACCAGTTGAAAGCCTGGTGAAACATGGAGTGTTAATCCATATTAAGGAGATCTGAGCAAAACAAGTGCCTTAATCCCCAGAAACCCAGTGATAAAGTTGCTACTGCCTGCTTACATACATACCTCATGGACCATTCACCTGGGCATCAGATGAACCAGTTGGTATAGCAGGAGATTCCCTAAAACAAAGTACAGAATGATCTTTCCCTTGTGTTTCCTTTTAAATTCCAGCAAGTATTACAGGAAATACTGAATTTAGCTGAGACAGACTGCAAAAACCTGCTTTTTCAGGCTATACTTATTTTCATGTGTGTTTACAGCACCATCAAGACCGATGAAAGATAAGTCAAATCACTTTCTGGGCAAAGTTTATGGTGTGTTCCCACCCCTCAATTTACTGGTTAGGCTTGGCAGAACAAATTCTGATTTAACTCCTAGGAAGACCTAAGAGCCACCTCCTGCAAACAACTTGTGTTTTGTCACTCACTAGACATCTGCAGCAGGAAAGGACATCGGGGAGCGAATATGGGGGGCAAATACGACGCACCTGGGCGAACGGGGGAGTCAGCTCTTGAAGCTGGAGTTCGGAACGATCTCTTTCATTCATCCATGGGAGAAGGCCTCATTATAATTGTTTAAACCTGACTGGATTACATCACTTTCCCCGTCATTTCACTCCCTCCGTGCTTGCCTCCATCCTTTTATTTACACCCCTTGTTCCGTGGCAGCGTTGAGCGGGGACTGCCTTAATGATGCATGCTGATCGCTTCATTCCCCGTTGTGTTCCCCCACCACCACCTCCCCCAGTGCTTTGAAGTGTGCTCAGGTCTCAGGCTCCAGTTCAGAGGTCACTTTGTTTATTTATGCAAAGCTGGCTCATCTGTGAAATGGGGCTTTCAAGGCCTCTGACATCAAAGACTCCAAAGCTGGTCCCACCAAGTCAGAGCAGGGACAGGCCTTGCATTACAACAAATTAAAGCAACTTTTTCATAGAGAAATATTACGGCTAGATTTTTACTTCAAAAATTGGGCTGTTGTTTTGACTCATGGTTGGATGCTCAACACGTAATATTAGCCTTAAAACCAGTCATACCCATTTGGCTAAAACACGAAGCCTTCACAGAGAGTCTGTGGGTAAATAAAATTTGATCCCGAGTCAGTAACAGTCTGTGAATATTTCCCATCAGGTTCTTTCAGAGCCGAACTGTTATGCAGAATTTTCCATTTGTTTTAACTTTTAGGAGAGGAACGGAACAATTCTGCTATGGTAATAAATGGTAACTATACTCTGCTTATGTGGCACTCTGTCCCATAGGATCCCCAAAGTGAATTGATGGAGTTACATACAGAAACCCCTTTTCTGTGGAAATCCAGCCTGCTTTGGGAGAGGAGGTAGACCACATGGTAGGCAATATGCATAGAGCATCATGCTTTCTGAGGTGAGAAAGGGGCAATTTGGACCATGACGTCAGCACTGATAATAGGGCCTTATATACCCAGACATGTCACGTCTCATGCAAAACCAACCCCATGACTGCCCAGTTCAGCCCCACCACATGCTTTCCCTGTGTCCTGTGGCATCTCAGACCTAGAAACCAGCTTGGAACAAGACCCTGAAGCAAGAGAGAGCAGCCGGGGATCACATCACTGAGATAACATTCCTGAACAACGAGCTGATGCCTTTGGATCCATCCTGGCCCTGTCTTGTATGGCCAGGTGCGGTACCTGGAGGGGAAGGAGCTGCATAAGTTTGTCCCATGTCTCCAAGTCTATCATCTGACATGATATCAGAGCTGTCCACTTCAAGTTTCTTGATCAGCCAGCATGCTTTGTAACACGATGAAACCAAATTGTACAGTGAGGACACCTAAGTCATGTATATGTTTTCTTAGTCTCAGATACTCGTGACATAAAATTAGTCAGTGATTATTTTTCAAGACAGGTTTTCCACTTCTTCTTCCAACTGGCTGCTCTCCGAAGCCTGTGATACTGTCCAAGAAGTCCAGTACAGGATGACCTTTCCAATATAGGTCACGGAAAAGAGAGCTTGTAGGAAACTTCAGCAGCTCATCCTTCTTAGCCCAGCCTCTTGCAGAGATCTGCTGGCAGCAAAGCTGGCAATGCTGCAGAGCTGGGCCCTGCTGCCCCTTGGCTGCAAGCTGGGGTTTTTTTATGTGTACTTATCACCCTGACCTGTCTGCCTCTGTGGGAGGTGACAAGAGCATGAATAAGCAATCAGCTTAATAGGTAATTACTGAATACAGCTAAGACTCATGTGATTTCTGCTACTAACTCATCATTTGTATGCTGAATACATAGCTGAATGTGGGTCATTTTTTTAGGTCCACTGTCTGTCTAATAAGAATATTGCCAGGCCAGTTGTATTTGTAAATCTTGGAGTGAAATGCCAACAGCAGCTCTTCAGCTCTGGCACTACTAACTAGGCTTCAGACTGCAGGATTGGGTTGAACCAGATGCCTCTGAATTTTCAGGAAATTTGGCTTAACTTCCAGCATCATAGATCCCTCCCTAGGAATGAGCAGGCTGACCAAAGTGTGTTTGTGGTACAGAAAGACATCCATCCTTGCTAGCACAGGGACTAGAACAACTGCAAAAGTGTTTCCTTACCCTGGGAAACCACTTGATACCAAAATTAAAAAAAAAAAAAAAAGTAAGTTCTTCAAAACAGGGACAGACAGATTCTTTCCAGGCAGACACAGTTCTAACTTTGGATGGGGCAGGTGGAAGTGAAATCTTGGTGATATCTGAATTGGATGGAGGTTTCCCATCCTAAGGGTGTTCCTGAGATATATGTGTCCCACAGTGCTGCTCCATAATACGCTCTTTCTTGGCTCTCTGAGACCACATTGTAGAGCTTAAGACACTCACCCAAGGTCCAAGAAGGGAGATTCAAATCCCTCTCTGAATGCAGTAGAAGGGGGACTTGACCCTGGGTCACTCACATCCCAGGCTAATGCTTTAGCGTTGCAGCACTGGCTATTCTGCAGCCTCACTCACACTTTTAAGTTTGACTGGAGATTCCTGGGCTTCAAGGAATGTGAATCTTCCCAAAATGTGAATCTTCCCAAAATGTGAATCTTCCCAAAATGAGTTTCATCCAATTTCTGGCATCTCATGAATCAGCTTTTTCCCCTACAGTTCTCAAGTGTGAGTTCATTCAGATAAGGTCATGCTGAAGGTAGGAAGCCGACTCACTGCCTATTGCAGCTGGAAGGGAGACTGCTGTAACATCCCTCACCCAGGGTGCAGCTCTGGGGAGAGGAAGAAGTACTTTTGCTCTACATGAGTTTCCATGGGTTTCCCTCCCCGCCTTGATACTTCTGCTATGTGTTGTTAATGTTATCATATTACTAACAAATGTGAAATGAGTTCCAGTAGATTTAACCAACATGCTTAAATGCATGCAGTTATTTATTTCAGTCTTGCTTCCCCACTAAATTATCTATCTGACAGGCTTAGAACGGTGGCGTTAGTTATTCTGATCTCTTCCCCCAAAATGATTTTTTCTGGCTTTGGTGGGTTACTCCCCAGGTTAGCAATTTGGCAGGATAACATCCAAAGAAGCATCTTCAAAGGATCAAACAGATTCAGAGCAATTTTACTTACATCAAAAGCTTGGCAGCATGTCAAGAGGTGTTGAGAACTCCAGTCAGTCCTCGTGCGTAGGCAGGAGGGGCGCACATGGGCTGACATACTGTAACATGAGGCAGGAGGCAAGGGAGGATATACTGCTCTTTGTACATCAAGCTGAGTAGGATTAAGATATAATTGACAGAACATCACCACTTAAATGTCTTAACCACTTTTAAGATATTCAGCAGCTAACAATGGACAGGAACCCCACATCTCTTTCTTCTCTGTTACCCAATCCATTTTTCTAATTGTGCTAAGGGATTTACTAAGTTGTCTGTCAGAGAGCATCCAAGAGTTCATTCATAGCACTACTGATATTTATGTGAAAAATTGTGCAAGCGCCAAAAGAAATCGATTCAGTATTTTCACTGAAAGGGGACAATGTCATATGCATGCCATCATATATAAGGTGCATATTCGTATTCCCTCCATTCAATTTGCCAAAGCTGTAAAAAAAGATATTTGCAAAATGCAGCGCATGGGTCGCTCGCCTGCTCTGTAACCCAGGCTGAGGACCAGCCTCGGTGAAGCTGAGTATGTTTGCACTCATGACACTGTGAGGGTTGATGTTTCCTGAGCGTTGACTGTGTTTCATGCTGTGGGTTGGGTTGGGAGCTGGCTGGGGCACCCAGGAAAGCCGCTGGGTGATGGACAGAGGGTGAGAGGGAGATGGGAAGGGGCAGTCAGCTGGAGTGAGCTGCTGAAGGAAGTGCACAATGTGCTACTGCCCTGAAAGTTTTCTTTTCTCCTCGAAGTGACAGCTGTACATACCTTCCTGGGACGCTGTGCTGAAGTAACCACAAAGAGAAGAGAAAAATCTGTCAGGGGCGAAGGGGGGCAAATCCAGATGGCATCACATCTCTGCTTAAGGGAGAGCGGCAAACAAGAGCAGAGCATGTGTTGACATAAAATGCCCCATGCTGAAGAGATGGGGATGATTTTCCAAAATAGTGGAAACTGGGGTGAGGATGGGGTTAAACACACATTCTCCTTGCACAAAGACTGCACAA
Source organism: Trogon surrucura (assembly GCA_020746105.1). Classification (NCBI taxonomy): domain Eukaryota; kingdom Metazoa; phylum Chordata; class Aves; order Trogoniformes; family Trogonidae; genus Trogon; species Trogon surrucura. The sequence continues at coordinate 75,112,359 of CM036620.1, read as the reverse complement.
AAGTTTACACACTAGACACTTTTTAAACACAATTCTAAAACTGTAAAGAGCAGTTCTACTATCTGTGCCTTTCCAGGGGGGCAGGCTCATGTATAAGCTGAGATAAGATTTTCCTCACTGCTGCAGAGATTACAGAAAGAAATTTCCACTGTTTCGTATGGGTTTTAGGAGTTGGGCATTTGGAGGGATTAATTCCTTAGGTAAGAGGTTTTCACGTCTTTTGATTTATTTCCTTTTTACACCATTGTGGAGCAGTTTCTGATTGAGGTGAACTCTTTCCCAGCCTTCACCTGACCTATCTCTGAAAATCAAACTACACACACTTCAGTGCACTTTAGCTGGGGGCTAAGTAGCTCTTGATCAAGATCTTCACCTCAAATCCAGCTGCCGTGTGGGGCTGTGCCACCTGTAGAACACAGAAGTAGCTTCGGAAGGGCCATTCTTTACTGTGCCATAACCTATAGGTGTCCAAAGTCCCACAGGTGGACCTCCCTCCTGGTTTGATGCGTTGCTCTAAGAGGTTGCTCTGAGCTGAGCATGTGTGCAGTAGAAGTTGGGCTGTTACTGGAGGAGGAAAAAAAATCACATCTGGGCACTGTGGAGGTGTGAAGCCACCAGCATCACACAGGTCGCAGAAGGAGGCTTGGGTCACTCTCCTCCTCTCTGGGCCCTTCTGGAGACCTTGTAGATGGCTTATCACAGCAGCAATTTGAGGTGGGGTCTGCTGGAGAGGTGGGGGTTCAACCTGATCATGATATCTATTTCTCCTAGCAACAAGTTGAGACCTTGATGCTGCTCTGTGGTAGTGGTATAGACCAATAGAGTGATAAGGGACGAAGTGGTGTGTTGTCAATACAGGTGGATGGGTGGTCTCAATTTAAAAAAAAACAAAACAACAGAAAACAAAAACAAAACCACAAATCGGTTTTTATTCAATATTGCTTTCTCCAGCTATAGTTTTGCATTCAGCATCCCTTGAGGGCTCATTTGACAGTGGACCTGTTAGTTCTTCTAATTTTGTATGGAAGCTGAAAGGCAAATTAGTGGCCCTAATTCTGCACTGCTTGTGCTCTGCGTGACTGATCGCGTACGTCTTCTCCCACCTCCTAGGTTTAATTATCTGTAATTTTGTTTTATGCCATTATTTGCATAGAAGGTACAATGGACCAGCTCCTCCTAGGGAACAGCAACCTGTAAATGTAAACAAGAGGCTTTTGTCAGCTAGTAATAGAAACGTTGATTAATCTCCCATTGCTTTGGTAGCCTGCCGAAAAGCTCGTAAGGTGGTGAACTAAATTGATCATTAAACCAGATGGTCTGTGAGTGCCAGGATGTGGATGCCAAATGTATGCTGAGTGTGTTTTAGCTGCATGCTGCTTCCAGAAGGAAATGCAAGCTCTTGTTATCGTACTGCTGCGCTGCAGGAGACCTTTGTAACATCTTACCTTTCCTTTTCTTTGCAGATGATTCCAGCTCAGGAAAGGACAGCCAGGTACCTGAAGGCTCCAATGGAGAATATGAAGATCATTCTGGGAAGCAATGGGGTGAGTAGCAGCATATGTTTTTTTGGTTTGCTATGGTTCTTGGTTCAGTGCTGTTCCCGCAGCGCATTTTTCAGTTGCTGAAGGAAAGGAAAGGCAAAGCGACTGGAGTGAGTTCTCCCTACACATGGTCAAATAATAAACAAAGAATCAGGCGAACATGTCAGCATGAACAAATTGCGTCCAAGGGTCCTTTTGCGAAACGCAGGTCATGGTCTGCTCTAGGGCCCCCTGCCATATATCCCAGCATGGTTCTCCCTTGCATTTGTTTTTCTGGGCAGTGACTTTCGTTTGCATGTGCAGCTATTTTAGCTTTCATAGACTCTCTGTAAAAGGTGTATTGACTTTTACGGGAGTATTTCCAAAAGCCGTCAGTGCCGACATAACACTGCTCCCACAAAGGGCAAACGGGAGGTCTGACTTCACTTCAGGAGAATTAGCATTAAGCCAAAGCTGAGTATTTTTTAAAATTTCTCTCTCTTTTAGACACCTGCATGAACTTGTCTAAGCCCTGGACTGTTCAGGCATAGGATTTTGATGCTGTTGTAGAGCTTTGGGGAACTGCTAAAATATCACTTGAAACAGGTTCTGAATCACCACAAGACTTTCAAGTCCCAGAGTTTTGTCCAAGTACTCCTTGAAGGACAAAGTTGTCAGGCTGATGCCAAGCAGCTTTTGGCTATTGCTGACAGGAGTGTGATATGAGTTTATGACCTTGAGAGATGAAACACAGCATTTCCATTTTGTTCTTGCAGTACATCCCTCCTTTTAATTTTATAATACAGAGGTGGCTTTGCACAGCATTCATGGCCAGTGAGTAACCTCATAGCAATGGAAGGGGTGGAACATGTGAAGTTTTGACTGTATGAGTTCCCAACACTTGAGCTCAGGCCAATTTTCTTCAGGAGCTGGTAAACAAGAGATGTGGTGAGCTGTAGTGTAGTCCAGGTTCATTCTGGAAAAGGAGGGCAACATTTCAGAGGTAGAGAAAGGGTGGCTTAGGTAAACTACAGGTCAGGAGTCCCTCAGGAGGGATTCAGCAGCTAGCAAGAGCAGGTGCCGTCTCTCCAATCTTCATTAACTTGGAGGAGATAGGAGCAAATGTTGAATGCTATGGCAGATCATAAAATCATTCAGGTTGGAAAAGATCCTTGGGATCATCGAGTCCAACCATTAGATGTGCTCTTGCTAGAGCTGGTGGATGATGGATCAATGCAAGAGTAATATGAAGAAGGATGTAAGCACTACTAAAATTACTGGGCATTGACAATCTCGTATCAGATTGTGTCTTACTTTGTGCTGCTCCGGCCCAGCCCTTCTCTGAGCTACAGAGTGTTCCTGCACCTCTGCTTTTTTCCCCTTTCCCTCCCTCCTGTCTCCTTTCCCCAAGAATGGAAATGTCGGGGGCAGGCCACAAACCCCACAAAGTCCTTTCCATTCAGCAGCATTCACCAGCAAATTGCTGGTGTGAGCTGGTGTGCATGGAGGGTCAGTGTGTGTCTGGAGGTCTCTGGAGGATAATGGGTGAAGGACCAGTTTGTGTGTGCAGACTGATGGGCCTTAGAGAGTGGGAGAGGAGAAGCATGGTAAAAAAACCCCAAAAAACAAAGCTCCACTTTGCTTTCCAGATACCATCATGGAGTAGTATCGCTGGGGAGAGGTTCTGCCCCAATAAGAGTAGAAGGGTAGAGAGCTGATGTGGGGAAAGGTAGATGCCCCCACCCATGCCTTCCCACAGCTGCCTGAGCTCTTATCCAAAAGACGTGAAATTATTTCAATATTTAGTCATATCATGACGCTTTTTTGTATCAGTATCACGAAAGCTGGAAGTGGTACTGTCACTATTTTGGAGGTAATTCTGGCGGATCACAGCAGACTACACGTTTTAGCTAACCACCTCACTTTGTATGAGCAGTGTCTGACAGGAGCCTCTGGGACGAATTCACCACCTTCAGTTGTCCCACAGGGAGAGGAGACTGGAGAGTTCCTTCCCAGATCTTTTTTGCTGAGAGCCTTCTGTTTCTTTCAGTTTTCATTACCTTGAATAAATCTGGATGGTAAACCAGCATTTCAGCAAGGAACACGAACACAACACTGTCTCTTTGTCCCCATCCACTTGTGTTTTGCCTTGCTCCTGTGTGTGGCATAATTTATACTGTACGAATGTGCGGCTCATGTTTATGAAGCAAACACCAAGTGATGTGGAGAAGAACAAGCATGTAAAGTATAAATAACACAGAGGCACTTTGTAATGGCCTTTGCTGGCACTCCAACAAGCAAGACTTCTGTAAATGGGACAGATTTGGGAACAGACTTTTACTAGCACTGACTCAAAAGAGACATTTTCTGTGTTTCTCTCACGCTACTGCTTCTCCCTTTTTTTCTTTTGTGCTTGCTGGGTCTTTTTTCTCTCTCTTATGTGTGTGTCTTTCTTTCTCCTTTTTTGTTAACTGGCTTTTTAAAACTTGGCCAATTCAGGCTTTTGTCAAGGAAACATTCAGGACTGTGTAAATGGGATCTGGTTTCAGTGTGTTGCAGGCAGCCTGGAGTAACTTTTGAGGCCACATGATCACTTGACCTTCTTTAAACAGAAGACAGACAGACAGACAGACAGACAGAGCCAAAGAATTTTAGTTTTACCTGTATTTTGGTATCTATCCGGGCAACGCTGTACAAGGATTGAATGCAAAACTCCAGATAGATTCATGGGAGTTGCAATGGGGGGAAAACCAGAAATTCTATAGGCCCGCTTTTTTGGAGGAATGAGAGTTTCTGTCTTGCAATGCCCTTACTGAGCAGGGACATCATGAAGAAGTCCTTCTGAATAACTGCTGTGGAAGCAGGGAACATGTAAGGGAAGGGAAGAGCTTGGAGTCACTCAATTGACTCCTCATTTTGCATGGGCAGAGTGATTGTCCTGTCTCCAACCTGCTCTTTGATATGTTAGTTCCAGCCTGGAAGTCTCATCCGGTGAGGATCTACCACTGCCTGGACCTACAGCTCATGATCTCAGTAAAAATTACTGCCGTATTAGAGGATAACTGTTTAGACACATTTCACAGCTGGTTCTTAACCTCTCTGTGCACCTTGTGAGACGTTAACTCAATTTCCACAGTGACAGCTCTTAGAAGCACATCTCCCTCTGCTCAGACTTAAACTTGGGCGTGTCCTCACTCGCAACATGCAGCTCTGACAGGGTTAATTGTCTCTCTGGGAAGGTGATTGTTTTTTCTTCGAGGGGGCCTCGTCTTGCAGCAGCCCCCTGAGGGAATACCCAGTAATTTACTCACCACAGCCCATGGAGTGGGTTAGTATGTCACGCTTGCTGCTCAACTGTCACGGCAAGGACTTTCAGTGCCAGAGTTGCTCCGGTTCATTAGATTACACATGAAAGCCTCTGTATGGAGAGTAAAGCATTTCTAAGCAAGAGTTTGAAATACCATGAAGTGGCTGGGACCCAAAATGACAGCCAAGGAGGACTGCAGAGGCAGATGGTTTCCCCTACAGAAAAGGACTCTGAAGAGAGGGATATGCCAAAGGGTGTCTTCTTCCGAGTGGGAGGGATGTTGGGCAAGGCTGCAGGGGAGTGAGGATATGTTCACAGGCCTCGGAAGGCGATGCCTGCCATTCCCCAGTGCTTGGAGGAGAGGAAACTGCAGACCAGCCTCCTCCATCCAGCAAAGCTCAGCTATAACGCACACCTCAGAACTTCTGGCCCTCGGCCCTGGGCAGCTGGACTGGCTCTCTGTTAGAGTTCCACCATTATGTCCTGCAGCTAACTTCCCTGGCACCTGAGACTCTACGTTCTCAGCATGATTTGGTGTGTTATGTGCTGCTGAGGTTGTGGCTTTCCAGTTGCCATTGGTGAAGACCAGTGGCCCATGGGCGTAATTCAACCCAGCGTGCCACAGAGAAAGCCACTCGTTACCTATTTCTCTTGTTTCCTGAGAAAAGGATCAGGGAGGTTTTACCAGGAGAGTGCAAAAATGCAGGATCACTGCCCTTTGGGAATGAAGAATAAGATCATGGTAAGCAAGAAATGGGGTTCGAAAGCAGGAGGAAAAAGCTGTTGTGGAAGTGTTGAATGGATTCAAAGGAGAAACTGGCTTTGCCAAAATAAAAAAATGAAAACAGGTGAATTTGGCAAGAGTATTTTGCAGATAGGGGGAGAGTGCCAAGTGAGAGTCAGAAGTGGTGTTAATCACAGCAGGAGAGTGCAGTTAGACAAGTGCCTGGACTGGCATTGCATAATTAAATAACTGTGAGAAATTTGTAATTTCTTTTGAATTCTTCATTACAGGATACTGTTAGACATGCTGTTGCCTTGCAAGAGACCACATTCTATTGTTTCGGCTATCTTAAAATTTTTTGCAAAGGTCTTTTTTTTTCACATCACTTCACAGGAAATCTCTGCAATATCAGAAAAGCTACCAGGGTTTAAAGGTGCCGCCTCTTTTGCCTCTGGAATGCTGATATAATCTGAATTAAAGTTAGGTGCAGTCGAGAGTCTACGTTTGAGATTTTGCCGTTGCATTTCTCTAGTGCATTTCTCCTTGCGTTTCTCTAGTGCTTTTGTCACTGCTATTAGATATACTGGTGTTTTCTTTGCTAAGTCAGGAGGACTGTCTTTACCCATGGTTCTGTCCAGCAGCAGCTATAGCTTCAGCTTCTTCATTTTTGCGATGGATTGGCATGGAGTATCTTCTAGTAAGAAACTTAAGGTTTTTTTATTGAGTCTTTCCATCTGTTTGTTTGCTTCTTTGGGCCTTTCGGCCTGACTGTTTCATAAAATAATATTGAATGAATTACATACATTTAAGTTCAGATCAATGTACAAAAGTGTGGCACGCTTCTAAGACTTTCCTATGTATTGAAAAGATGTTGACTCTTCTGAAATTCCATTAAAACCAGTGAGAACTAAGGGGAAAAATATCTTCAGAAAATGAAGCTTCAAGTGACCAGCAAAAGATTGAGAAAATGGTCAGCCTGACAGGAATTTGAGGTTTTACTTTTTGATCTTGGCTAAGGCTTTGCATTTGTGGCATGGAGTACGGTAACAATTATAACATGATTATGGGGCCGCATTTTGCCTTGAGCTACAATAATGGGATTTTGGTATTATTTTGTGAGATGGTCTGACGCAGTTGCATAGCAGACACTGAGAAATTCCAAGATTGTGTTATTCAGAAGATTAATGTGGTGGCCATAGCTGTCCTGCAGACATTCAAATGCCTCGGACTGGATGGTGTCTCTTTTCTAAGAAAATCAGTTTGATAGGAGAGTGAGTGATATACTGGTATGTATGGGGCTGCCGGGTGCATTTCATGTAAATTTGGCCATAATACTTGGCAGTGTTGTCTATCTTTACCTGCCCTTTGCTCACCACATCAATTTTTCACGCCTTTTGCAGCTCGGCCCAGGTTCACACAGCCCGCCAAGATGAGACGGAGAGTGATTGCCCGTCCTGTTGGCAGCTCCATCCGCCTGAAGTGTGTGGCCAGCGGGAACCCACGGCCTGATATCACGTGGCTGAAGGACAATAAGCCCCTCACACCCCAAGAGATTGGGGAGAACAAGAAGAAGAAGTGGACGCTGAACCTGAAGAACCTGAAACCGGAGGATAGTGGGAGATACACCTGCCGAGTGTTTAACAAAGTTGGAGAAATCAATGCGACGTACAAAGTTGAAGTAATCCGTAAGTGCCGCCTCTGGAATAGAAAAGCAGGGAGTGAGCTATGAGAAGGGGCTGCCTGAATAAAGAAAGCGTGATAGCAAGTGTACCGGTGCCTATAGCGGGACAAAGAAATGAAGGAGTGCTAAAAACATTGGCAGTGACAGAGAAAATGTTACCAAAACTTTAGAATAAACCTAACACCTGGGCAGGACAGGGTGGCAACAACACAGTTTAGTAGCTGAAATGATGAGAGATGCTTGAGTAAACAGTCATCTCTTAAGGGCACCTGCATGGTAGAAGTTCACTGTTGCCCAGTTATGTCTCACACTACCAACAGACTCATTTCAAGGACAGACTGAGAATTCAGTGAGAAAGCCCTTTCGTATATCATAGAGCAGGGGTGGAAATATTTAGGATGGCCCAGATTACTCTACCACAGTGGTAATAGGGTGAAATCAATCAACTGAAAATTTAGTCTAGATAGCTGTAATAGGAGGCCTACTTCACTAGAGAAGTTTCCTAAGGGAATTAGGAGAAGTCTTATGACTAGTATGATTAGCCAGACAAGGTCAGATTTTAAAAAAAAAACAAGAGAACCAAACAAACATCTGGTACTAGGGTACTGTCTGCATCTTGAGATGCCTACATAGCTTTAAAGATTCAGCCCTTAGAAGATGAGCTGTGGGGGATTACCCTACATTGTGGTGGGGTAGAGTAAATTTCTCTTTTTACTGTCTAGCTATTCTGATTCTTGGCCTTTAATCTCTTGTTTCCCCTATGATTACTGAAGATAATTCTACTCAAATCCTACCTAAGTCTACCAGAGAAGAGCTCTTACTCTTAAATCGTTGTGCTTTGTCTATGACATCATCATAAGTTGACATGCAAGTGATTATGGAGTGGCCAACTCAAGGAAGTAGAGGAGATGAGATGAGTGGAGGGAAGATTGAATAGTCTTCATTAATGAGGAGCGGGGTCATGGGGTGCTATTTCCAGCCACATGGAAAGCATGTTGTTTGTCTGTCTGTGCATACATTTTAGCATGAGAAAGTTTATCCCAGTGTGAAAGATTGTTCTTAAAGGTACAGATCTGTTCCCTGATAAGTCCTTTCTCTAGAATCGCGGGAATTAAAAGCACATGTGGGGAGCTCTGTTGGGCTCCAAAGGCACAAACCTGCTGGACATCTGGGATTGATAAAGATGCAGCTGTGTGGAGACAGTAAAAACATGTGTTTACGCTAAAACCAGGAGCAGAGACAGGGAAATGAATCAAGCCCCATCCTAATGGCAGCTGTGGCATTTTCACTTCATCAAAACCAGACAGCACCAGGAACAAACCCCTTTCTGTGTCCCTGTTTATCTTGGTTTTTATCAACTTAAAGATGTATGTAACCTTTGTTTTCATTAGCTTTTGCTGGCTAGGAGTGAAAACAGTAACCAAAGCTGGAACCAGAGTCAAGGAGATAAGGGCATTAAGCAGTTTTCAGACATCTTTCTATTTTTAACATCATTCTGTGGAGCATTACAGGTTTTATTCAATTTCCTCCCCGTTTTTCCCCCCTGAGCCTCCACTCCTAAGTCTTGCTTATCTGAGTCTCGGTCTCCACAGCTGTGATTCCTTCTCATAGTCCCAAGGCAAAGCCTATAGAGACCAATGTGGTATTTTTGTTTCCCAAGCACATCTTTAGAGCCCTCATTATTGAAAGTATCCTGAGTTTTTGAAAGAGGGCCCATTGTTCCTTTCTCCCACCCTAAAACCAGTGCTGGTGGGAGCTGTTTTGTTACATGCTCAATCCGACCGTGTTTGCTGTCAAAAGCTGGTGATGATTGCCAGCAGTTACCACCCACTGTGATACCACAATTTCTCTCTGTGCCTAGGATAGAGGTTTGCAGTACCTTCTTGTCAGGAAACTGTGACTGATTTCTCTGATGCTGACACTAAAATAAAATCCAAACATTCCCCAGAATGAGGGATATATTTTTTGTTTGACTTTATGCGGTGTTGACACAACCTAAGGCCTGTGATCATGCTGGAAAGGATGGTCTTGTGAAGCTCTTGTGTTTGATTTCCTTTCCTACCATCTTGTTTCCTTCATCAGCTGAGACTTGAGACAAAAAATTTTGTGAGAAAAGAAATATTTTGTTTTATGGCTAGAAAAGCAAAAGCCTTCTGAGCTCTCCCTCCACAAAAATTTGCTCCCTAGTGAGTGTGGGGATGATTAGACTGAAAAAAGAAATAATAACAGCACAGAGGTGAGCATGAAGTAAGGATCTTCCTCACTGGTAGTGGCTGTGGTCTCAGCTCCCCCAGCAGTGGGTGACATGGCATGAAATGGCTTCCAGTAGAACTTGGTCTCCATGGGCAGCTACTAGGCCTAGCAACAAAGATGACAGATATCTCCTGAAGGATTCTCAGACCAAAGACAAGACAATAGCCACAGCTTGCCATTAGTCCATGAAAGAAGGGGCCTTTTCCCACCCAATTTTGTCTGTCCTTAGGGAACATTTTGGGAAGACCAAATGGAGGAGGAACATGTTTTATTTCACTCATCACTGTCCTCAAACTGGAGCGTAGCCACAGTGGTTCTGGTGTACACTCTCAATAGATACATACCATAGAGGAGGGGTGGAAATCTTCCAAAATATGTAAGAACTAAGAGGGAGAGCAAACTTTTCCCCAGGTGGAGTAAGTAGATTCCTTGTTAGAAACAGGAAGATTCAGTTTGGACATGGAAAAGACTTCTAAGCCTCAAACAATGGAGGAGTTGTCTAGAGAGACTGGAGAGCATCTGCCATTAGAGGCTCTGGCAGAGTTGGGCATATGTATATCAGGAGAGATTTGCCAAAATGTCAGCCTGCCTTGGGGCAGGGAGTTGGACTAGACAATTACTTTGCATCCCTCCTACACCATTTTCCTATGTTTCTGCAATCACAAGTTAATGATACTGGCAAACATGGAGCTCCTTGTGTTTCTGTGCAGAGAGAACAAGGTCCAAGCCCATCCTGACAGGGACGCACCCTGTCAACACAACAGTAGACTACGGTGGGACCACATCTTTCCAGTGCAAAGTCCGCAGCGATGTCAAACCCGTCATCCAGTGGCTGAAGAGGGTGGAATATGGCACAGAGAGCAAGTACAACTCAACCATCGATGTTGGGGGACAGAAGTTTGTTGTGCTGCCCACGGGGGAAGTCTGGTCCCGTCCCGATGGTTCTTACCTGAACAAACTGATGATTACTCGAGCCAAGGAAGAGGATGCAGGGATGTACATTTGCCTAGGGGCAAACACCATGGGCTACAGCTTTCGCAGTGCTTTTCTCACAGTCCTCCCAGGTGAGTTACCCCTTTTTCCCCCCATCTGAACCAATTACGTGTGTCGTGGTATTTATTAATACAACTACTGATCCCCATTGGGTTCCATGGCCCTTTGTGAGACTGTGCTGATTTAGGCTAGCCCAGTTCTGGTTAGGACGAATGAGGGACTAAATCAGCCCTGATTTAAATCAGCCCCTGCTGAAATCCTGTTGATGATGGTTCCTTTTCTTCCTTCATGGGGAATAATGTTTCCAGCAAGGTGAAATAAAACGAATGATCTGCTCCTGTATGGAAGAGAAGCTGGGAAAGGATATCGCACTTGGAGGCACCTCATTTCAGTGATAGGGTGCAGGACATGAGAGGGGAACTGAACAGCAGCACAGTTTGCAACCCCATTCCCTTACATTTTTCCTTTCTCTTGCTCTTATTTATATTGCTTTTACTGGTAAAAGGAAACAATGATACCGGCCCATAAAATGGGAGAAGAATAAAAGCTGTCCTGATCACAAGGAAAGGAAAAGAACAAGAGTGAAAGAGAGAATGATTGATTAGTTAAATTCTTACCCAATGGTCCCTGGGGGACCTTTGTACCAAACTCGCAGCTGCTTCCTTCTCTCCTCAGGCCTCAGAGCTGGTGGCCACGTACAACTGAGGCTGTATCAAGTGGGTTTGAAGCACACCATCCTCACTTGGTCATTTACTTCTTTGCCTCCTGACTCTGCAATTCTGCCCTGATAAGTATTTTTCATTTAAAAGGGCATTTCTTTCTGCCTCATCTTGCTGTGTGAATCCAGCTTCAGATCCACCAGTTTTACAACAAAAATCAATCTTAATGCTTTTTCTTCCCTTCACTATCACAAGGCCAGACACAGCTAACAGAGTGCAGGAGCTGGAACCAATATCAGAATATTTTAGCTGTCACATCTAATGGAGTGTCTCCAGTCAAGACACTAGTGAGAGGCAAAGATCATTAACTCTCCTAGGCTGTTGGGACTTTTTTCTGTGTAGGTAGTGGGGAAAATGCTCATGACTCCTGTAACTAAGACAGCATGACTTCTTCTGCCTGCTGGTTACTGAATCTCTGTGTCTCAGCAGCCATCCAGAGTCACTAGCTTGAATTTAGATACTGACAGGGGGTTGCCGAGTAAGAGAATGATCTTGACCTCTTAATCACTTAGATTTAGGACTAAACTCCAGCTAGCAAGCCTGTCACTCCAAAGGAAAAAGCTGCATGGGTGGGATATAACTCAAAGCCTCTGCGAGTTTCTGAACTATGAGTCTGATCCATCTCCCACTGAAACCAGTGGAGACTTTCCATTGATTTAAATGGGGCTGTAATGAGGCCTCATACCAGAACTAGAGCCCGCAGGCCTGTTGTTATTGGCGGGGACAGAGAGGGAGAACCCAGCTTGCCCTCAGAGGCAAAGATGTGGTTGCAAGGCCATGAGTTAGAAAAACACCGTTTTGCTTGTAAATCTACTGGATTTGACATAGACAGCTCTGAAGAACAGAGTGGATGAATATCAAAACACTTTCATTTCAGCCCAGCAGAGGATTTCTGCCAACCAACATGAAGACTTGTTTTCATGGCCAGCTGATGGGTCAGTTTTCTGATTCTTTCTTGCTTTGAGCAGGGAACTGGACCAGATGACCTCCAGACTCCCCTTCCAACCTAAATCATTCTGTAATTTCCAGTGTTGGTGAATCAAAGTTTTGTCTGTTGAGCTTGACATTATAGGTCCTTCTGACTTCACAGAGACCACATGGTATATTTTCAATATTTCAAACTAGTTGTAGGATTATTTATCAAGGAGAGGAAAAGACATTAGCATGTAGAAGAAGTTTGGCTTGAAAGTTAAGTGGTATGTGTTTGAATATAACGTGTTGGGCCATTTAGATAGCCTGTGGTTTTCAGAGTTTCTTGACTGTCTACCTGCAAGCTGAATCCTGTGCCTGGGCATTTTTCAGTGGGTGTTAGGAAAATCTCTTGTGCTGGTTCTAGTCTATCCACTAAAGCGTGGATAAGAAAGTTTAAGTATCCTCCAAAGACTCCCCTCCTGAACCCTAAACCAGAGAAAATGTTGCTTGTCCTTGCAGGAGCACTGAAAAGCAAAGCAGTTACCAAACATCATGGGCTGCCTTGATTTCTCCCTTGTTACTTGGTCTGGCAGGGCTGCCAGACAGCCTGTACCAAAGCCAGTCTAAGTGTGACATCTGTTTTGAATCCACTTTGCCTGCATTTAATTAACTCTTTCTGTCTCTCTCCCGCCCTAATGTCCAGATCCCAAGCCTCCAAGTGCACCTGTGACCCCCTCCTCGGCCAGCAGCCTGCCATGGCCCGTGATCATCGGCATCCCCGCCGGAGCTGTCTTCATCTTTGGTACGATCCTCTTGTGGCTTTGCCAGACCAAGAAGAAGCCCTGCTCCCCTCCAGCTGCTGCCCCCGTGCACCGGCCGCAGCCCCGGGACAGGATCTGCGTCTCCCAGGTCCCCGACAAAGACTGCATCTCCTCCATAAACTATGAGGAATATGTCGCTCAGCAGCAGCATTTACTGTCCCAAGGGCCCGCCCTCGCCCCGGCCATGGCGTCGAAAATGTACCCAAAGATTTACACGGACATCCACACCCACACCCACTCTCATGTGGAAGGCAAAGTCCACCAGCACCAGCACATTCAGTACCAGTGCTAAGGGGGCGGCTGTGTACAGTAGCTTGTTTGGGCTTTTCCTTGTGGTACCTCAGAAGAGACTGCTCCAAGTCAGCTCACACTGCCAGCAAATAGGCAAAGGAGACAGAAAAGATTATATATATAATTTTAAATATATATATACATATATATATATAATTGTATATACGTGTGTGTATGTGTGTGTATATATATGTGTATATATCTATATCTATCTATATAAATATATATATAATAGAGAAAGACGGAGAGAGAAAAGAGTTTGTTGGGTTTTTTTAATTATTGCAATCAGGATGTAGCTGAGGAATAATGAAGGAACTCCAAATATCTGCAGAGAAACAGCAATCTCCAACAGCGGAGCCTTCCCAGATTTTTTAATCAAGGTGGCAACAAGTGAGACAGGACACAGGGATGTGAACCACCACCTTGTGTTGCTAAATGGAGCAAGAACAGCAAGAGGTGACTGTGGTGCTTTTCTGGATAGGCACTGCTGTTCCTGTGCCTTCTGCATGTCAGTTGTTTCATTGGGAAGCCACCAGACCTGTCCTGCTCTAAGTGACTCGAGCGTTCAAGTCCCCAAGTAGTGCCAAAGCACCGGGAAACATAACCAATTCACCTCTTCTGGGGGTAAAAAATAACAGAAGAGGGTCTGGAAAAACTAATTTCTATTCACAGTGTGAAATGGCGAATTCTTCTCAATCACGGTGATTTGATCTGAAGTGCTAGCCAAGCTGGTCAGTTCGATTCCTACAAGTTGAAGGCATCGTGTTTCCCATGGGGTGTTCTGCAGATCAGACTGCAAGTGCTCCACTTCCCAGTCCTAGGACTCAGTGCCACTGCCAGGAAAAAGAAAAGAAATAAAGAGGAACATTGTACAGAACACCTTTATATTTATATTTAAGAAATAATAATAATAATTAATAATAATAATAATTGAACTGCTGATGGTGAAGAAAGAAAAACATACTGTCCTTCTCTGACGGCTCACAGTGACAAGCTACTGGATTTTCTACACCAATGCAAAATACATGAAAACATGAGAAAAAAAGAGTAAGAAACAAAAAGAATGAAATAATAATCTTGTAGGAAAAAATGCATTTGAGAAATATTCACCTAGGTTGTGTGTGGTTGTCCCTTCCCCTCAGATAACATTTTGGAAATGACACAACTTTGTTGCAGTTCAAACAACAGTAAAAACAGAAAGAAGAGAAAATAAATAAGGACCGTATTAAATACCTATATGGACTGGAAATGAATCCAATTGCAAATATAAAACCTTTGTAATTCTATATAGAGTTTAAACAGAAGTCATGTATATTTAATTTATTTTGTTAAACAAGAAAAAAAGTGTATGATATTTTCCTTGAAACAGGCATTTCTATACGTATTTTTGATCAAAAAAAAAAAAAAATAAAGATTCTTTTTTCAGGTTCTATAGGTGCCATGCTCAGAATAGACTCAATGTAGCATGTGACCAGCTGTACTTCTCCTAACCTGGAGGTCATCTCTCGCTTTGCCTTTTTACACTGGTCACATGTAATCTCCTGGCATCATCTCAGGTACTGCTGGTGCCATCCTTTCCATCAGAAACTGACCTTTTCCACTCTTTATATTCTGGCTGTGAGGGTCTGCAGTGGCCAGATCACTTCTCATGGACCCCTTGTGATCTTCAGTAGCAAAGTACTTTGCTCACAGGGAAATCTGTTTCACTGCATTTTTATTTTTTTTATGGGGTGGAGGGCAGGGGAGGAGGTTACATTTATTTTTTAAGCACAAACCTGGAGTGGGTTTTAAGAGAAAATTTTGTAAGCTGAAACACCATAATTTGTGAGCCTGTAAAATGGACTTTGGCCTCAGGGTGCTTGGGAGGGAGGAGATATGAAATATAGGTGAAACAGTTCGTTTGTAAATACAGGAGGCAGTAGAGGGGGAGCTGGGTGCAGCGAGGAGAGCACACAGGGAGCTGCTCTGCTCTGAGAGGGCTCACACCTTCCTTCTGCTGCGTGCCACGGAGAAGCACCCAACCCTTTAGGGGCCAAAATTTTCTTTAAAGGAGACAGGTTCAGCAATGTTGCAACTGTTTGCTGTTCACCTGAGTTTCACTTAAGGTCTTCTGGTAAAAAAAAAACCAACTGAAAATTTGAAACATGCCAGTTTTTAAGTTTGAAATGACTTCCTTCTCAAGCCTGTTCCACAAAAGAGATTTTCAACAAACCAGCTGCTCGGTTTACAAGTGAAACACTTCATTTAACCTGAAACAAAATAGTGCTTTAGGCTTTGCTTTTCTCTGAACGTTTCTGAAGGTATTTGCTCTGGGTTGACCTGCAGTGATTTTTCTGCCGGCTTGTTTGATTCACCAGCAAACCAAACAGCTCCCTGTTTGCTCAGCCGTAGCGCTGCGAGACGGGGCCCCCATTCAGCGAAACATGTAAGCTCTCGTTTTCCTTCACCAATATGTGACGCTCCTAAAAGTCCCTTTTTTACCTTAGCTGGCTGGATCAGTGGCTCCATCCCTGCCCACTGTGTCCATGCTGGCTGGAGCAATCTGATAACTCTGGGGAAGGGATGGGAGGGAAGGAGGAGGAGGAGAAGGAGAAAGATGAAGTAGAAGAAGGAAATCTTCCTACTCATGTAGTTTACCAACTGACATTGTTGAATGCAGCACTGCACAGCTCTCCTGTATATTGTAGTAGGAAATCCATGTTATAACCCCTACAGGAAGACCATCCCTCATGATGGTCTTCCCGTAGAGGTTATAAATAAAGGAACCTATTATTAATGATTTATTTTTTTCAGCAGGAGGGTTCAGTTACACTTTGTTAACATAAATTTGCGAAGTCCTAAAAGCTACATTCAGATCATGGGTATGTTTGCATGCATCCTTTCAGCTTCAGCAAGACTTAAATACAAGCACTGAGGGCTCTGTTTGAATAAAAGACATGATTTAGGCAAAAGTTCTTAATGGCGGTAGTTTGATGAGTCATTTCATTAAAACAAAACAAAACAACTAAAAAGCCTTTATACACTAAGTGTATCACCTTTATTTAAAGAATACAGTCAGTGCTTCCATCAGAGATACTAAGGGCTACATCTCGTATCCACGCCTATGAGAAGCTACTTTTTGCACCATAGTACATCCGGAGGTACCGCACACTTCAGCAACATCAGGAGAAGGGCAGGGCTCACCTGGAATCCACTGGCCCTTCTCTGCTCTCTGTGCCAGTGCTGCAGTGAGACGACACTTCTAACACATGCTGTGTTGGTGGTACTGATACCAACATCAGAGGTGGAGGTGAACCCTGGATTTGTATGGTTCAACTCTAAGCAAGCCCTGAGAGACTGCTTTATGATACTTTTTCAAATGGCAGCTATATCACTGGCCATCCAAGAGAAGGTTAGTGGCTTAAAAGAAACAATCCTGCATGTCATGTAGCACAATCCTCCACACTGAGCGTAGCGCTCTCCACCGGTGCCTTCTACCCTTTGTCATCCAGCTCTGTAGTAGTGTATCAGGCAGTCAAAAACTTTATGTATTTTCAGATGGCTCAAGTTTAAGGAGTGGCTTTTCCCTGCCTTTTAAAACTCCTGTCTTTAGAGACAAAACTCTAGTGACACGGCTAGAGAGATCTCCAAAGGCAGATATTGCAGTAAACCACCCATCGTGGACGATGCAGTGGCCAAGTGCAGCTGCAGCTCTCAGCCACGGTGCCAAGAAGGGAGCTCTGGTTTTGGATGTGCCATGTGAAATACTATGAAGGTCTTGATTTGCAGAAAGCATGGGATTGTCATCCTGCCTTGGGTATAAGCTCCCTTTTGAGCATCTCCTATTGGGCACCCAAACTGGTGTGAAATTTCCCCCTAGGAAAATATCATCATGTGCCCTATTTAAGAAAGGCTATATGTATTGTCTGGGCTCCATGCTGGCTTGCTGTGCCTGGGTGGGTTTGCATCTTTGGGGAACTATTTTACCTCCACAGGATACCTGTAAGTGCTCTTAAGAGTCACTGTCCCATGCCCCACTGCATGCCGTTTATATTTAGGGCTTGATTGTGCCTTGCATTTAGTGCAAAGTCTTCCTTAGTCTAAATAAATTCAGCTGTCCTGCTTGTGTTTGAATTTGTTTTTCTTCAGTAGGACAAGATTTGGACTCATCGTCACTCTTGAGTAGAAGGTGTTTAAAGAAAAACGTAGTCTTACTATTAGCTACTGACCCTGTTTTGAACACAAGGGGCTTTTATTTTGTGTTTATGTATACATACAGGCATATAGATGTACATGCCAGGCTGTGATACAGGCGGCCGTTGTACTGTTAAAGCCATGGGGCTTCCAAGATCAAAGGAATTTTAGACTTAAAACTAACCAGCTTTGTTTATTTTATTTACATTGCAGATCAAACATGACCTTACATGCCAGTTTGTGTGTGGCACTTTTAAACTTTGTATGGAAAACCTTTGTACGGCCGGCCCCTTTCAAACTGAAAACTTTTATCAGACATTGAAAATAAAATATGTTAATGTGGTTTTGAGTCGGTGGCAGGTAACTGAACACATCAAGATGAGACAGGATGGCAGAGTGCATCTGTGTCTGTGTAATAAGTTGCAGAAGAAAAGGAATAAAAGCATGGAATTGTGTTAATAGAGTTCTGTAAGCTTGCTATGTTCTGAAGGGAAGGATGGCCGTGTGTGAGTGAGGGTGTGCACGTGTATGTGGTAGCACACATCAGGAGTATGCGCTGGCAAGGCAAAGCAGACAATATTGTGAAATTACCTTTGCGCCACAGCTTGGTCTGGTAATTTGTGTAAGTGCTGCAAATCTAGCAGAGGCGTTATTTTTTTGGATGCTTTGGAAAAAGTTTCTGGTTTTTATTGGAAAGGGGCTATTTGTGATTGTTTCACCTCTAAAGCCAAATGCTCAGGAGCCAAACTGCAATTAGCAAAATGAAATTTGGGGGTTCTTGGGGCTTATGGCCAAACTCCAGTTCCTAGTGTGGAGCAGGGATTTCAAGGTCAAGCCCAGCACCTCCCTCAGCTTTAAGCCACATGTGAGTCTCACTGCTCACTCCAGAGGCAGCAAATGTCCAAGCTATGACATCTTAAGTTCAGAAAAGCTGGCCCTCACCCAAACTTCATCTTGACCTCATCTGGGCCTTGGACCCAAAGAACTCTGTGCAGAAATTGCACTCTTGGGGTGGAAAAGAGGAAATATTTCTCTGTCAGCTTCATTTCTGCGGCTGTCTGAAACTCTTCAGAGGTTTGAAATACTGGAATAAAGCCCTGGGGGAGATGTAGCAGTGAGAAAAAGCTGTGAGGTGTCAAAGGTTAATGGGGAATTTATCATGACTTTCCTGTCTGGGCATCACCTCTGCCTATGGGGGGGTACACTGAGTGTGCCTAGGACTCCAAATTACTCAAAGTCGATGATTATTCCACATACAGAGCCTGTTCCAGCTCTTGCAGATGCCAGTGGGAAAAAAATCCCTGCAATGTCCATTGGGAAATCAATCATCAGACACATGGAGTCACTGCAAGGTTATTACATCTTTGCTCTGGCTGCCCCATTGGCAGAGAAAGATGTGACAGAAGTTAATGGCCAGAGTATGAATCCAGACACATTTAAACGGGAAATGCACAGTTTTAGAATGAGCTGTCAAAGGAAGGGGTAGACACTGCATCTCTCAAAATCTTCTAAACAAGGTTGGGTGCTTTGGGGACGGCAACATCTGGCACACAGCAGCCTCGCTCAGGCTTGCCTCTAGCCTGTACAGATGTGATCACAGCAATTTCCAGCTTACTACTACAGTAATGGTGTTATTTATACAGACGGTGGCTGCACATTGGCAGTGACTGCGTCTGCAAGAACCCCACCATGTAAACAGGCAGCCCTGTGCATACACCACCCACTCCCCTGCGCTATCGGCATTTTAGAAAATCATTCTGGATTTAGAAAATCATGGCACATACAGTTAGTGCCATGAAGGATTTACGAGGGAATTTGAAAGTAAACACGTGTGGTTAATGGCCTGCTGAGTTGCATAAACTTGTTACTGGTGTCAGTATCTTCAATTCCCTTTTTGCTGGGACACTGCCCTGCCCTCACCCTGGGGTGGACACAGCTCTCCCTGACACACTCGTTCAGACAGGAGGGTTGTGTTGTTGGGTTCTACACTTTGGCCAAAGTGACCCTGCAGGTCTTCTACGGGGATGGGATCCCAATGGGTGTTAGACCCAAAGGGAGGGCCCCATGTGTGTTTCTCTGTGGATTGATGAGTGTAGTGAGGATTGTGAGGGGCACAGGCACAAACCCGCTGAACTTTATGGAGTGGCTTTGACCTATATATTTCAGCAACAATTTCACAGAAGAAGAAATGAGGCATGAAGATACCAGACAGGGTTAAGGTCTGTTATCCAAAAGTGCTGGGATGTAGCCAGGCCACCTGCCAGGTAGGTTCTGCACTGTAGAACTACCAGAAAATGCTAATAATTAGGAAGATGTTGGTATTGCAGACTTTCTTTTGACCTTACCTTACCAGAAATACGTTTCTTGCACTAAAATTCTCAGTTTTTAGTTTGCACAAGTACCATACAACGTAAAACCACCCCAAAACAAAACTCACCCAAAATGTGGGTTGTTGTAGTTGAAAATAGGAAGCAATGGCTGATATAACCGTATTTAAGATTCTGGTGTTGCACTGACTTTTAAGTGGTACATAATTATTGTCTATGTATAGAAAGGAATCTGGAGGAAAAAGGATGCCCATTTTACACTTTGTGTTTAGCCCAGGCACCTTTGTGTGTGTTTAATTTCTTCTGGTCTTTGAGATTAATATTTGGCGCTATGACCTTTATTTGTCCCTATTTTAGCTTTTACACTTCTTTCTTTTCTCTTTTCCCTTCTGCCTTACAGGCTGCTGTAATTAGGATTTAACATATACCACAATATATGAGCAAAGCAATGAAAATTCCTTTTTTTCCCAGTTTTGCTAACCAAATCCAGTCCGACGTGCTATTTCTATCTGAGCTGATCTATGCCTTAGTGAAAGGAGTAATAAATAACACTTTAGACCAGACTTCAAAATGCCTTTTTTCCTTTGATCTAATTAAAGAGTCAAGCTGCTATTCCTGAGCGTTTTCTGATGGAATTACATGACTTACACAGCTCTTCATTTGTATGTCATTAAGCATTATGTTTTATTGCTGCTGTTCAAACAATTAGTCCCTCAATATGCCACATATTCTCATAAAGAGGCAGCAGCAGTGTTAATGTTAATGCCCTGGTTAACAGTTTGTTTCCATCCAGAGTCCACCATCATGCTCGATGTCACTTGGTGTCAATCAGACCTTTCCCGATGCCCTTCTGAAGTCGCTGTCTTCTGCAACTGTTTAACTGTGCAGCCAAGTGAGGATAAGTTGAACAATAAATTTAAGTAAAAATGGCATCTCTTAACAGAGGAATTTTTTTACGTTCGTTGCAAGTTTTGGTTATAAAAAGGCCAGCGCTTCATGGCGATCAGTCATTTTGACATTTTTATGGTGTTTTTATTACCCCTGGCTCATTTCCATACTAAAGGGAACATTTGTAACAATACTTGCTCGCTCTGTTATGATTAGGATTGTGCTTTTGCCGCGCTTTGTTCGGCTGTTGCTGCACTCAGTAATGCTCTTGGCACACGTCCTCTCAGACCCCACAGTGTGTTTATTCAAAAGGAAGGAAAAAGAAGTGTCTACTAAAACAATAAACTACTACTGCTTGCGTTAACACGGCCATAACTTCCTTGTTCTGCAGACAATCAGTTAACAAAGCTGTTAGGTAAACTTGCTCCTTCACTGTTGAAAAAATAAATATTCATGAAGATTACAGCCACGTTTTCCTGTGCTTTATTACTGGGTTGAAAATGGTGAAGGACTTTAAAGCTAATGAATTAATCAGAGATACAAGGATGGAAGCCCAGATCCTGAAATCAGTAGGAGCTGGGTTCTGAAATATTGCTGAGGATCAAGGTTTAAGGCAAATTTTGCTGAGTTATTTAAATATTAATGTTATTAATATAGAAAATTGAAAATATTAATGTTTCCACTAATGCTGCCTGAGACAGGAGGTGAATATGAAAAGAGGAGTTATGGATGGTAAGGAGGAACAATTAAATAGAGAGGGAGAGGTGACTAGATGGTCTTTCAAGGTCCCTTCCAACCCCTAACATTCTGTGATTCTGTGTTACATGTCATGGGAGGGTTCCAGGGTGAAGTTAAAAGTCATTGCTTTGGCTGGTTCACTTGGGTTGGACCAGGACCTGCTGTGGATTGATCCCCAAGGTCCACGGCAAACCACAGCACTTGGTGCCCACCATCACAGGTGATTTCTCTTGAGCGGATCTCTGGAGAACGTCTTGCATTCAAAGCATGTTCTTGCCTTACTGGGATTTCAAAGAGAAATAAGGAAGTGTTTTAAGGCCTGCATTCATGTCTCTTAAGCAAGGCAGCAAAGTTAGGGACAGGGTAATCATGAGCTTCCCTAAATCGGGAAGAGAAACTGGCACTTCCGGAATGTAGTTCGATTTCTAGGTGAGGATGCCCAATGGTGTTCATTGCTCCACCGAAGCCAAAGAGATAAGCTTAATTTGTTATGTAAGTACCAAAAAACAATAGGATGAACCTGGCTTTGGTACTGAAATACAGAGCTGGAAAATTACAAAAATATGCAACAAATAGGGGAAGTGTCCCCCTACCTTCAATTTGCTCAAAGACCTCAGCAAATAATTGTGACTTTCCTTATGCTGCTGTGTCCTGCAGCATTCCTTCGAGTCCGGAGTTTGGTGTTCTCCCACTCTTCTCGCCCATAAAAATAGGAAAGAAAACGAGAGAATTGGAGAGGGAGGGATGCTGGCTGGAACTGCCTGCTGCGACAAGCCCCAGCTTTCATCTCACGGCTCCAGCCTCAATTTGCTGGCCCCATCCCTGCCCTGCCAGGGGAACATGAGCTGCCCTCTGCCATGGTTCAATATGAACAAAGAGCTCTCCCACTTGACATCAGATGATGTTTGTCTGAAAGTCTCTTCCAAGCGCACGTGCACAATGAAGGCTGCGTGCAAGGACACGTTCAACCTGATATCGCAGAGAAGTGATAAAACACCTCCTCTTTTTGGTGTCTGAAGGCCTAATACTCTCATATGCCAGAAAAGATTTGTAAGGGGCCATAAAGTCAGCACAACTCTATTTGCACTTGTGTTTTAGTTCCTTGAAGGTGGTGCTGGGGCCTCTGTGCAAACATGACTCTGGGATCAGCACTTAAAGTGTCAGTCCCTGCAGTGTTCAACCTGATTTGCCTTCTTCACCAGAACTGGCACCTACAAACCAGACAAAAAATCACATGAGTAAAACATTGTCAAAGTGGCCCTTAAAAATAACCTTCTTGTTAAATTATTCTAGGAGAAAAGACGATATATATTGTGTAGGTAAATGAGGGCATGCCTCTCTCCATTTCCAGAGAGTCTGCACTCTGGACTACTTTGTCCACTTATTCTCACTACATCTGTGTGATTTACAGCAAAAAATTGCTCTCACTGTGTAGAAGAGACATTGAAATACAGAGAAAAGATGGTTTTTGAAGCAGGAAGAGCAGAGATTTGAAGTTGGATCCATGCACAAATTAATGTCTTTCCGAATCCACCACTTTCTACATTATATCAGTGGTGCTTGTTTGGCACAGGGAAATCACAGGACTTCTGCTGTCTTTCAGAGCGTCGGGGGTTACAAACCAAGACCAAGATCATTTATTTTCAAGAATGTGAGCTGGTGGCAGAGGAGTGAGAACACTAGAGCCTGTACTGTGGTGGCTGTGTCCCAGTGTTGAGCTCAGGTTCTCAGTGGGAGGCACAGCTGATTTGTTATTCCATTCGGGATCTTGACTTACCCTTGTTTCTTCTCAAACATGGTCTATAAGGTGGAGCTGTTTCCCCAGCTGCTGGATGAGGCCATCAGAGTGGCTTGGATTGAACCTGGCCTCATCAAAGTCACAGGGAATTTTATGCTGGACTTTCAAGAATAGCTCGTTTCCTTTAAGAAGCTTTCTAACAAGTCCTGTCATCAGCACTGAGCAATGTATTTTTTTTTCCTGGTTTTGTTTTTTTTTTGTTTTGTTTTGTTCTTGTTTTCTGGATAACTACATGCAAGTGAAATACGAGGGGAAACCTTGCGCCATCCTGGAGGAACTGTGCAAGATGTTTCAACATCAAACCTTTGTCCTACTGCTACTACAGAAAGTTTGTTGTGTGTGGTTACATCTCATGCATGTCCAGATTTGAAAAGCTTTTATCAAAGACTGTGTGTCATCTGTAAGAAAGCTGGGGGAAAAAAAGCAGTGATAAATAATTCACATTTCAACTAGCATTAAATGGAAAATTGCCAAGCAGATTAAAGTTATTTAATAAATGCTGATAAGTCCCTCCAGGAGTATCAGACAGCAAATGATAGACAAGATTTTGGCAGTGTAGTGGCTGTTTCCAACAATTATGGATGACCAGACTTTCTAGGAAACATATTTGGATTGTTAATCTTGATAGTTTTTCATTGT
This sequence comes from Trogon surrucura, assembly GCA_020746105.1. Lineage (NCBI taxonomy): Eukaryota > Metazoa > Chordata > Aves > Trogoniformes > Trogonidae > Trogon > Trogon surrucura. The sequence continues at coordinate 75,088,575 of CM036620.1, read as the reverse complement.
TGAGGTTGTAGATGGAGGCACCAGTACAGGGAAAAATATATCAGATGTGGATTTTTTATAACCATGTCATGTTCAATTTTGAGTGTTTGGTTATTCAGAATTTAAAAAACCGATCACTAAATTTTTGGATTTCCAAAACCTTCAGTGTTTGTACCATTTAAAAAATTTTAGTATAAAGATATATTCTTGATGCTTTTTAATTTTCCAGAAACCAATGAAGAGAATTTACAGAGACTAAACATATTATTGCTGCTTTCGGTCATGAAGTTACAGTAATCATTTTATGTTGATTGCTTTACTGTCTGTGTCCCCAGTACTGGGTGATAAGGAAACGCATTTTATTGTTTCCAAGACTGTTGAATATTCAAGCTGTCCCATGGTTGTAACACTGTAATATTGTAATACTATAATTTGTAATATTGGAAGTTGATGCCCCAAGGTTATTACACAGTATTTGGAGCTCAGAAGCTAGATGATTTTTTAAAATGTAGCAAATTAAATGTTGAGCACTGAAGATATGTTTAGGTCTATGCCTCTGACGGTGCACGGGCTGTGTGTAAGGAGGACTAGTCAATAATTCCAATTTTTCCAAGTGGAAATATGAGATACCTGAAAGAAAAGTCCATCAGTCTGCATGGGACTCGTAGCCTGGAGTGCTCTTCTGTACAACCCTTCTTTTAGAATCCAGACAGTGTTTCCTTTTAAAATACACTCACAGGATTTCCCATTTGTTCGTGTGACAACCTGGTGTTCGTAACTCTCATTTAAAGTTGGGAGAAGGACTCCGTACACTCCAGTACCCGCAAATTTTCCAGCCAAAGTCCTGCAAATCTTCCCAGATCTTGACTTACTGAGCACCCTCAGCTGGTCATCCTGGTGCTTGCTCTTGTGTGGGGATGAAAATAAGGAGGGAAATAAGCAGGGAAAGGAGGCAAGTGACTTTCAAAGTCCAGAGTGAAGCTGCATGAGAGATGTTCAGATGACACCCCAGCCCCACCCTCACCTCCTTGCAGCCACCTTGATTCACCCTGGACCCTCAGCAGAGATGTACAGGATGGCTTTGGAGGTGAGAGGAGCACTGTTACCCTGAGACAGGCTCTCACGTCTCTCATCCTGCAACAGGAGCGATGGACATGCTGAAAGTCTGGAAGAGATGAAGTGAAAATGGCTTCACCTAACCTATCTAATGCAGGCAAGCGAGGGAGAGAGCAAGTTGCCAGGACCCATATTTGGAAGTCTTTCATGGCTATCATCTGCCATCATCTCAAGCCAAGAATCATAAGCATTATAACAAGGAGATATACTTGAGCACAGAGGATTACAGTTTTCTCAAGGATTGTTGTCATAAACCCCATAGTGGGTAGAGCTTAACATAGTTTATGATAATAACTGAGTATCACATTGCTCAGAGCATCAAAAAATGACAGCAAAATTCAGGAGCAGGTGGGCAGCTTTAATTATAGAGGCTCCAAGGGGAATAAACACAGGGATGGTTTTTACTGTCTGTCTGGTATGAGTCAGTGACCCTCCTGGCGCGATTTGGTGAGAATAAAACATATAGCCCATATTTAACCATGCAAAGTATCTTTTCTTTTTTTTCCCCCTCTCACTGTGAGAAAAGAGAAAATAGGATTTGTAGGAGGAACTGGGAGATGTATTACCGTCAGTGATTTGCACATATCAGGGCTGAAACATCAGACAGAGGAAGTACCCGAACAGCTGGGACTGCAACAGATGTTCTCCAGACAGCTCATGAAGATGTAGTATAGTAACAGGTCATGTTACAGAAACAGAAAATTAAAAAGAGTGATTTTACATGCATGAGCACTGGGTCTCTGGGCGCGGCGGTATGAGTGACACTGAACAGGGAAAGGCAGCTGAGACCATTCTGAAGAGATCGTTGTGTCCTTTGTCACCAGAACCTGCTTTTCTAACATATAGATGTCTCTAGCGGGAATAGCAAGACTCTTGGTAGTGAAACACAGAAGGAGTGAGTGCAAAATCCCCTTACCATTCTTGCAATGGATTCTCAATCACTTGATGCCTCTGCTTTGAGGCTTTTAGCCTCTTCTGCTTCCTCTCTTGCTCCCGGGCATTGAGCAAGGACTTTCCTGTATACTGAGGTATAAACATGAATAGCTGCAGCAACTTTGCTCTCAGATATGATTGGAAGAGCCTGTTATGGTAAAACCAGATGTGATCTCCCAAAGAGAGCTCCATCATAGTCTCAGCTAATCAGCCATATCCATATAAGGCCTCCAAGAGAAGGTCCCAGAGTGTGGTCAGCAGAGCCACTACCTTCACTCTTGGTAGTGGCTGCTGCTCACATGGTACCGCATTCATTTAAGAAAAGAAAGATGACTGTTGAGACCAAGGGTCACTAAACATTCTTTTCCTTCAGACTAAGAGATTGTCCTAACCATCAGGTCACAGGGTTTCTTGAGAGGCATCCCATCTTTTCCTTGAAACTGAGCTGTTTTGCAATAGTGATGAGGTCAGATGGCAAACAGGGAGCACAGAGAGCAATGTCTTGGACTATTATTACTTTGTTTTTTTCCCAAACCGAGCATCTTTATCTTCTGCAATGAGCAAGACCTGAAAAAAGAAATTGACCTTCTTCACTCTTTCCCCTTGGGTATGTGGAGTAATTTGTTACTTTCCTGGCTGGTTGCTCTATTTTTATATGTCCCTACAGTTTTCCTCGTTTGCTTATTTTTATTACAAAAGTGAAGGTTGCCCTCTTACATCCTGAGCATGCACTCTTCAGTGCTGTCAAAGTTATCATTACTGATGCCTTTCATGGGTATATCTCATGCAGCCTTGCCGCTATGATGCGCTAAACAAACTCCAGAAGTAAATGGAAATGGACTCCATAGGCTATTAAATATATTTAGGCAAACACATTAAGCAAACACTAAGGAAAATGAACACTTTTAACTTGATGAAATGAGACTGCAAGTACACAAGGGCCCTGTAATGGCAGTTTCATTACAAACAGACTCCTGTACACATATTCACATGTTCCAGCCCACTCTCCTAATATGAGAAAAGTGTGATCTGTCATGTCTTTGTATGATATCACTGCTCTTCTGGCATTTGAATAATTGCAGTGCATCGTGAAGTGCTTGGGACCAAAGACACTGAGGTCTCCAGTGGAAGGACCTTGTTTTGTTGTGCCTCTCCAGGTTCATGAAGTTCCCATAGCAACCCAGAATCCATCAAATAATTATATAACATGTTTGCAAATGCATGGGACAGACACTGGAGATTCCTTAAAATGTTTGCATCTCCTTAACCACTCACTTCCGACAAGAGAATAATTTCATTCAGCCTTTAGCATACCTCATGCTGTAGTACAGTCCACTTTACAGCAGTATACAGATACTGCTGGAAGGTTCAGCTGGCCACTCTGACACAGCAGATGGTGGTGTGTCCTCTTACTTGGAAATTTTGTAGACTAATCTAAGAGGGAAATTCACAGGCGTCACACTGCCTTAAGGTTATTGCACAATTTTTTTTAAATGAAGGTTTATGGATAGCAAACACTTGTACAAAGTTCAGGAAACGATCTGTGAGAAAAGGAAAAAAGAACTGGGATTTTTTAAGGCATGTTTTCTATAATATGATTAGTATTTGCTTCCTCACTGGGGATTACAGTCTATTATTTTAAGCTTCAGAACATCAGTGACATGTAGAGATAGATGGATTGCAATTCTCTAATTTTCTTATTTCTGAATGGAGGTGACTTGGACAACCTGGATATTATCCCTACATGTGAGGTTAGGGTAAGGTATCTAGCCCTTGCCATTCCATGTTGTCTGGTCCAGACCAGTCTTGTGTTGCCATTTCACTCTGTCCTGGGCTCCTCTTAGTTCTTCACACTCCCCTGCACCTTCAGGATTGTCCTTGCAATAGTGTCCAGAAAAATTCCCTTCCTGTGAAAGAAAAAGTGTAGAACTGAAGAGGCAAGTTGGATTTTAGAAGGACCTTTACAAATGTTTTCCTGCTGCTCGTAAGACCTCATTGAAGCTTTACTTCACCTATCCTGGTCACTGAACATTCTTCATTGCTGCACTTTTGACTGGTCACGTGAGTCCTATGGGAACCTCAGCTTCTTCACTGCCCAGGGTTATGGATGTAAATCATGGCAGGGATTCCTGCAAGCAGCATCTGCTCCCAGTGCACAGGATGGTACTTCACATGGCATCGAGTCATCCTCTGCTGATGTGGCATGACTTTTAGAGCACGGCCTGGAGTTGCCCAGTCATATCTGCTACCTGGAGCAATTTCCCTGGTTCACTCTCCCAGTGGATGTAGGAGCAGTCAGCCTGAGCTCCCTTTTGCCTCGGCTGGTGAATGGTGTGCTCTCTTGGCAAGGTCTCCTTGGCTTCTGACTACTAGCTTTATTCCTGTCTGAAAACTTGGCACAGGCAATAAGAAGAAAAAACTATATTGTAGTAATCTGAGATCATGATGGACAAGAAATTAAGGAGTAACCACGTGCTTTCTTGTTAACACCTGAAGAGCAGCTGACATTGGTTTTGTGAGGCTTGCAAGGGCAGCAGACAGGTTTTTTCCCACTTGCAAGAACTCATGACCTTTTGGAAACTCATCAGTCACGTCCATAGTGAAGCTGAAGGCTTGGATGTCCAGTAGCCTTTGCTAAGCGCCTGCCAATATTGTGAGAGAAGAAGACTAGCAATTCAGTCAGGGCTGCTTATCTAGTTTTTTTTCTGCTGAAACCACTGTTTTCTCTTGACTGCTGTGGCAGAGCATGGCAAAGAAACTGGTAGGAACCTACATGCTGCTGAACGTATTTAAGCGGAATTCCTGGGTGATTTACTGGCTGCAAAGATGATAGAGCCCAGAGTTCAAACCATAAAAAAAAAAAAAGTGTGAAGACGAGCGGTAGGAGGGCAGGGGAAAACACTTGAACCTTCCCTCTGGGAGGGTTTTCTGAGAGATATCCAGTTTGGCATGGTCTGGGATGCTTCAAATGGAAAATCTGCAGATGAGGGAGACAGAAGAAGATGTTTCAGGATTTAAGAGGCCTTTTTGAGGATGAAGTTCAGAGAATAAATTGCCAAAGCCATGGAGAGAGGGGGAAGTCAAGAAAAAACCGTGAGACCATAAAAGCCAGAAGTTTGGGGTCACTGCTATAATTATGAATATAACTGCACTCTTATCTTCTACCACCACAGGAGCAGCAACTTGTATGCTTAGTACCAAAGAGAAGATGTACAAAGAAACATGTTAATTTTGAGGAAGAGGAGAAGCTGAGTTGAGAATGAGAGAAAGGGTCGATAACTTTGGCTTAACCTACCCTACAATTTTCGTCATACCTTTCATGACCAGTTTATATTTGAGAGTGAAGTATTTCCTCTCCATCTGTTGATGGAAAGAAACCTTCACCAGGGCCATGAAAGCAGCTCTGCCTGGAGAACTTGGCCCCCACAAATGAGTAGGAAACTTGTTCCCCATCCTGTGAGAAGTTTCAGAGTCTTCGTTTTTCCCCTCCTGTAATAAATAAGAAAAAGCAGAACTCTGCAAGCCGAACTCTCCCCCTCCAGTTTCAGATTGGTCCCACTGAAATTTTTAATCTGAAGCATATGGGAACAGTTTATTTCAATTCTGATATCTAAAGATAACAAAAAACTTTTGAAAAGTTTATTGTACTGCAATTTCAAAGATGTTTTAGAATCAAAAGAAATTCTTCATTCAAGGAAAAAGAGAGAGAGAGCGCATTGTGGTAAGTTGAAAAATATATTTTTAAAATATTTAGTCTGGAGATTTTTCTCTCCCCAAATGCTCCTGCAAGCTGGCTGGCTTCTGAAAAATCGTTTTCCAGGAAATGTGGCTTTTCTCCTGCCAGTTTCCTGCACTGCTTGGGAGTTCCTCACCTTTGTAGCCCTGTGCCTCAGACATTGTCCTTGGACCTGTGTTGAAACAACACACAGCAGGCTTTCTTCATTAAAAATCTGTCCGGTTACATGGGCTGGACAAGCTGAACAGAGAAACAAGAGAGACTTTTTGCTTTTGTTACCTGATGAGACAGTGTATGTGAACTGATGGGCAGCTTTTGCAGTGAGAATTTTGAAGGAATCTCTTATGCTATTTCCCCCACTGCCCCAACCTACCCCCCTCTTTCTTTTAAAGTGGTGATGGGGAATTGGAATAAGCATTTAAAGGGAGAAGTATATGAACCAGACACTCTCTGTCACAATCTGGAGCAACAGGCAGGCCAGTATATCCAAAATATAAAGCACCAGGTATTCTGGAGACTGGGAGAGGATCCAAAACCGAGTTAACGGGGCATTCAGATTAGAATAAAAGCGACCTTATTTGAGGAGTTATAAAATCGTTGAAATATGTTCCACGCATAGAAGGAACAAGAGGTCACAGAAGTGGCCAGTTTGGCTTACACAAGGCACCAAGGGCAACACGCTGGCAGTACACACGCTAGACGATGCCAAAGAAATCAAATGTAGCTTGCTTCAGCTTAGGAAGGCCAAGGGACCAATAATACAGAGAGATTCAATTATAATTTGGTCAGTCCCCCGACGCCAGCGTGTTTCTGGAGCTGGAACTGAAGCGTTTCCATCCAAAACAGGGTTCATTGTGTGTGAGCCCAGCAGCCCACCACGTAAAGGTGCCTCTCCCCACTCTGAGCTGGCTTGCAGGATTTCTTTGGACCATGGATGGGAAAAACATGCCAGAGACAAAGTGCATATCTCATGGGCTGTTGCAGAAAGCCTGCCCTCCTCTATCTGCAATCCCCACCACACCAAAGCCCTAGCCCCTCTGCCTGAAAAACCCTTAATAATTACAGCAAAAAGTCTAATGATCCAACTCCTAAGATGGTCTTCAGCACAGAGGACATTGAAGAGAGTGTCTCATTTCAGAGATGTGTAGGCTAATATTTGAGGCAGGAGAGCTCTGTATAAAGTAACCCAACTCTAGTATTTTTTGAGGGAGAGGAGAGGAATGACTGACTTAATTCAACGTTTAGATTTAAAAAAAAAAAAATCCAGGTGTTAATCCCACGTGAAATTTCTCCCCTTCAGAATTTTGCTGTTCTATTATAAAATGATCTGGTACTAGGCAGAGCCGAGCTCAGGGTGTTGGAGTTTTGTGAACTACCACCTTTAGGAATTGCCTAATAAAGATTTAGGAACAGGGTCTAATACTTATCGTTAAAACCCTTCTGTTAATCTAGTCTTGTATATATGGGCATTTAGTCTTTGGGAGTAACAAGCACAGCCCTACACAGTTTGATTTTCCTGTCACTATAATGTGCAAGTTGAATAACAACACAGGGTAAATCATGTTAGAGTTGGGCTCTGTTTGTTTAATTCCTCTGGATTGCTATTTCTAAATATTTATGTTACCTGAGATTTTGTTACAAACCTAATAATTGGTGCTGCTATAGCTCAGTGAGCAACAAAAACAGTCTTTGTTTTTCACAATGCTTACAGAAGGGAACGATCTTGAGGCTGGAAGGTGCTTTGCCCGTGACAGTGCATAACATGCTAATGTGGGATTTTGTGCATATGGGAGTAAATCACTTCTGTTATCCCTTCTGAAAAGTTAATCTGAAACACAGTTTCCTGTGCAAAAATTAAAGGGAGGTTCATCACCCACATAGCCATAGCTCTGTAGGTTATCTGATTATATTTTCTGGTTAAGTTGGAGTGTGTTTTCAGAGAAGTGTCTAGCTTGATACTGTTTTTCTCCTTCTATCTGTCTGCTGCTCTTCCCATTTTCCCCGATAACAGTCGCTATTAATAGATATGTTATTAAGTCAGCACTTGGCAGCTCTAGTTTATAGTTTTAACTGTAAGAGGTCTATCTGAGACATGTGGAGGGCCTTGTTCAGCTTGAGGCACTAGAGCTTAAGTAATACGTGCTCTAGACACACGAGATCCAAATCACAGAAGAGAAGATAGATGGGAAAATCACGGATGGATGAAAGAATTAGATTTGTTGAACACCAAAAGGATCTGTAGCTCGAAGGATAGACAAGTGCTGAGATAGACTGCATAAAAGACTTTCTAACAAAATGTTTTTAAGAGACCTGAGACAGATGAATCAGGCCTTAAGTTGAGCTATCGCAGACATTCCTTGCTGGACAGCTGCATTTCATTGCCTTTACAAGCAATTGTCCTCCTGATTTAAATCTGATTCAGTTTAGACATTGAAAGTCTGTACCTTAATGTGGCACTTAAGAATTGAAGACAATGAATAAATAAAAGCTTTCCCCCAAGCCTTTCTTTGACTAAAAGAGTGTGGAGATGAGGTTTAGCACCCTGGGCTGTAGCCTGATCAGATCTAGCTTTGTTCAGAGTTGGAAAGCTGACTTGTAGCAAAAGCTTCACCTGGAACCCCTGACACACAAAGCGGATACAGCTCTTCTGCATGTATGCAACACCTTAGTACACCATATACAAGCCTGACGAGAAGAATTTCCTTTTTTTTTTTCCACAAGGCATTTCTACAATAATTCTTCTGTCTTTTATAGCAAATTAGAGCTAAATATTACCTCTTCTCTCTTTACTTCCCAGACCTCACCCAACTAACACCATCTTTTTCAATCTTTCTCTAGAAGAGCCTTGTCTTCTGAAGCCACCTACTGCTGAATTATGTCTAAAATGGGATCCTGGGCTACCAGCAGTGTTTCCTATGCTGGTGATTATCACTGGTCCCTATGGACCTGTCCTGAACCCATGGCATGAAGGAATTCACGTTGCCAAAGCCCACCTGCTTGTTGACCAACCCCTTGACTTGCTGATGAGCTCTGCTGTGAAATGCTCCAGGCCCACCAACATGTGCTTCTCATCAGCAGCAAAGGAAGCTGGAGCCAATAGGGTCAAACTGGATGAGCTAATCCTTTTAATCAACAAATCCCCAAACACAAGAGAGATGCAGCTGCCTGGCTGATACCGTTACCCATCCAGCTTGTGGGAGAACAGCAATTAGCTTGCTGAAATGTTAATGAAGAGGCAAAACTGTTGGAGTAATACACAGAGCAAGGCCAGGGGCATAAAGAGACAAGGGTGGAGGAGCCAGGGGCAAGTGGAAGAGGAATGTGACTGTATCAGAGATATGGCTGGATGGCTTGGAGTGATGAGGCGTCTGCAAATTTGGATCAGAGCCAGGGAGAGCAGTAGCAGGACTGCCCCAGAGCTCCTTCCTTTGGGTGCAGACCCTGATGCTGGCCTATCCAGTGCTTCACCATGGGCTATTAACACAGTTCTTACATATTTGAATGTTTTGGCTTATTGAAGAGTACCAGGAAGATGTTTCTTACCACTAATTAATCTCTCCTCACTCCTTATGTCTCATTTCACTCTCTTTATGATTCGTCATGGGTCTCCAGCTCTGGAAATCTCATTACTACAAACACCATCTCTTGGTCCCTTCAAAGCTCACATCATTACAGACTCCAACGGTTGTAAGAAAAGCAATAGCTTCATTTGAACTTTCTCCTGGGCCTTCCCAGGCATTCTAAGCTGTTCAATTATTTGCCCATCAATTACATGAATTAGGCATAGCAGTGAAATCAGGACCCACTGTCTGAGGTGCAAATGAGGCAAATAAACCTCACCCCTTTCCCCAGTGAATTTACAATCCACCTGCCTGTGCCACATTGGCTCTCCAGGGCCTCTGGTTGGAAAAATATCCATTAAATGGTATAAATCTTGACCATTCATTGAAGGAGAAGTGAGACTAAGCAGCACGGAAACACATGGGAGAGTATTAGCTTGGAAATGCATGAAGAGCTTCTGTCACTTCAGTTTGTTTGCAGGTTTTTTTTTATTCCAGCAAGATCTAAGATCTGAGAAGATGATGTGTATTTGAGAAAATTTTACTGAGCACCTGGGTGTTGAGCAGAGCACATGGGCATGCCCAGAATTCCCTTGTGGGAGATATGTTGCATAGTCTTAGCACAGGGTCTGAGTCAACAAACCTCTTTGTACTGCCATATGTAACACATTGGGGACCTGGACTAACTTCTCAAAACTGGAACAGTTAGGGCAAATTGGGCTGTCCTTTCCCCTAATCCTGTAGGCTCCTTGGTGCTGGTGATAGCCACCACAGGCAGAAGGGGTATTTTAGATGGCTCCTTGTCCTCTCACTGTCGCTATCGGGTTGCCCATAGCCCACCCTTTTCCCTCCACTAAAGACGTGATAGCTCACTTCTTGGTGGTTTTACAGGTGGTGTGCTTCACTCCCTGTATCAGTGCTGAACTCATGAGCATTCATCCGAGTTTCAAGTGCATAGTTTCAACTTTTAAATTCAATGGCTGTGTACCAAACACCTGAAAAGCCTCTCTCCCCCTCCTCCCCCACCATGTGTCCTGAGGTGTGTGTTCAAAACCAGAGAGGTCCCAGCTGAGAAGCCTTGACTGGACTGAAAATCCCAAGTTTATTCTTGACAAAACTGCTTAACTTCAGTGGGACTCCAGCAGTGATGAATTCTGACCTTTACATGAAATCCAAGGCAGAGCAAGCAAGAGCGTCTCTGTATTTTAATTTAAATTTTACACTTGAAGAATAGACATACATTTCAAATCCACTTATTTAATCCTTTCAGCTGAACCATTCGGCTCTTGCCGCTGAGAATTCAGGCGAAATATTTGGCAGAGGGCGAGGGAGCTGCTCCGCATCGTTAAGGAAAGCAGAGGTAAGGGGTGAGAGTGTGTGACCCCAGGAAGAAACAATCCGCACTGAATGCATCAAACAGTAAAAGTTGCCAGAAAAGAAGAGGATTAAGACCCTTAAACCTCACTTGAAATCACATATGTCGAGAAGTAGAGAAATTCCTCTCTAGCTTGTTTTCTCTCTGTACAATTAGTCTTCAAATATGCTTACGGGAGTGAGTGAATTTGTCCCAATCTAAGGAAACAAATGGAATGATGTAACTGGTTTCTTTCAGTTCCCACTTCAGTGCAACTTCACAATACCCTTGGACTTCAGGGGATTAAGTTCCTGTCTTGGCCGTGGTCCAGTTACTGGTCATTGCTATTTGTCAATTATCCCAGCATTCCAGAAAACATTTTATCCCCTTCATTAACTCACAATTGACCAATCACATAAATTAGGTGAAGGACTAGTGGACATGTCTACAAAGAAAGGAGAGATTCAAAGAAAGGCCAGATTAAAGAACAGGTTGAATTTGATTTTTTTTAAAGAGATATCTGTTCTTGAAATTGTAAATAATGACCTCTGCAAAAAAAAAAAAGAAAAGAACATTAATTAAACCTACCATTCTTTCATTCACAGTTTAAAAAGATGGAAAAAAGTTGTTTCTGCAAAAGAATTCCCCACCCTCTTGAAGATACACCACTTACTTCCATCAACATATTTTAAAACAGATTATTTACACGTGTAAGATCTCGAAATGTGTGAATATCATAGAACCATAGAATGGCTTGAGTTGGAAGGGACCTTAAGAATCATCTAGTTCCAATCTCCCCCACCATGGGCGCTGACATGTCCCACTAGACTATGCCTCCTCCAGCCTGACCTTGAATACTTCCAGAGATGGAACATCCACAGCCTCCCTGGGCAACCTGTTCCAGTGCCTCACCACCCTCATTGTAAAGAATTTCTTCTTAATGTCTAACTTAAATCTACCCTGCTATAGTTTAAAATATATGCAGATATGCTGATACACAACTGCAGACGGCTGAACATTGTTGGACACACCGCTGTAAGGTTGTACTCGGATCTGCATGAGCCTTCAGTTCAGTAGGAACCAGAAGTCTTAAACATCAGTTTCACCGAGAGCAAGACTGCAAAAGCAAACATCAGCTTGCCATCTTCATAGCTGGTATGCTGATAGCTGAGGAGAGTTCTAATGCAGGGCTGTAACCTCTCCTGCTTGAACCCAAGGACCCTCAAGCTTTCTCCGAGGTAACAATTAGAGCTCCAGTTTTACATTCTGCTCTTCCCGCATCTCCTTCTTTGTTTGCCCATGTTGCAGCCCCGGAGCTGTAGGACAGTGATGCAATTCCTAGTGCCCCTTACTGGCATTTGGATTACATGTATTATTGGTTTGACTTGGAGGAGAAGGTTTCCAAGAATGTAACTGGATGGGTTTTAAATTGTACACTTCACCACGGGCCATTCTCCGAGCTCTTGCGTACATGTGGCCAACATGTCTCTGTCTGTGGGCAGGACCAGTAAATGCTGCCTGATGGTGGGTGACTGCTGTGCCCACATCCTCTCCATCATCCAGCCTGGCTTCTGGAGGATAGGCAAAATATGTGGTTCCCTTCTTCTGATGTCTATGAAGTGTGATTTTCTGTAATAAAATGTGTGTGCTATTTTTGTGGACAAAAACTGCTCTACTCAGGAGACTTGGACCCTGCAAGAAGACAGATATTCTTGTAGCAGTATTCACTTCAAGGTAGATAAATTTAAGCTACTTAATCAGGTAGTTTAAAGCAGAATGTATTTTCTTTTCTCCTGTGTGAGACAGCGATTATCCTGACCCAGCATGGCAATAGGAGTGAAAGCAGAGAAACACAGAATCAGAATATCTCAGATGGAGGGCACCCGTAAGGACCATTGAGTCCAAATTCCTAAAAGCAGAGACAGTATGGAGAACTCTTCCTTCGCCACAGCTTCTAGACTTTGGCCTTCATGTAAAACCTTTTCAAAGGCCCAGTAACACTGCCTTTATGCAGATTTTCTGTCACTCAGAAGACATGGAGCTTCTTGACTAAGGTCTTGGAATTACCAGATGAGAGCTGTGGGCCATCTTCAAGGAACTGCATCTTTAAACAGGTATGAGTCTGATGCTACTGTGTCTGGGATAGGTTTGCACCTTTGTGCTGCCATGCGAGATGCAGTTTTTATGGGACTTTGTGTGACACGGGTGTTAAATGAAGAGAGTCACACATGGTCTTCTGGCCTTGAGATACTTTCTTTTAAGTTGGCATAACAAAAGTGGTTCAAGGGCTGAGGGCTCCAACCATTGTCTTCTTTCTCAACATGGTCCTTGCTGGCCTTTAGCACTATGTATGCACTGGTGAATTAAGTATGCATTTGATCTGTGTCTGCCATTAAGACCTGTCTGTATGAAATGATTCCAGTCACTCTAAGTCTCGACTAAGATACTACTGCACACTGGGAAGCTCCACTTCCTGACCTATGCCCATAAACTGTCTGTTTCAGAGGTAGCCAGCCCTGGAGACAAAACTACGAGAGTGGCTGTTCTACCAATGCACAGTAAAGACAACTGTGTTGCATTGACCAAGAGTGCTCCGTGGGCCAGTTTATCTGCTAGCATAGATGAAGCCAAAGTTTCTGAGCACTTCACTCAGATACAGTGTCTGTATCCGCATAGCACTGACCTAGGCTCCTCCTCATTAAGCTCCAGATATATTCTGCTTTCCTGCTGGCAGCCACTTTCACAGAAGAAAACTGTAAGATCACTGAAGGTAGGTCAACCCCATGACAGAGAGTGCTCTCGGGGTCCTATTACTTGTGGTTAACTAGCCATGCAAAGAGCTCTTCCTGAGATCACTGCTCAATGTTTCATTAGGTGCCAATGACACTGGGGTATACCAGCAAGCTCTAGTTCTACTTGTTTCTGCAAAACTTGCAGAGGAGCAGATGATGGTGATGGGGCTGACACTGTCACTCTCACCATTGCTGAACTCCTCCATTACCTGGAACACCAGCCCCACTCCTGCACGCTCCTTGGACCTATGACGCAAGGGTGAGGAAAGGAGAGAAACCGGCTCCTGCATGGCCAGGCTTTCCTCATTCTACTACTTGGGTTTTTTAGGGGGTGTGGGGGGGAGACAGTTTTTGTGATGTAGATGCATCACTGATTTATACAGTGGCATAAATACATCAGTGTAACGATATTTACACCGTTAAAGGGTTTTGAGATGTGCTGGGGAAATATTCAAAATAATACAAGGAAGAGGCTAGTCAGGATCTAAATTGTAGCAGCTGTCCTGCCATCAGTAGGACCTAAGTCAATGCCCTCAATATCAGTGGACAAAGCCCATATTTATGCCTTGTAGCTCCTCATAATATTGGGACAGGAAAATATGGAAGTCAGCATGAATGAATTGTGGAGAGTCTAGTGAATGGAAGCGGCCCCTTGCTTGAGATTCATTGAACTTCGTGCAATAAATGTAGACTATGATTTAAAACCCCAAATGCCATTTGGCATCCATTTGGTGTCTAGATGTTACCTAAATAAGAGCAGTTTTTCACCCATTACTTTTAAGCAGTCTTCCTGGCAAAAGGACAGTGACATACTGTGCTGCTATTGCATTTGCACCAACTTTTCACTGAGTACTGATTTATGTTTATTTAATTACCATTACTGGTTTATATGTTATGCCTCATTTCTTTAAACAGTATGATTCTCTCCCCCTCCCCTCAAAAAAATTAGTCTGAGTAAAGGATTTATGACGGAAAATCCATAAAAGGTCCCTTTTGTTCCACCTAATTGAATTTCGCCTCCCGTTACCATTACCTTATTCCTGTTCACAGCGCAGAGAATTAAAAGCTTTGGCAAGTTTTTGGGTGAGTACGTCCAAGAAGTTAGAAATCTTGGCCTTTCTTCTGGAAGGTATTGTGTAAGGCAGACACCATGTGCTTTCCCTCTTCCCTTCTTCATCGTTCCTATAGTCAACTTGAAGTTGTAGCATAGCTGCGTTCAAGCATTCTGCGAGATAGTTTCTCAAACCTACATTAGCTCAAAAAGCTTTGCTTAGGTCTGTTTGGCATTTAAATATTTAAGAAAAGGTTCAGACAACGTTGGCTGTCTTTAGCCGTTCATTCTCTGGGTCTTTGTTTCAGGAGTGATTTCCATCCTGGCTATTCACAGAATCACAGAATCACATTGCATTTTTGTATCGTGCCTTTGCTGTCTCATGCCACTGTGACTTCACTCAGAGATAAAGCCCACATGCATGATTTTCTGCCCAAAAAGGACCAGTTGCCTTTAGGTTCTCATTTTAACCATTCTCAAGTACTATTCTTAACGAAGAAATGATCCTTTGTGTGGTAACGATTACTTCTGGAAAGAACATGTTGCTCAGAGAGGTCAAAGGCCCTCAGTTGCCAACAGAAACATAATTTAATGAGTAGGAGGCATTTTGAAAAAGAAGTATCTGTGCTCTTGACCTAGCTCCACAAAATGAATAAGAGACTCCCTGTGGTCCTAAGTGCAAAACTGGGATTCTCTAGCCCTTGCTCAGCTGCTTTCTGTGTGTGCTAGTGAAGTCTCAGGTCATGATTTGCATGGGGACTTGGACTTCAGATGTTGATGTGTGTGAACAGCCTCGTTCTTCACAGCGATCCAAACATAAAGAGAGGTACCATCATGGCAATACGGAAGGATGCAGCCTTTACATGAATATTTCTTGTGCCTAAGGACACTGTAAAACTGAAAATCTTGAAGAGGTCCATTGTGAACTACCTGGCACATGTTTTGCCAGAGTTAGGGATGGTTTACTGAATACCCAAGCACACACATGTATACATGCCAAGTGTACCCCATGCACATCCAGCCAAACTTTGAACATTCTGGACACTGACACATGTCACCTACACCTAAATCCTGCCAGATTGCATATGAGAGGCAATTAGCTGTTTCACCAGCAAAGTGCATACAAACTGATGTGTACAGGGCATGTCTTACGATGAACATTTCACAAAATGCAGCCATCAGACACAAGACTAGAGGAAGATTTTCTCAGAAGAAGAGTTTATACCATTAACTACTTGAGTTATTAGGTCACTTAGGTGGCTTCCACCCTGTATCACTCATCCAAATAACACAATGATAAAATCCTTTTGCTGGATTAAAAGCATGACTTTGTAAGGTATAAATGAGGTTAGCTCCTCTCTGCAGACGTTAGTCTTGGCAAAAGTCTGTCTCATCTCAGGAGTAAGGGCATTCTTATGGATCCAATTAGAGAAAAAACATTGTCTGGCAAGAAAGAACAAAACCTATAATACTTCTGATTATACAATGGCAGCTGGAATTAGACTTTCTCATATGGGAACATGTGAGCTCAATGTGTAAGAAGAAACTGGGCTTGTCAGACTTAATTGGAGTGAGAGAAATGGCGTATGGTCAGAAACTTAGTATATTGTCCATTCTTGGCTCCTGGGGCTCAGCCAGACGCAGAAGTTGGTGTGACAGCACCCTACATACACTCCCAGAGACAGGAGTTCACACCAAGGGCTTCTCCCTGACGGTGGTGAGAAAACTGTGGTCTTTCATTAAAAAGTTATCATCCTGGTAGCTGAATGAGAGAGATTTCACCAGAAAGTCTCAAAGCACACTCTAGATAGCTGTTAGCAATGGGATATGGGCCAGTGTGTTGCAGCGAAATGTACACATGCTGGAGGATGGTTTGGACAGTAAGAGGGCCATCACGGGTAATACATCAGATTCTTTCACCTGAAGTACATAAATAGCTGCAATTACATCAGTATCTAAGTGCCTCACAGTATGCTTCTAAGCTAGAGATTTCCTGTTATTCCCAATTTATATGGAGGCCTGGGTGACAAGGAGACTATAGGATTTCAGTGGGATCTAGACATTCAGTTACCCTTCCAAGATCTACCCTTGGGGACATGTGTATCATCATGCAAGAATGGCCTCTGAAGGGCTGCCAACCGCCTGTCTACGAGATGGTGGAGTACACTTGTGGTGGTGCACTGACCCTCTGCGTTCGCTTGGGCACCAGAGCTCACACAGGGTTTGGAAGCTGCTGTTTGGACAGTGTAGAAATAGATGCAGATTTACTCAAAGGGAAGAGTAGGATGAGAGAGTTGTAGGCTCCTCATTGGCACCATGCATTGAGTCAAACATGTTCCTGTTCTCCTGAGTCAGGATCCAGGATCTTGAGGGATCGTTCCTTTAACAACATCTTCCAAGGTGACGTCAAAACAATTTCGTTTTCCTCAAGCTTTTGCTGAACTAAATAAATTGACTCAGAATCAGGAGTTAGTGGAAAAAAGTCTAGAGATGAAGGCAGCAGAAGAGAGGCTGTTATCAGCCTGCCCTAGTGCAAATGTGTTTGAGACAATTCTAACATAGAAGGACTTATTTCATAGATAACGTGTGAGTGAGGGGGATTCGCTAAAATAGAACTTTCCTCTGTGAGCACAGGTAAGTAATTTTGTCTAATTCTTCATAATTAGCCACAGGGTGTTTTTGTTTGTTTTGCTTTCTTCGATATTATGTATTTATATTTTACACTTCCCAGGACAGAAGCTGTCCTGAAGAGTGACTCGGGCTTCAGTCTCAGCTGATGTCTTTAAGTGTTACTGCAAATGTAAAGGCAGATCAGTGCATGCCCTCTTCTGCATCAAGCCAAATGTTACCTGTTTGACAAGACCTTTGCTTCTGGCAAAAAGCGTTTGGGGTGAGGGGAAAGAGAAGCCCATAAAATTCTCAGTTTTCACTTTAAGGAGGCTCTCCTATTTTATGCAAAGAAAAACTAACTTATCTTCAGAGAACACAAGAAAATCCCTACTTTTCGCCTAACATAGCTATTCACGTCATCGTGTTCCCATGTGAAAGGGCATCGTGTACCGTACTAAAGACCAGGAAGAGTTATGTCCCTTGTCCCTCTTCTTGAGACAAATGTACAAGTGGCGTCTTGGGCTCAGATGTATGCAATCCTTTGAAATTTGATTTGTCCCTAGTCCTGTTGCCTGTTATGCAGAGTGGCAGTGGGCGGAACTGTCACGTTGATGTCCCCATTGGTGACCGCGTGTATTTCGGGAATGCTCTGTAATACAACCTGGCTCATTGTTGACAGCCAGAACTTTCCACGAAGTCCACGGGCTCCTTTTCTTCTCCTCAGCTTGCTTACTTATTAGGAGACCAGTAGTGAAACAGGTGTGCCTGGAGTCCACCACACCAGACTCCAAGGTTCAGGCAGAGCAGGAGAAGGCGCTTCCTGGGGAAGAGATCTCTTGCCACTGATGCAGGCTGTCCTTATATATCCATCATTGCCTGGTATATTACCCAAGGGCAAAGACCTGACCAACTTCTAAACAGGCAGGGTGCCATCGTAACAGATGGGCATAAATGGGGCAGCCAAGAAGCCATGTATGTGCATCCAGTGTGTTTAAGGGTTGGATTCCCAGCCAGGAACGTCGGAGCAGCTGTCCACCCTCAGTTTACGTGCTTATAGTTTAGGGGGATCTGCCATCACTAATCCAGCTTCAGAGCTGGTTTAACTTTCAGAGATTAAAAATAGCATGCACTGCCCCATATGGAGAGTGAGTCTTGACCCATTTACATCAAGGGTTTGTGTGGTGAATGAAGGGGGGGGCTAACATCAAAGAATGGCAGGGTGGGGAAGTGCGTCGATCTCCATTTGTCTTTGTGTTGGGATCCTCTGTGGGATTGTGTTAGAAATGTCTCTGCACACCAGCCAGCTCTAGATAGGGTGCCCAAAGCAAGGTCTGGGCTCTGTTCTCCTGTGTTGGAGAGGACCAGATTCTGCTATCCTATTCATTTCAGTCCTACAACTCCATGCTACATTATGTCAGCAGTGACTGGACCTAGTGGTTCAGAATTGAGATTTGAAAGCTCTAAATTCCCCATACTTAAAATTCAATCCTCCTGGCAAGTGTCTAAGATTTGGGTTTCCGGTTCCACCACCGACAGATGCCTCACTGAAGCACTTAGTCTCTGCAAGAAAGATGTGCTGATGTTGTAGATACAGGGATGCAGCCCTTCGCTGGGAAGAAAAAGCAAATTTTTTGTGTCTGGTTATGACATTTTTAGCCATATTTGGAGGTTCAGAGCTAGAACTATTAAGGGATTTAGATTGAAGAAGGTCAGTGAAGAACTTTCATTAGACGCTTATTTACTAGAGAGGGATCCACATCTGCGAGTTGGGGACTGTGGCTTATGCACTTCACAGATCACTTAAGAAAGTCAGTCAACATATGGGAAATCACCCTAATAAACCTGAAGAAAAGGGTAAATATCAGTTTATGTTTGTAATCTTGCACCTCCTGAAACTTGGGTGAGTGAAAGCCTGCTGACTAAAGCATCTTAATTCAGTGCTCATCCAAAGCATGGAGATCCTTACATCTCAGTCTATATGATACACATATGTGTAAAACATGACCAGATCCCAGGATTTATCCTCTTTCCTTTCTGTTAAAAGGTTAATTTTCCAGCCACTGAAATATCAGAGGAAGCTGAATGCACCTTTACATCCCAACTGGTCTAAGAGGGAGCTCTCCACAGGACCTCTGCTCAGAGCAGTGTTTGCTCCCTACTAGGTTTCAGTGTGTTAGGTGCCTGGCAGAAAGTCTATTGTTGGCTGTTATAGTTGACGGTACAAGTCAAAAAGTTGAGGGGGAAGCTTTGGAGTTATGTCTGAGGGACTCAGTGTACCTACATTTTGCACACAGGCCTACCTTACACACTTGGACTTTTGGAGCGGTGGATGTGGTCTACCTTGACTTCAGTAAAGCATTTGACACAGTCTCCCACAGCATCCTTGCTGCTAAACTGCAGAAGTGTGGTCTAGACTCTCAGGTAGTGAGGTGGACTGTGAACTGGCTGAGGGGAAGAAGCCAAAGAGTTTTGGTCAATGGGGCAGAGTCTGGTTGGAGACCTGTATCCAGTGGAGTGCCTCAAGGGTCGGTACTGGGACCAGTATTATTCAATATATTCATCGATGACTTGGATGAGGGACTAGAAAGTACTATCAGCAAGTTTGCTGATGACACCAAGCTGGGAGGAGTGGCTGACACACCAGAAGGCTGTGCTGCCATCCAGCGAGACCTGGACAGGCTGGAGCGTTGGGCGGGGAAAAATTTAATGAAATATAACAAGGGTAAATGTAGGGTCTTGCATCTGGGTAGGAACAACCCCAGGTTCCAGTATAAGTTGGGGAATGACTTATTAGAGAGTAGTGTAGGGGAAAGGGACCTGGGAGTCTTGGTGGACAGCAGGATGACCATGAGCCAGCACTGTGCCCTTGTGGCCAGGAAGGCCAATGGCATCCTGGGGTGTATTAGAAGGGGGGTGGTTAGTAGGTCGAGAGAGGTTCTCCTTCCCCTCTACTCTGCCCTGGTGAGACCCCATCTGGAATACTGTGTCCAGTTCTGGGCCCCTCAGTTCAAGAAAGACAGGGAACTGCTGGAGAGAGTCCAGCACAGGGCAACTAGGATGATTAAGGGAGTGGAGCATCTCCCTTATGAGAAAAGACTGAAGGAGCTGGGGCTCTTTAGTTTGGAGAAGAGGAGGCTGAGGGGTGACCTCATTAATGTTTACAAATATATCAAGGGTGAGTGTCACGAGGATGGAGCCAGGCTCTTCTCGGTGACAACCACTGATAGGACAAGGGGTAATGGGCTGAAACTGGAACATAAGAGGTTCCGCTTAAACTCGAGAAGAAACTTCTTCTCAGTGAGGGTGACGGAGCCCTGGAACAGGCTGCCCAGAGAGGTTGTGGAGTCTCCTTCTCTGGAGACATTCAAGACCTGCCTGGACACGTTCCTGTGTGGCATAGTCTAGGCATTCCTGCTCTGGCAGGGGGATTGGACTTGATGATCTTTCGAGGTCCCTTCCAATCCCTAACATTCTATGATTCTATGATTCTATGATTTGCAAAGATGCTGTGATCCTACGAGATTTAAACTTTGAAATTTTACAGGGCATCTTTAGTTGTCACAAATGTTCCTGAAAATTGATCATGAATTACTCAGATTCCTGTTTTTCAAAGCTATTTGATCTTTGTAATCTAAGATTTAGGGCATGGCTGCACAAACAAGTCGTCACAGTGTGAACCGGGGAATGGCTTTATTTCACCTCGCTGACTGTGGGTAGATGCTTGTTCTTACCCATGACAGGTAGCCTCTCTGGGCAGCCTGTTCCAGTGCTCTGTCACCCTCACAGTAAAGAAGTTTCTCCTCATGTTGAGGTGGAACTTTCTATTTTCTAACTTAAACCCATTATTTCTTGTCCTGTTACTGGGCATCACCAAAAAGAGACTGGCCCCTTCCTCTTGACGTCCACTCCTCAGATATTTATATAAGTTAATAACATCCCCTCTCAGCCTTTTCTTTTCAAGACTAATCAGTTCTCTCAGTCTATCTTCATAGGAGAGAAGTTCAAGTCCCTTAATGATCCTTGTAGCTCTCAGTTGGACTCTCTTGAACAGGGGAGCCCCAAACTGGACACAGTATTTCAGGTGTGGTCTCACTAGGGCAGAGCAGAGGGGAAGTAGAACCTCCCTAGACCTGCTGGACACACTTTTCTTAATGCACCCCAGGATCCCACTGTCACTCTTGGACACAAGGGTCTATTGCTGTCCCATGGACAACTTGTTCTCCACTAGGACTCCAAGGTCTTTCTCCATGGGGTTGATTTCCAGCAGGACATGTCCTGATCTGTACTGGTGCCTGGTGTTATTCCTCCCCAGATGCAGGACTCCACACTTGTCCTTACTGAACTTCATGAGGTTCCCCTTTGCCCAGCTCTCCAGCCTGTCCAGATCTCACTGGATGGCAGCACAGCCTTCATAAGTGTCAGCCACCTCTCCCAAGTACTGATCTCTGGAGAACACCAGTGGCCACAGGCCTCCAACTTGACTCTGCCTCTGATCACAACCCTCTGAACTCTGTTGCTGAACCAGTTAAAAACCCACCTCACAGTTTAATCATCTATCCTACATTTTTTTGAGTTTTCCTACAAGGATGTTGTGGAAGACAGTATCAAAAGCCTTACTGAAGTCAAAATATATGACATCTACTGCTCTCCCTTCATCTATCTGTTTGGTCTGCTTTTGTAGAAGGATATCAGATTAGTCAAGCTGGACTTCCCCTTAGTAAACCCATGCTGGCTACTCCTGATAACCTTCTTCCATTTGGTTAGACATGCCTTCGGAATGAGCTGCTTCATCACCTTTCCAGGGATGGAGGTGAGACTGACTGGTCTGTAGTTGCCTGGGTCCTCCTTCCTGCCCCTTCTGAAGACTGGAGTAACACTGGCTTTCTTCCAGCCCTCAGGCACCTCTCCCATTCTTCGTGATTTTTCAGAAAAGATGGAGAGGGGCTCAGCAACAACTTCAGCCAGCTCAGCACATGTGGATGCCCACGGATTTGTGTTTTCAGTTTTTCCAAGAGATCTCTTACCCAAACCTCACTGACCAATGGAGAGTCAACCTCACTCCAGTTTTGCTCCCTTACTTCTAGTAACTGGGATTCCTGAGGGCTCATCTTAGAAGTAAAGACTGAGGCAAAGCAGGCATTCAGCAATTCTGCCATCTCTGCATCCTCTGTTACCATATCTCCCACCTCATTTAGCAGTGAACTCTCTTTTTTCCCTACTCTTCCTTTTCTCCCTGATGTATTTGAAAAATTTCTTCTTGTTATCTTTCACAAACCTGGTGAACACCAGAACAACTCATTGTTACACTGGAACATTCCCACAATCAGCTATCATGTCATGGTCCATGGTTCGTACACCAGGTCTTCTACTGTTTGTGGCCTTACCCATGGAAAGTTACTGGTATGGTTGTGGCTTTGCCCTCCAAGGTGACACAGATGCACCTGAAAATTTTTTTTCCATCTTTCCCCTTCTCTGTGGTATTAGTTATTTTTCGACTTTTTAGCACTGTAAATTAAGTCTCAAAAAAGATGCGAATTTGGAGCTCAGATAAGGGACACGCAGCAAAATATTGTATCGTGTCATGGCATCTCCCAGGAACTCCTGTGCACACTACAGTGTTATGTAGTATTTGTAGTTTACAAGCAACCCATTGGGAGATGCCCATGACAGTGTGGTTACCTCAGCCATGAAGACTAGCACACCTAATTGTGGTATGTGAGTTCTCCTGAATCATTAGGTTTTGACCTACAGTCTGTGAATAGCATGTGTTTATATGAGTGTTTTTCCCTTTTACTGAAAGGAGAGGGCGTTTTGGAGTGTATCAGAGCTCTGCAAAATAGTTCTACACAACGCTTAAATCTTCACTTCTTTGGGGTGCTCTAGTGATGATAATTTGCCCTGCTTGTCCCAGTTGGTGACTTTGTTCTAATTCCCCATTTACAATCTCAGTACATTTTATTCAGCATCTGCAAACACTGTGTAAACAGGGAGAATAATTTCTGCAAATGTACACCTGGAAATGGCATTATTAACGCTGAAACAGTAAGCAGAAGAAGAAGAAAGGGGACACAAAGTATAAAAGTTAATTTTGCGGAGTTACTCGAATGTTTTAAACCAGAGTAACAGCTAAAACCTACTGTTGTCTGTGATATTTTATGTGTGTAATATTTCTATGCAGATGATGCCTGAAGATCGACAAGGGCAAGATTTTGGTAGACAGCTAGGAATGCAGGAGCTTTGACAACACAGGATTTGACCAGGCTGCTGCCTAAATAAAAGAATGGTCTGATTTGTGATATTTATTATGAATCTCGTGCCATGCAAAATTTTTCTTAAAAACACACCTCCTGGAGTTAAAAATGAGGCAAAATTAAAAATGAATATGATGTGAAAATGAGTGAGATGAACTGTACAGGTCTGTGATTGCTGAGGACGACATACAAACCTTACCTGGAGCAGGGATGGTTCCGTTGTCTTCCTCATATTCAGCTCTCACCATTAATCTTGTGTCTCCTCTTGCTGGCTGGGTAGATTTATGCCTCTGTTCATGAGAGCAGAGGGCCTTCATCAGAAACAGCTGGGAATCCTTCCTTTTGGTTAAGACTTGTTTTGGGGAGGAATTGTGACTTACTAATTTGGGAGCAGCATGGGAAAATTCAGGGTTATTCTCCACCCAGGCTGGAGCAGGGATGTCCACAGCACCACCCTGTCCTGCATCCTCTGGGTTCTGCCAGCAATGTGTCCTCGCTGGTGTTGGCATCCCCTGCCACTCCTCAGCCCTGGCATCGGGAGCACTCAGGTGTGGTGTATGAAGAAAAGACCTCTGTTCCCACAGAACAGAATAAGGCTTTGCTTTCAGTAACCTTCTGGACTTGCCCTACTCCCCAGGCACTCTAACACTCCAGCAAATACTGTGTGAGCCAGCTTTCACACAGCTTCTAGGAACACACAGAATATTCAACCAAAATGCCTTGTGCCGTCTGTTTGACCTCTTGGCACTCGTTGACACAAGTTTACCTCATTGCTACTATTTTCCTAATAAATTCTGTTTAGGGTTTGTTTTTCAAGCTTAAATGGAAAATCCCAAATTGTGTCATGACAAGAGTAAACACTCCTACATGTTGAACATGTTCTGTTTTCCATTGCTTGGCTGCCAATGTCTGGGGGTGAAAAAAGGCTCAAACAGGCTGAGTGTCAAAAGCGTAGTAGAAGCAGGCGGCAGCCAACTTGGAGTCTGGAGCTTGTGTGTTGCGGCAACAGCTAAATCCCTATTGCCCTGATCCATCCACAAAGGATCAACAATCTCATCTTTCTCCTTAATCGACAAATGCACCCACCCCTGCCCTGATGAGCTGCTGGAAGAAACATTCTTCAGTGAAAGAAAGAAAATTGACTTGTGCCATACTGGGCAGACGACAACGAATTTGAAGAGATGCGCATCTTGCACATCTGCCCTCTCTATGCCTCTGGACCACAGCGCTTGGAGAAGTGGTGATGCAGCAGAATTTGTTTGTTACCAGCTGATTCCAAGCTCTACCTCTTTGCACATCTGAACTCAGAGCAGCGTTTCAGGGAATCGAAGGGATTAAATTCCAGAAAGGCCTTGGGAATAGGGCTGGATGGTGAGGTACCTGAATGCATCACACAAGCTCTGCTGAGATGCTCCAAACCTCATGTCAGCTGCCACCTGACACCCAGCAGGTGCCTAATTATCTGCCAGAGAGTCTAAGCAAAGTGGCCAAGCCCTGACAGAGCTAAGCCACCTGGAGATGTGCAAGAACCTCAAGGGATTTGCATACCAGCCATTCCTCTCCCTCGTCAGCCTACAGACCGAAGCGCAGGGGTATTCAGATAATGCAGGGGCATGGCCTTTTGGGGTCAGCTGAGTGACTTGTGTGTCCATGTAGAGCACCTGCCTCCAGCTCATCTGAAGCTGGACTATCAGTTCATGCTTTGTTTGCAAGGTCAAATAGCCTTTAAGCTATTGGAGTGATGCACCACTACTGAAGTTCTCTTTCTTTCTGTACACATTTAAACATCCATCAGGTCAGGGAGTCAGGGAGAGATGAGCTGGAGGAGGAATGTTGCTTTCAAATCTTGGGTTCAGTCTCCTACATTTCAGGTATGTGTTTTCACTCCGTGGCTATATAAGAGAAGTGGAGGAAAGGCAGACCAGCCTTGAAGACCTTACAGCAGCAGAGGGTTCACACATGAGTTACACACCTAACTGCATTGCAATATTTAATTTGTGTTGTCAACTTTTCATATTAAACAAAAGTTTTAAGCTGCAGAATCTTTTTTTTCAGTCATACTCCAGGTCTGAGTTGGTGTATACAAAATCAGAATACAGCCTTTAAAGGCTGGTTCTTTGAGACAGGCTTTCCCATCAGTTATAGTATTTTTACCCCTCTGATTCTATGGGGAGGGGAAAATTGTTTTTTCTGCATGGAACCAACTGTGAGGTCTGACTGATGAACAGAAGTTCAAGCACTCTGTGTTCTCCTCATATCTGTGATTTACCAGCCTGACATATAAGTTCTCAGTTGGGAGAGATTTCAGTGATATTGATGAAATAGGTGACAAAACTTCGATCATTTTTCCACCGGGAGTGATTTTGCTGAAAGCAATTAGACCTCAATAACAGAAACACAAAAATATTTCAAAAGCTAATGTGGTCCAGACGGCCGTGCTGAAATTAGAATCGTCTTGCAGAGATCACAGAATTACAGAATGGTTTTGGTTGGAAAGGACTTTTAAAGATCACCTAGTCCAACCCTCTGTGATGTCTTTGTGGGAAGAAAAGGAGGCACCTTTGAGGACGGTTTGCTCCACAATTTTGTACGTGGGGAGTTACTGGAGGTGGAGGCTTGAGTTACTCCTTTCCAGCTCTGCAAAGGGACCTGATTTCTCACAAGGTGAGTTTTCAGATGCCTCTTTCTCAGGCTGGACACAGCATAGCTGAGTTTCCCAAAATTGCTACTCACTTCAGAAATGTTTGGCTCTGGGGTCTGTCCTAAAAACTTTTCTTGACGCATCCAAAGATAATCTCAAGTCTGCCAGAAGGATCTTGGAGCCAAAATATTAACCTTTCATTTTTCATTTCTGTCTCCACTGGGTTAAGAAGTGACTTGCTTCTGCTGGAAGCTGTTTTGCTCAAGCCTTGCACCTCACATGACTGAGTGTTTTTGCAAGGAGAGAAAAACCAGCTCCCCATCAGTCTGGCTGATTAAGGGAAGCAGGAAGGTGGATGGCAGCTATGGAGCTTTTTAACACTCCAAGAGTTTTGCCTGTTCTTTCTCTACACTGAGCAAGCTGATTGGCATCCAAGACACATTCAATCATGCTTTGCAAAAAGGCAATGTTTTAATAACTTCATGGCTCGTTCACCAAAACCCTCACATTTTCCAAGAAAATATGCCAAGCTGCATTTGAAAATCTACATGCAAATGGATCATGGGATATGTGTGATAATTTTTTGATTTTTTTTGTAACAGTTATTGTGAGGACAGCAATGTGCTTTTGTACATTAATGCAGTGATTGATCAGCTTTCCAGAAATCCTTACCTTGTGCTAGATAAGACAAGTATAGATAGAAAATGCAGGGCTTACTTCACCCACATACAAGTCCAGCTGTTTCAGGATGGAAAGTTGCCATCATTTCACAGTTCATAACAACAGTGTGTAAAATTTTAGGGCTGAAATTGTATTTGTCCCACATACTGACTGCTGTAGATGCCACCACAAGCTGCATGAGGTTAAGAGCTGTGTGACAAGGTAAGAGGATGCTGACTTCACCTGTTAGGAGGTGACCAACCAAATACTGCCTATAATAAAATCTTGCATCACTAGCTTGACTCACCTTCACTTTTCCAGCCTTTCCTAAATAAGTTCTTTAACAGCTGTGTTTCTACATCCAAAAATGTTCAGGAAAAGAGCATTTCACACAGATGCTCCCTAAAAAAGTGAAGTAATTGTTCAACAGACTGGGTAGGTGATGGTAGTGATTGACCTAGAAAAAACCTAGCATAAATATGGGTGTATACCAGACCAGTTAATAATAATAACACAAATAATTAAGCACTAATACTGGCACAGAAACAAAAAAAAAGTGGAGTGTGTGATCAGGCACGTAGAAAGCAGTACTTAAACAGTTTTACACAAATAACTTGTGGACAGCAAGTTTATTTATTTATTTACACAAATAAAGTTATTTACACAAATAACTTCTGGACAGCAGAATACTGACCGATGGAAAAGTAACAAGAGAGTAACTGCAAGCATTGGGATTAAGGAGATGTGTGCATAGTGAAGGAGGCAAGAAAGGTCAGTGTTAAGGAAAATGGAGGTAGAGTTATAGAAAAGGAAAGTGGAAAACTGAGAGTGTAACAGGAGAAATAATGAGATTCAGGTCAGAAACCAAACCTACAGGGAAGTTACACCCCACTTCATAACACAAAAGTCATCTTGAAAGGGTTATTTTTTGCAAATAACATATTACAAGAGACCTAAAATAGCAATAGTGTAGGATGGCAGTGGGCCATGTGGCCCATCTACCCACCGTATCTGTCCACCATGGGTTGTGTTTTCCCTCCAAACACCAGGCTGACTCATGCATTAATGTGTTTGCAGTTGCACAACTGCTTTTGGATTTCTGTGAAACATGCAGACATTTCTCTTAATCTCCAGTCTTCTCCATTGTTTATGAGGTTTTGATGGTGTTATCTGGCATGTTTGAGTAAGTGAGAGTCAGACCCCATGATCCCGTGGGCTGGAGGGGACTCTTCTCCTGGCTCACCCAGGGACTATTAGCTCCATTTAACAACGTAGTTTGGTCCAAGGGCCAAATTCAGTATGACTGGAGGCAGTGGGAATGTTGCCATCAGTTCAGATGGATCTAGGGCTCAAAGCCAGAAGTTTCTTTGAACCAAGATAGGGAGACACTCGCACTCTGTCCAACTCGTGGAGGCTTGTGTTTTGTGATTCATTTCCCATTTTTCGGTACCCCATGGAAGAAGGATGGCTGTTCAACACAAACATCCACAGGATGTCTACAGTTAGCATGAGACTTAAACGCTCTTTATAAATTATATACACTTAAGAACTGAAGTAATTTAAAGCCAGACAAGTTCCTCTCAAAAGGACAGCTCTTAAGTAAGAGGCTCTTGAAGTTCGGGACTGAACTTGCAAAGAGCAAGAAGAACCAGAAGCAGAAGTCAGTGGGATCCAGAAGAGTTTTTCCACTTCCAAGAAAAAAGCAAGACAGAAAATTGAATGCCATTCCTGCATAGTGAAAAGAGGGCAGGTGAGGGGTTGTTTGCCCCTCACCTCTGCTGAAGCTCAGACCACTTGGCCCAGGGGCATCCTCACCAGACGGCCCGGGGTGCATGGTAGTGGGCTGGTAAAGCTACTCCTTGTGAGGGAATATAGGATATGGCAGCTGCTTCGGACAGGGTGGGAAGATCAAATAGTCAGAGAAGTTTGTGCCTGCAGCAGGTTTGCATCTTTGGAAATGATGAAGAATAATTCAATCAAAGAAAAAGAAAGAAAGAAAAAAAAAAAGCAAGAAGAAACTTTCAGAGACAAAGTGAGAAAACAAGCCAAAAAAGTCATTTGCAAGAAGCAGTTTTATTTGACTTCCAATTCTAATGCAATTTTTTGCATTGACTACTCTTCTTTTTTCAAGCACCCTGAGCATCGTTAAAAGTCTCTTTATTTCCTTAGCTTATGCATGAGGCTAATTATACCCCATGCATAGCATGATTAGACTTGACAACCCAGAAGGGACAGCTAGAATTGGATTTGTGAAAAAGAGTTTTTCGTTTTATACCACTATAAAAAATAACGGCACAGTTCGGTCTCAAACTCACAATAACCAAATTTGCATGGCATGAAATAGCTTACTCCAAATTTGGACTTCCTAGTTGAAACTTTGAAGATTTTTCTCTCCTACATTTTCTTTGTCTCTCCACCAGCCTCAGAGGACATCAGGTCACTGTCTCATCTAAAGGTTTCCAGAATGAGCTAAACAGTAAACTTAATCTATTGTTTTTCTATCAACACTAATGCCTGGGGTTGGACAAGATGGCATAATGGATTCAGGAACACATTGATTTAAAAATAACATTTAATTC
The DNA here is from genome assembly GCA_020746105.1 of Trogon surrucura. Lineage (NCBI taxonomy): Eukaryota > Metazoa > Chordata > Aves > Trogoniformes > Trogonidae > Trogon > Trogon surrucura. Next base: position 75,059,313 of record CM036620.1, on the reverse strand, counting down.
TGATATAATATGTCTCTGAGGCCCCTTTCAGTGAGGTACTTTAAAAACGTAAATGTAGGCAGTGCTGGCCTCGAAAGAATTTATGTGCTGGAGGCTCTGATCCTACCGATATAAATCTGTGCCTAAATGGAGGACCCTATCTTGCAGAAAGTTCAGTACTGCTAATGGTTATTGAGCCAGAAATGACCCCATTTAAATCTCAGTTCCCTGTCTGAGTTTGTGAGGCTGACAACTTTCCTGATTTGGAAACAGAGTGAAGAAAGCTGCTCCTGAACCAGATATCCACAATGGCACTTTTACAGCCATTTATTTCTGATTGCAGCTGTGCCATAAATAACCCGAGATAGCCCTCTTTAATAATTGTTTAGGAACTGGAAGCATAACTAACAATTTCCAAGTAACAGGGCTTTCACTTCTAACAGGATGGAAGAACATAAGAATTCGGGGCGTGACTGAGAAATGTCATCCCACAACTGTGTGCTTGGCAGTTTTCCAAAAGGGCTCGTCGCTGGCCTAGCGTTGCTCCATTTCTGTGTGTGTACCACTGAGACATCGCCATGGGAGCAGATTTTGTCTAATACAAGGCCATTTCATCAATCCTGGCCCTAAATGTGTTCTATGTATGTTTTGAACTGATTACTTGAAAGCGTGAGGAGCATCCTCTACTCTGGGTCACCCCTGAGCGCGAGCTCAGGGAAGTCGTCAGACCCTTGATACATGAAAGATATACCCAAAAAAGCCTCAGACTTCTCTACATTTACCTATAAATGACAACAGATTTGGAACAGGCTGCTCAGAGAGGTGGTAGATTCTCCATCCTTGAAAACATCCAAGGTCAGGTTGGATGGGGCTTTGAGCAACACCTCACTGCAAGGTGTTTGGACTAGATGACCTTTAAAGGCCCCTTTCATCCCAAAATGTTCTGCTGTTCTATGATTCTATGAAATATGCTTGAAACTTCATGGAGGAAGGTTCCCCTTGCAGGACCAGGGTCCTTTGAGTTCGCCGCCACACAACCACCAAACAAGGAGACCATAACAAAAGTGCCCCAAAGGGAATGTTAACTGGCAGAGTGTCCAGTAGGTGCAAAGCTGAACCACAGACTTGTTTCAGAAAGGCCTATAAGAAACCTGCTGAGAACCAAAAGCTTCCATTAATGCGTTACGTAGCTGGATTTAAGGACAAAATTTACAAACGGAGGTTGGAAGTGGATTTATACCGTGTATGTATTAGCAGAGCACCAAGAGGTCTCATTTTAAATTCCAGACATTGGGATTTAAGTCCAAAAGTATTCATGGCACCTTCCTTCTTTGCTTTCCACCAGTTCTTTGAGAGAAAATTTTTCTCCTCCTGGGAAGGTCTAGCAGTACAATTCCTTCCTGTCTCAAATATTTGTTGGAATGACTTCCCATTTCAGGAACAAAAAAAGAAAATACTAAACATTTCTAATTAATTAATACTAACTTTATAGTGTTTGCCTCCCCTATGAGCAGCACTCTTTCTTATGAAGAGTAAGATTTCTGTGATAAGAAAACAAGTTATTTAATCAATATATTTTCCAGCATACGTGTTCTTTGGCAGAGACTGTAAGTTGCCTCTTTTGAGCGTGTGTGTCTCTGCGTTGATACGTGTGTATGTGCAAGCGTTGCCGTTTCACAAAACAGCGTCGTTGGACATGGATAGGAATGTCTCTGGCATCTTTAAAAGAAAGATTCAGAAGGAAATCAGTATTTGTGCGAGTTTTGCAAGATATCCAACTCTGACTATTTTGCGGTTAACTTTCCGTTCCAAAATTGCTAATGGTGAGCTGTCCAGACCATGTCTCTTACCAAAGAATTTTGGAATCGTGAGAAAACAATGAGCTAGCCGTTAGGAAAGATTAACCTCCCAAACTTAATCCTTCCAACTATCGCTTTACATAAAAAGGGCATTCATGTCTAAATCACTGCTAAAGACTCTTGGATAAATTTCTCTCTAGCCTAATTCCACTGAAACTGTCACTGCTACATCAAATATATGGTGATTTAATGCGAGCTGGCTACAGTTTTATTGCAACAGTGTTAGAATTGCCATCTAATATTGGAGTCCTGTTAATGCTACTACGCACTCCATTTACACAGAGAAAACTTACAGAAGTTGAAGACTGAGAGAGCTGAACAGACAAGAAAGACAAAGGATTGGAGAGAAAGGAAATATTTTAACACATTAGGCAACAAAGACTTAAACTAACAAGATGATCTGCCCACAAACATCTAAAGAATTTTGGAATTAATATGAAATAAATCCAGCTCTTCTAAATCTCTCACCGTCCCTCTTTATTGCTTTCCATAGCACATTAGTGTTGAATTTATTGTGCAAAGGGCAGATTGTCCCTTCTGATTTCAGCAGTGCATCTACAGCAAGAACAAAATGTAACAATTCAGAATAACTGAATAAATAATTTCCCAGAACAAGTCTGCTAGCAATCCCTTGTTTCAATAACATTTTAGGCCTAGGAGCAATGACATGTTTAGTGCCTGTCACTTACTCAGATATTTTAATCCCTGCCGCTTTCCTAAGCAGGATCTAGACTCCTCAATGTATTTGTAGTTCTCAGGCTCCAGGTTTTAAAAGTCAGAAATCAAAGCATTTATCAAGCTGGGTTTTTGTTTGTTTTTTTGGTTGGTGTTTTTTTTGTTGGTTGGTTGGTTGGTTAGTTTTTTTTTAACATTAGAAAGCTAGTCTTATTTTGCTCATTAACCTAGCTGGTACATACATATCCAATCTCTGTCAGGGGTAAACTACCTGGCTGGTGGCAGTTATGACCTTCACACCTTCTGTTCATACGACTGCCTAAAAAAATCTGCAGACTTGAGCCTGTGATTGTGCAAACTATGGAGACAGCAGCTGAATTTTCATGCAATGACAGCCTCATGCCAGAAATGTCGTGGTTTGGTGGCTTCAGGTGTGCATCTACCCATGTCCACCCTGTGAAATTTGTGCATTGATCACCTGAACACTGCTTTCAATTAGCACATTTTGGATAGGAAAAAAATTACCTCCTTCCCAGAAAAAGCCCATCTTGCCAAGGTTTGTTTTCTAGGCTGCCGTCAGGGCTTTGACGGGGGTTGGATGATGCTGAGCCAAGTAACACAAGGGATTAACGTGGGTTACACTGAAACCACCAAGGAAATGCAGACCTGTGTGGTGAATGGACAGGGCAGCATGGGGGGATGCACACTCTATGCCAGTGGTTCTGCAATGGGAGATGTTTGGTGTGAAGGCTCAACAGCTGTGACTAGCCCAGTTGCAGGTTTGCACCTGGCACCAAGTGCTGTAGTTCTTTAGCCAGCACAAATGGTCAGCACTATCCTTGACAAGAAAAGCAAGCTCAGAACAGGGGAAATGACAGCTCGTGAGTGTTAAGGATAGAGGTGAAGGGAGGTGTTTTGGCATTCTAGAGCCTCTCTATTATTGCAGTGCACCAAATGAAGTCCTGTATAAAGAAAGAAAAGAAAGGACCACGTTGTTCTTAAAGGCTGCTGTGCTACCAGAATAACAAACTGTTTAAATACACTTTTATTCTGTTCATTTTTGCCAAATTTCCCTCCTAAAACAGCTGAGTGGTTTCCCACAGTCCTTGCCATGGTGATGACCGTCAGGGTGGGATGTCATGCCACTGAGAGGGAGGTGAGGTTCCTTTCTCCGTACTAAGTCCATCTGTTTGCATGATGTGCCCAGTTCCTCGTCGGCATCACGCAGAGGAGTGAAGCAGAATGTTCTTTCAGACAGTTTGAGAGAGGCTATAAAACATCTGTACTCTTCAATTGCCAAATGCGAGATTGGCAGTTTTGAGGGTTATCTTAGGTAGGCAGTTCTCGTGTTCTGAGATTTTGAACACTAATGGAGGCAGATAATGGGAACTGAAAGGACTGAAAGGCTTGAAAACTGGCTGAGCATTTGGACTCGGAGAGTAGTGATCAGTTGTACAAAGTCAAGATGGAGGCCAGTAACTAGTGCTGTACCCTAGGAGACAATGCTGGGTCCAGTCCTCTTTAACATCTTCATTAATGATGTCAGACAGTTGTACGGGATGTAGAAGGACCTGGAGAAGAAGGCTGGAGAAGGCTAGAGAAATGAGCCAATGGGAACCTCATTAAGTTCAACAAGGAGAACTACAAAATCCTGCTCCTGGAGAGGAATGGCCCCGGGCACCAGTACATGCTGGTGCATCTGGAAAGCAGCTTAGCAGAGAGGGACCTGGGGATGCTGGTGGACACCAAGTTGAACATGAGCCAGCAATGTACCCCTGCAGAAAAGAAGGTGATTAGTGGTATCTTGGGCTGCATCAGGAGTGTTTCCACCAGGTTGAAGGAGGTGGTCCTTCACTCTACTCAGCACTGATGAGGCCACACCTGATGTGCTGGGCCCGGTTCTAGGCTCCCCAGTACAAGAGAGTTATGGACATACTGGAGATAGGCCAGTGAAGGACCATGAAGATTCTTAAGGGACGGGAGCATCTCTCCTATAAGGAAAGGCTGAGAGAGCTGGGACCATTCAGTCTAGAGAAAAGAAGGCTGAGGGAAGAATCTTACTAATACACATAAATACCTGAGGGGACCATGCAAAGAGGATGGAGCCAGGCTCTTTACAATGATGCCCAGTGGCAGGACCAGAGGCAGTGGGTACAAACTGAAACACAGGAGGGTTTTTCTAGTGGCAGGAAGACCAAGCATTGGCACAGATTGCCCAGGGAGGTTGTGGAGTCTCCGTTCTTGTAGATATTCAAAAGCCATCTGGACACTGTCCTGGTGAGCCAGCTCTAGGTGGTCCTGCTTGAGCAGAGAGGTTGGACAAGATGATCTACTGAGGTTCTTTCTAATCTCAACCAGTTTGAGATTCAGTGATTTGCCATCTAGAAGACTCTTGTGTGATTTTACAGAGGCCACAAACTGTGTTGATGCCCTGGTCCTGGTGGAGGTGTCTGGAGTCTCTTTATCCTTCAAGGTATTTTGGGAAATGTGGAATACAGCAGGTCTTCCTCCTTTTTCTGAAAAAAATAAAAAGCATTTCATGGACTGTATTGTTCCCCACCTTCTGGCTCACACCAATGAGGGGTGTTTGAGCAATGTCCACCTCAGGTGCAGAAGCAGTTTCTGTGGCTCGAAGGGTGCTGTCAGCATGCTCTTCCTTTCCCAGGAGGTAAAGGTGAAACAACAAGCCTTTTTCCTTTTTTTTTTTTTCCAGGATGTGCTGTCTCTCCCAGTTCTATCTCGCTGTAGGTATACCTTCTTTGGGCTGCTACACTTACTGCAGAGTGTCTCCAGCTGCAGAAATATCTATTGTGACAGCAGGACAAAGGACGTGTCAGGAAGCACAGGAGATAAATGGCACAGCAGCCATGCTAATGCTCTGGCTGATAATGTAGCTGGAGAGCTAAGACCCATTTACCTCATTTCTGGATGAAACAAATCAAAGAAGGCAACTTCTCTAGGCGATGTACGCTACTGTGTCAACAAAAATTATCCAGATGGGAGTTTATTTTTGCCATATGACTTGATGTTTTTCAAAGGACTTGGAAAAATTGATTAATATCTTGCCTGCTTTTTTGGACTTTGTATTGTGTTTGGATGCAGTGAGCAGCGTTGCCTGACCAAATGATTTCTAAGATAGTTATTTTCTGTTGAAAAAAAAGAGGAATATAAGCAAAAGAAAAAGTGTGTTTAGTTTTCTGAAGCTGTTACCACCTTCTGTGCTCCAGTTACACCTCCAAGTCCCTTGTAGCACAATGCTTAGGCATCCTGGACACCATCCTCATGCCCAAGAAGGGCAACGAGGCATGAAATTACTCCAGGAGAATATGAATGCCCCAAAAACAGGGGAGACATCTGTTACAAAACCAAAACCAGATCTAGTCTTAGCTTAACACCAGTATTACACTTAAGGCTGAAGAGCTGTTAAATATTATGGACTTCATACATATTTATAAGGAGCTATATGCACATGCAAACTTTAAATATAGATGACCTACACTGACAAACTGGAATGACTACCATTTCATCTACTGGCAGTGGTTGGATGGAAGTACTATCTTCCACTGCATGATAGATGACCTCAAGTCCACAAGCACTGCATGACATATCCCTTCAAACTCTTGATGCTGATAAGGCTAATGCTCATGGCTAGCACAGGGCATAAATGATTTTCTTCATGGCACTAAGGCTCCTTATCTGCCCAAAACCAACTCCAAAACCCTGGAACATAAGTTAGGAGAGATAACCAAGTATATAACATTTCCTTATGTGGTTCAGTAGCTGATTTATTTTTATCACTCAAAAAAAACTACACAGCCAGAGGAGATTAATCAGTCATCCAGCCAGTCCTCTGGGCATAACCTGGGCTACCGACTCCCTCCAGCAGTTCCCGCATCAAACCCAACAACAATAGACAAGGAAGTGTCAGTTATCAAACAGGCTGAAAACACTCTCCATTGTTAGGTAGAGGATTTCCTTATGATTTCCCATGCCAAATAATAAATCCTAGGTTATACAGTGTGTGCCATGACAGTCCAGCACTACTGTGAAGAAGTTTAACATAAAAACTGAATGACGTCTTTGCCATCACTTGTCATATCTGGCTCAGGACTATCCCCATTAGCTGCAGGACTGAGTTTAACTCTTCTCCTTCTTTCCTTTCTGCTTCCTTTTTCAACTGGAAGAAATGGAAGGGGAAGGGGAAACAGCATTTCGCATTCGGGTCTGACAGGTACCAGGAGGGAGAACTTTGCTCTCCCTGGTGAGGAGGGCTTGTCTTCCAGCTGGCGCAGGTGGGATCAGGTTGTGACCTTTTCTCTTTCACCGAAAGCACAGAATGCAAACTTATTCACTGCTTCATAAATACAGTGTTAACGTGGATTTTTTTAATGGGATTTTTTCTCCTTCCTTTGTTTCATCCAGTGGCTAAAAATTGCAAATGCTCAGGAAAAAAAGGATTGTAGGGCAACCTAATTCCCTTGGGTAACCTGTCCTACACATGTACAGGAAATTGAATGCAAAAATTGTTACATGCAAGGCTGTTAAATATGTGACAGGGTTATAAAACAGATCTTTCAACTGCCACCCATTATGGACATTCCAGTTGTAAAGGGTCACATTTTAATACAAAGTTGCTGTCCCAAATTACATTTGTCTTTTTCCATAAACTAGAAGTCGGCAAAGATTTATAGGAAGGTAACTTTCCTCCTTGTTGTTTTAACTCATTTATCTCCTCTCTGAATTTCAGAAGAACAAAAAACCCCCACTGCTTTAGTAGAATTCAGTAGATTGCAATGGTATAATGGCTTCTGTTCTTGGGCTACTGAAATGTCCATGAAAACTCTGAGGGTCTTTTTAAACATGCCGTGGCCTTCCTGAAATGGATAGAGTGGTGCCGCAGCAAGAGAACAAAAAAATCTTATTATGTTTGATGAAATTAATTTATTACATAAATTCTGTGCTTCTGATCTGATATTCCACCATTTGCTGTGTGAGACCATGGCACGCACTGAAAGTGAGATGGCTTGTTTCTAAATAATTGTGACAACAAAGCAGTTTGATATTCAGATCTTCTGTTACTACCAGGGGTTTTGATTATGCTTCCTTTTCTCCGCCTCAGCTTTTCTTCCTGTTTTCAAGGCAACAGAGGAGAAGATGTCTCAAGGCCATCTGCAGAATTAGATTTTAGATTAAATAGGGTAAATAGGTAGATACAGTACCATTTAATTTAATTAGTTTTGAAATAGGTAAAAGGCAAACAAGCTCACAGCCCCATCAGCGAAATCATATTTCAGAGGCATGCTAGTTTGTCCTATCACTTTTTCCTGAAATTCATCTGAATTTTGCTATCGGCAAATCAAAAGCCGATCTTCCAACCTTAACATCAATTCTGATCTAAATCCTTTTTTCACTTGAAGCCAGACACAAAACAAATTTTTTAACACTGCTGCTCAATTTATACCCTGGCAATTAATGTTTCATCTGGCTGTTCCAGTTCTGTTCATTATTCCTTCAGACTCTGTGAACACACAGGACAAATTCCCCAAGTTTTACTTTAAGTCAGCAAATTCAATTTTGGTGACTCTATGCAAACTTTGAAGCTCCGTCAGAGTCAGTCACTAGGAACCGCAGCTCACGCTTTGTAGAGGCTTAGTCTTGATTTTGCAAAGTGCTTTTGTGTAATCAGTCAATTAGAGCTGTGACTGGTGATCCATATCAGCAAGTGATAGCAAAGTGCGGGATTGGTACGTTTGGAATCCAGGTTTCAGTCTTTCTGTTTAGGTAGCAATTCTCAAACTTCACCAATGTCAAAGATGTTATATTGATTTCTTCATTTTCTTCACTACAAATACTTGTTGTCAACTCTGTATTAATTACAGAAGTTCAGCACGGTGTCTTTTTTAATAGTTCCCCTTACACTTACACTATTAGGAAATTCTTTCCTGTTGGTTTTCTGTAACATCATCTCAAAGTGGAAATAAATGCACTGATACAATTATAGTCAGTATAACAACAACCACTAAATCTTGCCACTACAGCTCAAATTGTATTTGTTTAAACCCTGAAAGAGTGTAGTTAGATTGTTTTATCTCCTTGTACAGGCATAACTTAAAAACGAATATTCAGGCATAGTAAATTTTGTGTTAGTAAGCACTTATTTAAAAGCCACATATTTAACAAGACAGTGTAACAGCTCAGTTCTGTAAGAAGGAATAACGGGGAAAAAACTTCAGAGGTTAGCATTACTTTATGATTTCCCTTTCAGTGACCTCCTTAGATCATGTTTGCTGACATCTTTGTTGTTATAAAATAGTCACATGATTGTTGACAATAGATGTTGAACTCCAGTGCTTACAATGCCATTAACAGATTTATTTGCAGCTGGCACTGACTGCCATTGCCTTTAAATACTCAAAGGTGCTGAAAGTCAGTTGAATTCAATTTGGATTAATATTACTAACTCATCTCTGAGTGTAGTTTTGAGTACTTGTGAGCTTAACAATGGAGGAGCTATCACAGCCTGAGCAGTTGTGAGCATGTTGTGTGGAACCACGCACAGGGCTGAAGCAACTTCCACCTTGGATGAATCCCTTAGGGCCAGATTGGGAAGGACAGCAGCATGGGTACAAACCAACGGGGGTAACTTGGTCTGGGACTCAGGGATCGCTCCATGAAATGTCGTTTTTAAGCTACACTTGCTCAAACATGGGGGTGTTCCTGAGGATGCCTCACTGCTACCTATGGAGACCTGCAGGAGGAGGTCACAGCGCTGGGGTAGATGTCTAACTGGACTGTTCCCTGTCCGTGCCTGGAGGAGACAAATCTGTCATGGAAGTAGCTGTCCAGGAGGAAAATGGCACCAGAAGGAGCAAGGAGGGGGACGTGCCTGAAACTCAGCTGTTTGCAGAAGCCAAACACATGGGCGAGTGCAGCAGAAAATGTTTTGTGGTTGGAGAAGGGAAATTCCTTGGGGCCTGACACCAGGATTATTTCTGCCATTTCAGCCGACTATATCAACTGTTCTCCGAGAAAAAAATGGGTCCTCAGGCCTCCCCCTGAGAACCAGTCCTTGTACATGTACACAGCTCTCACTCCACTGCCAGACAATAACTATCAGGGTTGCTTTACTAGCACCTGTCTTACAATGAGGTCCTCTCTGTGGGGGATGTATCCAGGTCTGCAGTGCCCTCCTCTTCTTCCCCATGAGCATCATATGATGTTGAACAAGTTCTGTGTTGCCTCAGGAGGCAGCTGTGCCACAGGTCCCCTCTACCCCTCTGATGTGTCACATCAGCCTTTATTGCTGCCTGTGCACCACAGCAGGCTCATGAACAGGTGTCCTGGGACACTTTGGACACTTTGACATTTTAAGGGCAAAAGTATTTAAGCACTTGAACGTGAAATGAAGCTGGATTGAGCAACTGGGCTCCCTGCATGGAGAGAATGGCATTCAGGTCATATTCAAGCCAATGGGACGTATTTTATCTGGGTTGCTAGTTCATCATTTCTCCAGACCATGGGTACCTGGTGCAGGAGGTGGGTAGCTTCAGGAGTCAAATGGGATGTGGTTCACCATTTTTTCTTCAAAAACTGAAAGAGAGAGAGAAAGAGAGATTCACTCTCTTCAAAATGTGGCTGCAGGAGGGAAGGGTGCTGGTTTTCCATTGTTTTCCCTCTTCCAAAATGTGACAGAAATCAACCTGACAGTAAGGATTAGAGGTTGTCTCCAGAAGTTCTTTTACCCATAGGATATTTTGATGTTGTTTGCTTGCCTGTCCCTAGGGACCTGGCTTGGCTTTGGGAGGAATGTAGCGAGCAATGCCAGGACACTTCTGCTGGGCTCACATCCATCTGCTCTTCTGGGACCTGATGGATCTCAAGAAGGATTTGAACCCCAAGACTTGGTTCTGAGCAAGGGACCTGACCAACTGGGGCTTAAACAGAAAAATGGCACCCTCCTGTGGCAACGATTTAAAAAAAGAAAATAGCTATGACTGTAGCAAGTGCAGGGACTAATCCGGTCAGCATGTGTTACCCAAGCGCACATTCACCAAAGAAGGTTTCACAAAGGGTGAAAATGTCCCTCAGCTTTTTTTAAAAAAATGCCACTTGAGTGCTGGGGCGATGCAGCAGCACACCAAAGCAGAGCCTCACCCTCCAAGGTCAGGCAGGGAGGCCTGCAGAAAGTTTGAAGGCAACCTTTCAGCTGCACGGAGCCACTCTGGACCCCAAATTCCACATCCGACCAGCTTCAAGGGCCTACATCCTTTTTTTGGACTTGGCTCTTTGTCAAAACCATAGGGAGCAGTGCCTGCATGGACTTCAAAGGAAGGACACCAAGTGTGATTTGGCCCAGGCAGTTATGACCATTTATTGCTAGCATCTTTCTCAGATACTGCTGCCAAGGGTTAAAATGTTTACATGCCCCCTGATTTTAAATGGACTGGGTTGCATGTCAAATGCCAACGAGAGAGACAGCTGGGGTATCTAAACCAAGAGCTTTGATCTTGGTATCTGTAAAAAAGAGGTCATTTGGTCTCCCCAGGAAGCACATTTAGAAGGTCCCTGTACAACTCATGCAAGTATTTTATTAACAACAATTTCTATTCACATTTAGGTAGGTTGTATTACTACTTACTAAATGCATCTTATATATACATGTATGTGTCTATATATGTATGAGTATCTGTATGTTTGTGTATGTGTATATACATATACAGTCTTATATAACTAAAGTTGTACACTTATGTGGTTATCCATGTACTTTCTAATGTCTGATATTTACATAGAGACATACTAATCTATCTAACTTGCAAAAAAAAAAAAAAGACAATAATGTAAACATTTCATTTTATCTTTAAGTCAATGTTTGCAGCAATAATCTGGATAATCCATCCGCATGTGAATCTTTGAGCAATACTGTAATTATAATAAGAGTAGCAGCATTTTGAAAAGATGCAGGCATGAAAACACAGATTTCATTGTGCTGTAATCGGGGCTGACATTGATTCAGAAGAGAAGAATTCTAAAATACAATATTGCACAGGGGAAATATTTCTATTCTTTCAGTGAAGGATTTTGTGGTTAGTTCACAATGCAATTAAAATAGCCACCAGATGTTTATGACTTCAGGCAGCAGTTAACTTTAATGTCCCTGTTCACTGTCCTCTGCTTCTTTGTCAGAATAAATAAGTAATTTTTTCTTGTGCTGGAGGAAAAACCCTTAATTTTTAAACGTACCGGGGGAGTGGTATGTATTTCCATTTGGCAGTGCTCATGTTGTTCTGTGACAGGCTTGTAAAAAATTATAATCCTAAAGTTAAAATAAAATCTCCTTCCAAGATGAAATAAATGCATTTACTTAAATGTGAGATGAAGTATACACTATCTTGTCACTAAACTAATTTGTGAGAAGCAGTTTTATAAAATACTGTGACTTTTTTGGAATATCTAATAAACATAGGAAGATACTCTTTTTTTTTTTCATTGAATAATAGGATTATTAGTATACAATTTCTTTTTAAAGACACATTTAAGAGAGCCTGCTGTGTCCCTATTCTGATGATTTTTCCTTAGAGGCTATTATTCCTATTTGTTTCAGGGCTATTAATTTTGAGACCACATTATATTCAAATTATCTTTGATTACCAGGCTCAATAAGTGGTAACAATTTGTGTTTCATCACCCAAAAGGAAGCTAATGAATTTAGTTGCATGCTAACATTTTGAGAAAGAAATTACCGGACCTTTGCAAAACAGAATAAAAAAAAATGAGGTGCAAAAATTTACAGTGAGTTGCCCAATATCTTACATAAAGCAGTAGGAAATCTCAGGAGAGGGAAAAAAAGGTGCTTGGGTGTTCTAGCTTTCTGTTAGGACATTTGAAAATGCCGTATTTCAGCTACTCAGTAATGTCTGAGACTGTGTACTGGCAAAGCAATTGGTAATTGAAGTGTAAGGTCATGAAGTTTCCCAGACTATGAGAGAAATTTGTATACATGGGTACGTAGCAGTTTTAAATAGCTAAATGACAGTATGATCTCCAGAAACGAAATTCTGGCATTAAAAAAAAAAAAAAAAAGGTAATCACAAATTGTAAAGAAAAGAAGAGAGAGCAAGGAGATTGCTAATATTTGGCTGCGTTGTTAAAGCCTGTGAAGACGGATGTTAGCGCACAGAAACTGGCAGTTTCTCACCTAAACCTGGCAGTCTCATGAACTGATGCCAAGGGGAGTCCCCCAGACATTCCAGAAACAAATAAACCAAAGGATCTGAGGGCGCTTAGTTCTGCTGAGCCCCGATTACACGAGGATTTGATGCTCAGCCCCTCGGAGCATTGAGACGTGATTCCCAGAGCACGGAGCCACCCCGGCGCGTGAATACGGGGGGCTCTGCAGCAACACCCACAGACTGACACATCAAAGCCTCAGACTCCATCCAAAGGCACACTTATCATTAACTCCTCAGTGCCTTTGTTTCGGCAATCAGGTTTCAGTTTAAATTCAGCACATGGTGGTTTTAGGCTATGCAAGTTGCTGGGGCACTTGTGCTGGGTGTGCTGGCGGTGGTGTTCCAGCAAATCTGCGGTTCATCCCCGCTGCCGCGCTGAAAAGGAGGGAGGTGAGCGGAAAGGATCGGAATGGCACAAATAGTTAATCACCCATCAACCAGGAAAATGTAGCTTTGTTGAACGTTAGTGAGTCACATTGACTGAAACCAGGGCACGATGCCAAAACTGAGACGGGCAGGTCAAAAACTCAATTTTAATTTTATTTTTTTTTAACTAGCTTTTTATAGCTTAATAGCACTTTTTGTTAATTAAGATTCAGGGGTAGTGTAAAAATAAATCATAACACAAATCCCTGCCCCAAACTGCTTTTCAGCCTAACGTGTGCAAACTTATTTCACTCAACTGCCACTGCTCTGCCCCATCCAACAATTAAACTTTGTAAAGTTTCATCTTTAGTACACGATATGTCTTTAGCCAGCAGCTAAAATCAGTGTCAGTCAATTTAGAAACATCTTCCAGTCTGTGCTGAGGAATTGTCCCATTATTGTCACTACATCTTTTTTTCTTGCATAATCAGCAGATGCATTTATCATTCTTCCGTAGCCAGGAAGAAGTACAATAGTTCCCTTGTTGCATTTCTGATTAATTTCCAGCACAAATTACTTTTCGTGATCAAGAAAGAATTATGTGACTTGATCAAAAGCTAGTATTTCCTTCTGTCATTTCTCAGTTTGTTATCTTACCTGTGCTACAAGGAGTTCCTTATTGTTTTATTGTGAGAAGTTAAACAGTAACACCTGATTTCACAGCCCGGGGTTGTTCACTAGTTTGTGTGTTTTTATCATGTCCTGCCTTCTCTCTGACCCCTTTTTGCCTATGCTTTTCAGCCTCACTTCAAGTTTAGGGTCCAGATCTTGCAGACACTTACCCACTCAGATATTCCCACCGGGTCAATGGCACTACTCAGATGTAAAAAGTAACTCAAGTACTTGAGTGTTTGGAGGACCAGGACATGAAGCAGCAGTGATTGGAGCACATACCAACCAAGCAGGCTCCAGAAAGGCTCTTTCTGAGCTGCAATGATTTCAACGTGCTAAAATTCACAAAATGCAGTGCAGATGTGCGCTGATTAGAAAATTATGTTGGCCATAAGATAAGAAAGCTCCGATAACTTCTGAACCTCACTTTGATGTTCTCTGTGCAAAGCTGCACTGGTAACGGGGTCACCTCATGCGAAATGATAAATAAGCAGGGAGACAGAATGCAATTAGGCACCATTCAAAAATGGTTTGAATAAAGCACGGTTTCAGGCTCTGGAGCTGTAGCAAGGCTGCTTGTGTAACAGCCTCCCTGTTGCCCAGAAACAGCACATGAGACTCCTGAGTGTCTGCAGAAACTCAGATCTGGTTTGTTTGACTTGGACGTGCAGTAAAACTGACTTTTACACGTTGCTTCAGCTTTGAGTCAGTGATTACCCTTGTACTTTTACAAGCCATGCCTGGAAATGAGATGTTAATTGTTGTTAATGAGTCTGTCCACCTGAGTAAGCTCTGCAGGGCAGAACTGGTAGAACATAATTGCTCCACTTTGTCTCCAGAGTCCCCTTTGCTGACCCCCATGTCTGTTGCATTTAAGAGCAATGGCTCCAAATCTGCTCCTTCAGACCTCAGAGCTTTCTTCTCAGTCCAGGACAGTAGCCAATTTCTGTTCGTCTCTCAGCCTAAGTCCCAAGGGATTTCTGGAGTGGAGTACTCCAAGGTTCAGCTCTTGCTGACATCTTTGGCACAGGGAGAGGACACTGGTGGGTACGGGGTTATGGGATCTGGAGAGGGAAAGGAGAATTTGTATACTGAGTTAGAGCTCTATGTACCTGTTTAGTTTAATTCATTAAGGCATACAAAGCTGCTTTATCTTGATGGCATGTTTTGTGCACTGACAATTTCTGTTCCACTTTCTCTGATAAATTTTTCATTGACCTTTCTTCTGCCACAACAGTTTAGGACCAGTTACTGTATTTAAAATCCATCCAATCATGCTCACCTACGGGGGGGTATTTCCTCATAGCTCCCTACAGGGCCCGCAAGTAAATACATGGAAAGAACTATATTCCTATGTGAGAGAGAAAAAGAGAAAGTTTAACAGTTTGAAAGATAGGGAAGCTTTGTATTTTGCTTTTATAGGTGATGTCTGCCTGAATACATGTTCTGGTGCCATTCATATGGAAAAAAAAAACAGTGTTGGGACTTGAGATTTTTCTTTTGGTGTCATGGCTGCCCACCCCAATTATCTGCCTCTATCTCACCAGGCTTCTTGTGCAAAGCACAAAGCCATAATTAATATACATGGTGTTATTCCCCAACTGACTCCAGCTGGCTACCTAAAGTCAACTCACGGCTGTGTTGTGCCATGAGTTCCTCAAACTCATCCTTCACTATAAAAGCCATGTACCGGATGGGTCTTTCATCAAGCAGTAAATGTCACTGGGGCTCAGCTGCTTTGGACCAAGAGGGGCTAATGAGCTCAGAAGGGCTAACGAGCATAGAGACAAGAGGCCTCTTGGAAAATTCACTGGGAGCAGCTGCTCAGCCAGGGTGGGAGGTATGAGCTCCGGAGATCAAAGCTGGCAGGGCATCACATGAGGAGGTGGGCAGTGACTCAGCTAACCAGCTTTATGGTCATCAGCCTCTGCAGAGGACTTCTGCCCGTCCTGCCAGTGCCCTAGGAAACAGTTCAGCCAGGCAACGTCACGTTTCCTGCCCAGAGATATTCTTCTAGTGTTATTCTAGATTAAACTTTTCAGCGTGGGCACAGTGTCCGTATCTGTGTGCTTCTAAATTCACTTCTGCAAGAAGTCAAAGTTTGTCTGACAGACAGTTAGGTCTGGCCATGCTCAGACTCACGGAGCACCATGTTTTCAGGTCCGACGTCTCTGTCTCGATGATGGGACAGTTACTTCAGCTCAGTCATCCTCCAGAGCTGGAGACTGAGATGTGTTCCCGCTGACCCTCTGTGTCACCCTTATTCTGCTGCTCCCACCTTTTTGGGGTGGAATTCACCTGCTTTATCTGTAGCCTTTTCTACCAAGGCTGAGCTAGTCCTCAACCCTGCCAGGTGCCAGGATCTCTTTCCAGGCTAAGGGAGGTTTGCAGCTGATCACAGCATCTGGGCTGGGACAGGGATGTGCGGCTCCTTTTGGCCACATTAAAACATTCCTGCAATTTAGTACTTTTTTTTTTTTTTTTAAAGAAAAAAGGGAGGAAGAAAAAGCAATTAAACCCTCATGATTTAAAGTGGAGAAAGATCACACTGCACTTTATCAATGCTCTAGTTAAAATCATTTCTGTTCTTTATAAAGGTAACTGCGCTGCTTAGGATTTGGTCTCATTGCCCAGAAATAATGACCTCAAATACACACAGGCTCATTGTCTATTGGCCTCTTTTTAGTTCATTTGTCACGGGCTTGGCAAAAAAAAGAAAAATAAAAAGGACAGTTGAAAGACACCTCTGTCTTATGTCACTGTTGTATTCAAGGGCACGTTCTGTACAGTGCCCAGCCCGTGTTTAAAACTTTTAAAATGTTCTTTCTCATCATGGTGCTACTGTTGGGTTCAAAGCAAATTCGACTGAAGTAGGATGTAAGTGTCTAACTGAGAGAGTTCCATTTTGTAAGGAAAAGCTGGCAGAGTTAAAAAATTAGGGTCAATTTTATAAAAAAAACCCCAAAACATAGAGAAAGGATGTATATAGATTTGCAAACCAGAGTTGCAGTAGTGGTTACTCAAATTATGAGTTGCACTGAAATTAACATTTACCCATTAAATCAGGTTGATTTGAAATTGCAACTCAAACGTCTGAAAATGATTTTTAAAGAATTCTGATCAAGATTATTTGTTTTACTAACTTCAGAAGAGTAAATCTGTTGAATTTTGGATGTCAAAGACTGTTTGCCAACATCGAAAATACAATAACTACTCTGATACCTGCTTATGGACAGATTTCATTCTAATAGTCACGATGAATCTATTTCTCCTGTCTTCATTAGGACCAAAATCTACAAGCAATCCTGAAAGCTTCAGTATCTATTCCTGTGAATAAAAATCTTTAATCTACAGAAGTTTTTTAGGTCACACTGGAATTCTCTTAAACTTACATTTATTTAATCTTACAATTAAGAAATAGCTTCTCAGATGTGCTTTTCAATAGCACACTGATGCTTTAATTAAATATTAAATACTTATATTGATAATTATAATTTATAATTTGCAATATATAATTTATAATATATGATTTATAATTTATTATAATTTATACGCTTATTAAATTTATTTTTTATTTTGTTTTTTATTGTTTTAATTTTTATTTAATGTTTCTTTTTGTTTGTTTTTATTTTTTAAAAAATAATTTTACTTTTATTTTTATATTTAATTTTATTTTTATATTTATTTTTATTTTTATTTAAGCAATAAAGGCAATATTTAGAACAAGTAATGTAAAAACTAGCCATAGTAAAGGTTCACATGTTGAATGCAGTAATTTATTTCTGTCTTACCTGCATGCTTACTTTATTTTTTTTTGAAGTAAAAAAAATATTTCGGGATTTGTATAAACTGTGAGTCTGGTTTAAGTTAATAAAAGTTACATGAAAATTATAGAATTACAGGTAAAATCAGTCCGATACTGCTTAGTTTTATATCCACATGACTTGTGGTAAGTAGAGAAAAAATAAAATACAACCGAATTTTATAGAGTCTTATGTTAATTGCTAGAAAGATGGCATTGCAAACTTTAAACAGTTTATTCCTACATGTAATATATAAAAATATTATAGATAATATATATAGCTAGATGTGTTATGTAAAAATATTATAATTAACAATCTGTAATATGAAATTATAATAATTTTTATATATTTACATATTTCAATAGTTATTTTCAATAATACATTATTATTGAAATGCTATTATGGTTACAATAATAAATAGAATTATAATATATGTATAATATAATGCAACTATGTATTTGTAGTTACATTAGATATTATTCTCACAAAATATGTATTACCATATGCTGTTCATATTAATAATGTCATCTTCAATATTGGGAAATAGTTTAATTTCTTTAGTGGTCTATGCTTTTATGTTTAGTTTGTATAGCATTACCTTTTTTTCCATAAAAATCTATAATTCTAAGAAGGAACTTTTCTTTGTTTTATGACATAATGTTACCTTAAACGAAGTGCTTTGCATGGGCTCGCACAGTCTGTTTGTACATTGGACATTTCCTGGAATTCATGTATAAGAAAATTACATTCTACACAGCTCTAGACTTCTTCAGAATTTTTTTTAATTTATTTTAAATTATTTCCATATTATGGAGATATTTACACACATATTTCTATCTTCAACATTGACACAGATAAAGACAGTTTTGACAGAAAACAAAACAAATCAATAAAGGTTAATTTAAAAATCAACAGGTTTGAGTTATGCCCGTTTTATTTTCCACTTTTTATGTAACTTAAAAAATCTCAGAAAGCATTTTAAAAATTACGATACCTCCGGCCAAATGAAAACAGTTACACACAGAGCTTTTACTTTCATTTTTTTTTTCTTCTATATTATTTTCTTTTTATATTTTGGTACAGAACTTCATCAATAAATTCAGTAATATTACTAATTTTCCTCTCTGAAAGAGAAAGCCAATCCTTCGTATTTAACACATTATTTAAAATCCACTGCCTTCTGTCCCTCCGTCCTAAGGGGATTCACAAATACAGTAGGTCCAGCTATTAACAAGAAACACAAAATCCTTTGACTCCTCTTCAGTGAGCCCGAAGACCAAGGATCACCTTAAAAAAATTAATCCTAAACCTTGAAACTTTTAGTGGAAACAAACTTCAAAGCTTTTGATTCAATAATGGCTTTGGGGCTCTCATGGAAAAGAAATACTGGCTTTGTCCTTCCTCGTTGAGGTCAGTTGTACTCATGGCAGCCTTCATGTTTTTGTACTATTCCCAGTGCTCTGGACCACTCTGCCTGGTTTTTGTCTGATGTGGTTTTAAGCTTGACCAGTATAAGGTGAAGATCGATGTAAATAAATTCAAGGGCAAAAGTATGGGGTAGTGACATGTCCGCAAAACAAAAAATAAGACTCTACAACAGCTGTGTGGTGTCAGTTTTGCTCGATGCTGCAAAGACCTGGGGCATTACGCAAGCCGACAAGAAAAGATTTGATGCATTTGATAGCAGGTGTTTAGGAGGGATCAGTAATGTCAAATGGCATCACTATGTTGGGAACATCGAGTTTCAGGAGAGAACAAGAAAGGAGAAGATTATGGACTTCCTAACAAGGAAGTGACTTTGATGGTCTGGCCACTTAGTCAGCGTGGAGTGAGGCTGGACGGTGGGAGAAGGTCTTGGGAGCTGGGTTTGCTTCTCCTGCCTTCACAGCCCATCCTGAGACTCATCAAAATGTTGGGGAAATCAGTAGAAATCTCCCCTAGATTTTGACCTCGGGGCAAGCGCCGTTGCTTTACTTCTCCAGCACGGAGAATGTGCTCAGTACTCACTGACCTGGTGGGAGAGATCAGGAGCGAAAGAGGTGAAGGGGAAAATGGACAGGAAACACACCTTTTTGCAAGGCATTGCTCTCCATCGGGAGTATTCATGTGAATCGAGGATTTCAGAACCAGGGCAGCAGGGTTTTGTAATACAAACTTTAGACTGTGCAGACAAAATAGGGTTTAACAGGCTCTGCAGAGCCAAAATTTACACTGGTAGGCTCCACCGCCTTCGACGAACCTTGCACATATTTGAGAGTGTAAAAGTCCCCTGTTGTTCATGTATTGTCTCAGACAATACGTCTGAGACGGTGCCTGTAGCTGAAGAACATCTCTTAGAGAAATGTAGCCCAAAGAGGATAACTTAAAACAGATGGGAGCAAGAAATAATAAAGCCAGGCCATATGGGTAGAGTGGACTTGTTTGAAGCAAGTGCAGCCAACTGGATTATGATGTAGTAATGTGTGAAAGAGGCTGCACTGATGTATGGACTATCTGCAAGTGGAATTTTTTCATCATTGAATCAAGAAAAGGAAATGTACTCTATCCAAATGGTAATAAGAACCATATTTCAAAAAGATCCATGCTGAGTTCTTATATCGAATAATGTCCAAAATAGCTCACCATCCAAATGACGGTCTTACCTTTTTGTTGCTTATTTTAAAAACTGTTATGTAGGTTTTAAAATGTTCACCTTAAAACTCCAGCTGGTAGAGTCTGCTTTTTTTTTTTTTTTTTTTTAATTTAAAATCTCTTTAGACTGCAGAAGAAGTAGGCGGTAACTGTAATCAGTCATTTAAGTCAAACAATCAAATCTGTGTTAGCAATAACCATGCATTGCTGTTGTTCAGCTAGAAAGTTTTGGTTTGATTTACTCGTCCACAGACAGTTATAAGGTAGCATTCCAAAAAATAGACATGATAAAAATGTAAAATTTCTAGTGGTAAAAATGCTATTTCTCTGCCATATTGTATAACGTACTTTAAAAGCAGGCACAAGAACAATAATTAATGATTCCATGAACGGAGTGTATTACAAAATTAATTTTAAAGCAGCAGTACTTACCCCAAGCTATTTTCAGTTGAAATTTTGGCTCTAGCATTGACTAAAAGAAAGTGAAAATATTTATTCAGGCAGCTAACTGGCCTATCAGACATCCAGTATTCCGAAGATCTCATGACCGAGCAGCCACTCACATGAGCGCGAGGGGACAGGCGGCGTTTTAGCAGGACCGCAGCATGCCAGGGCTCTGCAGAATGAGACCTGGGTAAGAGCAATGACATTTAGCAAATTACTGTAGAAAACTGATAAGGGCATGCTCCTTTTTTTATGCTGAAGATCATGCATAATGCCTGCTGTGCCTCAGTACCTTTTCATAAATATAGAATGAAAGCTCACGGCAAGATGCTGACAGATGCCACAGAGCGAGGAAGAATCTCCCTCCTGGCCCGGGCGACCACGTCCCCACGGCAGGTCTGAGCTCTGCAGCTTGATGTTGTAACACTGTGGTTGATCACCCGTCCTGCACGGCTCAGGAGGTGATGTAGCATTTGGGAAGGACAGAAAGTTGGATAAAGAGCTGATTTCTGAGTGGTGAGATTAACTCCTACTGTACTACAGTTGGGCTCTGACAAAATCAACATGCACTTTAATTGTGTGTTATCTGACACAGACACTTGTGTGTGATCTTACACTACATGTAATTGCACGTATGTACACAAAAATGGATGTGGATATACGGAGAGAAAGCACTAAAGAGCTAGTGTGCTTTGGCTAAAAAGGTGGTTTAGAGAAATTTATAAAGCAATCTCTGTCATCTAGAGATAATTACTATTAAAATAAATCTTTGGTGTGTTTAGTGGGGGACTACACCTGAAACAAGAACAATTAGAGATGCTCTCTTTTGACACAATAAGGTCAGATTCTGACCTGTTAAGGTCATTTGGGACCTTTGCCACCAAAGTCCCTAGAGGCAGGATGCCAGCCAATGACATCTAGATAATGGCACGTGATCGGTGCACGGACAGACGACAGCATGTGGGACATTTTCCAGAGAAAGTGCATGGATCCCCTGCTGAAAGATACAACAGGAAGAGCACCACCTTTCTATCACACATCAGCCCTAGAAGTTTTGAGAGTTACAAGATCCGGTAGATAAGTAGCTGAAAGACTGGCCAACTAATAGACATGCGCTTCTCTTGTAGTGACCCTGTGCTCTGGTCACATCAATATTTGTTTTCGGCACTTTGGCTGAGCTAGTGTGATAGGGTTTGGTCTGTAAGATTCATGAACAAAAGCCCATAAGCCACAAGAACATGTAGAATAACAGAGAACAGCAGAAAATACCACCCCTCTACCTCCAGCTATTTCGGTGGGAAGAGCACATAAATAGATGCATAGAATCATATAATG
This sequence comes from Trogon surrucura, assembly GCA_020746105.1. Taxonomy (NCBI): domain Eukaryota; kingdom Metazoa; phylum Chordata; class Aves; order Trogoniformes; family Trogonidae; genus Trogon; species Trogon surrucura. The sequence continues at coordinate 75,037,320 of CM036620.1, read as the reverse complement.
GTTTGGCTTGGAAAGGACCATAAAGATCATCTATTTCCAACCCCCCTGTCATGCATGGGGACACCTTGCACTAGACCACGTTGCTCAAAGCCCCGTCCAACCTGGCCCTGAACACTTCCAGGGAGGGGGCTGCCACAATTTCTCTGGGTAACCTGTTCCATCAAGGTTAAGTGTACTTTTTTTTCTGTCCTATTCAGTAGTGATTGCAGTTATCTAATATTTAGCCTGAATGTCCTGGAGTAAGTTCATGATTATGGCTCATAGATGATTTCTTAAATATCCTTTCCTTTAGGAAAAATAAAGATGTACAATCTGCCTAGAAGGCTCATCCAGATCTTCTTCCTTTTGGTCAAGCTAAAGCCTTTTCTCTTAATTCTGGGAGAAATAAGGCAAAATCATTGTGCTAGGGGGAAGTAACATCATGACCTAGGTATGTGCCAATAAAAAGATCGGTAGTGATTGTTTGCAGTTTTGCAATTCTAGCATATTGTTCATGACATTTAACATTATGCTATTTGAAAATTATTGTAACTGTAGTGTTGTGCAATTGTCTCATGTCGGAGTCTCTATTTTTCCTGACCACCCTTCTCCCCTTCATTCTTTGGAGGTCAAGGGCAAGGGCACCTCTGGGATAAAAAAAAACCTTGACTGTGCTTTTGCATAGTATGACAGCAGCCCTTTCTGGGAAATATCTCTGATTACATAACATTTCTCACAGAAGCAGCAGTATATCATTTTGGTTGGGTTTTCGTGGTATTCCAGACCATAGGATAAATGTGGCATAGCAGACTAAATGTGGTGTTAAGTGTTAAAGTTTCAAGTGAAAGTGCAGTTCTGTAGGTGAGAAAGTCTGAGCATCTTGGCCACAGCCAACCTTTTCCTAAACTGTATCAACCCCTCTGATTGGGAACAACTTTCTATGAATTCTTTTGTTACACGGTCAGAGAGTGCCGATGTCTCAAATCAGTGAATGGCCTCATTCACAGCATAAGATTTTTGTGTCAAACATTTTGCAGTGATAGACTTTTAGAAGAAGAATGTGGGTCTCCCGTATACATTTTTGTTTATGAATTTGGCCAAAATTAAGAAAGGAAGGACTAGACTTAGATTATAACTTCTGGCTAAATGTTTATGTTGATCAGAATAATATTGTTCTGTCAAAACAAATATAATTCTGACAATTTTAATGAATTTGTTTAAGAAGATCATGCGAAACTTTTTAAAATATCTCTGTTGTGTTAGAAAGAGGAAATAAAAACAGTTTGACAAATACATTTCAGCTATATTCAAATGAGGGTGACTCAGGTGATGGGCAGTAGGTGTGGTGTGGGTTTTTCCAAGCTGGAATTTCTAAACATACTTTTCAAACTCTGACTGACAATGGAGACAGAATATGAAATGCTGGAATTTTCCCTAGGATAGAAACTCCAGGTTACAATGAGTCCTGGGACAGAAAAGAAGATGGAAAGTTATAGTAAAACAGAATGCAAACTCTTGGAAAACATAAATCTGGGCACTTCAGACGTCTAGCAATTTTTGGGTGCAAGAGAAAACCATAGAGATGCTCAGGCCTCTTTCAAGGGTGCAAGCCCAAGAAGATGCCACCTTTCCCTCTTGCATTGATTGTCCTTGCTGCTGGCTCAGGAGGAACACGGTGACTCTTTGCTACCACACCATTTTCAGACAGCTTCTGTGAGCATTAATACCACAGGTTTAAAGAAGAGGAAAATGATTAGAATTATCAGTCCTTGCATACAGTGGGCTTGGGTTAAGAAAGAGCTGATCTGTTGCAGTTGATGGCTTTTCAGTGCTGAAGAAACAGAACCGGGTGTATATCATCCAAACAATACCTGGCTTACCACCAAAGGCAGAGGAGGAGGGGACAGGAAGGATGAGGTTGGCAACATTAAACACCAGTCTAACGTTTTGAAGGTCTGAATGGGGAGTTTCCTTTGTTCCAAAGAAAAAAACAGCCAGTCATGACAGCTCCTATGAATTTCAGTAGGTGGATGCTCACAGCTCCTCCGTCCCAATATGAGTTTTGTTGAAGGTGATCAACAGAAAAAAACAAAGTTAGTCCTTCGCACTGGGTGTTATATTGCAAACCCCATGGTGTTGTGGCAATGGTCAGTTGGGTAGTTTGTTAATTAGCCCGACACACTGCTGCCTGCTAGCAAAGAAAGCAATGTGGGTGGATTGTCTTCAGGACCAAGTTCATAGAATCATGGAATGAATCATAGCATCCTGGAATCATATCATAGAATTATAGGATCATACAATCATAGAATGGTTTGAAGATCATCTAGTTCCAACCCTCCTGCCATGCATGAGGACACCTTGCACTAGACCAGGTTGCTCAACGCCCCATCCAACCTGGCCTTGAACACTTCCAGGGAGAGTGTTGGAGCTAAATACTGCTTACTTATCTATCCTGGCTATTAGAGGCTGTTCTGGAGGAGTATATGGATTGGCCTTAAAGTTAATCTTCAACATGCACGTGCTGGTATTTGGCGCACGGTTGGCACAGAAACCTTGTTATTTCTCTTTTGGCTTCCCTAGCCACATCGAGTTTTCTATCCTTAGAAGTTAAACCCCCTGTGTTCAACAAAATCTGTCTTTTTCAAGTCTGAAATGCTTGCAATCTTCTTTGGGACACTCACCAAAAGTATGCACCTCTACTTCCAAGCCATTGCCAGTTTGGGGTCCTTGTTGCATATATTTTGGACATTTTCATGCTGAATAATTCACTTAGAGACATTTTTGTTACAGGCCTGATCATCCTCTAAGAAAAACTCAAGGGAGACCAGCATCTCCAGATTAGTTTATACAAAAAAAAAAGACGAGTTATTTTTTGATGTTCACTGTGGTACTGTGGGCGTTTTCCATTCTCTTTGTTGTAATTGATAGCACTGTGATGGGACTCCCTGTTTGTAGCAGGAACAGCATACATGGCACATGGCTTTGTTCCTTAAACACACATTTCTGCTCAAAAATATTTTTCCAGGGTCAAAGTTTTAGTGCTCCTAAACTAGTGAGGAGCTTAGCTGGTCTCATCACCGTTACCTTTGAGTGGACAACAAACTGCATGGAATATGTCTATTCCACAGAGAGCAAAAGGAACCTATCATTAGCTGCTTCTGTACTGTTTTTCAAAAACAGAGAGAAGTCAACTTGTGTTCAAATCTGTATTGTAACAATACAGCATGTATCTAAGTCAGTGCTCTGGTGGGAGAAGGGATCTGCAGCCTGCAGGACTTGTAAAGTCCAAATTTTAAAATAAAGGTTGCCTGTGCTGAGGATTCACCAGACTAAATAATTCAGTAGTTGTAAGTAGGGATGGGAGGGTGTTGTTTTTAGTGAAATCCAAGGTGGCAACATCCTTGGAACGTGGCTCTTGTTTGTACAACAGAGTTTTTACACCAACATTTGCACGGTTCAGCTTCTCCTCTTAAGCTTTCAAGACCTCAGCCTGCTTTGCAGTGATTTAAAGGGCATCAGCGACTTTACTCACCAAGTGTCTTCTGCTGCATGAAGCAGACGTTGCCTGAAGTGTGCAAGTGTCTGTCTGCAACATGAGTGAGGAGCACAAGGCAGAGTGAGGAGAGGTCATTACCAGATGGGCTTTGGGTTGGGTGCATAACGAGCAGTATGAACTATGCAGGCAGCTAAAGGAGTACCACAAAAACTGCACCACCCTGTCACACCCTCTGCTTATGCCCCTTCCCTTACAGAAAGAGATATTTTAGGAATCTTTAAGAGAGCTTTAAAATATTTATTTGGGACTTCTTTTTGTCGTCCTGTTAATAAAGCAAGGGACCTTAATAGCTTGGGTCCATCACAGTCCTTCATTCTGAACAAAAATAGCTTTCTCTGTTTGTAAGAACATTACAACTATAAATTCTGATAACTTGAGAGCTAGGAATGAACATCTAAAGATGTCCCTTTTCTACAGCACCAAGTGACGAGGGCTAAATCTGGATATGAAGCTATGGCATTTTTGCTATAAACAAATGTTGTCAATGACTGAGCACTTTGATCTGCTGGACCACGAGCCAGAGCAGATTTGTAGGCAAATATTCCTATGCTAAAGTACTGGGTAGGAGGGAAGAGCCACACGGCTTAACTGGGAGCCTGTAGATTGCTAGATCAAGAAATTAGTGGGTGAATTTCAGACAAAGCTAGGAAAGAATGTGTGCTGAAGTCACTTATCACAGCACAACTAGGATGCACGCTTTTTTTGTATATCTGCACCCTCCCTCCCCAATGATATATATATATTTATTCCTACATATACATACATGAAAACGTGTGACACCCTCTTGTTTGCCTTCCCACGACTACCATTCACACATATATTCACATGAAAATGTGTGTGATGCCCTCTTGCTTGCCTTGCCAGGATTACCATGCAAACACAGTCTCAAAGATTTATAAATATACATATCTGATTGTATTTTATCGACGAGATCTCAGAGTTTACAAAGGAAAATCATTCTGGAAAACAGACGATGCAATGGCACAATGGCCCCCTCTGTTGCCCTTTATGCCCCTTTTGGTAGCTACTCCCACATGTGTATATTCATTCCCAAAAGAATCTGTGCGTGGTCTTCTCCAAACCTGACCCCTTTGTGTCTAACTTCCTTGTTTGTTTGGAGTTATCCTCTGTTATTTCCCTTTGTAATACAATCCAGTTTGTTCTTTGAGCCTGTATTGGATGGAGACAGCAAACTCTGCTTTTAATGAGTGAGAGGAAGCTTTGAGACCCTTGATTGCCACACTCATTTCAAGAATAGAACCCTCCTGTCCCCGTTTTGTCCTCCCTAACACAGCTAAGGACAGCTTCTTGCAGCAATTGTATTCAATACTGATCTCAGTCCTGCAAAATAGTGATCATTTCTGGAAGAAGCAGTGTCAGACAGGGCACTCAGCATTTCCTGGAAAGTGATTAGTCCTGATGGGATCGGGTTGTCCAACGCTCATGCCACTAATTAAATCACAACTTTTCTTTCTTTCAGTTAAACAAAAGCTGGATTCATGAATCAACATACGTAGTGAATCTGATTTTTACTCTGATCCCCTGCGTGTTCATAATTAAACAACCAGCTCCTTCTACAAATTTATACAAAATTCCTTGTGGGGCATGTCGAGTATTCACTCTTAATCATGTTCACTTACATCTGTGTGACTACACTTTGATTGCTCATTAATACAGATGGTCTTAATTGGAGGACACATAACTACTTGTTCTGGCTGAACCACCCTAATGTTTGGGGTTTTATTTTTTTAACTTTAAGGAAAACAGACATTTCTTAGACTCAATCAGAATATCCAGTCCTTTACTCTTCCATACTCTGCCATGCTGTTAAGAAAAATAAAACTATTTTTCTTGATGTATTATCATTATTAATGACTGGTTTTACTGTGATGACATAAAAAGAATTAGATGTGAACTTTCCATTGTTAATGATATGACTGTGTCTACTTTTCCCATGTGAAGTCTGAAAGAAATTATCAAATGCTTTACTTAGAACTGATCACTTAGAAATGATCACTCAGAAGGCATCAAATGTCAACATCAATAAATTTTAATTAGAAATATTTTTCTTCAGTAGGTTTTTTAAAAAAATAAATAGGAAAAATCTTCAAATCAATATAAAAGGGGAGGTAAAGAGAAATTCAAGGAGAATGCAAAAAGCTGACATAAAAGTCAGTCTGGATTTTGGGTTTGCATAACAATTTTTCAGAACCTATGCTACATTCACTTGTTTTGATACCAAATGGATGATATCGAGAAGTCAAACTGAATTTTATTCCAGTCCTTGTAAAAACAAACATGTTTGACTGTTGTGGGAAAGAAGGGAGTTCAAGCTGTATCTTTGGTCATGCAAAAATATCTCATTTCAAAAGTTAAATTACTCATAATGATTCCATGTTAATTTGTTATTTGAATCCCCTGCAGTCCCACTTTCCCTAGACAAAGCTGGATGATAGGACATGGTACGGATATTGTCTAAGGTTGTTCGCTTAGTATAGATCTCTGCTGAAACAAGTTCTGATTGCTGCTGATCAGGTACATATTTTCATTTCTTTTAAAATTAAACCTGCAAGCTTCAGAATTCAACATAGAAGATTAGTTCTTTTCTGATTTTTACAGAATCACAGAATCACAGAATGTCAGGGGTTGGAAGGGAGCTCAAAAGATCATCTAGTCCAGCCCCCCTGCCAGAGCAGGATCCCCTACTTTGATTTGGTTAGAAAAAAACCCCAATATAATATTAAAATGCCAAGAAAATTTTCACTGAAATGAAAACAAAACCAGACTAGCACTATTTTAAAACTAGCACATTTCAACAGGACCAAAACTCTTTCTCCTTTCTATTTTCTTAAACTAAAGTGCTGACAAAATCAGTATGCTTTCTGAACTGTTTCATTTTGACCAAATTTGCGTGTTCTGATAGAATATGCATCTACTAAAGTCATTCTGACTGGCTGTGGCTGAACATTTTGCCTCTTTTGGGCTGAAGCCCATACAAGTCTACCAAGACTGACTTAGTCCTTCCTGAATGGAGAAATTATTCCAGTACAGACAACAAAATCCTGAACAACACCCCGTATTGCTGTGGCTCTTATTCAGAAGCCAGCCTCAACTGGCCAGTGAAAGAGAGAGAGGATGTCAAGAATGCTTGAATCATTTAGGGTGGAAAAGACCTTCAAGATCATTGAGTCCAACTAACCTAGCGATGCCAGGTCCACCACTAAACCATGTCAATAAGCAGGTGAGAGCATGCTAGAAATCCAGGAGTTATTGAGTACAGCCTCCTCTAGACAGTGGGTTTGGCCATCTCCAAAGCACCATACAAAGGGCAGAGATGAAAGAAAAAGTGAACTGTCTACAGACAAATGTGTGTCCTATGTGTGAGGGGTGAATCACTCACAGAAAAGTCAAGTATTTTCTGCAGGACACACCAGCTGCCTGCTTCTGTGTGTGTGTTAACAAGGGCAAACTGATCTCAGGCTGGGTGAGCAGGAAGAGCAATTTTCTACAGTCTGTTGGGATGAGGGGAGAGGGGGGTCTTGTTTGGGGAAGCTGGATTTACCAGGAACATTTTGTGTTGGAAAAGGAAGAAAAGAACGAATGGAGGGAGAAATGGGTTCAGCAACAAGGGGCAAGTCTCAGGTAGGTTGGAGCATGCACATATGCTTGTTTCTGGTGAAGAACACCATCACATTGGCTAGACCACAGCACTAAGTGCCACATCCAGCCTCCCCTTAAACACCTCCAGGGACCGTAACTCCACCACATCCCTGGGCTTGTCAATAGATTTTGGAGAATACCAGCCCTCAACCAAAGACATGCTCATATACTTTTTTTCTCCCTCCTACTTCTCGTACACATACATTTTTGACACGATCCAGCAAAAAAAGCCAGTTTGAACCATTTGTGAGTCTCTTCCATGGATTTTACTGCATAATTTGCCAGTGTGTAACACCTGAGAGGCTAGGTCCATGCTACCTTTAAAATGCAACACTGGAGCAAAAGGTGCCAAATGAAACTGGGCATGTTCTCATCTCCAAATGAAGAGATAAGAAGAAAAGAAAATGTTGGCATCTCTTGAGACGTGGTCCATTTCCACACAAACCTCTGGTGCCATACACAAGTGAATCAGAACAGGCCACCGAGTGCTGTCTGTCCTTAAGACAGATTCGTTGCAGGTGACTCCTGTTTTCCCACTAGTTCACAAATATTTTGTTTCGCTACACAAATTCACTGGAAGTGACGGGCGTGTTGGCAGGTCAGAGGACCTGCTGTTGGGTTATATCATTGTTATGAGAGTCACGCTGCTAAGGAGCTTTGAGTCGTACCCCATACTGGGAATAGTCTAAATAATCTGTGTCTCAAAGCATCTCTCATCAGGGATCACTGTGAACACAGGCAATTTCAGCTGACCCGACGAGCTAAACACAAACATGTCAAGATCTCAATAGCACCAGAACATTTGTTTTAAATATCCTGAGTGTGAAATCAGGGCCAATGGGCAACATCTATTTGGTAATTGTTTTGTTTGCCAGATGTTTCTTTTTCTAATTTTACTGCAGAGCACACCCAAGTATGTGCTGGAATTAAAATGATGACTGGGAAGAACACAGTAGCCAACTCCTGCTTTATTACAGCAGCATAAACAGGAGTGATTTCTAAGTCGAGGGCTATTACTTCAGATCTGCATGGGTGTGAGATATGAATCCAGCTCGTTCTCTCAAGGGAACGGCTCTCACAAATAAATTAATTAATCTATGAGCCCTTTAGAATGAAGTTTTGAGAATGGCAGATCAAGAGAGAGCTCAGACCATAAAGCTCTAATCTCTCTAAGAGAGCCCGTAGGAAACCACATGCTGCAGCAGATACCCAAAAAGTGACACAAAGAGATAAAACTGCAATCGAAATAAGGCGTGAGGCTGCCTAAGATAGATCTGTTTGGGACCTTGGCAAGGCTCCTAATCCGTACTCTCTCCCCAGATATACTTACAATGAACCGTCGTTCTTGAGTGTAAATGAATTTTTCAATGGATAACTTATCTTGTTTTCTTTTTTTTTTTTCGGATGAGTGTTGGCCTGGTTTGAGAGCAGAAGCACAAAATTTCTCCAAGGCTGCTTGGCACATGTGACAACCACAATAGGGAAGGTTGGCAGCTGTGCCTATGGGGAGGAAAGGATGGGTCAGGTGACCCAAATGAACCAATCACAGTGTTCCTTCCCATGGTACTCAATATGTAAGGGACCCTAAGAAGAGTCTTGGGGCTTTTTGTGCCTGTTGTGTTGGAAGGATTGCCAGAAGCCCTTTGTTGACCCCTCCTGTGCTGCTGGTGTTCCTGTTTCCACACTGCAGATGAATGTAGTTTGGTGGGACAGGATTTTCTTCCCGCAGTGCTCACCCTGGGTGGGAGCAGCACAGCTCCTTTTCTGGTTTTTTTTTTGGACCATCATAGGGACTTTGTGCTCAGGTGTTCCCATCTGCTGCCAAGCCAAATCTGGAACTTTTTTTTCCTGCTTGGGATCTTGTTGTCATCTGGAAGGTGTGGGTCCCCATATCAAGGTATTCTTTTGTATCTTTGAGCATATTTGCATACCTGTATATATCTGTACCTGATTTGACACCTTTGTTGTTATAGTTAGTACTATTATTTATTTATTTTCCATTAAAGTGTTCAAGTTGTTTTTCTAACGTCACAGTGTCTCTCCATAGTTCTCCTGTTATATTCCCCTGGGAGGGTGGTGGTGTGATCACAGAGAGCATCTGTCAAAGTTTACTGGCCAGCCCAGCCTTAAATTTCAACGAGTGGAATTGTCAGATGTGCAACAGAGGGACATGGGAAGTGTGAAAGTTGAGTAATGCTGAGACCAGAGAAAGTTTTCTGGCTTTAAACGAGCTGCACTCATTATGATCTGTGTCTGCAGTAAAGGTATTTTGCAAAGAAATAAAGCTGATGTACTGTTCTGCTCATACCAGAGAGTCAAATGCATTTTTTTAGGGAATTGCTGCTCTAAGGTATTCTGTAAAGAATACATACTGAGACACAGCTCTAAATGATAATGTATCTTTCTCACCACAGTGTCGATAGATTCAGAGCAGGAACAGTGCCAGGATAAAGCAGAGCAAATATTTGCAGTACAATATTTTATTCACCAGAAAATTCCTCAAGTTTTTTTTTACAGATAATTTTGGCTGGTAAAGCAGTTTAACTGCAAAGTTTTATTTGAGTGCTTTTAGAAGCACTACTGAGTGTGAGTTAAGGAGGACAGAGACATTTATTGAAAACGCAACAGATAGAGAGCAGTCATTTTTCAATAAATTTTTGTAAGTCTGTGTAGGTTTTTATGTTAGTTGGTTGTGAGGAAATTGCATTATGGAAGGATTTTTCAACAGTCGAGATGTCCTCAATTCAAAATCTCAAATCCTGGAGCTTTCCATACAGTTCCTTCTTTTTCAGCTTATTGATCATAACCTTGGGACTGCGATTCCCCAAACTCTGGAGAGAATTTAGATCTGAATTTGAAATTAAAGGAATGCTCATCATTCATTTTGATTTTATTGACCAAAGGATGCCAAGTTCAAACCAACCACATGTTGCGCTGTGGCCATATGTTCTATAAGATATGACTTTAAATGCAGGAAGGCATGCCATCTTAAGAAAATACCTCTCTTTCTTCCTTTCAAACAGATTTTCTTTGCTTTTCTGAGGTTTGCCCTCTTCACTAATCCAAAAGTAGATATTCAGTTGATAAATAGGAGACCTTGTCCAGAGATAGTCCATCTTGGGTACACTCGCACTTAAATGTAAATACAATTTATATGGGAATCCAAAATTTTCTAGGAATGTTTAAGCCTTGCAGGAGTGTCAAATTCTTCAGACTGTTCAGGGTCTGTCCAGCTAGCTTACTTGGGGATATGCATGCTCGCTTCACCAGAGGAAACTCAAATTAGAATTCAGGAGGATTTATCAGCAAATCCCACACACTGAGCTATGCTTGTAAATACCTGAGGAACTAATTTGTAGGTTACCCCAGAATATGAATAGAGGAATGCACTGGTTTTTCCATAGATGGTTAAGTGAGAAAATATTTCTCCACAATTTATTACTTGGACGTAATATAAATTAATCCTAGTTTCTACAAATGGTTTTACTGGCAGAGACAGTCAAGTACCTTAGCTTAAGGGCCTCGCTCTAGATTTTAGCAGCACTTTTGGACAACAAGCACAAATGTTCTACTAATATTTAAGATGGGATTCACTGATGTGGCCATGTTATTTCATGCACATTACCTATAACCAGCTTTTTAAAAATAGGCATGTAGTAGTCTTGCTAGCTGCAGAGGATTGTACCCAACCCCTTGGAGAACCCTAACATGAATACTCAGAACAAGCTAGCTTCTGTTCGTTCCTAATGTTATTTCATGGCGAAGCTGGTCAAATATTTAAATAATCCATGTACAGCCTTTTTTTGACCTTTGTACAATACCGCACAAAAGCTGGCACTCGGTTTTGTAACTTTCTAGGGTTCCCTGAAGTTCATGCCAGTGTCTGGTTGCTCAGCTGAGCTACAGTCATTGCTTTCTTGTTGCTGATCACAGCAGTTGAGGCGATACAGGTTTCAGACATGAGTCCTACAGAAAGGAGTGGGAAGCAGAAGAGCCACATTTGTTGGTCACAGCTTGCTGCACAAATACAACATATGTTATTGTCTGTCAAACCTGTAAATTTAGAATATTTAAGCTTTTAAATGTGATTGATATGCTCTATACTAAAAGAGATAATATTGCAAGCAGTGCAACAGTGAAAGAAGCTATTTCTTTGCCACATTGGATTTGTTGTAGCAGGTTGACCTTCTGCACAAGGAGGAGTAATTTCGCGTTTCCTGAGAGCATCTTTACAGGAATGCTGCCACAGACAACTTTGTGGCCTTGCATAGGGGAGGAATGAGACTTGACTGCAGTATCTGAGTCAATTGGAAGATACTTGAAAACAAATTTGAGTTTTTTAGACCCCAGAATTTCTGCATAAGTTCTTCCTGAGACTCTTGTTTCAAGGCTCTGTGTCCCTGACTCCCAGGCAAAGCAATATGGTCAAAGAGCTGATCAGAAATGCAGCCTGAAAATTACCTGCTCATGAAAACTGTCCTGGACTGTTGAACTGAACCAGCTCTGTGACAATAATGGTAAGATTTCACAGTTATACCCCAAACCAGCTGAAAACTCTACAGCCAAGTTCTGATAGCCAGCATCGGCACTTCGATGTAAGCCACTAGGTGAAAGCTGTTTGCCCAAACATTTATTGTTTAGTCAATGTTTTGAAGTTAGCATTTTAGTAGAGCTGTCCCATAAGCAAAGACTTTTTCCATAATCAGTGGTATAACAATCACCCCCTGCGCTGAAGTAGCAGGCAGATGCCAGAGTGTGCAATGGTGAGGGGAGTTCCTCACGGGGAAACCTCCGCAGACCCCGGAATTTACTGACTTTCATGCTTCTGCTAGACAATGCTACGATTACATTAATGTCATTTTTGTCATTTAATACTGTTGCTAACCCATATAATTGTTAAGGGACTGCACAGTGCAATTTAACATAATTAAGACAATTACACAGTTAAGCACCATGACCAGTCAGTAGCCAAAGCTTTTGCCCAGTGTAAGGAAACATAAAGGCTCCAAATATTCCAAAGTAGCTCTGGAGCACCCTCAAGGTTTTGATTGCAGATGACCATAAAGGCGTTGTGCTGTGCTGTCATGCCATAGCAGATCCTCTGCCTTTTTTCCAGGTGGATGTTGTTGCTGAAGGGAGAAGAGGATCTGAGTCTATTCCCATCACCCCATAGGTAACTACAGGGGAACTTGACCTCCAAGACTGATATTTGATCCAGGCTTGAAACATCACCAAGGGGAGATACTTAACACATTTCCTCAGCATTTTACATCCATCTGAAATGTATTTAGCTAACTTTTGAGGTACCTTGCATGTAAAACCTTGAACCACAATTGTAACCTCTCCAGTTTCTCTCATTCTCACAGTATTTGATTTGGATGACATATTTTTACAATATTTATTTTCTGGCCCATTTTGAGACTCTCATGTTAATGCCGCAAGAACTTCAGTCTCCTGTATAATATTTCAGACGTGGAGGGAAAATATGAAGAAATAGAAAAAGAAGAACCAGGCGTCTGCATCCACTTAAACTACATTAAAATAAAGCTTGGTAAAGGTCTGATCAGCAGGATTTTCTAGCCTGCTCTGCTTTAATATGAAAGAAATTAGTGGAAAACCTAAAGGCTGAAGGGAAATTTTTGCCACTGTTCAAAACAGGACATGAAACCTTTAACATAATATTTACACACATTATGTTAAATACTTTCTGCAAAGTTAAAATTTAGCACTACCAGCTTCAGACAGACTGGGAAGGACATTTGTTTACACTTAATAAATCTGATTTTGAGAGGAAAAAGTTTTCTTCTTCTTTTTTTTTCCCCCCCTGTGTATACACTAGCATTTTTAGAAAGTTCTGATTTAAAAGGATGTAAATATATTAATTTAAATACTTCTGAACACTTAAAAGGAAAGACACTATTGGTATCCTATTCTATACTGCATTCTATTTGGTAGTGTTTCTATCCTGGCCTTCCCAGTTTTTGTGATTTATTATCTCTGGTGGTACACAAAGCTTCTGAGATTCTTAAAGCATCACAACTTTAAGTGATCTCTCTCTAGAGAGTTGCTTTTTTTCACAATTATTGCTAGTAGACTCAGTCATGAGTCTACTATTTGCTCTTTGGGAGGGGAGGGCGTTTGCCAAGAAATACTAAATTGTGAGAAGTGACATGTTCACCAGAAAGCACTGACCAGTTTCTCCAGGGAAAGTTTAAGAGTCCAGGACAGAGTTGCTATTCCAGACAAGAAGGAGATGGACTTTTGCTGAGGAAGAGTCCCTAGTTCCCAGCCCGACTCTTTCAGCAAGATTTGGAAGACAAAAGATCAGTCCCCTGCTCTGTCTGACCCAGAACAAGGAGACAGCATTAAGACCCCAGAGCCTTAAACTCTGGGGTTTAATCCAGAAGAAGGTGTAAGACTGGTACAATTTCAGCTCCATGACGCATAAAGACATTTTCAAAAATCAAGAGAGCTTTAATAAAATAGGAAAACATCTTTGTACTGAAATGCGATTAAAATCATGCCCAATCCCATGACCACACATACTGTTTATTAAGGAAGTTGCTAAGATGTGCCATAGCTCTAAGGCAGAGGTGAGCAAAAAGTCTTAACTCACCATCTACTTCTTTCATCTGAGATTTATCATCTGGCCAGACGACTCTGATCATTAGCACATCAAAGATCTTAAAACCTCTGTGACGAAAAAAGACAAGCTTTTCAAAGACCCTGGTATTTCAAAGATCAGCCATATATTTGTAGATTTTAAGATCATATGGAAACTTTGCAGTCACCTTCCCTGACATCTGTAGAGCATAGCCCAGAGGAGGCTGCCCAGCAACTCCTAAATTAGTTCCAATAATTTGTGGTTGACTCAGGGCATCTTGCTCTGAAAGACGTTCAGTCTGGTTTAAAGGCTATATGCAATGGAGAATTCACCACATTCTTTGGCAAGCTGCGACTTACAAAAAAGACAAAATTTCACCATCAGGAATGGAAATTTTTGCTGGACTCGTGTTTAGCCTGTACATTAAATATTCATAAAAGATCAAATTATTAAATGTTCACACAAGAACCAGGTTATAATTTTCTCCTCCCAGAAACCATGAGCCTCTAATGATGTCAAGAAATCGGGTGAAGTGTTCCAAATTTTAAAACAATTTTTTGCAGTCAGATTAAGGGGCACATATATCTTTACAAGAATATATTACAAGATATATTCCTTTATTCTTTTTGAAGCCTAAAATCTTGAAGCAGCATCTGTCTACAGTGCATGAGCAAACCAAGGCATAAAAAGACTGCTCCTACAACTTTGCTCCCAGTATGTCTTCTCCTGATGCCAGAAAGAGTCCTAGAAGAAACAGGAGTTATACTGACTCCATCAGTCAGAAATTGCTTGTACGGCAGGACTTCCAACAGAAAACTGAAGATATTTTATCTTGCTGTGGCCCCAGTTTTGGCCAATTGTTTTGCTATACTCACAGGCAGAAGTCCTTAGTTAGCCCTATGAAAAGCAGACAGCTATAATGTAAACGAAGTTTCTGTTTATTCTGAAGTCAGAAAAAAATCATTCCAAGAGAACAATAAACATGGGATCAGATGTATTATTTACTTATCTTTAAGAACATTGTTATTCCCATCACAGCCTGGCTACTTTTCACTTCTCTTGGTCAGTTCCTTTTGCAAACACAGCTCATCAGCTTCAGCTAATTCATCACTGCAGTTTGACAACAATCACTGGAGATAATCCGTGTTTAAAGTCTCAGTTATATAATACGCAATAAGCCAAGAATATCTTGCAACATTTGGAAAGGTAGGGCAGTAATGTTCTGCCAGATTCCTCTCAGCATTTAAACACCATTTTTCACATGCCAAAAGTTCCTTCAATTACTAATGACTTGTGAGTTTTAAAATGTATAATTTATATCTGAAAACAATTAGGAAAGACAGATTAGAAAAACTTTTCTGTGTTTTGGGAGATGTTACCACAAGAAATGTCACTGAAAGAAAAAGATAGAAAAAGACTGAAATTCAAACATGTGCTCTGTCCCCTTGGGAAGAGGTGGGTGTCGATTCAGAGCCAGTTTCCTTTAGAAGATAATTCTGGAGGAGAAAGAAAGACATTTCAGAGCCATCCCCAGCACATATGGGTGGGCGACTGGTTGTGGGCTTGAAGAAGCCAAAGAGAAAAGTAAGGCAAAAAGAGGGTTTACAGTGTGGTAGAAAAGAACATCCTAGAAAAGGGAAGAGATGTAAAGCTGAAGATCCGGAAAAAAATAAACGGAAGGAGATTTAAAATATTCACAGGAGAAAGAAAAGGGATTAGAGGGGAAGTTTAGAGCCTCAATCAGGCATTAAGGGTGGAACCAGAGCTATCAGCGAGCTGAAGGCAAAACATCGTCCTCCATCATTCATTAGCTGAGCAGAAATACGTCTGTTCAGACTGAGCAAACAGAGAAGAAGGGTCAAGAGAAGAGATTCATCAAGAAAACGACCTGCCAGGTCAAAGCAGAAAAAATATCAGCTGCAGTGACAAAGGGCCTATATGGGGCCAAGGGGCAGGGGTAGCCAGAAGTTGTTGTGGTCACAGCCCAGGTCATGCTGACCCCCAGAGAAACAGCACGGAGGGGAGCGGGCTGGTGCCAGCGGTGAAAGGGTCACCAGCAAGGACGTGGCTGCGAGAGCAGAGCAAGCTCTGGCCTGGTGGGATGTTACCCCACATCATTTCTGCCAAATCTCTGAGGGCAAAGTATCGGCATTCAGCTGGCCAAACCCTCAGGTCAGCACTGGGGTAGAAACTTGCAGAGAATGCCTGTTCTCATTAGAAAAATAACCGTATATTAATTTCTTTTTATTCTTATTGTTACATGAGAAAGCAGTACTGAGGGGACACTTGCTGGTTTCGTTATCTCACAAATATATACTCACACTTTCACTAAAGTAAGGGCGTTATTCCAAATTTCTGAACTCCTGCAACTGTGCATTTAATGACCTTGTTGTTTACCTGTTGCCTAGATAAATTATTTTAATTCATTCCTCTTTGATAGCTATATACTTATCCTACATATCTAGAAAAGAGTGAATATTTAAATACGAAGGGATTACATACAAAGACCAGTCCATCAAATTTCTCTGGAATACTTCATAGAATTATAAAATATTTTGGGAGGGAAGGGATTTTTAAGGTGCTTCCTTCAGGTGAAGCAATACCGCAGAACTGATTTCTCACAAGCTCAACAGGGAAAGACTTGAAGGCTCATAAAGAAGAAGCCACCTCTGAAGTCTGTAGCATATCTTCTCCAGTCCAAAGAAATGAAAAAAAACGCAAACCCACATATATCTGCTTGTAAGCTACAAAGTGTATCTGCCAACATTCTGATTAATTAATTTAGTTTTGTACTTCTAGATTGACTACAGTAAGATACCCAAATATACTTTGTAGACACTGATATCTCCAGCTTTATGACTATCTAATAATTAACTTCTGCTATCTCAGTACCTTTGAATGGAAAAATAAAGCATATTGAGCCTGAGACACTGACAGTCACACAACAGGTCTGGATGAAGGCCTGGGATGGTGCTCAAATCTCCCTCATTACTCTGCTTGAAGATTCGGTGCTTCATTATCTTTTGGATAATGACATTTTCAAGCCTCTCTGACGCTGATGGACCTTGTAGCAGGCTTTTTTTTCAGGATAAATCGGGAAGAAGAAAAAATTTCTTCTGTTTAACAGCAGAACCTACTGTTTATATAACTCATCTACATGACATATAAATCTAAGCAGTCTTCGGTGGTTTGGCTGGGAACTGAACACACACCATAACACTGCTCATGGCTTGGTAGGCCTGCATGTGTCTGCACAAGTGACAAAAACAAGCAGTGACAGGGTGATAACATCACAGAGAGCACCTATAAAAATAAAACGCCCAAAAACGGGTACAAGGAGAAGAAACATGGCATTATGAGTGTTGATACTTACTCCTGGATCATTGCTGTAGGTCTCTACAAACATTTTCCATAAGCAAACATGATTGCATTGAAGAAATACCTGTCACCAATTTCTTTTTCAAGTGAAAACAATCTTACTCACTAAGAATATTGGCTATCAGGCAGGCAAATATCAGCAGAGGAATCAGGTCTCCCAGGAGAGAAAGGCTGAGCTGATATCTGCAATCAAACTGGAACAAATAACGGAGGTACTCACAAAACTCAACAACGGCCAGAAAATAATTAAAACAAGATCTAAACAATTGTTGGAGCTCTCTGAAAAGGAATTGGCTCAAAATTCCGTAGCTTCCCAGAAAAGACAGAAATATGACCAAGTCTTTGGGGGCAGCATAAAGTGTGTCTGAGCAGACTGAAAAGCCCTGTTAAAATAAATACAATTTTGACCACTTCATAAAAAAGAACTTTAGAAAATTGCACTGAGACAGACTAAAGATTCATCTAGCATGTATCCTTTCCCTAACAACAACCAACATTAGAAGTTTATGGCCAAAATGTTCAAAAAAAACCCTTGCGAAGTGATTCTTCTACCTCTGCTCTGTTGTCACAGATTCTCACACTCAGCTGTTGACTTATGAGTTGCACTCAGAAATGAATCAACATACTGAGCAATGGGGTGTGATGGATCATAAAAAATGGGAAATCTGTTTCAAGTGGAATTTACTAACACATTTCAACTGAAGCAAGGGCTCAAGGAGCTGAGAAGAAAAAGAAACAACAAAAAAATTAAAAAAAAAAGCTTTCTAAATAACTTTAATGTGGACTTGGATCATCTAAAGGACTTCCACAGAGAGGGCACTGGTGGTTCTCTCTACTCCCGCTTCTATTTGGGAACATCAAATGGGAGAGAAGGCTCAGGGTTAGGCTATTCTGAAGCACACATACCTCAGGCAGTCCCACATCCCTGGTTGGAGGTTTGAGGTGTCAGTCCAAACAGACTCACCTTCAGCATCCTGCTTTGAAGGTCGTACGCAACACACCTACTGTACTCTTCATCTCAATCTGCTTGAGATCTGCCACCAGTCTGAGCTAGATGAATAACAGGTTACAGCTGGATGGAAAGCAAAAGACCTTAAGTAACAGGGAGAAAGTCCAAGGAGACTTGTGCAATCTCAGCTTGCCTGGGCTTTGATTCAGAGAAAGACTTGCAAGACATAAAATACTAGCACAGGGATGCTTGCCTGAACTCAAACACGCTTTGTAGAGAAGAAAGAGCCAGGACACCCCAGGACATGGAAGAAGTTGCTCTGGTGCTCCAGCTTTTTAGCCAACAGTCCCTCAGTGGGAGAAGGTCCAGCTGAAACAAGAAGGTTGGAAGATGATATCTGTGAGCCCTGATAGACTGCTCCATCCCTAGCATGTCTAAAGGACTCTGCCTTGGCTCGTGGTTTTTCTGAGCTAACAGGGAAACAACAAAACTATTTTTATTTTATTTTATTTTTTAAAGGAGAGAAGAGAAAAACTGGCAAAACCACCAACATCAGGAAATGAACCAGATAGAAGTTATTGTTATGAAATGTCTTGGTTTCATGGCCAAGACTGTTATATATCTCTGGCTGGCCAGAGAGAGCATCATGTGTCTTCAGTGGAACCTTCTCTTCTGCTCAAGGAGCTGGACAGAGGGAGATGAAACTTCGGGAAGGAGCTGGCTTGACCAAGCATCAAGGGTCGTTTCAGCCTAGGGAGAGGTACAGGATTTCTGCTCATGTTTAGGAATGGGGGACACTGTGTCTGTTGTGTTGGTCTTAAAAATGGAAAATTCTCCAAACAAGGGGAAAATACAGTAGAACAAGACCTGTAGTGATTTAAAGCTACAACTTTTTACCCTGAGGAAAGAGCCTGCCCCACCTGGGAGGCCAGTAGAGCAGGTTTTGGGTGGCTAAGCCTGCCTGTGTTGGAGTATTTTTGTAAGTCCAAATAATACCACAGAGTATTTTAAAGTCCTTGAGCAGAACTTGCTATTTTCAATACTGCTTTTGATGAAAAAGCAAATGGGTTGTCAATAAGAAATTGAGCATGAAGAAATGTGAATTAGTCTAAAAAGATATTTGCTGTGAAACCTATTAGGAAGGAGAAATCTCTTACAGGAAAAAAAAAAAAAAGAAGAGGCTCTCTGGACAAATCAGTTCTATTTTTTTGACACACGGTTTTAACTTTACATCCAAATCATGGAGAAAATGTGATACGGACTTTGGCATCACCAGGTAAAGAAACAAGCTCTCCTTGGGAAATTTAATTCCTTGTAGTAAATCAAATTCTGCTGCCAGTCCTTTCTGTTCATAGGTTAACGCTGTCCTTGCATTGTAAGAACTAACATGTGTGCTCCTGAAAGAAATAAAGAAATACAGGTACACTTATATTGGAGATGCCCCCTGAGCCTTTTAAACTTTGAATTCAAAGTGGTTTGTCTGGTTTATTAGTTTGTGTGAATGTAGAAATCCCACACTTACCTCTGCACCAGCAATTTGATCACGTAGCAGTAAGGTTCAATGTTCATCTAATTACACGAATCAAACTTCCTAGAAAAAGACTGGGAACAACATATTCCATTCCTTTGAATAGCAAAAAAAACTTCCAAAAGACTAAAATATATCATGGCACTTCATGCAGCATTGCATAAACCCAAGTCCTTCATAAATTCTCATATGTGGTTCTTGAAAAGAAACAGAATTGTGGATCTTTTACAAGACTTCTACATGGCAAAACTGAAAATATGCTCATTTCTGCTGAGATTATTTTTAGTTTATAAGAGGTTTCTTGCACGTTCAAACGGGGAACTTTTAGGAAATGTATTTTGCTTGGTATGGGCAGATCTATGAGGAAGAACAGGCTGAATAAAGTTTGGAAGACAGCTCTGAACATTGCAATGTCGCCCAAAAACATGTCACAGGACTATTTCAGGTTTCTGCCAGAAGAACCAAAAGGTATCATTTCAGAGACTGAAACAGTTGTGCTAGAGGGAAATTATCTCCAGGACCCAAACAGAGCAGATTTTGCAGAAACAATGGAGATTCATCAGATATACACAGAAGGACCATTTCCACGTGCTGAAAAGGTAATCAGAAAAGAAGTTTTAAATGAGATTTGGTCAGATCAGTAGAAGCTAGAACTGTCATGTAGGAAGGGGGGGGTGGGAGGGGGAAAGCAGAATAAACTCCATTATACATAATTAAATCTGTTTTATCTAAATTCTAGCTGAAATGTGCTGTGGTATGGAGATGGACAGCCAGAATCAGTAACACTGATCTCCAAAAGCTGGAAATACCCAGCTGCAGAAAGCAACAAAAAGAAAGTAGGTAAGGAAGCCCTTGCAGCACACCTGGAGAGACATCAAGGACACATTTTGGGAGGGGAAATGGCCTGGAAAAGACTTGGAGCTGCAAGCAAGGGAACTGACTTCACTTTTGTTACTGCTGTGCCTAGAATAGTGCTTTCTGCCACAGAAATACTAGATTGCCATCTGCTTTTCCTAAGGAAAAATAACCTTCGTGGCCCTTCCTGGACTAGCTGTAGAGACCAGAATGCAGTGATGCTTATTGGAATTACACTCTTACCTGAAGACTAGAGGAAAGTGAATGTCACTCCAGTCTACAAGAACGGCAGGAAGGATGACCTGGGTAACTACAGACCGATCAGCCTCACCTCCAGAGAGACAGGGAGCTGCTGGAGAGAGTCCAGCGCAGAGCCACAGAGATGATGAAGGGAGTGGAACATCTCCCTTATGAGGAACGGCTGAAGGAGCTGGGTCTCTTTAGCTTGGAGAGAAGGAGGCTGAGGGGTCACCTCATTAATGTTTATAAATATGTCAAGGGGGAGTATCAGGAGGACGGAGCCAGGTTCTTTCCAGCGACGTCCAATGACAGGACAAGGGGCAATGGGTACAAGCTGGAACATAGGAAGTTCCACAAAAATATTAGACAAAAGTTTTTCACAGTGAGGGTGACAGAGCCCTGGTACAGGCTGCCCAGAGAGGTTGTGGAGTCTCCTTCTCTGGAGACATTCAAAACTCGCCTGGACACGTTCCTGTGTGACCTACTGTAGGTGATCCTGCTCTGGTAGGGGGGGTTGGACTTGATGATCTTTTGAGGTCCCTTCCAACCCCTGACATTCTGTGAAGGCTGCAAACAGCTGTCAGTACAATGCAAATAGTAAGGAAAAATTACTCTTCCTACCCAAACAGTCTATAATATTAGGAGGAATTTGTAGAAAATTGGAGATTTGTAGAATTTGTAGAATTGGAGATTTGTAGAAAAAGGTCCAGAGGAGTTAAGTGTGTATACAGAATAGGAAGCAAAACCAGAGAATCCTGCTCTCAGCCCGCTGTAGTTTGATTCTTCTACTCCAAGCCTTCTCAAGAGCATCTTTCCAAATCCACCCCACAGAAAAGGCATGGCTCACTGCTTAAACATGTTGCTTGTGAAAGTCTTTGCATTTCACACTTCAGATTGAGTGTAAAAAGATCATCACTGAGAAATTCATAAACACACACACACATTTGGAGCCATGAGCTCTGTACTCACTCATGTTTCACTCTTTATATTGCTTCATTGGAGACTCACGTTCAACTGCTCCAACTGATGAAATCAAGCCTTTGTGATGGGAAGATTTTGCACTGAAACACAGTCTGGGCCCATGAACTGTCTCTAAGCTGAAGACAATTTGATAGATGGTGTGCTGACCGCACGGACGGGTTCAAAAGAAATCAGTTTGGAGTTCTGCAGAATTTTGAAAGTATTTTTGATCAATGGTGTTTGGAAGTCTCAAGAACATTAATTCCATATCCAGTTTGCCAAAATGTCTACCTTAGACACGATTTATGAGCATACATGTCAAGATATATTTAAAATCCTTTGAGACTTACAACTACATGAATAACACACATATCATTACTACCTTTTCTAACATAGCATCATATAAATCAAGTGAAAGAGCCAGGCTTTCTCAACTAAGGAAAACCACTGCACTTAAAATAACAAAGGTAGTACTTATTTATTAATATACAATGTCCAAAATTCCTATTAAATTCTGTCAAGAACAGTTTAATGCAGCACACTCAGGAATTGAAATTAGCACATACTTACTCAGAGGTTAAATCCACCACTTTGCTGTATCTGTATTTTTCACTTGTGAGCTAAAGGTTAGGAAGTCCCTGGTTAATCTTCTGAAAAAAGTGCAAGAGCACCATGCTAAAAAATGGAAACATCATCTGAATGTGCCCTCTGTATTTTCAGTCATTTATCAGCTGTCTTGTATCAAGGTACCATGAAGTGTTCATTTACAAGGCATTTAAGGATGGTAATTCATCCAAAGCATTTCCTCGTGCTCTCTGAGATGCTGGTTGTGAATCGAGAGGTTTTGGAATTCCTTGTTAGCCAGTTCATGCTCTCTGATGAAGACTCTTGTCAGCAGTTGAAAATGTAATTTTCTCTGGTGAATAACAGTAGTTGAGGACACAGCAAAGAAAAGGATTGGCATTGCCTTTTTTATTCTTCAAGAGAGTGGCAGAATTCCATGGTCCAAGGCCTGGGATGAGCAGTTATAGTGTAAGTCAGTGGTTTTGAGTGTGTATTAAAGCATGTTGAGACTCTGTCTAGAATGGACACAATTAAATTAAGTTAGGATTGACTTTTTATTATTTTTTCACAATCATAAAGTTGCCAGAGTATTCCTGTACTGATTGAGTCTTAGAGAGAAAAAGGAATCTTGACTGTTTTTCCTTAGATAATCATCCAACCAACCCAACCACAACCTCAGAGTCTTTGTAAGAAGCATATAAAGAGCTTGCAATTTCCTTGAGTGAGGATAATATCCTGAATGATAAGGACCAGTGTGTCATTCTACAACACCCTAACCTCATTCGAACTGGTTTCCTTGAGAATGACTCACTGTCATTTCTCCAAACAATTGCAGTTGGATCGTGGTACGAATATTCATAACAACAATTGCATTTATTTTTCCTGTCAGGGAGACTCTCTTTATTTTCTTGGGAAGATCAGCTTACTACATTTGGCAACGTGCAGAGGTCACTTTTGTTGTTCATATGTGCTGTCACTTCAGTTTTTTCTCTCTTAAAGTGCAATTTTACATGTTTTATGGCACAGTGAAAAATACTAGTGGGTATTTTTCATTCTTAGCATCCAGGACACACAGTTTAACACATGGTTTTCAGAAAAAAAAAACCTCTGCTCCATCTACATACCAAGGCATTTAAGAAACTACAGTTATTGACTGGATCACAAACAGGAAAGAGGACTACCAAGATGCCATTATTCTCCCACAACAGCCTCCTTCTCTGACTCTTTGCAAGATAGAACACCTAAAACAGGCTTGAGAAAGTAGAACTATAGCCATGTCTTCTTGTGAAAAGGCTGACGACCTTCTGATCTTAAGTCACAACTACCTCCACATCTAACCTTCCTCTAACCCTGGACCCTTCTCCCACTTACGGTTTCCCATATGGTTTCTTTAACAACTCTTCCAGTGTACAACTGACGTTTTGTACTATTCCTCAGATTCTGCACTCTCGCCTCTCAAAAACCCACATTCCACCTTCTGCCTCTTGTTCTGACTTTTGTGTACTCCATGTTATTAATTCCTCTTACTCTCATTTTCTACCTCTCTCAATAGCTCAAACTCTTAATTAAGCATGAGAATCCATTCCAGACATTGTACAGTTACAGCAAATAACTCAAAATCACCAAGGACACATCTGGATATTTGTCAGCAGTAGAAAGATACGTGAGCAAACCTGCAGCTCCGTAACCTCTCCACCTCCTGCATATATAAAAAATGCATCAGAGATGCATTTTGGATATCCAAATGGGAGAAAAATATTGATAATAATCACATCCTGCCTATGAAGACCATAAAGTGCCTTTGTACAGAGCACAATCTGAATAATGTTAGCCTTCTTTGCCAAATTACTTCTGAACACTTTTAAGTTGACTCTTCCTTTAGCACTTCTTGCCATATTTAGTATCACAATGAGTTTGCAAGACTCAAAGCCTCATATTCAAGCAGGGCCCCTGGGATCTGTGACATCTCAGAGCAAGAGATCAAGCAAGAGAGAACACCATGAGAAAGACCATTCCACCCCCAAACCATTACCACATAAGGTGAGGCATAATTACTGGCATATTTACTTTTGACTTAAACTTTACTTGATGTCACAGAGCAGTCCAGACTCTGACAGACTGCTGAGACAAAAGGGACAGTTCTACAAGTGCCACCTTGTACATGTCAAACAAAGAGAAGGCTGAAAGAGTTATCTGTTAGAGCTTTACTGAGAGACTAACAAGTGAAAGGAAAATTAGATACAGGGGATTATTACACGTGACTTTTGAATTTGCAAAAGAAATTTGATTTGGCAAGTCTGAGCTGCAGAGATGCTGCTCTCTGAATTGAAGGTGAGTTTCATCTAATGGAAAAAAATACATTTGAAAGAATACAAATATGTTAATATACTGTAAGTCTGTAAGAACCTCTCACAACTGAGAACTGGCAACAGGCAAAGTCATTTCCCTCTAAATGTTAGAGGGAAACATGTTAGCTGGAGGAATTTAAAATAATTTAAAGTTACATACCTGTAGAACCTATTTTCATCCTGAAAAAAAAAAAAGGAAGAAATTACAACCATGTATAGATGTTGTGTAATCAGAAACAATTTCTATTACTTTTTCATAAATACTGCATAGAAAATAGTGGTGGTAACTGCAAAGAGACAGAGGGCTTTAGCTGTCACTGGGTAGGTCATTCTGAAGAAAATTTCCTATTTCTCCTGAAGATTTAAGGGCTGTTGGGGAAAAGGAAATGGAAAGAAAGGTGATAGTAAGAATTTTCCAGAGGAGTTTCCTACCAGGTTGTCTTCCAATGGGCACAGGTACTGAGGTCTCTGTAAGTCAGGGCCCTGCTTCGAGCTAACGATTGCAAAAGCCTCCAGAGGTGCGTGGCAGTTCCCATCTCCTCTCGTTGCGTTTATAGCTGTGCAGTCGATGGCGCTTGAGACTTTCTAACCTCTGTAGAAGGGCATGCCTTGGCTCACAAACAAGTATATTGCAGGTGCTGTTTATGTGGCCATCTCCACAACCGTCATTCCAGCAGAAGCAAGAAGGTTTGGGCTAAGCCAGGTTACCCTGTGAGAAAAACAGAGTGATGGATTATTCTCTTCTCTGAAGGCAGAGGGTTATGCAAGCAAAGTGATGATCAGCCCTGGTCTCATGCACTTTTAACATGCAGAAGGAGCTGGAGTAATATTTTAGGGCACTGTAGGGTTGGGAGCAGAGTAGCATTGGAGATAGCCAACAGCTATGTGGATGTCCTTACAATGCCAGATGCCTTTCACAGAGACCCCAGGGCCAGTGCAGTGAGATGTGGCAGTGATCACAGAATTCCGTGATTTCCCATAGCGAGGAATGCTGCAGCTCTGCATCTGAAGTGAAGACACAAAACCAAATCAGCTGGCTGCTCTGAAGACACTTTCTCCCAAGCCTGTCCCTCACCCTACAGCTATCAGTGAGCACCCACATGTAGCAAAAAGTTTTTCATATTTCTATGGTCTCATAGTGAGACTTCACTGCTCTTATCCATTGCAGCGTACACTTTGATCCATAAGAGTTTGACGTGCTTTTCAGTATTTTAGGAGCATTGCTTTAACATATTAATTATGCTTGTGTTTGCAAAGGAGCAGTCACAGATGTTGCTAACTTAGCTCAGTAGAAACTAATCCTACAAAAAGCTTACCTACAAGTTCAGCATTAAACTCTGTACAGGTGGTGGAAAGAGCTGACATCCAATTAAATACACTGGAAACTGAAGGGAAATGTGGGGGTGGAAGAAAAATGGAGATATTTTGCTGTTCCTTGACTGTTGCCCTTGAAAAAGTCATTCCATCCTGGATTTCTCCAATGCCATATCCTTTGTACGGTTTCAAAACCAACATTCAAAATATATTTTTAAGGATAACCATGTCTGAAAGTTAAAGCCCTTGGTGGAAGAACAAAAGGACTTCAAAGTAGCAAAATGCTAAATCTGGCAACTTGTTTTTAATGGAAGTAAAAACCTGTACGATTTAATACTTTAAAGTGTAATAAGAAGAGAAATGTCACACGTAGGGTTCAATTTCTACCCATGGAATCGCACTCCTGATTTAACAAATTCCAACTTAAATGCTTCCACCACAACTGAAAAATGTTTTACTGACCTCGAGCCCATTGTACAGCAGAGTTCCAATGGTATTGCTAGGACTGCGATCAAAGAAGTGGTGGTTTTCAAAGCATCTAGCTAGCCTCATGTGAGCAAAATCCAGCTGGCTAATATTTTGCAATCCAGCGAGTACCGAAACCTCTTTTCTGTGGATTTTGCTCAGGATGGGTTTCTCCATGTTGCATCAGTACCTATTTTAGCTTCAGAGAAGTCTCTCCCTCACTAGAAAGAGTTGCTGCACATGATGCTGCACAACAACCCAATTCGCCTTAGATGGGGCTTCAGCCTCTGAGGATGATCATCCTGAATAGATATTTACCTGCACCTACCCAGATTAACTTCTGGTCGCATGGCTTTCT
This sequence comes from Trogon surrucura, assembly GCA_020746105.1. Taxonomy (NCBI): domain Eukaryota; kingdom Metazoa; phylum Chordata; class Aves; order Trogoniformes; family Trogonidae; genus Trogon; species Trogon surrucura. Next base: position 75,010,562 of record CM036620.1, on the reverse strand, counting down.
TCTGGTCATGAACAACAGCCTTTCCACATGCATGTATAAATATTGCTAGTTAAACCAACGGCAAAATCTATTCTACCTGTACAGTTTTTAAAAATACCTTTTTTTTATTATTGTGTTCTTGCTAATTCACCTTTCACAGTCTTGAACACCTCGTTTTGACACTCTGGACATGGGACAGAATTCTGAATGCTGCCACCAAACTGATGCATGTCCTGAGACATTGTTCAGGACCTGTCTCATAAGGCAACACAGATGCAATAAATATTGTCATCTACGTGCCAGCTTATTTTCAGCTCTGCACGGTGAGAAACTGTTGTCTTGGATAACAGAATGTCTGCAAGTTAATGTGTTTTGACCATTGAACCTACTGGTACTTAACAGGGATGTTAAGATTAATGTTTATGATGTGTTTTGGAAATGAAAGCCATACCAAAATGTGGTTTATGGTTTGTCTGTTGAGACAGCAGGGCTAACTGGTGGGAGCAGCCTGAAACTCCAGTTAGGCACAAGGACTGATCTGCTCTGCCCAGCTTCTGGCTGTTGCCAGGCACAGCACTGGTTCTCCTTAGGGTGCAAGGTCAGAAGAGTGCTGGGGGACCTAAACCAGGAGGCAGGATACTGTGTCCAGTTTAGCTGGCATAAGTATCAGCTAAAATGCAACGCTAGGGCAAAGGTAGCACACACCACAGTGGCAAAATCCTGGCTCAGAGGACTTGCATGTGTACCCAAGGAGACCAAGCATAGCGACATGACCTTGCACAGCTCAGGCAGGCTGAAGGAGTACTAAAACTCAAAGCTGGATAATGGAAATCCTATTAAATAACAGTGGGGTGTCACAGATCAATTCAGAGAAAAGTCACTGGTCCCTTTGGATTTAGGAACCCAGGAGACCAATGTGCAGAGCAGGGAGCTGCCTAGAGTTAACAGGATGTATTAAATACACACACGTGCTTGAACCCTTACCTCTTCCCACTTGTTGAGTGTCTAGGTGATCTCTGCTGATTTATGAGTCAAACCCACAAGCACAACCCCAGGTAAGTGCCAATCTGAACATCTCTAAGAAAAAAACTCAGCACCTAGCCCGTGGCAGAGCACATACTTTATTTTATGCAGTATAGTTTTCTCACCAAACTTATTAACTCCAATCAACATTTTCCTCCTGGCAGGAGCTGTCAAGACACAGGATAGCCTGGTTGACAGGGAAAAAGAGGTCATGCTCTATCTGTCCTGTTGAACTTGTGCTGCAATAAAGCCCGTCAGACAAGAAAAAAAAAGAAAGTGATGTCCAGACCCCAGACCTTCCCCATCCCATCTGAATGCTCTGATCTGCAGGGTACTATCCAACTTCCTCAATCATTCTCCCAGACGTGTCAACGCGCTAACAGCTTTGCCCAAACCATTTGGCCAATCCAGATATGACTTATTAGCTGCACAACTGTTCAGACTGACTAAAGCCACGACAACAAAACTGACTGACTCAACACACTGCTAACACAGTACTAACAATTCAACACACTTGGAAAAGAAACAGCAAAATCAGTTTGGCTATCATCAAGTTTTCTTTGTCCAGATGTCCTGGAATCACAAGGCAAAAGATCTGTACACACAGTCTTTCCCCTCAAGAAACAGCTTATTAAGGCTTTATCTAAGAATTACTTTTTATTTGAGGTGAGGAATAGAGGAAGGACCAGATGAAAACCCATCCATCATTTACAGGTGTGTCCATTTTTTGGTGCTCATAACAATTAGCCTATCTGTGCCAATGGCAATTTGCTGGACTTTATCTGTGCTGACTTTGGCTGTGTCTCAGATGCAAGGAGGGTGAGCTTCACAGCATTTTCCCATTCTGAGTTCCCTAGTCATCCATACTGTCCTCATCTGGAAACCAGGACAGACAGACACATGTGCACACAAGTCTCTTTCTAATGCGTAGTAACGATGTGGTAAGTGCAGGCTAAAGCCCAGAAGGTGAGAAAAAGTCCCGCTTTTTGGGTGTATCCATTCAATTTCTGGAGGCTTTTGGTGAGGAGCTTGACACAAAATATGAAAGTACAACATAGCAACACTACATACATGATTGATGTAGATTATGACACTTTTCAAGAAGTTTCCCTCTCTCCTGCAATGTCCCAGATATCTTAGCCAAGCAGATGTTCACCATTATTTTGAGCCATGGAAAAATGTAGGATCCACACTACAAGAAAAAATACAGAACATGGAAGACATCTGAACTATTCTTTATTTGCTTTGTCTTGCATGTAATGAGGAATTTGTGTTTTCTGAGTCAGAACTGGAAATGGAACAAAGACACCTCACGTTCTGGAGGGACCTCACTACCCAGTACCTTCAGTCACTACTGTCACTACTGTGTCCCTGTCTTTTTTATGTAGAATACTGTCTTTTTTATATAGAAAAGAAACATATTTCTGTGAAACAGTCAGAGAGAGAGAAAGAGAAAGAAAGAAAGAAAGAAAGAAAGAAAGAAAGAAAGAAAGAAAGAAAGAAAGAAAGAAAGAAAGAAAGAAAGAAAGAAAGAAAGAAAGAAAGAAAGAAAGAAAGAAAGAAAGAAAGAAAGAAAGAAAGAAAGAAAGAAAGAAAGAAAGAAAGAAAGAGAAAGAAAGAAAGAGAAAGAAAGAAAGAGAGAAAGAGAGAGAAAGAGAGAGAAAGAGAGAAAGAGAGAAAGAGAGAAAGAGAGAAAGAGAGAAAGAGAGAAAGAGAGAAAGAGAGAAAGAGAGAAAGAAAGAAAGAAAGAAAGAAAGAAAGAAAGAAAGAAAGAAAGAAAGAAAGAAAGAAAGAAAGAAAGAAAGAAAGAAAGAAAGAAAGAAAGAAAGAAAGAAAGAAAGAAAGAAAGAAAGAAAGAAAGATCTTTCTGATGACATTCCACTCAGTTTCTTGTTCTAGCACATTATTGTGCCCAGTGACTGCTGAAGGAAAGACAGACCTTGGCTGCCCTTAAGATGCAATGGCCACTGGCTCCATTGTCTTTCTGGAGGGAATGTTTGTTCCGTAATTGTAACATCAGTTTATTCTCAGCCATGAAGCTTTCAATTTCTATATAAGATTTCAAGACTCATTTCTGTCTAATATAAAATACATCCCTTGAAGTTTTCCAGGAAAACTGCTGGTGATAAAAATCCACTATTGTCCATTGTTGGCACTGAAGAAAGGCTGTTGGAACACTGCATCTGGACATTCCCCTCCCACCTTTCCTTCCCGGTGTTCGCAGTGTTGTCGCTGACCCAGATAAACGCATTGTTCCCTGAAGCAGGGAGAATACTTATTCTGAACTGATAAGGCTCCTCCCTGACTATTCCTTGCTTGGACTCTGTTACCAGAAAGATGGTCCCCATCTGACTTGGCTGTTCCTCTTGGAATAACCCCAGATCTTCTCTATACTCCAAGCAATTTGACCTGTTTTCTCCTGTCAGCAGCACATTTACCCATGAAGCACCAAAGAACAAAAAGCTCACTGGAGAAGAGAGGTCCAGAGGGCTCTCCAAGGGCTCACCTCGTCAGGAGACGTAGTAATTGGATGGGGTTACGTTCTACTCAGCAACACACTCGCCTGTTTGCAACATGTTTCAAAGACAACGGGGCTGCTGGAAATGCTGCCATTTCAGACACCGGTGTGAAAGGCAACGGTTATTTCACGCAGCTCCTCCTTCCACTTCAAGCCAAGCCAAGCAGTGCTGCTCAGCTTGTGCTGCTCTTCGTGGTGAAGGCAGGATCAGGTACTCATTGACCTGGCTGAACATCGGCTTTCCCTGGGGACTCCGGGAAGCCAGCATTGACAGTGGTGTCAATGCCTGGCTGCATCCCTCCTCGCCAGGCCTGCGAACACCATGGGTCGGTACATTTTGTGCAGTCTCAGGAAATTGCAGTTCTGCTGAAGGTCGGGGTTTGTGAAACAGACACCTTTTTTTCCTTTTTTTTAATTTTTTCTCTTTTCTGGTGATATTTTTTTTTTTACTCTCTTCTCCCTTCTCACCCCACACTTTTCCTGGGCCGCTTCCAAGAAAAACCCTTGTGCCATTCCCTCCCACCAAAGGCACAAAGAGCTGCTTTTACCAACCCACTGGCTGCTCAGGATACAAAGAAGTTAAACTAACAATGCGACGATGCAGCAGCCCATCACAGGCAGGTTTGGATGAGTCACAGAAATAAAGAGTAGGAAGGGATTTAAGAGGCCACCTTCCCCTCCTCCCCAAGGCAGCATAAGTATTTTCTTCTACTATATTTTCCAGTGTCCCTGCTATTTCTCCTCCTTTAGAGTACAACAAGCGCTCCATTTCTCCCCAGTAATGGTATTTATTGCCAGGATTTATCACTCTTCGGAAGAAGTTAGTCCTGTCTTTGTGCTTATTAAGAGAATATACCACCTTTAATTGTGCAGTTTAACCCAGGAACAAAATACCATTTGAAAACGGCATTTTAAGTTCACATTTAATGTTAGAAAGAAGCTAACATTCCTCTCTGAAAGTGTTTCCGTTTCTAACATCTGCATTGCCTAATGGCTAAGCTCTGGACAGGTTCAAAAAAAGTGAATGCTGGATGCAGTGTATGGTGAGTAGTATCATTTTCAAGTACCTGCTGGTACTGTATTCAACTGCTTTAAAGAAATAAATAAGTATTCAAACGCTAGTTCCATGCTTGGGTTTGCATTCAGCCATGGTTAATGTGGCATCATCTCAGCATTACTACCCTGATGCCACCCACCAGTGATTTCTGCCCCTACTGCCAGTCATAACAGAGATATTCACCTGGTTATCCTCATCTCGCACAAGTTTGTGCACTCATCTCTGGACCACTAACCCGTGTCCCTGGGCACCACATCTGCCCGGCTTTGACATCCCTCCAGGGCTGGGGACTCCACCACTGCCCCGGGCAGCCTGTGCCAGCGCTTGGCAACCCTTTCCATGAAGAAATTTTTCCTAATATTCCATCTAACCCTCCCCTGGCGCAACTCTGCCTCTCCTGGGCTTGCAAATCCCCCGGCCGTCACTCAGGCAGTTTGGGGGTGTTTTGGACACGGTGGGTCCCTCTGCTCCACTGGATTTGTGTCCCCTGCCCCATCCCGAGGGCTGTTGGCCTCACACCCTCCTGTTTCCCTGGCGCAGCTGGTGCAGAACCCCTACCAGTTTGACGTCCTGGTCATGCCCAACCTCTACGGCAACATCGTGGATAACCTGGTGGCCGGCTTGGTGGGCGGCGCCGGCGTCGTTCCCGGCGAGAGCTACAGCGCCGAGTACGCCGTGTTCGAGATGGTGAGGAGTCGGGGGCCTCCCGGCACCCCGGGTTATCGGGGAGGGGGAGGAGCTGCTGGGGGCGTGGGTGAATGATGCATGACCGCGGCTTGTCCCCCCGCAGGGCGCCCGGCACCCCTTCGCGCAGGCGGTGGGCAGGAACATCGCCAACCCCACGGCCATGCTGCTCACGGCCTCCAACACGCATAGTATCCTCCACTATCACCTGTGCCTTACTGGCAGATTGTTTTGACCTTTTATCTTTCTTACGCTAACTAGAAGACTATTCTCATCAGTCTAATGATTAGGAAAGTCTTCTACTTCTTTTACTTCAGGGAAAGTTTAGATTGCACATCAGGAAAAATTTCTTCACCGAAAGGGTTATCAAGCACTGGAACAGGTTGTCCAGGGAAGTGATTGAGTCACAATCCCTGGAGGTCTTTAAAAGATGTGTATGCCTGGTGCTTAGGGACCTGGTTTAGTGGTGGACTTGGCAGTAATAAGATAACAGTCAGATTCAATGATCTTAAAGGTCTTTTCCAACCTAGACAATTCTACGATTTTGTGATTATATGAACATAGAACCTAGTACCATCTCTTCATATATCTCATAGTACTCGCAGCATCAGCAGCACTTTTAACATTATTTTAGGTCCCACTGAAAAAAAACAGCCCCAGGGGCATGGCAGCCCAGACATGTAGGTAAGATGCTCCCACTAGTGTGGTGGGACCAGGACCATGATTCCCACTGGTGTGAGAGCTCACAGTTTTGGGAGGAAACCCTTGCAGGGCATAGAGGTTGATGGTGATGCTCTCGCTGTCCTACAACACATGCTCAAAGCCCACGGAGCTCTGCTTTTTGCAGGAAGGTAAGCCATTTGCAAGGGTAATAAAACAACCTGACAGATCACACAGCACACATAAAAAATGACAAAATCAGTTTGGCCTCTGTATTTTGAGGTGCAGGAGACACTGGGGGCTACCTGAAGTTTTCTCTGGTGTGGCACAACATGGTGTCATCTGGAGACAAGCTGCACGTTTCCTTACCAACAGACATATAACGTTCCTCAAAAAACTCTGTTAAATTAAAGCTTACTACCTTGTTCTCGGTAGGTTTGCAGCTGTGCAGCTCTCCTTCTGCATCCACCTGCAGCTGCCCACAGGTTCCTCATCCCTGAAGCAGAGCTTGACGTTCTCCAGGACACGCCAGACCCAGACACCTGTGGCACGCCACCCCGCCACCCGCCAGCGAGACACGGCTCAGTGAAAGGGCACCTGTGTCCTGTCCCTGTGCCAACACCATTAACAAAATATCACTGCCGTTATTCTCAATGGGGTCAAAACGATTTTCACATCAAGGTCTTCAAACAAAGGCAGCCCGTCATCTGCAGGGTAAACATTAACAACCCGTGGACTATTTGTAACCTAATTAAGTGCTTTTATGGAATATTTCCTGTGCATGTAAAATCTGGACAATGTTTCTGGTGGGTACAAATCTGTGGATGTATTAACTGCTGTAAGATAGAACAAAAGAAAGAAAGAAAAGAAAAAAAAACAGCCCAAAGTAACCAATCCTTTAATATTTCCATTTTAAGAATGTAATTTCAGTGCTGAACAAACTGGTTGGATGGGCTTAGTTCAGCCTAACCTACAGTTTCATGACACTAGATGGAGATCATTGTTGGCTGATAGCACTAAAATTTTTAAGAAGTTTTTTGTCTTTTTTTTTCAGGGAGGAGACTTAAACAAAAAAACTGGTTTGAATCTCAAGTTTTTGTGTTGTTTTTTTTTTCTCAAATCGTTATTCTGAAGTTTTGTTCAATTTGACCTGGCACAGCTTCAGTCATGGCTCAATTCAAATGGAAGCTGAACTGAAAAGTGCATTGGTTCCTCTCTCTGGGCTTTACTAAGTAATTTTGTAATAAAGTTGCATGGAAACGGAAGCTCCAGATTTCCACTTTGTGAGGGAGCTTGGAAATTCCAGACATGCTTCTTCCCAAAGCAGAGCAAACCCCCAAATATTTCAAGATTCTACATGAAGAAGAAATTATTTAAAATATGATCATTTTAGTTCACTGAAATATTTCATTTAAAAAGAAACCCAAACATTTAACTTCAACTTTTAAAGGTTAATAGTACTCAGAACCAAAAATAAAATGAAATAAAGACGTTTCAGAAATCAAAGGTTATTGGGCTCCATTTCTCAATGTCCAAATGGAAACTTTTAATTCTTTTGTAACATTTCAATGATTTTCTTCCAATAGGCAACTAAACGACCATCCTTTGTGAAATGTACTAATTGTGGAATCTATTTCAACCCGATTTTCTTCCTTCAAAATTTCTCTGACCAATTCCTTTATAATAAACACAGCATTAATTATGCGCGTGTGGAAAGCATTTTCCACGGAAAATGCTTTTTCTTAATGGTGGGGATGTGTGTGAGCATCACAGGCTGAAAATAATTAGCAACGCAGTTGAAGACCTGTTTCCATTAGGTATGGCATTAGATACGGCACACGGCAAACTTCAAATGCAGATTTGCCTTCATGATGTTAATGGGACTAACAGGACCCTTCCCCATCATAAAAAGAGGCAGCATGTGTTAACTGCTTTGTTGAGTTGGAACATAAGACTGCAGGCTCGGAAGATGTGAGATGTGCTCCCACCCCTGCCATAAACATGTCAGGGGAGTTTTTGTACACATGGGTGTTACAAAGATGCACAGCATCAAACTAAGCTTAAATGCATGAGTAATAACACAGATTTGAAATTCTTAAGAGGTTTGAGCACACCAACCCGATGCAAGTAGCCCGTTAGGCAGAGAATAACCTCCAGTTCAGTACCTACATATACGGAATATTAACACCCTGAATGAGGGCTCTGGTAGTTAAAGCTGCTTGCTGACCTCTTAATCAAAAGGGAATATTATCCAGGAAATGATCACCCAAATAAGGATTCTGTTCTGAGCCTCAGCCAGTCTAGAATTTTTTATATTTTTTTTTCTTTTTATAATAAGCTCCTGATGTAAACTTGTAATAAAAACCTCTGCAAACTTCCAGTGGGTTTAGTTAGCTCAGACTGACACAACAAAAGCAGGGGAAGTGAAATCCTGGCAGGATCTACATAAGACTCTTTTCAACATACATTTTCCATACACAGGCTTGTATTACAGAACGGCTAATCAATGGAAACATTGTGCTGGCATCTGTGCATAAAATCTAGACCTTGATGTTGGCACCTTTCAAATATTTATAGTGGTTATTGTATCAATACCTTACTGATCTTTCAGCCAAATTACACACACAAGCCCACGTTTTCAGAAAGTGGTCTCAGACAGCTTGGGTTTTTCTGCTGTGGGCTGCAGTACATATCAAATTTGTAATAAGAACATATTTGTGCAACTTTTCACCCCAACTTCAGAGTCCACGTGCATGAATAAAACTCAATGCACAATACGTAGTTGGAAACATTGAAAGCACAGGTCCCAGTTCTACAAGAGTTCAAATTACAATAACAGGACTTTTAAGGATGTCTGAGAATTTAGTCCAATTTAACTAGGTGTTCTTCCTCATCCACACCACGTCAGAGCAAACGCAGGTTGTGCCTAGGTGACAGGACAATGCCTACAAACTTACACTGGGAAGGGACTGCTTACAAGGGTGTGTAGCAATAGGATGAGGGGCGCCAGCTTTAAGCTAGAGAAGGGGAGATTTAGATTAGATGTTCGGAAGAAGTTCTTTAGCATGAGGATGGCGAAACGCTGGGACAGGTTGCCCACAGAGGTGGTGGAGGCTCCCTGGAGGCATTCAAGGTCAGGTTTCATGGTGCTCTGAGCAACCTATTCTAGCTGAAGATGTCCTTGCTCACCACAGGGGCATTGGACTAGATGACTTTAGAGGTCCCTTCCAGCCCAATGCATTCTATGATTCTGTAACACCGCTCCAGGATATCTCTCCACAGCACTAGCATGACTTGTCCCAGTCACTGCTCAGTGCCCTACCAGCAGTACAGCTGTACGAGACACAGCAAGTATAATGCTCTGGACATATGCAAGCCTTGTCTTGCCTTCTGTCATCCACCCAGGAGCTCCCCAGCTTACAGTATCACAGCATGCACACACACACAGTGATTTGAGAACCAGATAGAGCTAAATGTAACCCCAAAAGAAGGTGCTGGGTGGGGCTCGTCTTCATCACTTACACATGGGGTGCTGGATGAGCTGCCCATCTCTGGCAGTGGGATGTTGAAAAGAAAGGGAAAGGAAACGCTCACCCTCTGGAAGCATCTCTCTCATGCTCTACACTGCACAGACAGCCTGGACAAAACATTCAGGATGAAGACAGAAGCTGCAGAGAACCAAGACTACAAGCCCATTTAACCCACAATGCAGGCACCTGTCTCTGCTTTATACTTACACCCCAGATTAGTCACAGCTTTTTGTTATCACCCAGGACAAACCACTCCCTCTGCCTCAGTTTCCACCTGTCAAACACAAAGGTAGCACTCCCCAACTACCAGTTTGTCTTGTCTTTTTAGCTTGAAAATCCTATTTAGCAGATGCATTTTGCAGTTTCTTGCTGGTGTTCCTGTGCTACAAGTCATACCTTACTCCAAAGCCAGGAAGATTCTTTTGATCACAGACTGGAACATGGAACAAAAGACATTACAGCCCCTTTGACAAGACCTCATTTGTCATTTAAAAGTCTGCCTCAGTTCATTTATTTATTTTTCCAACAGATGGGGAAGTCAATAAGCATCCAGTTTTCAGTATTCTTTGCTTGTTTGAAATCCTAAAGTCCAGAAACATCACAGGCAAACACATGGAAAATTGTTTGTATGACACTGGTCCAACACTTTTCAAAATGTCATGAATATTTAATTAGAATAGGCACTTCTAAAATGCAGACTTGTCCACGGGTATTTTCCTCCTGTGCTATAGTTTCTCTCTGTTCGTATGTAGAAATCAGATGAGTACTCCATTCCTTGTCCAGCCAATTTTTCTGGTTAGATCGTAGTACTACACATGATACTACACTTGATCTCATAACCAAAATAACAGCCTTATTTAGGAGCTGCTTTGGTGTTTTAACAGACTTGTAAAAGGCAGCCCTGTGTCCCACCTCTAAATATTGGCACTCGAGCTGCTGATTGGAAGCAATTGCCTTGTATACATGTATACTGACAAAGATTTTCTGTTTCTCTTTCTGACAGAAAAAAATTACTGTTCTACTCAATAAAGAAGCCATTGTAGATTTGTCCCTCCTATTGCCTCAGCCACTACAGAAGTCCTTATGTCAAGAACTAAGGTAAATTCCCGGTGTGTGGAGGTTGCTCCTGTTCAGTAAAGAGCTGATAAATGAAATGTAACAGGTTTTGCCCTATGTTGAAGTTAATCCATAAATGCATGAAGGGGTAGGGCGCATGTGCTTCAGAAAAATTCTCTTGAAATTTATTTGGTGACCATTCTAAAACATCAGATTCCTTTGCAGTGGTTGGGACACTTGCTGTTCCCCCAAGAGAGTTTTAAGAGCAGAACATTGCTTGTATCAGTGCATCCCTGTGACACAGACACTTCTCTTGGACCATGAGTAAGTTCAGTGATTTTTGTTTGCTCTCTCCAGGTGCTCCAGCAGGCACTGGCATAAAACACTTCCCAAGAACAGCAGGAGGTGGAGAATCCCGTCACTTCTCACAGAAAATTTTCCCAGAGTTTAATTGCGCTTCCGCAAAAGCACGTCTGGTTCAACTTGGCCATGCCTCTGCCCGTAAGAGTGGAGTGACCATTGGTCTCAGTACTTTTCTCTGTGTGAAGGAATGTTCAGACTGAAATTAATTCATCTCTTGACCTTTATTTTCAGTCGTCTTCTGATAACCTAAGAACTTGCTTCATAAATCCCTCATTACAAATTATTTTCTTTGGCTCTGAAAAAATTTGTTGCAATAAAATCTTTTTTTTTTCCCCTGACCTCTCTGCCATCTCATAATATCTTTGCTAAAATGTGGATATTACAAACAGACACAGTATTATAGGATTTATCCAATTAAAGTTTTTAATGGAGGTGGGGTGACATCCTCCACTCAGTTGTGCTGCTCCTCTGTTTGTCGTGAAGAATCACGTCTCTTATAGTGGCAAATAGAAAAAATCATTTTCATCTTGACGTGCACTTAGTAGGGGTATGTCCCTATGTGCAATATTATAGAGATAATATACCATGAGAAATTATTAGAAGCGACATATTTAATAGCTTGTAGTTGCAGTTAAATCATCAATGATGTCTCAGTGACACTGTGAGCAAAAGCCTGTCAGTTTTTCCATTATAATTTTCTGTGTTTTGGAATGTTTTAGATTACATTAGTAAGAAGAAAAAATGCAGCATTTTGTTTGCCAGACAGGATGTAAATGGCTTTGCAATTTTCAGTAATGTTCTAACCCATATCGTGTGCAAGAAGCAGTATAATGTTCCCACACATGGGGTTAGCTCACTGTGATGAGGACAGTTTTATGGCTGCCTTTATTTCTTTGAAATGTAATGAGAAAATGAGAGGGGTTTATTTCATTTATTTAAATATTTTATTTAACTGTTGCTTAATCAACAGTCTGACTCCTATTTTTGTGGACAACTCCTGGGAATCACAGAGGACTCCAGCAGGCAGGTGCCCAGCTCATCAGGAAAATATTAGCATATAAAATATTTAACAATGGTGATTTTCTCCCGTTTGTCAGCCATTCAAATAAAATGCTTGATTATACCACAAGCTGCCAAAACATCATTTCAGTAAATTGCCTGGGAAGAGGAAAAGTGGAAAGATGCAAGTCGTAAAAGTACCTAAAGTGTTGGGGAAAAAGTATGTGACAATCTTTGAGTTTCTTTATTTCTGTAACAATGAACAGTGCCTCATGTCTCTTTATCCAGTTCTGCTAGATTAAAATGGAAGTAAAAAAGAAGTTTTCTAAGACTTGAGAGTTAACATGCTACAGGTGCAAAGATGTTCTTTTCTAGTTTATGTCCTTAATGCACATTTGGACTATTTTTCTGCATATGCATGTACAGGTCTGTGTGTACAGAACACATTATTGTATGTGATATTGTATATGATATCGTATGTGATTATATGTAATACCAAATCTTGGGCACATATCTTCAATACCATAGTCACAAAAATTCAGAGCATAGAGATACACACAGATCTTGATGGGAAAATGTGCCTTACGGAAATATTTCAGGCACTCGCTCTTCCGGAGTTGCCAGAAAGATCGGGGGGGGGGGATATGATTTCAGTGTCAAAAAGACCACACCTTTTTTTTTAAAACAGTATGTATATCAGATATCAAAATGCTTTTTAACATAGCACAAAAAGATTGAAAATTAAAGGCAGAGACATCCCAACAAGAAATAAAAAACAATCATCTAACAGAGAGGATGACTCTGAGGAAGAAAAATGCCAAAGAAAATGGTGGGTTCCCATCTTGTAAAGAGTTCCCCAGATCCTCTCACGTTCATGGAAAAAAAAAGCAGTTGGCTGCCTGTAGAAGTTAGTGAAATATGATGACAAAGTGCAGAGGAGGAACAAATACGGCTCCTTCTTGTCTTAAAAGATGCAAGACTGATCAATCTATGCCCTCCACTCTCCTTCCCGGAAATGCCCTGGGAAACTGGCAGCGTTGGTTACCAAAATCTATGCTGTTATCTGTTATTACTTAACTTTTATTACAATAGTTTCTGCAGTGCAGGACACAGCATGATAATCCATACTCAACCAAATTGCTTCCATCTAAACGTCCTTGTGTTGACATCCAGAAGAAAAAAACACTTCAGCCATGTTGTTTCTCTTTGGACCTAATGCGACTCCACAGAGGCTCAGGACGTCTCACAAGTGAGTTCCAAGCAGACATAAGTATTTAAGAAAGCAAGTAAATGTAAAGAGGAATATAATAGGAAAAAAATTCTCCACTGAAAGTGTTGTCAAGCATTGGGACACACTGCTCAGGAAAGTGGTGGGGTCACCATCCCTGAAGGTGTTTAAAGGACACGTAGATGTTGCGCCTAAGGGAGATGGTTTAATGGTGGACTTGGCTTTTCTAGGTTAGTGGTTGGGCTCAATGTTCTTAAAGGTGTTTTCCAACTTAAACAATTTTATAATTTGATTGACAGTCATCACACACATTTACACAGTTCTGCAAACACAGTTAATGGAAGAATTTGCATCGTGTCCTCCTTTTACCCTCAGGACTACTTGCTGTGTTTAATAGGAACCTGCCTCCCTGCCATACGCAGAATGGGGGAACATCAAAAGCTCAGTGACCTTGCTTGTCTTCAGCATTGTCTCCTTCAAAATATCAGATGTGAATAAATACAGGCAGACACAAAACCTTTTGGGTGAGATTTCCAAAAACCTCAGTTTCCAGTGACCTCTGTAGCTACTGAAGGCAGCTGAAGATTTATGGGAAGAGAGCTAAAGGATTGCTAAAATTCCCATTCTTCATATCTGCCGTAAACCAGACTCTAACTGGAGCATACCTTCCAATAACTCATCTAAGCTACTGAGCTTAGAATCACAAGTGACAGCCTGTTATATTGAACTGGTTAACATTTGCCAGAGCTTGGCTTTGAGGATGGTCATATACTGTTATTGTAGACCTGCTTCTCTGGTTTTCATTTACAGCATTTTCCCTTTTCCAAATCTGTTATGTTTTATTACATCTATTGCATGATTTTAGAATTTTGGATATTCTGAGGCATATTTTTAGGATGTTATTTGACTCCATTAAGTAGATACATGGTTCCAACTATGTTTAATAGCAGTGAAGTACTGCAATATATTATTCGGTTATGACAGTACAACCTGTAAAACTCTGGCTTTCTAAGCAATATGTTCTATTAAAAACTTTCTTTTAACACACAGTGAAGTAAACGTAAAACTCATATGGGTCATCAAAATAATGAAAGCCAAAAAACTATTATAACTAATCTTTCTCAGTGGGAAAACAATATATATATTTCGTCTTATTTTCGATGTTGATTTTTTTTAATGGACAATTTCTTGACTGCTGCTAAGTATGAAGTTTTGATAACATATTTTTCACTATTCCTCTATCATCTGTTTCATTTCAGTTATTCACAATGGCCCTAACTTTATTGCTTTCGCTGTTGTTTTTTTCAGGATGCACAAGGGGTTTATGCTGAATTTCTGGGTTTGTGGAGGGTATCAGCACTGGTGACCACAGACAGCCTCAGGCTGGTGGGACTGCAGGTCTGGAAGCAGCATTGTTGATACTTCTGGCAGGGAAACATTCCAATGCAGAAGTCTCTGGGCAAAACTGAGTGGAGAGATATCAAATCAGCTGGTCATGGTGTCTCCTTCCAGCTTTAATTTCAACAAAGATCAATCTGACAGAAAATGCAGGAATTTTTGCAATGTCACTTCTGTTTTCAACCATCTTTAGTACCTCCTTTGTTTGCCTGTATTTGAAAAGGAAGACACTCAAACCTTATGATTCTCATAGCTTCTTGTACTCAAGAGGTCTGGAAGTCACTTTATGAAAATATTCAGTATGCTAGAGCACAGTCTGCCAGAGGAAGCAAGCTGTTCATATTCAGGTGAAGGGAAGACCAGGGGAATAAAAGAAAAAAAAAAAAAGAATGCTCATATTTTGTTGAGAACAGTTGGCCATGAGTTCATCTCATTTCATGGAGACACTCAGAGCTGCCCACGCTCCATACGTAGCCAACATAGAGACGGACATTTCCAAAAGAGGATTTCCCCACTAAAAGGTCTGATCTACTCCTGGGGGTATCTCTCTATGCACAGAGAACGCCCAAGGCAAAGTCAAGGTGCCTCTGCTAAGCCAGATGGGATAAATCAGAGCAAAAACATAGGAAGCATGAGCCAAGTCTCCAGGCAGTGCAGTGATACTCAACATAACTCCCAGGGCAGAGCACCTTCTCTGAGCACTGTGCTTGACTTTGAATTTAAGTCCTCCCTGAGCTCCTATAGACTGGTTTATATAGGGAAACAGTTGTATCACACACATCATGGCAAATGAATTCCCAGAAAGCACCTGCCTTTGGAAAATTGATCGAGTCCCACAGGTTTCTCAAGGTGAGAGCTACTAAAGGTGACATCTGAGAAGTTAAAACTATATGGGAGAGCACCTGTGAAATCCCATTAGCAGCATTCTTACGAGCTCCTGTTTTGCTGGTCTGAACACCAGGCAGAGAGATTTTCTGATGATATGAATCACAACGACACGATAAATAAATTAAATCAGCAAAGTCCAGTTTCATTTACAAGGCTCAGTTTTCATTATTTCCCATTGCAAAGGAAGTGCAAGACTAAAACATCTGGTCCTGTCGATGGGCTTTCAGCCAAAGCTTCAACGGCTGCCACTGAGCTGAAAAAACAGCAGTCTAATCTCAGTATTGTCTTTAGCTTTTTCAAAAACGCTTTTTCCACAATGAGACAGCGGAAAAAAATCATCCCTCAGCATTTTCTTTCAGGCATAGTACATTAAGCTGCACCCACACACCAGCAACAGATACTTTCACTCCAGAATCCTGCTACTTCCTAAAGGCAATAAAGGTTCAGAGAAGGTTTGTCAGGGCTGAGCAATTCATTTCTCTCAAAAGATATTTTTTACCAAGGTTAGTAGGAGGTGGTACCTTGTTTCTGAACAGTTGGGAAATTCTTCCAGAGAGTGTGGGAAAGCAGCAAGAAACACAGAGGTCCCAGCAGAAATGAAGGAATTTTACATGTGAGAACCTGACCAGATTCAAGGAAAAATGTATTTCAGACCAAACTAGATTCTGATGCCTGAGTGTTTACATAATGCTTGAACACAGACAGCTTCACAGATATATACAATTTTACACTTCTGCAACGTCCTCCAGGTAACTAGTGTAAGTTGTAATTGATTTTAGCACCTCAAAGTCAATTCTATGATCTCTAGAAATCCGTTCCAGAGCCCTGGGTGCTCCCTGTCTCTAGCGTTTAGATATTGGACTGCAGTATACCTCACGTTTCATTTCTTCCTACCTAGACATAACTGTGATTTAATTGTAACAATGTCTGAAATAGTGCCTGCACATCGAGAAAGATGGATACAGTTATCGCCATAGAATAGAAGATGACAATGAGATGAACTGGTGTGATCGGTCTCCAGGGTCTGTAGTGACTGCCCAGGATCTCTCTAGGTAAAATCATATTGCTGCTCCCTTGAATCCTGGTTTGAATCTCTGGGATTGGTCTTGCAAAAGAGGACAAGGTAATTGAAAGCAACCTGAAGCAGTGAGAAATTAGTTCTAATTAAAAACACTCAGGTCCCTGAGAATTGTGCTAATACTCAAATAAATGTTGTTTAAGTCCCAGTAGCAATCATTTTTCCATGTGGTCCAAGTGTTGCAGTGCTAAAGGGAATTTGTTTTGTTGCTGAGAAGACGACTGATATTCCAGTTTCAAGACTGTCTTTATAATATCCATGACTGCTCCAGAAGCTGGGAGGTATTTCCCAAGACAAATATGCCACAGCAGGTGTGTTATCTGACCCTTTCTCTACTCACAGGCAAGATGTTCTTCGGTGAGTTTCCAGCAGGTTCTTGAAAATACTTTTCCTCCCCCTTTCACTCATTCCCCTCAACAGACAAACAAAGCTCAACATTTCCACACACTCAGTTTAGATCATTCTAAAGCAGGCAAACTTCAGACAACTCAATCCATTTGTATTACCTTCATTATTTTTTTTCATATTGCTCACAGAATAAGAAATACATGGAATAGCCCCAAAATGCATTAGTAGTCTCTTTGTTTGTCTTTGGACAACAATACCTAATAAATTAAGCTTAGCCTATAGCAAAGCAGCCCCAGATGGCCAGGTCTGTTCTAAGTATGCTACTTCATGAAAGGACAAAATGTGCAAGACAGAAGTCCGCAAAAAAGAAAATTTCTCTTACAAAGCTACTGATGTGCAGACTCTGTATAAGTGTGATTATCAAAGACATAGTTGGGTTTTGCTGGGCTTTTTCTTCCTTTTTTTTCTCCAAGTCTAGAAAGGAAATATTTTCATCAGGTGTTTATACATGCTTTCATTCTTCCAGAAAAAGAAAAACCTTAAAAGCTCCCTTCACCGGATGTGAAAATTTCCCAGATAAAGAGACAAGTGAGATCCTTAGCAATGAGAAATGCACTTACTATTAATAAATTAGTTTATTGTATCATTTTTCCAGAAAGGTCTCAAAGGTGTGCTCATTAGCTTCTGTCTTAGAAGGGGGAACATGCATTAAATCCATGCAGACCTCCAAACTAGATAGTACTATGGCTTTGTAACATGGAGATTTAGTCTGTTTCCCCTTGCCTTTACTTTCAGAGACATCCCAGTCTGTTCTGAAACTGACCTCTAAAAAGCAAACAAACAGATAAAAGTTTAAGTTTGTCAGCACCATTGAGTAGTATAACCGATGAACCATCCTCCATCAGTCTAGTGCTGCCAATCTTCAGGAAACAGGCCTGAAATATTAGTTTGTTCCAAATGTTATTTAAAATAATTCATTCCACGAGCAACACAGCTCCTGGTATCTGCTTTCCCATGAGTTTGTGTCTTGGAGTTGGGTTTTCAAGAGTCAAATAGGATGCAGGCTCTGGCTGATGCTTCTTGGTGAGTTTTTTTCCCCTTAGTGTGTAAACTCTATTGTCTAAAATGAAACAGGGCATACTCACATTGGAAAAGTTCATGCTCACATTGCAGCTTGTCCCTATGTCACATCCTGTACCGGGACAGCTATTTTCATGGCACAGAGAATATTGTGTCTATTTTCTTTGATTCCAGTCAAATGACTTTGGAAAGATTTAAATGGCTGTGTTCTCACACAGTCCTGAACGATCCCTAAGCCCTTGCTTGCCCAATAAACCAAACAAAAAATGGAAAAAAAAAGAGTACGCTATTATAATGACCAGAGATTTCACAAATTCCTTTTCTTTTGATCAGCTGAGCAGGAATACAATTTCTAAGGAGCAAAGAAAGGTTCAGGTTTCTTAAATACGTGTCTCACCAATTGCCCCAGCTGTAATACAATGTCCTCATCTCTACTTATTCTCCTAACTGGCAAAGGTGGACTTTAGGCTTATTCATCCCACGCAAAAGGTAGAATTTAGATAAACTATTTTTAACAAGCATTTGATTAATCAGGGCTTATCAACAGGCTCAGATGTTGTCAACCTGTGTTGCAGCTTCTAATTTTTAGGCAACCTGTGCCTAGAATTTCCCATGTCACATAAAGGAAAAGTTAGTTCACAGAAGCAGACAAGCTCAGCAGGGAGTCATCTAAATGAGCTATCAGAAACTGCTACAAGAAGACTTCAGCAATTTTCAAAGGGTGGGCACCTCTCTCTGTATTTGTGCTTCTTTTGCAATAAAATAGTAAAATCACGTCAGCTCTCCAACACATGGCAAGAGAAAGTCCAGGAGAAACTATCACAACAGCTGTGTTTTTCTTTTTCAAGATGTGCTATTTCAGTTTCTGTTTCGCTGTGAAGTTGAGTTTAGGTATGGAAGTAAATAATATCTAAAAAGGTACCAAGAACCAAAAATTTCAATTCTGAGCTGAATTCTTCTGTTTAGCTTGGAGGTTCTTTACTTTAGCAGGAGTACAGCAGGTACAGTGATTGGTCTCTTTTCCATAATTTTCATTTCAGGTCAGACTGGGATAATTTTCCTTTTTAATTTCCACTTCAAGCAGCAAACTGAAAATTCAGTACTCATCAGAGGTCTAGTTGCGCTGTCCCTGTTCTTTTACCAAACACTCCGAAACACAGCACAAAACCTAGGGTATAGAAATAGTAAACAGAGAGTGGAAAATCCACTATCTAATATCTTACGCTGAGAGGACTGGAAATACAGGTGAGTAGAACACAAAGCTTAGCTGAGTCTTATACACCCTGCTGGGACATGAGCTGCTGTTGTTCCACCACAGCTCTCAGCAAAGACTGTTGTCAGAGACATCACATGAGGTCACAGATCCCTGGTTTCCACATACATCCCCTTACACAATGCACAGAGATTTCTTCTAAAGGGTGATAAGCTACTGAGGACCTCTCCTGCAGCAAATCTACTGCCCCATCCCCTGTTCCCAACATGTTCAGAGGCACCGTCTCACTTTGCGTTTCAGAGGGTGCTGAATAAAACCATCAGGTGAGGTTACAAAGTGTGGGTGCTACTGGCACAACACGAATTCAATGGAGAACTGTTGAGCAGATAGATTTAAATGCTGGGAGAGGAGGAATATTGAATGCACAAATTACTCAGTGCATTCTTTTACTGTGTTATGTTGAGTGTAATCATTGATTAAATGCTGGAACATCAATTGCCAAGCAATGTTTAGCTTCGTATCATCCCAAAGTATCTCTTATCATGGGAGTATTTGAATGTTCTCAGTTCGCAGCAGAATCCAGACAGTTGCATTAAGTTAAACCCTGAGATTAAATCTGGTCTCCAGGGCAAAGGCAGAGTGATTAGTACTCCTGTTTATAAGCAGGGTTGCTCTAATCTTTTACTTACAAATTTCCTCCTCCATCTGCTATCCATCAGGGAAGTGAAGTTTTAAGAAATTGTGCAGATGGCTTTAAGGCACTCTACTTCTTTTCCTCAGCAATGCCTTGGCCTGCTAGATGTGTGTCTTGGAGATGGACCTTAATTTGCAGAAACTGCACCTTTTCTAACCTCTCTTGTTTTCCACCTAAGAACCTACACTGAGGTCCTGTGCAAGGTATTTTTCCCTGCCTCTTCTCTGCAGAAAATGGGCTCCATTGTGCTGAAAGATGCAATGTGCAGTACCTGTGCCAAAGGATTAAACTTTCATCATCTGGGTTTGATACTTAGATTCATGAGAGGAAATGAGTGTTAAGCATCCGCTGCATGCCAGGATATAGTGAAAGATCCCTCTAGCAATCCGTGCCAGTATTTTAAAAATAGGGCACATTAGGGTCTTTTGCACCAGAAAATGTTATAGCTTCTTAAAGCAAGACTTCCTCACCATGTTTGTCTTTTTAGGGAAATGAGGCCACTTTCTGCACTTTTCAAAATTATAACAGAAGACAGGAGAAAACAGGAAAGCAGTTGAGGGAAGAGAGACAAAGAGGTGATAACAAGCAACTCATCAAGAATGTGTTTGCAATGCATTTTGGCACTAAGAAAGGACACGATAGCTTTGGGCTGCCCACACATGCACATACAACACAGATATCACATCATTGACAGAACCATAAATAGTACCAGGGAAACTATTCGCTTGAAAGTCCTGAGGCAAAAAATCAGCTTGACCCAAGTCAGTGGTGTTCTGCCATCGACTTTTGTGAACTTCAGGTTCACAGAGTATTAAGGTCTGTTACAGTCAATTTCAAACTCGGAAAAAAAAAATTTCTAGTCTTAACCAGGTAGTTTCCATTATCACAGATGTCTTCCCAACATATGTTTCTGTACTTATGTACTAGCTTGTGGGCAAAGTACGAAAAAATCCATTAAAGTATCGTAGGAAGTTTGTGCCATTTGACAGAAAGCCTAAAAAGCTTTTAACTTTCTTACACAGACTCTAGCAGAGAAGAGCCCATAGTGTTAAGGTGATAGGTGTTGTGATGGCTCAGAATATCACAAGAAATTCAGATGAATTCAAATTAAAAACACCCCAAAATTCATATGCATCTCAAGGAACAGCACCTGATGATCTGTGGTAATAAACAGATATTAATTCAAACACTTTTTCAAGGTGACCCTTGCACATAATGTTCAAAAAGCTGGAGTTGCTCTGTGCACACCAACCTGTCAGAATAAAGCCAGGTACTTGCTTTCATCACAAACAATTTTCAGGTCACATTCTCTGAGGTTACTTACTGCTGTCTATCACAGATTGTCATGGCACTGCACATATATGTGTGGTCAGACTCTCCTTCATTAAACCTAAATCATTCAGTTTAAATCAAGTCTCAAACCCATGCAACTTATGCACAATTTTGCATTTTCCATGTTACATATACCATTAAAGGAAAAGGCCTTTTTATTACCCGTCTATTTTTAAAAGCTCAACACGGGTAATTGAATACTGTTTGTAGAGAACAGGCATTCACTCAGACAAGATTTATACACAGATTTTGTTTTAAAAAATCTGTTATTTGAAGAAAAGAAAAAAAAAACATTTTTATGATTCAGACACAGAGCCAAGGGCAGGAAAGCCAGGTGACGTTTTCTCCTGTCCAAAATTTTCTACATCACTCTAGGCAAATCACTTCACACCTCTTTGTTTCAGGTCTGAAACTCTGCGATGAAGACTACAGTGGTTCTCTGCTTCTCTTGAGCTTGCATATGCATATAAAAATGTATTACAGCTTTTGTTTAGATGAAGGAAACACTCATTTCTTATTTGTGGAGGCCCCAGTAAAATGGAGCTCTCTTGGCTAGGCTGCTAAGTGTCTCTACAGTGCAAATACAAATTACATGTTTGAGCCATTAGCACTCCAATTTTTCATAAAGTGAGATTCATTTCATCAGTTAAAAGCTAGAAGCCTAATCTAAACTGGCCATCTAGACTCTGCCTGTACTCAACAGGGACAGGCTTCTCCAGAGGGTAATTTTTCCCACTGACAGTAGACACTTGGCACTCCATTCCACTGTCAAAGTGTCAGAATTTGTGCCACTTGAGATGCTCTTGCACTGCCCAGCTGGTTAGAGACCAGAAGGGTGCAGGTCTCCAGGACATCCCTTGCTACCTCCACTAGTCCTATATGGTTGTCTCAGCACTCCACTGCTCTGCAAATGTCCTTTCACTGAAGTAGCCAAATAATTCCACCCAGAGGGAATTCAGCTCACACACTAATGCACCTAATTTAGGTGTGCCATGTTGGTGTCTAGGTATGAATCAGGAGCTCAGGCTTCCTTCACAGGCCAGGCAGAGCCATGGCAAGTGAATCAGCTGCCCTGGAGCAGATGCCTACATTTGAAGAGCTCTGTAGGCTCCTCCAAACACATAGACCTTAGACCATCTAATGGATTCAGAAGACTTTCTGCCTCTTTTTGAACAGCACAGAATTTACTGAAGAAATTAATTTTATTTACATAGTTAATAAATTACAGGCACATATTGGCAAGCAAACTTTTTGCTCTATTAAACAGTGTTCCAAACCAGAAAAATGACACAATTCCTAATGTGTAAAACTTTTAACAGAAAAAATGTACATAGCAAGCAGATACTTACTAATTACAGAAGAAGGCTGGCAACACCGCTATTCATTTTGCGTAAAAGAAAGGAAGCCCCGAGTGCTAATTCCTTGTGACAGAAACATCTGTCTCACTGGTGTTCAGGAATTAAATTCATGCTCCTCCTTTAGACTTGGACTTATTTGGTAACATGGCAAGCTTAATGGAAAATAACATTTGTGTGTCTGGCAATTTAGCTACAATGTTAATGATAGTGAATGGTGGATGAAAACGGGAGTAGGAAGGGTTGAAACAGAAGAAGCAGCATCAAACAAGTTTTAAGAAGTGCGGTATTAAAGGCAGCCTCCAGAACCATCTACCAGGGTCTAGGTAATGGATTTTTAAATGTAAATAGATTTTTTGTATATATACTCCATTTAGACTATAATGTATGTGAGAGCAATACAGCAGGCACCAAAAAATGGAGACAACTGAACCACACAGCACCCTCTGCCATCAACCTTGCAGTTTTTGCTCGTTTATTTATGCTCAAACAAGCTGAAGGTACCAACAAGTGATAGTCTGAGAGCACCTGTTTTGCAGAGGCAGTTTCAACCCATTTTCACTGGATAATCTCAAGATGCTTTGATGGAAAAAGGCAAACTGGAGTAGCACTGACAGCAACTTGCACAGAGAATGTACCAGGGTTTTCCATAGCTCCTTGAAGGAAATCTTTCTGCCTGCACATTTCCCACGTCTGCTTAAGGTCGTACGTAGCACTGAACTTTTTTTTTTTTTTTTTTTGAGGTCTTTGTTAAAGATGGATGAAAGACCAAAGCCTGCAATGCAGTATATGGCTGTTCCCACCCCTGTGTGATGACCTTGGACTTGTTCACTCTCACGTTTAGAGACATTTTTGTGTTTCTGTTCAGAAAGGTATTTAACTGTGCCTCATTTTAGTAAGTGAGTAGGTGGGTGAACAAGGGTCTCAAATTACAGGTAAAGGTAATTTTACAGGTAAATTACAGCAGGAGGTAATTGTAAAGTGCTTCAGAAAGCAAAAAGAAAGCTTTCTATTTTGAAGTAATGTGCTAACCTGAGTTCAGCCTTTCATCGTATGGGAAAGAGCAGAATAAATTCTCATTCTTATATCACTTCCTTTGTGAGTAAATCTGCAGCCTCCACTTTGATATCAGCTCAGTGGAAGAATTCACTAGTGATACCAGAGGTATAGAAAGAAATACCTAAAAAAAATCTTTTAGTAGTGGCACAGATGCAACTTGATCTTAGAGCGTGAACATGCAAGCAGTGCTTTGAAAGCGACGTTCGCTGCAGTTTGGGCATCCAGCAAGATTTGGTGTGCGAAAGCAGAAAAATGTCATCAAAATATTACAATCCTTTCTCATAATCCTTCACACTTTTCTTTGTGACCTGTGTGAGACTTTTCTATCACCAGTTGTAACATGTATTGTTGCTGACCTGTCTTCTTTATCCATGCGGCAAAAGAAGCACACAGCTCAGGAAAGACACCAAAGCCTACATAGGAAGCAGAGTAGCAGGATTACAAGATCCCTCAGACCTCCAGCCTGCTGTGGGGACATTGGCAGGACACCTGAGCTAGCCCAAAGCCTCCCCATATGGACCCACCCATGCCACAGTCAAAGTAGGGCCCTTGGTGCTGACTTGTCATTTACACTCCCTTCGGCTACCCCATGCCCACTAAGGCAATGAAAAATTCAGCAGCAGGGCTGTAGGACTGTCTCCTGGGCTGAGGGAGAGCCAAATGGTACCAGAAACATTGACTGCAGCTCTTCCAGCCACTGCCCAGAGACTTTAAAAATGTGATTTTTCACACACTTCAGAAGCACGAATTATTAAAGACCACTCCACAACCACTACAGGAGCCGGTTATTTAAAGACCAGCCTTGACTAAAATAAGACATGCCCTGCCCACCCCATTCCTGTGGCTCTTTAATAACTCTGCCATTTCAGTTAACTGGAGCTACTTCTACCAGCCAAAACAAATACCACATTCAAAACGGCTTGTCTCGACTATCAGAGTGTTAACTTTTCCCCTTCTGGTAGATAAGTTGAAGTAGGAAAACAGATTGTGGCTTCTGCATCCTCTGGTCCCCCCACACAATGGGAATGTGATTACAGCCCTGCCATGCCCCTGAGGGTGGAATAAAAAGCCTCTTTCTACTCTGTCTTACAGGGTAGGACATCATTACTCCATGAAACATAATAGCTCAACACTTACACCTGAAACACAATCTACTCCCTTCTCTCTTCATTCTCACTGGAGCTACTACAGCTCCCTTGTTCCATTATGTAGGATATTACTTTCCCTGTCTGAGAGCAGGAGGGAAGACATCAGCTGTTATCTTTCAGCCGATAAAGATCTTCATTCACGCCTGACGGATTGCAATTTAAGAAAAAAAAAAACATCCTCCCTTGGGCTCTGTGAATGGCAGCGCAATAACATAGTGTTAATAGCTCCCAGTCTAGATAATGCCATTACTTCTGACAGTAGGAAACGGAGTGTGATAGTTGCTGAGATGTTTTGATCACCTGTCAGGGAAACATTATGTCCAAGTTTTGCTTCAGTAGAAATATGTCATTAGCATTCTCACTGAACGTTCCTTGCCCAGCTGAAGAGCTGGCACCATATGCAATCACAGGCTTTGGGCATAAATCCACATTAATATGACTAAGGGCTGTGGACCCTGAAGCCCCATTATATTTGAAAGCTATTCCCAGGAGGTTTTTTTCCTCTTATTTTCCCAGACCTTCTCCTGGAAAACTTTCTTTGCACCCTAGGCATACTGCTGTGTCTCCTAATTTCCCTTTGTGTTGTTAGGGTTTAAGAACATTTGCTTAAGAGGGTCTCTGCAGCTTTTTAGATCTTACCCCCAAATTGATCACCTTATTCAAGGGGGAGGAAAAATCAAGAGTACCAAAGGTAAAAGCTCAGCATACGAATCTCTGGTTTAGGAGTTATAACTTTTTGGAGTCTATGATTCTGAGCTATAATAACCTGAATGTTGTCTAATGTGTGGTGGTAGATGATTCGTCCATCTTCTTCATGCCTGAACTCACTGCTTAGCTCTATGCTTCCCAACACAAAAAGTGAACTTAGGTTCTGGGAAATGGTGGGAATTGGGGATTTTGACAGATATCCCCATTAAAACCACCTAAGAAGTGATGAAAACAACTGATTTTGTGGAAAAAAAAAAGTCATACTGGACAAATATTTTGTATATTGCAATCTAGACTTCTGTTTGCTTTTCAGCTCCAAGTAACACACAAAGTTTATCTCATGTAATCAACTAATTTGAAGGACCAGCTTGGGCTCTGGAGAACACTCTTTGACCTACCTTGACCTTGGCTTCTGTGAAAGCCAGCAGAGACATTTATGTTCACATGTATCTAGATCTCATGCTCTGTGGACAGTGTCATGTACAAAGATGAACTATCACACAACAAATCAGGTCTGACACAGGACAAGCAGCTGTCTCAGAAACACCAGTCTGCACCATTCAGTGCTCCTCTACCCATGAAAGGGAGCTGAAAATCCTCCAGCTGAGCTTGACAGCCACAAAGCTGCTAACAAGGGGCTGACTCCAGCATGTTTTTTCAATTTAGATATACCTGATAGGTGTTTTTGTAAAGCTGAGGAAGAGTTGACAATGTGAGGCAGGTGAAAGCAAAACAGGTAAGGAAAGAAATTATCTCTGAACTTTTATGCAAAGCCTGGAGTTGGATAATAAGATTATTTTTCCATTTTTTAAAGAAAATGACCAATTTTTTTTTTGCCAGTTGCTTGGCTTCCTAAAGGGCTCTGTCTTTGTGGGGTGACTCCAGATCAAAGTCTTGCATTAGGTGCAACCCAGAGTCTGTGCTGAAGGTGTGTGATGACAGTTATCGTTATGTGGCAATTTGTGCTTGAGCCCAACTCCAAGTCACAGCACAATTTGTAGCTGGTAGCACACAAACCGTGCTGTAGCTCCTGTTGTCATATGGGACACTCAGAAGGGACAGCCATGACAATCACAGACTTCTGAAGCCTGGAAGACCAGGTCTGGAACTACGTGCTACAGCACTACAGTCATTCAGGAGGAATGGGCTGGGCTGCTCTGGCCCCATCTCTGAAGATGCACTTAAAGTAAGGATAAACTCAGGTTGAAATACAGGCAACAGGTAAACGGCCACTGCTCCCTATCCCTGGGCTGAACGAATGCCTTTCCAACACATTTGCACAGCTACACATCACTCTGGAACTCTTCTAAATCATGATCCTGCAGTGCAGTTTGCTCTAGGTTGTTACGTAATGAGAAAAATGTGAAGCTGGTGATGTTCACAGTGGTGTCCTGCAGAGCGTGAAGAGATCCTACCCACTAGCTCACCTCCTCCAGACAAGCTTCGTTGCCTTGCTCCCTTTAGCCACTGGGTTCTCAAATGATGATGTTCTTCACACCAGCTTTCAGCCCAGGGAACAGTACTGCAACTTGCTCCCCATCCACATTAAGCACCAAGAAAAATTCTGCCTGAAGAGTGGTTTGTGGTAACCTTTGACCACGTGGAAATGCAACTGCAAGCACAGGGTCAGGAAACAACATTCCGGGGCTAGGAATTTGAAGTAAAGAATGCTTTGGAAAACCCTGGAGAGTTCTGAAAATGGGTCAAGGAGTGGCAGCACAGCAGGAGTGGTGTAGAAACATCCCATGAATGGAAGATTTTTGCTGTTGGAGCCTAAACCTGGCCTTTTTCATAGTTAAACAAACCCTTTTGCAAGGTTGCTGGAACCTGGAAAAGGCTTGTGCTGCATTACTTTCTCAAGAAAAATTCCCAGAGCTACTGAGGCTGAGAGAGGTAAGTAAGATCAACCTCTAAACAAAAAATGTACTAGATTTTAAAATAAGAAGGACATCTGGTGATACCTTTGTACATAAAGATACACTCTCATTGGTTCTGCACATAGATAGCAGTCGAAACAAAGTGAGAATACCCCAAAATAAAAAAGTTGTGTTTGTAAGACTTGACAAGTGATAGAACACAATAAAGCATATTTCCATTGCATATGGTCAAGACCCACCACGAATCACCGCAACAGAAAAGGTATTGTTGCTGTGGCAGCAGTGTAGCATGTTGCCATTTATGTTCCCCAGTAGACAAATAACTCCGTGATTTAGCACTTCCCTAGCACCTGACCACTGTAAATAACACCTAAAATGTTCCAGAACTCTTGTGATGTCTCTCTTAGGCCTTATACCAGATCTCACTGAAGTCAGGAGGGTGTCCTCATTGATTCAGACAGGCTTTGGTTCAGGCCATTAAAATAGATGCTCATCACGATGAATCTACTGATAGCAGTGAGAGTGTTTGGGGTAAATCTACTATAAGGAAAATGTGTAGCAGAGCCCTTGCGTACTCTGAGCTTTGCAAGAGAACAAGAAGATGCAGCAGAGCTACTGCAAGTTATGCTTTACTTTCAAAGTCACAAATGCACCTAATTTAAATGGTGGTTTTCAACGGGTTTTTTTTTGCAATTTCTAAGAATGTATTACATTTCGGGTGAGGCAGTCAGCTGGAAATCCAGTGAGAGGAGTAGGCAGAAATTTATCTCACCATCCATCAGTTGGGCATCAGCCCGGGGGCACTGGTCCCATCTCTTCCTTCCTCACTTATTTTGGAAGCTGAATAAATAGTTGCTGCCCAGAGGAAGAGGCCACAGGCTACGGAGATGAAAACGGTCCCCACGAGGGTCGTCACAGCCAAACCCAGTCTACTGCAGACTGAATTATGAAATGTTATCTGAAAACTGTCTTTATCCCTGAGGCAACAAGATTTTGTTTCATGAAAAGAAATTATATTTTCACCGTGAAAGCTAGTTATAGATGGGAGCAAATTCACACAAATATGTTTATTCAGAGAAATCCTTGCTCACAGTAAGGTGTATTTTTTGTATTCAGTCAGACGTAGCAATGGGTAAGCAGAGCCAAGGCACTCTGAGTTGTCTTGCAGACAGTTACAACTCTGTTGCAGGGTTCATATTAAATATATTCTGGTAAAGTTAAGGAATATTCTGTATTTAACAAAGCTGGTTTACTTTTTCCCTCATTTTTTAAAGATTTCTGGCCATTACTTCTCATTCTTCAATTGTAAAATCTATATTTGGCAATTAGCGTAACTAAATACTTTTTGGGGTATTTATTGAGTTCATTTTGAGCTTGCTTTTCAGCATATCTTCAGGGACTGTTGAAACCTCACACAGTGATTTCAAATGTATTCCAACTTATTAACTACCCCTTCAAGTGTTTTCTCAGCAAGATAACTATCTTGCCAAAAAAAAAACTGTCTGAGCAACATTTAAACTCAATCCACCAGGGAAACAAAAAACAGTGCTCATTAAAGTCTTCGCAGATTGGATCCTCTCATCTGTCCCTCCGTCCCCTCTGCTTATGTCCTTTTCTGTCCTGGGAATGTCAGAAATACAGAACTGTGTGCACATCCCCACTAACAGCACATTTCTCTACAGCACCTGCCTTCAAAGCTGAATTGCAGGCATTTCTGTAACAAACTTCAAAGAGAATTTTTGCTGTTGGACTTCTTCCTTGGAGGTTGAACAAAAAGAATGAAATACTTGAATTTGGGCAGAGCATCCTAAAGAGGGTTAACCTGTATTAGCGCTCAGATCAAGTGGGAAATATTAGAGTGACCAATGCAGTTCTCATTCTAACAACCTCATAGATGGTTTTCCCCAAAAAACAAACAAGACAGTGTCTATATGGAGTTTAATGAATGGTTCAGCTGGAAGGGAGACATCTCCATTGAGCTAAAACCACTGAGTTCATGTTCATGTAATAAATTTGAAAATAACAACTCGAAAATTGTTCCTTGTCTCTGTTTACCAGCATAGTTTGTCACCACTTGCATAACAAGTCTTCGGGATGAATCATGGACAAACTATACAGGGTCTCTTAAGTCTCATTTTTTCTCCAAAGAACATGGTAGAATTTAACTGTTGCTTTTAGAAATTGACCAACAGAGAGTTTACACCCACAAAATATCCAATATAGCACAAACACTCAAAAAGAAGATCTTTCCAATTATGATAAAATTCTATATAATCAGCAGTTGTGGTTTAAAACGAACACAGCAAAAACTAGAGTATTTTCTCTTGTTTATTTCTGCAAGTCATGCCCAAATCCAAAGGACTTCTAGAGTCAATGGAAAATGCTGCATCTTCAAAGGGATGTGGTTAATTAAAAAGCATCAAGCAGGTGCAGTGCTCTTCATTAAGTGCTTTTCCCTGGCACCAGGTGTCCAAGATGTAACAACAATGCAGTAAAGTTGATGTGAAATACAATAGCTTGAACCAATTTCCATGGCTCCCAGCCATAGACCAAAGCATGGGGGTAACAACATTTACCATCAAAGCAGAGTGATATCGGGTTGGTTGCTCACCTCAGACAGGGAGAGCAACCTGAACTCAGAGTCTTTGGCAAGAGACTTGTAGAAGCCCAACTAAGAGTTTTGTCCCTTTTGCAGAATTAGTTACAGAGACTATTGTGAGCAATGCTTAGGGTTTAACTCTGTCCTTAGCACTTTCTTCTGGTAGAACTTTACATAAATTATACTTCTGGCTCCTGTGAGTCCAGTTCTTTGGTGCCAACAGGTCCATGTGCATCATTTAGGCCAAGAATCTGACTTTCTTGAAGCAGCAAAAGGTCAACTACTATAATGCCACAGGACTTTTCTGTGAATCATCCATGTTACTGCGCTGTTGTTCATAGCTGAACACAGTGGTGGCACAGGTGGTCAGGCAATTTAATTGCATGTATGCAGGTGACAGATACTGGTGATTAGCTCGTTACTTTCCAGGGCACTAATGGTTTCAGTTCCAGCATCAGCATCAGAAAGTCTAGCTGGTGGGGACAGGCGGGGTCTGGGAAAGTGTATTGAGAAAGAAACTCTTAAAACAAATTTTCCTGATGAGAAGGACTTAGGTGATGATGATGTTTGAATTAACCTTTTTCTTTAACAAATAATCCTCAAAGGGAATATTTCTTGGCTGTACACTAAACACTAAGGTGGCTTCAAACAAGGGATCCCATCAAATCCTGGTCTATTTGCACTATTTACTGATGGTGTACCGTCTTTTTGTCTTTTCTTTATGCTGGTCATAAATCTCATGCGTTACATTTGAAGCTTCATAACTTGCTGAGTAACTTCTTTTTCTCTTTATCCTGGCCTAGCTTGCTTTTAAAACCAGCTGTGTCTTTTCACCAGAGGTGAGGCTTTGCAGCCAGCCTACATTACGTAAACATGTATTGTAACGTCCCCAAAACTGCAATTAGTCAACAAAAGATCAAACCGACCAACACACTTTCATGGTAGCTATCAAAGTCACTCACGCTTTCTCAGTGAAATCTGCCAGCTTGCTTTCTTTTTTTTTGTGTCCAATGGCAAAGATAAGGCTGTTTAGTTTTCTTTCACAGTTACAAATAAACAAGGAAAAGAAGGACAGTAGTTTAAAATGGTATCTTAATCAAAACTGTTCATCTCAGAGCTTATATTTCATGCCTTTACCTGCATTCCAGAGTGAAGTCAAATGTCAAACTTTCCCCCTTTATCTTCTCTCCTTGACTTAAGAGAAGATCTGTATCTTTATAGAATGAAACGACTGTTTTCCTTAAAATGTTTCAATAGACCTTGATTTTGTAAAACAAGCCACTTCTCTGGCAGGTGCTTTGATTTCAGGGAATTAAAGTAATCGCCACAAAAGGGCTGACAAACGTCACAGCTGCTGGAGTAAAAAGAGTAGCTGCTTCTTGGATGTACACAGCATGCCTGGGCAGGAGAAGAGGTGGACAGGGAGGGTCGTTTAGTATTGGCTTCTTTAATATACTTTCTTTTCCTAGTATTCAATCTATTTTGACCCTAAGGACGTTTATCACGATTTCATCTACTTTCTCCTCTTCCCTAAGCTTTACCAGCTGGATCAATTGTGGGTGCCCAGAGAAGGACAAAGAGTGCACTCAGAGCTGTTGAAAATAAGCTCTGCTTCTGTTGGGGAAAGAGTGCAGAAATAGCTTTTGTTTAGTCTTAACACAAGTAGACTGAAATGAAGCAGTACAGACTTACAAAGTAGCTTCAGAGGAGAAAGAGACAAACAGTCCATTTTCACTGACGACAGAAAAAGGAGTAATTGGTTTCAACAGCACTAAGAGAACTTCGGGCTGGCTACCAGGAAAGACTTCTGATGTGATTAATTTTGTGCTAAAAAATCTCGTCCAAGTATTCGTGAAACCTCCACCACTGAAGGATCTCATAAACAGCTGAGGCAGAAATGATTTAAGAGTCCAGGAGAACAACTGATCCTGCCTTAGAGGAACGGGCTATAGAATAAAACACTTTGAAATCTTTTCCAATATTATCTCCCAAGGCCACTTTATATTTTCTCAAAAAGCCTTGGGTTGAGACAGCACTCATGGCTCAGAATTGAGTTTGGGGTTGTTCATCCTTTAGCCAGAATTTTGGTATGCACTGCTTTCTCCCTTCTCATCTACCCTCTCACCTCGTGCAGAGTAAAGTAGAGTGAAAACTAAAACCGAGGCAAGTTACCGACACTGGGAGCACTCACAGCCAACAGAGTCCTCACAGTCAGCCAGCCCTTACTGTTAATATCATGCTCTTGCAGAGTTTTTTCACCTGCTACTCTCTAACCCCCAACTATGCTTAATCTGAATCCTGTCTTCCTCTTTCCCACTCAGGTTGTACCTCCTCAGGGACAAGAGCTGAGCACCCCTTTGAGTGTGTACCACAATTAGCCTGTTTCAGATGCTAAGCTCCGAAATGACATCATGAGCAGAAGTTGTTAAACACATGTTGGTTTGTGCATTACCGAGGAGTGATTCCCTGTGTTGCAAGAAGCCACAGGGCCACCAAAGCATCTGCATTTCTGCACACTTCTGCTTTTTCCAACTAGAAATTTTGTCCGCATAGATTCTGAGGACTTCAATGTGGTTCACCAGAATTTTCAGCCATCTTGTATCTTGAACAGAGGTGGAGACCAGGGATGGAGGCCCAGCCATTACTATTGCTCTGGAGAACAAGGCCAAAGCTTGAGGGGAGAGAGGCTGCTCAGGTGCTGCCCTGTACTGTTAGAACTGCTCCTCTTCCCTTCTTCTCACCTGCATAACCAAGCCTAGAACAGAAAGGACAGGCTGTTTCTCATCTGTCTTGCATCTCCTTGCAGGTAAGGAAATGATCTCTTTATTTGTAAAACTGTGTCACTCTTTACATGCAGACAGATAGTACGTATTCTTGGGGAATAGATACAAAACCGTGTTTTTCTCCCTATGAGTACAACTCCCTGTAAGTGTGAGTACAACAAACAAAAGACAAAGGCAGGCAGAGAAATAAGTTTCCACTGCTCAAGTGCAGCCAGGATGAGGTTAGAAAAATATTTTTACGCCTATGAAATCATCCGAAAAAAACATTTATTGATGTAAAGGCCTTTTTTTTCTCTTACTGCTTAACATCTTTTAACTGGATTTTCTTCTAAGCTCGTATTTAAGTTACTTGTTTCTCTACAGAGAACTTCCCTAGTGCTAAACCTGGGCCAGGCCTGAGTTACTGGGTGTGAAAATGCTCAGAAATCAGACAACAAAGCCCAGTGTCAGCCTCATGGAGAGGGAGGAAGATTTAATCATTTTGCATGTGTGTAATTGTAGCTCCTGTGCAAAAATCCAGAATTCTCCAGTGAATTCTACTGAAGGTTATTTTGGATTCCTATGTTTTAGTTTCAAAATCCTATCAGGGGTTCCCACTCTGTACTCTCCTTCCCCGATAGTGTCCCTCGTAGTGGGAATGTGAAGAACCTGCCTTTGCAGCTACATTTTTTCCAACCATCCTGCAGAAAATATTTTTGCAATGCAATTGCAAATATTTTTGCAATGCAATTTAAAATATATTAAGTGCTCTATCTAAACATGTAGGAAGACCTGACACAGACCATACAGAGATAGTAGCTAGTCTGGAGCTGAAAGGTTTTCAAAGAACAGCAACAGCTTCATGTCCTTGCGCAGGTGGGAAGGTCAGTTCTGAACCTGCAGGAATTGCAGGGGCTACACCTTTGAAGGACATTCCCAAGGAACATTTAGAGTTGTAATTTTCTCTAATCTCCAGGTTCTTAACTCTTGTTAACACAGAAACTACTCAACTGCGCTTTTTTTTTTTTCCTTTCCCTCCCTGTCTTTGTTACATGTACTTGGACTCTCCAGCTGTTACCATCCTCTCCCAAATTTATCATTCTCTCCTTCTGATTCTTTCTTCATGGTCCAGTTTGCTGCTCCCTTTCCCTTCTTGCATCTCTCCTCCCCGTTGCTTCTGTTTCTAAAGCATCCTGCCAATGTCTCTGTTCACATCTCTACCTCCTTCAAGTCCCTTTTAACGAGTTATTCCTTTCAAAATGCCCACAGAGAGAAACTAATAATGGGCCAAAAGAACACGACGAAGTCATTCACCTCTTTGACGCTGTCACGCACCCTGTCTCCTCTATACTCCATCCTTCACAGTGTGGGCTGCCTCTCCCCTCTCTCGGTACAGCCCAACACCAAGAAACTTCATGAATAATTAGGGGATGCAATTTGGTTCGGAGAATGAGGCGCTGACCTCGCTCTGCTCTCAGCCCTGCCATTAAGCTGCTAAATGACCTCAAATAACTTTTCTAACCTCGTCTGTCCCAATCTCTCTCATCCTGTGACTTTTTTCAATGAAACTTGTAAGCTCTTGGGATCTTGTTATGTGCTGTTAAAGCCTCCTGAACAAAAGAGCCCTATTCTGCCATTGGCTGGCTCAGCTGGGACTTGTCTCCTGTAACCACAGACAACTACATTGTGAATATCTACATCTGAGCTGTTTGCTAAAGTTTCCTAGACAATCAGAGGGGAACAACAGGCAGGTTGTGATTCACTGAAGCAAATGTAGGCTTCACCTTTGTGATAAAATGAATTGCTCCATCAGATTGCTTGTATGTCGGAAACAGTACCCGAGATTTTAACTGACTGCAATTCTTTCGTGAATTTAGGTGGAATATCTAAACTATTTTTGGCCAAATAGATTGCATTTTTTAATAAATAAACTATTCCATTACAAGAAAAATTCACTCAGATCTTTTGCAAAATACTTTATACTTGAAAGTCTATTTTCCTAAGTTTTAAGTGTCTTTGTAAACGGATTCTTGAAGTTCTGCTTCCTGACGGAGTTTTATCACATTTCATGCTCCTGAAGAGTTTTAACTGTGCACAGTGCATGTAGACGTGCAAGTAGCAGCAAGTCAGCACAGCAGCCCCACCTCAGAGACCCCATGTCCATTTTTTGTAAGCAGAAAGTATGAGCTCCTTAACTACATCAGTACTTAAACCTGGATGTAACACCACAAAACAAAATGAGACAAAGACAGGTCTTCTGCCTTACATGAGAACTTCCATGAAATGGCATCTGCCGAAGAGCTCATGGCAAGGAATACTCTGTTCTCCTAACCAAAGGAAGAAATTTTGAGAACAGATCTTTTGCAAGGCTACTAGAGAGTAAGGTCAAGTTATTCAACAAATGTACAGATATGGAAGAGCTGACCAGAATGAACATTACACTTATCACTGCTAATCAGCATCACCTCATACAGCTGAAACGGCAGTAGAATATTGGAGTGTCTCTGAAAAAGACTGAATAACAGAATCAACTTTTTAAAAAAAATAGTCAAGGTTTTGCCAAAACCTATTACATGCACTCTACAAAAGGGTGTCTGTGAGCAACTGGGAGAGAAACAATAATAAACTGGAGGAATATCTTTCATAGGATAATAAATGAATTGCAAATAGCACATGTCAGACATACTAATTCTGACACAGAAAACTGTTCCAAACTAGAAATAAAATGAGATTGTGACTGGAACAAATATCTTCTTCATCCTTAGAAGAAAAGAGACACTTTCCTGAATAAAGGATTAATTTATGGGGGAAAAAAAGTGTCTTTGGAGTTCAGGTGCCATTTTATTTGCCAAAATAAATAAATAAAAATATATATACGCTCATTTAATCACCCCAAAATCCCAAGCACCTAGAGAGAATACTACACAGATTATGGAACCTGCAATGCCCAGTCAAAGAGATCGTTTAGAGCCCACATGAAACTGGATTAGGCCCAACTAGGAGAAGGGATCTAACCCAACAAGGAAAACTTCCATAAGGAAGAATATTTAGGGAATTTGTTCAGTTGTTAGTCACAGTTATTGAAAATGCCTGTGCCAGGTGTATAAGGCTGGAGAAGTCATTGTGGACAATGGAAAACAGAGATGGACACAGATCCTGTGAAGGAGAGAGAGGAGTTAGTACTTTCCTGTGAGTCTCTTCCTCCCTGACCTCCTCAGGAAGAGATTTTCAGCTCATGTGAGTTTAATACTCCAGAGAAATATTGGAGTGGCTCGTCATTCTGAAAACTGGAAGTTGCTCAGCCAAAACCTTAGTTTGAAGCCAAGGAATCCCTCTCTGTATACAGCAGCTGGAGATGTAAAGAAGAGATATAGCTAATCAGTTGGACAGATTCTTCAGTCCCCACATCCCTTCGATCCCATGCCACTGCACTGACCTGTAGATCATTGCCAAGGAAAGATGGGATTGTCTGGTTTTAATAACTCCACTGAGACCACCGCAGTACAACCTTGTAATGTGAACACCTGGTAACCGAGGACAGAATGGAGGCCAATCATTTCATTTCGAATGGGCCATCAGCCCAAACACCATTTACATTTATTATCAGGCTGGACCAGACTTTAGCTGAGCTTGGAAAAGAACATTTTATCTTTCAACAAGCCCCTGGAGCCATTCTGTTCAAGGAAGAAACAGCAGAGACATCACAGTAAGGTAATGAAAAAACACAGTCTTTTTCTTGAGACGTATGTCTAACATTTAGAGCTATCTTTCTTTGGTGATAACATTGTGAAGGCCTAAAGAAAACAAAAGCTATGTCCAGGGGCTTAGAAACACCCCAGAACCAGCCACAGATGAATCCAAACTATTTTTGAGGTAAAGCAGTGACAAGCCACATCTTCATAGGCTTTCACTGACGTGCCCTCAGAGAGGATAAGCACTAGTCCTGAAATCACTTAGGAGCCCTGATGTTTATGGCAAAGCCTTTTAGAACTGAATAACACTAAAATAAGAGAAAATATTTCATAGAAATTAGTCTGCAAAGCAAAAAAAAAAAAATAAAATCAAAAAAGTCACAGTCACATAAATTGAAAGCCTTTCTACAGAAAACCTAAAAATTCTGAGTTGAGGGTGTAATCCTGTACTAAACTCCCCGGAAGGAATTAACCACTGGTTCAAACATAACTAGTTTGCACCCCATGTGTTAGTAAACCCATGTTCCACTGCAAAATCAGTGCTTGTGTCTGACTTCTGTAAAATTACTGCTTACTTCACTCCTTTTGGTCAAAGAGCAGTTCTGATGGTGATCAGTAAAGGAAAGAGGCGCTTGAGAAACAGAAGAGAGAAGGTGGTTTTGTAGTGAAGATTCATTTAGGTGATTTGGTATCTATTACAAGCTGAAGTCAGACAGTGTCTGCATGCAAATACAGGGAGGTAGTGAAAAGCAAATTCACACAGTGAGAGGGTCCTTTTTCTTCATTAGCATTTCCAAAGTAAGTGACATAAATTTAGGATCTGATGACTGGAAATGCTCTGGACATGTCCTGCCTGTCACAAGGTTCTCAGGGCTCTGTGTTAGCACCCTGTGGTATCACGTTCAGTTGCTCTCTTCATCCAGTTGACTTTGAGGATATATTACCATTGTTTGAAAGGGTCTGTAATCTCACTTCAGTAGGACATGGCTGTCTACTGTCGCACACAAGGAAAACCTTTGTCCTTTAAACCCTTGTCCCTTGAGCAGAAAGGCTGCATTTAGGGTAAGGTAGTAAGAATAGTCTCAGGTGCCCCAAATTCTTTGCCACACTGTCTATGGCTGGAAAGCAAGAAAAACAAAGGGTGCAACTTGGAAAATTACAGTCCATGCTCCAAGCCCCGCAGTGTTTAAGAAACATTTGGACAATGTCCTTAGTAACAGTCTTCAACATATGATCAGCCCTGAATTGGTCAGGCAGATGGACTAGATGATCACTGTGGGTCCTTTCCAATCGAAACGTTCTATTCTGTTCTGTGCTATGCTACGATAACGGTCAGAGGGTGTTTTTCAAGATGTGGGGTCAGTTGTCTTTGCCCTTCAGATCATGTCAGGAAAACGAGACACAGATTGCTCACAGAGCATGACCATAGCAATTATCTGTATAAAATCATTTCTGCTATGCTCCATGCCCACGGTATGTGTGAGAAGGAACGGGAGCAGGGATGTAAGCGGATGGCCTTGTACCAGGGCAGGTGATTTTGAGCAGCTTCCAGACGGCACCAACACAATATGTTTTATCAGTCTCATGAAGAGAGTGGATCTGTCATTCAAGTCATTCAGATGGTTTCTTTTCACTCTCCTGGGAGTGTTTGACTTTACCTGGCAGTTTTCTTACTGTTACCTATGAAATAAAGTTTTTTATCAATTACAGTGGAATAGCCAGAACTTCTTTACTGTCAATTTTGTTGAAATAGGAGGCCAGCGATGACTGGAAGAGCTG
Organism: Trogon surrucura; assembly: GCA_020746105.1. Taxonomy (NCBI): domain Eukaryota; kingdom Metazoa; phylum Chordata; class Aves; order Trogoniformes; family Trogonidae; genus Trogon; species Trogon surrucura. The sequence continues at coordinate 74,972,455 of CM036620.1, read as the reverse complement.
GCAGACTGTACAGGCTGACATGACAAATAATTTGCTGAGCTTTGTCCTCCAGATAAGGACGAAAGACCAGGTTCAGCTCCAGGGGAAGAGTGTGGCTTAAACAAGGATCTGTGATTTGGCAAAAGCCAAGGCAGCAGAGGGGTATGGGTGGGAGATGTTTCCAAAGCAGAGATTGTGGAAATAGTATCTCAAAGAGGAAGCAGAGGTGACAGGTAACTAAAAAAGATTTACAAGATTTTGTGCATAAGAGAAGAAAGAGACAGAAAATTTGTGCTATGAAACCAAATGTGCAAAATATTCCCACCACTCTCGTCTAGCCCTATTATTGCACAGGGGGAAAAAAAGGGAGATATTTTGGGTACAGCTTTAAAATAGACAAGCATTTGCTTGAAATTACACCAGAAAAAAACCTGGGTTTAATTTCCCTGTTGAAGCACTTTCTTTTGCTTGATGTTAGTAAGTGGCCAGAAGAAGACAGCTCACAAGAACTGTAGCAAGCCTTGTAACGTACAGTTGCAAAAAGGAGTCAGCAGGGACAGTAATCTGAATGTCTGTAGACCTTTTGAATCCTTTTAGCCTGGCAGTGGAATCATATATATATACACATCATTACTAAGTGTTACATACTCTAATTATCGTATTTACGTACAAGAAATACTGTTATAAGAGAGCAGCCCTTGCCTTGGCCTCCTCATGCACAAATGCATGAGACAACACACTTCCCACGAGTCTTTCAACATGCCAGACAAATTATTTTTTTCAAAGAAAATACAAAAAAAGAAATTTGATGAAGGCTGGGACAGGAGAGACAAAAGGAAGGGGAGTGAATGGGGAGTGATAAAATGATGAGTACAGAAAAGCACTGGCTGTACAAGGGGTTGGTAAGGCTGTGGCACCTCTTTTTTTGCAGCATGTGGTGGCATTTGGTCACTTCAAAGAAAGGGAAGAACCAGCACAGGGACTTCTTCTGCATCCCCCATCCCATCATCACCATGTTGCACCTTGAGGGCAGCAGATGAACAAGATGTTGCTGGTATTGCTGTATTTAAAAGACGGGTTTCAACTAAACTGCAAAAAGGCATTTTAATATTTTTTGTTTAAAAAATAGTATCTCAAATTATTCCTTGAAGGCAGTTCTTCAGCGGGATCTGAGAGAAAGTAGGTGGTTATGGTTTAATGGACTAGTCCCAGAGAGCTTTTCATAAAATAGTTACAATATTATAAACAAGAAATGTTGTAAGAGTAGCTAAAATGGGAGTTTACACAAAGTATGGTGCGTTTTATTTGCATATGACCTCAATGATTATGTGCAAGATTTGGCCCTCTTCACAATAAGTGCCACATTCTAGTTAGAGAAATATGATGCCTTTGTTTTGGCAGAAAATAAATCTCTTACGATAATCAAAAATTCATGTAACTTATTCTAAAAATATCCCCTCCAAAACCGCCTGTGCCAGACAAAACAGGAGAAAATATTTGCCTTTGACAGGGATATTGATCTATAAAATGTTTCTTTTCTTCTCCCTCCTTTCTTTTTTGATTTTCTTCCAAGATCCCCTCTTCTGGTGCTTCCAACAGAGCAAAGGCTTCTTCTCAGAAGGAACATCTTGAAACACAACTTTGCCCACTATCCCCTGATTTTCGTTTACACTAAGGGCCTTTGCACTGTTCTGGAAATTTAGAGAAGGATTACATCCAGTTTTAGCTCTTTAGTCTTCCCCCAGCACATATAAGGACCTTTGTATGAACAAGGACTTAATATGCACATTATTGTAAAGTTGCTTAGGATGCCCTCTCCCCTGCACAGAAATAAATGGAATTGAACCTGGAAAAAATGTTTCAATTCCTATGAAAGTCAATCCACCTAGAAAGGAACCCTCATAAAGAGGAATACTGCTTGAGGCAGGGATTTCTTTGAATAAAGTGAATGTCTAAGTGCTCAGGAACTGGATTTCCTATTCATTGGTGTACGCTAGTGGCTTTATAACAGTGATGCAAAGCCCCTATTCTAGCTTGAAAACACAAGGTTTAGGATCACTTGGACAGCCGTGCAAAGCAGCTAGCTGGGCTAGACCAGTGCATCTGGCATTTGCTATACTGGTTTTGGAAGATAGTTTAAACCAGCTGTGGCTTCCTTACCTTGGTCACTGCTCACCGCTCACCTATTTTCAAGCTGGGGTGAAGAGAAGTGGCATCATTATACTCCTCCAAGATCAGAATTCCTTTTAATGCCCATTTTCCTTCAAAAGCCCAACAGTGTCAAAAAAAAAAAATAAAATTTGCAGCTCTCTGACTGATATGATTACAAAACAGGGGATTTTTTTGGGGTGGAGTGAGGTTGTTTCTTGTTTAGCAGAAAACAGCAAGTCACTGGGGGGATGGCATTTCCAAACAACAAAGATCCCACCTGTCTCTTTGACATGGCACCCTGTCACACCAGGAGAGTGATAGATTAAAGCTTTTATACAGTTGACTGCTGTTTCTGAGTCTCATTTTTCCACTAAGGGCTCTCTTTCCCCATTACCAAATGTTTTTATTTCGGGCAGACTACAATGTTTCAGTTGTTTTTGTTTGGCAAGCCGTGCTTATGCCTGGTCAAAGGCAGGTGGAGACACAACTCATCCCTTATGTTATTCTTTTTTAACAGCTCTGAAATGCTGCTGATGGGCAGCTGTACCTTCTGCTCCCATGCTGTACTTCAGGCAGAACATTACTGTAATAAACCAATAGAACCTATTAAACATAAGCTGACATATGGCTTTTGAGCAGCAAAATCGGATAGGAAAGAGTTTAAATATTGAATTCACTCATAAAGACTTATAATTCTTCTGTTTGTAAGAAGGTACAACACAGAGGCTTGCTTCAAGCTCAGTCAATCATTTCAAAATGCAGTCAATAAAGCCAGTGTATTATAGCTGCTGGTAACCACAACCATGTGTCAAATGAACCATCATATTTTCTAGGAAAGAGAATATAAGAAAGTCTGGTTATTGGACCATTCTTTTTCCTGGAATACTGTGCATCTAAAATAGCAGTTTAACAAAACACCACAAAGATCAAGGGACATTGGCTGTCAAAGATTAAAGGAAACACAGGGTTCCTAAACTGAGGAGCCTTCAAGGCCTAAATGAGCTCTGAAAATGGTTTTTCAGCTTCTCCTTCTCCCCCTTCTGGATTATTTTTTATTTGTCATTATTTGAAGAACTAAATCCTTCTTTCTCCTAACTCTTAATACATACTTTCACATGGAACAGACTTAATACTTGTTCAAGACCCATGACATAAACTGGCATTCAGAAACCTGAAAAAAATATATCCATACCTTTGTGCATACATGAAAGTATATGGATGGTAGCCAACTACTCTGCCAGCAGTTTCAGGCTAAGGATTTCAGCCTTAATACTCAAAGAAGTCCTTCAGATCTTCAAATTTTGTGACAGGGCTTACTGTTTACAGTGACCTTTGAGAAATGCTACTATGTTCCTCATCCATCTTTCCCTACAGCCCTCAGAGATTACAGATCAACTTCCTAGTTTCTATTACTATTGTAATTTTTTGGAGCCAAATAATAAAAGAATCATATCCCATCAATGACCTCTTATTATCCTTCAGATGGCTCTGCACCCTGTAACCTGTTACATTCTCAAGGCAAGACCAAGTCTGGGATCAAAGATCAGGGCTATGAACAGCACCTTGCTGCACCCGTTAGTTGGAGTCCCATCATTCAGAGCCATATCTCTGCTAGAGTCAGCGAAACGAGTGAGCGAAACGAAAACTTCCATCTCCTTCTTGAGATCTGGAGGCAGCCTGCGCTGTTGACCATGCGTGGACGATTCTTGCCACTGGCATTTAGTGAACTGTCGGATATCACGAGAGCGGAAGCTGCCAAACGGCTTTGAAATGTAGGCCCAAGACCCAGCTGATCACACCTACATCTGGGAACTGTCTGAAACTCATTGAGTTCTCATATTTTTCTCATAAGGGAGAAAATACTGCAAAAGGGGATGTCATTGTGGCTGCTCGTGAAAATCAGTGATGGGAAACAACCTAGGGTCTCACGAGTAGTAAGAGTGATTATACATCGCTGCATTAAAATGTGTTTCTCTCTCAGGGAAAGAACACCCTGCATGTCATCATTCTGTACAATGCACATCCAGTAATCCAGTGAAATTGCTTTGAGGGAGGGAAAGGAATTAACATCCTTTCCAAGGAGACCATGAGGTCTTGCCTGAAGACACCATAGTTTTTCCTTAAACTGTGTGTCCAGATAAAAAAAATTTGCAGCTTCCATTGCAAAAGCAGGAAGGAATTGGATGTAAGAACCATTCACTACATGGAAATAACAGGGTTTTACACAGCTTGGTTGAATTCCTTTCTCCACATGCTTCTCCTACCAGATCTTCCTGAAAAGAGCTAAAATAATAATCTCATGAGACTGTTACAGACAGTTCATTACATTAATTTGAGTGGGATTCTTGCTTTCAGTTTAAAACTGCCATTCATGAATAATTTCAGACTTGTTACAAGAACACAGTGTTGTGGGAATGTGTCGTTTCTGTAACAAACTACCTTTCACTGACACTATTGGTTCCTTTCATATTACAGTAAGAATTTCTCTCTGATTTTATTTTAAAAGATAGGAAAGTTTCATGGAGTACTTAGAAGCTTTCTCATGCTGAGCTGCTCTTGTCTTCTTGCTCAGAAGATGAGTCAAGCAGTATGATGGGGCTGAATTACATCTGATGAACTCCAGGACCAGTGTTAAAAAAACAGTCAAACGGATTCTCATAAGATGTTTTGTTAGTCTACTTTTATTACTGGAGCAATATTTTTCTCTAAATTCACAGAAACGTAATCATGCTCAAAACTCTTCTTTCAGAGATTTGTCAATTTATCAGTGGTTTGTAATCTGCAATTGTAATGCAGTCCTTTTTTCATGGAGATAACAGCATTTTGTGATAAAATTTTGCATGTTTGTTGAAGATCTTGTACATGTATGCACACAAGCACATGCTATTCCGTGATTTGCATTTGAATGGAAATTTCCCATAAATATAAATTAAACTATTCCACACAAGTGTATATTGTACAAACACAATTACATCAATGTGTTTATTACATATTTTGGCAAATTAGTAGGATCTGGTGCTCAAATTTATGATGTTCTGCTCCCATAATAAATAATCTGTGAACCCATTAAAACCACGTTTCTCATATGTCATTAGCTACAATAGACCCAGCACATGTGCAAGCATAATCTCCTTCCTAAAGCCAGATACTGTATATCAAACTTCGGAGTTTTCTATGTGGCTTGTTTGTAATATTATTGGAACCGAGGGAAGTAAAATGTTTGCTATATACGTGAGACCTATAAAAGATTGGGTTCATTTCTCCAAATGTCAAGTAAGTTCAAGTTTTCCACTCAGATTCAAATGAGTTTTTATTCAGTACCATCAGATCCAAGCCTTAATCTGCTAATTATCAGCAAAACGCAGCTCTTCCATTTTTAACTTGCTCAAAATCACAGGCAGAAAAAAATATTTTCTGTTAATATCTTCCAGCTTCAGCCTTCACTCACAAATGTTAGACCAAGTCTCCTGCAACCTTGTACTATCCATGTTACAGCCACTGGCAGGTAGTGTTATTTTCTTAGTATCCTTCAGCAATTAGTGTCCATGCAATTTTATATCCTTTGCTGCCCCCATCAAAAAATGTAAAACCACCTTGACAGTGAAAAAAACAGGGGACAGAAAGGTTAAATGATTTACTCATGGTTACACTGGAGCTTTGTCAATAAGTCATCCTGCAGGAGTGCCAGTGCTGTACTGAAAGCCATCCTCCCTTTGGGCAATAAACACTAATGCTATTGCAAATACCCGTAGATCCAACCTGAGAACAGCATTGCTACCCCCACCAGCACCACCACCACTCACTGCAGGAGAAGCAAATTGCAGTTTGAATAAAAGCTGGTGGCTGTCAGCACTCTGCGTCACTGCGCAGCAGCAGAAGCCCCGCTCGAGCCTCCACATACTCGTCTCTTCCTATTGCCTCCGCTCATTTGTGGATTTTCATTTATAAGAACATTTTCACCCTGTTCTGTTTCTGACAAAGCTCCGAGAAAAAGTGTCAATGATAGCACAGCCATCTAGCATACTGTGTGCTAAATAATTCTTGGTTATATCCCACCGACTGTTTTCTTTGGAGGGAAACAAACATTCTTACAAATACAGCAGATGACATATGAAAGCATAAAAGTGCCTATTGGGTGAATGAAAGATCTCCTTTATACTCAAAAACATCCAGCTTTACAAGCCTAATGTGGAGTGCTGTACTACGCCAGATACAATTGGAATCCATCCCAACTATCACTTTGAAACTCTGCCTATTTAAAAGTTTTGGCAACTTTAATCACAGGCACAAAGGCTTCAGCAAAATTGCTGGTTTTAATGAGGCCAGCTCTGCCAGGAAGCAGCAAAGCAACCAATGCCATCTGTTTGCATCTACCCACATTTAATCTATTAATGTGAGCCAAACTTACAGTCATCAGTATTATTTTACTGGTATCATTATCTGGCTTAAAAATAAGCTATGGGGTTTATCCATTGCTGAAATAACTGAAATCAGCACTCTTACACCAGGTATAAGTTTGACCCAGCGCTTTTCTGGCCAGAAAAGAAAACAGGAAAAGTTCAGCTCCGTATGCCGTGAACGCAAGTGAACCTTGGCTAAGCAGACAAACGGGTTTTTTTCATATGTGCATTACAAGCTGAGAACTAACTACACTTGTGGGTCACGGCAACTGCATTCCGAATCTCTGTGGCATTAAAATACGTGGAATAAAAACAAGTTAAAAAGATGCTACTATGTTCCTGCACAACTATCAAGTTTCTATTCAATGATCCAACACGCAGTAGCTAAATAAATCCAACTGGCTTTTTTTCTATGCAAGCCCTAGGTCCCCCAAGATTATTTTTTTTTCCATATATCACAGTTATAAAATCTTTGGACAACTGCAATGATAAAACATGAATATGGATGTTAGTGGCTTCCTTATACTTCACTGCAAAACTTAAAACCATGAATTGATTCGACACTCCAAAGTAAGACACTGCTGAGAAATGTCAGCTTACATTGATGTCTCTGTCTATACGTTGAGAATGGGGTAAGCAGGGTTGGGTGTGAACTGCAACGGAGCAATTCTTGGGCTCTGATTTTGAGTATGAGCTCTTGTTACTTCGCAGCTCCCATACAGGGAGCACTGCAGGTATTCATCTCCGCCCTCTGCCTTCTTATTCCACTGTCCCCTAGATTGCCCTAATTTTATATCCACTGAGACCCTGGCACACAGACTGAAAGGAAGTCAAGCAAGATCTACCAAGATTCCTGCTCTGGTCAGCACTAGAATTGTGGAGGTGCCTTAAAGCACAGTTGTCCCTCAGTCTAAGGTAGTTTAAAATGTTTCAAAACTTCTCAAAGAACACGCAAAGCAAAGGTGAAGGTTTTCAGACGGGAATGATGTGAGCTTGTGAGGAACAGAGAGCATTCTCTTCCTTGGTTGGCAAGAGCCATCCTTCCAGCTGGAATATTTAAACCTAGAAAGAGGAGCTATTTATTTCATTTCAACATTATGGGACCATACACACACAAAAGTAGACGGACAGACAATGTCTATGTGCTTTTTAAAAAGTGCTAATAAAAATAGAGATAATCAAAACAAAGGAAGAGAAACTGTAAGCTTTTTAACACCTGTAGGATTTGGAAAATGACATTTCTAGTCTATGGAGAATGATTTCTTCCTGTTTTCCTACTTGCTTCTCACGCATAAGAATAAATGCGTGTGTAATCACTATTCTCCAGCACTTTTAAACATAGTTACCTACAAGAAAGATGTTAGTTTCATTGGCTTACTATAGACATTCTCCTGCAACAGGGATAATTCTTCCCAGTTTATTTGGCCTTTCATGACTTTATTTCTTACTTGTTCAAAAAACTGCTTGTGATCACCTATATCTTCTGAGTTAATGGTACAATTTTTTTGTTGTTGTTTCGGGCAGCTCATGTTATGATCTCCGAGACTACACTGGATTTAGGGATTTCAGTTTGGTCTTTAGTGGCTCACATATATCGCAAAACTAATACATTTCACAGGGCAAAAAATAAAACAAAACCTGTAACAGAGGATGGCATTTCTGTAAAAGCCCAGAGCGCTGCAGTACATTGGCAGGCTAATCTGTCATGACTAAGAATTATTAAATTCATAAGTCTACACCACACAAACCGAAACCTCTGATCTAAATTAAATTACTCTGGTTTCATGGAAGTGCTACTTAGATTGCATTATAGTCCATTATCCACAGCCTTGTTCTGGCTGTAAGTGATGACAGATTCTGGTGCCTTATACAGCTATATGGCTCATTTACTTTCAATGCTAGAACAATAGGCATAAATAAGTCTGTTTTGTAAAGATTTGGTACAGCCTGATTCTACCTCAGCCTCCTCTCTGGCAAGCACTATATTCTTATTTTTGAATATATCAGTTGTTTGGTTTTTTTTCCAGCACTGCTGCTTTTATCTTGTGTGTCTGATTCTTACTTGTTAGGATTTCACTAATCTGTGACTTGAGCAGACTTTTACAGAATTTTCTGCCCCCTTAATGTCGAAGTTCACAGTGGTTTATAAATTTTAAATTACAATGTTTACTTCACATTTCATTTAAAATATTAGTATATCATGCTCTGACATCGCAGAGTGTTACAGACCTTAATGTTCATTTCTCTTAAACACAATAAATCAGAGTTCTCAAACCCAGATTACCTTAAACATCACTGGCCTGGATGATCCCAAAGGCATAAACACTACAGAACTCCTGGAGAAAAGCACGGTGGCCGCTAAGTCTGGTCCAGCTCCAACTTGTGGCTTTTACACCAGCTACTGCAGACAAAAAAGTTCCAAATGAGCAGATTTAGGGTAACATCCAAAGAAATTTCTTCTCAACCCACTGGACCCAGGCATTAAATTAAGCTTTGAAAGAGATGCATTGCAAATAAAAAAAATGAGAAGTGTATTTTTTTGAATTATGTTTCCGTTCCATGTTATTTTCTCAGTGCAAGAAGAGGTTTCTGCTGGCTTGGGCAGCAGGGGGGTGGCAGTAGCAGGGGCAAGGGAATATCATGCAGTGGTTGCATTTAGAAAGGAAAGTGATGACTGCTAATAACAAACACATTTTTACACTTTGGATCCTATGCAGTTGTACAGGAATACACAAAACAATTCCCCTAAACACATTGACACAACCTCTGCTGCCTAACAGTCATAAAAACAAATCTTAGCTTCCAAATGCAAAAACCAAGATAAACCACCATCTCCTAGATTTTAGAATAGCACTTTAACAACTGCTTTAATAGCCTCCGATATTTATTTTCCAAAGCTAAATCCAGACCACCAGCCATATTTAGCAAGCACTGGAGCACGAGCCGCCCCTCCAGCGCCGGTTTCTCCGCGCGGAGCTGGAATGACGCAGCAATGAATCAGTTACACGCCGCAGACCACGCTCCAGCTGTCTCACAATAAACGAAACTGCAGCAGCTCCAGAAGTTCACAGTAGCGGCACTAATTTTTACCAGCTGAGAACTTAAGCCTTTATCTCTTGTTTAGACTTCAGAACAGACCTCAGATTTCTGCAGCGTGAGTCTCCTGTAAACAAAGGGCTGATCTGCGTGGGTTTTTTTTTCCCTTTTGCTCAGCTGCTCCGAGTGCCAGCGAGCTCAGAGGACCATTTCCCAACAAGTGATGGGGTGTTTACACGGTTTGCGCAGCCCCAGAGGCACGACCTACCCTCACATTGCAACAGCTTGCAGCCCCGGTGACAAAATGACATCTACTACCTGGAGCAATGCTGTCCTGGATGCGGGAAACGGAGTACCTACCACATGGGTGCTACTGAAATGAAACCGGCCCCACGTGCCAACTTTGCGAAAAAGAACGCTTTGTTTCTGCCTGGCCTTGGCAAGTTTTGAACCCTGGCTAATTTAACATTAAAGCTACACTAGCTGTCTCAGATCCATATTGTTAGAGCCAGCTGGATATGCCAAAAACTACAAAGAGAGGGAGCTTTTTGCCTAAACAAATAATACTGACTGTCACTTTGTATCAGGACTTAATCCCGTTAATGAGCTACAGGTGGGGCAATTTCCCTGATTGAATGCATTTTTCAGAGACCGTTTCCATTCACTGCATTGCTTGCTGATAGCCATAAGGTATGTACTGTAATCTGGGCTTCACTCTCCCTCAGCAGTTCATTATTTAGAGGGTCTTTAGCTTTTACACTGACTCAACCCTGTTATCTCTACCGACGGCCACAAGGAAATGTTGTTCCCATTTCTTACAGGGTTTGCAAACTGGGTTCAGATACGTGTTGCATGAAAGAGTTCTGGGGAGGTTTTAGCTACTTTCACACCAGTTCCGTACCTAATACACAAAGCTGGACGGGATTAAATAAAAAGCAATGAAAATGAGGTAAATTTCTTGGTTATTCCATTTCAGATCCTAAGATCTCACTTTGTATCACACAGAAACAGGCCCATGGATTGGAGAAGTTTAACATTTGATTAGATGGAAAAATCAGTCCAGAAATGCTGTTTATCTTAATAACAAGCTATATTTTTAACTTTCATGTATATTGCTTTAATTTGATCCCATCATGTTTTCATGGTTGTAGAAGCAAGAGGATAAAGGGTTTTTTTCCCGCTGCAAACAAATGGTTCAATTAATTTTCCTATTTATCTTACATAGACACCCTTGGAAGGAAAATCTAGTGCTGTCAGTTTAAAGGATGCTGCCTCCGCCCCCTGGGAACTTGGTGAGTTGCTGCTCACGTATTGATCCTGATTAGGTGCAGCAGACTGGGTGAGTAGATCTTCAGCAAGTTTTGTTATGTAACATCCTCGTTTTCTTACTCTCCTGGGAAAAAATACGGTAGAGGAAGGATACTTCTTTTCCTGTCCTCTGAATAGGAATATACTGTTTCAGGTAAAACACATTAGGTTTGTGTTCTTCTTTTTGGGGTTGGCAAGTGAGAAAAATGAAAAGCCCACATATTTTGCAAGGAACATGAATTTTTTAAAAATCACCTGTCTTGGAAAACTCACCTTTTTTCACTGAAATCCATTTCTGCTGCTGAAAAACACTTAAAGACCAGTGCCAATTCCAGGCATAGGGGCCTGCACACCTAGCTTCCCTAGGCTCTTTTGCGGATCATAGAATCATAGAATCATAGAATGTCTCAGGTTGGAAGGGACCTTAGAGATCATCTAATCCAACCTCCCCGTCACGGGCAGCCTCTCAACTAGATCAGGCTACGCAAGGCTCTGTCCAACCTGGCCTTGAACACCTCCAGGGAGGGGGCAGCCGCAACATCTCTGGGCAATTTATTCCAAAGTCTTGCCACCCTCGTACTGAAGAATTTCTTCCTAAGATCCTATCTAAATCTATTCTCCTTCAACTTAAACCCATTTCCCCTTGTCCTATCAGTGGACGCTCTTGTAAAAAGTCCCTCCCTGGCCTTCCTGCAGGATCCCTTCAGGTATTGGGAGGCAGCTATTAGGTCCCCCGAAGTCTTCTCTTTTCAAGACTGAACAATCCCAGCTCCCGCGGCCTGTCCGTGTAGCAGAGGTGCTCCAGCCCCTGGATCACCTTTGTGGCCCTCCTCTGAATGCGCTCCAATAGATCTATATCCCTCTTATGGTGGGGACACCAGAACTGGATGCAGTATTCGAGGTGGGGTCTCACAAGAGCAGAGTAAAGGGGGAGAATCGCCTCTCTTGACCTGCTGGCTATGCTTCTCCTGATACATCCCAGGATGGGGTTGGCTTTCTGAGCTGCATGAGTGCCCTGCCAGCTCATGTTGAGCTTCTCGTCTATCAACACCCCCAAATCCTTCTCTTCAGGGCTACTCTCAACCCACTCTGTGCCCAGTTTGTATTTGTGCCTGGGATTGGCCCAACCCAGGTGAAGGACCTTGTATTTTGACTTATTGAAGCTCATGCAGTTTGCACTGGCCCATTTCTCAAGCCTATCAAGGTCCCTCTGGATGGCATCTCTTCCCTCAAGAGAGCCCACCACACCACACAGTTTGGTGTCGTCGGCAAACTTTCTGAGAGTGCACTCAATGCCATCACCCATATCGCTGACAAAGATGTTGAACAGCCCTGGACCCAGAACAGACTCCTGAGGAACACCGCTTGTCACTGGGCTCCACGTGGACATTGAGCCATGGACCACAGCTCTTTGAGTGCGACCATCCAGCCAGTTCTTTATCCACCTAGTGGTCCATCTGTCAAATCCACAAATGGTTTGCTGCTCTTTTTCAACCAAATACTAGCCCCAAAAGGGCTGATTTGCGTTAAATGAAAAAGCACCTTTTTGAGTACAGGAACTAATAAAAGGCTGGCTCTCAGCAGACACTATCTTATGCTTTGGGTTTTTCTACCTGAATTAGATGAGTGCTGCAGTGGGGTTTCACCCTTATTAGACACTAGGAACACTACATGATGTAGCACTAAGCTCAAGCAAAAGTTTAGGCAGAGTTCACAGCTAATTAGATATCCCAGGCTTCTCACTGCGAAGCAACCTTGATGGTGGAGAGGATTCTTGCATGTGTGATACGACTGAGATGCACAGGTGTGGATATTTACTGTCACCAGCCCATGGGGCAAAAAGTGCTGCCTCTACCCTCCTCGTTTGCACATGGTGTTTCCTGGAAAATCACTGAAAACTGTTAAAAATATCGAAGTTGTTTGTCACTTAAATATTTATGACACAACAACATCATGAGGCGTAACTGGGAGTCCAAAAAAGGACATATGTAGCTGCTACCATTTAGTGTAACTTTTTGTCTGGCTTTTCAAAATCAATTGTAAAGTTGAAGTGAGGTGCATTTTTTGTTCTTTTGTTCTATATTATTTTTAGTTTAAACAATCAGATAATTTTCATATTGCCAAAAAAATAATATCAGGTTTAAGGAAAATAGTTCAAATGTAAACCCTACTAATTGTCAAGCAACCGTTTGTATTTGTTGCTTTCCCAGTTACAACAATCTGATTGCCAGAAGCTAGGTTATAGTCTGGCAAAACTCATACGTGTTTTCCCTTTTAAACCACCAAAACCGAGGATGTGGGTAGGAACTGTGAGCCTGGCCAGCAGTGTTTCACCCCTGCTCGACTTTCATAGAAATTCTTTTCCCTCCCTTCAGTATAAAAGAGACTTGTTGCTCTATTTTAAAAGTAATTATTGGCAGCAGTTAGTTGTATTCCAGGCACCTCTACCCAAAAAGCTTCACAAAGAATAAAATACCCTCTTGCTCAGATGGTCGGGCTCGTGTATCATTTCTGCCTCGCCTGGTTGTATTTTCGCCATGTGAGTGGGAGACCACTGGCTCACGAGCTGTTTACTGGAAGTCTTCACTGGAGTAAACTCACTGCTGGGTGCTGGGCTCTTCAATGGCAAAATCTGACCTGTGCCCAGAGATTTGGCTTCCGCTGTGATTTGTTAATATACTCTTTCAGGATCTGCTTATTACTACTTAAAAGGAAAACGTAAGAGGACGTATTCCCTGAATAATCACAATTTCACTGTCTTGGGATATAAAGAATGTGGACTGAACACTATGTAAAGCTGGGGAAAACATATAACTAGTATAGCAGGATCTCATTAAACACAATCTATGCAGTAATATGACATTACATATGGTGTATTCAAACAGTTCAATATGGTTGAACGGTAATTTAGGTAAAATAAAGCATTAGTTAGCATACCACAAAAAAGCTCTAAAACACTAAACACTCTACTCAAACTTCCGTGTTCTTTTTTTACTAACGTGCTAATTAATTTTTTGGGAACAGGCTGCATTTATGAATTTTGGAAACTAAATGAAGCACAGCAGGGATTCCAGTTTATTGCCCAACAAAAACTGCTACTCTTTTAACAGTTTTGACAGGCACAGCTGAGTCTTATAAAAGCTATTCCCTCCTCTCCAACCCTTTTTTGTCCCCTCAAAAACTCCATTGCCATATTAACAATCAATATAGACAATTTGCAATTACCTCAACAGCATGTTGTAGAGAGCTGATTTTGTGATTTAAATTTTTCTGAGCTGATTTTCAAGGAACAGTGTATGAATTAACTATTGCAAAAAACAGGAAGGCTTTCAATGTGCGTGTACTTCATACACAGTGTATGCACATTTGTGATATTTATTTTATACCTTGTATCTTTAGTGGTAATACTTGTAGCTCCATCATCAACAACCGAGGTAAGAGTTTTAAGGGAATAGTAGTTTGGAACAAAGATTGACCTAAAGAAAGAAGGCTCAAGTTGCAATGCATTAAAATGTTTGCACATACGAAAAATACTTATGACATCACGCCTTGGTCTGAGTTACAGAGCCAGGACAAATGGAGCAGATTTCACTGCCAAAGCATTACAACAATTAATTACAGGCCGTAAGAAAATCCCTCTGAATGTTGCGGGAGAAGTGCAGGGGCACCACCAAGCAAGGACTCCAAAGAAGTTTCCATAAGGTGGCACTGTGACGACTTTCTGCCCGATCCACATATTCCCGCAAGGACTGCCAAAAGCTGCTGATTTCAACCCATAGGCAAGACTCTGAACTCCTTATTCCTGAATCCCAAAGGGCTGCTGTCTTGTCCAGCATGCAAAAAGGGCTTCAGCAGTCTGATGCCTTTGCATTATTGTTATTAGCTGGCTGTGATTCACCATGTGAAGAAGAGAGACTATGGCTGGGCTGTGGCTTGCCAGTTCCCACTTGGAATTGAAATGGAAATATACAGCAGCTTTCCTCTAAATCTGCAGCCACAGCATCATAGAATCATAGAACAGTTTCAGCTGGAAGAGACCTTGAAGATCACCGAGTTCAGCCTTTGTCCCAGCCCTATCAGCCTACTAAACTATGTTGCCCAATGCAACATCTAGTCTTCTCTTAAACATTTCCAGGGATGGTGACTCAACCACCTCCCTGGGCAGCCTGTTCTAATGGCCGACAACCCTTTCAGTAAAGAAATTCTTCCTAATATCTAACCTAAACCTCCCCCGGTGCAATTTAAATCCATTTCCCCTCATCCTATCACTCTCCACTAGGGAGAGCAGAGCAACTCCCACCTCTCTACAACCTCCCTTCAGGTAGTTGTAGAGAGCGATGAGGTCTCCCCTCAATCTCCTCTTCTCCAGGCTAAACAGCCCCAGATCCCTCAGCCTTTCCTTATATGACTTGTGTTCTAAGCCCTTTACCAGCTTGGCAGCTGCCTCTGTACCCTCTCCAGCATCTCAATGTCCCTCTTGTAGTGAGGGGCCCAAAACTGGACACAGCACTCGAGGTGAGGCCTCACCAAAGCTGAGTAGAGGGGCATGATCACCTCCCTGCTCTTGCTCAGTACACTGATACAGGTCAGGATGCCATTGGCCTTCTTGGCCACCTGGGCACACTGCTGGCTCATGCTCAGCTGGACATCTATTAACCCCTCCAGGTCCCTTTCTGCCTGTCAGCTCTCCAGCCACTCCTCCCCAAGCCTGTAGCACTGCTGGGGATTGTTGTAGTTGAAGTGCAGGACCTGGCATTTGACCTTACTGAATTTCATTGAGTTGGCCTTGGCCCAGTGATCCAGCCTCTCCAGATCCCTCTGAGAGCCTCCCTACCCTCAAGCAGATCAACACTCCCACCCAGCTTGGTGTCATCTGCAAACTTACTGAGGATGCACTCCATTCCCTCATCCAAATGAAGGTGTTAAACAGGAGTGGCCCCAGTACTGAGCTCTGGCGGACACCACTCGTGACTGGTCACCAACTGGATTTAACTGCATTGACCACAACTCTCTGGACTTGGCCATCCAACCAGTTTTTCACCCAGCCAAGCGTATGCCCGTCCAAGCCAAGAGCAGTTAATTTCTCTAGGAGAATGCTGTGGGCAACTGTGTCGAATGTCTTACTGAAGTCAAGAAAAATTACATCCACAGCCTTACCTTCATCCAGCAAGTGGGTCACACAATCATAGAAGGAGATCAGGTTTATTAAACAGGACGTGCCCTTCACAAACCCGTGCTGACTGGATCTGATCACCTGGTTGTCCTGCATGTGCTGCATAATGGAACTCAGGATGATCTGCTCCATCAGCTTCCCTGGGACTGAAGTCAAACTCACAGGCCTATAATTTCCTGGATCATCCTTCTTTCCCTTCTTATAGATGGGTGTTATATTTGCTGATAAATGAAGGAGAGCAGCCTGGTGAGCACCCCTGCCAGCTCTCTCAGGATTCTAGAATGAGTCCCATCTGGCCCCATAGATTTATGGACATCAGTATTCATGAGCAAGTGAAGACACAGATCCACCATGTCCGTGTGCACCCATGGCAGGGCACCAGTTGCTCATGCACACCCACCTCTGCCTCATGCATACTCTGCAAAATGTAAATGGCTGGACTCTTTAACAAAGAAATTGCATGGGAGGGTCATGTAAACCTTTTAGGAGGACAATATTGTACTACCCAGCATATTGTATATGGCATAGGTAGTGAGAACAACAGTTACGTTAAAGGAAGAATCCTTACTAAATGTAAAAGCTGCTTCATATTTCATTTACACATCTTCCACAAGAACTATTGAAAACCCTGACAACGTGATATATGAGCAAATAAAATTTACTCCATAGATACACTTTCTGATACATTTTTTTCTCAAAACTCAGTGCCAACTGTTCCCCTTGCCTTTTTTTTTTTCTCAGAACTTACTGTGCCAACCAAATGTCATTGATATGTGACTTTCCACATAGACAGATTTGCAATTTTTCAAAATATTAGACTAATGTTATTAAGCATATTGCTTTAAGCTCACACCAAAATTGGAGAATATGAAGGAAGTGGACAATTGGCAGAACTAGCCTTTCCACTACATATGGCAATAAGACCTAGAGCTTGGGAAAATTATGCTTTCTGGAATATAGCACTAATGTATTTACCATATGCTGCACTAGAAGCTTTTTACGTTTACGTTAATAATCTGCAAACTTGGTAATTTCACACACACAAACTAGAGCTCTCTTTTTATGTTTCAGCAAAGATTTAATGTATGGAGCTGTAACAGTACTAGGTTGTGTTACTTTTACTCATACGCTCTATAGATTCTATTTGTAAGTTGTGAAATTCTGTCAGTAGTAACTGGGCTGTGCCTGCAAAAAAGTGCAAGTCCTCCACATCAGGAAGATTATTGACCTTACTTCTTCTCCCTTTATCTATTTATTACTTAGTTAGAAAATGTGCTTAATTTGTAAAAATCTTGCTAGCCATTAGTAGGAACTGCAGAGATCCTAACAGAAGGGGAAATAAATATGCAGAAAGCTGGAAATGCCCATTTCAGAGCTTATAATGAAAGAAATAAATAAGGCAATCCAGGTCTCCAGATCTGTTCCAAGAAGAATGACATCAAAACACAAAAGAGAAAAAGTGCTGACCAGGGAGTCCTTCAACTAGCTCTCCTTTAAGTATTCCACAGTGTCTCCTCGCTATAAAGCACCTTCGAGGATCAATCCACTGCTAATGTTTCATGGGCAACAGCAGAAACGAGAACATGCATGAATGCCTGAATAGACCCAAAGAAAAAATCTGAGCAAGACTGAACAATATTGTTTACATTGAAAATGTTCCTTGATGCTCCTGGCTGCTTTTGTTTTTCCTCCCTTTATCCTTCCACTTCTCAGCTTCCTTCACTGTCTCTAATTTGTAATGCTCCCACGTTACAAGCAACTGCTGTCTTAACAGCTAACCCACAGGGACGTGTCCCCCTCCCAGGTTGGGTCCTGTTTGCATAGACAGAAACATAGCTGAGACTGGACTGGGTAATCCCAAGTGGCCCATCACTTCCCTGCTCCTGTTGCACAAAGTCTTTCTCGCCTGTCATCGCCCACTGTGACTTTCAGAGCTCTGTCCTGCCTGTTTCAAATCAGTTGAATACAGAGGAGCTGGAGATGGCGGAACTGTTTTCTCACCACATTCTGCACAGCCAAGTGCATAAAGATGCAGATGTACTTACACCATCTCCAAAGTCAGCTTCTGTTTGGCTCAACACTGAGCTGGGCAAGGATGTCAAACACGGCTAAAATGTGTGCTCGGTTAAGGCAGAGGCCAGAAAAAGCCTTTAGGAATGTCTAGTGGGACCGATTTCTTTTTCTCTTTTGTGTTGTTTCCTCCACATGCCTTAACATGGGGATAGACAGCCCCTTGATCTTGTTATGGAGGCTGCTCTGATAGGAAATGAGTCGTATGCCTTTATTTGAGAGGCCCTGCATTGGTTAGGACAAAATACCGCCTGCATGGGGTGATTCTCTAGAGTGACAGAATCAAAGTGGATTCTCTCAGCATTGTTGATCTTCTGCAGAGTTTGGTTTTTTTTTTGCCTGCGGGCATTGGCAGACCAGCTGGGCTAAGGGCCTGGTTTCAGGGTATTGCAAGGCAGACCAAGCTGTAGAGCAGCCTCTTTTCCAGCTTTGGTGGCTTCTGACCAGCTCTAGAGGAGCAAGTCAGGGCACTACCACTTGCTATGGACAGGTCTGTGAGGGACCTTTCCCATGTCCTGCAAAGAGAAGGAAAGCAGCTCTTTTCATTTGCAGAATAGGAGGAGTTTTCCTCTTTTGCTTACCGTAAATTGTGAGTAAATTGATAATACAGCTTGTTTGCTGACTCCTAACAGTGAAAAGCCTTTAAGGCATGCAGTCACGTCCTCCCTCACCTTGTCACCACACAAATATCACTTGTCCCAAGAAAGTTCTTTCTCTATGCCCTCCAGACAGGTGGTACACTAGGCCATGCTCCTACTGTACTCTCATGAGTCTAGAACAAATGTTTAGTATCTTTCCAAAGCACAGAATATCCGGGCTTCAGACATAATCAAGGGTAAAGCTGACCAGAGCTCATGGAGCACACCAACCACAGGATCCAAGGGGCAGGGAATCACTAACATTCTCTGTGAACACATTCATCAAGCCAGTCCTTTTGCTATGAAGAGCATGGAGGCATATTAGAGCGAATCTCACAGCACACAGCTTCCCTGGCAAAGTGCTGTAGCAGCCAGGGGTTCATTCTAGTGATGCAGATGATCTAGTGACTACATAGTGCTAAAGTTCACTGGAGCTGATGGCATACCTAGCAATCCTGAAGGTGCAATAGGAAAGAACTCCAGATGCTCACAGCGTGGATGTGAGCAGTGTCTTCCTATAGACACAGATGTTTTTAGGTGCACAGAGGAGATTTGTAGGAAGAGTCTGGCACAATGGCACATGTCTGACCATCAGAAGCAGCATGTGCTCCAGTGGCACACAGCAGTGATCTACAGGCTGAAATATGTTGGCACTTTTGACACATAGACAACAGAAGGAGACAATTATCAAATTGCATTTCCCCAGGTCATGAGCAGGTTAAATTCTAGAGGAAAAATAGGACTAGCATAGATAAGCCAACAATGCTGCTTCTTGATGAGTTACGGCATATTTTCCCGACTGCCAGAACATGAGAGCTCAAAAATAAGTGGTAGCAATTTCGCATTTTAATTGGCACAATTGTAGAAAATGCTACTTGGCAAGTATCAGGTATTATGTCTAACAGACTAAGGATTTATCTGCAACAGACTTCCTTTGTATTACAGGGCGATAGATAGACATGATGCTACCTTATATGGTATAAGCGTCACCTTGTGAAAAAGTGGTGACTGTGAAATGAGGCTGGTTGGCAACGATAATGCAAACAAGAGGATACCTTCAGCATTAGTAGTGACCCCAGTGACTGAAGAGCATGACTCTGACTTGTATTAATTTTTAATGCTATTGTTCGTACATGAATAAAACACCCTTGCAGTGAAATATATACTCTTGTGTCCTCCTCCAGAAAACTGCAAAAAATATTTAGTGCCCTCTTATAACTTAAAGCCAGAAAGCTGCAGCTGGAAACACTGAAAAGAACTTGAGGCCAACTGAGCCTCTGTTTCTCAAAGCTCCACACCACAGCTTTAGCACCAGCACCTTAACTCTGAAGTCTCGAATACACTCTGTGGTGCTGCACTGACCCTATCCCAAGAGACTAGCACGGTGCCAAAGTACTCCATTAACAAAGTTTCCCGACACCAAGCCTAAAGAATTTCTTCCTTCAAACCCTTACCCCACCAGCATGACTAATCTCTGCTTCCATTTCTACCTTTTACATGGACTACTTACTGCATCTCAATCACCACTGTCACTTCGAGTTAGCTCATTCAGTCCCTCCCATTTGTTGTTCATTTCGTGCTTTACTGATTACTTTGTTGCCCTTCTTTTTATTATCCGGAACTTTTCTATATAAACTGCAAACTAAAAAGGCCAGAACAGTTTAGATTTTATGCCGCTTGCCCAGAGAGCGGTCTGACTAAATAAATTTGTTTAGAGGTAAGTTAGCACCCTCTGGTGTATTATTAGTGTACTGCAAATTTCCTGAAAGATTGAAGGACCTTAATTCCTCGTGAAAGCAAGAAAAAAAATCTGTGAAGATGGACGCCTAAGAGTTGAGTATAGTAACTTTTGTGCTTGTTGGCAGATAGAGGAAACTTTGCGCTTTTCTTTTTCTCCTTTTCTTAAAGAAGAAAATACTGAATTAAGTATTTTCAAAATTTTATGGAACAAATTGTAAAAGCATTGAACTTATCAAATCGCATTCCTCAAATGGCTTTGTTTTTCTAATTCTTTTTTTTCTAGCTATTATTTTGCATGATATGAGAGACATTTAGATGTAAGATTTGAGAAATTTCACATAATAGTTCATTAACTTGTGTTTTCAGAATTTTCGTTTTGTCTGAACTGGGAAGCAAGAGAATTTCATTCAAAGGTATTTCTACTCAGCATGTGATTCTATGATTCTATGTATAGCTCCTGTGCCTTTTAAAAAAAAAAATCAAATTACGTTCTATTTTCTTTTCGAAAATGCATTTCAGAGCTGTAACATCTCTGAAGATGAGCAGAGTTTTTTCCTTCAGACTTGGACTACGGACTCGGATTAGGTAGTGCTTGTTAAATAGAAGATAATACTAGATAGTATTAAGTAATTTAAAGCAAAGTAAAATTATATAAACCCCTGTTTTTATATTTCTTTACTTTATTGATGTGGCATTTCAAGTCCTGCTCTCAACCTACAGCCACAAATACACTCTGCCTGTGTCGAGCTTTTACCACAGAAAAGACAAAAAGATAAAGATTCCCAGAGTTGTGAAGATCATTGTGGTGAGCAGCAGTACAGAAATCACTCAGCTGTTTGATTTCTGGGGTGTATTAGAAGGGGGGTGGTTAGTAGGTCAAGAGAGGTTCTCCTTCCCCTCTACTCTGCCCTGGTGAGACCACATCTGGAATATTGTGTCCAGTTCTGGGCCCCTCAGTTCAAGAAAGACAGGGAACTGCTGGAGAGAGTCCAGCACAGGGCAACTAGGATGATGAAGGGAGTGGAGCATCTCCCTTATGA
Source organism: Trogon surrucura (assembly GCA_020746105.1). NCBI lineage: Eukaryota > Metazoa > Chordata > Aves > Trogoniformes > Trogonidae > Trogon > Trogon surrucura. The sequence goes on along the minus strand of CM036620.1, from coordinate 74,950,920 downwards.
GAAAAGACTGAGGGAGCTGGGGCTCTTTAGTTTGGAGAAGAGGAGACTGAGGGGTGACCTCATTAATGTTTACAAATATATCAAGGGGGAGTGTCACGAGGATGGAGCCAAGCTCTTCTCGGTGACAACCACTGATAGGACAAGGGGTAATGGGCTGAAACTGGAACATAAGAGGTTCCACTTAAACTCGAGGAGAAACTTCTTCTCAGTGAGGGTGACGGAACACTGGAACGGACTGCCCAGAGAGGTTGTGGAGTCTCCTTCTCTGGAGACATTCAAGACCTGCCTGGACACGTTCCTGTGTAGCATAATCTAGGCATTCCTGCTCTGGCAGGGGGATTGGACTTGATGATCTTTTGAGGTCCCTTCCAATCCCTAACATTCTATGATTCTATGATTCTATGATTCTATGATTCTATGAATTAACACTCTCTCAGCATCATCAAAACTTCCTTATGCTCCTTTATGTTCCCCTTTCTATTCTGAGATTTGATTTTGGTCAAGCTAAAAGAAATTTATAATGTGCTCAGGGAAACTTATTTCAGAAGAAGTCCCAGCTTTGAGTTTTATTATTTTTAAAGTAGTCCAGGTAAAGTTAGGGCCGAAACAAAATAACAGTACATATGTGATCACCCACTCACATCAAAATTTTCTCCAACACACAGAGTAATGATGGGAATTTCAACTTGTTATTCTCAAAAAAAAGATTGCATTCTGGCACCTTTCGGTGAGACTCTCTAGTTGTTGTTTCCAAGTGAGGGTAAAGGTAGTCTCCGCTGTGTTTTGTCTCTTCACCCCAGTTCACCCATTTCGTTCCATTTGGGGAAGAAATCATTGCTACCTAAATCAAATCTTAAGCTTCTTGGAGTGAGGAACAGATACTGTATTATAAGCTTAGCAGAGCCTGCTAGAATGCAATATCCCGCAAACCTTACCCCTTTCAACAGCACAAACAAAAAGTGATTTATGGAGAAAGAATCAAAATTTGGAATTCTGGAATCAAAAATCCATACTTTTTTTTTTTTTTTTAGGACTGCAACTCATATCTAATACTATGCAGGTGCAACCATTTAAAAATACAATTCTGCTGCAATTCAGTGCATTCAAAGCAAGAAATGTTCATTGAATATATAATCATGTTTTGTCTTAACACTTAGGCTGTTTATTCATACACTGTATTTTAAGTCAAAATTTCTATAAACCGACTGAGGATTTTGTACTCCTGTTTAAAACAATTTTAGATGTTAATCAGCAAGATCAGTGATGTTTTCAATGTTCATGCTGAATAATTAGCTGTTTTAAGCCAATCCGACATTTTATAGAAATTACAAATACTTTGATATTCAAAGACTGTGTAGGGCTCTTCCAGATGCTTATTGACCAAAACAGATGATTGCTTATCTTTCTGTTGAATGTCCTCCAAAATTAGTTGATCCTAGAATTAGAATACAAATACCAAAAAAAAAGTAAAATATTAGTAAGATTAGAGGAAAACCTTATTCATGTAAATTATTTTGCAAAATTTCAAGGCAGAAAGAAAGTGAAAACTATACAAGCTTTAAAATAAACTCCATACTTTTTACAGTCTTATCCCCACTCTCCATGAGTTCTTTAATCTACTTCCTTGATAGCCTTGGACCCATGCACTGTTCTGGGCTCCTTTTCTACTCCCAAACCTTTTACCATCTTCACCGTTTTTTCTAATCCTTAACACATTTTTCTTCCCCTTCTCTGTCTCATCACTTGCTCGGCCCCTCTCCATTGTTCATTTTGAGAATGAGTTGACTTGTTTGCTCATTCCCACAAACATTCCCTACTTCCTAATAACCAGGCGACTAATACTTCACTTCTTACTCTCAGAATATTGTAGTTTCCTTTTATGTTCGTTTTTTCTCTGCTGGACAAAGCAAGACGTCACACATCATCCACTTTCTACAAATGACATTCAGTCATACAAGAAACATATCTCATTCTTTTCATTATAGTCATTCCTTCTCTGTCAGCTCAACTATTCTGCTTTATTAAAGGACGCCTGTTGACTGTCTCAGTCTCACTGTGACTCCCACTGAGTTCACCGCACTCCCTCCACTCATGTTTTAATTTTCTCTCTGCCTTACTTGAGATTTGTCGCGAGAGTAGTTTTTGCCAAATGATTATATGCTTTGTATTATTTAGTCCTGGTATTTTTTCTAGAAAACAATTATGATCATTATCAGATATAAATCTCTTAAAGTATTCTTCTGAGGTGAAGCAAGAACATATTTTCTCTGCAGATATTCTAGTGCACAGAAGACTAACGCAAAATACTGATCACACACAACACTTTTCATGTCTTGCTGACTGCCTACTTCCATTTTTGAAATATCATTTTTATTTTGCTTAATTTATTTCTTATTTACCGTGGTCCCATAAATAAATAATAACATATGTTATAGTGAAAAATTTTGAGTAAGTGCCATGTGTTGCTATTTTATAAAATATACTTGCCTAAATGATGCCTTTGCAGAAGTCCAGAGATGGTGATTGGATGTCTTGGTGCAGATGGTTGTGGGGAAGGTGATGTAAATGAGTATGACTGAGGGGTTCTGAAATCAGAATTACCCCATGAGCCCCTTCTACTACTCTGTGATCCAGATGATGGTGTGAATGAATATCCACTATGTGGTAGTCTTATAGGTGTCGATCTGTTAATGAAATTAATTCATGGGTACGATTTGAGGCTACTGTCATAGTACAAGAGATTTCAAAACGATAGTGCTAATATTTTAACAGAAAATGCTACAGATTATTGTGGTTTACATATTACTTACCAGATATATACTTTTTCTGCATTTTTACTTATTTTAATAAACCAAAGAACAAAACAAATGATATGAGGATCAGAGATGTAAAAAATAATGTTTTGTTATCCATGTGCTAGGAAGATACATTTGTCTTAGTGATTATAGAGTTTACTTATTCTGAAATAATTTTAATGTTTTCCCTTGATCTTAATAATTCTCACAGTTAGAGATCTTTTCAATAGTTAGATGAAAAACCTGAAAACCCACTGCACGCTGCATGAAGATGTTCAGATTATTCAGAGAACAACTCCTGTGTAGATATTGTGTGGTCATCTCTGCTTTTTAGAAAAATTGTAAAGCAGATGCTATGTTGCACTTTCTTTCTATAAGGTTACTAACCTTTACAGAAAAGTACCATGACTGTAGACGCCCACAGCTACAGGGACTCAGATTACCTCTGCACATTTTTGAAGAAAGTCATTTAAAAATAAAACCTTCCAACAATAACAAACACATTCATATAGGTGATAGCTAGCCTGCACAATAACACTTCTTCACATATAGAATACAATCTTTAATTTACAGGTTAATAGAGGCCAGACAAGTGAAATTTCATAGGAGATGGTGAAAACTTGAAAAGGTATTTAATTACCTTGTAGATCCTGCTCTACTGTTTTGACTTGACATTATTCCAGATGATTGAGAACTTCTGTAAGATATGTTACCTGTAAGAATTGAATTTTTGAAAATAAGACCAACATGAGTTATCTGTTTTACTTAAGACATAACTATGGAAACATAGATTAGTACTTTAGCTGCATTACTTGGAACAAATTCAGAATTGGTTTATTTAAGAATTAAAAATGGTGCACGATTACGATAGACAATGAAAGGTAAGGAATTAGCTGACAAAATAAAGTCACCATGTCACTTGAGGAGGAATTAAAGTAGCCCTAAAAATTAATGATGTGTTTTTGCAGTTTAGCAAAAACACGACATTTGCAGAGTCATGAGCTGTCTTCCAGAACTTCTTGCTGGAAAAAGATCAAGCATAAGTGAAAGCTAACAAAATCTCTCTGCAGTACTCCAACAGGGGGTCAAGGGGAAAAACTGTCTTTAGTCTCAACAGAGTAAGCCTACTTCAAGCTTAGCTGTCATAAAAACATCATATTGCACCATTCCTGCAAATCTTTTTCAAGTTAAACATATATGTTGGTTTCTTTCATCTTATTTATTAGACAATTACTAGACTATCGAGATAACTCTGCCAAGCTGCACCAGTTCTTCAGTTGTTCTTTTTTGCCCTATCCATCTCTGAGAAGGAAACTTTCTTTAGTGGACCATTAAATCAATGTTTCTATTTGCCCATACTTTTACAAGTACGCTTTGATTCATTAAGCTTTGTCCACTGCAAAACTTTATGGATCAGTTCTGAAATGTGCTGAACACATAACCGTTCTACATATGATTTTACTATGTAATTAAATATAAATTGGTCTTTAGATGCAAGAAAAAAGTAGTTAACCTCAACTCTTGCTATCTTGTTATCTATAAATTTATAGACGAGCTTGCATTTAGAAAGTATCTAAACATATAAATCAGGCATAGAAAAAAACGATTGTTGCTCCTTCATTACAATTGCATTGCAATTGCATTTGTCGTTGTTGCAGGACTATGTGAAAACATAAGAGTGCTAAAAGCTCCTTATGAGGCTGGAAATGGATTCTATTAAGTGCTGAAGCCAAGTGAAAGACTGCCTGAGAACAAACTGTTACAGAAATATGCTGAAGGTAAAACCAAGAATGAGAGGGACATGTGAATAAAAGACCTGGAGTTCATTAGGAATTCTGGGAAACTGTTGGAGATTGTAGAAAGTTAGAATTGGGGGATTGCTTAATATTACAACGAATCGCAACGTGTTTTACAAGTGCCATTGCTTAGCATGAGTAGCCAGATTCACCGAGGCCTTAGGCCCAGACTGTGGACTTTTACCTAAGTACTGACTAATTTAGGCTGAAGAAAGGCCCTGAAACCAATGCTAATTGAGAAAGATAAGAACAAGAGAAACTGCATTCTCGAGACAAAGGAACGAATACCTCCCTGGAGAAAGGATCCAATTAGGAACAAGAAGACCCCAGACCCAAATATTACTACTGGACTGAACCATCGTGTGAAGGGAGCTCAACTTGGATTGTAAGGGTATAATTGCCCAGGGATTTCTTTGTTCAGGGTCCCTCTCAGAGGGTCTCCCAGCTTGATCTGAAATAAACCAACTCTGTGGTGGAACCCAGAGTCTGAACTCTTCTTTACACTCAGGGGCTAAGACTGGATCCAGACGAACCCAGACTCCTCGCTGTGAGGAAGTATAGAAAGCAATGGGGTCCAGTCTGAAACTCACGACTCGGCAGGAGGGTCTTCATGGGCTCTTCTATAACAGAAACTCCTCACAAATAAACAGGACTCAAGGATACTGCACTAATTTCAGTAGGTTCTTATTCATGTCGTGCACAGAGCATTACCCAAGCTCTGCAGCAGCCCGGGAATGAAAGGAAGTAGAGGTTGCTAAGATGTCTTGTACCCTATTACAGTGACATGGTGGAAAAAGAAAAAAAAATCACATTTTTGAAGAAATTCTTGATCTCAATTTGATTACTCTGCTTTTGTTACAAAATCATTTTGTTACTTACATTTAGTTTCTCCCTTTTTTCTCGTGATTTTTAACATGACATTATGGATAACGTTAATCTCTGGTAACTATAAACAAATACAACTATGAAGGTTAACAGAGGGTCAACAATATACATTGCAAGTATGGCTATTCAACCACACACATCATTACAGTCTTTTCTTTGCAACTGTTGACTAAGATTGCTCAACAAAAATCATTCTCGTTACAAATAATTATTCACAGAACAGCCAGTCAGTACTAGGAAGACTTACTTCATTCTTTATTTTTAACTATTTACAGTCTGTTGATTGATGTCTACAGGGTTAGTTCCTTACACCTCAACACAATTCAGATTTGCTCAGCAAATTGCTAATGTATGTATTTTTAATTTACTAATCCTCTTAACATAATACAAATGCAATCCAGTTACAAACTTTATTTTTACTCACCCATGCATCCATCTTGTGGTGGAGTTATTAATGATAATCTTGTTGGACCAGTTGGTGTTTCAGGCTAAATGAATGGCAAAGTAATAATTACAGTGTAATATGGATGCTAATTATAAGGTATTTTAAGCAATAGTGTTACATTTTTGAGGTCTATAAAGCCTGCAGATTTCTGGTGCTCCCTGTTGCCAGGTTTGTTTATAGCACTAAAATGTAAAACTTCAGAATTAAGCTACTATTTTTTAGAGATCTACAGTAAAAGTATATGTATTTTAGTTTTATTCCGAGAAGTCATCTCTGTCACATTCAGACGAGAAAAGTATCAGACACTTAGATAATTTTCTTTGCTGATGCTTCATTCTTAAGCCATCATGTGCTCCTGGATGTTACCTCTCCTAATCAAAATACTAAGACAGTGAAAACATCCTGCTTTCATTCTCTTCTTACAGTTTTCATTCAGAGCTTGCAGTTCCCAACTCAAATACCATTGACTTTGCACCTAAATTTTTCTTAACATGTGAAGATACTATACACATGCTGATGCCCCTGGGCATAGACAGAAACAAGGTCATAAGGTCAAACAACAAAGAAAGTTATCTATGAAATTTGAAAGATAATGACTGGCTTGATTTGCGGTGAAAAAAAACCAAACACAAATCCAACAAACAAAACAAAACCAAACAACTTTTATCCATCCAAAACGAAATTTCAGGAATGTTTTGAAAATCAGTATGATGTGAAGAGTGCCAAGTAGTTCACTTCTGGTAACTGCAATGACAGCATTTATATCCAGCCTGATCTCCTGAAGCTCCCTTTATGGTCAAGGAAGACAAACAGGAATGAAACCATCAGGTTTCCTTTAGAATGAGATGAATCACGTATACTAATCCTTACGTTATACCTATGGACATAGGCCTGTCAAAGTAACCAATGTATGAGTTATAAAGGAAACCCTGAGATGCTGCAATAGATCTGCACTGCAGACATCTACATGAGATCTAGTCAAGGTGGAGATGTTTCGCATATTTTCATTCTTTAATATATTAGAACTTAGGTTTAAATGTAGCTCTCCGTTTCATGTATTGGCAATGTTTGTTTTGGAAACAGCTACAACAATTTATAGTATAAATGTACTGAGATTTGAAGAATTTGCCATTTAACTTCACATCAGAAGTTTAAAAGCCTGTATATCACATGTGGAGATTATAAATTCATAAATTTATTTATTTCTTCTTTAGGGAACATCTGACTTCTACTAAGCATCAGGCATAGCTGAAATCAGCAGGTACACAAGAATTATTTTGAATGGGGGCATGGATGGGGGAGGAATCCTGGTTTTTGCAGTATTAACTGAGTAGGGGAAATCAAAAGCATTTACATATATACAAACATATATTAAAAACAAAACAATGCTACTTACTTTCCTCATTGGTGAAGGTACAGGATCAATCTCCATTGACTCCATTCTTACAACAAAGGTCAAATAAGTATGACATTGTAATAAAAACAACACAATTATTTTAACAACTAAACTTACGCTATATTTTTTCATGTTAAATTAGATTAATAATAGAAGAGCAGAATAGATAATGTGTAACATATATGAGTATTTAGGACTTGTTCCAAAACCCACTAGCAGTAAGAAAAAACCTTTGTTTCTGAGTTTTAGTCTTGGCAATTACAGAGAAACTTATGATTAGCATCATTATTCTTGTATTTTAGTCAGAATAAATACGCATATTTATACATTTGTCACTTGTTTCTGTAACAAGGGCATTTCAAAATTTTACTTTTTATAAAAAATGAAGTGACAATAATAGGTATAGATATCTTTTAGCTTAGGCAAGCTGTATGTTCAACTATCTGTCTGTCTGTCTGTCTATTTAGAACGTCTTTAGAAAAAGGGACATCATGTCTTAGGCAACATCTACAAGTAATATGTACTTGGATAGATAAGACCATCCTCAGTTATTTCATATTTGCACAGTTTGCAGAAACAAGGCACAAATTCAGAAAATATACTCATTGTAAACTCTACAAATAAAAAAAAAATGTTTTCACGTATAAAATATCAGCATGTTGTCACTGTCAAGATTTTCACTGAAAATTAACAGATTTGTACGTACATTTCAGAAGTGGAAGGATGACTAGGATGAAGAGAACACGAAGAATAACCATTCTGGATTCCTGAAGGAACTAAAGACATAAATAAATTTAATATTAGGACATAGCTATATCCAGTGATACGTATTCCACAGTTAGCATCTTAAACCAACACTCCTTACTGGAAAATGGATTTCTACTTGTACTGGAAAATGGTAGTTGTGTAGTGTTTTCAGGGGTTTTCATGCTACAGAGGAAACAGAAGAAATAACAGATATAAATTGAAAGCTGGTTTGGTTAGTTCATTTGTCTAGCTGGTCATTAAATCCCAAAATCAAAGCAGTTTATCCATCAAGAACTGGCTTAAACATGACACTATTTCCCATGAAACAAAATAGCAATATATTAGATAACATATTAACTTCTTTTTATCATAACATCTGTATCAGTCATCAGATGCCCAGCAATATTTTAGAATAACATTACGACAAAGTAGTTTGTGGAACATCAGATGTTAAAATACAAGTATTAACTACAATTGAGCAAGAAGTCTTCATTTCAATGTACACATTTCCAAAAAAAAATAGGACAAATTGGGCATGAAAGAAGAAGGCCAAGATCACATTGTCTTGATAGAACTCTAAAAAAACTGAAATTCAGTAAGAACTCTGTATTTGGTGTAACCAAGATGCTATTTGTTTGAGATGCAACAAGAGAAAGAAGGTGGTGGATGAAAATATATAGACTACAACAAGACCCCAAGTACATAGTTTCCTTTATACTGTTTTTCTTTCGGTTATGTTACATCCAGCAGCATAAGAGAGCATAGTAAGATATTATATGTACTAGGAGTCAGAAGAAAGCACGTACTGAAGAAACAGAAGAGGCATAAAGATCGACAAAATCTTGTAATTAAATTTCTGATTTCATGAATGGGCTTATTAAGATTTCAGCGTCCTTGACCACTGGTATTCATAATGTAGTGTTCATGAAGGGCTTCTCTCAAGAAGATGGATCTATAGGGAGAAGTACATTGTAACTACACACTAAGCACTCTTACTACTTATATTCACTAAGGGGGAAAAACAGACCAAGACAGTAGATTTTTTTTTTTGCCAGTAGTCTAAGAAAATGATAAAAATGGACATAGAAACAAATGTTATAGGGAAAATATAATAATTTCACCATAGGTGGATCACGATAGATGAATCTGGTATCTTTCTTGTTTTGTTTTATGTTCTGGTAAGAAGACTTTTATAAACAGTAGTAAGATAATATTTTTTTTCTGCATTAATTCAATTTAGAGTACTGTATAGGTCACACAGATTTTAAAACAGAGATAAGAGCAATTAGTTCTTGTAAATATAGCATAAATAATGTTAAAAGGGAAAGAGCCACAAAAAAGGGTGAAGATAATGCAGAAATGTTGTCAGTGATGTCCACTTCAGTTTAGATTTGCAACTGATTTTTTTTTTTAGTGTACTCCCTGATGACTCAGGGGCAGCCCGCAGTTTGTGAAACCATATTACAAAACTCCAATAAGACTGCAAATTGGTTAGATACTAGGAAAGATATCACAGTATTTTCCAGGCTGGTGTTCGAAAGCCCATTGGGAAAAAAGCAAAAGCCCATTGGGAAAAAAGACCACTAAGATTCCAAGAGAATTTTAAAAATGGGTATCTATATGACAGATATCGTTAAAAGATTATTTTTAGAGTAACTATTGAGTTGAATGTAGAAACAAAAGAATTCCTTCCTGACAGGCTTCGTTAATGTGAAGAAAATGGACCTGATGACAGAAATCACTGTTTACTTATTTCTGAAGGAATATGCTGCTTCTGTTTATACAACACAGTATCTGAGAAAGACAAAAAAAAAGCATGACTTTTTTATTGTTTCATCAATTAAATTACTGTTGTCTGACTATAGAGACTGTGTCTCATTTACCTTTGCTGCATTAACCCTCTTACCGTTGTAACTGATGCACTTGTTCTGTTACTTTCTTGAGAGATTCTTCCAACTTCACTGTCTGTGAGACATATGACATATATGACTTCATTTGAATACGATTTGTATTCTAGAGTGTTGAAAGGCTTTATTTTATCGGTTTTAATTTTAGAGATCATTGCTATTCCAGAATTATTGCAGCAAGACTATAGCTGTTACATGGATCCATTAAAGAGTCTGAAAAAGGTGCTTCTTTTTGGCAGTTGCAAACTTGTTTGATTACCTTTTGCTAAGTGTGCTGGTAGTGTTGGACAAATGAATACAGAAAAAGTGTTTAAAATAGTTTTAGTTTTTCTTCCTCTTTTCCATATGATATAAAAATGTTGTTGCATTTATTATGGAATTATCTGGAAAATATACCAACAACTATACAAAATACCAAATATCATGTTCCCATATTTCTCATTTCAGAATCAAAATCTATTCAATTTTTTCCAGTATCTATTTGGAACAAGCTTATGTGAAAAGTGTTTCTAATTTTGTTATAGACACAACCAAAAATACCTCTTAAAGAATGTTATGAACTTGCAAAATTGAATAACATTAAGGTCAAGAACTTTAGACCAACTCCCTTTTATGCGTATTTTTTATAGTCTTTCACTATCTGACCATACATTATAGTTATGAAGGATGTAGAAATTTACTCAATAATCTCAATACTTCATCTGCATTTTATCCTTCATTTCCATTGTGTGACCTGAGTCCTTCATTATTTCACACTATTCATATTTTAGTTTGAAGACAAATTAATTTTCTTGTTAACTTTTCATGCCTCTCCTCACAGTACTATTTGAATTCTTTAATAACATTACCTGATGTACCCTTATGAAATCATATTTTTTGTGGGAGATATTATGCTCTTTTTGCACATGTGGAACTCTGTGCTTAAAGACAAAAACTAATTTATATAAGATCTAATTTTTTGTGGGTTTTTTTTTTCATTTTCCTAAAGAGAGATAGGTTTAACTAAGAAAGTGACCGCTAGAGGTGTCAGGAGCAATGTACTTTACCCTGTCACTCTGTAGGACTGGATCATTTTAAGGACAAAATGCCTTAAAGAAGGTGACTATTTGGTTTTCAATATCTTTATGTCCTAGCACAACATGAGGTCTAGACTTGCCAGGCACATGGACATCAAGTGCCCACACCACACCCCATCATCTGCACCCTAGTACCTGTACAACTCACAGAAACAGCAACAAAGAAGCTTTTATCAATGTTGTGAGAGCAGCTGGTTGACAGTGACAAGGATGACATGGGAAAGGGACCACAAACAAAAAAAGCCAAACATGAGAATCCAGTTGGGAATTTCCTTATTCAATACCCTGCCCTTCCCAAAGGCCAAGACATGCAGAGTGGCAGAAAGAAGCACTTGATTCCAAGGGTAGATTTGTGCTTCCTTGCCTCCCCAGGGGCCATTGCCCTTAGCCAAACTGTTTATACTGTAAATCACTCTTGCTCCATCCTTTTCCTGCTCACCTTCATCACAAAGCCAGTGGAAGGAAGACTCAAATGGAGATTACAAACCCGAGTGTGAGCATCTACTCCCACTCTCTCATCCTGTGTGGCTCTGCCAGCTGTGATCTAGCCTTCCCCAGCTCCTTTCAGGTTCCCTCCCAGTAGCCCTGAAAAAGGCACCATTACTAACTGCGACTCCCAGGAAGGAGATGGGTGTATCAGTGCACAGGGTAACTCTTCTCTTCCTTGCTCACCTCAGTCTCACTGTCAAACCATTTCTCAACCGAAACAGCCTCACCAGTGCTATCCGTAGCTGCACATACGGTGTGTAAGACAACCAGACTCTTCTGGCCCTGATCCACTGCAACCGATTTTAAAATACTGATGGACACATGGAATGGACAAAACAACAACAAAACCACTCAAATTAGTGTGCCACTGGAATAGCAAACAACTAAATCTACAGCTGTTTCTGTATACCATCGCCTAAACACGTTCCTTAGGTCAAGCAGCGTCCCTGAGTACCTTACAACCATTAAATTAATATCTCAACAGTAAATAACCTACCATCAAAAAGGATCAAAACTCTGCACAGATTCTTTGGAGATAAGATTTTTATTTATGCAAAATTATGTTAAAAGCTCTGTTTTACTTTGCCAGTAGATTTCAGTCTTACCCTGCAAAGTCAATACAATTACATTAACAATACAGATTACATGGCCTGGCTTTGAAAGCAGGAAAGCACCTTGAAAGAACTAACCACTGCACAGTACACAAAGCCTGATCCCAAAATGCAGCCCTTGAAAAGAGGGGAGAATGGGCCACAGACACTCTTCTATCCATGAGAACCACATCAGTTGCACTCCTCACACACAAGACGGCCAACTGGCCAGCTGTACGAGTTTGCCTCTGTTATTTCATACGTAAGATGCCTACTGGGGCGTTGATTCACCAGTACTGCCCAGCTGGGCCATGTCCTTAGAAATGAAAGGCAACAGCCAACTATTTTATCAGATATTCAGAAGCAGCTAAGTAATGAAAAAGAAATTGTCTTTCCTACCTACAGATGAAGAGACAAACTCACATATATAATACCTGGTTTCTATAGAGTAATTAAATCTATTTCTCTTCCCATTGAGTTCTCCCTGATTCAGGATACTAGCCCTTGTCCTCCATTGCTCAAGTTTCTCATTTCATAGAATCATAGAATCATAGAATGTTAGGGATTGGAAGGGACCTCGAAAGATCATCAAGTCCAATCCCCCTGCCAGAGCAGGAATGCCTAGACTATGCCACACAGGAACGTGTCCAGGCAGGTCTTGAATGTCTCCAGAGAAGGAGACTCCACAGCCTCTCTGGGCAGCCTGTTCCAGGGCTCCGTCACCCTCACTGAGAAGAAGTTTAAGCGGAACCTCTTATGTTCCAGTTTCAGCCCATTACCCCTTGTCCTATCAGTGGTTGTCACCGAGAAGAGCCTGGCTCCATCCTCGTGACACCCACCCTTGATATATTTGTAAACATTAATGAGGTCACCCCTCAGTCTCCTCTTCTCCAAACTAAAGAGCCCCAGCTCCCTCAGTCTTTTCTCATAAGGGAGATGCTCCACTCCCTTCATCATCCTAGTTGCCCTGTGCTGGACTCTCTCCAGCAGTTCCCTGTCTTTCTTGAACTGAGGGGCCCAGAACTGGACACAATATTCCAGATGTGGTCTCACCAGGGCAGAGTAGAGGGGAAGGAGAACCTCTCTTGACCTACTAACCACCCCTCTTCTAATACACCCCAGGATACCATTGGCCTTCCTGGCCACAAGGGCACATTGCTGGCTCAGTGCTGGCTCACTGCTTGTCAGCCTTATTCTTCCTTCCCTCTAGACTTCTCATCTGAGTACCAACCTCTCCCCATCTCTTTCACTTTCTCCTCCAGGCAGTGAATTGGTTTCCCTGTCGTTTGACTGTCAATTTAATCTCAGTCACCTCACAACTATAATCTGTTTTATTAAATAATAGTGACCACAACTAGTAAAGTCCTCATAGATTTTAATTAATCAAAACCTGATATTTGTAAAAACAAAAATGAGGCAATATTGACAAACTGTTGTAAGGTGAATATTCTAAAAATAAACTACAGGAACAAGGAAAACTCAAGCAACAAAAAACCCACGCCACAATTAGAGTTACCTTTTGTCTTTGGTAGGCTAGTAAATGTTTACGATGTCTTTCTTGAAATTCCGAAATCTAAAAAAAATACAGTTATATCTGTAGGCTTCACCTGATTACATTTATGCAATATCAGCAAAAAAAAAGGAATCGAGAAGACCTACTTCACAGTATTCTTTTTTTTCTGTATTTTAATAAACATTTAATGTATCTTCTTTAAATCTTCTCTAAGAAAACATTCTAAGATATTATTACTGATAAAGTCTTATAAAGTTTGCTTGATCTAGTATGACCTATCCTAGAGTTGGTAGATTTATTTCACTGAATTTATATTGTAACACTATGTTCAATAATGAGGTAAAGACACTGGAAAGCCAATTTAGCTGTGGTGTTTCTTATTCATTAGTGCTAAGCAAACACATAAAATTAATGGCAACATAAAAAGTAATGTGTCTTACTGGCAGTTATAACTTGCCCTGTAAAAATTTCCTGTTAATTAAGAAATAATTGTTAGACACACTGTCTGGTGGTATGTAAGCACTTCTTGGGTCCAAACGAGGATCATAAACCATGAGAGGTTAAAAGTAAAACCACACATGGTAGGCAAGATGAGAGCTTGAGGAAAAAATTACAATAGGTAATAACTTACTAATAAATCTTCACCAGAAAACCCACAGGATAGAGACAACTGAGAAGAAACATACTGAAAAAGATAAACCCATAGTGGAATATCTTATTGAAATGGTTCTGAGAGGATGAGAGGTTCCCACTGGATACTCATCAAAGGATCAGAAGTCTCTTCAGAAAAACAGATGCAAGAAACAGCCACTGAGAAAGTAATGGTTCTGACCTGCCTCTCACCACTCAGAAAAGAGATCTTGGGTCTATAAAGGAGAAATCTGTGAAAACATTAATCCAGTGCTCAGAACAAGTTAAAAAAGCAAATCAGATCTTAAAAGTGGTTAAAAACTGAACAGAATATGGAACATCTTTTCCACTAAAAAAGATGTATGTTACTGTATCCTGAGTCTTCTTCGCATCTGAAGGCAGGATATAGTAGGTTTGGAAATAGTTCAAATTAATCGGAGGTGTTTAAGAGCTTCACTAAAAGAATGATCACATAGATCATGAATCTTTATGGCTAAAAAAAGACAGTTGAAGAAGAGATGCATTAGCAGTCCAAAACTAAAGATTAGCACAGATGGAGTGCACAGGAACGTAGTTTTTCCTCTAGAAAGTATCTCAAGAATATCAAAACTATAATCCTCAAGAGTATCAAATGAAACTAGCAGGTAGCAGATTAAAACTGGCAAAAGTAATCATCACAGTGTATTAAATCTGTGGACCTCCCTTCCATAGGGTGGGATAGATGCCAAGTATTCAGAAAACAACTTGACAATTCCTTGGGGGAAAATATCCACCAAAAGCTTTTAAGTGCAAAGGCACCAACCCCACCTTGAGAAATCCACGTGTCACATGCTTCCCTAAGCACCTGCTGTTGTGACAGGATTTTAGATTAGCCAAACCTTTGCCCTAACAGAGCACAAGCTGCTCTTCTGTCTTTTGATGCTGGTAGAAGTTTTGAACATACCTTAATGCCTTAATTACACTTCAACCTGTTTCTCATAGGTTATCAGGGTATGGAAAACCCACCTTAGTCTTTTGAGTTTGTGTCCCCTTTTTCCTTTCTTTGACACATCACAGAAATTTGTGTTCACATGGGATTGGTGGTTTAACTGGCTGGATTTGTTCAGTTTACAGAATAACTGCTGATCACCGTACATGCTGTTGAAAAGTGTGCATGGAAGGACAGGAGAAGGCTTCTTGTTTGCCTTGTGTCACATGTGCATCTTAGGAGGAAAAATGCTGAGAAAAGGGACCGTGGTCAGCTTTGGAGAAGTCTGTGAAGCACAGAGTAGAGCAAATGTGAATCCATGATCACCACTGAAGAAAGAGGGTGATGGTCCCTGGGTTACTTTTCTTCTGGTTCAGGAAACTCACCGCAAGATCAAACAAGTACCAGTCCAAGGGATGTGAGAACATACGATGATGGTTCCAGGTGGGTTCAGGGAGAATGGACTACTACAGTTCAACCTAGAGTGGTTGAAACTGTGACTGAAGTGCTTGGTAAGAGGAACAAGGACAAGGACAAGTCCCAAAGCCAAGCTGAAGAGATACAGAAAATGAGGAGGCAATGGGAGTTTATATGTATTCGTTTAAGCCAGACATTTACTAAAGATCTGTACTGGAAACTAAGCCTGAAGGAAGGGATCCTGCCTGAAGTTTACGACAGGGAGGAAATTTACCTTGAAATCATTTACTGCAACTTTCTGAAAGAAAGTAGACCTGTTTTAATTATTTTTTCTTTGAGAGAGAGAGAGTGCATTCAGCACAAGACTGTAGTGGCTCAGGTTTTTGCTATGTAACTTTTTACTGCTCTAATTAGGGCACACTGTCTGGGCATGTTTAAGCTTCTGGCAGATCTTATTTTTCATGGCATGGCATTGAAAGTGATTTTACACCATTAAAATAAGCAGACTAGTGGCCCTCAGAGGGAGTTTGAAAACACAAGCAGTGACCGTGATGAATAATTTATGCTTTCCTGAGAACTTTGAAACTGTGGAATTAAGGAATTAAAGACAGTAACAGGCATACGTTCATTTTCAAGCATTTACTCATGTATTTTTCCCATTTATATAAAAATCAGTAGAAGATAGCAACTATTTTACAGAGCTAAAAAGTTTCAAGGCAGATTCACCTGTGTTATTTCTTTTGAATATTTCTTGCATAACACATCTATTCCCATGAACAGTGACTGAATATCAGGACTCGTCTACCAAGAAAAGAAAGCATACCAAGGTTAGCATCTTTATTTGCAAGTTATATTGATTAAAGCATTTTGTGAAGTCTTCTTTAGATTGGTTGGTGTATGTAAGGAAAAAATGCACAGATCAAGAGTAGGATGGTACAGTTTTATTTAATGCTTTTATTAACCACCTGGAAGGCTTTGTACTTTTGTTTAAATATATTACACACATATTCGTGTATTGTAACTAACACAATAACAATTTGTCTAGAGGACTTTCTAGAAAAATGTTATGGTCCCTTGAGAGTGGCATTGCCTTCAGACTAACAGCCAGGTTTCTGGCAGTTCCCTTCCAGGGTGTTTTAGTTCTCACCATCCACATGGATGTATCTCATCACCATTTTTTAAAATTAGGCATCTAGCAAATAAAAAATGAACTAAAATCTACCTGTAAACTGGAAGCTTCTCTTTGATACACTGCGATTGTATAATGGAAGGTAGATTTATGACTAGACAAATTAATAAAAATAAAAAGCATACTTAGATGAGATAAGAGGATTGTTCCAGAAAAAAACGTAACCTTCCTGTAAGGAACTACCTTTCAAAATCCAGTCAAAAAGAACTGAACTGTCACAGGTAAAATGTAAGTTAATCCCAGAAGTAATAAAGAATCTCAAAAAAAATAAAATATTGAAAAATTATTGAAAGAAATAAGAACTATGCCACCTGTGAATGAAGCAACAGTTTTCTAGGCTACTAAGAAAATAAGAAGTGTTATGACTTAAATTAAAAATATTGCACTGAAATAAAAATGATTTAGTCCTTACTTCATTAGGAAATGCACAAACATATAGACAAAATTGTTAACTACTCCAGAAATAGTATGACACCGGTATAAAGTCAGATATCCAAGACTAAATAAAAGCTGTATTTGTCAAACCTATTTTCAATGTGTGCTTATGTATTTTTAATAGTAAGAGGGAATTGAGTCTCCTATGTATGAAGACTAATTACACGGCGAGCCAAATGAATAACCTGGATTTGCAACAGGTTTATATCTTTTGTTCCCCGTATTCTGACACCAGTTACTTTCAACAGCAATTCAACCGAGCAAGGGGGACGTGCCCTCCTGGATCGCTGCAGAACTGCACGTGGCTCCCAAATCCAGACCTGATTCCTGACAGGCCTCACCTGCATTTCTCCCCCCACGGGAAACTAAACTGCTTTTTCTTTCTTTGTCCAGCTACTGATTTTTATAAAACTCACAGGAGGAAATTAATTCTAATTGAGACTTTGGCTCTTTCGAATTTGGTTTACATGAGCCAAAATGCTCAAAAATTTCCACAAGGTTCATTGGCAGACAAAAAGAAAAGCAGATAGACAGCACAGTCTGTGGTATTTAAGTAAAGAAAATATAAACAAGATAATAAACATATTTGGGATCCTAACAAAGCCATGAACTTGATTTAAGTACCTACCAGATCTGAAAAAAAAATAAAACCCAAGCAGCTTTGTTGCTGATGTAAAAACTCTTTAGAATAAAGCTTTGTAGAACACTGTTTGTATTTTATCTGTTGCACGGAGGAGTAGCAGACGTTAATATGATATTTTGAAATAATGAACAGTGAGATTCTGATTTATCATAACACTTAACCATCCGCTGGGAAAAAGCAAGTGGGGATCATAAGACGTAGAAGGAAGATATAAAGGTGACAAGCATGCATTACTGTAAAGATGAGAATATTTAATGTGAAAATGTTGATTGCCCCACTATACAATTTAATGAGGAGTTTTAACACATTTATAAAACCTCCTACTCATTGCGAATTCTTCCACAGCATCAAGCTCATAAAGGTTACCAGGTATATTTCCACTAGGGTTCCTGAATTATAGAGCCATGGCTTTTTTATATTCATCTTTAATTATCATTCCAATCATTTTATCTGTTCTTAATCAAGGCTAAGCAATCATCGTGAATGTCTTTTCGAAAGAATATGGTAATTTGCTTCCTTCCAGTCCTACAGAGCAGTGGCAGGTTCTAATAAAACATCTATATTTTTCTTCGTATCCCAATCATTTTATTTTTAAAATCTTTCTCTATTTTTGAAATAAATCACGAAGGTATGTTGAAATGCTGCAATCTAAGACTGACCTAACTTCAAAATTAGCTTTATTTTGAGCAAGGTGTTGGACAAGATGACCTCCAGAGGTCCCAGATGTTCTAAATTATTCCATGCCTTAAATTAATATCAAAACTTGCAGCCAAGGTATGCTGATATTGAAAGCTTATTAAAATAGCTTATTAAAATAGTTCTATGAGGGGGTTTTTGGGTTTTTTTTTAATTAATCTGATTACTGCTTGTATTATTCCTTCAGATTATATTTGCCTTCTGTTGTTTTGCTGCAATTTTTAACTTTTTGCAGCATTGTCTTCCTGATCCTTTTTCAGTTCTGCAAGATTGTATATTAAAGAATATGAAATATAACGTAAGAGGGTTTTACCTTTTTTTATACACAGTATGTAGAGGTAAAGATTTCTGTATTTAGATGTAGATCAGCTCAGTTTTAAACCTATCTAGAGAAATCATGCCCTTCTTGAAGGTCACCTCTTCAGAGTTAGTCCCAAATTCTCCTCTGTTTCATATACGTGATGTACGTATACATATATGTGTTTTCACATTTCTGAAATCAGCTAAGGAGAAGATTGATCCGGGAAGAAATGGGAAAACTAAATCTTTCTAATGCTTTCTCAAGAAAGGGAATTAAAAGCTGTTTATTCTCTAGTGAATAACAAGAATTTCCAACAACAGTTCAGATCCTCTCCTAATCACATGGCCATGAGGAAAATGGTTAAGCTTAAGAGAAAACATGGAAAAAAGCCCAATACACTTGAAAATGTTGGTGCACCACCATACAGATTTTTGATTCAGTCCATTACATGAAATAATTCATTACAGTTCATTTTTGATGTACCAATGCCAAAATCAATAGTTATTTTTCTGTATTTTGGAAGTAGACACTGATGTTACACAGTAGCCAGTCATATTTCTTGAAAAAAGTTGGAGTGATTTATAGTCCATCAGAGCATGAAAACCTAAAAAGTCTCCATAGGCTTTTATTTGAAGGAATTCATAATACTAAAAGTTATTTAGTGCATAAGTATTTAATTCTACCAACAGATCAATAGTAAACATTCATGTTGCAGTTGGCAAACAAAAAGAAAGTGTTTTGTAATGCAAATAATTTAACCGTTAATCAAACTACAGATTAGTGTAATACAAAAATACTAAAGCTTCATTTACCTGTTTTGAAAGGACTAATGTACGACAAGGGGTTTTACAGATCAAACATTCGTCTTTTTTGCCTGTAAGGTAAAGACACATATAAAATATACATCAAACTGAATAGATATTGAACATATTTTTAATAGAAATTGATGCCTAAACCTTTGTTTGGAGCTTATGGAAAGAATCTGAAGGTTATAAAAGAAATGCAAATAAACATGAATAGAGAATTTGATTCTATAACCATTGCACACAGATGCACAGGGAAAATATGTGTGAATGTCATCAGGTCCTACTCTTGTAAATAATCATTCATGTAAATTATTTTATGAATATCATTACTGTCACTGAATGCAGGTGACTTTTAGTTTCGTTGATTTAAATAGAAGTACTTGCCTGTTTAATTAAATGTATGCTTAAGTGCACTAATGAGTTAGAGTCAACCAGACATATGACTTTTTAGATTGAGGCCCAGTCTGTCTCTCTTCATAAAATATATGAAAACTTAATTTCAAGGAATTAAACTGTTACTTTGTGATTTTTTTCCCAGTGAAATCTTCATCAAATCTTTTTTTTAAAACTGCATTGTTTTTTTAAAATGTTTCTTTGATTATTTGCAAACATATTAGTAAATTTCTAAAAAAATGCATATTACTGCGATATTTATAATCGATAATTTTACCGTCTGCTTTCTTTCTAAGGATCCTAAGGTTCTTTCTAAGGATCCTAAGGATCAATGCTTATAAGTATCTTTAAGGAGTAAGTATATTTTAAACCTGATGCTATCATTAACTTTTAATTCACGGCAAAAACATATATATAGTCTCAGCTTATTTCTGCTGAATCATATCAGGAGCAGAAAGGAAAGCTTTTGTTCAGGTTCTAAGGAGCCTGCAAGTTGTGTTTAGAGGCTGCATTTTATGATCCTCTATCCTCAACATCAACCCTGTGAAAACTTTTCAGTAAAACTTTTAAATTCTGAAATACAGATTGATCATTTATTTCTTATGCCCGTACCAAACACAGGGCATTTAGCATGACCTCAAAAGGAGAAACATTGATACGTTTCTGCTCTTTTTTTTTTTATTTGAGAAGTAACTTCCATACTCCTCATAGGTCTTCATGTAGCACATCACAGGAGTCCCAGAATACGACTCAGAAATTGAATACAACACAGAAGAGCTGCAAAACATCACTTCAACCCTTTCTAATGCCACCAAATACTTTCTAGATTTCAGGGTTAATACTGAGACCTAAAATATCTTAAGACTATTAGCAAAACCTGCCCTAAACAAGTCCTATGTTTCACAAATTGCTCTTTCACATGAAAAAAGCACGCCCTTTCCAAAATCACACAAAACAGAATGCCATCTGATATTTTTACAGTTGTGGATCACAAGCATCCAGCCTTAGTTTTTATTAAAGCTGTCGGTTTTCTCTAACTCCTGCTCTCCAAGGCGCGTTGCTCCAGCCAGGTTCACCTGGAGGCAGACCCAGGTGGTTTTTACTACTGAAAGAAAATCAATAGCACGAACTGGAATGGTTTATCGATAACATTCGCTTGACAAGAAGAAAGGCTCAGGCCTTTCCTTTTTTCCACAGTGAGGCAGAAATGCTAACAGTTAAGGTACATTGATACACGCCAGCCCTGCCAGACCCACCAAAGCAGCGGGCCTGGCCGCCCGCGCCTGCAGCAGCCATTACCTTTCTGGAGGCAGATCTCACAGAGAACATGGCCACAGCTGGTGAGGTTGAAGCGCGGGGTGGGCCTGCGAGGCTCGCAGAAGCAGGCGTTGCAGAAGACCCGCACAGCCATGGGGCAGGAGGTCAAGGAGCAGAGGCTGAGGCCGATGGTGCCCCTGGGCAGTGCCTACAGGCCTCCCTCCAGCCTGAGGCACGCGCAGGCCCTGAGGCGAGGGGTGGCTGCACACCACCCCCAGCGGGCCAGGGAGGGGGACTGAGGGCTCCACAGTTTGACCCTCACACCCCAAAACCGCACAATTTTTTTCTGGCCTTTCACTACCAAACCGGGCATGTGCCCTCTCTCTGGGAGATTTCCCGCTCCCTTCCCTGAAAGCGGGCGACGGAACAGGCCCAGCCCCAGGGCTGGGGGCAGGCGCCCTGCCGGGAGCGCTGTGGGCCTTGCGGAGGCAGCCATGGTGCAGGGGCTGCCCTCGGGGCAGCGGGGCTGGGGGAAGGGACGGTGCGTTTTCACTCTTTGAAACGCAGGGATCCGGGAAAGTGACAAATTTACTGTCATAGGTTTGTTGTTGTCTCTTTCGGTGAGGCGAAAGAGCAAAACAAGGAGTTTTGATCTGCATTTCTTAGACTGAAAAGAAAAAAAAAACAAAGAACCCAGGGTTTGCTAGTTTCCCTGGAGGAAAATTTTCAGTGAAAATTCCCCTACAGACCCACTTGGAGCCCAGGCTCTGGCTCTGGGTATGACAGAGCCACAGCCAGAACCTCTGGCTTTTAACTTCATAAAGACTGCCGTCCCCAAAGTGCTTCCCAAAAGAACTGTGATTCAGCTTCTGCTTTATAGAATTAATTAAAAATCTTGAAGGAAACTGAAAACATTTCATCAAAGCAAAGATATTTAATTATTATTATAGATGAAGAATGAAGCACTCTTAAGCTATAGTCAAGGACCTAAGCCTCAGTGTTGGTTTGCGTATAGACATAATTAATACGAAGGAACATAATCAGCTCCTTTATAAATCCTGACGTGGTGGATGTCCTTTTGGTTTAAAAGTTTAAGTGTGTTGTAATTGAGATGTGTTATGTTTGTCATTGAGATGTAGTTAGAAGCCTTACACTAAATACCAGCTAAAGTCTGAACCGTGACCTTGCAGCAACCTTTTATTCAACTTTCTTCTTGGACTTCATATAACATAGGGTTGCGACACATCTTTCCTTCTTCTCCACCACCAAAGATGTTACTACAAGACATGTTGCGAGTGCTTTATAAAAGTGAATTTAATAACACTTATTTACTGGGCATTTCAAGTGACAACTCTAAAGTCTCAGAATTCTTAAATATAGGGCACACCTCAGTGAGTAGCTTTATGAGATTTTATTTTGATAGATTTGGTCCGTAGAGCGTTGCTTTTTGTCTGTACTTCGTATCAACTTTATGGATTCTCAGATACTCACAGCTGTATTTTCATTCTCATATTGTAAATATAAGTGGCAATGTCACTTAAAGGGCAATGCCATTTCCTTGCTGATGAAAACAAAGGGTGAGAAGATGGAAGAAAGCAAGCAAGCAAGCAGTTCTTTTAAAATGATAATTGGCCTACAGATATTTCAGCTTTCAATACCTTTAGACTAGTGAAGGGTCTGGAAAGACAAGTAGGAAGCCAAACCACAATATTCTGCTATCAGAGGGCTCTCTAGAAATTTTTTTCAACTTTCATATTTTTACATGTTAACCAAGTGCTGAGAGAGGTCATGTTATAACCACCTCCAACCCCTTCTTACACTATTCTGCTTTGTCAAGCTAATTTTATGAATTTTTAACCACAGCTTTTCGTTTGTAATTGCATGATACTGTAGCTACTCTGAGAGTTGTACTGGCTAAATTAAGACATAAAGATATATTCAACCACGCTGCAAAGTGAAATGGAAATGCACAATTAAGTCAAAACCCAGTGAGTTCCTTAGACGGTCATATTATAGTTTCTGAATAATTAAAATAAAAATAATTATCCAGCACTTAAAGAGACTGAAGAATTTTGTGTCAGAATAGCTTAAAATGAAATATGTAGGCACAAATTCAGTGTTTATCAGGAAACCTGTATTTTGGTTTCCTTCCATACACTTCATAAAGACTATAATTTTTATAAACAGCTGTGAGAGAGGTCTGATCTCACTTCTTTAGCCTGATGTTGAGGGTTTACCTGGAAGTAAAAACAATTCCAAATTGTTTGTCTGGGTTCTCTCTCTTCCACGGTAATTGCTGCAACCACTGATCATAATTTTAAGGATGGACTCCACTGTCACTTAAAACTTTGAATATTTTAAAAGAAAACAGTCACAATTATATTTGAGGAAAAGCTAGGCGTTAGGCATACATAGGTGGAGTTCAAAAACACACTCACCACTGCAGCGAATACAGTTGTTTCTCTGCCTACTGCCTGGATCATAGTAAGTCTGAAACTCTGAACTTTTTGTGGCAGTATCACATTAGATTACTAAGCAATCAAAGAAATTTAAAATATTGGGAAACTTTTTTATATTTCTATTTGAGATTTAACAGTCCTGAGTTGACCTTCAGTGCTGCCTTAGTCACTGAGTCCTCCTCCTAGATTTAGCTTTACATTTGTGGAGGGGAAAAGCTTGGCAAAAGATTAGATTTAAGGAGGAAAATGAAAGGAGATGCCACAGGTTGTGATGTAGATGGAGAAACCAAAATTAGAGTAAGAATCAGAGTAGAAGATGAGAGAAGCTTGAGAATTATATACAATTAATTTTCTCATACATGTAGGGTTTCTTTGCTCGTTAGGTGTTACACACTGTACAGTTTTTGAGTCTGTGCATTTACTTTCTAAGATCTAAACAAGCTTCTTAGATATAAAGAAATCTCTCAGAGATTTGATCTGCCAAAATCCAATGGAGATGAGGATTAGCGTTTGTGCAATAGCCCACCACAAAATATTGCTGTTGGTTTCTTCACTTGTCTTCCGAAATTTTTCTTCACGCTCCTAAAAAAAATAGAAAAGCACAATTACTACCTTTTGGCATCTGTATTTTTCATGCTGCTATCCAGGTAGCTAGACAGAAGTCCTTCTGCATAATAGTGAGCAAACACATTTTTTGTGTTGATAAAGAAGGGAAGTTTATTCTTATCCGTAAGATTTTGATTACAAATCAAAACTGAGACGCAGACACCCTGCATTCTGAAGCAGAAAGGCAAACAGAGCTTTCCCTTGTCCACAAAAGAAATACTGTGCTAAACATGCTGCATTAGTATCGGCTTAAGCCTTTTTAGGTTTATAGTCAATTCTGTATCGCAGATGAGACCTTTTTTCAGCCAATTTTTTTTTTTCTGAAGGGAACTAGTTGATGTCTTCTAAACACAGTCTGAGTGCCTGCACACATATAGAAAAGTGAAGACGAGTGTACACGTGTTTGAAGGAGGGCTTTATTTCTACCTGTATGGAGATATATAAATATAAACTGAGTCATTTCCTTACCCACACCAATAAAATTTATGCACACAGACCAGCATAGAAAAAATAGCTGGCAACATCACCGGCAGCAGTACCTGCCACCTGCTGTTACTGACTCTAATCAGGAAAACCATACTTGGAAACCCTTGCTTTAAAATATCACCTGTTGCTAAAAGCATGAGTTCACAGTGATTAATTAGTTTTTATGTTAATGCTTAAAAATATTTCGTGACACAATATAGGCTATACTGGTTAAATAGCAGTAGATTTTATGAGTTAGTTAAAAATAACACTGCAATTAAAGAATAAATCTCATAATACTCTATAAAGCAATAAGCCTATGTACACTATTTTTAATATTTCCATTAGGGAACATACCCTTTCATAGTCTTGTTCTTTGGATATGTGATGAACTTTCTCAATTAGATGTTCTAGTCTTATTTTAACTTCATTCACTTTGTCTTTGGCTTGAAGAACAGATTCATCCAAAAAATGTTCTCCAACTCTAATATCCAAATGGATACGCTGTGAACAGAAAAAAAATTCTCATTACTGTGCTTTCTGTTTTCGAAAATCCTTAGAAAAAGAGAAATAATGGGTAACTTCCCTTTAAGCTCATTACAGGAAAATAGTTTTAATAAATCCAGTCTAAAATTAGAATCAGATGCTATTTTTAAAGCATTTATTAACTTTATTTTTAAATTAATTAGACAAATTTAAAACCTAAACTACTGTTAGGGCATTATTTTACGCTAGTGTTCATTCAACCACTATGAAAATGTTTTCTGTTCTTTGTCCACAGTAGTTTAAAAAATGACCACAATTAGGACTTCTCATTGTATTTCACATTCCATCCTGATACTGCAGAAATTACATTCTTCAGTAGTACTGCAGAAATCATTTTATAGGTGCATTTCTAGGTTTCATCTACTAATAGCTGGGAAGAAAAGACCAGAAGGAGACCAGGTGAATCGTTATTTGTACTTTATCATAAATATTAAAGAAGAACCATCCATAAGGTATCTCTTTTCTTTTTCCACACACGGTTCATCCAGTATGAAAGACCTCTCAATGCCCTTTAAGCTCTCATATATTCTATAGCAAAAATGCCTCAAACCTGCCAAGCAATAGACCCATAGGAAGAAAAGAATGCAGTATTATGCAACTCCTTTTACTAAATAACACAATTTCATTTTACTAAATCTAATAGGAAAAAGTTCTACTAGAAGCCAGTTCTACCTAAGAGAAATTAAAATAGGTAATCTGTGGAAATACTAGAGCTTGACATTACCACAGTAAAAGCTTGGTCTAATCAGATATCAACCACAAATGAAGACCATGTCTTCTTTCAGCTCTCTTAGACTTAGAGAACTGAATATCCAGAAATCCGTCTCATAACCTTTGCCTTTGTCTGTTAGGTTATTTAACTTTGGTTTGAAGCAGTTCAGATCATCAGTTCTCCATCCAGTTCTTACAGAAGACCACTTAAAGGTTTAGCTTAGCTAAAGAATCATAGAATCATAGAATCATAGAATCATAGAATGAGTTGGCTTGGAAGGGACCTTTTAAAGTCATCTAGTCCAAACCCCCTGCAGTAAGCAGAGAAATCTTTAATTAGATCAGGTAAAGAATGCTCTTCCTTTTGCAGTCTTTATTCCTGCAGACATAAAGAACAATATTTTCCTCTTTTACTTCTGTGTTTAAGATAAACAAACCAGCCTGTTTAATATTTTTGCTATTAATGTTCTTTTTACCTGCACCCATTCATTTTCTAAAATAGGATGACCAGAACTGTACACGGTGCATGCATCAAGGAAAATTATATTAATACAGTTCCATCTATAGCAGACAAGAATCTCCTGGTGTATCCTCAGAATCACATTCATGGTGTGCAGTCAACTATGCCAACCAGCAGTTAACCAACTAATGCTTTATCCCTCTTACACTCACTAGTTGAGAATCTCCTCTAATTTTTTTATTATTAGAACCTAAGTGCTTCCACAAAGCGTATGACTAAATTTGCACTCATTTCCATAAATCAGACCATAAGAACACCTATTTGTTCCAGCATAATAGTCCCTCTTCTCAGTTCTGTCATCTACATGTTCCCGAAGCATACATCTAGGATAAAATTTGGCCTGCCTCACTCAACACATTTATGAGATGTTTCTATCTAGCTGACTAGCTATCAATTTCACAGTCAACTGGGAAAAAAATACCTCTAGGAGATAATTCTCACCTGTCCAATCAACTTTTGAGAAGTCTTTAGATAAATTTTTCAAAACAATGTTTATGAAATGTTTTAAGACCAGCCTTGTTGGTAGCAGGCAATACCAAATATGCTAATGTATTCTTAATTTGAATATCTTTCAAAAATTAAAATGTTAAAATGTTAGATTTTTAATCTGTTAGTGAACATATGGAATATCTTTATAAGTGTTTAGTCAATCTTACATATGTTTTTGAACTAAGTGGTTGTTCTTATTTATCAGATTTTTTCATATTCAAAGCACCATACAAATATTAAATTGCTCTATAGTTATTAATCTTGCCTCTTTAATCTTGACTTCTTAAATAACAGAACAGTCTTTTCATCATTTCGTCTTCATAATTCTAAGTTTACATCATTTAATCCCTTTGAAAGGTTGAATTTTTTGCTAAAAGTCAGAGCACATCTAATCTATTTTGTAATCTCTGCACTTCATAAGCAATTGATACTATTATAACAAAGAATATTGAAGACATACACCTACCAGTTTACTTCCTGCAAATGTCACAAATCTTGTCGAGTTAGACTGTAAACAGATAATATGCTCCCCAGATAGATAGGATGTAAAAGAAAATGTCCCTTGTGGCCCATAAAGTTTTGACAATAGTACCTGTAATTTAGATATTATACAGGGTGAGGAATATGTACATTGCAAATATCAATACAACAATCAAAAAGTAGTGCTCTGCATTGGACATAAGAAGTAATCAATTAACCTCCTGCCATCGTTAGATTTATCTGAATCAGAACAGAGAAAAACAATTTTAGCTCACAGCGAGCATTGAAATGTTACCGATTTCTGCAATGTGCAAAAGCCAAAGTTCTCTAAAGCATTTAAAGTTTGAGGACTGGCACCTTGTCTAGGCACCGAAATAAATTGCCCATTGCTCGAAGAGCTCAGGACCTCGTGGCAAGTCGGGCTGTTGCTACGTACGATGGCTCTGTGCTGCCTCTCGGCCATCTCGACTTTGCAGTTTATTCTGTCATCAGCCTTTCCTTCTGCTGCTCAAGTGTATTCTGTGCCACTGCTCCATTAGGGAATTTTTAAAATCTAACCTGTTTTCTCAGTCGTCCCACCTAATATTCGTAATAACACAGTTTCGAAATCTGGTAGTAATGCAAAAGTTGTCCACACACTTCATTGTTAAGCATTGTTATTTCTCTTTACTTTGAGAGAAATCACAAGGTGCTTGTACCTTTCAGGATCAAAACACTGAACTAGCTGTTTGTAGATTTACTTTTTTCCTCAAAAGTGTAGGTCATTTTTAGATAGTGCTGCCTGCCAGTGCCAGAAGTTGACTCGTAAATCCTACAGAAACATTTATAAAGCATATTTACCTCAGCAGAAGGAGCTGTGACAGTCACAAACATTCCTAAACCAGGAGCAGATTCAAGGAAATCTTGTATATGTATATCCCAGCGTTGAACTTTGTAATTCCCTGAGTAAAAACATAGATAAAAATCTGTTACATAAAACATAACTTAATATTAAACATCTTTATTGCTTTTTCAGCAAAATATAAAGATAAATGATTGACAATAAAAAACATATGTATTTCATGTGCTTATGATTAAAATTGCTCAGGGAGCACTGTATAACAGTGTGAAATGCAATAAATTTTTACTACACTAGAAAATGTTCTAGACTACTGCAGAAGTGGCTGATTAACAAGTAATTCTTTCTGATTACTGCTAATGCTCTGGCAAGAATAGCACACAGAAGGCATGCTGAGACCTCCAGAAGCATGTGTGCTGTATTCAAATTACACTTTGAGGATCATCTTTTGTATTTATCACCTTATTTATTTTAAAAATGATGATTATATATTATTTTTTATTATTCCCTTTCAATCTTACTCATACAATCACAATCTTGTAGACAAAGTCAACGTGACTGTGACATCCCAGGTGAAATGGAACTTTAGTACATCCTGAGTTGCTTCCTCCTAGACCAGCGTTAATCAAAAAAATAACTTTCCCATTCATATGGGGAAAACCGTGTTACAGAAATTCTGATAGGAGTGATGAAATCAGTCAAAAGGTAGAGAAGCATACACTGAAGCAACAATTCCACTCCTTTTCTTCGTCTAGTCGGTTAAGCGCTCTGGAAACCTGCATTTCTTTGTGTGATAGATACACAAAATGTGTGAGGACATTATGACAAGTCCCTGCTGCGGAGAGTTATTTTCAGTGTGCCCTCTTTCTTATCACCATGGTTTTACCATACTCATTAATCACAGATTTTCCTGTCACATTACAAGCTATCTTTTTTATTGCGCAGGTTAGATCATCGTACAGCATTGACAGGTACCTACCAATTACCAATGTGTCGCTGGGAACATCCTCGATTATACATTTCTCTTCTCTTTCTCCACTGTGAAAATACAAAGCAAGTGAAAAAGAAATCCAGAAGTTCATGAGAAATCCTATTGTTTGGCTATTCATTTTTTTTACGAATCCCAGTTGGACTGCCTTTGAAAATAGCTATTTACAAATGCATGTAGCCCTGTGGCCGTTCCTTGTTTGCCCCTTATCAGTGTATTTTTTGAGAGAGAAAAAAAAAACTGTGAGAAAAGGCAGCTGGTGGTTACACATTTATAAATAACGACAGTATGTTCTGCAGAATGAGAGAACATGAAAAAGTAAATTGTAAAATCTTTCTTCTTTCCCAGCATCTAGATTAAAATTTTATTTTATGCACATAGAAGACCATGAAATTAGAAAGGATCTCTCAGGCACTTGAGATCAGTTCCCTAGATTGTTGTAAGCAACGACATTGACTATCTCTTTCCTACAAGTGCTCAATTTTCAACTTAAATGAACTTGTTATCTCACTTCTCATTTATTCTGGGTGATTATTCCAGAGCTTCACTCCTCTTTTTTAAAGAAATCTTGCAATTCTGGAATCTCCTTCTCTTGAGACATTCAAAACCCGCCTGGATGCGTTCCTGTGCGCTCTACTGTAGGTGATCCTGCTCTGGCAGGGGGGTTGGACTAGATGATCTTTGAGGTCCCTTCCAACCTTTAACATTCTGTGATTCTGTGATTCTGTGAATTTCCAACCTAAATCATTGGACATATGCATATACCAATAGAAAACCCACAGGGACTACATAAAAAAGCTCAAAGAAATATAAAGAAGAAAGTCAAAAGGACCTGAAAGATAAAACAATCAGAAGCACTAATGAGTATGATATCACAGGAAAAATACAACAAAGTTAACACTTTCCGAATCAGATTTACGTAAGAATGTCCTTTTCCTTAGATAATGCCCAATAAGTTCTCTCAAGAAAGTTATAGTGTATGACAAACAAAGATTAAGGTTTTTGGTTTTTCACTTTGTACTCATTTTATCACTCAATTGTTCTTTGTCCTACTGAGATCTGAAAGGTTGGTCTTATTGTGAGAGAATATGGGGTCATTTTCCAGCAGAGTGGACCCAACTATGGGATCATCTCCAGGGTGAAGGACCTGCCTTTGAGCTCATTTTTCCCTTTGGAAGCCCACTACATTCCTGTTGAAGGATCTATAGTTTGATCCCAGACTCTTTCCAACCCTGCCGTGTTCCTCTGCAACACCTGGCATTGGCAGATGGAATTGTTCAGCGATGTCTTTGAATGTATCTTTGATGAATCTCTCACTTCAGAGTTCTGCCATCTTGACTTCAGGGTATGGGGTATATAAGCAATCTCTACCAGACACACACATGACATGTGTGTCACGCACAGTGCTACAGTGCTGTAGACAGGGGAAATACCATGTCCTTGATAGATTTTTACCACCATTTATTTTTCTTGAAAAGGTGGCAGCTGGATTTTATTTTGTGTTTTGTTTTTATATATCTACCAAATGCTCAGCTGCCTAAGTCGCATCCTCAACACTACACACACACCAAAGCATCTTGACTAGTCCTTTTCTCAAGCTGTCTAACACCTTCTTTGAATTTTTCTTTCCTTTACCTCGTAAAATGTATTATTTGCACTTGCTGTTGTTTGGCTGTGCCTATAATAGTAAATAAAACTATGTTGGTCTTCCTATCCATTTCTGAGCAGCTTTGGCGTGAGATGCATTCTGCTAGCTCTTGCAGCCGTAGAGTTGCCTCCATCATAGCATGAGAATATGTAGTTTCCAAGTGTCAAGGAAGAAGGGTGTACAGCAACTTCTCTTCTATAACTGCAACTTAAATACCTAAAATGTCAGGATGGTAACTCTTACTGGATTAATTCACATTTGCAGAAGAAGGACTGATACATGTTTATTGCTCTTCACTGCACCTGCTATCTATGAAGTTTCAATAAATAAAAATACCTTTATCTAACACGGGAACTCACAACCATTAAGTTGTAACCAGTTCAGTCCGTTTCACCTCAGTATGAAGTATCTTCACGGAAGTTCTAGCGCAAATTTTAGTTCACCTCCAACAAAATGCAACATGCCTATACTGATAAAGAGATCGTCAGAGAAGGAGACTTGGTTCTTTAAATATTTCTTCTTATTGCTTGACTCCGTATGGTTAAGCATAATGGAATCCAAATTGCATCTCATGGCTATTGAATCCTTAGGAGTCTCAAGGGTGATATTACTACTTCAGCATTTATCCACCAGAAATAATTTTAGATTATACAGAATCTTGTCATATAATTGGACTCTTACCCCTCCACCGCAGGGAAATCTTAACTGACATGCACCTGCATAAATTCTCATGCCACACTATATCTGCCTGAATTATAGGTTTGTCTGCAGATTGTGAGCTACTTAAGCAATCATCCTTTTAACTTTTCTTTGATTACGTGGGATTTCCAGAATTCCATTTTCCAATGGTAAAACACAAGATGTACAAGAAGATGCCACATTATCCTTCACTCTGCCCAGGCCAGCTGGGACAGACATATTACTTCTGTACTTCAGGCTAGCAAATGCTAACATAGTAGGGCTACTGGTCTTCAAACACACAAAAATAAGTCAGCCTCCAGGTGGTCAGGTTGTCACGCAGCATACTGAGGGCTTTTTTTTTGTCTCAGGCATTCACAGTGCCTGTAAATTATCATGGACACAACTTCTGCGTACTACATCCCATTAAACATGGCTTGACTGGCTTGAGAGTTGCTGCATCGTGTGTTGGATTTGTTTTCTGAGCACATTAAATATTCTGTCATAGAACAGCCTGAGTTACTTTATTATGTTGAATTGTTTCATGTCAGATCAGATATTAGTAATGTACTTCAATTACCTGGGATGGGGAATATCATAAAATTGACTTTTTTTGTCTTCAGTACCATCAGGTACTCTCAGATCATTGTTTGCACTCCAGTTATGTCCTGCTGGGGACACTTCAGTGATCAAAAGGCTGGGATAGGCTTCTCCTTCCCTTCCACAAGTTAGGGGCACAGTAGTTTCCATGGACATCCTTAACTTAGTGTAACTAGAGCCTTAGAATTGTTTTTCAGTGCATCCAAGACTGTCCCTCCCCAAAAATTACTTTTAAAAGCAGACCCTGTGCCATTTTGATAATTACGCTTACATAGCATAGGGTTGGTCCTTGGATACAGGTTCTCCTAAATTGTGGGAAAGCGTATTTACTTAGCAAAACAGAACAGGGCCTCAAACTGCAGTTATTAAGTTTTTTTCACAGACACATCCTGGGCATCCATCTCAGTCGTTTTGGAGTATCTGACAGAACGAAATGTCTGCCCTCTCCTTTAGTCCATCTGAGGCTCACACAGCCAGCGTTTATGGCGCCAGCGAGAGCTTTCCAGTTCAGTGCAGTTCACAGATCACACCAGTCCTTCTTGTATCCTGGCTTATCTACCAAAGTACTCTCTTTTTTCCTACTCATTAACCACCACGGTGCTTATTGGATGTCTACAGAGACTGTATAAATAAATATATATATTAAAAAATACATACATACAGCTTCAGCTGGCGTTCTTGTCTACCAGAAGACAAGAGGCTTAAACCTACCAGGAGACAGTAGGAAGGGCTTTCATGTGTTCACATTTAACTGTCCTTAAATTTGTTAAGATACTGGACAAACTGTACTCAGTAATAAGGCACCCTATTCTACTGTGGGAATTGAATTTGTTGTTTGTGATTTTTGTAGGACCACGGTTCAAGTCTGTGGTGGCTTTTTCACTGCTACACTTACCTTTACCACATCTTCCACTCTGCAAGAATGTCTACTCAGGCACCAAAGCTGATTCTTGCTACAAGATATTATTGCTAAAAAAATAGTCTTTACAAATCCATTGCAAGTTTCCTCCCAAAGTGCTTTCTAGTGTTAGATTAATCCAGAAATTAAATTAAATTACCTCTTTCCTTCCCTAAATCTCATATATGTAGGATCACAGCACCTTGGCTGTCAGCCTTCAATAACACTGGATGCAAGGTAAAAGCGAGGAAGAGCTTCTCTGTTTCTTCACTAACCCAAAATTTCTAAGACAAATCCAAGACTGTGTTGTAAGTAAAAGTTTCACAGGTCTGGACATATCCACAGAGGGATCGTGTACCTCACTAATCAGTTTAATAAAGATGTGAGAAATGCACTCCATCGTTAGGATGGGCTTCACTAGAACTCAGTGTATGCACAGCCTTGCAAGGAATGTCTTCATCCTTGGAGTTTGCAAAGTGAATACCTGGAACTATATTTACTGCCAAACATTGTACAGCCACAGGCCATCCTTAAAGAAAGCCATATTTAACAAGGTCTTCTGCAGTCACTGCTTAAAAAAAAACAACCCACCATATATCTAAGTAACTGACTTGGATAGGAAACTTCTGCTTGAAGGAATCCACAGAGAATACTCATATATGTAAAAACTCTAAAATAGAAAAGTTAAATATTAACTGGAGTTTCCTGAAGTGTGTTGACCTTTTACATACTCTCGTTTCTGTTCCACCTTGCTCTCTCATCCCTTCTCCTTCAGTCTGGGAATGTTTTGGCTTCAGGACTTCTAGTAAACACTAGGACTGCTTCACTATCAAATCGTATCTTGTAGGACTGAAATTCTAGATTCAGGTCATGCAAACAACTATAGATGCAGATACTCTTCTACTGGGCCTGATCCTTCAGTTGTTCTGGACATGCGAAGAAGCAAAACTCTAGAGTTTGGAGAACTTCCAGGAAGGTTACTCCAAGGATACCTTCTAGTTTGTGGGTTTCTTTTCCCTGTCATAATTTAGACTTGCACCTGATTTCTGCCCAAGACCTTTACTGAATATAGTTATTCACTTGTTTACCAATCAATTTGAAAATAGTTCCTGTCCTCAGAGACTATATAAATATATACTTCAATATATGCTTGTTTTCTGAGCTAGTAATAATTGTGTAACTGTATAGTAAATAAGTTTAACAGAAATGAAAACATAGAATGAGTAAAAATTAATATAAAAAGAAAAAAGGAAAAAAATGAAAAGGTGAGGGAATTAACTAAACACAAAATATGAAAATGACAGTGTAATAATACTATTTCCATTGTAGAATGAAAACAGGAGAACCCGAAAAAGTATAAATAAGTAGAATAAAAAGAGTAGAGTAAAACAATACTGAAAAGCATGCAACAGTGTGAGTCTGAAGAATGCAAGATGTGGAAATTTCTATATTTAACTCTAACTCAACTGTGCATTTATCAGCATTTGCAGGAACAACTTAATCTAGTCTGATAAAGTTTCAAATTTCTTGGGGCCTTTGGAAGATTTATCTCCTGAAAAAAAAGTAGAGAGAACCTTCTAAATGTTTATGTTCCTTTAAGTACATAAGAAATTTTCTGACATTTGGCATGTTCCAAAAAGAGTCTACTCAAATTAACTCTCCTGTTCAATATCTGTGCTGTATATTTGTAAAATTGCAGTGTGCTGTAAAAGTTTTGTGGGCTGACTGTAAATGTATTCTATCGAACAGTGTTCTACCAAAATTCTTTTCCTTGTTGGTAACCACAGCTCTTTATAAGCCATGTGTTAGAGTTGTTTTATAACACTTATTTGAGCATTAAAAGTTGCAGTCAGGAACAGTTTTTGACATATTGTGTGTTGTTATATCTGTGTGTACCTCAGTTTTAGATCACGTTAAAACGTTGCTAAGTTTTCTCTGTAAAAACGTTAGGGTGACACAAATAGCAGCAAACACAACTCAAGAAACGTGGACACATTTACTGCATATTTAAGAACAATAATATAACGTTACGGTCAACAGCGTTGACTCATTTTGAGAGAGTTGTCTCATGAGGGACACACACCAACAATCGGGCAGTTTTTAAATCTCAGCTAACACTTCTAATTAAATTCAGAGGTTTTCTACTAGTATCTACACTTCTGATTTTTCCTAGTAATTTTGTTGGCCGAGTGCCCTCATGACAGAAATTCTTCACACTTTTGAGAAAAAAAAGGAAAAGATATTTTCATGTCTTCATAGGTCTCAAGACAAGTACACTCAGTTATACAATTGTCTTCACCACATTTCAAACATCTGGTCACTCTGATCCATGTAAGCAATTTCTGAAGAAACACGTTAAAGATGACAAAAATACCAATAAATTATAAAAGCATAATTTAGAGAAAAAATGGTTTCTAGGTATAAATAACTGTAGATCAACAGAATAAAGTATTTAAGGATGTTATTAGTTCATATTTTGTGACTGATAGATTTATACTTAGGTGAAGAATATTTCCACATGTCTTCTTTTCTGCCACTAGAGGGCAGTCCAAG
The DNA here is from genome assembly GCA_020746105.1 of Trogon surrucura. Taxonomy (NCBI): domain Eukaryota; kingdom Metazoa; phylum Chordata; class Aves; order Trogoniformes; family Trogonidae; genus Trogon; species Trogon surrucura. The sequence continues at coordinate 74,915,068 of CM036620.1, read as the reverse complement.
AACTTACAGTATATTTGTAGCGAGGATTTATTTGGGGTCTTTTGGTCTGCAAATGGTTGTACTGTTGTTATACTAAACCTTAGGAATTTAACCCCCTAGAAGTTTGATATTAAACAACAAGTTTCAAAACCAGTCTAATATAGCTTTTCAGCAAAGTAGTGCAATATACCAGATTTATAATGAACATCGACTGACATGTAGTTTAGATTTAGTTAAACTTATTCTACTTTTAAATTAACTAAATTATCTTTTCTTTATTTCAGACACAATTCTCTGGTTCACATCCTGTTTCTTCATCCAGATTTGGACACGGCATTCCGTTATTGGCAGGTTGAAGAAGAACAAAGCGAGTTCTGATCTTGGTCCCTGTTTTTCTGCAAACACCTCTACAGAGACCCCAGGAAGACCATTGGGAAACCTCACAGTCCAGTGGTGTTTCTGCAATATACACAATAATAAGGTAACTTTACAAAAATTTGTGCTTAAGGAAAATACATATTTGACAAAGTATTAAAGAATTATGATCAAATAGTGTCCTATCTTATACAAAAAAATGCATGTGATATTAAAAAAAATCCATATCTCAGATAAAAACATCTCATCAACAACTATATTATTATTATCATTATCACTATTATTGCAGTCATCCTAGAGACTGAGGTATTATATCAGTAGTGCATCATATCATCTGCTGAATTGAAAATAGAGAATTCCTATCAAAGAAAACTACACTTAAAAACAATTGCATTCAAAAGATAATATTCAAAACCATTTTTCATCAGTTTTATAGCTCACTTGCCTTTCCATGACTTACTAAAACCACCAGGATTAAAGCTTTTCTCTGATTCATTTAGGTATATTTATACTACTATGCATATTGTTCTGATAGTTGTTCATACTGAATTCCATTCAACTTTTGTTCCAACTTGTTTCAGAAATAAAAAAGTCTTGTTTTTTATTAATTAAATCATCTTGCTACTGTTTGGCGTGTACATTTCAGTTCCTTTCACTAGTAAAGATGTATTGTCAGTAGGAGCTTTTCAATACTAAAAGAGTTATTCATTATAGTTTTAATTTAGTGCAAGAATGGAAGTCAGAAACTCCAAAGTACTTTTTGGAATGTATACTTCTGTGGAAAATCTCTCTTGTAAAAATACAGATGACTATTCCTTCGCAGGTTAAATAAAAATATCGCTTATCACAGGAAATTGCATCAAAACTGTGTATTACAGCACTTGAGGGTAAAACAGATGTGCACAAAAACAGCTTTAATTGCTGTACTAAATGTGTGACCTCTGGAATAAATTTTATTACAGTGAAACTCACTGTGTCTGTTGTGAACACTCATTCCCATGTTTCTAGAGGGAATGAGGGACACAGTTTGATCTCTAGTAATTAAATCTGTCCTTTGGAGTCTGGAACATGTTTTGAAATAGACTGATTTACTGGTTAACATACAGTAAAGTGGGGATGTATGATGAAAAGTGATTTTTGAAATACACACTTTAAATGTATACCCTGAAGAGGGTCAAACGTTTCTTTCAAATGTTGTGGAAAAGGCATACGACTGAAAACGAGATAAGTAGCACTCACTTTGAATTCATCTTTTTTACTAATAGAAGTACACTAAATCATTAAACATTGAAAGATAAATATATTTATTAAAGTATAAATGATGTTTTATTAACTGTGTAGGAAATTAGCTTTATTTTAGTGATTGTGAGGTGATGTCAGCACAAAGCTAGAGGCACACAATCTTCAGACATGGAGAAGCTCTTGGAACATGGTAGCTCTTCTCAGAATACATTGGGGATTTAGCCTATTACTGTCTCTCAAATAGTGTTTAGGATGTCAATCTTCTCATTCTTAACCTTCCTCTTACACTTTGTAAAAACTCACTAGACAAGCGTAAAGAGAAAATCTCAGAGGACACTGTCCAACTGCTATTTTTCTCTTAGAGCAAATACTGTGTTAATTACGTATCTATTAACTTGGAGATTTGAAAATTACCCTTAAGACTGACTTAAATCAGTAGTTTGCACATCTTGCTACCTAAACAAGGTTCTTAGCTAATATTTTGAAGAAAAATAAAACGAGCAAGAGCTTTATTTTTGTGGTCAAGATGTATTTCTACCACAAACACATCCAAATTAATTGAATTATATCAATTCTTATTGCACATAGCTATCAAGCTCTGTGACACAGAAAAAGACAACAATAATAGTTCTTTTGCTCTATCATCAGGGAAAAACTTAAGGATGAATATTTACTTCAAAGTTGCAAAGTACTCAGGGACATAGTTGTGGACGTGGTATCGCTAGGTTAATGGTTGGACTTGATGATCTTAAAGTTATTTTCCAACCTAAATGATTCTATGAACAAGTGTCATCTATTTCTCATAAAATTCACTGATCTGTGCTGATGCTAAGGCTTGAGTTGCTCTTGCTGTGGATATAACTCAAACCTTTGAATTATAGCTCAAAAATGCAATTCCTTATTCTTTCAGGGTGTCTCTTTTATGCCAACTGGCTTATTTTATTTCTCATGCATGACCCTGGAACCTAGCCCTATGCAGACAGGAGACTATTCTACCTGATGCCCTATTTCATCCATGTCACCTCCCAGATTTCCACGTATCTTCTGAGTGAATGGAAATAACAGAATTGAGCATAACAAAATACCAAACACTTACCTGAGATGGAGTCTATTACTTCATTACTTTTAGCTGGAGGATTAATATAAGGTGCAGAAAGACCCAGTTGGGTTTTCTTTATTTTGACCATTGTTACTTGAGCAATAGGTGGTAAATTTTTGAGTTTGGGGTAATAAAATGAGTTTGCTGGGTGACTTGGAGAGGAACAAGTGATCTGTGAAATAAAAAAGGGAACCATATTGGTAAGAAGATAACTGTAAAATCATGTTTGCACATCATGGTAATACTTTTTGGCAAGTAAAATGCACATACTCAGTTTCTATGGACCTCTGTTCACACAACTACTGCTGGCAATCCCCGATTTTTAACACATGATGCTTTGAGATTTGGCACAATGAATGACCACCTCTGGAAAGAGGACTGTGATGGGAGACATTAAACACACAAGTAGTTTATGGTGTGGTTTGATGGAAAGAAGTGTTTTTGCAAGGAAGAGTACAAGAATCTTCACTAATGATATTAGGTACGCTACAGCAGCTGTCGTATGGGTATAGGAGCCCAAATTGTTTTCCAGCTTCTCTGTTCCTTTTCTCATTACTCATTAGTGCAGCATTTGGCTCTATAAAAACTGACCTTAAAGAAAGGATTAACTGAATGCTTATAGTATTCAAAACATTTGAATCAGATTCCTCTGTTCCTCACCACCCTTAAATGACAAAAGCAAAGTATAAGGCATGTAGAGTATCGAGAGAGCAAAAGAGTTTGAAATTGGGGTCACCACCACAGTAGCGATGTTCTCTGCTTTCCCCTAGCTCCTTTCCCTCAGATGTAAGAGTTTCAGGTTTCAGCAATGCTTTTGATTGAAATCTCCTCCACACATCAGTATTCTCTACTAAGAATTTTCCTTTTTAAGTTCATATTTAGTACGTTAGATATACAGAATATTTATTACATATTCTGTGAAAACTTTTCTTTTCCTGGTGCTTTAAGAACTGTTAAAAGTAATCTAAAAATAGTGAGCTTTTGTACAAAATACTTGAAATGTACAGCCAAATTTTCCTGAACCATCTGCATTTACCTAGTAAATTTGAAAGATGTAGAAAAGAAACAAAAGCAATAGGGTCATCAGCTATGTAATAGCTATGTAATAAACATCAGCTATGTAATAGTTAGGTAATAGCTATGTAATAAATACATATACTGAGAGCATCAGCACTCTTAAATACTGAAATGAGATTCATTAGATCTATTGCGTAGTCATAGGACAGTTATCTTTCAAAGGGAGAACTCAAAACATATAGGTATGAAGTGCTTAACTATGTCTATACACATACCTCTGTAACTGTGTCCTGTGGAATAGTGGCAAAGTTTGGGGAGGAAAATGTGAACCCACTATCAGTTCCAGCATCATATGGAAACAGATCTACTGACACTTCTTCCATCCAGCGGTCTCCTTCGCAGAGATTTAGGCTGTCAATACCCACAAACCAATCGGGGCTTGGAACAATTCGTACAACGAATGAAACCTAACGAAACAAAATGATCCATCAGGATTGCATCACTCATTCTGAAATGCTCCAGTCCTGCTATAGGAATTTTAACTGAAAATTTTTGAAAGGAATGTCATTATGCTCTTCTGCTTTATAGAATGATACGGGACTCCCTGCAATGTGGCATGCTTTTCAGTAACTTTTTGTATTGTATTTTTCCTACAAGTGAGAAATATTTAATTTGGGATGCTAGGGACATAAATGTTTAAATTAGTATGTACATTTACTTACTAAAGGATGTCTTGAATGCGCTTCTAATTCAGTGGAGGTTTGTCCTGTACCACTGGAAATGGCAGGAGCAGAGAAGATTCCATGTACACTCTGAATTTTCTCTCCAGCTTCTTCTATTTCTTTCATTAATACCCATGCTTCACCCTTTTCAGCAAAATCACGTACACCATTGCTGGCATATTCATTTTTTTTCCACATGCTGTAGTCAGAACTATGAGTAACACCTATTTGAGTGAATACATGGCATGACATAAAAGTCTGGTTTAGATTGTCCCTATTTCTTCATTTTTTCTGTTTTATTTCTGAGGTTAAAAAAACCCAAAGTGAATAAAAATGAGTGAACACTAAAACATTTGGCTTATCATTGCTTATTTCAGCTGCAGCCAATTAAAAACAGAAGTCGATTGAAAACAGTTGCAGATTTTTGAAAGCATCGTGGATGCTTCAGTTTCTGCATTTCGTATAGTAACTTTGGCATTTATTTTTTTTCCTTCCTCGTTACTTATCTTTAAATTCACAGGAAGAAAAAAAAAAAAATCACAGCGGTTAGGAAATTTATCTGCTTTTTAAAATGTGAAGACTTCACTTACCTAGCATTGATGACCACTGTGCTGGGGGCCTGTAGAGCGGGTACTGCTTAGGGAAAGCAGTCTGACTCCATTTCCCTGTGAAGATGATGCTGTACTTAGCGAGTTCCTCTGCTGTGCAAATAGAATCATCACCCACAGGCAAGCCGCTGGCATAACCGAATATTGTCACAAGTAAGGTCCAGATAACTTTACAGGAGCGGTAGACAAGCATCAGGTTTTCCATTCCCTTCCACAAAAAGAAAAAAAAAAAAAAAAAAGTTAGCCATATTAGTCACTCTAAACTCAAAATTGAATAACGGTTACCTAATAAAATGTAGCATGCTGTAAGTTAGGACTAAAAAGAAATTTCATATCTGAAACATTAAAAATTGTTATGCTTCTAAAAACATTATTACAGTGCTTTCAGATTTGATATATCCATGCTATATACTACAAATCTGTAACGTTACCTTGGACAAGTGTTTCAAATGAAAATAAAAATATCTTATCCTTGTACATAGTACTACCTCTGAGACAAATCTGTTTCTGATTTTCTTTTGAAATCTTATTAGAGTCACATCTTGAATTAATTAGAGTAGCAACTGTTTCTGTGGAAAACATTAGTGGCATATTTACTCTTTTAAAGATTAAATTACAGGTTACTTTGCCAAAAGAAATGATTTATTTTAAATTTGTGTTCTACAAAGACTGTTTTATGGCATAACATTTAAAGTCAAATACATTTCATAGTTATATAAATTACTTTGCTGTCATAACTTGTGCATTAAAGAACCCATTGTAATTGCTTCAGATTCTTTAAGCTGCACAGTTGTCAAAAAACCCATATTTTTAAAAAGTTGCTGTCATAGGTTGTGCAAATTTTGCTTTTAAATTAATATGGTAATTGCATCAGACTGTCATTGTACTCCAGCAATTGTTTAAAATAACAGTCTTAAAAACTTATTTTTAAATGCTTTTATCCTTTGAGAAAACTACACAAATATAACTAAATCGCTAATAATATATTAATTTGTAAAAAGAGCTGTGAATACTCACTAAATATTTCCTCTGGAGCACTGGTAGGGGGAGAGCACCTGCTTTTGCTGGCAGCTGAGTTGGTCTGCAAGAGAAGACAGTAGGAGTCTTGCTATTTATGCCTGGAGAGGGTCCCTTTGGTCCAGCAATTATTGTACTCTTTAGACTTTCCAGGTTTGCAAAAAGCATGCCATCTTCTCGTCTGCAATCGTTTTGGAGGGACTCTCAGAGGTTTCCTGTCTGACAACTGGTTCAGGTTCCTATCAGAAGACCGTGATGCCGAATAGACGACAGGCTTTAAAAAAAATACCTCAGATTCTTAGTAAGAGTTCGAGTTTTCTGGTGCGTTTACAGTTCTCTGCTCTTATTAATGCCTCCAAGCTATACAAATGAACTGATTCCAACACTGGAATAGTTTTACTGAATACACTTTAAATGAGAAGCATGTTTTCTTGTAAGTTTTATTGTCTGACAGATGCTCCTTCCAAACATTTACAGAGAGCTTGCTCACTCTCACACACCATATGTATGTGTTCAAATAAAAGGGGTGAGGCAGCTAAAAAAGCCAAGAGGAAAAAAAAGTTACATTTCATAATTGCACATACTTACACAGACTGCGTCTCCTGAAAATATGAATTAATTTAAAGTAGTACAGTGTACATTTTTGTGTCCTACAGTACCGTATGCTCGATGATGAAAGGGCTCAGTAACAGTGTGGGTTTTTTGGAAAGGGTGGTTTTGGGAAGCGCTGAGATTTTACTTAGCTGTCTTCAGAGTAAAAACCCCAAATAAAAATCTTATTATTACAGTTGAATCATACACCCTCTGTAGCACAGTACAAGAAATTATGTATAATACTGTGACCCAATTAAGAAATAATGTTTAATATTTATTTCAAACAATTTTCCCCACCATCTTTCAAATAAGGGAAAAGGAGGGCTTTGTGCCATGCCTATAAGGTTAACAAATGTTGTTGTGGCTGATCAGTGAAAGAAGTTCAAAACTTTAAAGTGAACCATGAAGAAAGTCTTTCACATTCTTCTTTGGAAATTGTAAGGAATGTCAACTAAGTACAGATCCCTAATGTGATTTTATAGTATATGGAAGAAAAATAAACCAGTCATTTTTCAGCTGAAACTCCCAGGCCGTCATAGATATATAGCTCAAGTGACATGCTGTTGTCCACCAGTAGGAGGTTACCAACCAACTAGTCTGATCTTTGTGGCAGTTTAACTGGAAAATTATTCTTCCCTTTTGCCACACGCCCCACAGTAAATCAACAAGAAAAACTGAGAGATGAATAAACTCAGATGTCTGAATGGAATTCCCATTGGTTGTCTCCTGGTAAAATGGAATCTATTTTAAGTTTTGACATTGATAGATTCAGCACCCACGTCCACAGTTCCTGTAGATCTGGACAGATTATGGGAGCTCTGCAGCAAATTAAGCCACCTAGGCATGGGTGTGCCCCTTACTTCCAAGGCCCCTTTCTCCACCCTATGCTAATACAATGTTTTCTATAACTCATTTCTGTTCCAGGAGCTAGACTCCACTATGAGCAAAAAGGAATCATAGATACTTTTATACCAGTTCTTTGAGTGTTTGTTGAAGGATATTGAATTACAAGCAGCTCACTCCCTCCTTGGAGAATTCCGGATCCATGGGTTTGTTAGAGAATTGAGTCTACTTACATCAGAAGAGGGTGGTCTTTCCAGTTCATGCAGCCCTCTAGAAGAAGATTCCATAAGTTTTAATGTATATTGTTCAGAGCACTGTTAAAATTACTTAAGGTTTAATTATTTATAAGTTCACTAGTTGTTTTTTTTTTGTTTATCATCAGGATTGCTGAACCAGCTAACTTCACATTTTGAAACATACTATGACATTTCCAGGATAAAATGAGAACAAAGTACTCAGCTCTGGATCTGTCATAGAATTATTTTAATATATCATCCTAGTCTTTTCCTTTTGAAGAAAAATTACTGCCAAAAGGCATCTCACCAGACTAGATCATTCTGGTTCCATGACTACGTGTTACGAATGTATCCAGGAACAGGACAATACATGCAGGTTACATCATTTGGCACAGCTATTATAAGAAAAACTTACTGAATGATACAAGAAACTGAGTCACTGGAGGTCATTAACTTAGAAAGTCATTTGGGATTTCTAAATACAGAGTAGGCAAAATCACAAAAGTATATAAAAAATCACAAAAGTTGATCTTCCCTTGGAGTAAGAGTGTGGAATCCAAGAGGCTTTCCAGTTCCGCAACTCTGTGCAATCCTTCTCCTAGAGCTCCATTTCTCCAACTTCTTGAGGTCATCATACTCTTCAACATCAGTTATGCAGTTAATGAAATACAACTGAGTCTAGATCTTTTCATTCTTTACCAGTGTGGGAATGAGATACTTTGAAGTATTTTATTTTGAAACACCAAAGACAGATTCTTTCCTCAAAGACTGCAGATAGTTACAGGGAAACTGGATTATAGTTATTATTGCTGTTCTTTGGTCCTGGTCCAAAATAGGGGATTTTCTTCTTTACCATTCCTAAACAGTGAGGGCTCTACCATGACAGACTTCTCAGGATTAAAATATTCTGGACCTAGAGCGTCATTCTTACCTTTGTTAAATTCATAATGAAATTGTTGGATAAAAGACAGTGATTGTATTTATTTAATTATTTTCTCTCCTTTCCCCAACCCAGCCCTACCATGACTGAAGGAGGGGAAAAACAGAGAAAAACATACCAAGTAATGTCAGAAAATCCTAACCTGAAGACTCCCAGTCTAATTTCCATATTAGAAACTGTGCTAAGTATAATCAGTGCCTGATACTGTGGAGGACATCAAAACATCATCTTACAGATAGAAAAAAGAAAAAATCAGATTTTCGCTCAATGGATTACTTTCATGGCTGGGAAGCCACATATGCCAGATTTCTGTGGGCCAGCAGTCGAAAAAAAAAATCAATGTGGGATCAGAACTTACGCTTGCATTCCTTCTTCAGTCTGTATGTCCCATTAGAAAGCAGCTGAACACTCATGGAAAACAGGAGAAAAAAATCTTCCATTTAGAAACTGTTTAGCTTATATGCAAAATTAGACTTTTTTTTCTTTTTTACAGCAAAATAGCTTTTGTTTTTCAAGTTTGTGTCTCTTCAAGTATACCTATTTTCTATCCACTTGCATACCTCTGTTGACCCTGCACACTAAAGGGAGTCCACATGCATTTCACTTACAAAAGTGTGTAACTTCTGCTGTTTCTTGTCAGTAAGACAACAGTTTTGGATCTTGCAGGCTTTACCAAGATTCGCAGGACAAAAGCTGGAAAGTATGAAACAAAAATGGTGTCCCGGTGTTTTAAATAAGTCGTAACTGTGTCTAAAATATTCTAGTTTTATTACTAAACAAAATAACTAAGAAAACAAGAAAACAAGGGGAAAAAACCTTACTTATAGCAGTACAGCTGATACCATGTGGTATCTTGAATCATTTACACCATATAAAAAATAATTATATGGGCCTGTTTAGGCTATCACAAAGGAACATTAAACATTAGGCTATCACACAGGCACATTAAAGGGGTGTAAATTCCCTTTTGGACACTCAGAGAATAATTTAGCCCTTTTTCTGGTAATCAACAAGATTGGCATGATTAGTTATGACTTTTCTATTAAACTGTAAGATTAAGAGAAAGGAGATCTAACTAAAATGATTGACCTAAAGTGAGTTTGCCCACTATATTCGAAACAGAAACTCCAGAAACTCTGTGTTTACATTTCTCAAGTATTACCACACATTACAGTTTTATTAAAACAATTCCCATTTTTCTGGTAAGGAGTATATGTGCAACTTCGATATTCATAGGCTGTTTAATATGCTTATGACTAGCTAGCATCTCTTTGTCTAACAAGAAAAACATAATATTGTACTACTTAAAAAGGATTATACAGCCTTACTTTCTCTCCTGTAGTTACCATGGATACACATATGATTATGGACACTCAGCAATACCAAAAGGTTTGCATTCAGTCAAAACCCTCTGAGCTCTAAGTTGTAAAATCTCAGTACCTGGGTGGCAAGCAGCAGAATATTTTATCCTGGAGAAGTTGTGGGATTGCTTTGGAAGCTTTTATAAAATAAAACATTCACTTAGGAGAATAAAACATTCCAACTACTGGATGCTGCAACAGTAGTGAAAGCATGTTTAATTTCTATTTACCTTTTCGGATAAAAATTTAGTTTGCAGACTGAGGTAGCTAAAATAAGTGTGTACATGTGAACTAAATATGTAAAATTTTACTATAGGGGTCTAGTTATTATAGTGGATAGAATCTAGATAACTGTTTAGCTCATTCTTTATATCTATGTTTGACCAAATAAATAACTGACTAGTGACTCTCTGATTTCCACTAATGGTATTGATGAGCTCTCCATTGAACTGACCCCTAGCTTTCATACAAGCATCTACACATAAGTAACTGATAGAGGCTTCTCTATCTTTTGCTGAACCAAAGGATGAGTGCACTGCATTAGATGCTCTCACTGAGGAGTATAATCAAGGTTCAAACCTCCTAGCAGGGAATTGCAAATTCACCCTGTATTTTGAGTTTAGAAATTCCCTTTGTAAGGACGTTGATTTGGAGGGGAGGGTGATGTGATTTTTTTTTTCTTTTTGATTGAGTTCTCACTGACAATTCAAACCAAATAAAGGAAAAGGATAAGGAAAAACACCGGCCTTATTAACCACGATGATGCTCATCAGCAAAACAAAGCTTTTCTGTCATCCTCTGCAATGTGTCTAGTGCCTGCATCAGCAGTTTTAGGTCACTGGATTGTATAGCATGTATGGCTTAGCAGAACTCTGAAACAAGCTGAATATTTGCAAGGTGTAAATCACAGACTTGAGTTGGACACTTGCAGGAATCCCTTTGTTTAAATTTGCTTCAGGTATTTACAGGAAAATCTCTAACTGAAACAAAAATTGCTCTGAAGAGAATCTAATGTGTTTTGTACTACAGCTTTCTTACAGTTCAAGATAGGAAATTTTTTGTAGTATTTTGTGCCCAACACAATGTAAAAAAACCCCGAATGTGTTTTAATTGCTGTATTACTTCATTCCATCATTATTCAATAGGACTGAGTATTATCAAGTTCACTGTACTTAACTTACCTAGTTTAGTTTTTTGTTCCACTGTTTCCAATGTGAAGAGGTCTGGGGTTTTTTTGTTGGACTTCATTCTTCTCACAACTTTTCATTGCTAGTGGAATTGGGGTTTTTTCCTAACCCTCAGTTGCTAATAAATTCAATAATTTTCTATTATACCATAAAGAATATTTAACATAGAAATCTATACAAAGGTTTAAGAAGAAGAGAATTGAAAACTGGCTAAGTTAAATGGGGAAAAAACTACAGAGGGATAATTAAAAGAACAAAAACTAGGAGGTTGGATTAAATGATTTCTAAGGTCCCTTCCACCCTAGGCCATTCTATGATTCTATGATTCTCATTTTGAGGAAAATATGGATTGCATCTTATGACAAAACCAATCTCCCTGTTATATGACAGAATCATGTAACAGTTTGGGTTGGAAAGGACCTTAAAAATTGTCTAGTTCCAACCACTCTGCCATGGGCAGGGACACCTCCCACCAGACCAGGCTGCTCAAAGCCCCATCCAATCCAGTCTTGAGCACTTCCAGGGAGGGGACTTCCACAACTTCTCTTAGCAATGTGTTCCAGTGCCTCACCACCCTCACAGTGAAGAATTTATTCCTAATATCTAATCTAAATCTGCTCTCAGTTTGAAACTGTTACTCCTCATCCCATCACTACACTCCCTGAAGAAAGTGTCCCTCCCCTTATTTCTTGTAGGCCTGCTCCAAGTAGTGGAAGAATGCTATCATCTGTCACCAGAGCCTTCTCTTCTCCAGGCTGAACAACTCCAACTCTCTCAGCCTGTCCTCAAAGGGAAAATGTTCCAGCCCCCTGATCATCTTCTGGACTTATCCCAACTGGTCCAGCTTTCAATTTGTTTGTAAAGTGGAATTAACATTTGTACTTCTTGTCTGCCATTAAATTTCCACTGGAGGAAGACAGCTCTACTCATGCCACTAAAACAGCTACTTCTTTCTAAGAACAATTTGATGCTTTCTTTGACTTGCAGAAATGTCAATCTTTTATCTCTGTGGCAACACTGTAGAAGACCATCAAATTATAGTTCTGAAGTCATCACTATCACTGCCACTCTTGGTTTATATTACTTCCTGCTTCACAGTGAGTTTTGACTTCTCTTGTATTTTTCCAACTGTGGAGTTTAATAACTGTTACATCTTTAAATTATTTGAATAATAAAGTACTGTAAAAAAAAGAATTGATCTTTTCTGGGAATTCACCCATATATCGCAGTCTACACATAGCTCTAATTCATTAAAAGACCCTTTATTTGCTACCATGGAACAGTATCTTCTTTCCACCCCAGTACTGGCAAGGAGTTAATGAAGACTTACAGGTAGCACTGAAAGAAGGAGTTGTGGTCCACTGGCAGAGTGGGATTTTTGGGACCAAGATATATTATTTCCTTCATCCATGAAATTTATGTAGGAAAATCAGTACAACTTTCTTGTTTACATACATAATTTTGTCATCATTCCTTCACTTGATTGTAAATATGATCTAATCGTAACAAGACAAGCTAGGAATTTCCAGTTTAATGACAGCTGATAAAAAATGGTCATGTCATTCAAGAGCATATGAAGATCTTAGATATAATAAAGACATCAGGCACTTGCAGTATTGCACTTAGCATTCATTAGACCTCACCTAGAGTATTGTATCCAGTATTGCACTCCCCTTTAACGTCCATAAAGAAAGATATTGATAAACTTGAGGCAGTTCAGCAAACAGCCACCAAGCTTTTTCAGCCTGGGGAAAGGAAACCTTTTAAGGGAACCTGAAAGTAGACTTTCCATTCCTACAAGGATGTCATCAAGAAGATGAAGCTAGACTCTTCACAGTGGTGGACGTTGGGAGGACAAGAGACAGTGAGCATCAAGTGAAGTAAGAGAAGTTCAAACTGGATATGAGAAGAAACTTCTTCACCACCAAAACAGTCAGGTGGTGGAGCAGTTGGCCCAAAGATGCAGTGCAATATCCATCCTTGGAGGCTTTAAGATGAGACAGTAAAGTGATGAACAATCTGATCTAATCTCATAACTGTCTCTGAGTAGGAGATTAGACTAGAGACCTCCTGAACTCCCTTATAACTTGAATTGTCCTATGATCTGATAATATGAAGAAAATTTGTTTCTGATCTTCTTCCAATGCTTCAGGTAACAGCAAAAAAACTTTCACCTGTTTAATAATCTTATAGGCTCTCTCCACATCTGGGATTTCTCTTTCATAACTAATACTGGGTTTGTAGTTGCAAAATTAAGGTTTTTAAAGGAGGAGGATGCAGGACTGAATTCTATGGATTACATGGAAACACTCCTATGCAGTACAATGGAAATCAGTGCAGAATTCCCTGAGTTAGCACTAACCCATGCCTCTCCAAACCTCAAGACACTGAAGTTAAGTGAGCATGGTTAACATGGAGCTAATTTAATTAATTGACTGGGCAATGGGATCTTTAAATTCAGAAATGGGGACATGCAAAGTTGTGTTTCTTTTGAGTTCTGAGGAGAAAGACCCACGTAGCTCTCTCTGCACACTCATCAACGACAGAAGCTTCCACAGAGCTGTTCATGTGCTTGCGGAGGCTCACTGGATGGAACACAAATAATATTGCTGAGAACTAAATGCATACCCAGAGTTTATTACGGGAAACTTCAAGTCTTTTGTTACCCTCCTCACAATAAGGAGTGTTGCCAGGCATTTTTCACAGTCTTTTATAAATATTGTAAAGGCAACTCCTATCTAATGCACATTCTTAATTAACAATATTCCTATCGTTATGCTGAAGGAATCAAATAGCCATTCTCATTTTAAACAGTTGGAACTGGGAGGTTATCATAAGGACATTGTGCTGCATATATAAATAATTGTTTTATACCTTGGCTACGATTATGCCTCGATGCACAGTAAGAAACTTTAAACAGAAATACCAACTCTGACAGCAGAAAAAAAAGAGGTTTCATGAAATACATAGCCAAGAGCACAAAAGGTCTTGAAAGTACTACGGAGCAGAAGAAACAAGAATATTACATATAAGACATTATTGTTTCTGACCACAGGCCAGTATCTCTTGTCTACAACAAAAAAACTTGCTCTTCTACAGAAACAGTGTATGAAATGAAATGTTCTATTCACCTTTTGGTTCTCAACAAAACTCAGGAGAATGAAAACTGTAAGAACAAATTCTTTCTAAATCAGTATTTTTTACCAATATTGCAGAAAGTTAAACGATAAAAAAGTTTGTTGTTTCAAAACTGAAGAAGGCTGCTGTTTAAATAATGAGTTATACCATTTCTTGTAATTGCTACTGCTGTTTCAGATCCCTGAATTATTAATAATCATAAGTGTCTGTGTGCATTTTATTTATCATTTATTACAGTGAAAATGTGAACTCAACAAAGAGATGCCAAATTTAAGTTTTCTCCATTATATTCTGCATTAACTACAAATTAAGGATAAATTGAGATCAATTTATATTTCAGGAAGCTGTACTGCTTGTTTGCTTCTTTTACTTCTAAAACTAAATCAATGTCAAGTATCATGCTTGGAGGCACTAGATTGCTAGAAATGCTTGAATGGATTTGTAATTGTGAAGGACTGGTGTAAAGATGGGTTAGCATCAACAGAAACACTTTACGATTATGCCAATGTGAATGTAATCAGTATCTGACCTACTATTTTAAAAGGTAAAAAGCTCATATTGTAATTTATTTTGTCAATAGAAAAGCCATGGCCCAGATCATGTTTTAATTAGCCACCCTCAATTCCATTTGCAGATTCAATTAAGAAAAGATACTGTTCTTCACTTCCTGTCCTAACCTATTCTTCAAAGTTACAATGCAGTTTATTCAATATATTAGCAGTTGTGGGTTCTGAGAAAGTGTTCAAGCAGGTTTGTGGACATTCTGTAATTATGAATAAAATGTATTATTAGGAGAAAAATAAAAAGAAAATGACACTGCAGTATTACAATTACCCCTATAACCGAGGGTAAAGCACAGAACTGGGGGAAGACTTCTGTGATCATTTATGTTCTTCTCGGTCTCCACATTTATTTACTACATGAACAGTAATAGCCCTGTACGATCAGTATAATATGACACATTTCTAACTGGCACTAGAAGTGCTATAAAAGAACAGAATAATCAAAATCAGAAATTTAAAAGCATTGACTTACTCTTCTAAATAACGAGTTAAATACTCTGTAATGAAAATTTATTCCTAAATGTTTTGTGAAGACTATTTATTCAACTTATTTTATAGAATCACAGAAACCTCAGCTGGAAGGAACTTCTGGAGATCTGTTGTCCAACTCCTTATTCAAAGCAGAGCTGTCACCTAACTAGGTCACAGAGCTCTGCCTCTGCCTGTCTGCCTGAGTCACGGAAAGCACCAGGGGCAGGGATTTTCACCATCTCCATGGTAGTGCTGCACCACGCTCCTTTTAGAAAACTTTGTCCCGTACTGTGAGTGGGACTTCTGGATATATCCCTGAGAGAGCCCTTACCCCGCTGTGGGTGAGTGATTTGCTGGGTACTCTTGAGTGAGGGGGTTTCCCCCTTTTAGTGAGTGAGAGTGTGCAAATTTTTGATCCTGTTTCTAGAGGAATAGTTGCGAATTCCTAAATCCAGCTGTGTGGTGATAATTCCCAACTTGCAACCTAATCTGTAATATACTTTGTCTGTTGGAGTGTGTGGTGCTTTTTGGGTTAGAATAAATTTTGACTTTTTGTAGCAGCCCTGTCTGTTCTTCTGGATGCCTCTGTGACACCTCCCAAGGTGCAACCTGTGGCTGTCGCCCCCTTACTGCGTCATCTGCCATTTCCAAGCTTTTGGCTTTACTCTCTGAGAGGAAGCATGTTGCGAGTGATGGCAGGCTGCTGTTAGATTGCCCTTGATCTCCTCTTTGCTAGACTAACCAAGCTCAGGTCCCTCAATTTCTCCTTATATGCCATGTACTTAAGTCCCGCTTGACTCAATAGCCCTCCACTGCACACCCTCCAGCCTCTCAATATCTCCCTTGATTTGGGAGCCACAGAACTGAACACAGTTTGCAGTGTGGCCTCACCAGTGGTGAGACAGGGTGTATGACATTTTTAGTCTGCTGGTCTTGCAACTTCTTATGCAGCCCAGTATGCATTTTGTTTTACTTGCGCCGAAAGCCTGCTCTTTGTTATCATTCAACATGTTGTTCACGGTAATCCCCAGATTCTTCTCAGCATTGCTGCTATTTAGTCAGCCAGTTCCTACCCTAAATTCGTGCTTCGGGTTATCTTGCCCCAGGGGTGGGACTATGGACTCCTTGCTGGTTTTTGTTGTTGGCTGCCTCTTTAAGATTGCAAAGGTCTGCCTGGAGAGCAGATTCATTGTTTGTCTTGGTGGCCACTCTGCTGACTTATTATTGTCATCAAATTTGCCAAGGGTAGCCTGTTTCATGAAGTGCTATATATTTATAGCACACTGTAGTATTACATGAAGAGAAGGCTTTTGCCTTTTTTGAAGTGTAGATCCTCTGCCTTTTCTGGAAGTCATGAAGTCTTTCTCTGGGACTTCTCCTCTTCACAAGACACTGATAGTTACCAATATTCTGTTTAACACATTTCTTTTCAGTTGCATCTACTTTTCACATTCATTACTTTAAAAACTACATCAGCATTTGGTTTCCCTGCTGTTCTAATGCAGAAGCAGATGTCTTTATCTTAATAGTGATTCTGACACTTCTCTTGGCTAAGTAACTTTTGGCAAATTAGATTGTGTAAGCAGCTTACTACTTGTGAGTAAAATAGTCAGAGATACCATGATGCAAACAGTGAAAGAATTCTCAGGAGCATCAATCTGCCAAACTTTGGATCACCCCCAGCAACAATATCGATATTTGTTCTTTAATAACTATCCCAGCGTTACAAAAACTGATATAAAGTCGTTTCATTGTATCTGCAGGTAAGTAGACCTTTCCTGATTCTTAGCATGAGAAGCTATTTTTACCTGTGATCACAATGGTGACAGTAGTGCCTGACCTGCCTTTTTCCCCACGATAATAAAATAAAAGTAACATATTTCTGAAAAAAACAGTTTGTAAAACCTACCATGAACTGCGTAGTAGTTTCTGAAGGTAAGTCTGCACATACTGTACCACAAACCTCAAACCATTAACACGGGAACCCCATCATCTCACAGTATCAAATTATTTAGACACATTCTTTGTTGGATACCTCAACAAAGGCCCATCAAATACGGCAAATCAGACACACAGAATTACACATATTGCCAACTTTTGCTCTCTTACACTAATCCATTAGTATCTCAGCTGGCTAGTATAGTATAATAAGCAGATATTAACAACAAAGCAAAGTATGGTGCAGATAAATACAGATAGGATTTAGGTTACAACACTTCTACAAAACGTGGCATTTGGATTCCAGCTCGTATTCAGTAATACTGCCAATTACTCCAAAATAGGAAGGGAGAAGGGTTAAAAAATGCATAATGTTTTATGGTCAGTTTACGGAGGAATCAATGTATTTTGTTGATGGTTTAGTTCTACAGCTTATGCATTTGTTTTCCTGGATTGTACTAGGATTGTTTGGGGTTATAGGATAGTAGAGAACTTGGCTGAGTATATGGGGGCCCACAGGTCTCTGAATTTGTAACGCTGAAGCACAGATTTTATAAATACATGATATCTTACACAGAACAGAAAACACACTTTGTTTGCAGTGTTTATTATATGATAGATGCTTTCTTGGAAAAATGGGATGTTTTAGTTTAGCATCTGGAGATTGAAAAGCAGGCAAAAAAATGAGGGAAAGAGAAAACAATATTAAAGCATGATCTTAAATCTCTTTAGTACTAGTCTGTAGCACTAACTACAGACTAGTTGTCATCATTACTTAGATCAACTTCAAGAGTTTAGACAGCAAGCTTATTTTTCTATGGCTTCTAGTCCATTATAGTAGCTATTTGTCTCCTTTTACCAGTGGAATTGGCCAAATAAATTATACCAGGGATAATTTACTAATATTTCTGTAGTCATTTCCAAATAAGGGAGGCCCTCCATCCCAGAAAGCTCATATATAAACATTTTCCTTTATGAGGTTTTGATGTGACTCTGAGGAGGTCTAAGCCTTGAGGTAGTACTGAGTAATCTTATCTGTAGAATGAACATATCCCAAAACACTAAAGGAATCCTAATCTCTGTGTTTTCTCAGAGCAGGGACACCCACTTAAAATAGAGCCACTGCAGTTCTTCTGGATGGTGCAGATAAATAAAAGTTTTGAAAACAAATCTTCCCCCTGTTTTCTATTTCCTGTGAGAATGAGCCTCTCCTTCCAGATGCTCTGGACCAGCAATTTGCACGGCCTTCCTGGGTTGCAGCAACCTTCACACAGTCTCCCTCTGGGTCTCTAGGAATGTATCCTCTCCTTGACCTCTGAGGCTTGGCTGCATATCTGGCCCTTCGCAATAAGCAAGCCATGTGCTTTGTCAGGAGTTTCCTCCTTCTCCTCCCTCCCGTCCACCTGACACAGACTGCCACAGCCAGGAAAAGCAGAGGCAGCTTTTCTCGCTGCTGTTCCACCACACCCTTTTAAACCAAACAAGAAGAAAAAAATGCAACAAAGACCATAAAACAGAAAAAAAAAAACAAACCCCAACAAACAAACCATGAACACAAAGCTCAGTTTTGTCACGAAAGCTAAAAGCAATAGAAATTGGAGGCACTCTGTGTTGTCTCCATCTCAGCTGCAAAGGCTTTCCCCGTTTTCAGGTCAGATGTGCACCTTGTTCATTTTCCTACCTCAGGGAAGACCTGAGGTGAGACCTGGGCTCATCAACTGCACTTACACCCTGGTTTTTGTGGAGAAAAGATGGAGGCATATGAGCCAGAACGGAACAGGCTTGTGCTTGTCTTTCAGAGTCTGGATTACAATAGCTTGGTCCAGAATCAGAATGATATGAACATGCTTGTATTAGGCAAGACAGAAAAGAGCAGGTGGATAGATGTTATGAAAGAATTAACACACCTCCACTTCTTTATCTCACCTGTCTAGTCATCTCTCTAAGATGTTGTTGAATAATTGTCTGTCCAGCTTCTAACACTGTTACCTGTTGTCATGGCATCTGACTGCCTCCTGAGACAGCAAAATGAAAGTTTAATTCCGATATGTGCAGATGAAAAACAAAGCATAACATCAGGAAGCTTCTACTTTAGACAAACTCACTGGATGAGGTGGCTCTTACTAAATGTAAGGTTTTGTAAGAGTATGGCATTATTTTGAACCGAAGTTCTTATCTGAAGCAGGAACAGTCTGTGGGTTGTGCCGCAGTTGGATGCTAGATGAGAAAATGAACAAGAAATGTGAAGTGAACCCTTTTGGTAACATATTTTCCATAGCCATACCTTGTCTTTTGTAAGCTCTTCTCTTCACCAGAATTCATTCACTCTGTCAGATTTCAAAAACTCAGTCAGTTAGAATACCCTACACAAAACTGAGGAATTCCAAACCCTGGTTTCTGCACTTGCCAGCATCAGCTTTGCTTAATCATGAAAGTCATTACCACTGCTGGGATTCACTGGCCTGTGTGTACCTCAGTCCATACCCTACTGCTCACTGTTTCATCTTGCCATGTGTTTCGTGTTGTCTCTAAATTCAACAGATAAATTAGATCAATCTAATTCTTCACAGAATTTTCTCATGGAAAGGTTTTTCCTTGCTAATGTTTCCTTCAGATACACTTTAAGTTATTTCTGAAACTACCCTGGAAATCTATTCCACTCTACTACTTTTTTATCCGTGGTAATAAATATCTTGGCAGACACCAAATGGTTAATTCTCACACCCAAAATGTCAAGAAACACTATATTTTTTCTATAGAGACTTTCCATATGCCATTGATAGTTTTCATTAAAAATCACTATGACACTGCTATTATGAAGCCGTTGATGAACATTCTGGATATATGCCAAGTTGTACCAGTCTTTCATGAGACAAATTTCCATCTCCAACTTTCGCATTATAACAGCCATTCATAATTTCCCTACACTTCTGAAGAGATAAAGACTGTTTGTTAAAAAATAAAAAAAATCTCCGTAAGTGGATGTTTGTAAGATCTGTAGACATCTTTGTTTCACTTCCCAGTCTTCCTGTTTCTCAAGGGAAATCTAAGACATAGGCTTCAGAGATCAGACTGGAGAACAAAATATGTCCTGATTTTTATACCCACCTGTTCAGTATTCAGAAAAGGTAGACAGTATTTCTCTAGAGAAACTACAACAGAATTCTGTAGTAGAAGAACACAGAAATTTTATGTGCTCTTTTAAATTTTAATTTTTTTTAATTGCCTTGAAGATAAGAGATATATAGGTAAGCAATCCAGGAAGCCTTGTTGTTATTAAGTAGGCTTTTATTTCTGAGATGTTTGGAGAAGCTCTTCTCCACATAGCAGAAGAGACAACATGGCTAGCAAATCACAGAATCACAGAATCACAGAATGTTAGAGGTTGGAAGGGACCTTAAAGATCATCTAGTCCAACCCCCCTGCCGGAGCAAGATCACCTACAGTAGAGCGCACAGGAACGCGTCCAGGCAGGTTTTGAATGTCTCCAAAGAAGGAGATTCCACAACCTCCCTGGGCAGCCTGTGCCAGGGCTCTGTCACTCTCACAGTAAAAAAGTTTTTCCTCATATTTTTCTGGAACCTCCTGTGTTCCAGCTTACATCCATTGCCCCTTGTGTTGTCAGTGGACGCCGCTGAAAAGAGCCTGGCTCCATCTTCCTGACATTCCCCCTTGACATATTTATAAACATTAATGAGGTCACCCCTCAGCCTCCTCTTCTCCAAGCTAAAGAGACCCAGATCCTTCAGCCTTTCCTCATAAGGGAGATGTTCCACTCCCTTCACCGTCTTTGTGGCTCTGCGCTGGACTCTCTCCAGCAGTTCCCTGTCTCTCTTCAGCTGAGGGGCCCAGAACTGGACACAATATTCCAGATGTGGCCTCACCAGGGCAGAGCAGAGGGGCAGGAGGACCTCTCTTGACCTACTTGCTACTCCCCTTCTAACACACCCCAGGATGCCATTGGCCTTCTTGCCCACGAGGGCACACTGCTGGCTCATGGCCATCAGAAGACTGTTCTTAAAAAAAAACTAAATGTTGAGCCCAAATCTGGCAGTCTTCACAAATTTTAAACTGGAGGGGAAGAGGTACCATGAGAATAATTGCCAGGCGATATTATAAAATTAATAAAAGTCAACTGTGGATATTCTCACCAATTATAAAGGAAAACTACATATATTTTAGTTAAAAATATTGTCTTAGACAGAGTAATGTGGAGCGTTAGGTTTTGACCTTCTAAGTTAGCTGCCAAACTACTAACAATGTAAATGGAAATGTGCTGTAAGCATAGTAGTACTTCTATTAAAAAGACAGCTGAAGTGTTCTGCGTATACAATCCTGAGAGAAGAGTAGTATACTTTTAAAAGCCACCTTTAATTTGTCCATCCGACTAGAAGATTCTGAAGGAACTTAGTAGGATATCACAAATCCTTTTGGCAGTAACATCACGAAAATCTCTAGAAGTAGCTTTATTTTCTAGAGCGAAAAAAGATCTTCTTGAGTCATCCACGGCTTTTGGTACAAGTCATCAGAGCTCTAAATTTTCATTCAGACACAAAGATAGGGAAAGGATGTGGATTAAGACATCTTTTCACTCAGGGACATGGGAAGAATATACTAGAAACTTTCTGTAGTTATAACTGAAGTTCTAGAAAATAAGTAAATAACTGCATAAAAATACATAAAATCCAGAAGTAATTTTTTGGTCTAAAATCCATCTAGATTGTTCACATTGTGTTACTGAACTCTCCTCTATTCAATTCATTTGGGTGTTTTCAATATCTCTCATTTATATCCTGTATTTTTAACTCTGATGTAATATTTCAGGGCATGAAAAGGCTATTAGGGTAACAACAACCCCTTTTTTTTTTTCTAGCATTCTTTTGCTGACTTCACTTGAGTAATGCTCATGTGTACTTATTGCTTCAGTATTTCAGCATTACCAAAGCACGCACACACACACACAAAAAAAAAAGGAAATCTAGATAGCTTAGAAAATCTTGTACATCTGCAGTTGTGCAGTTGTCAAATTGACTGTTCTGCTTTAGGGCATTTTTCATATGTACAGTGAAGAAAATTCATCTCATATTTTAGAAAAAATAAAATACTTAGGTTGAAAGTATCAGTTCACGGAAGCACCTCTCATATGTCTGTGATATTTCTCTGGAAAATATAAGACTGACAAATCCATTCATTCAAAAGAATGATTTAGTAATCACAAGAGATATTCTTTGAAATAATTAGCCAGTCTCAATCATATTTGTACTTCGAAATTTTAATCTCTTTTTCACCTTATTGCATGGAAGTGTATTTAAATCATAACTTCTTTTTTTTTGTTATTTTACTCACATACTTAGTAGCTTCGAAATGAGACCTTTCTTTCATTTTCTGATCATATGGAAAATTCATGAAAATGTGAGAGCAATGCAGTAGATGGAAAATTATTGCTTTCTCTCATAAACTTGGCTGAAAGACTCGGAATATTTACTAAAATAATCCCAGAATACGCAATATTTTTAAAGTTGGACAGGTGCTAAGTATTCTGTTTTGTTAAGTTGGCTAACCTTCCATAAATCAAGTATATCCCTTCTCAACTTAGTTTTAACTGTTTCTGTCCAGCTTTTCCATGAGCTACTTCAAAAAAAAATACTACCATATTTTTCAGATGACTAAGTCTCTTACTAATACTAACTTCTCAGGCAAAGATGTCAATATTCTCCACTTCTGCAGAGAGAAAACCGATTACCTATACCCTTTGTGGGTTCATTTTGGTTCAAAGAATCACAGAGTGAGCCTACAGCAACATTTTATCTCAGGCATCGTCTTTTCCGGCAAATTTCCTGATCATTCCGATTTAAGAATGCTTTCTTTCGTATTATGGACTGGTCTTGGATCCCCACACAAACTGGATTTTGGAATGACAGTGAGTAAAAGGTGAGCTTTGGCTCCACACGTCTAGCATGACTAGAACCAGCCCAGCATTAAAGCCTTCTGAAATGTGTCAAAGCCAGAGCCGGCACAGCCCCTTTCATTTTATTAATCTGCTTATACTGTTAATGTGGACAAACTTTCCAACTGGACTTTGACTTCACAGACACTCACAAAATGCAGACCCAAATTCTAATGTGGTTTAGACCCTTGAAATCTCATTAAAGTGTGCAAAGGACTTAAGGATGTGATCTTCTTTGGGGCTTATGAAAATGTCATTTCTTGTCACGAAAAAGCATCTTTAAATGCTTAAGTATCTTTGGAAATCAGAAACTTTTATTTCTGTGCTGCAGTATCACTTTCTTAAAACAAAGGTAAATCACAATACCCAGTTTGACAAAATCTGACGAGGATAAATATATTAAACATTGTGAGCTGCTCAAATCATGGAATAAGAGGGTTGAATCAATTCCTAACAGAGATTGCTTTCATATCACAGATCAAGGTTAAACAAAGGCTAAAGCTCTGCATGCATGATTTGCAAATGCAGTTATGCTAATAGCATGATGATCTTAATTAGATGATCAGCTGCATATCTGACTTTTGATAATAAGTCCTAATGTGACTTGCTAATCAATGTCAGACATGGGAATAGAACGTAGAATTTCTGACTTGTGAATCCACGCACTAATTGCTAAACCAGACTGCCTCCCTAATGTCACCCTTCATTTCAAAATATTCTGTCTCCTACTTGTACTCCTAACGTGTTATTTTAATAGCTTTTTGTAGATCCACAGACTGTTAAGACTAGAAGAATCCACTATAATCTTATTATTCAACTTCTAAGTAATGATAACCAAAGAATTTCATCCTATTTCTTATTGGTGAAATTATTCCTTTTTTCTTTTTACCATAAATTAACATTATTAGTCTTAATTTTTCGCTCGTTTACAGAACATTTTTTCCAAAGACATCTAATTTTCATTTCAAAATTCCAAATGATGAGGAATTTGTCACTTTCCATGAGAAGAAATGTCAATTATTAATTGCCCTCAATGTAATGAGATGCTTGAAAATAAGGTCAGATTCATCCTGGTTTTAGAAGTTGCATTTAATTGCCAGTTTAAATGTTTCTGACTTCTGCTTTCAGACACAGTAATATCTTGTTATGCCTTTAACTACTAGATTAAAGATTCCTACATCTCAGATCATAGATTGCTGTATACAGGAGACCTTGAAAGAAAATTAATCACTTTAATCACATTGCTTAATTCACTGTTGGAAGAAGTTCAGATAGCTGAGAAAATAATAGAATTATTTTCGCTTCAACTGTTTTGTTTCTCCTTTTAATTTAACAATATTACAGACAAATCTTAAAAAGGAACTACTACAAATAGATTTCTAAGTGAAACTAAAAGATTTCCCTGGATTCATTCTTCTTCCCAGTGTGTAATCCCTGTATTCTATACCTGAAGAGTAGGGAAAAAATGGAAAGAAGCCATTTTTTTCTGCCTCGATCCAAAGAGTGTCGTTGTCAGCTGTTTCTCTGGGTTTTGTCGACACATCAGAAAATCATCTTAACAACTGGGATTCCCATCAATTAACTCACTGGAATAAATACAGCTGTCAAAGCAAAATAGGTTATTGTGGAATTTCCACACACAGTAAATCATTACCCCTTCAACGGACGAATATTAGAATTAATAAAACTGAAAAAATACATGAAGCTGACATGACAGCACACTGAGTCTAAGCTCTGCTTACATAAAGGTTATATTACATGAAACAGTACCAAAATTTTATATCAGGATGATGCTTGTGCATAAAATTGCTATCAACTGAAAATAATCACACAAAACTGAAAAATAAGAACTTATGAGAAAAGACAAAAGACATTGTTTTTCCTCCTGAATGTATAGCACTACATACAGGGGTACATTTGCAATAATCTGTGCAAAAACTGAAATCTGTGAAAAAGTCTGTTATACCTGTATTTAATTTTTTTTCTCCACAAAATTAGGTGTTAATAGATTATGGCCGAACTGTAACATGATGTGTTGTTTTTCGTCTTATGCAAAATTTTACTGTGGGGAAGGGGAAAATAACAAGATGTTTCTCATAAAAAAAAGTGCATGTTTGCTGCTGCAGCTGCAGCTTTGGCTTCGTTTCACAGTTTGAGCTCTCAAAGGGCATAGAAAGGAACAGTAATAGCCACTATGGCCCCAAACTTATCACCTCCTAAATACAAATGGAAAATTTAGACAGGAAGAAAATTAGACTTGGTTTCTCTTCTAGTAACAATCTTTCACTAAAGAAAAAAAATTAAGCTATACATTTATACCATTGCTACTGAAATAAACTCTAGAAAAGAAAACAACCTTTCAGTAATTTTGAAAATGTCCAATTTCCCTTTGTCATGTATGTCCTTTGCACCAGGAAAGCCTGTATGATAAAGAACTATATGAGCCCCGACAATGGAAAAAAACCCACTATGTAATTCTTTTGATTTTGTATACATGTATACTAAAAGATTCCCCCCAGATAGCAGTAATATTCACAGAACAAATTGTGGAATAATATCAGATCACTTATTTATAATGAACTTTCAACTCCTCTCCTTTGCTCTGCTCATGAATCCATTCCTCCTGGGATAGGTGGAACAATACCAGACAGTCAGAAATCTGCCAAAAGTGGGAGTTCTATGTGACTGAACAAAAAGTTGATTTGCAAAATGAGAATAACTGGCAAAAAAAAAAATCTATAGGGAAGTTCTGAAAAGTAAGGGGACAGAATGTCTCTGCCTTTCTTTTCCCAAATCCAGGATTGATTTCTTAGCATTTTTTCCTAATTAAAACACAGGAAGTAAAATAAATTTTAAAAGCCTGGCAAAACGAAGCAGTACAAACACTGGGGTGGAAAACGGAAAAGAATGAACCACAGATAAACAGCCTTAATCACAGCTCTTAACTGTACACTGGAAAGTGCTCAGTGTTACAAGGTTAGTTTAGAACTCTGAATGGAATGGAATGAAATTATTAAATAATGTATGAGCAACTGAAAAATAATAAATTCTGAAGACTCTGGGTAAAAAATAATAGTTTAAATAATTAAAGGTCAATACATTTTACTTAGAGTAAAATCACTTTTTGTATTGCATTAATATATCTTGCAATTCCAGTGATTAATATTCCAGAGAAAGAACATCTTTGTTAGTTTTGTTGTGCTACAGCATGAAAACTAGCCACAGACATCTTCTTGTCCTCAGCCAAAACAGAAGATCTGAATTATGTTCCTAATATTTACAAGGTTAAAAAAGAAAGCACACTTTAAAATTTATATCTCCTGACAAATGAAAAAAAAAGGTGGCCAGTGCTACCTTTTGGAAAATCCCCAAAGGGCAGACACATTTCTGCAGGAATTAAGCAGAATTATTTTGTATATAACTAAAACTCTGAAGCCGTTGCCAACTTACCAAATTTGACCTTGGTGCTTAGTGATAACAAAGGATGTAATATCTCCTTTGTCCATCCATTAAAACACACATCAACTATTGCAGAGGGAGCATCTGGTTTTAAGAGGCGCTTACTTTGGAATGACAGACTCATACATGTAATGTACTAAAGTGATACGTTTTGATTTCTATTACTGGCCTTCACAATTATCATCAGTATCTCTATAGTGTGTTTTCCTATTCTGCCAAACAAACCGTATTTCTGTTAATTATATGACTAAATTAGCCATTCCAAACTTAATACCTCCTAAAGCCATCAGCAGATGTTCCCTTTATAACCATTGATGTCATTCTATAAATGATTGAAAAGGAGATGTTAAATGGAACGCTATGAGGAAATGCTAACTTTGGCGATCTTCTTGTCTAACTTTAGCTGTCTGACAGCGTAGCATCTGGCCTGCCTCAGTAAAATGGGCTCTCTCCACCGACAGTGACACTTCCAAAAGGAAATTCATCCTGTTTGAAAACACACAAAAAATAAACAACCCTGCCACACTCTTCGCTGTCCCTAGAAGCAGCCTGATTGTTCAGCCTGTGTGAAATCCCTGCTTTTTAAACTGCAGACAGGTGAGACTTTCAGCTGGATCATAAAATCATAGAATCATAGAATGGTTTGGCTTGGAAGCTCATCTAGTTTCAGCCCTCCTGTCATGGCAGGGACACCTTCCACTAGACCAGGTTGCTCAAAGCCACATCCATCCTGATCTTGAACACTTCCAGGGAAGTGTTCTAAATCCACTCTCTTTCAGTTTGAAACCGATGCCCCTTGTTCTATCACTACATGTCCTTATAAAAAGCCTCCCCCAGCTTTCAAAGGATATATAAAACCTTTGAGAGCTCCAGCTGCTAGTCAGGTCAGATTCTTGGTTCCAGCTGATCTTGTTTTATGTTTCAGTAAGATCAGAATCCTGCCCAGTTTTGCAGAAGAAAAGGTGTCTGCACAGTAAGTAATACTTGTCTCAGCCACTTCCATGGATGGTCCCCAAATCAAATGCAAAATTATCTCACTTAGGAGATCAATATAAGTATTTAATGCAATATTTTTAAAACACGGAGGACAAAGAGAACAGAGAGGCAACGGGAGGAAAAGAATTACTTTGACTTTCAGTTTCATCGTTTAAGCATACCATGTTCTTTCTATTCTTCGCCTTGGCTGCTCTGTCAGTCCGTACCACAATTTACTACTGAATGAGTCTGCAGGATCAAAAAAAATTACTGTGTTCCCTCTAAATAGCTATCAGCATGTTCTCTCTCTATAAATCCTAGTGAGATCCCTGGTGGTGGCATAACTGTTAACAAATACAGAAAGTGATATGGAATAGCTCCATTTCCCCAGCATATTAAAACTACAGTTGTCAGCATTTAATGTCTCTGATATCCTTAACCCCCTACAAGTTGTAGAATTAGCTAAAGCTTTGCCTCCAGGTATCCCATCAGGATGCTCCAATACAAAGATTTACATTCAGTGTAACTCTCTAGGAGTAAAATATCTTTCTTGACATACTTAATGCGTCATAATAACTGCAAATTTATTGTATCAAATATTAACCAATTTTTTCCTTCATACATGCCTGGAGCAAGCAAGAAACACCGCTATTACCCTAAGTATGCTACACTGAATGAACAAATATGCAGAAGCCTTACTGCAGACTTCAATCATGTACATTTTTTTAAATGATATAATTTTTAAATGTGTTCTTTTTTAGAGTCATAAATGAGAATGGAACAGATGGTTAGAGCTTAATTTAGAGTAATTTGTCTATTAAAATACACTGCATTGCCAGCGAGTCTTCATTATAACACTAACTGATTAAAAGGGAGTTGTAATTTATGGCTAGAGGGAAAGGTATTGGACCTTTAGGAAAAGTTTACAATCTTAGAGGGTTCACTAGGAGAGGTGAACACAGATGAGCATTTCAATATAAGATTTTTGAGATAGAAGTGGGAAAAGCAAGAAAGACTTGAATCTAGATTTATGGTCCTTTCAGACTTCCCAGTGTTCCTAGACAAAAATGATATTCACAATCACAAACAAAAGGACATTCTTCAAATAATTTTATTCATAGATTTTTTTTATTTGCACTGACTTTTGTTTATCAATGTAGGAGATTACAGTTTCACATTACAACAATGAAGACATTTTAGTAAGTAATTTAAGAAGTATTTTGAATAAGTAAATTATGCATATTGCAATTCATTATTGCATTTCTCTCTGTAACTTATTTTAAAGCTTTTTCTTTTTAATACAAAAGCACAATAAGGCAGTTAATGTTTTCAGTCTGTATCAGAATTGATTTTATGTTCATTATCTATCTTCAGAGAAAAGGAATGAGCAACAGGGAGGCAAAAAGCACACATGGTATATAACAATTTGGGTTAATCAAAGCTAAAGGTAATGTGAGGGCTTTTAGAGGGGCATAAAACATAGGAAGCGTAAGTTTCTTTCAGAGAAAATTCATTGCTGATATAGTCAAACTGACATTAAGTGAAATCAATCTACTGGGTTTTCATATGCCTTCACCATGCCTAAGTTAATTTTTATTCCAGGTAGATCCTTGTATTATTGTGACTAGGGTACCAAAAATGTTTGTTTAGTACTTAGTGTCTGTTGAAAAAAATGGTGCGTAAACACATACTTATGATCAAAATGATATGGAAAATAATATTAAATCAGCAATGAACCTTGCATTGCATAACTCTATACACAGGTACATATATTCATATAAATATACATGTGTATAAGTATATACAACTTCTTATATGGAAGTTCAGTGTCCCTATCTGGTTTTGGACTAGCAGCAATGACACTGACAATTATTAAATTCATTAAAAACAGTATCATGAAAATCCTGTAAAAAATTAATTATAAAAAAAATATTAAAACAACTGATAAGGGGTGATGCTGGGGAAACAAATCCAGATCTTCCCACAACACTGAGGAAAAGCAAAACCATAATTCCCATCTCTTAAATGGGAGCCAGAATCACAAACTCCTGGCTGGTTTAGTATTCTCCATCTTTTTCTTGAAAGCTTCTCAGTCAAACAATGCAAGACTCACTGGGACTAAAGCAGGTACAGTTATGCATCTAGTGGTTAGAGAATTATTTTATTGTGTCATTTAAATTTGATGTGCCATGCAAATTTATCATACCAAGAGTTAACCATATTCTCCGTCATATGTGTCTGGACCAAGAAGGGATCAGAAGTTTAGAACAGAAGAGTCTTAAACACTGGTTTCGTCCCAGCAGCAGTTAAGGATTTTTTCCACAACTGTATAATGCCTGAGAAATATCCACATATCCAAAGACAACTTCTGACTGGGATATTTATAGCTACATTACTGATGAAGACCTGCTGTGCAACGTCTAATTTTCTAGTCTTATATTAATGTGTTTTATTTGATTTAAACAAAGTATTCTGCTTTCCAAAATGACTGTATAAATTAAAGTTTGCTCAGTTTAGAATCTCACACACAAGTATTACTAGCATGAAATGGGAAAAAGTAAAATAAAAATCCATCCTACAAGAATACAAGATTGCTTTAAAACAAAATACTAACTAAATTTCACATAACGGTAGTTTCAATTGGTAATAAGAGCCATATGTCTTGGATCGTGTTAAACGAGAAAAGGGAAGGAACAAGATAACATTGTATGATTTCCTCCTCTCAAATTACTCTGAATCTGGCCAAATATGTATCTTCTCAAGCCTCCTCTAAAAAGTTGAATGTGTCTAGTATTCCCCAAAGCTTCTATCTAAATTATAAAGTATTTTATAAATATTAGCAGATATGAATTATCTTTTGTCAACTATCCAAGCAATTACTGAAGTGTAAGACATGGATGATGACATTCGGTACTACAGTAAGAGTAATTATTTGCAAAATTTGCTATGTTGTATGGACTCTATTTTTATATGAGCACAAACAAACTCCAAACACCAGAACTAAGAAGAAAGGCAGTTTAAGACAGTTATGAAAAAAATTTCAAGTCACTTGGTATGCATAAACTATTTTGATAAGATAATGATGAGAACTGATTTTTGAAAGTGTATAAAAAGCAAAAGAGTCAGAAATCTAGACATATATCATAGACTAATCATTTTAAAGTTATCGTAACTTCTCAGCTGGTCATTAAAAGGCACCCCTTCTGATTTTTCAGAGAAGTAGACTCTGTTTCATTTTATTCTAAACTGAGTATATAAAACCAAACACCTCTCCCAATCCAGTTCTGTTTTGCCATACGGTCTGGAAAGGGAAATTAGGGTAACTAGCTGGAACTTAAACATGTAACTTCTGGGTTTCCAAAGCTCTGTGAAAATAATTCCTCCCTAACTATTTTTAAAATGTGATTGTGTTATGTGTCTTCCTCACAGTATATCTAAATACTAAATATAGATGAACCATTTCCTTATGGCGAACTATTCTGCTCTACCAGGAAATTATTGTACTCATCCGCTCCTGTTACCTGCACACACAGGGTTCTGACTTTCTGCTTGGTGATGCTTATTTGTGTTTCATGCTACCTGGAAAATGGTATCTTCCACCCTAAATGTGAACTCACTGAACTTGGCTAACAGCTATTGGGTACTATATGCAGTCCTACTTCTGATGAAAAAAACAACCCAAACAACATATATATGTATGTATATAAATAAATATCCTGGTATCACGTAAGATTCTGCAGGTATTTAAAGACTAATTTCAAACAACATCTTCAAGCAGTAATTGTGCAAGAAACTGAAGACTTCAAGCTGCATTGTAGACAACAAACTGTAGTTGCAGCTATTTTAATATTCTCCAAGATTTTAACACCTATAACAAGTTATTGTATGCTATCAATACCAAAACAAGACACAATGCTCTTTTTATATTCTCATCAAATACCACTTCTTCCTCCTTAAGAAAATCCTTCTAGATCAAAGGTCATGTCAGATGTTTGTCAAACATCACTTGTTCAACTTCTGTACAGATTCAGTGATGTTTTTGGAGCCTGTGCTTTCCCACATTAGAGATGACAGAAAGGGATTCTGTATATAAGGAGAAATAATTAACATAAAGAGTATTAGAGTACTTCCAGAAAGAATGAAAATACTATCAATACTGGTCAACCTATTTCATGAAAAACATGTTCTGTGAAATGAGCTTGTTGTCATTCTATAACGACACTAAATCTAGTTAAAAACTTAACTCTGTTAAGATTAAATACATTTAGGCTTGTTTCAGCTATACTCCTGCCTTCATTAATATCTTCGAGGAACACTAAGATCCTCAGGTTAGAAAGACTATTTCATAAGTGCAAAAATGCTTTGACACTGTCTCAAACTTTGCAGAATTCCCAGGAGAAAACCATAATCCTCTAGCAACTCACGACGTGTTATGGGATTTATTACATCGCCTGCAATAAAAGTTTTGGCTTCAGGGACAGTTGCAAGAATGGCTTTGGTCATCTCAGTACTGAACTCAACCACTGAAAGTCCACAGGGCTAAACAGACACACACTGCTTGTCAGGATCCCCTCTGGACAGGGTGAACTTAGAATCAAAAAATAGCTTCAAGATGGACAATGAAAGAATTAGCACCGGTCCTTAAAGCTAAAAATAGCCATGTTGTGAATGGACATAAAACCAAGGCTGTTTGTTTACCTATAAAATATTCCTCCCCATGAAACACAGCGTCCTATGTATTCCTGCTTTCCAAAGGAATCTGGAAATAAATCCAAATACAGACAAGTTCTGAAGCATGGAAATGGAAATTCCCTCTTCTTACGTTTGGCCTCCCTGGAACATTCAGCACCGCAGCGATTAATTGTGGAGTACAGCACAAGTCTCAATGGATACTGAAAACACAGGGCTTCATTTGGTTCCAGTCTTTCAAGAAATGGTAAATTAAATGCTCTGCTCTTTTTTTCCCAAGGAGTAACAACACTAAAGAGGGTCAATAATACAGAACTCTACCACAAATGGTTTCTGAAAGCAGTAATACATTTTTATAAGTTTAACAGAAATTTACTTCTGTATCTTACGGGTAAAAATGATGACTCTGAATGATTAAATGGAAGATTTAAATATTCAGGAAGATTTTATAAACTGAAGAACTTACACCTAGTGAAAGCAGAGGTTTTTTTGTTCGAATAGCAAATATACAATAAGATTTGTTTTTAAAAATTCTTAGAAAATAATCAGGCTAACGTCTCTTAGGAAAAAATTGAATATAAGACCAGAAAAGCACTTATTTACTGAAGTATTACTTCCTAAGCAATTTCAACGCTACATTCTTCTTATCTGTCTACTCCATAGTCTATATCTTAAGACATTAAATTTACAAAAGCTTTCCTTTATGGAGACACACATTAAGATTCATAGCAGCATGTAATTGTGTAATGGATGGGTGAATATTTGTTTGGTCTATGGCTAAAATTAACATCTCCACCTCATATTTTACTTACGATGTCAGGGTGCAGCAGGGCCAGAGGATCCCTTGGTCTGAGCACTGAAAGCAGCTGGCGGTCCCCATGGGGACCCACAGGAGAGGGGTCACCCCACTGCCAGGGGGTGGGGCAGGCTGGGGGACAACTAAGGATATCCCCAAGCCCAGTACATTGAGCACCTCCCTGAGCACAGGCTGAAGCCAGGTTGAGACAGCAGCCCAGCTCAGTGGGACCCAAGGCAGTGAGGGCACATGGAACCAGCACCCTGTGGCATCTCTGGGTCACATACTGATAGGTCTGTGTTGAGCTTAAATGGGGACATAGACCCATGGATGGGGCTTGGGAGGGCATCCCAGGTGAGGATACTCAGGTCCATTAACAGTTTCTGGTGTCCTCAGGGTCCTGACAATGTAGATAATTTAAAAAAAATAATAATAAAGTAGTAGAAGAGTGGATAAAACAAAATCCTGACAGCAAAATGAAGGCTTTAAGTTCTGTAAGTCATCTGAATAGAAAAGTTTTGTTTGCCCTTGAAAACACTTCCTGTTCTTTTTCCTAATCAGAGTTAAAAATTTAAGTTCTGAAAACAAGACTACAGTTCAAAACTTACAGCTGAGCACCAAATAAAACCTTCTATTCTATGTGTCCTGAAAAATTGGTATAGTCCATTAATGAATTTATTTATATTTAACAGGTTAATAGCTTCTGCTCCAGTATTTCTAAGTAATATCTCAGTCACTTGAAATAAGACTCAGCACTATTGATTGCATCCAGTGACCTGAAAATACATTTTTCCCAGAGCTCTTGATAAAGCCTTCAAGCATCAACCTACACACTTTTTATGACAATTGATGTTTTTCTGTAATGCACATCACTCTAAAACATCTTACAGTGCCCTGTATCAGCCCTGAAGAAAAATATAATTGAGAAAGCCAACATAAAAGCTATATAAATTCTCAGAATACTCCACATCTTCAGTGACTGTGCCCAATACATAACCCATACAAATTACTGAAAGATGATATTAATGTTAAAGTTTTCTGTTACAAGCAACATAAAACACATCAGAAAACTTTGATTTATATGTTCAATATTGGATATACGATTTTTAAAGATTAAGTTGTTTGCTTATATTTGGAGAAATCCATTTGAATGGCAGCATAATTTGAAAGTGTCCCGGGAGAAGAACTGTAGTCACATTTCACTCACCTCAACACAAACTTTGTGCATAGGTAATTAACCCATAAATGTTTCTAGAGAGAAAAAAAAAGAAATTACAATGGCTTTTCCTTTTCTGCATAGGCTATAGGATCATCACTGAGATCCCGACAACACAACAGTATAAAACTCTGAGGTTTGTTCAGACATCAGAGAATTAACAGTCTTTGTGCTTGCAGTCTGGTACTTCCATAACTGTGCTAGCTGGCCAAGTCATAACCAGAAGGAAGGATATCATAAATGGAATAATTTAAGAAACTTGCAAATCCCAGCGCTGTAAGACAGGTGGCCTGTCTCACATACCTTTTTCAAACTATAGGAGAATATGTACAAGGTCAGTGGGGGCACCTAGCAGCTTTTTTTGTAAGTCTCTTTTTTTATTTTCCCTAGGAGCAATGACATTCCCTAGACATCTCTGGGGATCCAGCTGCCAGGCTTGGGCTGAAGTGCCCAAAATTTGAGAAAGCTGAGATATATTTGCACCTGTCTTGTGTCTGTAGTGCGGTGGGACAGATGACCTAAACATTTTCTGATTCACCTTGCCTGTCAGACAGCCCTAACAACATACAAAACACACACAGAAGTCAGAGAAGCCTCTGGAGGGTGGAGTATTTCTCTGAGGCGCACTTCATACAGAATCACACAGATGAGGTGGAGTATCTACCTACTTGTTACTGGTGCTCTCAAAGCCAAGTTTATTGATTGAATGAGAAATAACCCACCAACTCCTGAGTCAGTAAAATATCATCCTAAACATATGCACTTTATCAGCCTCTGAGTGAAAATGCCACTGATGTCTTTCTTTGACCACAGTTTGCTGTGTGTACCGTATATTGTATATACAGTATGTACAGTACAAGGATGTGGCTGAGCAGGAAGGACACCACCTGTTTGTCTTATCTCGCCTATGCACACTGGATCAGAAAGGGGCCCCAGGAAAAAGAAGTAGATTACTTCCCTGGAGACAAGTCACCACACCAACCCTGGAAAGAATCAAGACAGAAATACAGGGAACTCAGAGATTGTAGCCTTGAAGATTAAGTGGAACAAGAGGATCTAAATGCAACTGCAAACACAGACAAACTTCTCAGAGGTAAAGGAAGAATATTTTCCTAGAAACACATAACTGTCTGGAGTATATGGTATTTATCCCATATTATTCTTTTGAACACCCTGTTCTCTCCCAAAACACATACTTATCAAGTCCCATAAAAAAGGGTTGGCAGGATAAGTAGTCCCTACTACCAGAAACCACATGAATCAGCTGGTACATAACCAAATGCATCCTTACCATGGCAAAAAGAGTGGAAACTTTTCTGATCTCATTCTGCTTCAGATTTATTTTCAAAAACATCAGTATAAAAGAGAGAGAAATAGTACAGCCTGCTTAAATTCATTTCAAAAGAAAGAGAAGCGAAAATCTCTGAGCATCTTGAGCTACAAGATACACTATTCTTCACATTACCATGTAAGAGTGGCTTAAGTGCCCAATACTCCTGCAGATGGTGTTTTTCAGATGGCGAAAAATTATCTTAATAGATAGACAGGATTGGAAGAGAGAAATGTCAGCACTGAGAACAGAGGAAACCTCTGCTGGCAAGAAACTAATGAGTATGAGCAAAGTACTCCATTTAGTGAAAAAAAAAATTCATCTGTGCAAATGTAAGAGCAAGAACAACTGGTTAGGCAGCAGCTCTTCAGAAATAAGGCTTAGGAGTTATTACAGACTACGAATTATACTGGAGTCAATAATACACAATTGTAAGATAATAGTAAACATTACATCAGAACATATAGAGAGACATAAAAGATTATCTAACCTACGCCTCACCACTGTCTGAAAAGTCCTCAGTTGGGGTACTACATCTCATTTCAGGTATATTAGCTGAAGAAAGCTATAGATTGGTAAGACTGCCTGGTTAGATGCATCCTGATGCCACACTATATCTAACTCCTGATGTAGTAGTTCGTCCTTAGTTTGACTGGACACAGAGCTACACTGATACCCTTCTAGGGACCCAGTGCCCAAAACCAAAGAAAGCATAGCTAATGTATTTCATGTATGAATTGTTTTCTGACCACAGTTATCTGTAATGGACTACGTGGAACAGAAATGCAACATATTTTCCTTAACAGACTTCTGCAGTTCTTGACTTGCAAGATATCTGACTGTGCAACTCATCAAAATATTTGTCCTGCAGATAAGAGCCTACCCTTGACAGCACATTGCCATTTGCTCTTCCTACAGAATCAGAGATTTTTCCTCTGTACCTTGCAATACTAACAGTTCATGAATAACATCCAAATTTACACTACCCTCGCCAAAAAATTATTCATGAAAAGATTATCATAACAGCAGATCCAATTCAAATATTTCTAAACCTCTTCGGTTTGTTAGAGCTCAAGGTCAAGAAACAAACATTCAAGTGCACTAAAAGTCTGAGCAGAAGAGCACTGAGGGACTGAAGGTCAGCAAGTACTTATCTCCTGTGAGACTTAATCCAAAGGGCCACAAGTCTCTCTATTCAGATTCAATTTCATCTTTCTTGAATTCTTATAATCAAGCTCAAACCTATCTTTTTTACATCCCCAGATACAGTATTCTTGCCCATTGGCAAATTTCAGACATTATCTCAGCTTTTCAGATGACATTTCCACAGATTATTATGCTGCAAAGCCTTCAACTTCTAGTGTTCATGGTCTCTCATGTGGATATCATCCAACAGTTAATCCCTTCTTACAACCTCTGAGGAATTGGAAATATCAATAGAATAGCCTGGAGCAGGTTCTGGAAAATTTCTCAAGTCTCAGAAAATATGGCTCACAAAAACCAAAAAACAAACAACCTCCCCTGCCCCCATCAGCTCTTCATCCTCTTGGAATAAAGATAGATACTTATTTCTACAAAGGGAAGTAAGAAAAAATAATCCAACCTAATATATGGGCCACAGGCTGATGAATATCACCTAAAGACTAATGACTGAAAACCTAAATAAGTGCTTTATTTACAACAGGGTTACAACTTTAGCTACTAATCCAGTCACATGAAGATTGACTTCCAGCTGCCTCCTGCAGACTAATACTTCTTGATGTATATCCAGGTTCCTTACAGTTTCTTTTATTGCCTTTTAAATACTGCTTTTGCTGTGCCTTTTTTTTTCAAGTATTTGACAAGTTATTGAGACTGCAGGTTACTGGAATGCATGTGGTGCGAAACATATTGACACTGCATATACTTAACCGTTACAATCCTTCCAACTTGATAGTCACAGAATCACAGAATGTTAAAGGTTGGAAGGGACCTTAAAGATCATCTAGTCCAACCCCCCTGCCAGAGCAGGATCACCTACAGTAGAGCACACAGGAACGCGTCCAGGCGGGTTTTGAATGTCTCCAGAGAAGGAGATTCCACAACCTCCCTGGGCAGCCTGTTCCAGTGCTCGGTCACCCTCACAGTAAAAAAGTTTTTCCTCATATTTTTCTGGTCTTCAAAGAGTTTCATGTCTGTGATGTTATCATTGGAGTCACACAGTAACTTCTGCCTTCAAAGTGTTTGGTGGTATCCTAGTAGTTCTTAACATACATTAGCTTTCCCCTGCACAAAACCAAGTGATATCCAAGACTCTTCTTGGTCATTTTTTGAGGGCCTCCAGATGACTGCCGCTATTCTGCTGGGGTTTTCGGTCTTGCAGAAACATTACAGAGTATTGATAACATTATTTCATGTTCCATTGCACTGTCCATGTCCTGGCAAGATTTCCTTGCACCGTATTTCCACCAAAAGTGGCTTTTTCTAGCGACATTTATCCTAACCTCACAAGACAGAAGCTTCAAAAGCTTATCTTGTAATCATTCAGGTACACTTGGAAGTGCTTTTCATAGTAATTTTCTAATGGTTTTAAGACTCTAACTCTAGTTATGCAATTATTCCGGATACATTTTTGGAGCATATTTTGGATGCATTAGTGAGCATATTAGGTATATACCAGCAACAGTTTTGGCCCGCTAGTTTTAGATGAGTATTTTTCCTAATTTGCCATTGAAATTACACTTTTACTCCAGTCACTCTACAGAATAGTATAATTTTAGGGTTGTGATCATAATAATGATCTCTTTTTTTTTTCTTTAAAATACCTAGCCTTGAGTGCTTGATAATTTACTTGACAAATTTCTCACTGGTTCTAGACAGATGCACTCAAAATGTCAAGGGTTGAAATTATGGTCTTTATGACTGCAGCTATATCCGTATTTATTAGCTACAACATTAAAGACATTCTGTCTTCTTGTAGTTTTACAGACTGTGTGAGGAACTATTTCTGGCTTCATCTAGCCTCTAGGTGTACCATTTCCTTGGTTTCCTTGTCTGTTGGTTCATGGGCTTCTTACCAAGAGTCTGTATTTGTCCACTGGCTCCTGAATAAGTTTATTGTAGATGAACAACATTTGGCCTCAATTCTCCAGCCTAACATTGCTGTTTACTGGTGTTCTTGGCATTAAATTGCACCTGGCCCCATAAACCAGCAGCAATTGAATTTAGTCATTGGTCTAATAGCATAGTTGCAAACATAGAAACAGAATCGTTAGCACTCTTCTGGAAAACTTCTTCCTCAGTGCCTCTTAGTCTTCTAAAGTTACACTGAAGTTATCCTTTTTGCTAGAAAACTTTACAGCCTTGGTGGTTGTTACTTATTTTTTTCTTCTTGAAAGAGCGTGTCTTTAGAGGATAAATTGGTTCTCTTTCCCACACATTGTGCTTTATTGCCTAAAGGTAGGACATTTTTCTTTCTGTCTTTCTGCACATTGTTCTCTACATAATGTGCACTATGAGAAACATGCCTGTATTTCAGGTCATCTGTTTCCCTTCTTGACTCCCATGTAATTATGTTGGTATTAATTTTTATTTTTTATTAATTCATTGTCTGGACCCTTTTACTAGGGCTTACTTTTAATGTCATGTCGTCTGGAATGACATCTCTTGTGTACAATCCTATACCTAGCTAAACATTTTTAATATAGTCAAAATTACATGTATATATTGCATTTTTCAGCAGTAAGAAATCCTTTTTTAGCTTCTTGGTTGTGAGTGTGAAGCCAGCACTCCTCTCTACTCCTGTCAGGTGTGTATTGTTAAAACTATATGATCTTAGAGCCAATAGTAATATAGATGAAGGACCTTACCGCACTTGAGAGCACTCCTCGCAAAGATGCTGATTACCTGATACCACACCAATAGGGTATGAGATGACTGAGCCTGTAGGTTCCCTTCTGTTGCATTCACACTGGGGGTCAAATCTGAAAATTGACTGCTTTGGTCATGGAGCCCAGACTTGACAAGAGCTTTGGAGAATCCCTTTAATTGCAGTGTAGACATATATAGATACAGATGCCTGAATTTCAAGTCCTATATCTTTCCCAGCCTTTTATGCATGTTTCCATATAATGCTGAGTTGCTTACTTATCCTTTTCATATTTTTCTTAATTCTCCCGGGTTTATCCTTCATTGTCTTTGTACACACACTTGTTTTGCTTCCCCAATATTTTCAGGTTTGCAGAAGTAGGATTTTATCTAGAACTTCATCATTCCCATTATAACTCTTAGCTTTGTTGCCAGTGAAAATTTGTTTCTGATGAATACATTTTCCTACTTGCTGATGCTTTTGCTAGACTGAGCACTGTTGCAGTGTTTCAGTTACTGTTTTCTAGCTAGTAACTTAAATGTTTGC
Organism: Trogon surrucura; assembly: GCA_020746105.1. Classification (NCBI taxonomy): domain Eukaryota; kingdom Metazoa; phylum Chordata; class Aves; order Trogoniformes; family Trogonidae; genus Trogon; species Trogon surrucura. The sequence goes on along the minus strand of CM036620.1, from coordinate 74,874,933 downwards.
AAAATCAAATGTAAGTCTGACATATGTGGGTAGCTAAAGATGAGTGAGACTGATTGCATTTGACTTATCAAATGTAAGCTATGACAAATGCAATCAGATCCACTTTTGCATAGACTCTTTAGTATTTTTTTCTGGTTTTTATAATATTGGTCCTAGAGATTTGTTTTTCCTGTTCTTATTGTAGGTGGAAGCACTGAAATCTTACAAGATCCCTGTTTACCACTACCTTATCCACCAAAGCATTTCATGTGCTTTTCATATGCACGACAAGAGTCTTGACCAGCAGAATTGGACATTCTGCCACCAAGACCATGGTCGCTGTAAACTGGGATACTCATTTTCCCCTGACTGTAGCTCTTGCACATTACATAACTAAATGTTTATTGGAGCAGCAAATTGCATTAGTGCCTGACATACTCAGAGAAAATTTCTTAACCATAGCTTTTTAAATAAAGAGCAAAGAATGTGTCTTTCTTGGACTTAGAACTTTCTGAACTACATTTCTGTTTTTCCAAAACAACTTCAGTAAATTGTTTCTAATTTACCTCTACGCCTTTTTTAGGGCATTATGCTGTCATTTCAAATTTAAAACAAAAGAAATCTGGAAACTCTGCAAAAAATATCAGCAACATTTGAGGCAACTGTAGAGGAAAGAAGTATTATGCCTAGTAGAAGCACACTAAATCCCACTGATTTCTGCATCAAATTTACATACATGACAAACGTTTCATACAACATTGGTTCTTCATGGATGTATCAGTAGTTTGCTCCGCTGTACCCTAGTCTTGAGGAAATAGTGTAACACTGCACTGTGTTCAGTTTTGGCTGCCACAGATCAAGAAAGCTGAAATTGAGCTAGAGATTATCCAGAGGATAATAATAATAATCAGAAATCTAGTATAGCTGTGGGTCTTATTCTTGCTCTGTTTTGCATTTAACCACTCAGAATGTAGAAGCAATAACTAAAAGATTGCCAAACACATAAATATGAATTGTAAATGTTATTAAAATACATATGTAAATCTTGCATGGCATTTGTAACAGGACTACAAAAGACACCGTGTCAGTCTTTTCTCATCTTCTCAACCAAAATAAAAATGCATGTCTCTTTCATCTTTTCATATGTCAAAGAGGCAACATCTAGTATTGTTTAAGCCTGACTTTTCTTTTTATAGAATAGTGGTATTAATAGGTATAAGAAAAAGATCCTGCTGGAATTATCTTGACTACTATTTTTTATCTAAAACGTAAGGCTATAAAAGTAGAAAATACAGAGACCTTGAGGGTCCATATAATGACACACCGGGAGGCAACGTAAAGGCAAAGGATGTACAACACTATTAAGAAATGCATTAAAATTACATACTTGATATTAATGCTTAATATTTAATACCAGAAAAAAACCTCTTATTAAAACGTTTGATAAGAGCCTACAAGTTTAGATCATTATTAAAAGATAATAGGAATTTAACAGTATGACACGGTTCCTTAAATCTAACACAATCTCAGAAAATGGTATTTTGTGTCCTCTTGGCAACTTCATACTTAGGTCAATTTTGTTTAATCATGTCTAGTCCAAAATGCGTATTATAAATCTTTAAAAATGTGTACCTTTCATATTTCTCATGATATATATTTTGTTACATTACACCAGAGTGTTTTAAGGAGGCTGTAATCACAATAAAGACAGCTTAAAACTAAACATATAATCTAATCAGTATACATAATAAAAATATTTCCTGTGACAGATTTGAGGAGGAAAGGAAAAGGCAAGGACATGAAATATTATGCGATGTCCAACACCCAAGCACAAGAACTGAAAAAAGAGCAATTGGCTGAATTGCTCGATTTTGCAATCATTCCACTTTGGCCTAGAGAATTGCCCACAGCAGTTACCATCGGTGATTCTGGTAAGGAAGATGCAGCACCAGCAATCTCCAGCACATATCAAATTTAACATCAATTGCAAAAGGCAGACAATTTCACAAACTGGCTGAGGTATTGGAATATCTAAGTCATAACATTATCATTAGTGGGTTAAGATTACATAATATCTCTTTGTAAATTAATTTTTAACTGTTTTATTTTTTTATAGTAAGCAATTTTTAAGTGTTTGGAAATGTTGTCTCTTGGTAAAGCTGGCTCTAACTGATCTGACACATATTAGCCAAGTTACTACAGCACTCTTGTACACCTCTGTATTCAACACAATATTCAAGACATAAGGGAAGTTCACCCATTTCTCTGCACAGAAACATCTAGATTTGGTCATAGAATGACACAGAATCACAGAATCAGAGAATGTCAGGGTTTGGAAGGGACCTCAAAAGATCATCTAGTCCAACCTCCCTGCCAGAGCAGAATCGCCCAAAGTAGTTCACACAGGAACGCGTCCAGGCGGGTTTTGAATGTCTCCAGAGAAGGAGACTCCATAACTTCTCTGGGCAGCCTGTGCCAGTGCTCTGTCACTCTCACAGTGCAACTGTTTTCCTAATGTTTTTGCTCCAGCTTTCATCTATTACCCCTTGTCCTATCATTGGACATCACTGAGAAGAGCCTGGCTTCATCCTCCTGACACTCACTCTTTACATATTTATAAACATTAATGAGGTCACCCCTCAGCCTCCTCTTCTCCAAGCTAAAGAGACCCAGCTCCTTCAGCCTTTCCTCATAAGGGAGATGTTCCACTCCCTTCATCATCTCTGTGGCTCTGCGCTGGACTCTCTCCAGCAGTTCCCTGTCCTTCTTGAACTGAGGGGCCCAGAACTGGACACAATATTCCAGATGGGGTCTCACCAGGGCAGAGCAGAGGGGCAGGAGGACCTCTCTCAACCTACTTGCTACTCCCCTTCTAATCCACCTCAGGATGCCATTGGCCTTCTTGGTCACAAGGGCACACTGCTGGCTCATGGCCATCCTGCTGTCCACTAGAACCCCCAGGTCCCTTTCCCCTGTGCTGCTCTCCGACAGGTCAGTCCCCAACCTGTACTGGTACTTGGGGTTGTTCTTTCCCAGATGCAAGACTCTACACTTGCTCTTGTATTTCATAAAATTTCTCCCTCCTAACTCTCCAGCCTGTCCAGGTCTCACTGAATGGCAGCACAGCCTTCTGATGTGTGAATCACTCCTCCCAGTTTTGTGTTCTCAGCAAACTTGCTGACAGTGCACTCTGTTCCCTCATCCAGGTTGCTGATGAGTATATTGAACAGTACTGGTCCCAGGACGGATCCCTGAGGGACTCCACTAGACACAGACCTCCAACTAGACTCTGTCCCATTGACCACAACTCTCTGACTTCTTCCCTTCAACCAGTTCACAATCCACCTCACTACCCACTGATCCAGACCACACTTCCTCAGTTTAGCTATTATGGAATGATAGAATCACAGAACGTGGAAGGGACATTTAAAGGTCATCTACTCCAACCCACCTACCACGAACCGGGACATTTTTAGCTAGATCAGGTTGCCCAGAGCCTCATCAAGCCTGATTTTGAGTGTCATCAGGGATGGAGCCTCCACCACCTCTCTGGGCAACCGGTTTCAGTATATCAGCACCTTCACTGTAAAGAACTTTTTCCTAAATCTACCCTGCTCTCGTTTATAATCATTGCCCCTTGTCCTGTCGCTACACGTGCTTGTAAACCATCCCTCCCCAGCTTTCCTGTAGGTCCCCTTCAGGTACCAGAATGGTCATGGTCACAACAAGTTTGGAAGGACCATCTTCCTGTCAGTGACAGTCACAGTTTTCTTTGATTTTTGGCTATTTTATCCTTTCCTCCACTAAAAAAAATATTTGAACAAGATCATTAGGGATGAGGATACTTCTGTTTTCAAAATTACTGACTGGATAATAATGGAAAAAGGTTTCAGGATGTGCTATGAATAGAACGAATCACAGAATCCTAGTGTTTCAATGTGGAAAAGACTTCCTAACTCATGTGCTCCATCCTTTTGATCAAGAGATGACTTTTTGTAAAGCAAGGTCAGACACTTGAATATTATATTGCACTGTCTAAACTATAGTAACTTAAAAAGTTTTTCTCATGACTGACATGAAAGAGTCGAACATCCTTTTTTTTTTTAACACTATCTTTTAAAGGCTTTATTTAGTCAAAAGTGAATGGGAGTCTTACTATCAAAGATTTTTATGTTAAATCAATAAATATGAACCAGATTACTTCTGCTACTAAGAGAAACAAGACATTTGTTTATCTACCCTTTCTTTTTGCTATGTAAGTGTTAAAATACAAAACAATACGAGAAGTTTATGGGTAAAGCATCAAAACAAAGCACATATTTCTTTTTAGTTTTGTTTGGTAGAACAGAAGGGAAAGATCTCAAACCCTCATGCTTTGAGTTCTGTTAAGCAGATGTGTTCACTCATGATCTCCCACTTCAAAGATTTTTCCAAAAACATTTATTTATTTACATAAATTGCTGAAAGTTTTCTAGCTGCTTTGTACTTGGAGCTACTGCAAAATACATTTTTTAAACATCATAGGAAAAAGGACATGAATCATTTTCATTTTTCTTAGTTCCAAAATATGTCATAATGACTTTAACAGTGCAAGAATCTCTGGATTACCTCTGGCAGGGGAAGGGGATGAAGGAGGAAAGATACTGGGGTTTTTAATCTGTATTAACATCAGTGGAATCATCTGGAGTTCATCAAGTATAGGTCTGTTTCTAGTATCAGTATTTTGAAACATGCTTTATATTCTGTACGATGCTACTCAATTGGAGCATATTTTTTCTCAGCTCACCCTCATTAACTGAATGAAACAGGCTGCTAAGACACTCACAATTTTGTTCCCTATAGCTGCCATGTCCATGTGACTTGTCCCTCCAGTTTCTTTCTTATGGCATCGGTCAATATCAGTAGGTAACAACATTTTAAATTTCAGGAGAGAGCACTCTGCAAAGGAACGAGACAATACTGTCAGCTGAAAATTGACAGAGTATGTTCGCCTCATAAAGCCACTCTGTTGTTCATATACATCAGCTCATCGAAGAGAAATGCTGGTATAAAATAATTTCAGCCAAATTGTAGCTCATTGTGTAAAAAACTAAAATAAACTTGTGGTGGGACATAGCTGATACCATTGTAGTGGGGATCAGGATTACTAAATATTCTTCTAATCAGTTTGTCCTGTTTAAATTCATCATGTTGGAAGAATACCACAACTAAAGGGAGGATTTTCAAGGCTTTCTTAAAATTCTGCAGATTTCACAGTACTGGAAGGAAGCAGATACTCTGCACTGGTAGCCAGGGCCTCTCCACACTACTGACACAGTAACATGGATCGTTCTGAAGCTGTGCTCCTGTCCACATTGCACACATCTGGACTGAATTCTGATTTAGAGCAAGTATTAAAAACAAAGCAGAACCTTTACTCGTTATCATTCCATGAGGCTCAGAAGCCTTTCCTCCTCTCTTTCCCATCTCTCAATATTCAATTTTCCCATCAATTCCTTCTAACACAATGGCCAGGTGATGTTTGAGGAAGTGTTTTGTCACTTTCTCCAATTAAAAACACGAAGAATCTGTCCCAGAAATCTCTTAATCTATACATGTATGTCCTGAAGAACTTTCATTAGCTGACTGTAAACTATGCTAAATTTTCCTGCCTTGAACACTAAGAAAGGAACAAATCTTCGGCTGCCATCATCAATGTAATTTTCAAGGTCTGGGGCTCACAGAATAGCTGAGATGGGAAAAGACCTTTGGAGATCATCTAGTCCAACCTCCATGCTCAAAGCAGAACCACATAAAGCAATTTCTTGTGGCCATGTCCAGTTTGATTTTGAATTTCTCCAAGATGGAGGCTCCACAACCTCTCTGGGTAACCTTTTCCGGTGTTCAACCACTCTCATAATTTAAAAGATAATAATTTCTTGCATTTAAACAGAGTTTTCCGTATTTCTATTTGTACCCATTGCCTCTTTTCCTTTCACTGAGAAGCTCTGAAGAGTTTGGTTCCACTTTCTTTGCATCATCCCATCTGATGTTTATATGCATTGATAAGATGACCCAGTGAACCTTCTCTTCCCCAGGATGAAAAAATTCAGGTCACTTAGCCTCTCTTTGAGAATCCAATGCTTGAATCCCAAATAATTTTTGTTCAATTTGCTGAACTCACTCCAGCATGTCCATGTCTCTCTTTTCTGGGGAGCATGGTATTGGACTCCAGACTCCAGATGTATGTCACTAATGTTGAGGAGACACAAAGGATAACCCTTCTCAACCTGCTTCCTAAAGCAGCTCTTATCAAGGTCCCTTTCTGCAAATCTGCTTTCCACACAGTTAGTCATGCAGACACTCTTGAGAGACTCAGAATCCTCGCTGGCACTGTCCTTGGTGTCCATGTAGAAGAGCAGCAAGAGACAATAATCCAAAAACCATTCAAGCCTAGGAAGCCTCTCTACAGTGTTCCAGATTTGAACTCCCAGCCACAACCAAATCTCCCCAGACAGCAGGTCTGGTCATCAGATGAGGCTTCTGTCAACTCACCTAGGGACTTGCCTACTGCTGTCACTTACCGCTTCTTTCTGGTGCTCCTACGTGACTCAGACTCATCAGACTTGGTTGCCCCTAGTCCCTCAGCTAAACCAGAGCACTCAACATATTCTTTGCTTGCAGATCTGCGAGCAGAGCATAAGCTATCCTCCGGATGCTAGAAGTCACCGATTTCTAGCCTTTGCCATTATGGGAATTTCCATTTCCCAACCTGATGAACACAGATTCTATCTGCCCCTCCTTCAGTGTATCTGGGGGTTCAGGCTATTGTCTCTGCAAGATCTCTGGGAAGATCTGATCAATCCCTTTCTCATCATTTCTGATGTTATGCAGTCTGCTGACCTCCTCCTATGGTTCTTCTACCTGGGGACACAGCTGCTCCACCAGTGCACAGCTCCTGCAGGGAAGGAGACCATCCCCTCCTCCCTCAGAAAGACCAGAGCTTGTGACTTTTGCCTCTTACATCTAGCTTGGGGTAAAGGGATATATATATATATGTATAACTTGTCAACTTCAAGACAGATATGTCTTGAAGAACACAAATGTGCTGATGGTGCTGCACATCAGTTAATGGCAACAGGATCTCCATGGTGTAGCAATTTCAATTCATGTGTTCACTCACAAGAGCAAAGTGGTTACTAAACTCAGCTTACCCAACAACACATCACCCCCAGTCACAAGCAGGCATCCCATGATCTAGTAAATGTTGCCAGTCACATTTTTTTTATTTTCCATTTTTTTAAACCAGCTGCCTTGACTGCCTGCAGCCTTCCTCACAGATGTAGCTGTCACCTTCTCTGACCTCTGCTCTGTGGTCTTGCTCTGTTTATAGTCTCAGCACTGTGCGTGTGAGCATCTTCTTAGACATTGTTTCATATAATGTTGTTGCATCCATATTCTCTTTATTTTTATGTCTCATTGATCCCTGATCACATTTCTAACCTTAGATGAAATCACATCTCTCATCTTCTCAATTTCTTTTTCCCCAGGCTATCAGCTAAATAACAGACTTTCTTCTGTGTTTTTAATTCTGGGAAGTATTTTAAGATATGGTTTGTGAGAAGAAAACAACAGTACATGAAATACATCTGTTCTCTATCTTTTGCACTCAGACTTGCAGCTTGAAGATAATCTTTTATTCTGGTGATTATAAAAAAACATTATTTTATTTGTCATTGTAGTGCTGCTAACCTCAGGCATTCAAATACTGTAAAACCCCAAAAGTCCTACAGTGAATCTTAAAACCATGAAAGCCAAAAATATAGACGTGAGGACATTTCATTTCCTGGGTTAAAGACTTTAGGGCGTATTGAGGTCAAATTTTCATGCTTTTTGTGCAAACAGGAAGACTATAAATAAATCTCTTTTAACAGAAGTTTATCTATCTCCTTCCTTTTGGAAACATGGACAGTGAGAATCATACTAGTCACAGTATCATAATAAAAGCTGGTAGTATTACCATTTTCTTCTAGTAGGCTTAACAGTTTGCTGGATTTTTTGCATGCTATATTTTTTTGCCAAACCAGGATTTGCAGATAATGTTGAACCAGGCTTTATTTATTTCGTGTGATGGACATTAAGTCATATTCCAAAGGTGGGAAATAAACCCACGGACCAAAATTGCTTCAGACATCTGAGAAATGAAAAGAAATACCCTGTGTGATTCTGTGTGATTCTGTGGTGGTCGAGATTTTTATCTACGGAGATGAAGCTCAGAAGTACAGTCATTCAGTGGCAAAAAAGCTAAGACTGATAAGGCCTCTGGAGAAGTAAGGGGGGAGAGGAAAGATCAGGGCTGAGAAAGGCTAAAATGACATAGTGCAGTATCATTTTGGAAAGTATTACTAGTAGAAAAATGGGTCTACCATTTTCCACTATTTCAAGCTGTAGTCATCATCACTTGTTAATATAATCGGGTAGATAAATTACATACTTGGATGGTTTTGGCAGTTTTGCTGCCTAAACTAAAGCCTTCAAAAGCTGCGGGGTCTCCCTGCCTTTGAATGACGGCTAACCAAATGGCTGCCATCCTGCCAAGGGATGGATATGATTATGGATAGTATTGGGATGTATACACACATAGTGACAGCTGTGTGGCTTCTGTAAGGCCAGTCTCTCTTCAGTCACAGCAAGATCATTATTTTTTTTTAAAGAGGAGCATTCTGAACGTGATTGTTATACTCTATCTATAATTAAGCAGAGAAAGCAAGTAACAGAAAATGTAATGTCTCCAGCAGAAACACTCAAACATTTGGTGAAGATTCAGTTCTTCAGAAAGCAGCTGGAAGAAATGCCATCCTTCTGGATACCTTGGGGCTAATCTGAGCAAGCATATATCTTAATTGCAAGATACAAAATGCTCACAGACATCTTTATTCCTCTCAAATGCTACTTTGATTGATTCTATTTCTTAGAGGGTATCCTGCCCATGCTCCTTCTTTTCAATAACACCCAGCTCAGAGGATCACCAGGTCTAAAAGAAAAAAAAAATAGTCTGTTTGAGCTAGAGCCACAAAATGATTTACAAGCTGTAGTAATGAAGCATCATAAATGCAATTTTTTTTAGCCAAGCCACACTCACAACCCTGTATTAGGTGACCAGACTCTCAAAGTGATGCCAGGGAAGTATTAGACATCTCAAAATGAAATTCAAAACAGTGAGATCTCTGGAGGGGGAGCCATCTAGAACTGAGCAAAAAGGAATACCTAAGAACACACCCTAAATCTTTACTGTTTTTTAAATCTGCAGAAAAGTACCCCCTGAGTTAGGGGTCATTTCCTGGACACAGGTATCTACCATCTCTCTTTCAAAGAAATGAACAGAGTTATTGTTCGGTTTATGTCCAACAGGAGCAAATCACACCACCATCACTCCTCCATCCAACTCACACTGTAACTCCCAATATAAATCTGATTAGTCTCCCCAACCAGGATATGGAAGAGACAGCTTCAGATTCTCTTCTCTGTCTGAGGACATTTCAAACCACATCCCCCAGCTTCTCTGGAAAGCATCTTCAGCACAAGGCAGTTATGAACCAGTCACATTCCCCATTCCTCTGTTTGGAAATACTCTGTTGCACAAGTACAAACAAACAAATCAAGATGCATTGGAACAGCAAAACCAAAAAACAAGAGTGATTTTTCACCCTGGTGTTCAGGACCATCACAGGAAAGGAACATTGTCAGGTTCCAGTTTCAGTCCCAGTGACCAAGCCTGCTTCTGCATATTATCCATTGCCTGCTTCAGGTAAAGTATTACGAATTACATTTGGCATATAAACAAAGGATTCATTCAGTTTTCTTTCTTTACTGATTTTCCATATAGGGAAACAGGAACAAGTATAGCAACATGTCACTTCATTGCAGAAACAGCACAGAAAAACCCATATAATTCAACTACATGTAATTCTTTCTTACTGCCGGTGAGCCAGTATTTGAAAACAGGCAATAAAGATATCCATTAATAATTGATAGAGTATAGTTCAGTTCCTAAAACTAAGAACCAACTCCGGCCACATATGGTTTAAAAAAATTCTCCCTTCTTTTTTAACCATTTCTTTGTAATACAAACCAAGCTACCATATAACATAAAATTAGGCTTCAATACAGTGGTTAAGAATAATGAATCTGCAAAATACTAAAATTCGAGCACATATTTTACCAAAAGAAGTAGTTTTATCTTTTTATTCCACTGTACTCAAGGGTATATTCATAAATGTAACCTGGAATCTTAAAAACCTGGGGATATGTTGTTTTCTACTTCTCATTCATCTTTGGAAGAAAAAAAAAAATAAAACCAGGAACAAAAATCTTATTAGATTTTTTTTTCAGACCAAATGAAATCTCAAATTAGCTAATTAAAGCTGGAAACAGATATTCTGACCTCAGCATAATTAAAACACCCTGTAAGTTACATAGTGAAAGACTGCTGGCTCTAGGTAGGGCTTGTTAAACATGTTCTGTTCTTTCCACAAAAACATAACTTAATTTTCTGTGTATGGTTTCAATTTGTTCAACTGTCTGTATAAATTACCAGTATTATATTTTGTTTTTCCTGGGGAAAATATAGTTGAATTTCACGTCAAGACAAGTTGACTTTTTTTTATTCTTTTCAGTCCTTTACCCCACCCTGCTCAATGGAGCTGCAGTTTTTCCTTTTGTATTTCCAAGTCAATGCCATCCTAATACAAGCTTCTCTTTGTTGCCATTTTTTATGTGTATCGGTGTCTCCTAGGAGCCGTTGTAGTGCATGTTAGCCCTTGTACAACCCCTCATCATAAGGAGAAAATTATTCAGGCTTATACTTCTTGACACTCACTCCCTTCCTTGTGAAATGTCGAATATCTCAAAGATCAGGACATGGCAAATCTTTGCTCATTATTTAGTCCCTCACTTCCAAATCTCCTCCTTCAGCAAGATGCTGGGAATTCTGCCCCAAAACCCCCAAAATTCTGGACTAAACTTGTTACGAATGAAACTGCTGCAAGTTAAATATGTGTTTAAGCGCTTTGATGGGTATGAGTTGGAACATTCAGCACTATATGGGACTATTTCCTACACTTTTTATACTTACAGAAAAATGCCTAATTCCTTCACGTACCCACACAAGGATCAGCAGAAGGGTCTTCTGTCTGAGCCAGGAAGTTTGGGAGGAAATGCATGAAGAAAGATAATATGATCAACATTCTTCAAAAGTCAATAACTTAAAAAAATTTTAAAAACCCCAAATTAAAAAAAAAACAACCTCTGATACTGCATGATGTTTAGTTAGTGAGTTAGTGATAGGTCTAAAATTGAAACGTCTCATAATTTTAGGCCATGTTGGTTTAAACTGTATAAGAAAATTAATTCTAATTCCCAAGGTTTGGATAGAAATGTTCATGAAGTGAGAGGTTTACTTTGGAAATATTCCCATGCTACAGTCTTTCATTAAATAAATAAACACCTTTGATTTAAAAAATTCCCTTGCTCAGTCTTCTAGCTCTTCATTTCACAGTATTGGGTGTGATGTGTCAACCTGTGGTCACAGCATACACTACAGAAGAGGTGTTGAAGACACAAATGCAAAGCCCTTAGACCACTAACCACCAGTTAGAAAAACAGTCAATCTCTCAACCTGTGTTAAAGGATTGTCACTAGCATGAAACCAGAAACTTTTCATTAAATTCATGCTGATATCCACTATCTGCATCTTTGACTCAGCTGCTTTGTAAGAGGGATAGAGCAGTCTTGACACCTATCTTTTTTAAACACAGGATTTCAGGGCAAAATCACTGTAAAAAATGGGACAGGCAGGAAAAGGAACAAAGCTTCCCATAAACAAATTACCTGAGAAATATGGCAAGAAAAACTTGGCACGTGAGGGAACAGCATATAGAGACCTGACCCCGCCAGCACAGAGGACCTGCTTCTCCACTTCCTTATGCTTCATAACATCACGCTTATATGAAGAAACTAAGAATTGCTTTACTCATGCTGGCAGCGTTTCACATTCACTTTTCACAGAGGTAAGTGGTAGCTTGTGACCGAATAGAGAATGAGGTGTGTGTCATCAGACTTGGGGTTCTGCTTTGAAAAATCGAAAGTGTTCAGAAATTTGCTCATCTCACCAAAAGACCAGAACACTGACTAAATATCTGTGTTCCTATCCCCTTCTGCATAGGTAGATAGATGCATATATGAGTGTATGTATGTGTGTATTTAATGAGAGAGGGAAAAAAGATATATTATTTCTGACCAAGGACTCATCTGTGAAGTAGAAAAATACTCATTGACCTCAGCAGTGAAGTACCAGGATCAAATGTTCCGACAATCACATTTACAATATGTCTTTTAATAAATGGAAAATAATTTTACACATACATCTCTGCTTTTGTAACGCTGTGGTTCTTGCTGGTCTTTTATTTGACTATCATGCCCATCAACTTCTTTTGATGTTATAGGTACTCGGAAAGAACACAAGACTTGGTGACAATTTTCAAGATGTTTCAGGGTCCCGCTTCCTAAAATATATTAACAAATCAGAGGAAAATGAAAAAAAAACCTTTTCAGTGGCTGACTTTCACTTTGATAAATATGTAACACCCATGCCAAGCATAAGAATGATCTTTTCTAATTGTTCTGAAGAAAGTAGATCTACTCTGCTCTGGTAAGATCCCACCTGCAGTGCTGTGTTCAGCTCTGGGGTCCTCAGCACAAGAAAGACATGGACCTGCTGGAGTAAGTGCAGAGAAGGGTCACGGAGGTGGGGGGAGCTGGAACACCTCCCCTGTGAGGACAGGCTGAGAGAGCTGAGGTTGTCCAGCCTGGCTGGACGGGGCTTTGAGCAACCTCATCTAATGGAAGATGTCCCTGCCCGCGGCAGAAGGTTGGAACGAGATGACCTTTCTATGAATCTATCTTTACAGCAATGCCTTCATAGGTGTACAAATACCTGCAGAAATCTTCCAAAATAACTAAGAAATTCCAGGCTGTTTTCTGCCTCATGCTTTCTGTAGTCACTGTGCTGAGCAGGCTGATCACTGGTAGCGATCCAAAGCCGGGTAACATCATGTATGACCTTTAGGTTTTGAAATGCACCTTCGTAAGTTCTCTGCAACTTAAGTCTCCAATCTGTACCTCTCTCAGCTAAACATTCTGCTGGGCATTTTGGAAATTATTACCTGATCTGCAGATCCTTGCAGGGGATCCTTGCAGTCACGTCAGTGGGTGTTAGAAGCGAACTAGAGAGAAACAGAGATGTTTGAGTCACATTGAAAATTATTGTTAGCCTACCTATTTAGATCTTTGAAAATTCCCACTTCTCGTGGAAATTTTTTCAATAAAAAAGTAGTTCAGCACTTGTTTGCAATAGTAGGATAACAAAAAGTAGGTAAGAAACTAATTTCTACTGGCCACTGATGAAGAAATTCTTAACTGATTTTCTTCTACCAAGTCAGCCCTCCAGGTACCTTGACAAAATATTGGTTCTGCATTAACCAGCTTCTGTCTCTGGACAGTAGTTCAGAAAGCAGAGTACGTTATTACAGCACAGGAAAACACTACAAACTAATGGAGATTCTTCACCCATAAATTAAATATAATGAGCCAATTCCATTCCAGTGTAAACCCCTGAATGCTAGACTTAATTTGATCATGTGTTTATTTGTTGTAGAATCTAAGCAATAAGAAAAAAAAAGATAGTAATGCCAAACTTGGTGTCAATAATATATTGGTTGTGCAGCATGCTTCCTAGAGATTGCCCACAACAGTTTACTTTTGAGAAATGATTACCCCAGCAACTCTGCCGAGACTGAGCAGAGCACAGATCATGTGCTACAGATGCATGAATTAGACTAAAGACTAGAGTGATTTATGTACCTGGGGTGTTATTCTTACACAAGTTAAGATTGTTGACTTCAGTGTCACGAGAGGAAATGCTCGTGCTTTTGTGAGGATGTACTTTGTGTCCTAGTCACAAACTGACCTTGTGCTGATGTTCCACATGGCTCCTATTCTCTCACCACGTAACTGCTTCCCTTTCATCTGCCCTCAGCTTTGTGCTGAATGAGAGACCGGCAGTACGCCGGGTTAACCCTGCACTGATCACCCTCGTGTTGTACACAGGCTGCATCGAGAAGGCATCGGGCATTTCCCATTCCGTTTATAACTTGTCAGCACACAGATCATGTAGAGGACTTTGTAAACACAGAAAGCAACTGCAGTTCAAATCCGATGGTTAATGACTTTCCCATCTGTTGGCTGGAAGTCAAGGGCAGTTTGAACAGCACTTAGCAGAACGTGTGGAGAGCACAAACACCACCCAGAAACTGTCCCTGGTAACTTATCAAACAGTTTATCCAGATATACAGCTGTTTCAGAACCCCCCATTCACAGAACGTTTGAATATATCTCTTGTAGCTTTCTCTGTATGCAAAAGTCAACGAGTCCAAGTCTTAAGGAAATCTAAAGGAATGAGCACACAAGGACTGTACATAGTTTTCACATCTCCCAGTTACCACTGAACTGTGGTTTATTTGCGAAAACTCCCACAGCCAGTTCTTGTAACTGACAGCTGATAAAAACTGTGAATTATCAAATAGTGAGCAAAAGATTCCACAAGTCAAGGAGAATGTCACAGAGTTCAAGCCTGCAAAACGCACCCCCCTCTTGTAACCATCTAGAAAACATTTACTTAATGATAAAAAGCTTGAGAAGTACCACTGATGACTTCCTGAGCTCATAAAACTTGTTTCAAGATGGAGTGAACTGACAGAGTTCAATGTCATTGCAGGAAGCCAGAGTCATTCATTGGTTTGGAGGTTACTGTAAATTCGTAATCAAGATCCAGATGATCTGTTGGTGAAGTTTTCTTTGCTCCTTTATCTATAAATGCAACATTTTGTGAACTGTCTGCTATGCAAAGCAGATGCATTTTCTCCTCAACTATTTCTTCCCGAAGCATCAAGTATTTCAATTCTCTAACCCTGTGTGAAACACCCATCTCCCAAAAAATGCAAACAACAGGCTGTGAAACATTTGATTTATTTTGAAAAGACATTGTGATGTTTTTTTTCTAATGGGATTAACTTCTGCAATAAAGAGTAAACGTCTGAGCAAAGGGATCAGAAAGGTAAAAATTTTGCTTGTTTATTTCTAGCCAATGTTATGAAACTGTTCCCTGGCCCCTCCAAATTGCCACAAATCAACTCTCAACAAATTGCACAACAGTGCTTGTTTTGAATTGGAAAGTTGTCTTTCAAAGAAGCAGAGAAAGATACCAGAAGATGTTGTCAAAGGTTAAGGCTGGGCCACCCACTAAACGAATGACAATCAGAAACGGAGCAACATATGTCTGAGCAACCACAATCAAAGCTCTCACCCAGAGTACGTGAAGCTAGTGCTTAAGTGACAGAGGCAAAGGAACGCACAGACAGCTTCCATTTCATGCAGGGGGTTTGAATATACACTAGAAAAATTAGTGAATGTGCTAACAAAAGAGGTCTTTTAGATCTGTCTTATAAAAGACAGATTGTATTCAGAAAGTGGATATGCAAATCTTAAATTCAGAACCATGAGTCATGAGTGAAAAGGAGGAAAACACAAATTTAAAAAAAAAAAAAAAGAAAAATAAATCACAAGGAATCACTTTACAGGAAAAAAAAAAAAAACAGAAGCAAGATAAAAATATTCCAGTGTGCAAAAGAAGAGTGAGTTCAGAATAAAATTCAGTTGTTTGCATATTTTATTCCAAAACGTTGTAGCTATCTCCACCCATGTACTGATGTGCTTTCCAGGTAAAATATATCTGCACAACAATACCTCTAACAGACTCCAGGGAGCCAGCTGAACTCCCTCCCCTGCCTTAGGCACCACTAAAGTCAGAAATCTAGATTTGCAACATATGGCCAGAAACGTTTTGGGGGGGTTTGGTGCCCAGGCAGATTAAGAGAAAAAAACCCAGGATATTAGATATTTTGACTTTCCATTTAGCATCCTACAGCCATTTCCATTCAGTGTCCACCAGCATGCTGCAGTGCCCTGTGGGAGCACGATCATCTCAGGTGCCACCCCCTCCACCCAGTCACATCCTTCGACACTACCCAGTGCCCCTGCACGCTCCTCCGACCCCCCTCTGCACCCCTCTGCACCTCAGCTGTGGAGTTCAAACTCAACTCTAAGCTCATAGATTTTAAATCATAAACTAAGATACAGCATGGAATTTCTTGCTATATCTACTACCACTTTGGAGACTTGCAGCTGAGTAAAATTTTCAGCAAAGAAAACTACAACAACCTTGTTCAATTTTATTGTTAAAAACTGGTATGTCAAAGCATCTTTGTGTCCCAAACTTTGTTAGGATATACTTTGTTCATTCTCTATCGCTGATATCTTGAAAGAAAGCATCCAAGTCCTTTTGTAACTCCTTTGTTACAAAAAACTGTGAGTAAGAATGCAGAAAAATTGCAAAAATTCCAACTTTTTTTACTTGAAGTAAGTGTGAGAATGGCAATGGATGGATCAGATAGACACAAATCTAACTTCTGCAGAGCACAGCTGGAAGAGCAGAGATAGAATCGTAGTGCAACAACATAGAAACAGTGCAGCTACAGGAGCAGTATTTTAAAATCTCAGACATGCATTACAAGTTCATGGCAAGCAGCTGATGTCCGTATGACCCATTAGTCTTCAAATTATTTTATTTTCTAGGCTTTTGAAGAGCTTCAATTCATCGCTGCCACCACAGCTAGTTTTTGTTGTTGCTGGGGACGTTTTTTCAGCAAAAGCATCCCATCATGAGCTCTTCGCTCATTTTACTGAAGGGTACTTTTGTAGATCACCTCATGCAAAAACTCCATTTAATGTTTTTTAACCGTTCTTGGGAAGAATCTCTTCTGCCCTGAGAACACATCACTGGAATTAGGAGCAGAGCAATAGCTATACCCAGGGTCCCACACACTGCATCCTCCTATGGGGTCCACATTACAGAAACCACAGAACAGCCATTCACTGGTATGTTTTTAATTATGTATATTTTTTTCTCTAGGTTGTGGTTTTCTTGTAGCTTTTGCTTCTGTGACATCATTTTTTTCTTTTTTTACATTAAAAGCCAGGGACAGAAGGGGAAGCAGATCCAATCTGCCAGAAAGATTGGGAGCGATTTTTCAGATTAAGACGAGAATATGTAACCTTTTTTCTCTATACAGTTCCTAATGATGAAACGTATTACCCATACTTTTGAGTTCTCTTTGGACTGTGCCTCTGTAAACATCCCAGCACAGCCAGTTCTAATACTTGTAGACCTGTTAACAAACAAATTAAATGATGGGAACTGATTATGTGATGCCTGAAGATAAAGGGCTTTTAGGTTGTTGTGTTAAATCGTACTTACACAGTAACCCAAACCAAAAATCCTACTTATATTATATATACAACTTTATATTACTGTATTTTTCCTGTATAAAGGGAAGAAAACTCAGTATAGGTTGCACAGGAAGTATTTCACACCATCTTTACCAAGAGAGCTGCTCCTGCACTTACTCCTCCTTTTACCTGCATTCTTGCTGACAAAGGCGTTTGTCAGACACGTTCGATTCACATGTAATAAAAGCCTGAATAGCTGTGGTTGCAAGGAAATGTTAAAAGTCTGTAAATACCAAGTGCCGTTCCCATCACACATAAAAGAAAACAAGCTGAGCTCTATCTGGAAAATATCTTGCTCACTGCGTTTGAAAAAGGAACATCATGTCACAATGATTCAGTGTTACATGCTGATTTCGAGTGAATACACGGAGAGTACACAAGCAAAACCCTATTATCTACGTACTAGAGCACTGAAAAGGCAAGGGGCAGGCTATGCTATTAAGGGCCTCATATGGTGCCCCAGGACCTACAAAGGGCGTTTTGGTCCCCCAGCTGACTGCATGCCTTCCATTACACTTAGTGTGGGGCCCAGCATGTCCCCCAGCTATTTCATCATATCTGCCATTACTAAGTTCTCTGAGCCAACAAACTCTTTTTTTTCCTTCTTTTTTTCCTACTCTTTGTGATACAACATGAACTTTCCTTGTTTGGTTTATGTTCCAAGAGACAAATAATGGAGAAAACATTTCTGAAGCGCTTTTCATTTGTCAATGACAAATGCAGAGATTTATATGAAACACCAGCAAAATGGAAATATTGACTCTGACCCTTCAGTTCAGATGAAAAGCACTACCTAGGTGAAAAGTGTCATTATTGTTATGAATCAACTGCACGCACATCACAGGCATAACAAAGTAACATTTATTGCTGGTAACCTTTGTAATAATCATAGTTTCCAGTGAAGACTCTTCAGTTAACAATCAAACTCAACGGGTGAGATTTCAAGAATTGCCTAAGTAAATTTGATGCCAGGTCAGATGGAAAATTGATGAGAAATGGGTGCCTAACTCCCACAGGGCCTTTGAAAAAAGGCTCATGTTGCATTAATTGAAAATGGGGAGGAAGCAGAAATTCAATATAGTATCACAACAAGAGCACGAGAAAGAAAATGGCATATTGAGCAACTTTGAAGGAAAGGTTCTGTGTCACGAAAGGACAAATTACTGCAGAATCTTGTTATTTACTGGCATTGTACTTTACTTCACCGCCAGGAGACAGCAGAAATTAAAAAAGTTGTCCTGCAGTGTCTCACATCCTTCCTTTTATTTCTCCAGAGCCCTTAGTGGCAAACTCCATTCAACCACAATCCTATCTCCAGCATTATCCAATATCTGTATAAAGAGGAGAGACAGACAGATAGCACAGGGATGGGACCAGAAGGACAGCAGTACATGCTGCTGCTTGAGTTTCTTTCTGCCTCACGTCACAACAACATTGTCTATATTTTTCAGTATATACATGGAGGGAAAACCGTTGACTATAGAGAAGATCAGGGTGATACCAATGAGATAAGTTTCAAGCAAAACAAGTACTGCCCAGAGTATCATCTAATATTCAGGCACCATCCACAGGTTGTTAAGTATCTCTTCAGCCCTGGAGGTCTTCTGTGCTCCTTGTGCTTCTGGAAGTTCATTTAGTGATGGCATAAAAAACACCGATTCGCATCTGAAATGGCATTCAATATTGCATGTGTCCAGACACTGACCCATGCTTAGTGAGGAAAGGTTTTTTTTACTTCCCCAATTGCTTTCCTATCACTTCTCTATCCCTGAAATCTATCATATTTATTTTTTTAAACAGTATTTGAGACAGCAACAGAAGTCACCAGAGGAGCCACCCGAGGCTTTCATCCTCTGCATTTGCTCACTGCACTTCACTGTATAGACCGAATATTGTCTTGTCACTTAAAGGCCTCCCTGGATTTCATTCTAATTAGCAATTCTTTCCCTCCCCACTAACCGTTGTCCAAGGACATCTCCCTTCTATGGAAACATCAGCGAATGGCAACACGACTTCCTAGGGAGGACTGGAAACTGGAGGGAGCACACACCGTTGGGAATTGACCCCAACAGGAACTCAAGCAGCAATGCATCAACTATGGAGTGAGAGTATTACTGTTCTCTCTAGCACTGAATACTTAGTGGGGCAAATGCTACAGTGAAAGAGGTTGCCCAAAGAAGCAGGCACTGGGGCCTAGACTTTCATGTGACTCACTTATAATTCATAAATGAGAATATACAAAGGTAGCTGTAAGCCAACAGATAAGGGACTATTCTTGCTTCCAAGTCAGCTATGGCAATAAGCTAAGGCTCTTTATTCAAATCCGAAGACTGTTTGTACTTGAGAAATATACGGGATCACATATATCGTGAAATAAGTTCTGTAGTAGCAGTTCAGAGACCTGTGTAACATTTTAGACAGTTTGAACTGCTTTTATTAACATTCACAAAGAGAAGCCTGTAATAAAAAGCATCCTGAGTTCTTGTTCTGCATCCATATATTATAAAAATAAAAATTTATCGTAAAAGATGATTTTTCCTATGATTCTTTTTTTTTTCATCCTGCTGAATTGTTTCATGAGCCTCCAAATTAAATTTGTGGTACAGCAATGAGCTAACAAGCACTGTGCCCAGTTTATGTCAGGAAACAGCTGGCTGCAAGACAAAATATTTCATGGAAACCTTTGCAACTCTGTGGGTGCCAACCCTTACAATTATTCTTGACCTTTCTCCTGCACACAGCTCCTCAGCACACTCTATCAAATCCTGCAGCTTCACACAAGAGCTGAAAAACCTAATGATTACCAACAGATCTTTCTGAGTGTGTTTTCTTCAGTACTTCTTTCATTTCGTGATCATTCGTTTCCTCCTATTTTAAGTTGTTCTTGTTGAACTTCCAGTTTTTCCCCTTAGTAGGTGGAGGTGGTCTGGTGTCAGGGAGTGGAGAGATGATGATGTGCAGCAGCTTCTTGAGACTGCAATTAAAAGACAGCATCATTAGTTACCATAGAGCCCTGATCCTAACAATTTAATTGGGATAGAAAGATACTTCCTTTGCTGCAATTCAAAGAACAGGTAAATAGTGATTGTTTTGCAGCAGTGTTCCATTTCATCTTGAGAAAAAGCACTCGGTTAAGTTGAAGGCAAGTGCTGGTCAAAGAAAATTATCCTCCCCTCCAAGTTCACTATTACATTTTGACCTGCGTATCAACTTAGATCTTACAGAAGGTGGCAGAGGTGCAATATGATAAAAGACTGGCAGCACTGAAACAGACAGAGAGCTGGCTTTGCTGTGACAAGTACGTACACGATTTCCATTTTTTTTAACAGTGATGCAATGACCCCAAGGTAGAAAATGCTAAGCTTGACCTTACTCCGAGCATATGAAATCCCAGTGCTCTTGAGCTGCTGCAGCCTATGAAAAGGAGAATGTTACAGGCTTACAAGGACACTGCAACCATGCCGGAAATCCCTTGTTCAGATAAGGGCAAGATTTTAACCGGAAAGAAAACCCTCTGAGTATGAACCTGGAGCATTTGTGAATTTCCCTGACATAGTGAGTCCGAGACCATAAAGGGACACTCCACCTCCCCAATATTTTCAGTATGAAAGAGTTCCCCTGGAAAGATCTCTGGTGTAATGAGACAGAATTAGTTTGTGAGAAAGAAGTGGAAAAAACAAAGCTGGGATTTTTTTTCAGTAGGAATATCAGGAGTCTCAAGAAACCTCAAACCACTGTCTGTGTTTTATTTTAGCTGTATCTACCAATACATACTAACTGCAGGAAACAATTTCTAAGCACATATCACATGTTTAACTGTTTATACATTTATATAGCCAATATCAATATTGCATAGTAAGGAAAGATTGACAGCTAAGTTTGAGAGACTAGATCAGGGATTTGAGATCCAATATTTGCAACAATCCGACTAGGGCATTTAAAAAAAACCCCAAAACTCTGTTTATTTTGCAAATAGTTCTTATTTCTAGAGCCAAAAATTACTCTAAAAGAATTAATTAGTAACCAGGAGTCCAAACAAACTTATTCAGCTTATTTTACTGCTTGTGTTGATGACACTCTCTTTTGTCTTCATCCAGTAATGGGAAGTGCTTTATCATCTTCTGGTTTGGAAAAAGACCAAAGGAGCTAATGTAAAAAAAATATATCCTGTAGTAGCTGCAGCATGATTAATTTTCCACCCCACGAGATCACTATGAGTTTGAAAGCACCCTAGAGCTTTATTTCCTACATAGTCATCGAAGATCATAAAGCATCTTCTTCCTTCTGCACCGCTAGCTCTTTAGAGAGCCAGTGTGGTTGAGTGGAATGAGCAAAGGGTTGAAAACCAGGAAATTTTTATTATAAACCTAAAACAGCTTGTGACTTGCCTTTGGCCTTGGTTAAATAACACTGCGCTCAGCTCTCTGAAGCAATATGGTCCTCTACTCCAGCTAAAAAATTATGTACTCTACTCCATGTGACACCCAGACCTTGATATCTGCATTATAAAAAGGGAATAATAATACCAATGTTTCTTCATCAGGCACTTTGGGTGTTATTGGTGAAGTGCAGTAGGTAACAGCAAAACATTTTATTTCAGGTCTGTAAATCTTTTTCAAAAGAGAAATTACTCATTATAGCTGTTGCACATCATTCGCCCCAGATAAGCACAAGGAGGAATTCCTGCACGTTACACTTCCCTGTTGCTATACAGAAAGTTGACTTGGGGATTTCTGCCCTTCTCACATCCTTAGGACAGACCAGTCCTAGCAGCAGTGAATGAAAAATCTGGAGTTTAGGCTGCGCCCCTAAGCTGCTGCAGCTGTGACCCTCCATACCTTAGAGGTACGGTGGTGCCTTAGGGGTACGGTGGTACCTCAGGGGTACGGTGGTACGTAGAGGCACCTAAGCCCCCCAGAACAATTGCAGACAGGATTACTGTAAAAGTTTATAGGCTTACCCAAAAGTAGCTCAAATCTTCCATCAACCTGCAATTCTCATCTGCTGTGGGGAAAAGGCAGCTGGCCAAATGGGACAGAGAGGGACAGGTTGAGGCAGGGTAGGACCATGCACATTACCTTTACTATTGCCACCACGAAAATAAGCCAGAGAAAGAAGTATGTGTCCAGATTGCATCACGGTGATGATACTACTCTTGAGTGGCCTCCAGAAATGATCCTTAGAGATACAATTCCTACTATGGAACACAGGGGCAGGGGAACATCAGGGAGGACAATGTACAACTTTCAGGGGTATTTAGAGAGCTGCATGTTTTGGAGCAAAACAACACATTTACTGCCTTCCACCGCTCTGGACAGCCACAAAGAAGCCATCAGAAATACTGGCAGAAACAAAAATTAGGCAATACTTTTCACTATCAACATCCCAGTATTGACCTGAGTCAGTTCTGACCACAGTCGTGCTAGAAAGAAGTAAATATACATGTATATTCAAGACCTTCAGTATTACTTTTAAGGCAATGTGTTTCTCCTTAGCATCTTCTGCTTCTGTGTCCATAAGCTAACTATACTTCTGATATTCAGTCAGGTGACAGTTTTAAAAAATTGTGCAAATGATTATCTGCAGGTTTTTCAGGGTGGTTTTGTTTAAATAGTTTTGTAAAAGGCATGTCATCTGAAGCTCAGGTTCATCTGCATCTTTTTAAAATGCCATTATACTGAATTTTTCCTCATTTATTTTTACTCACATAATTTTTCCCATCCTATCCTTCCAGCTCCTTGCTTCTCCACACGAATCTTCTAGATGCCAGCAGAGATCTGTTTGGCTGCGTGACTTTCAGTGAAAACACAGAATAAAAACCAGCAGTGTACAGAGTATAAAACAAAATTTTAGCAGTAAAAATTCCTGAAGTGTATTTGTCCCAGTGCACTTTTATACAAAATATATTGAATTGTGTTAGATGCAGCATTAATCCTCATTTCACATATTGGATGCATCTTGCTGATGGCCTGTATTTGCGCAACTTCCTACTATACAAAGTCATCCCTTTGGGTTATTTTTTGTTCTCTTTGTTCAGTTTCTGAGGTGATGAATTTAACACCTGGTGCTGTTCTCCTCACGCCTCTTGTTCGCTTAAAGTGTTTATGTTCAGTGCCACCCTGGCACTGCCAGCTGAAGACAACACTGCATCATTTAAATAAATTTTCTTGCTGTTAGTCTCTTTTCCAGCTGGACAGAGTAATCAGGTTGTCTCACCCCAGCCAACAGAGAGTTTAATCCTCAAGCCCTCGATCTTCCATAAATCTGTCTGCAGAGAGCCACTGCTAGAAATTCTTTGTTGTTTATGTCATATCTTGTAAAATCTGTTGAGCCTACTTCGAGCATGTGTCTGTTTTGACTTTTCCTGAAGAACAGTCTCTGGAGGGAAAGTCTGAACTGTAGCATTTAGCTTTCCATGCATTCAGATAGGCAGTTGAGAAAGTCTCTTTCTCATGGGGATATTTTCCAGTGAGTCAGACTTGCTTTCTCTGGATTGACAAGTTCTGACAGAAAGTATTAATACTATCGTGCAATATTAGTCAATTTGACTCCAACTGAGAAATGAATAAAAAGACAGACCTTCTTCCTGAAGCCGACTCCTAGGCAAGGCTCCCATTAAAGAAAATCAGGATCTTCTCCTGAGTAATCAAGAGGGACTAAGAAGAGTAGGCAGGATTTCAGATGTCTTTGAGTGCGTTGGAACTGACAGCTGGGCCCACAGAGTTTCTCCACAAAAGAATCCTAAAAACATACTTGTGTATAAAAGGTATAACAAGAAACAGCACAAATGCACTCTTGTTGTTAATCCCGATTAGTCGAAAATCAACAATTCATTCCATTTCACAATTAAAGGCAGTTCACAACAGAAAAAAGAGTTGGCAAAAAAAAATTCCAAAACATCCTTTTCCTTGTTTTGATCATTGCAGCACAACACAGATAAATGAAACAGCTGAGCTAAAAGCTATAAAAGTAGAATTTCCGTTAGGCTGAAAACTGAAAAGGAAAAAGCAAGAAATTATCTTAATTGCTAATCCCCATTCATGCTGGATCTTTACTGCGTCCATACTAATGTCTTCTTGTTCTAAATAATTTCTATATTTCCTGTTAAAATTCTTCCTGTCTGAGAACTTTTAGCATCTAGTTGTCATAGGAACTTCTTCATTTCAGATTTAGTTCTTGAATTTAAATAGGAAAGTATAGTATCAGATTACTCAAAAAAGTTATTCTTAGAATGACAAAATCTCCATTAAATATCACAGCCCTTGTTTCTCACTAGAACTGGAGCTTCATTAAAGAGAATCAACAAATGAATTCTTCAAATTATTATTCTCAAGAGATTATTCATCTCAAAAGAATGCAAGATAAAGAGAAAAGAAGAAAAAAAGAGAGAAAGAAGGAAAAAGAGGACAAGAGGAGAGAACAAACTTAGTGACTAGAACAATCTAGTCACATCTGAGCTCATTTCATTGAGTCTGTCTGAAAAATAGTTACACCAATTACACTGCCTTTACACTTGGCATTGCTACCATAGACGAACTATGGCTGCAGGTCCCAAGAGTGAGCCAAAGTTCAAATAGCGGCTGACCAGCCAAGAAATGCAGAGTGTCCCAAAGATTAGCTGCAAGAAGCACACCTTAGCACGAGGACATCAGGGGAGCATGCTGGGGAAAGTGTCACTCAGTGCCTGTTGTCGTCTAGAAGTACGTTTCTGCCGACTTCAGAGGGACAGGAGCAGATTCCAAATCTACAGTGTGGATGAGCAGGCAGCAGTTGTGTTCTTTCCTCGCAGTATGCAGAAAGCAAATGGATGGTTGAGCAAAGGGTTACAACAGCTCAGAAAAAGCTGCGGATTTCAGAGATTCCCAGCCAGAAGAATGATATGGAAGTGATCCCCTCAAGGGAAGGGATTGTCACACTCTGCCCTGGTGAGACCCCACCTGCAGTGCTGAGTTCAGCTCTGGGGTCCCCAGCGTAAAAATGACGTGGAGAGTGTCAGAGCAAGAAATTCTAAGTCTCATTCTGGCACCAGCCGTTAGTTTCTTTCTTTCCTTCCTTTTTTCTCTGTCTCATTTTCTCTCTCTTGTTGACCTTAAAATAATTCAGATAGTCCAAGGAAAACAGAACCATATCTTTTGCTGGAAGAAGAGCAAAAGAATGGAAATTGACTCAGTATGTTCTGTAACAACTCACAGTCGAGATTCATAGAAGCTGAAATCAGACAAATTCAGAGAAAAAATGACTATTTTCTTTTTTTTCAGCAATGAAGATGATTAATCACTTGCACAGCTTAAAGATGTTTGCAAGATTTTCCATCACTAGCAACTTATAAATCAGCACTGGATGGCTTTTAACAAGAAAGGCTCAATTTCAAGTAAAAATTAATTCAGGGAAGACCTATGACCTCTGCTACATGGGATCAGATGGTCACAGTAGTCTTTTTATGTTTACAATCTATTAATTAGATCTTTCTGTTCCTTTCTCTGGGATCATCCTTTTAATTCCCCTCCTTCTCAGTGCCAGAGGTAATCAGTTCTTGAGTTCTTTTATGTTTTGCTTATCAGGCACCTAGACAGGAGGCAGGTCTATTAAAAATACCATTAACCCCTGAAAGCTCATTTAGCTGCTACCATTTCTCATGCACAGAACCCTGCTCATCAGATGACAGCACAACATCTAGAGGAAAGTCCTTGTGGGTGTTGGGGCACCAGCCACATTGTGGAGCACATTTGCAGTGACAATGACAGTGAAATGTGGCTGTAGCCCATTTACAAGTTCAAACTCATCTTCCACCTACACATCTAAGAACTATCATAGAATCATAGAATCATACAATGTTGGAAGGGACCTTTAGAGCTCATCTAGTCTAATCCCCCATCTAAACTAACCTTGAGTGTTTCCATGGATGGGGTTTCTACCATCTCTCTGGGCAACCTGTTCCAGTATTTCACACCTCACTGTAAAAAAATTACTCCTCCTTATATTCAGTCTGGATCTACCCTCCTTTAGTTTAAAACCATTCCCCCTTGTCCTCGCACAACTGGCCCTGCTAAAAAGATTGTACACATCTTCCTTATAAGATTTATTTAAGTATTAAAAGGTTGCCATAAGGTCTCCCCAGAGCCTTCTCTTCTCCAGGCTGAACAATCCCAATATACTTACCTTTCTTCACAGAAGAGATGTTCCATCTCTGATCATTTCTGTGCCCTTTCCCTTGACCCACCCCAACAGGCTCATGTCTTTTTCATGCTGAGGACTCCAGAGCTGAATGCTGCAGGTGAAGTCACACCAGCACCAAGTAAAGGGGGCAATCCTCTCTTGACCTGATGGCTGTTTCTGTTGATGCAGCCCAGGATATAGTTGTACGATTTGAACTCCAAATTGTTCTCAAAGAAGTCAGCCTGAGCATGGATGGTAATCTATTCATAGAGCCTACACAAATTAGGCACAGGCCAATCCAGCAGCAGATATATGAAGCTTGACTCTTCATAAGCACAGTACGATTATTTTCAAGATGTGCTGGAAGCAACCTGACACTAATATGAATAAGAAATACTTCAGCCCAAAATGCTTGAATGTGAATGTCCATTCTTCACTTACAGATGGAACATTTGGGTAATTCTCACTGGCTGTCCCTAGTAATCACAAATTTATTCACTCTGGGATTTTACAAGAGACTAGCTAAGACCTGATTGTCATTAGCAAAAAGGTTTTTCTTCAAGTTTTGATGGCTTAAGAATATCTACCTTCTGTTGCATTGTTGGGGTTTTTTCCTCAAAATGTAACATTTAAGTTTGCATATATTCAATATTCACAGCCATGGCATGAAAACTGTACATTTGAGATAGCTTTCCAATTTGGGTATGCCCTCATACCTCTTTCTTCTTACAGTGTCTCTACACTTCATTACAAATGTCACTGAAGGAGAGTACTGAAACATCCAACCCAGCTCTGAACTAACTTCTTCAGACTTTGTTAGCACCCTAAGGCTGCAACATGGACTTCAGCACACACATTTTTTTTCTGCACCATGACTATAAAGTAAGAACACATTCATCACCATTCAGTTCATACTGAGATAAGACTAAACTGATGGTTCTACATGCATTTACTCAGTCCTTGAGACAGGCAAATAGTTTAAATGATTTGGTGTTTTAGTAAATAAATCATTTAAGGAGACAGCAGCAATTGCTAGTGTTATCCTTATTTACATCTATATCCTTATTTGTAGTGTTATCCTTATTTAAAGGGATAATTTCCACCAATGGTGACTTAATAACACACTCTTTCTTATGACTTCTTAAGACTTTTACAGTAAGGGAATTCTGTTAGTGACTCAAAGCTACAGCAGGTCATGAGGCCAGAAAGTTGACTAAAATCTTCTCCCTGTATGAAAAATACTAGACACGGTATTTTATATAATATGACTGTATTGGTGTTTGTTGCCTAGCATCAGAGGGAGATGCTAAGTGCTGCCAAATCAAAATCCCAAGCTTCACCTCCCTTAACTGTATACATCTACAGTGCAAACACCTAGATCAAAGCCAGTCACCTTCAGTCTCTTTTATGTCACTAGACAACTTTAAGATTGAGTTTGTTTCAGATGTCTGCTGTCGAGTGAGATGGAGCATGACATAAAAGTGCCCATTTCTCTCCACTGGCTACTAAAAAGCCTTTACAACTGGCTCAGCTGTAGACATCTGCACTGCAAACCTTCCGTGTGGCTGCTGTCTCCAGCAATTGCCATCTTAATAGGTCGAGAGGACCTGTGCCAAAATACCACTATTGAGTAGCATTAATAAAATTATGTAGGCAGCTAGTATCAGTCACACAGCAGATGTTTTAAGTGCTGCAAAAAAAAGCCCTGACTTTCTGAAAGCTGTAGTTGTAGGTGGCCTAGAAATAACGAAGCCATTTTTTATGCAGATTCCTGTTTCCATGCAATGAAGTATGACAAGCACTGGTTTAAACACTGAGCTTGGAAGAGGGGTTGATCCTCCAGAAAAACTGCGAAGAACTCACAAATACAGTTGTTATATTCACATAGATGTGGATTGTACACTGAGTACACTTCTCAAAAATAAGTAATTTTTTTAACATAGACAAAATTAAGATTATAAAAGAGATATCTCCCTTCCTGCTGATTCAAATAATTGTTTATCTGTTGATTACTGACCTACAAATTACTGTGGCAAAGAGGAATATTAAAAACCCTCAAAGACTTGCCCTTGAACTTTTCTGCCATTTGAGTATCTTTGAAAATGTTCCTCAGAGAGTCTATTTAGTCATTGAAACTGTTGTATTTTTACACAGGTGGGAAATCAGAGAATTTTGGTGCTCTTTTTACTGCGAATTTTTCTTTTTGCCGTGTTTCCTGAACTTATATCTACTTTACCATAACAATCTACCATGACAAACTTTTTTCCCAGCTTATAAAACTACCATTCTTCAAAGCTGATGGCAGCTGTTTTGTAGCTGTCATGGGTAAGGTCACTCTGTGTAACAAATTTGTAAGCTAAGTTACAGAATTTGAGCTGGTGCCAAACTCTAAAAGCAGAGACATCACATTATGTTGAACTGTGGTGTCCGGAGTTTAATGTATTTCTTATTAAAATCAATGGAAATTTTATTTCAATGAGGGTTAGATTGAGTCCTAATTACATGTCGACAAATGCTTCCCATATGTCAATTCCGGTGTTAGAACTGCTGTTGATTAGATCTCCTTATAATGTACTCCTCACTCCTGTGGCCAGTAGAAACAATTACTCTCTATTATCAAAAATAAATTTAATTAAAACTAATTTTACTATCAAACATTAGAAAACTCACCCTGGTATTTAATTGTATAGCAGTCACACTTCCAGGTTGAGCAACAAAATGTGTTGTAAGGGTCCAATTTTTATACTAACTGCACAATGGGCAGTGTCTAACAAATTCTTTTGCAGATACAGCAAGGCTGTAGCAATCCTGACTACAGTTCTCTTGATCCAAAACCAAGATACATTGCATTTTTCTACATCATATTTCTACCTTTGTCAATAATAGTAAAAGGTCTTAAAAATCTTGGTCTGGTTACATGGTTATGTTTCATGGTTCTGTTACATGGTTATGTTTTATGACCACTTGAAAACACGAATCCTGATTCACCTCTTTCCAAAAGAAGCCGTGAGTCTTCCTGATGGTTTTAATGTAAGATGGACAAAGAGCGTAAAGAGATAAACACAGGAAATAATCAGGAAAATCAAGGATTTTAGATCATAACAAATCTCTGTTTGATGTTACTGTGAAAACCAGCCACTTTATAACTGGATTTTATATTGGGTTGAAACTTTCTAATAATTCTTTTTTTAGATATATTTCTATTATGTTCTACTATGAGTCTGATCTCTGTATCAATGTGTGTGTGTGTGTGTGTGTGTATATTTTTTTCCCAGTAATTTTTCTTACAGCTGTTTTTTGATGGTTAATTTTTTTTCTGCCAACAAAACATTGTTCTCTCTGTTTCATTTTTGTCTCTCTGCATTTAATTTGCCTTCTGGGTTGGGGGCCATTGTTGGCTGAGGATCTATCCTTCTTGTAACTGAGACACAGCTATTTCTGTTCTTTAGCCCCTGCTGTGCCAGAGGATTTATTTCTGTGGCTATTTGTTTCTGGGCATTGGATTAGAGTACTAAAGGAGCAGTTTGGGAGGTAAGGAATGCTGGGAACAGCTTTGTGTCATCTCTGCTGAGGTCCAGAGCCTGGTTTTCAAAGTCTTCCTTTTACCTAACTCTCAGATTTTCCAAAGCCAGCTGACAATGACATGGAACACCACTATTTTAGGACATTTCCTTGCTCTGCCCAGTTCATAGTAATCTTTCAGGCACTTCCTCTTGTGCGCCTGCCTCGACTCTACACCAAGCAAAGGGTGAAGGTTTCTTCTGCAAAAGATCACTCAAAGCTACACGATCAACAGAATTATGAGTATTTACACCAGGCAAGGATCTGCTCCATGTTCCTTCAAAGTATATGAGAAAGAATGAGGTTTGATGATGGTACAATATGTTCATATGAAAATGGAAAGGCTTTCATGAAGAGGAATGAAAAGTAAGGCTACAAATTAAGACTGATGTGAAAAGCAGTTAGAATAACTTCAAAAGCAGCTGCTGAAAACTTTGAAATTATTTCACCTTCCATACCCTCTGGAGGAAATAAGAAGGTGTGAATGTAACTACGGCAAGGGACCACAAGGTGAGCCAAGCAAGAATAAAGTTTGTGAGGTTTGTAATGAATAATAAGATATACAAATTAATCAGCAATAGTTACTCTGGCACAATAATCAAACATCAGATACCCACAGCAGCCAGGGCAGTCCCACTGAAAAAAAAATAAAAATAATAGCACCCTAATGAAAGCCAGTTGTGTCCTGGGCTGCATCAAGAGATGCATGGCCAACAGGTCAAGGGAGGTGATTCTCCCCCTCTACTCCACTCTGGTGAGGCTCCACCTGGAGTACTGCGTCCAGTTCTGGTGCCTCTACTACAAGAAGGACATGGATGTGCTGGAACGTGTCCAGAGAAGGGCCACAAGGCTGATCAGAGGGCTGGAGCACCTCTCCTAAGAAGAGAGACTGAGAGAGTTGGGGTTGTTCAGTCTGCAGAAAAGGCTCCGAGGAGACCTTATTGGGGCCTTTCAGTATCTCAAGGGGGCTACAAGAAAGCTGGTGAGGGGCTTTTTAGGATGTCAGATAGTGATAGGACTAGAGGGAATGGATTAAAGCTGGAGATGGGTCGGTTCAGATTGAACGTTAGGAAGAAGTTCTTCCCCATGAGGGTGGTGAGACCCTGGCACAGGTTGCCCAGAGAGGGGGTGGAAGCCCCATCCCTGGAAGTTTTTAAGGCCAGGTTGGATGGGGCTCTGAGCAGCCTGATCTAGTGGGGGATGTCCCTGCCCATAGGAGAGGGGTTGGAACTAGATGATCTTTAAGGTCCTTTCCAACCCTGACAATTCTATGATTCTATGATTCTATGAATGAAATAAAGACCATGATGTAGACTATATTCAGTAGAGAATTTCAATTCTTTGGCATCCTTGGCAAAGGAAACTAGAGTGTTGCTCTAAACATTTAGTAAAACCAGCTAGTATGATCTCGTGTAAATTCTAATACCTCCTTTTCACAGTTCTAAATCTCTCATTGGAAAAGCAATTGTATGATTTAGCAACATTTTTCCTTCCTAAGGACAACGATCCCATGTCATCAATGTTATGTCAATGCACTTCACAGTATATATCTTATGTTTCACAAAGAAATGAACAATTAGCTATTTTTCTGATGGTATTATCAACAGCATTGGAAATATGTCAACTGAGTTGGAATGAAGAATGACTGTGAGATAAGACATGCATAGTGTAAACTAAAGTACACAAAGCAGAAAAGATGACATGTGGTCCTAAGTAATGTTATTCTCCTTCTTAATCCTCAAATAGAGTCACTAAATTACACTTCCAGATTTAGTTATGATATTTGCAAATGACTTAACTGTGCGTTTAAAGAGGGGAAACTGGCTACAAATGGGGGCAAGCTCATAATTTAAGGTCACAGTGGAGCCAGCACAGAGCAAATGCTTATTACTGGGGTATTTTTGGTCACGGGGAATTCTCTTTCACTAAGAACAAATCCCAGAAAAGCATATTTTTATTACATTTTTCAAATCAGACGTTCAGATTTTATGTAAATATACAAGACAGAGGAGCTTTATTTTTAAAATACTAGGAACTAGGGGCACAGCTGAGATTTATTGGAGAATATTTCCTTCCAAATCATTTGTATGAGCAACCCCAAAATTAAAATATATTTTAAAAAGTATTCAAAGAAGAATTAATAGGAAAGCATTGTATGAAAAACATGGCATCTTGCTGGAGGCTACATAGAATGGCTTCTCTCTTCCTCCCCTTAACATAGCACCTCTAAGTATAAAACCAAAAAAGTTCAAAATAAGGTTACCAGTTTTGTTTCTTTATAACTGAAAACAGAAGGTGCATTTTTTTAAGATTGTATCATTCTTGAGTTCGGTTGCACAATTGCTCTCAGATATGCTCTCTCATTTTTTGGTATCCATTGCCCTTAAAAATTTCTTTATCTAGAGTACCTTTCATCTAACGCCTGTCTCCCTTTTCTTGGGAGAACCATAGTGCAGACCTAGGTATTGGAAGAAGTGTAAAGAGTCTGAAAAAAATCAGATGTAGGACTGTGATTTACAGAAAATTAAACAGAGTTAATTTTGGCAGGAGCTAAATAAAGGCTATGTCATACAGTGAACTGAGCTGGACTACACTCATAACAACTTCAGAGAGCAACTCAAGTCCAGAGACCTGAGGTTAGTTTAATACAAGTTTTATTTTAGCAAGAATTTGGTGGGTAAAAGAACAAAAACGGCAGCAGCAACTGTTGCTGATAGAGTCTGCCAGTACAAACTATTATGATTTGAAGTCACTCAGGTTTTTGGGATCTCTCTCCACCATGTACGCTTTGCCAAAGAGGTACTGGCTATCACCCACCACAAGAAATTACATTCTTATATACTTCAAAAGATACACCATCACATTGTGGTACCTGAAATCCACCCCAAACAAATCCTTGTGATTCAGTGGGAGATTGCCTGGATTCCAGCAGGGGTAGAAACACCTGAAAGTTTTATTGTTGTATATCGTTTTACTTGCATTTATTACTCCCATGGGAAAAAGGAAAAGGTGCCTTGTGCTTCTGAGAGACATTTCTAATGATCCCTATAACTGGACTGCTCGAAGATGAGTGAGTTTCATCCCAGTGAAACAACAGTGAAACACATGACGATAAAGTTGGAAGCAAGTCCTGTAGAGAACAGAGAAACCAGTCTCCTCCCCTCTATCATTCAGGATTCCCCCTGGCATCCAGCTGTGCAAGTGGAGAGCAAAATTCAGCAGAAGTTCACTTCCTAAGTGTTACTGCTCCAAAACTAACTTGGTAAGCTGAGCCTGCCTTGCCTGCCTCAGAAACTTCTCTCTGAACCAGCTCGCTCCTCCTTTTCCAGGATGAAAAGACTCTCTCTTCACTTTAAAAAAATAAATAAAAATCAGAATTCCTCCCCCTCTTGTTTTTAATCTGTTAACAGTTCTATCAAAGTATGCTCATGATGATCCCCTGGTCTCCCCTGGTCTCCTCCCCATTCAGCAGGATGAGTCCAAACACAAAACCCAGCCATGCCAAGCACAATCCTCCGCTATGCATGGCTTTTGGAGGTCATAATCTTATGTTCCTTGACTTAAAACTTCTACAATGCATAGAAGCTTCTGATAATTTAAACATTTTTTTTAATACCAGCATAATTTAAAAAATAACGTGAATATTTGTCACTTGGTTCTGGGTATCCACTAGAGACAACACATGACATATTAATCACGGAGATCTGGCATTTGGAGATTTTTGTCTAAAATCTTTTCACACCTCTCCCTCAAAGTTGGGTTAGCATAGGCTGCTCATGTCTCATCCAGATCTAAAGATTGGCATTTCTTGCCTCCCATCACTATTTTTGCTGCCAGGATGAGGTACCTGATGTCCCAGTTGCCGTGTTACAGATCTTGTGGGTCTCTGAGGGCTGCAGATTTTTCTTTTCAGGGCAACAGATAATGAAATCATAAATGTAGGGAGATAAGCTTCTCTCAGTGTTTAGGATTGACCTTAAGATCACCCTCAAGTCCAGCTCTGATGACTAGTTATTAAACGACCCCCCCAGTACGCCACCCAAATGTCCTCTCCACCCACAGCAGCAGCTCAGCCGACTGTCCTGGCATGCAGAGGAACCATCTCCACCCTCTTCCAGCCAACGCTTTCTGCACTGCATCATGCTCTGGCGCATCGCCTGCCCCACAGTGATCACAAAATCCCTTGTTCTACACTTTGAAGTCTTCCTTTCTCTTCTTTGCAATGCACAAGAAGAGGATACCCTGTGTAACAAACTCTAGAAGAGGTCTGGAAAGGACACATTGCAGAGCAATTTTCAAGAAACAAGAAGCTTATTCCTTAGGTTACACAGCAGAACAGAGAGAGGGAAGGGTAGTTTGCTTTCCAGTCTGGTCAAGAATTAATACTTAAATCTCAGATTCTTATTTCTGAAAAATGAGCAAGCTAAAAAATTATACTAGAAGGTTCCCCCAACCTAGTATTTTAAAAAGAATATGAAGAGAGCTGGGCTTCTCCTTAGCTGACAGCATTTTCGTACATGTTGGAAAAGTGAGTCACTAAACAAACTATGCCAACCATACGCTGAGGTGTTTCAGGAATTGCATCATTTCTCTGAAGAAGCTTGCAGCCTCAAAGCCAGCCAGTGAAAACCAAAAAGCCAGTCTCCGGGTCTGCATGCACATTTCGTTTTTTGGTGGCTTTGTTCAGGAGGAAATTTCTCTATGCGTGACCTTCTGGCTCCCAAACAAACAGAAGCGATTTACTTAGCTCATTGTAGTAGAGTGAAGAAGTGAGTCAAAATGTTTGAGCTCCTTCCCAAAGGCCTTGGGCAATTTCCTTCAGGACTATTTGGAGATGTGATATTAAACAGCAACATCCACTTTTAGTAAAATAAATAAGATGCTTTTACGCTAGCAGCTGGCTGGCATCCTCACCTTCCAATGAAAATCTGACGAGCTTTTTAATGAAGTGTGCTGGAGCCACAAGCTCAATTCTGCTTCCAAAAGAAAAAAAAAAAGAAAGAAATCACACCTCATTACCTTGTTAGATGCCAGTATAACCTTTCAAGTGCCCAAATTCAGATTCATGAGGTTTCTTTTCTTGGTACTTCTATTTTACCTTGTAAAATGGTGAGATTACATTTACCCATCAGACACAACATTTTGAGGTTGACTTGTCTATTTGGAAACTTCTAAAACTTTCAGGTCTGTAATAATTACAGCTTACGAATTTTGGTGTGTAGTGCTTCTACAAACAGCATTCACAGGCCATAAGCAGTCAGTGATGCAAGAAAAAGAAATGAAAATTCTGGAAATGGAATTTTAGGGTGGGGGAAGAGGAATTCATATCAGTGAAAAACAGACATTATGCAGGACCTAACGTGGAATATTACCCCACAGAGACCTTTGCAACTTCAATTTGGTTATACAAACCTCAACACAGCTATCACACAGGGAGAAACAGCTGTCCATACCTCAAATAGTCCTCAGGCTATTTTCAAGTCTGTATTTTCAATTGATTGCACCAATTAGGAAGCCCACCCATGTGTAGGCAGTGGTTCAGCTGCATAGTGTCTTAGCTATTAGAATCACAGAATCATAGAATGTTCAGAGTTGGAAGAGACCTCTTGAGATCATCTAGTCCAGTCCCCCTGCCAGAGCAGGATCCCCCAGGGCAGCCACACAGGAACGTGTCCAGGTGGGGTTTGAAAGTCTCCAGAAAAGGAGACTCCATACCCTCTCTGGGCAGCCTGTGCCAGGGCCTTGGCACCCTCAGAAAAGAAGTTTCATCTCATGTTGAGGTGAAACTTCCTATATTTTAAGTCAAACCCATTATTTCTTGTTCTATTGCTGCACACCACCAAAAAGAGACTGGCCCCTTCCCCTTGACACCCACACCTCAGATATTTATATACATTAATAACATCTCCTCTCAGCCACCTCCTTTCAAGGCTGAACAGCCCCAGTTCTCTCAGTCTCTCTTCACAGGAGAGATGTTCAAGTCCCTTGATCACCCTCGTAGCTCTCCCTTGGACTCTCTCCAGTAGGTCCCTGTCTCTCTTGAATTGGGGAGCCCAAAACGGGACACAGGATTTGTCCAGCTCTCCAGCCTGTTTAGATCTTGTTGGATGGCAGTACAGTCTTCCTGTGTGTCAGCCACCACTCCTAGTTTCTTATCACCAGAGAACTTGTTGAACTGCTCAGTTTCTTAAGCAGCAAATTATAATGTCCTAAAGATTGTGAGTTATACCTCTATGCTCACATTTCTGCAGGTATTAATTTTTAAGGATGCTCATCGGTAAGTCAATACAAACTGAAATGAAATCACAGACTGAAAAAAAAAGAAAAATAAGAAATGCAAATTATGTGTCAGTCTTGAGGAAACTCAAGCAGTAAAGACCATGTCAAGGACAGCTGCAATCAAGAGAGAGTTTTGCTAAAAATAATATGCTTACTATGTTTCAAACTCTTAATTTCTGTTAATTCACACTGGAAAAAGAAACTCTTGTTACATTTTTTAGTGTGTCTTATTACATTTGAGGGGTTATTTATCTCAATTTACTAATGCTACCAGAAATTTGTGTTAGTGATTTACTGTGCTGTTTCTGCCCACAGAGAGATCCGGTCTCTCATTTTTTAATGATTTTACTTTTTATTTTTTGTCTCAGCAAGCCTCTTGCAAACTCCAACTAGACACAGTTACAAAGGAACG
This sequence comes from Trogon surrucura, assembly GCA_020746105.1. Taxonomy (NCBI): domain Eukaryota; kingdom Metazoa; phylum Chordata; class Aves; order Trogoniformes; family Trogonidae; genus Trogon; species Trogon surrucura. The sequence goes on along the minus strand of CM036620.1, from coordinate 74,838,104 downwards.
TGAAATTTTGCAGGAAGAGGAATATTTGCTCATCCATCTTGCAATCTCACAATCATCTCCCTCAACCTGAAGCTATAGATATGTTGATATCATCTCTAGCAGTTGTAGTACTTTCATGCTAAAGCAGCTCTCCTCAGTTTCCGTTTATCTGCATGTGTTTAATCCTAATATTCTGAACTGTACTGACAACAAAATAGTTCTTTTCCAATGAGAAAGTTACTGATTTTCAAGAGATCAAAACTAATGAATATTTCCACATATAGTTTTTAGAACTAGGTTCCTTCTCCTTGGTGTAACCTAGAGTCCGATTTTCCGTGGTTTATATTATATACTTCTACAATTTCTTTGCTGTTTAGTACTTGATATATGTTCTCAAAATTAATCACATCCTAGAAAAGCTTTTTGTCTCTGAATGTCTGCAAGTAAATCACTGTATTCTCAGATAATGAAAATTGTCAGTGATTAAATTCAATTTGATAGGGCATGAGTGGAATTTCTCTGACTAGTTATCAACAGCATCTTGATTTTAGGTTTGCCTTTATCATTATATCTCCTACGTGTACAGCTGCCTGTACTTTCCTTCAGCAGTTCTCCATATTTCATTTTGCAGATCGTTTTCTGCAGGCTAGTGAATATATGGGTATTTGGCAGTGACTTTATAACGTATAATCAGAACTGAAAATTATAGTGATCCCGTTTGTGTTATTATAGCTTAAGAATGTGTCAGATTTTCCATTTTAAACCTTGTACTGTAAAGAACCTACAACTGGTCTTTCTTTACAGCCAAATATTTCTGCAAAATTTTCAATAAGAATAATGTTATTTATTAATTTCAAATTTTTTTCTCAGGACTTCTGGCAGTGAGTGTGAGGAGATAATTTCTCCTGAAACTCTTTACTCAGTGACCACATTTTAGCCAAAAAAAAAAAGAGTTAGATGGGTCTCTTATTAAGAACCTGTAGTATTAATGCAGTAGTGGATACAGGGATTACTAGAGAATGACTGGAATTATTTCCCTTCACTGGAAACCTAACATGTTCCTTCAAGACAGCGACAAGACTTTTGTGCCAGAGGAACAAGAGAATGGATAAGAGAATCAGCTCTCTACCCTGATCACACAGTCGTGTTTATTTTTAAACATATTAACATCCAAAATAAACCAGATCTTCTCACACCCCGCAGCATCCTCTAGATGAGGGACAGTAGATGTGAAAATCAGCAAGTGCTCTCCTAGAGTTGGTGGCAGGAGAAGAAACCTGAAGAAAAACCAGGGTCAGGTTGACCAGGAGACACACTCACACCAGCTGCTTTCCTGACATTTCCCACTGACCTGACTACAAGCCAGCTATGTGGCCCCTTACAACATCTACAAATGTTGCGTGCAACATATCCTACCTTCTCTTTTTGCCTTCAGCAGGAGGAAAAAACTGTACATAGTAAAATTTGGCCCTCCAGCTTCTGAAACGTCTTGGTGAAATAGTGCTCACAAATTCATCCTAGAGAACAGCAGAGTGGGTAGCTGCTAATATTTCTCACCTCATCACTCGAATTGTAGCTGTTCTTAACTTCCAGACCTTTGTTCTGCCCGAGGTAGCATAATCTAATTTGCTCTAAGTTTCAGCTGCCTTTTCTACCACTGACTCCCACAGGACCTTGGGCAAGCAGCCTAACCCAGATTTTCAGGCAAACTGGGAAATTATACCAGCCTCAGAGAGCTGTGAGACAGGTCAGCTTGGTCTGGTTTTGCAAGCTCAGCCCTGAACACTGGCCTCAACTGAACCTGGAATTTGAGGGTACCAGAGGCAGATCTCAAACACAGAGAGGTAACCAGCTGCCAAAAGGCTTTGCCATGTCTTCACTGTCTCCACGCACAAATTTGAGATTGCAGTAGTTTGACCTCAAGGATCTAGAGATTTCTTGTGCTGTAGGAAGATCGAGTACCGTAGAAAAAGTACAGCAAGAAGAGACACTTCCAGATTCATTCAGGTCATGCAGACCTCTTGGGTCTATATGCAAATCAGAAATCTTGTGAGCATAGTTCTGGTTCTGAGGTTACCTGTGCATTTATTTCCACTAATGTATGGAAATCCTACAAAACAGGGTTTTGTCTGCTGGTATTTGGACACATCCCACTCTGGTTCTGCTTAGTGAGGCAGATTTCTTGCCGAGCTGGGTTTTTTGCCAGTTAGCTTTCATAAAATGCAGAGGATTGGAAGAACTCAGTTCTTGACATAGTTAGCTCATATATTTTACATAAGTTTTTTAAAAAAAGGAAATCATGACGAAGATTATGAGGTATCATATGCCAGTTTTCCACTATGAAATACATCCTGTTATCACTATTTCCATTCACTCTCATTGACTATAACCAAAGGCAATGAGCCTAAGCACTGGAAGCATAATCTCGCCTTGAGTGGATTTTCTCCAAACCTCAATATGACATGTTTGACGTGAGCGCATATGGAACATCTATTGCCTTTGAACTAAAACCTACAGTGAGAGGTTCTTTAGAAATGCAGACGGCAAATCTGCCAGCAATGTGAATGAGAGTTGGAAGTAAAGAATGAGAAAACTTTATATTCTCTCTCCTCTGTGTTCCCCGGGTGATTCCCTGGCTGTTGTGTTAAATCCTCAGCATCAAAGGTGGGTGGCAGGGATTAGAAGCATTTGTATAAAAAAATGGACAAGGAAGAAATCTGTGTCCTAACGGGCACTGCCCTGAAATCTTATTTCATGCCTGCAGTCCCTCTGACATCACTGGCTGAGCTCACATTGCCTGAAACTCATCCAGACAGCCAAGGACCAGTTCTGGACCTTCTCCAGTGAGCAAGCCAGGCTTTAGACAGGGAAGAGGACTCAGTGGTGACCACAACACATTTTGTCAAAATCTGGCTGGCCAAGAAAGCCACGGAAGAGCTTGCCCTGGGTGAGTGTTTTTTAAGAAGTTGTCTCTACCCTACAAAGCCAGCACTGACTCACTGGTTTCCCAGTGTATTGTATTCACTGAGCAAGTTAAAAACCCTGAACTCAGCGCACAGATCTGAGGACAGCGCTGCTTTCCTTCCCTGGGCAAAAAAATCACCCCTGAATAAAGAGTTGTAGTCATGGGAGTCATTTTTTTGCTTGCAAACTTTACGTTGGAAGCCCTCATGAGCGCGAGCCAAGCTAAACAGAAAGAGTTCGTAAGCTTTGTGGGGTAGCATATTCCATATTTTCCCTGCAGTTTATTGGCAAATTAATTCTAATGTATTCAAATTACATCATGAAGTATAATGTAGAAATATTTCATGAAGGTTACCTTAATAGAGTGTGAAAACCTGATGAACAGTAATTCAGAGGGAACTGCTTGGCCCATCTCCTATTTACTTGGAAACATTACTGCCTTAAAAATCCCTTAAATATATTACTTGTTTTTATGGCTCAAAAAACGTTAATTTGAAGATTTTTATGACTCCCTTACAATACACATCGATTTAAAGAATGTTTTAAACTAAAATGGATCATTTACTGCCAACTGTGCTTTGGGCATATCATTGATTAGTCCAAGTGTGATAAAACAACCTTGTTTTTATTCATACTTTAAGAGAATAATAAAACTTGCATACTTGGAAATACTGAAGCAATATCGTGGCCCAGAGCTATTTAATTATGAATTATTCATGTCTAGTTTATTTTTTTCTTTCAAATTCATGAAACCCCAGAATGGTTTTGTAAAGTGTATCAGTGAAACCATGTTTCTAATTATTAAAGGGGTGGTGGATCAGGATGCATCATACATGTAAAGGGGTCATTTTTTATTTGTTGTCTTTTGCAAGCCACTGTGAATCTCTTTGGAAATTAGTTATTCAATATTCAGACTATATTTTAACTTGTGGCCCATTGGGAGAGGATACAGACAGTTACTTCTTTTGAATAACTTTTGCAAACAAACGTATTCTCACACCCTGTAACACTGGAATTGAGTATATTTGCCCATTTAGGGATTTCACAGACAACTGACTGTGAGCCCATTGCCCAGAACTGGTTGAGAGTAATCAGAGGAAATTACAGAAATAGAAAGAATATTTTTGCATCTTCAGCAGGAAAAGTTCATGTAACAGTGGTAGGTTGTGCTTCTGGATATTACACTGCTGAAAGTGGGACTTTTTACTTAACTGCTTCAAAATGTCATAGACAAAAATATGGTTTTAAGGTGAAAAAACCCAAAACATTAATCCTAATTTTTCAGTCCTTCCATCCTATGTAACCTAACAATGCTTTCCGCATACACCATGGTCTGAAACTACACCATAGAAAGAACGAGACTGAGATAATTCTTTTTCTTCTTCTAAACTTAATTTCAGCAGGGCCTCAGTAAGTCACTTCAATGCACCTCCAGTACCTGCATACACACACAAAAGGCTTTGTTTGAGTATAAACTCTTCAATGTAGAAAACACTTCTCTGTGTATTTCACAGAATCATAGAACGGCTTAGGTTGGACCTCAAAGATTATCTAATCCAACTTTCCTGCCATGGGCAGTGACATCTCTCAGCTAGACAAGATTGTTCAAGGCATCATCCAATCTGGCCTTGAACGCCTCCAGGGAGGATGTATCCACAACGTCTCTGGGCAATTTATTCCAGGGTCTTGCCACTCTCACACTGAAGAACTTCTTCCTAAGATCCTTCAATTTAAATCCCTTGTCCTAGGGGACAGACTTACACTGAATGCTATACAAATAGGATTTGGTAAATACTATACCTGGTAAATACTATACCTGATAAATACTGTACTTGGCAAATACTGAATTAATAAAGATTTTCTTATACAATCGTATAAAACTGTACAGGTTGAATGGCATCCTGGACATCATCTAGCCCAAAAAACCGTACAGAGAAGGTCCAGACTATGGAGCCTATGGGGCTTGTTTAGTTTTGCATGTCTCCAGAAGTTTCCCAGAAGAGAAGCCTCTCTAGATCCATGCTCCTAGGTGATCAACGTCATGGTGAAAGCCTTTCTCCTTTTATTTAATGAGAATTTCTTCTGTTTCAAATTGTGTCGATTGTTACAGGATTCCAAGAAGAGTTTTCATTTGTTCACTCTTTACTCTATTAGCTTGCTGGACACAGGCATAAGATTTGCTTAGACAGAGCTTTATCTGCTCTATTTCCACTCACACTTCATGTTCTCCAGCCCCTCATCCATCCTGAGGACTCTCCAATAACTCTGGTATGTCTGCATCTTTCTCATACTGAGGGTCTCAGAACTATACAAAACTCCAGACCTTACTTCAACATAAGACGATGTTCTAAAAACCTTCTGATGTTTTACTTGTAGGTTTTCCTCTCCTTTAAAGATATTTGTAATCAGTAGCTCAGAACCGAGTGTAACTACCACAGCTGTACACCAAGAGTGAATCTGTATATAGCTGTATATATCTGTATATATGGTAGCTACCATACCCATAGACAATATCCTAATACACCAAGTCCTCAACAGTAAGATAGAGGAAAGAGAATGACAAGGAGCAGGCACCAAGCAACGGCTTTAGATGCTCATTGTCTCTGCCAACCTGAAAGAAACATTTCCAGACAGACAGAGAATCAATAGATACTCAAAAAATGAAAATTTTCTATGCCACTAAACAGAAAGCACCAGCATATACTCTTCAGTCTTACAAATAATAACATTTCCGACAAAAATATATTATAGACCAGCATTGACAGACCAATCCCTTAACATGGCTTCAGGGCCACATATGGTTGTACTTTCCAGATGTATCTGTCATGCTGGTCTTAGCACAAAATTCGCCTGGAGAAATTATGTAATTTCTCACTTTTACTCCATAGCCAGGTGGGTTAGAGGACTTGTCTGAGATGGAGGAAGCCCATGTTTAAGCAAAATAAGCTCATTTTGCTGCATGGCTCTCTTTCCAGACTAAGACAATTCTTCTGTGCATGGCTAGAACTATGGAAATCCGTGAAATTTTCTGTGTGAAAGATAGGTATTGCAGAAGTATCAATCCACAAAAAACTGGGGTTTCAAGGTGCTGAGACTAGGAGTTTTAACGTGGTTTACATTCTTTTGTGAATCTAGTTCCATATGTTGATCATTAAACAGGTATTACCATCCTCAACGCAGAACTGAGTGTTTTGAAAAATTCCCAGCACTGGCTCAACTCATCGAAATCTATTAACCTCAGATTCTACGTAGGTGTAGACCCTTCACCACAATGGGACTTCTCTGCATAGTTTGACATAAGCCAAGCCATGCATTTGAATATTTGCACCAAGGGACAACAGGGGTATTCTCACCTCATTGATATTTTTGTAGTTTTATTTGGCTCATGGAATATTAAAATGCTGGAATCAGAAAGTAAAAAATATTTTAAGCTGCTGGACATGACGAAAAGCAATGCCTTTGAGTAGCAGTCTGGCAAATCTGTTGGGGAGTGATTAGACACTAATAGCAGCTTCATATACTTAATAAAGTTTGCATAGCCAATTTGCACTTTATAAAGTGTGGCATTGTTCTGGAGTGCGACCCTGGAGTGGACTTTATGAAGCATGCAGGAGGCAATACAGACTTTATGAAGTTCACATTGAGGATAAGTATCAAATTTCCAAACCACATCTTGGAAACTCACGTCCATCTGCTCCCTGAAAACTCCTGTTTCATTGATGCCATAGGGCTGCACTCAAAATACAAGTCTTGGGGCATATTTTACTAGTTTGTGAAACTATTTTAATATTCAACTCTTCAGAATCTTAAGTAAAGTCTAGCTGTATTAGAAAAAAAAAAGAAAGAAACTATAAAATTGATATGGAATACACTAGTAGCAAAATTCATCATCATAGTCATACGCAGTCACTCATACAGGTCTTTCCATAGTAAGCTGCTACACTTGGGGAAAAGCACAACTACCAAAACTGTTATCCTGTGGGTTTCTCCTGGAGATCTTCTTCTCCCGAAAAACATTATAAATTGTTCTCAAAAACCAGATAGTCACTACAGGGCAACTCATAACTTGCAGAGTGAAGGTTTATAGAGCACAACAGAGGAAACCTCTCTCAGGTGTAAGCCCTGATCAGTGCAATTAAAAAACATGGATCTTCTAGGTCATCCTCTAATTACTAAAATTCTTCCCCCATAACAGTACAACTTCAGGACAGGGGCAGAGGAAAAGTGAATAGGAGAAGATGCGAAGATCCCACCCCTCAGATCAACCAAGACCCTCTCAGTTGCTGTCAGGGGAGGTAAGAAGTATATCTTCGAACCCCAGGGGATGAAGAGGGAATTGAACTTGGATGTCTCACTTCCCAGGCAAGTGTCTTCTGATCTCAAGGTATTTCATGCTATTAGGAAAAATAAATTTCATCTTCTCAATGAGCATGTTTTAGAGTTAAGTCTTCTGCTCTTTGGATGCAAATTTATCTTCAGACATACCGAGGCTGTTCTTGAGACAGGTACCTTGCAAAAAGCATACACAGGGTAGGTATTAGCTGTGAAAGAAGTGAAACATGCAACACTCTTTGGCAGAGTGCCTATCTCCAGGTCCTGGAGAAGGCACCTCACTGCAGCCTGAAGCAAGGCACCCGAGGAAGTGGAATTCAAAGTGCAACCTCTCTTTCTCAGCTCTTGGCTTAGCTTGTTGGTTGTTACTGGGATCACCCTTTGGCACTCAGATCCCTACAAATCCCAGTGTCAAGGGAACTGAAGCATCCAAACATGACTTCTGCCAACTACATGCAAGGAGGCCGCGTACCTAAGAGCACACTTTCGTGCTTAAGCATTAGACATTACATACCTTACTGATGTCTTCATCCCCTTTGGTCAGCACGTCCCGTCCATCATGTCTTTACCTTCAGTGAGGACACACACAGGTTCTGAAAGGCTGTGCTCTGTTTCAACTTGGGAAAAAATCCCTTTATCCAGAAGGAAACTTTGTTTAATGAAGAGCTACAGAATTTGGCTCTTATAGAAGTCACATTAATAAAACTCACACTCTTATCATCCAATGTGCAATTCAAAGTTTGCGACTTTTCTTCAAAACATTTTGAATGCTTTTATACATCATTTTATGTATTATTGTAAATATATTCTATACTGAGTTTGACCTACGTTGTAGATAGAGAATGAAGCTTCCTTTTTTTTAATTTTTTTTTAATTTCTCAATGCATGGGCTGCCTGTGAAGTATTAAAAACCAGATAAAAAATTAACAGCTCTGCACATTGTATGGATTTTTTTCCCTACTTTTGAAGCTATCAGAATAATTTAATTCACTTTTGGGGAAAACCGGCCATTCAGATCTATATTTTGATTAATTATTCCACAACACCTCTTAGTTTACAAAATGGTCATTTCAGAATTGTAGTTTTAATTGTCTCACATTCAACAGTTTACCAGTTTTGGCTGACTATGTTGTAGACACTAGAAAGGATCTTTTCCTTTTTAACACAAAAATTGTTGAAGTATGGCATTGCAATGCAGACAGCACAATCTTTCCAGCTACCAAATCTGTGAGCTAAGATGATTGATTTTATCTAGTTTAAATCAGTATGAAATTGATTAAATGACCTGGCAAATTCTGTCATTCAGCTTGAGAGAAAAACCCAATGCAATGTTGCAACAGCTGCTTCATTGCTTGTCCATTACTTAACAAGTGAAATACAGCAGTTTGTGTATGACTAGGCAACATACAGATATTGTTTTAGAGCATCATTATGACTCTGGTAAATAGGTTTAGACTAAGGATATGAAAACAAACTCTCTGTAATTTTCTATAGCGGTATTTAAAGGGCTTATGATTGGCAGCATAACTGAGTGTATTGACCAAAAGAGCCATGGACATCTGGCTTTCTAGCCCTACAGATGAAAGACCATATGTTATAAAAAAATAGAGTGTGAGAGGGGAAAAAAAAAGTTGTGAGCTGAATAAAAGGGTCAAACCTAACAGAAATCCAATCCTGTCACCAATGTTGCTCCAACAGGGGGTGAATGTTGTAGGGCTGCTGGGCAGTACAGAAATGCCATTGACTTGTTGACCAACATATAGATCATCTGATGGCTGAATATCTCTGAACAGCTCAGGGATGTCACTGCTTCACCTCCTCTGATGAGGAGAAGAAGAATAGTCTATATTACAAATGCTTACAGCTTACCAAAAGTGTCTCATGTCCGTACCTTCAGCTGTTTCACCAAGCTTCAGCCGAGAACAGTGTAACTGTTTAAGATCAAATTAGGGCATATTACAATTTTCAACCCCAGTCTCGGTTTTCCCATGCTTCCAGTTCTGGAAACAATGCATCCATTCGACTTCATTGCAAGAGAGTTATGAAAGCACCGAGGTTCACTCGTAATTTACTGTTTGGTGCCTTTTTTTGAAATGCTAATGTCAAAGATGCAGTCATAAGTTTAAAATCATTTGCTTGTTCTGTTCCCTATTTGAAGTTAGAAAAAGACATGAAATTTGTAGGCTTGGAGTACAGTGTGGGCTGTTAAAAAAGCAATATCTCTACTGGTTAAAAAAAAAATAAAGTTTTTTGAAAAGTAAATAGGAAACAAAAATGTTGTTCTACATAACACCAGTGCTAGACAGCAGCATATCTTACATTTTTGTCAGTGACTGATGAAGAAGAACGTATATTGAAAATTGTATATGAAAATTGTGCTCAAGAAATGAGAGGTACAAATCAGAGATCTTTATTCCTCTTGAAGTCAGTATAATACATCTCAGAGACTAAATAAACAGCACTCAAGCCAAGTGGGCTGGCATTTTGAAAGGTGCTAACTCAGCACGCTGCTGCAAGTTTCTGCTGAACTGAGCACTTTTTATTCTTTGAAACAAACATCTGTGATTCAGTGTGATAGATTTTAATATAGTTAGACGATACAATGTGTTTTAGAGAAAAATATCAGTATGAATGCATGGTTCTTGCAAGCTCCACAACACCTACTTTTAAATTATAGTGAATAATAGATTTCTATCCAGAATGCTCCTATCAACTGAGAATAATCTTTTGTATTATTAAGTGAAGTCAACAGAGCAGATAAACGAGCATTTTTCCCCAAAACATGGTATCAATCATTTTAAATTGAAATTTTCACATAGTATACTAAACCACAGCATTTGTGGGCATGAGCAGTTTAAGGTGACTAAATGCATTGAATTAAAATGTGCTGGGGCACAATATGTGGCGCAGCCAAGCACACAGCAAATTGCAGAATCGTTCACTTCTACTGTTTGTCTTCACAACCTTACTAAGGAAAAGTTATTCAAAGCTATTCTAAACAAGAGCAAGGGAGAGGGGGAAATAAAGTAAACTCATTCCAGGACTAGGAAAAGGAAGATAGATGTCATTCCCCACCTCTGAAGACAATTAGCAAGTATGACCGCCAAGCCTGAACCAATTTCAGTCTCTCTTGGGCTTTTAGTATTTTCCTAATCAATTAAATCCCAGTCACTGGCTTGGTGTGGCCTTTCACAGTTCTTCCTCCACGTTTCATAAAGGATTTTACACAAGATGGGCCCCAAATTAGACAACTGCTTTGATTTCAAGGTGTGGAAGTTGTAAGCAGAGCATATGGACATGGGTCCTTGCAATCTCATAGTTAAAAGTCCTCAGGGAAGCATGAAAGTTCTTTAGGTACTTGCAAAAGACCATTGCGTAACATTTAATTCCATGTTCAGTAATCCTTTCATCACTGGTTTCAGATGATAAGGTGGATACAGATGTTCGCTAGCAACAGAAACATATGCAAACAAGGAAGCAATCCAAGAAGCTGCTAGCAACTGAAAAGCCCAAGGATGACCATCACATGTTGCAGAGTCACAAACATCTATCTTCAGATCAGAAAAGAAACCTGAACCCTTCACCGTCTAGAGGAGTAGAAATTAGATTTTTCTCATCCTACCCATAGTTCAAGGCTAAGACCATTTTACACAGGGTACATTAAAGCCCCAGTGGCCCAAGCATGCGGAAGAGTTTGCAACATTCCAGCCAACCAGTATTTGTTCTTACAAATCTTTCCTTACAAACAGTCTTTCCTACTAAATCTTTTTTTCGAAAAATCTCCACTGGCTGAGAGGCAGAGACTCACAGTCTGGTTTTGCTGATCTTATTTCTGGTGGCAACAATAGGTAATAAGAAAGATTCCTCCTGGGGTCTTTTCCAGAGGTATTTTTCTCTCCCAGCTTCCCAACGGAGGGGAACAACACAAAGAGGATCATCTGCAGGGAGCAACAGCTTCTGTTTGTGGCGTCAAACATCCCAGACTCTATCCCAGTCCTCTGGAGGGAATCACTCACACGGAGAAGATTAGCCAAAAGGATTAGCATGCAGCCGGATTATCCCCACACACAGCTAAGACAACTAATAAACCAGCACCTTTATGTATTTTCTGCCTTTTAACCTCTCAGTTTCCGGGCTTCTGATGTTCGTCCTTTTAAGCACCGCCGTATTTTAGGAGATGCTGAAGACAGAACCGATGAGGACACCTTTGTGGCTCATCTGGCGTGTCCGAGTCATTTCTCAGCAGCCACAAGATGTCAGTGTTGCTGAAGCTTGTTCTTACCTGCAAAGAAGCAACCTATAGATGTTGCTGAAGGTGGCTGTCAACACTGGGCTTTATCCAGTAAGTCTAATCAAAATTACCCCAAGAAATAACACACAGTTGAGAACAATCAAAATCTACATGGGAAGATGGAATTTGGTATTAATCATAATAAGTATTAACCGCTAACCATAATAAGTACAACTTGAGATACATTGTTCTCCTAATGGCAAATCCTTGTGTCTTTTCATAAGTCTCAGCTCATGCAACATTTGAGCTTGGTAGACAGTTCTTGCACAGCAATATCACTTGGAAAGGAGCAACCAGATATGACACCAGAGCATCATGAAGAATTCAGTCTATTCCACCAGAAATTAGGCTGTCCAGGAATTCTGACTCTACCAACTCTCAATAAATGGTATCTGTAATCAAAGAACATACTAATAACTATCTCCCTGGTTTGCTCTTGATAGGTGCTTCCACACCGCTCTGGCTCTGGCAGCAAACTCTGCCCACATGGCTCCATCGTGGAGATCTTTCTGTGCCCAGACTTGTTTCCGCTCTTTATCAGTTTCCCGTTTGTATGAGAACACATTTTTGTAAGGCCAAACTACAAATCAGTTTACTGGACTATTTGTTTTCAAAACACCCAACCTTTCCCAAAAGGCCAAGGTCAGGCAGAAGGGGAACTTTTGAACCAATATTGTTGTGGAACCAAGGTATTGTGAAACTGCACCTCGGATTTCCTCTGCACACTGACTGACCTGTATGTCGATTATTTTTCTGCTTCCTTCTTGGTTGCGGGAGAATTGCTTCACCAAACACTGACTTGACTTCCCCTTCTAAGTATAGCAGAGTGCGGGTAGAGTTAGCATGAGAATTCCTGTTTGCATTATTTGCTGCCATTCATGTCCTCTGAACTTGTTTATTTTTGAAAGCGCAGGAAGCATGACTTTGGTAGGACAGGACTGTTCACCGTGAAAAATAGAGTTAGACGAATTTATATACACTTGCGGTTATAAAAATACACAATGGAAACTTAGTTATTTGAGTTGGGAAGTAGACAGTTTAATATATTTTATCCATCTACAGTTCTTTTTCAAAAATACAAATATATCTTCCAATAGTAAACTCTATATGGATGTGTTAAACTGCCTACATAACTTCCCAGCTCAATTATTTCAATTACAGGTGGCATATTTAGGGGGAAAGACTACACCTAATGCTTATAACCTTTCACCAGCTGCCTTCCCTGCCCTTCTCCCCAAATCAAAACCCATTCTGCCTTAGGCAAAGCGACAAAAATAAACCTTAGGGCAAGTCTTTCCTACTTCCAAGTAGTCCCTCCACTTGTGCCAAACACCTCAGATAGGAAAACCCATTCCCAGTTTAATAAAAATTACTCTTCAAATTCTGACAGCCCCTCCCCTGTTCCATTAAACACTCCAGTCTTAGTGACCATAAATCCCTACATTTACCTCCATCCCATCGTTGCACTGTGTCAAAGGCAGCATCTTCTCTGCCAGAGTCAGAGCTTCTCTTTGACATGTTCCTGCTTCTCCTGTTAGTGACAACTGGCACAAACGTGCCAATATCTGAGAGGCAGGGGCTCTCTCCTTGCTGTGTGCATGGTGACCAGTTGTCGGCACTTTCCGGCTGCCTGGAAATCTGGTAGATTAATGCCCAAAGTGGTAGAGTTGGCAGAAGCACAGTGGAGAGATTCTCAGAAAAGCCTGGTGGTTTCTGTTGAACTAGCTTGCCTCATTAAAGAGTTGCATTTGTTAGGGTCATCTCAGGATGAGGATAACTGGAATTTATTCCTTTTTCCTGGGGTCTCACTCAGTTAAGGGAATTTTCATGCACATTGTAAAATTTCCAAGTTATTTACCAAAACTACACAAGCTTGCTGAGACTCTGCACTACAAACCCTAGGGGAGATGAACTTTAGATTTTAATATAATTCCTGGAAAAGTTAAAGAGGTGACTGAAGCAGGGTTATTTGATCCAGCTCATACGTACGTACTAGGTTAGCTTAACTAAACAAGGCATTGTGCTTCAAATAACTAGAACAGCCAAAGAGGTAAAGGTTGGGACAGCAAAGGAAAGGATTACATCAGTCCCAAATTAATAAAGACAGGAATGGAAATATAAGGTTTAAAAACTACAGAGTGGAGGAGTATCTAATTCCAGGCATGCTAGTGTAAAGGTGAAACAGTCTTACTAATTGTACACTCCGGAAAAAGCCAGTTCTGGCATCAGAGCCCTGCCCTAAGGGGATGCCTTTTTCACCTGCTTTTGGTTTTACCCACCTCTAACAAAGTAGGGATTTTGCTGGTGGGAGGTAGGGTGAAACATAGTGCCAGGACACCTTTTTTTTTATTATTTCTCTTTTTTGTGTGAGCACTTACAAAAAGAAAAATACAGTTCTTATTTTAAATTATAAAAGGGCAAACTTCAGCTGTATTGCTTAATTCAGTTTCACGTGCAATAATAACCTTTCAAATGGTGCTTGAAAGTCAAGTCAAATTTCAATATAAATGATATTGCCAGGTTAATATTAACGTATGAGGCACTGCCCTTTATGTTTCGTTATCACCCTTTTGAATGTGTTGAACAGTAATGTTAATAGAATCATAAAAATCTTCAATTTCCTCCGCAGATTTAACCAATGCCAAAAGCAGTAAAAGAGTTATACTTCTGTCTCATTTGTAAGGTTTGTGATCATTTTACATCTCTGGTTTTGTAGGTCTTGTGTACTTAGATCCTAAGCCTGTTACCTGTTCACTTAGAAATATCTTCCCAGTAAGAACTGCCCAAACTATTTTGTCCTTGCTTCTTCTAACAAGGCTCTTAGAATAAAAAAAGGAGGCATGGAAATATTCTTCCGCCACTGTGCTTCATAATTTGACTTTGGTGAATATTCAGTGCTATGAATTAAACAAGGACACTGGAAAGTTATTTAAATATGTATCAGATGCTGATACATCGTCGGGTTTTAATGTGAGAAATTTAAGTCACCAAAGTAATTTCTTGAGACATTCAAATGACAGAAAGCAGAGGGAAGAGTAAAGAAACAATCTCAGCCAAAGCTACAGCCTTTCAACGCATGGCTCTGTCTCTGCACGAGGGAAAACACGTCACTGCAAGAACCACAGGGACAAAGAGGCTGCAGGAGAACACACTCGCAGACACCAGCTTCGGTGCAAAGGGACGGAAACCAGTCCGTGTCAGCCAGGGGCAGGGGATGCAGCCGTTTCTGTACTGGATGATCCAGCAGCAGTGGTGGATCAGGTGTGAAGAGCCTGACTCACCCTTCCCAGCAATGCAGCAAACTTGGCCATGAGCAAGCCCTTCACCTCCCCAGCCAAACGCAATCCTCGCCCAGCACCAAAGGGTGCCCGGGCTCTGTGGTACCACTCTGCCTTCCCAGCCTTCCCGCCCCACCAGTCATCCTCTCTGGAGGTATATGTAGGTTTAGAGCTTTCCTTGGCAGGTATGAAAGAGGAAACACTTCCTCATGGAGAAGGTGCTCAGGCATTGGGATGCAAAGCCCAGGGAAGTGGTGGAGTCACCGTCCCTGAAGGTGTTTAAGGAGAGGCTGGATGTGGCACTTAGTGCCATGGTCTGGCCAATGTGATGGTGTTGGGTCATAGGCTGGACTTGATGATCTCAGAGGTCTTTTCCAGCCTCAACAATTCTGTGATTCTGTACTAGTTGAATGTCTTTAGAAACGCTAGATGTTGCACAAAGTAATATAGATTTCCCCTTTTTAATTTTTCTGCATTCAGGCTATGAGCAAAACGTGGCTGCACGGACAGAGGTGGCTTGACTAGCACTTCTTAATTCCCAAATATGTGGATTCATTTTTTTAAAATTCTGATTGTTTGTTTGGTTTTTAGTTGTCTGGGCTTTTTTGCCTTGACATCTCTGAGGAAAAGCTTTCATCAAAAACTGTTCTGCTGCTTCTTAAGGAGAAATATTGTTTGGGCTATGTGAAAAAGCAAAATGAAGTACTCCAATTCTCTCCAGTGCTTCTGGGGCTTGAAATATGACAAGAGCATCATTTCAGGGATAGGAGAGGCATTTTGCTGCTGTTACGAATATTTGGCCAAAACTGGCACTTCGTCTTAGTTTCAGTCAACTCATTAAAACTTAAAAGTCCAATGTCCAAAAAAACTGTGGAAGTGTAACCACAGACCCAGTAAGAAGGTGGAGAACTGGGGTTCCTCAGGTTTCTTCTGTCAGATATTGCGAGCTACCCTCAAAAAAATGGATTTATTAGGCATTAGCCATGGGTTACACATGTATTATAGGACAAGTTTTCCATGGATGACCACTGGCAGGTCATCTTATATTTTCAGAAGCCTTACTCTGGACATGAGCTCTATGATTTCCATGCATCTTTGCTATGAACACATAAAGCACTACAAAACACTAAAAGCTCTGAAATAGGGTATCATAATCATCTTACCCTAGTGCCTTTTTGGCACAGAAGTGTTTAGTATCTGTACGATAGATCTAATAATGCTTCTTTACAAGAACATTGCAAACAGAAATGTAGTAGTTTGGGGGAGTTGTTAAGATACTGTAGCAGTTGCAGAAAAGGACAGAAGGAAGCCTAAGATGAAACTAATAAATCTGTATTACTTATTAAACAAAGCAAGAGGCCATATGTAATAGTGGGACTAAAAGACCTGTGATCACATAATCTGAGAGTTCAGCATGACGCAAAAGAATCAGTGTAAAGCTGGGAATTCAAAAGAAAACTTTGATGATGGTATTTTTAAACTAATGTACTTTGATTTATGCTTAATGTTCGCAAGTGTAGGATATTTTCTGGTACTCATACATTAGCTATGCAATGCACCCTCTCTAAATTCACAGCATTTTCATCTAAACCAGCCTGAATATTCAGAAAAGATTTATTGCTTGTCTAATGATTGGCTTATTTTCTAATAATGAAGTAATATTTTAATTTCTTCAGAATTTCCTTTAATGTTTTCTAAGGTAAGCAATGATTTTGTACAATTGTATATCCTTACATTAACATTAATTACATCCAACCTTGCCCTGGGTTATTTTTTAGTAGTAAATGTCCTGAGACTTTAAGCATCAGTGATGTCTTAAGACTAATCTACAAGAACAATCTGGATTATTCTTTCTTTCGGAAGGTTGCATGTATAATGTCAGTAGGACATAACGCTTTGAGTCCAGGGAATGCTGAAATGTGCTTCGGAATTGGGGCCTGGATAACACATCAGTTATGGTTATTTGCAAGTCACATTTCAATATCCAGCTTTTCAGGCTGTGTGTTTTTGTAGTTGCAACTTTCCACCTCCCCCGCACTGATTTAAGTGATGTTAT
Organism: Trogon surrucura; assembly: GCA_020746105.1. NCBI lineage: Eukaryota > Metazoa > Chordata > Aves > Trogoniformes > Trogonidae > Trogon > Trogon surrucura. The sequence goes on along the minus strand of CM036620.1, from coordinate 74,821,204 downwards.
TCTTGGCTAATAGTAATTGTGAGAAAATTGAATTCCATCTGTTTCCACCAAAAGCGGAAAATAGAATGTGAGAATCAATAGAAGACTGCACTTGTTATACACATTTGTCACAATCAGTGACTTTGCTAAGGAAACATGTCTGCAGGTATGATTTGCAAAATAAATAGCAAGTCACAGCATCTGATCACCAGCTGGCTTATTTAAAAGTCAGAGCCTCTTCTGACAGCTACGGATCATGAACTTTCAGACATTGCACAGCCCTTCCAATCCCTAACATTCTATGATTCCAGTCTCATTCAAGGGGAAAGACGTCTTTCACCTTACAAATGGACAGATGAGAATTTTAATACAAGTATAGATCTGACTGTGCATTCATCATTAAAGTGTTGGGTTTACACCTGGCAGTTCCTCCGTCTCAGATGATCACCTCCTCATATTCATGCAATTACTCCATATCCTTTGTAATTTCATATGTAGTTACTGCACGTCACCAGAGCTTTCTAAATGACTAACATCAGCATCACTTCAGGGTTTCTCCCTCGTTAATGTTGTCGGAACTGAAATCTCTGTGGCGAAGCTGTCTGCTTCATGGCCATGACTAAACCACAGAGAGGCAAACACACAGCACTTTAAAAAGTCCTAGCAAGCCTGTGTTTCATGTACAGGCACAGCACCACTCTTTCTTCAAATCCATATTCTACCCACCTGGTTGGACATACCAGTGCCTTACCTGCCTTTTTTTATCACAACCATAAGTTGGGTGGATCATTTCAGGAGTCCTTCAGCAAGAACTGCTAGATTCCTTCCCAGAGCACTGTGTGTTTAACATGTACTTTCTCACAATTTGCAAGACCTTCGCTAATTCTGCTACACTCTCTGCGTAATACAGCGTATTTTTGCAGATGGTGTTGTGACAAAGCCAGTGTCAGCTCACAGTTTCTTCCTCTGTCAACAAAACCCCTTTTAGAGGTGGTAGCAGAGTATGTCCTCCAGGCACCCTCTCGCCACCGCAGCACACCATTCGCAGTCTGCCCCAGACCCAAATAAAGCATGACTCTGGGGTCCAGAAAAGTAGAACCCATCCTTCCATCAGACTGGTTGCTCTGCAGCTTGGGATCTCCTCAGCACTGTGCAAACCTCACCTTCAGGTCGGTGGCACGGGAAGAAGCTGGCCTCACCTGCACCCACTGCCACCAGGGGGAGGACCAAGGCCACCCCAGTCCTGTTAGTCAAGGGTTCCTCCCGGGAGTAACAGGCAGAACTCATTAATTTAAAAAGTGATTTGGGGGTTCCTCAGTCATTTCAAGACTTACAATCGGGTAACTAGAACGGTTTTCATAAAATGCAAATTGTCAACCTTAAAAGTTCAAGTGCCCGGAGCTTCAAAGTTAATGCCTGTTGTTTGCCAAAATGCATAGGAAAAAGGTGTGTTTGACTGCTTGTACAGCAACAGTAAAAAGAAAAGTCATTAAAAAGGAGCATTGTTGGATGAATAATGCCATTATGTTAGTTAACAGCACTCCTTCATCTGGAACTCTGTTTGCCATACCTGGGTTTGAATTTTAGCAGAGCGTACGTGCAGTAAAACCGGGAAAGTCCAAAGTGGTTAATTACAATGTTCAGCAGCCTTAAAAGACTCTCATAGGCAAAGAGATTTAAGGCAGTATTACAGCTTTCAGTTTAGAGGGAAGCAAGTAAAAGGTGACAGAACAGAGGTGTGTCACATAAAGAACAACTTGGGAAAATAGGTTAAAACTGGATGTTTAATTTTTTCCTCTATATGTCAATGCAGTTATAACATAAAAATTCTCAAATGAGCTGAAGAAGTATTTTTTACAATGCCTAACTGCTATGAAAATGTTGGAGGAAACAAGAAGTCAAGAGCTTTAAAAGAGGGCAGACACTTAAATCTACATCTGCAATTATCCTAAATGAAATAAAGCACATGGAGACCAATCTGTGGCAGGGTATAGAACAAAAGCCAGTTGCTGAACTCCAGGCTCCATATTTTATGGTTTTATCGTATCAGTCGACAGCAAGGTGAAATTCTTTTAGTGCCATAATAATGAGCCACAGTTCCATCGTACATTGAGTTCCATACACAAATGAGTTTTTCAAAGACTTACTTTTAAAAATTATGGGGTTTTGCAAATGCTGGTAACACGTGTAGTAGTACAATATTCACAGAGGTTACAGAGAGAACTGCAGGTATTATTCTTATCACAGTCAAGGCAGAATCTCTGGTGCCTTTTCCAGCAGGAATGGGGACAGCAGGTGGCTTCAGTCAAACCAAATGGAATGGGAAATGGAAGACACTGCATGGGGCAAAAGTTCATGAGCTTGGTGCAGCAATTGGATACTTCTAAGCTTGTTTGGGTTTTTTTTAAGGGAAAAAACCAAAACAAAATAAAACAAAAACCACAAACAAGCGAACAAACAAAAAACATGAAATAAATACTATCTGGGAAGAAAACTAAAATCTCCTTGGATGAAAGCATGAGTCAACTGAAGAGCCAAGATCTGAAGGTAAAAGCTGTGGCAGACCCATACCCTACATTAATCAAGCAAATACAGAGAGAAGTACCGCGCTGGTTATCTGCTTCCTGTCAGCAGAGGCAAGACGTCCTGACCACGCGTGCCCTAGCACAGGCTGAACTCTAAACCAAACCCCACAAAAATGATAACCAGCATCTAGTTTGAGAACAACAACCGAACCCAGGACATCTCAAGCTGAACAAGTAAGCCTCTGCAGACAGATGGAAAGGTAGATGTCAAACAGCAGGACTGAAACAAAGCCACAAAGCCACATCCTCCCTATATTAGCACAGAAAACTAATACATGTGTGTATATATATATATATATATATAGCTATATGCATGCGCATAGATGCCGAGCAGAATTACACCCGCAACATTATGAACCCAAAACCAGCAAAGTTTGAAAGGGTTGGCATCTTCTCAGATAAGATTTCATTGCCTGCCAGTTACTCATCTCTCTATGTTGTTTCTTTAAACAACTGCTTTAAATTCACAATAGTACAGGTTTGTTTTTTTTAAATATACAAAAGATAGAATGTCCCTAATCTTTGTTTAATAGATGTTGTGAGGGGTTTCTTGAAGCATCCTGATTTCAAAGATTTGGTGTCTGTTCTTCCCACCTGACTTCCTGAGTTTTGAATCTTCCAGGTGTACTCAAGTCTGATTTCCAGTTCACTTCTCATGACGCGAAGGAGCAGAAGCCAACCTGATTTCTAGAAACCAATGTTTTAATTAAATGAGCTGCTCAAAGAAGCTAAAGTTTCAAGAACGGTCATTAAATACTGCAAGATTCATAACTAGAATAATTTCTTAGCAGTACTTAATCAGATTAAGTTATTTTAATTGCTTGGATACTGTCAAACACAGTTTTTAGTGCAGCTTGCTGGAAATCCAGTCTGCGCATACAAGTAATAAGAGATTAAATTATATACATACAACTAAATGATGTAAGTAGCAAAAGCATCCTGAAATGGAGGTGTGCTGGTTCACAAATGGAGGTGTGCTAGTTCCAAAACAGTTTTATTCTGATCCAGTAAAGATGACTACTGATTTTGCACCCGTGACAGCCATGCTCCAGTCTCTCAAGCTGAATTAACTAAAAAAGCTGTGCTCTAGAAAATTTAATGATAAAAAATTATCTCCACCACAAGCAACGAAGTGGGATTGTTGACGGACCACACCATTACATTGAACAAGACTGGTACAGATAAAAAGAAAGAGATTCAAGAAGCTGAATATCTTAAACTCTTATGGGACAGGCTGTGTAGATAGGTGAGGGTTTGGCACTCAGCACCTTTCAAAAGCTGGAGGCAACAGCTCTCATTCCAAACTGCTGCGAGCAGCGCTGCCCGCCACGCCACGAGCTGAACAGGCTCTGTGTGGTGTGAATTTCTTTGCACGAGAAGCCCGACTTGCTGTGGGAAATCACCTCTCAAAGGGGCACTCTGCTACTTGTCTCCGTTTCAGCAAATGTAATGGAAACAATTCGCAAAGCTCACACTAATACTGAATTTCAGATGTGTATAAACAAGATATGAAGGACGTTCAGCACAGCTCTGAAGGCTCGTGCTGCAATGTGGGGGTGAGTGTCCCCAGCAAAGCAGCTCAGTCTTTGAGTCATTTGTGAAGAACAAAAAACTGGTTCCAGCTCATTCTTGCAAGAGCGTCTCAGAACACAGCTCAGCCACAAAACAACATTTCCCATACTGTGATATTTATCAGCCGAGCAATCTATAGAAGTCCCTGAATTTCAAGGGGAAAATGTGGCAGATTGTTTGTTAAATTCGAGTTACTAAACGTGGTAAATTACTTTTTTTACTACCTTTCCCTGATACATGCAGCTGAACACACAAATCACTCAGTTCACTGGAAGTCTGGAAAAACTCACAGTTCCACAGTTAATCATTAATATTGTGGAGTTACAAGGAGGTATTTTTAAGATTGCCACAGCATGTGGGAAATTCCCATGTGCATTCCCTGTAGGTTTTCAAGAAATAGCCTTTTCTATTCGGCTCAGATGCTTTTGTAATTGTTTACATAAATTGAATATGAAGTATCAAGGTCAGATATTTTCCAGAAAGCCAAGGAAAACAATTCACAATTCTGTTGTATGAGAAAACACAAGAACAATTCCAGCATTAGCCAACTTCCTTTTCTTTCTCTTGCTTTATGTGGTATTACAGTATATAGCAGAAAACACTGAAACTCTGCTTACTTAAAAAAGTATGCAATCTGTTGGATGCAGAAATACCAAAATAAGCGAGCTAGCAACAAGTTTAACCTCACACACTCAATACAAGGCTATTTCCCTTCATTTTATTTTCCAGATACGCAGCACAAACAACAGTACCAGCTCTGTTCCCAGCAAAAGCTTTGGGAACCTAAAAAATTATATTAATAAAATTATAATGGCTTATTTCTTTAAGGCATCTCTATCTCCCTGTGTCACCATTAACATTACCAGCAGAGAGGATAGCCAGCAACAACCTTTTTTTTTCCTCTCAAATTAATAAAATTCCTACCAAATCAGACCATTATCTGCCTACATTTTTTCCCCAAAAAAGACTTCGCTCAGAAGATGATATTTGGGCTGCCTAACCCCAGGGGCTTTGGAGGATTTTCTTACAGCTATGTAACTGGAAAAGTCATCTCATCCTTCCGCTGCTTTGGGAAGAAAATCCCTTTTCTATCCCAACCTTACTCAACTGGCACAGAAACCTACCATGAGATACCCTGGTGGGTATTTCGCCAGAATCAATAGAGGTATCAGGATTAAAACAGCATAACACAAGCCAAAAACATCAGGTATTTCTTTCAAGAGAGGAGAAACCTCTTGACTAACCCTGCTAATGCCTTCGTCACGATTTTTGTAGGGCTATTGAGCTGAAGTTTGCATCATAACTCCCTCTCCTGACCTGCTGTCATGCTCAGAGGCTCACACAAGCGCACTATCATAGATACACTGCTTGAGAAATTTCAGTTGACATAGACAGTTGGAGACCAACACAGATCAGTAAGAAGTATTTCTAAGAATTGGACACCTTTGAGAATGGTGCTATTATGTATTTTTCACCATCTTCCTTTCACCTCCTCTCCCCGTTTAAAATTTAGCACTCCTCAGGGTAGCAAAGTTCAGCAAAGATGCTGAAGCTCCACTAGTCCATGCTGCCTAACCACTGATCAGATCCAAGACTAAGCATTTAACAAAAGCTGTTTTAACAAGGGCTCATGAAAACCCTTGCTGCAATGAGCAATGGATCCTTTGCACAACAAATATCAAGATGAGAAAATGCAGCCACTGAAATGTAGGTTTGGGCTAGTGTTTTCAGGAAGGGCACAGATCAGTTAGGCTGAGTGCAGACGAAAAACAAAAATGCAGGAAGGTTTAAACCTCATAACTGATGAGTAAAGATTAAAAGGATGGGTTCTGTTCAGTCGAGAAAGGAGAAAACTAAGAGGAATCATGGTAGCAGTCTCGAAACAGATGGACTTCCAGCTGTAGAAGAAAGAAAATGAACATCCCCTGTGCTCCCTGGGAGCATGGAAAGGAGCAACAGTGTCACACTGGCCTCGAGAGGGACCTGAGAAAGGTGGTAGGAAAGAAGTTTCTAACATTAAGCAGCGATAAGCTCTGAAAGCATTTCCTAGGGAGGTTGCAGGACCTCTGTCACTGGAGGTTTTTGAAAACATGTGAGGCAAACATATGCCAAGAGTGGTTAGTGTGATGCCAACCCCACCTGGGTGAGGAGATGGACTGGGTCACCTCCCTAGAGCTCTCCCAGCCCCATTTTCATTTATTCTGTTCTTCCTTTCTTAAGATGTGTGGAGCGGTGTGTAATTGCTTGTCACAACTAGTTTATAAAAAGCAATTGTCTTGTGAAATTCCAATAGGATACCTCAAGACAGCACATTAGAAGCAAACACTGAATCTTACCTCATTCCTTTATATGACTGCCTTGACACCACAGGTTCCGTTGTCTAGTCCTGTTTTTCCTCTGCCTGTCAAAGGTTGGCTCCAAGATTTTTAAGAGCACATTCAGGAACTCTGGTAAAAAAAAAATGTCTCTGTCTCAATGAATAATTAAAAACAAAACTCCAGATGTATTTAGAAACAGAAAACATGGGTAACTAATGCTGTAATTGATGGTAAGACATTAGGAAAGAAAGGCACACAGACTAGGATATATCCTCCAGTCATGTACTGCACTCAAAGATAAGAAAACACACAAATGAATTCAGCAACTTGGTGTTGATGCACCAAGAAAATGAGTATACTGCTCATACACACTCCCCTTCCAGCATTCTCAGTAATTCAGGTACTGAGGTATTTTAGTTTTTAACTCTATTACATTATAAACTGGGTAGCTAAGCATCACTGTAGAGTTAAGCCCAGATTTATACACCAAGTCAAATGTTAGCCTGAAGAGCCTTCCCAAGGTTGGCTGGCCATGGCGGGGCCCACCTAAGGACGCTGAGCCTTGTTTGCCCACCGTTGTAATCATAAAGATGTTCTCTGAGCATGCTTTACCTAAGAGCAAACAAATCCACCCCATAGCTTAACACCATGCAGGCCTGAAGCGCTTGGTAAAAGGTCAGAAAACCACAAGAAAAAACATTTCAGAATGTTTTTCATTACTTCCTCCCACCTAAAAATATTTCTTTGTTTCTGAGTCTGTGATCTTTTCAGAAACTTGCACAGACCAAAACCTTTCTTATGCCAGGTCCACATTGCTTTTAAAAAAAAAACTAAACCAACAAACAAAACAAGCATCACCTCCCTCTTCATTTTTCAGGAATTCAGCTGGTGATTCAAATAGTTTATTTTTGATTTAAGGAGTTATTGTACAATGTCTACTAAAAACATCTGAGACACCCGTGTTGTTGTTTGCACTGACTGTCTGAATCATGCCCCTTTTCCTTTCTTTCTTAAGGGTTTTGCTGCTTCAAAACTTCATTTAGGTCATTTGGACATGTGTTGCATACAGCAGACACAGCTCCCATTTAAAGGTTTTGGAAGATCAGAAAGTCATTTTCAGCCTTTGAAGCTCACCATTTTAAAATCTACCTTCCAAACTACTGGAAGAGATTTTTCAGTATCCTGGCTTCCAATGCTACCTTTGTAAGCTCCTCTGACCCACAAGAGCCCGACACCCACCTTAATCTCAGCATTGATTAAATGCAGTTCATGAAATGTGGTGCCTGTCCCTCTGCTCGGTCACAGAAATCATCCTGCTGGGATCCTGCTCCACAAAAGCAGGTAGGGGAAAGAAGAGTTTCTCCAGGCTGCAGCACACGATATCCTCCAGCACCCTTCCTACACGTCGTGGTGCCTTCACAACCTCCTCAACCAGCAGAAAACTTCAAATGGTGCCGCAAAGTTTTCTGAAGGAGAATGTTTTCATTTCAGGGAAGTTTAATACATTGATTGCCCACGCAGTGTCAACTCCAGACGTCTCTTGTGAAGCTTAGTGTCAGAGATCTCGCATGATAATTGATCTTACAGTGTGTTTTTCACCTTGGTGCAACCTGTCATGGTAGGACTCTTTCTCAGCCTGGGTGGTAATACAGGTTCTCATTTAGCCATCCGTAACTTTAATCTAGCCTGTGATGCCATATGTGGTTCTACTGTTTTAAATCGACTGCTATTTAGAGAAAAAAATCACAATATCAGAATAACAGTGGTAATATTTTAAAATAATTAAAGGATACATTCTGATTGTAACTCATTACCTCCAGAGTGAAAAGTGCTTCTGTCCAATAATTCTAATTACAAGTAATAACTTCTTTCTCCTCGGAACAAAGAATTTCAATTCACTGCAAATTCAAAGCAATTTAACAATAAGACTGACAGCGGGAACAAGAGAAGAGCCACATCTATTTAGAAAACATAAAGTAGCATTTGCCTTACAACAGTGTTTTGTGACTGACTGAACAACTGGGAAAACTCAGCAGGACTGCTTTTTGACGGAAAAGATGGATATACATAAATTCCTTTGGGCATGGCAACCCAATAGTGAGCACAATGGCAACACAATCATCTGCCTTCAAAAGACAACATGGAAGGCACGTTTCCTTATTCATGTGATGTCATTAAAAATAAATAAACGAAGTGGAAAAGGCACGTGGGTTGCAGAATTATCCCACCATGAGACACTCACTGCTGGAGAGACCTTCTGCAAGGGCAGGAGTCCCCCAGGCTCTGCCACAGAGGAGCCAGCCCTGTGCTGCCGGGAAAAGCTCTTCCACAGAATAATTAGACAACAAAACCAACTGTGAAAAGCTTTGGGAGTCTGAGTCCCCCGTCCTCATCCTTCACAGAAAATAAAGGGTAAGTATGAAAACAACCTTTCCCTCCACATCAGTGAACGGCAAAGAGAATTGCAGAAACCTCTGAGTTCATACAGATCTTACAGCACAGTGCTGTGGCCAGGCCAGCCTGGAGGATTACCAGAGTAATTACTCTCTGCAACAGTTTCTATTTGTGTTGCTTTGCTCTAAGGATGCTGTATGGATTGCTGTCCTCTCAGTTCCCCAAGCAAATTACCTCCCACAGGCTGTGAGCCATCTCCGCAGAGGGTTTTGAGATACCCTGGAACAAAGCGACTCAAGGCTGAGGTGTGCTGGGAACCTGGAGACCGGCAGCCTGGGGCATGCGTAAGTCTTCATGGGTGTATTGCAAAGCAAATGTCGAAAAGTTGTCTGTATTCAGACAATCAGAGAACACCCTTAAAAAAAAAAAAAAGGCATAAAGAGAAGCTTCTTTACAGTTTCTTCTCAGTCAGGATGAAGGGAAAGTGCTCTTCATGCCCTTGCTGATATATCAAGGATCCCCACTTCTCCCTGTTCTCACTTTAACGCTGCATTCCACCCACCTCCCCATCTCGCGTCAAACCAAGGAGGACCAGCTGACGTTTCCTCTGAGACCACAAATATGATACCAAGCACAGCAAGCAAAATCACAGACCACTACGGAACTGGAGTTTGCAATCCTTTTAGCTCCACTTCCTCCCTGGAAATTAAAGCCTCATGTGTCAAGAGTGACACTACCGCAGCCAGAAGCCCTCTCCTCCTCCAGCTCAGTTTGTCCTGCTCCGAGCTCGTTGCCACCAGGGACGCAGCTCCCTACAGAAGTAGATCTGAACGCTGGGAAGGGAGGTTGGGTTTTTTTGCCTTACCCTCAGTGCTAGATGGCAGAGTGAATTCGATCCATAACACAGGAGGCTCATCCCACAGCTTTTTCTGGGAATATGGCAGAATGATTGATTTATTCTGATTCCCGTAAGAGTTATTTCCTATGATGAGTTTGAAGGCAAATTTAGAAAATACAGTTGGCTGTATGTTTAATTGTATAAAGCACAGAAGACTCTTGCATTTGGGGATGGGACCTGGGGGGATATTGAGGCAGATTTCAGCCTAAGCAATGTCAATCTTTGAAAAAAATTAAATTCCACAGTAGTTGGGATTAATGAGTCTTATTTTCTCAGGCTTTTCCCTTGGATTAAGAGACTGCCAAGAGAAAAGAGCACAAAGGTGATCATACCACCTCATTTCATGCCATTTAAACATCCCTGATATTTAGTCTCTCTAGAGGCCGTCCTGTAGCCAAAAGAGACAAATATCACTAAAAGGGCAGGGCAGTGCCCACTGCTATGAGTGGGCAGCCAGCTCTCCCTGGGCAGCACAGTGGAGTCTTGAACCACCTTTCCAGATGCCTGACAAGTGATCTTGCTTTTGGAAGGTTAATGTTAGATGAGAGTAAAGGGATGTTTCTACTGCAGATTTAGCCTGAGCTCCTACCCAAGTGCTTTTTCTATGCTTATCCTTTCCTGCTTGACACAAGACAGTCCTGCTGCGCCTTCAGCCCCTCCTGTCTGGCTTACTGGAGTGAGAGGGATCCCAGGTTCTGCTGGAACATAAGCTGTAAACCAGAGCTGGGAAAAAGGATTGCTGTCCCAGACAACTCTCAGAATCTTAAAAAAAAAAAAAAAAAAAAAGGGGAAAAAAAAGCCAAACAATTTTTTTCCACGAAGGTCAAAATGTTGCAATGTGGAAAGGGCTAGGAAACTGAAAACCCCAAAACTCAGACTGACCAGTCATGATACTTCGTGTCTATGTTTTTGAGAAGTTTCACTGAAATACCAATCTTTTATTTCATTTTGTTTCCAGTAAGTATGTGGCAATTTCAGAATATCAATTCTGAAATGTCACTGTCTTTCAAAGAGGCCAGTCTGATGAAGCTTAGCCTTTCCTGCCGGTACTTTCCACTTCAAGGAATTGGAAGGTTCTGATGAAATAATATTTAGGTAAAAAAAACTCCAGACATTTCTGACCAGTTCTGATAACCTTACAGAGCACACTGCATAATGGATGTAAGCTACATCCATCAAGTGCAATCGTTTCCTTGGTTCCTTCCCACAGCTTCCCAAATGACACATATCAAACAGCCTGTCCAGGAAAATGAGCAGATTGTTTTGGGGTCCTTGCACCTCAAGTGAGTTCAAATAAGCCACACAATAAAGCAACCAAGCAGGTTACGTTTCAGTTTACTCCTTCAATTTACTCTTGAGCTGGTGCTCAAGATGGTAGCTTGAGAGGACAAGCAAACCTTTAATCATGGTTTAGATTTTTTTTTGAAAGACTCAGGAACTGGTAGGTATTAATCCAGGGAATTTTAATTGTCCTTCGTTTGGCTGCCAAGATTTTTTTCTAAGGGATTTATCTTCAAAAAGAAGCATTCATGGTCATGTTCACTCTTCTGCATGCTCCACCTCACCCTTCCCCAGAGCTCTCTGGCAGCTCTGTCCTCCCAGTCACTCGCATGTGGCTGAGCATGTTTCTGCTTTGGAGGGAGAGGCATCCTCCCTGTCCGCTGCCAAAACTCAAAGCAGCTCCTGATAGTAATTGAAGTTCTTGGAAGAGTGCGTTATTCCCATTTGCAGCTAAATGTCAGGTTAGAGATTCATGATGGAAACTGGCTCCAAAATAACACGAGAGGCACAGATGTACACCTTCAAGCAAACCTATTTATATGACTAAAACCCTATTCTGACTCCAGGCTACCAATGGACAGGAGCTGCCATCCTGAAATCATTCTCACAAATGCTAAAGGTGCAAGGGAATATCTCAGTCCGAGTGGCAAAAACTTCAGAGGGTTGTACGCCGTGAGACCCCCGGCCAGGAGCCGACACTCTGCCGTGGGTGCGCAGAGGAGACGTGGCGGGTGGGCTCTCTGCACCCCCGTCTTAAACCTGCATGTAAACGTGTGTTTGTCTTCAGGAATAAAGATTTTTAAAATGCTTTCATTGGCTTGCACTGGGAGGTAGACGGCAGGATTAATAGCTGCTCTTCAAAGCCATAAACTGCACGGTGTGTTTGCTCAGACTTTGAGCCATGAGTTACTGCTGTAATTAAATCCAGAAGGAGAGGCCATAATAACATTCTGACTTGATTTCCAGTAGCAGAGCATTGATTAAGAAAGCTACATAATAAATGAGAGGCATTTCAGAATCACACTGTTGATGTTATCTGTAATTTTTTTATAATTAGAAAGGCCTAAAGAAAATTGTATATTATAATTACATGCATTATTAATCCTATGCTGTTATAGTAAGAATTCTTCTATGATTACAGGTTGCAGCAAGCTTTTTGTAAATTTTTTTAAGAGGTCCAGTGATTCGGTTTACAAAAGTCCTTGTAAACAGCAGATAAATTGTACCATACTATTTGATTTCAAACTGGGGCAGAACCAGAGAAAGTTTGAGTTGATGACTCAAAAATCCAAAAGGGAATGAATAGTTCTGGGGCAACGTTTTCCTCTTTAAATTCTGTGGCAAAATGAAAAGAACATTCTTAAAGTTACCTTCCATGCAGTCCTTCACACAGAAGTCTTGAATAATTGAATGTGGCAGAAGGTAGGGAGGATATTTAATGATTAAAATCCAACAATTTTTAGTTTATCCAGCCCTTTTGGAGTAAATCGACCTGAACACAAGGTTTTGTCCCTGCATAAAAGTGTATTCAACCATTCTATATAACTATTTAGTGTATAATACAGCCTTCCAACTCTCTCCACTTAAGTAAGAAGGTGGTTAGCAGAAGATACACAGAGATCCTTAATTAACTGAGAAAAGTGACTGCAACATACATAAAGCTCTGTATTTCCAGAAAAAGCAGAAACTCCCCAAAATCAGGTTAGTCAAGACAATGCACCAGCTGTACTGATAACTGGTTACTCTTATGAGCAGTCCCGTTGGATCCCGATGGATAGATATCTCATATGAGCAACTGGTCAGAAAAGCAGGTAAAAGCTTAATCATTTAGACTAAATTTCTTCAGGTCTGATTTAGAGTAAATCATTTTGCTTGATGTAACAGAAAAGTACTAGGCACCACTATTCTTTTTTGCAGTTCTCCATGTCAACGTTTTAGAGAGACATTTTAAGGCTTTTTTTTGGAGATACCAAAAAACATTAGAACATGAAAATCAATTCTAGATTAATAACTAAGTTACACCTTTCATCACTCATTTCCACAGTTTAATTACAGGTACAAAACCAATAGGATAAATGGTAAGATGCATTGAAAGTCCTTTAAGTGTTCAAGGCTTAGTGCAGCATCTCTATGGCTTCGGGCAGGCAGATCTCATCCACCACCTGAACTAAACTGTTTAACTCATCTTTGGGTGAATTTCAATATACCTACTAATGTTTAGTTCACATTTTAACTAATTTGATGAACAAACTTGATATGTAAAAAGAAACAAAAAAATCTTTTACCAAATAATAAAGCCAAAGCAAAGTACCTTCATCACCCTCACAAAGACAGAGATAACAGGAACCACTTGTAGTTAATCACAGACCTATCCTGAAACATCAACAAAGAGAATCTGAAGCTACTGGAGCATGGGAATGGGAAAGTGCAAACACAGAATTGTCTCATCTCTGACCCTACAACATCAGAAATCACAGAATCATAGAATGGCCTAGGCTGGGAGGGACCTTAGAGATCATTTAATCCAACCTCCCTGTCATGGGCAGGGACGCCTCTCAACTAGATCAGGCAACACATGGGGACTGAACGGGGATCAAACCCATGACCTTGGTGTTATCAGCACCACAGTCGGACCGAATGAGCTAACCAGCCCTTAGCCTCAGCAAGAACAGTCATTGTGCAGAACAGATCCCAAGATCACTTCTTCCCAGAACTGAAAACCATCTGTCAAGGCCACCAACATCACAGGACCACCCAACGCCGGCCTTTGCCAGCCAGAGCCACTCAACTCCCATTTGGCTCATGGAAACAAGGCTACAATAATGCTTGGTAAAGACTATTTGGAGAATTGTTAAAAGGAGGTTCTGAACATGTTCCAGTCACTGAGTGTTGATTCTGGCAGGCACAAACTGAGTCACGCCTGGTCCCACACTGAGCTGCTGCACTGCAGTCCGGGGCTCCCTCCAGATGGTTACAGATGCTTCTGAATGGGGACCAGCTGGTTAATGTTTTCTTGCCTTGGTTACATGCAGATAAAACCATTTGTGTCATGGTTACTTTTGACGGAAAGTGGTTTTGCTTAATTCACTTTAGACTCAATAAAGGGCTATTTTTTTTAGCTGAAGACAAAAGGGTTACCCTGGCAGGTTATGGAAATGTTTTGCAGGTTTGCCCGTAATTTAAAGGCTTGATTCAACCTTGACTGAACTCTCCTAAGACAGACGTAAATGCCCCAAGTGGTGTTGTCACATTAAATGCGTTGGTTGTCTTGTTGACTTACTAGTTGCATTTTGCTGTAGCACACACTGACTGACAACTACTTTTGATTTCAAGACTATTGGAGAGACTCCAACCTAGGAGAGCATTAGTCACCATCCAGATTTTGTCCTCATTGACTTTGCATGGTATTTCACAACATTCACCTTGAAGAACAGATTCTTTTAGCCCTAATTCTTGAAGGCAAGAGGTTCCCTTCTTCGATTTTTGTAACTATTGATAATTAAAAAGGATGAAGAGGCAATGTGAGGGAGAAAACTTCTTGTACCCCGACTACTCGGGATTGTATCAGAACAGATGTTCTAGCTGAAACACCACTGATCAGACTGGAAATTGGCACTGTAGCTGATCTCACCTTGGAAGTTTCAATGTCAGATCTCATTTCCAGAATATAGTTGGCTTTGTCTTCATTATAAAGTAAAGATATCTTCCATCAACGAAGATCTTTCAGTTTTTCCCTCTGTTGTGGGAAGAATTTACCTTTGTCTGACCCGCTTGATCCCACTGTATCAGAACTGCCTTTACATAGTGTTCCTCCACCCAAGAATCTTGAAGCACAGGAGGGAGTTCTTCTTCATGGATTAATTGGGATAACCCAATTCACCTGACCAGATTGAAATGCCAACTCATGACCAATCAGTTAGTAATTCATAGATTTTCTTAATATAATTATTAGGAAAAAAATAATATCTTAATGAATTATTTAAAATGTTAAATATTAATATTTTCCTTGTGCATCCACAAACAGATCAGCTGTCTCATGTCCTAAAGTATTTTTTATTCCCCTTTGACAATGAGGTCAAGACACACAGCATCAGAAGCGTAGATGTTTACTTTTGTAGATTTTCATCCTTGGTGAATCTGGATTTGTATATTTGAACCTTGAGACTTAGAAAAACAGGCCTGTTACGAGCAGAGATAATAAGTGCCACAGTAACAAACAGTTCATTTCAACAGGAGCAAATGATTTCTTGTGTAGTGTTATCATTAACAGTGATATAAAAATAACCACTGATTACCTTACCTGTGTTAGGAAATGTGCTTTGCTGGTACTCTAAACATGGAAGGGCAATATAAATTGTGTACATTTTCTTTCTCCACTTACTGCTTTCTCTGCCATAAAAAGAGCCTCTGACCAGTAAGGTAAATTGATTCCATGTACCAACACCCCCACAAAATTAGTGAATCTACTAGTAGACGCATTGCCCCTTTATGGAAACCCCTATCACTTACTGCTCTGGGAATAAGCCTGATGGGGTGATTCAAGACCATCTATATACCACACAAGCAATTATGGCTGGAACAAGAACTCATTTTATACAAAGCTGTATTTATCCTTACTTTGAAATGACACTGCTTCAAATTATCCGAGTGACTCTATAGAGACTATGTTCAGGCAGTTATCTCATTAACATTGCAGTCTCCAGATGGGCAAAAACTGATCACACAGATTTAAACGTTTAATGAATAGTCAAATACAGCAGTTCCTTTAAAATTTTATCTAAATATTTTCTAACATCGCTAAGAGGTCACTCTGATCTATTTTAGTGCATTGCACACAATATCTATACTGCCTTTGAAAGTAATCCATGGGCTAGTTTGTCTTTAAAGGTGCTGTAATACTTGCTGAATATTGTTTGCCACACTACTTGCCCAATCATAGCAAAAACTGACGTCCCCTGACTTTGAGTAAACTTTGCTTCATGTGTTTAAACTTCAAATGTGGCTAATACCTATGGCTCATCTACATGTGGTTTTATTTCAGATACTGGCCTGAGTGTTTGAAGCTAAATCAAGTCTGACAGACTGAGACACAATATTTGTGCTTAAGAGACTGTGAAGCTCCTCATAAGAGAAGCCCAGAAAATACTTACTTATGCAGTATCCCAAATCCTAAGAAAAAGGTGGATATAGAATTTTACTGAGCTCTTCTGTAACCATGTTTTTAAAAATTTAAAAGAAAAAAGGAAGAAAGAAAAGGAAAGAGAGCAAGATTTATTAAAGCTTAATCCGAATAGGAATATTAAAACACAAACACTGGAGTTTTCATTCCCTGGAGTACCATAACATTGTATGAACCTACTATCCAGAGAGCCTCCCAATTGCTGCATCCAATTCCTACACCAATCAAACACTCCCGGGCAGGAAGGCCCTGTGCCTGTAAACAGACTGTGGTACCATGCAAGGCCACCACTTACCTGTCAAGCTGTATTGTCAGATGATACATCACTCTCTTCATTTAAGCCTTTGCCCAAAAGGAAGCAGACAGAAGTTGGCCCATAACTTGCTATAGCACCCTACATTGCTTCAGCAGAGGTGCGATTTGTAAACACCTACAGGACTAAAACCAAAGCTTTTCCCTGCAACCTAGCAGGTTTTCCTTCTCAGAAACTGAAGACAAGGCAAATCAAAACAATTATCTTAATTATAAACATGTGTCTTCAAACAGCTGGAAGAAGTTTCCCAGTGGTGGTAAACTCTGCCTCTTCCAGCATCCTGGTGAAGACAGATATTGTTCAGAAATCAAACAGAAGTTCTGGAGAAAGGATTCACTGGGCAAGAGTCAATAGCCAGGATTGTGACTTTTTATAATTGGATGATATGTTTTGGACAAAAAATTCCTGAATCTAAATCTTTGCAAGTGTTATGATTTTGATTAATTCATCCCCCTCCACTCTTTATGACACTCCCAAGCAATCCACAGGACTCTTCTCTGATCCTTTTCTCTCTCCTAAGAGAAGTCTGCTGTTTCACAGAGAGAAATGTGTGAGGCAATTTACTTGCACGTTATTAAAGTCTCTCTGCTTGTAGAGGGATGCATGCTCATACGTTGCCATGTTAACAGGACTTATATAAAACATGCTCTCACTATTCATCAGAAGTTCCTGGAAGAAAAAGACTACTTCAGCTACACAATATTGCTTTTTTTTTTGTGGTGGCTGTATATCCCCTCTGCATTGCTTTCTGACTCCAACAGCCCTATTGTGAATGTGAAGATCAGAGAGAGAGAGAAAAGTGAAATTAGGCCCTCATTTAGTTTTCAGCCTGATGCCAATACTCGTCTTCTTACAAGACAGAATAATCAAGGACCCAAAGTAAATTAATTCTCTATTCAAACATTCCTATCAGAAAATTATGTATGGCAGAGTTCCCTGAAAATCACCAGCATATGGAGAATTTCTTCAGAGATTTACAGCTCCCCAGGCTCCCTCAGCTAAAGACAACATATTTAGAGAAGGGAGTAGCAAGTAAGAGAGTTAGAGTGACGAACAGCATCATGTTGCCTTAACAGAATCCAATCGATGGCATCCTTGACCAACTGGAGGCATCCTTGACCAACTGGAGCCAAGTCCACCCTTAACAGTGTCTGACAACTGCCCTCTTCCTGCTCACCTCAGGTATTTAATTACCCCTAAGTAGCAATAAATGAACTGAATTATGCAAAGCAGTACCCTCTCAGGAAGGAGATAATGCCCCGGCCACGAGAATTTCTCCCAGTAAGTCACTTACATCTCTAGATTTGCACAGTCATCAAACGACAGCCCTGGAGGGAATCAAAGATGCCTGTACTTGAAGGCAGTATCAGAGTATGTCATTCCTGACAGATGTTTGTCTAATCTGTTCCTAAAGACCCCATAATCATGGGAACTTCACACCCTCTCCAAGCAACCTACTCCAGTGTTTTATTGCCCTTGTGTCACGGGTTAGGGCTGGGCCGGCCACTAACGCGGACAGACGCTCTCTAACCCCCTCTTCCCCGCCACAAACAGGAAGAGAAAAGGGAATGAGGCAAAGAGACTTACGGGTGAGAGAAGAAAAAAACTAGAACAGCTTTAATGAAAATAATAGAAATAATGGTAAAAAGATAAAGAACTATATACAACTATAGACAGTAGCCTGATATCAAACCCAACTCCCTCCCCCGATATCAATCCCCACTGGTGCTGCAGAGCAGGAGGCACTGGGGAAGCCCCAGGCTCAGCGGTGGCAGGGAGCTGGATACAGGGAGCTGGATTTGGGAACTCAGGATCTGGATCAAAATCAGGAGGTCAGATGGAGTCCTCTCTGGACACTGGCCATCGCAGAAAAAAGGGAAACGAAGAAAAGGGACGAAACTCCCGTGATCCCTCAATTTATACTAGATATGACGTATATGGGATGGAATACTCTCGTTGGTCACCTGTCCTGTCTATTACCCCCCGGAGGTGCAACCTTTTACTTCCTTGTGCCCCCTCTTACTACCCAGCACCCACAGCATGGCACACAAGAGCCAGCAGTGGCCTTGGGCACTGTAGGAATAAGTATCAGCAAGAGCCTTTCTGCATCCCAGTCCCAGGCAGTGACTGTAAACATCAGGTGTTATCACTGCCAGTAGCACACACTGTCTGCAAAAACATGCTGCTGACTTCAGAACGTGCAGCCTTTTAGAAGATACTAAACTGGAAAGTAAAAATCACTAAACAGGACTGGGTTTTTAGCTAAAGCCAGGACACCTTGGCCTTCAAAAGTTTTTCCTAGTGCTCAATTTCATTTTCCCTTACGTTAGTTTAAGCACATCACTGTCCTAACCATGGCAAACACAAACTTTTTCCTCCTCCTGGGATTCTGTGATTCTTTGAAATGGCCTTTTACGTAGCTGAAGGCTGTTGTGCCGCTACATAACCACAGATCTTTCAGTTTTTACTCATAGATCAGAAGTTAAAAAAAAAATCCATAACCTTTATCAGAAGAGGACATTGAACTCTGTCCTGTCCATCCACAACTCTATTAAAAAGCCATTGATCAAAGCTGCCCTTAGCATTCCCACGGTGAGCAGAGGAAAGACCACTCCTGTCTCAACCTGACAGGGGGATGTTTGCCTTTCTCACAACAGCAAGTCATTGCCACCTTGCAGTGAATTTTTGATCAGTTATAATGAAAGATACTTTACTGAGGGCAACTTTCTAGTTATTTTTTTGCTCAGCCTATTTTCTTAGCAAACTGTTTCTAGCTAAGAGTACTTCGCACTTGTACCCTGCTGAATTTAACCCTGTTTTTTTCAGATATTTCTTTATTTTATCACAGTTGTAACCCCCTCCTCCAGTATGTTTTCAGTCCTCCTCAGCTTTATGCCTGCTGCAGTTACCAAGCAAATTGTAAATTTTTTTTAAATCACACTGTGTAACTTCTTTCCTTCCCAATCCAATCCACAAGAGGGTTTTTTTTTGCAGTAAAGGAAATTAAATAGGCTTAACACAATTTGTTTTTAACCAATCCATGTTGACTGCTATTCAGCTTCCAATTATTTTTGTAACTGTTACAGACAATTTGTTACAGTTGATTTTTTTTTTCCTCTAAAACTGTTGCTAATCTGGCTGGACTATAATTCCCAAGCTACTCTGGGAAAAAAAAAATATTTTTCTCCTTCTCCAGTATTCTTCAAGCTTATTGTAATTATCTGCAGACAGCTTTCATTCTCCATTGAGTAGCAGACCAATCCCCTCTTTGATCTTCCTCATTCTATTAATGGTTCTTACAGAATTATTTCTGGTTATCTTTGAGGTCTCATTTTGTGCCTCAGCCTTTCTGGTTTTACTCCTGAATGCTTGTGCTGTTCTTTCAGATTTATTCTTAGAAATCTGACCTCTTCTCTTTTTCTGTGTGTTTCTGTCTGGTCTTAAAGTTACAGAAAAAAAAACTTCACCATTTACCCAGCCTGGCACCTACTGAATTTTCTATTCTTGCATTTGGACAGTCCAAATTCAGCCCTGAGCTTACTCTGAAGAACTGACAACTTCATTTTCCATTAGCTTTACCTCTTAGAAGATCTCATTTACCAAATCTGAGTTTATTGATACCCATCTTCTTGAGTCCCACTCCTTTTATCATGTTCTCTCCCAACTTCTCCTTCTGATACAGAAGTCCTGAGGCAATTTTACAAAAATTTAGAAATCATCCAGTAAGTATAACAGTCCTTCATCATTTAATGGTAGTAAAATTGAATATATGAGGAACAAAATATAGCACTTCAGCTGCCAAGTGGGAAGAAACAACAGTTAGGAGGGGAAGCTTTAAGAGAAATGGGAATTGACCAATATGTGCTTATGCAGTGCCAAAACAACTCACAGGTTCGGAAGGCCTTGGAGATTGTTTCCATCCAAAGTAAGGAGACATTTTCTGATCCTCGTTTCAGAGACCCATGCTCTCTCAATCATAAAATTATGTTTTCCTCTGGTTACTCCCAAAAATCAAAGCAATAGACTCAATGGTGCAGCCAATACAGAGAGTGTGAGTGTGTTGCCTCTTCTTGAGCAGTGGCACCGTTCAAAACACTCTCAGTACCCATTTGAATCGACTGCTTTCAATTTCTTCTGTGGACAAAGCATAAGATTTTAACCTTGAAAAACATTTAACCTTTAACCTTACACAATAAAGCACTTCTCTGTTCCCCAGCACAGAAAGGGAGCTCATTAGGATCTCTTGAGGTGCCATTCATGAGTGGGCACATACGATTTTAAACACTTGCTTAAAGACACAGCTTCACCTAATAGGCCATTTAACCCGGAATAGAATGACTTCTGAAAACATGGTAATTAGTCAAAAAAAAGCCTTTGACTCATAAGCATTTATCCACCACCCAGAAGCAGACAGTTGAACAACTGTGTTTTTCAAACAGCATCCCTCAGTGCCTGAAAAATCCAGAAAGATCTCTCATTATAGAAATAAGCATGGACACCAATCTCTTCTTCTGCCCTACTTATTCAATATGAGCCTTCCCTTCCCGGACCTGCTGCCCCTTCTCCATGGATAGGAAGAGATAGAGCTTCATCATCTTTGCAAGTGAGTGGGACCTGCAATCTACCTGGCAACTAAGCAGCTATTTGTTGAGGTTCCATTCCTAGAAGGACAAGAGGGTTGATTTAGATGGGATATTAGAAAGAAATTCTTTACTGTGAGGCTGGTGAGACACTGAAATAGGTTGCACAGAGAAGTTGTGGATGCTCCCTTCCCTGGAAGTGTTTAAGGCCAGGTTGGATGGGGCTTTGAGTGACGTAATGTAGTGGGAGGTGTCCCTGCTCATGGCCAGGGAGTTGGAACAAGACAATCTATAAGTTTCCTTCTAAGCCAAAACATTCTATGATATGATTCTTTGATAACCATCCTCTGGCTGTTCTGGATATCCCCCTCTGCATGTGGGATTGACCCTGTTCACTTACTTGCAGTCATCCCACCTCCTGATGCTGTTGAAAGAGAACCAATGTCACCTTTTTGGCTTGTAGGGAAGGGACATGTCTCCTGCAGGCTGTCAAGGACTGGTCACGGGGTGCAAGCAGCTGATGCTCTGGAGTTGGTGTCTGCCAGCAGAGCTGACCACAGCACACAGCAACACACTGTACGCACACGGAGATATTTCTCTGGGTGCCCTCAACACCACAGAAGAGAGATGCCTGTTTCAGGCCTTCCCCTCAATAACACAAGGCTTAAGACATTTGAGAAAGAGGGGGAAATAAGGATAGGGATGTTTCTCATGCCTGTAAAACAATAAAAATAATCAAGTTGGGAAAAACTGAATGGCGTTAGCCTTTCTCTTCAATATGGCTAGAAAGACATTAAGAGAAAATTTCTCTTTATTTGGCTTTTTTTTTGAGCAGTTACAAATTTTACTCTCTAACCTGTGCAAATACAGGCAACAGCTGCCCTTTTGGCTGGACAGACGAGCCCCAAAACACTGTAGGCACACCAATGGCCTGTTATTTCTGGGCAGGAGTCCAGGGGCTGATCTCAGTCCCTAGCCTTCTGCTGGGCTTGGGAGCAGCCTCTGTAGGAAAGCACAAATCTTTTCTTTTTTTTTTTCCTGCGCTCCTTTTGGGGTGATATCAGCAAGAGCCACTCTTGAAATGCATCTCTCAACATTTGAAGAGGCAGCAGAATACCCTCAATGGAAAATCCCCACATCTGAAAGATCCTGTGCCTGGATGCTGGCCAGGGCTTGCTGGCCTGCGGACCAGATTGCAAGACTCAGCTTTGCAGCCAAGAATTATTTTCCCTGCTGGACCAAAGAAATGCAGGAGCCCGTTTCCAAGCAGCAGCAAGCAGAAAAAGAAAAGTGCATGGGGTGAGACGAGTCTCAGCAGTCTACAGGAGGCGAATGTAAGCTGATATTTTGCGTCTCTAGCCCCCGTCTGCTGTGTGGTCCAGCAGCATTGGTGCGTCTGTGCACATTTCCCAGGAAGGAGATGGTAAGAAACAGCAGGTGTTAAGAAGACAACAAACCTGAGGCCTTCCAGTGAGAGCTGGCTACACTGACCACAGGAGAATTTCAAGAGAAGAATTTGGTTGAACTCCTCTTTTTCTTCCCAGCAATGCGTACCCCCGAACCCACCATCTCTGTCCAGGTACCTACACATCAAACAGTCTTCTCTTGAAAAAATTCCAGCCAGGAGAGATGGTAACTCCTTTTACTCACTCATGTCTTGACAAATCACTCACTTGAGACTTAGGTATATATCCTAAATTAACCTGAGATGGCTCAAGCCCCATCTTCCACAAATTCGGGAGCATTTGCCTGTGGGACTCTGCTAAATCCCTGAAAAACAGCATAAACAAAAAACAACTTGGAAGCAAATTTCCCTATCCCACCCCCCTTTTCTCAGTGTGCTTGTCAACAGCACAATCCTGTGCAAAGCAGGGGGATTAGGCCTTGTAGGCATGTTTTGTCAAATAACCGCCTGTTTCCAGCACTGACATTCAGCCCAGGCTGCAGGATCAGTGCGCAGCCGTGGCCGAGGGATCGCATCTCCACGAAAATTACGTTTAACTCGTTCTTCTCGTCACCACTCGCTCCTCACAGTAGCTCTCATCTCAGCTGGGGAAGGAGTACGCTGAAAAATTAATGAGGAGATCTAAATAGCTGATTAAAAGATAGGGAGATGGAGGGAGGATAAAGAGGATGATTTGTTTTAAGGGTAGAACAGGCTTACGGATGCCTCTGCTACAGGCACCTGGTAGGTGTAACCGGTAGGTGCAACTTATCTCTGCAGCCAAGATGGATCCAAAAGTCTTCTCTGCTTTAGAGGAGACCAGATTTCTGTCACGATCTTCCTGCTGTCCTCCACTTTCATGAGAGTCAAAACTTCTCTTCCTGCCAGTCCATATCAACCGCCGATGCTTCAGATTTTCTTTAATATTTTCTACTATTTATTTTGGGTGCATCTTAGTGATCAGTACTGGGGGAATTAGGTTTCCTCTGCATTTCATAACAGCATCCCCCTCAGTTTACTGGGCCAGACAAGATGTACATTTCATTGATCCTGCTTTGGCAGGGGGGTTGGGCTAGATGATCTTTCGAGGTCCCTTCCAATCCCTAACATTCTGTGATTCTGTGATTAGTAATTAAACTGGTTTCATCACTGCTTTAGGAGAACAAATAGATTGAGCAGATTTGCAGGTAGAATGTTTTACGCCTGCGGGTTAGAATCAGCCACTGCACTGATTGCCCTCTGCCCAGAAAAATTTTCATCCATTGAATCTGATATTATCATTTCCCCTCCATCACTGAGAAAAGAAAGAGTAATAACAAAAAAAAAAAAAGTGGTTTGAAATGAATTAACACTACAATAATAAAATACAATGATATTAAAGGCAGAGTCTCATGCAGAAGGGCATGAGAATTGAGCGTTCGGCGTGCCACGCTGCTCCCAGTGGGCCTCCGCGCTGGGTAGGCTCTAATCAATGACACATGCCATTTCTGCAAAAGACAGCCCTAAGGCACGCCGGGGTGAATTAGAGAGACAATTTCAACCCTGTCCTGATTTTCCTGCTTTTATGAGTTTAAATCTGATCTTTAACTTTGTTTGGAAACAATTTTTTGTGGTTTAATTAGATATAGTGACAATAAGTCAATAGCCAGGCTCACATTTTCTGGTCTCCAGCTGGAAACAGTGAAGTACGGAGCCCGTGGCAGAACTAGGAGTCTATCTACACATCTTAAAAATCTTTCAAACCTGTGGTTTAGCTCACTCTTCCACGTGTACCAACCTGCTAAATGTGCCTATAGGTACTAATATTTTCAGATACTACATTCTAAAACTTGAAATAACATATGTGTTCTAAATGCACATCTGACAGTCTGTGGTTTGATAGTTTAAATCTTCTCTTGCATTTGTGAAGCCTGCATTAATTTGCAGGGGAGGCATGATTCAATCCGAACCTTATTGATAAAACCAACTAATGGCTGGAATTTACATAGAAATAATACAGGCATCAAAAGCTATCCAGGAGTTTGAAGCATCAGAAATAATCACAGTGCATTGAATAAGATCATATGAATAATTCAAGAGCATCAGCATCACAGTTTTGGATTCCTATAAGATTACTGTTCTTTTTTTCCCAGAATTGAAAAGAGAGAGAAAAAATCACATTGAGCCTTGTACATTTATTTAGCTCACCTTAAGAAAATAATACCCTCCAGTACCTCCCCGTGACTGATAAAAGTAAATGTATGTGTGTCCAACCAAAACTAGTGCTTTTTTTTAAGACAGTTTTCTAAAATATCAACTAACAACATGGCAGCAAAACTTCTGATGAGAAATAAAAGTATCACTTTTATTTTTTTTTCAACAATTTGCCCTAAATATTTCTGTCCTGCTCTGCTATTAACCACTGCCATAAATGTGGGACAATGGCAGAGTGCTGGGCTAGCCTAGGGCACCTTCTGGCTACTATAAATATCCTTTTCCAAACAATCTCAGGCAATTCCTTCTTGAACGCAGCCTCTGTGGGAGCTGTGCCAAAACCACTGCAGCAATTGCTCCTGGGGCTCTTCACCATCACTTGGTTTTGCCCTCTCTCCTGGCCGGGTTGCTGAATACTTTTGGGCATTTTTCTCACACCTGAATTCCTGCATGGCTCTACTGGCCATTTTTATTCTCTGTTGCCCTTTCCTTGGTGTTTCTGTTTTCTCAGCAGCCAGTGGGTGCTTTTACCCCTGCACTCAGAGCACCATGTGGGCAGCGTGGCTCAGACTGAAGGAATTAGCTGCCCTTGGTGAGGGGCAGAGGGCAGGCCCAGGTTTCAGCTCCGTCTCTCAATGTATTTATTATAAGAGATACAGCAGGGTCTGGTTTGAATAGACAATAGACAGGAAATTAACAGTTAAGGCTGAAACTCTAGTCCTTCATTCCTCTGATTAAAAGAAAACAGATATCACGTTGAAAGGGAAAGGCAATTTCAGCTTTCATGTAACACTGTCCTTCAAACAGTGCTTCACATCAGGCATTATTTCTCCGCAGAATTTAGCCATTAATTTCCTTCCTTTAAAGCAAAAAGCATCCACAGAAGATTATAAAATGCTCTGTATTCCCAAACAGACAGACGATAATGGCTCATCCTGAATATGCCATTCTGTCCCTCCACACAGATATTAAATGGCTGAGATAAATCGTGGCTCAGGGGTTTGCCGAGGCATCGTGTCAGCGATAGCAATGGATTACAAACTTCCTCCTTTAGACAGCAAACACCCAATTACCAGCATCATCTTCCTTCATGCTTTGAATAGTGAAGGAAGGGTTGGTATTCGTAATTTTTCACTTCTCAATAGATGGAGGCTGATACGATAATGCATGTTGCAGCTTAAGGCATTGATATTCAAAGTCATTCATAAACAAAACGCCACATTACACAACCCATGGGGCTGTTACAGTGAGAGCAGGGAACCTGCTCCAACTTCGCATCCCTGTATAACATGGGCATGTGTGGGAGGCATGGAAACACTCTGGATACGTTTGCACCATAAACAAATACAATGCTTGAGACAAAACCATGTTCTGCAACACAGCACATACACTAGTATGGTCCGATCCTACAGCTCATCTTGTTTTGAGCAAGAGGCTGGACTAAGGACCTCCTAAGGTCCTTTCAAACCTGAATTGTCCTATAAAACAGAAGGGAATAGCTTATATCTGACAACTGAAATCAGCTGGGTCTTTAATGTTTGTTCTCCTCACAGACCAGGTAAATAGAGAGTTCAGAAAAGGTAAATATACTGAACAATAACAATTAAATGCTAATAATGAAAAATTAAAGGTTTGTTAGAAGATAGTGGGATGCCAAAACAGTCTGTGAGCCCATGGTGTTTCATATTGGGCACATACAATAGCAGGGGTCTTTGAACAGTGACCCTGGCAAATGTTCTTCTTCCAGGACAACAGAAAAGCTATACAGGTCTTAATATCCAGAGAGAGGTGCTGGCTGGGGTCTCCTACCACAGAAAAGCTCATCAGCTCCTTTTCTTCCAGGGAAGGGTGCTGGGGGACCTAGCTCTTTATTTCCCTATGTGTTTCTTAAGCCAGACACACTACATTAAGTAGCAACACACTGCATCCTACCATTATCCCTTCTCGGCCAGCTCTTTGCACACTCTCACCAAGTTTGCAATATCACCAAATGGTATTAATTGGGGGTCATGCTGGAGGACAGTGCTCTATGCAAAGGGATGTGTTCAGGCTGGAGAAACAGGCTGATGGGAACCTTGTGGAGTTCAACACAGCAAACACCGAGTCCTGCATCTGGGATGGGATAACCCTAGACAGCAGTACAGCTGACTGGTACTTTAACTAGGGCTGTGAAATCTTCTTTTTTGCAAATAACCGAAATTTAACTGCACAAGGCTTAAGCAACCTCAGCTAATTTAGCAGATTGCCTGGCTGTAAGCAAAAGTCTTCCTCGTTGCAGGAGGGTTGAACCAGATAACCTTTAACAAACCTTTTCATCCCAAACCATTTTGTAGAATCGTAGAATCATTAAGGTTGAAAAAGACCTCTAAGATCATCAAGCCCAACCATCACGATTCTATGAAAAAACGTTCTTTAGAAACTTGCTAGCAATAAACCGCGAGAGAGTTAGCTGGAAACAATAATTAAACATAAATGATTAAAAAAAGATTGATCCCACTTGCAAGTATTTAAATAGGCCAGCTGCTAAATTGCAACATTGGCACAGACCTGGTTGCCTGTGCCCATTTTAAACAGTGCTTGATGAGATCCAAGCAAATAGCTGGCTGCCCATGCTGGCCCCCGTCCTGTGAGCAGTTCGGTGGGCCTGAACCCTCTGTGACCAGAAGAATCATAGAATCACAGAATCTCAGAATGTTCTGGGTTGGAAGGGACCTCTGGAGGTCATCCAGTCCAACCCCCCTGCCAGAGCAGGATCCCCCAGGGCAGCCACACAGGAACGCGTCCAGGCGGGGTTTGAAAGTCTCCAGAGCAGGAGACTCCACACCCTCTCTGGGCAGCCTGTGCCAGGGCTCTGGTACTCTCACAGTAGAGAAGTTTCTCCTCATGTTGAGGTGGAACTTCCTATGTGCTAGCTTAAACCCTTCATTTCTTGTTCTATTGCTGGGCACCACTGAAAAGATACTGTACCTTCCTCTTGACACCCACACCCCAGACATTTGTATACATTAATAAGATCCCCTCACAGCCTTCTCAAGACTAAACAGCCTCAATTCTCTCAGTCTTTTGTCACAGGAGAGATGTTCAAGTCCCTTAATCACCCTTGTAGCTCTCCCTTGGATTCTCTCCAGTAGGTCCCTGTCTCTCTTGAACTGGGGAGCCCCAAACTGTACACAGTATTCCAGGTGTGGTCTCACTAGGGCAGAGTAAAAGGGAAGGAGAACCTTCCCCCACATGACTTCATGAGGACTCCAGGGTAATACATCGGCTTCAGTATGGCCTGGACCATGGGATCACAATTTAATATAGTCCGGTGTGATTAGAAGCATTTGCAAATTCTTGTAAAAGTTTTTCCTTGGGGAAAGGCATACAAAAATTAAAGATGTCCCTGCTTAACTGCAGGAGATTTGGACTACATGACCTTTAAGTGTCCCTTACAACGCAACACATTCTATTATTCTATGATAACCAAGAAAGAAGAAACATGTCACCATTCCCAGGGGAGGATGCAGAGCCAATGGCATCTGGAAGAAGATGGTTAGCAGGTGGCAACAGCTCTAATTCTGTAGTTGTAACCTACACACACCATGGTACTCACAACTTTTGGAAGTAAATCCCATACTCAACTCCAGCAGCATCCAAGCCGCTTCTCTCAGAAGCTGCCCAATCCCATTTTGCACTGCCCAGCAGTAGTCTTCATTTTATTAAGTGTTAAGCCACAGCATCAGACCCTTCACAGGCACACATTCCCAAGGGCAAACATAGGATAAAACTACAGGTAGGATGGAGGCAACCATATACGTCCATTAGCCCCTGTGAACAGGGGCCGTACATGTAGGTTGATTTGACCCCTTACTCCACCCGCTCCATTTGCAGGCTGAATCATCCCAGCATGAACGAGGGCACTAGAAAGGGTTCAGAGCCTCATCTGAGGAACCTCCACTTCAGTTAGGGCTGGAGGCACAGGCTCTTTAATAGCTGAGGACATAGCACAAGAAGTCCGTACGCCCGCACTGCCAGCTGGAAACAAAGGAATGACGGGCACGCACGGCCTGTCCTTGGGAATCATCTCGGGTCCCTTTCACCATCACTTCTGCTCACAGGCGTCCGTCAGGCTGCATGTCACGTGTGTCTCCTGCTTTTGTTAGTAATTTCATTTGTAGGCAAGGGATCGTGTCTGTTACTCCCTTAATTATGGAAAAGTTGTCTCTGCACAGTTTAAACAAGTCCCCATCCTGCTCTTTATCAATATTGAACATGTTTCCTCTCTCTCCGATGCTCCAGCTTGCAGCCACACAACATTTGCTCATAGCTGCAGGCTATGTCAGCTAGACTTTGATAGAGCAACAAAAGAGTTCCTCGTTCAACCAAACAGCACGACTGCATCGACCAGAGCATTGCAAACGCTCTGTCAGGATTGCAGCCGGATGGAGCTGCACCGGCTCGTGGCTGGAAATGGTATTTTTCAATATGTACAGTGAATATCGTTGCAGCACCTACATCTAACTTGGGAGGTGTTGCCGCTGCTCCCGTCTGATCCCGCCTTTCAGCTGTGAGTGAGCATCCAGGCATGTCTCACTGCATTCAGCAGTGCTATTCTGCTAGATGTCGTATGGATGTACAGGAAAAAAACTTCTTCCCTGTGAGGGTGACAGAGCCCTGGCACAGGCTGCCCAGGGAGGTTCTGGAGTCTTCTTCTCTAGAGACATTCAAAACCTGCCTGGATACGTTCCAGTGGGACCTACTCCAGGTGATCCTGCTCTGGCAGGGGGGCTGGACTAGATGGTCTCTAGAGGTCCCTTCCAATCCCGAACATTCTGTGGTTCTGTGAAAGGAAAATCCTCCTTGCAGCAGTGGGACACACATGCCAAGCAGGCCCTTCGAGTCCTTCCCACTCTCCACAGGGAAATCAAACTCTGATCTCAGGCATCTAATTTAGGCGCACAGCGCTCACTGATGTAAATACCTCCAGGAAGCAATCACAGCTCTTCAGGCCAGGGCACAAGTAGTGGGAAAACACAGCCCAGGAACAAAATATTGCATCTGCCAGAGGTTCCTTCTGACCTCCTGCACACCTGTGAGTAATACCAACAGTGACCAGCAAGAAGAAACCCTGAGGACACTAAGTTAGCTGGTTACTGAGTGGCAACAGATGGTATCTAAGGGTACTTTTTGATCACAAATGGTGTCTGCCACTCTAAATTGTTGTAGTTTGGCAGCAGGGAAGATCAGACAAGGCTGCTGACCTTGCAACTCTGGTGTGGGCAATGCAGAAATACTGGGGTGGACAAGAAAGATGTGTCTGCCCCAAGAGCAGGCAAACTTGCTCAGCAGGGTCTGCTACAGGGACAATGAGAAGTTTTGCTTGCAAATCTTTGCCTTCTCCTCCTCGTGCCCAAGAAAATGGAGCCCTCTAGCTCCGGTTTTACATTCAGAGCAGATCAGATGTGAGGTGCAGGCAATTGCTCCCCAAGGTTAGACTCACTCCCATAGAGATGGGGACAAGGGCATAAAGGAGCCCAGGAAACACGTGACTGACCAGGGCCTGGCATCGCTAGTGGAGTATGGCAGCACCTGGCAGCATCATGAGCAAAGGAAAGATTGGAGATGGAGGAGGTCGTGTCCCAGAGCCCCCAACTCACATCTCACCTTCCACCTCCTCGCACAACATACGTGGCCTGAACACCCAACCCAAGCAGCTACAGCTGAAAATGCTCTCTCAGAAGTCACAGGGAAACCAAAACCCCACTTGCTTAGCTCATCTTCAACAACTAAGGTGTAAAGTTTATGTCTTCTTATTTTACTTCAATTAGAACACTTTTAAACACAAGCTACACACCGGCATTATTATGCACACCGAGAAACACTGTATTTATGCCTTGAGCCATTTCATCACAGAGGTAAAATCATGCCTTTGCTGATTGCCAAATGCTAGGAAACATTAATGAACCAGTTTTGTTATACAGGATAAATGACATCAAATTTATCACACCGTAAGTGTGGGCTTAGCTTTCATTTGCATAATGATTAAAGCAAACTTGCAAATCACATTATTACGCAGGTAATAATTAGCTGCACCTTTTGTGTGAGGGCTGACTTATTTCTGGTGGCTTTAGAGACAGTTGGTCAAGTGATTGGTGATTTTGGACCCTTCTGCTCTGAGATGTCTGGATTGACCTAATCTCACCAAGGCTTTGAAGGTCAGCACTTTCTGAAATTGAAACTTCGCTGAGGGTATCCTCTTGCGCATACAGAAAATCATGACTTGCTTTTTCAAACCCTTGCTGTCACTGCTCAGTCTCATAACCATATATGAGCAAGAATTGAAGAAACAGAAGATCTGTAGGCCACAAAAATGCGAGCAGGGCGTGACTGTTTAACTGCAGGAACAATGCTAGGGTGTATAACTCAACATACAGAAGAAAAATTACACTAACCAAGACAATCCAAACAAATGTCACATCCCAGACAAGTGCTGGCACTTGAGTTTTAGCTTGCCTCATCAGGGCTTGCTGCCAGGTAAACTCCAAGTGTTAGAGCCTGAACATTAGTCAGAGCAAAGGTCCATCCAGAGCCCAGCGTCTTGTGACTTGCACGGGGAAGGAGAAGACCTTTCTCTTGGCCAAAGCCCCAAGCTTCTTAGAAACCATGAATTTAGCAACAGCTCAAGCAGGAGGTTGCATCCAGACCCCTGTTTGGTTTTTTTTTCATTTGTCATGTACTGACCTCCTCACAATTTGTCAAAGCCCCTTTCTGAATCCACCTTTGCTTTTGCAAAGCCTGTGCCAACAAGGTCAGTGACCTCAGTTATATTCTGGGTAAAAGCTACTTCAGACAGATTGTTTTGTTTCTGTTAGTCTTGCTTTGTGCAAAACAGCAATGAGTCAAGATCATCACACTCAGCTGAGCAAACCCTGACTCCAGAGAAGACCTTGTTCTTCCATAGTTGTTACCAATCCTTGGACCTTTCCCAGTTCGACTTAGTGCTCTTGGGAGATGGTGGCCAGATCTGCAGGAAGCATTCCAGCTGGGAGCACAATGAAGCTTCATGCAGCAGTGAAACGGGGGTCATGTTACCTTGACTGGAGGTGTTCAGATGCATTTGCAGACACCTTCATATCAAGTACCCAAGGCCACAGATGAGTGTGCAGAAAAAAAAAAAGGCTACAGATTTACATAGACTTTCAGAAATTATGACTCCAGGACTCCACTGCACCTCAAAGTGTAGCTTCAGGGGCCAAGAGGGACACAATCCTAAAATTTTAAAAGTACACTCAGCATGTCAGGGATCACATGCTTCCCACTGCTGTATGTTATCTCAGTTCAACACATCCAGCACAGCTCTATGGAGAAAACAAGCTTGAATTATCTGTTGACTGAGGGTTTGTCATGCACTGATGTGTCCAGAGCACATGAATGAAACCTCGAGTCCAGCAAAGATGGGCCAACAGATGATGTGTGCTCCTGCTTCCCTTCTGGAGCTTGAACTGCGGTCACCTTCTGGCTCAGTTTTGAGGTTTTAGAATGTGACTGATCAAGTGCTTAACTCAAAGCTCCCTCCCCACGCTCTGCCTGGCTTTGGTACAAGCTAGAGCCACAATGTGCAGCTTTAATTTATACCACTGGAATAACATGCTCAGTTGTTCCACCAACAGGGAAATGCACGTCTCAGGAATATCTTTTGTCAAAGCCTCCCTTTTTTTTGCAACAAGCCTGCTGGTCGATCCATGTCCTTCATTACTCTGCAGCAGAGTCCCCTCTAACACTGCAACTCCCACAGAAAAGAGGGTCACCAAAGCACAGCAGGCAACTCAGCTGCCCCCTCCTATTTCCCACCAGACACACATCCTCCCTGCAACTCTAGAGGCTTGTAAGCATCTCTTTCGGGAGGACTAGGATGGCTAAATAAAAATGACCATGTGAGAAATGAGTTGTCAGAGCCATTTTCCACCAGATCGGGTAGGCAAGAAGCATGCACACACCGATGCCAGTGGTTCAGCCATAACTTCACTTCCCTGTACGCGATGGGGACCACAGCAAGCTCTCCGGCAAGGGCTGATGCGAGCACAGCAAATGCTGTGTGCACACAGCCCCAGTTCTGCAAGCACAAAAAGCACAAATAGAGTAATAAAATTGTTTGAAGTAGTGTAAGTAAGCACATGAATATGCAGGAAGCCTAAAAATTATTTTCAGAATGCTCTGGTGCACTCATGCTTGCAGATTTCTCACGCAGGAAAGGTGAGGCAGAGAACTGTGCTTTATAAGCTGCAGATAAGGACTTGCGTGGAAGGTTTATTGATGGAAATGTGATAACCAAGAATGAATGGCAGCACTGAAAAGATGGTCCCCCTTCCAAAGAGTGAACAGAAAAGAGTGTTTAGCTGCCTTTGTAATCATGTGGCTTTTATTTCTTGCTACAATTAGATATCACCTGGTGTCTCTCTCAGCTAGGTAGAAAATTGGGACAAATACAATAAGAGGTCCTTTTCTATGTGCAATTTTCAAGTGCCTGTAGGACATTTTATTACTCAGATGATAGCTAAGGCTTCCAGAGGCATGTAAGTCAGGTAGGAAAGCTTTCCTTTTCAGGTGCGACTTGTATCTCAATATGCAGTGCATGTAGGCTGTAACCTTCTGGTAAGGCATTCAACTTCCACCAATGTTTGTGAAAACTTGGGTAGGAGGATTAAATAGGAAAAAGATATCAAGAACCCTTCTGTACCACGGTTTTAGGAGTCTAAGTCCCAATGTTCGTCAGCTTGAAAAGGGCTCTGAAGGGTGAAAATTGATTTCTAAAAATGGAGATACAAGCCACACCATGGGGTCCAGACTGACCTTTCCACTTCTACCACAGCAGCCAGAACCTTTTCACAGGACTTGCATCTCAGGGCCCCGAAACCCTCTGATGGTACTTCCAGCTGGGCTGCAGGGATACAGGACATCTTGTCTTTTGGTATGTTCAGCAGTTCTGGGACCTTCCTTTACATCCAAATGCTTTTTAATGATGCAGCTAAAAATCAAGCAGCCCTGTCTCTCCCCTGACATTTACACACCTTTGGTTTACATCATCTCTCCATGCAGAAAAGTGTCTGAGCAGTGGTTTTCTCTTTTCTTGGGATATCTTAAGACCTTTTTTTCCACAGGAGTGCAGCTTCTCTATAAGACCACTTGAAAGATGACCTTTTGGCATGAAAGTGTGCGCTGGAACACATGTTCAATCTTTATCTTGGCATGCCGCGGAGGTCAGCAGCGGTCGCTCCCAAACCAGGGCACTGCTGCTGCACACCTGCCACCCAGATGGACACGGCACAGCTCTGCAGTGCAGAAGGGGCTGTCCCACCACTGCAGACAACTGGTAAGACCCCAGACAACTTCTACGTCTCATTCCCCATCCACTCTGCTCCTCAGTGCCCATTTAATTTAAACAACCACTCTGAAATTTAGGCTTGGAGTTCAGTCGGATGAGGACTTGCACTGTCAATAGCATCCAGGCAGCTTTTAGTGTTCAGCGTTTCTAACTCAGCCTGCAAGTCCATGGAAATGCTAAAGCATTTCGTTACTCCTATAAATACTGGTCAGCATCAAGGGCTGCAGCTTTATGAAATATGAACATCGCTCTGAAACTAAATATCCCTGCAGTACCAGCCCCGCTCAGCAAACTGGAATATGAGTCTCACAGCTGAATCTTTTAGAAGATAATTCAGGAAAGTTTCTTCTTCAGGAAAATAACAGATAGGGTGGGTAAATACAATAAAGGCCATAAAAACCCCAGCAGACACGTTTTCTATAAACCTTGCAAATACAACTTAGCCCTAATAGATTGTGGCAATGCACCTGTCCTGTCAGTATAACACCCTTATACCACCTCTTGGGGCCTAATATAGATAGTTATGTGCATTGAATGAGCTCAGACTCTCTTGGGGTTCTGGTGATATTGACGGCTTGAGAAACAGAATTCACATCTCTAGATAACCCTGCAGAAAGTCATTTTGACTCCTTCAGGGAGCAGCAATTCCCTGACTCACGGAGGTGCTATAGGATGAGCAGTTATTGTGTGGTCCAGCCACCTCGGCTCCTCTTCTACAGCGTAGCTGCATCCAAGGCTACAAACAGGCTACGTGCAGCACGGGGTACTCCGTGCCCCTGTATCACCAGTAGCCCTCACCTCCACCACAGAGACATCCCCCATCTCCTCTGCTCACTGTGTTGAAGTCTTTAGGAAGGAGCCAAAGCTGTTTTCTTGGCATGATATATGCGTCACATGACATAGAGCAGCCAGCATAAGCCAGGCCCTTGCTCCTGACTTGCCCTGTAAGTAGGAGTGCACTTGGATAACACACCAAAGCAGTCTGGACCTAAGTTTCTGTCCCTGCGGTCTGCACCTCCTGTATACCAGCACTGACCCATACTTAAAATAGCAATTATATATGGACTCTGGTGTTAATGGTCATAAAAGCACTTGAGATTAGACAGACATCACAGTTCTTTCCACTTAAAGGCGGCTTATTTTATAAGCAGTGTGCATCCTAGATATCTATTAGAGGCACTACATAAACCCAGATCCCGACATCTGGAAACACCACTATCAGGACCAGTAGAATCAAAGACATTTAAAATACAGGTTAAGAATAAGGCAGTAATGGGAATGCAGCACATGTATCAGTGCTTCATACTTACCCAATATGAAACATGGCATTATACAACCCTATTCAAACTCAAATAACTGGTCAAGGCTAGCCTTAGACTGTAGGTGGATGAGCCAGTCCCAAGAACAAGCTGCCATTCATCAATACTTCTGATGTGGTGACTTGGAAGAAAGAAAGTGGAAGAGTCGTTTCCCATCCTGTCGGTCTTTCTATCCCAGCAGAGAGACCAAGAATGGGTCTTTCGTGCTGGTGCTGCTCAGTGAACCACCAGCAGGACCCTGGTTCAGGCTGTGCCTCTAAGGGGCAGCCCAAATCTTCCCAACCAGCTTGGATTCACCCTGAACACGTCTGTTCTTCTCAGCTAGTTGGTCAATCCTGCAAACAAAGCAGAACTCTGTGAGACATTTGTGGAGATCCTTGCAAACTGAGTTTGTTGCAAATTGTTATGTCACTGGTAATCACAACCAGTGACACAGCAGCAGATCACTGAGGGAGTTCACTGTTTTGTTTTCAGCATCAAGTTACTCTCTACTGTCATATTGAATTAATCGCATTCACCTGTTTTTGAAATGCACTTGGAGACTGGTAGAATAAGTCCTCTATGCAGAATAAGACCTCTATGCATAATAAATATTATGCATAACTTAAGTGGAAACTGCTCTAATAAAACTCGGTTTTCTTGCAAAAAGCAACCCAAAAAGAGAGATTTTGAAAATGTGATCTTACCTCTTAAGCAGATTTTCACCAAATTCAACAGATCAATTCCATAATAATTTCTTCAGCCAAATTAACTGCCCCACAGGTGTGTGATTCCAGATGGAAACAAAGCTGAGGACTCCACTGAGTAGGTTAAGTGTCCAACTCTGTTTTTCAATGCCATAAAAAATGTAGAGAAAAGACAAAATTAATATATTTCAAAATATTTCAAACTGTCAAACTCTTCAGTCCAGACAGCTGAAAAAGTCATTAACGCATGAATGACAACCTGAAAAACTTGTCCAAACACCTTGGAGTCTGTGACAACTTACTTAAGAGAGAAAAATAATTATGTAATAAGAAAAACCAAAAAAAAAGGCAAGAAGGTGTATGAAATTTGTAACATTACAGAATAATTTTAAAGTAGTTAATTTGAAAGACCTGTTCGATCCTTTTGCAATAAGCTGTAACGGGGTAAAAAGACAACCGTGGAACAGAATGTCTTCATCTCACCAGCCATCAACAGTAGGTGTCTGGTCAAACACGACACTCTCAGGTACCCACTAAGAATGGGATGAAGTGCTCTGACATGACATGCTTCCATCTCCATTGACCATAAAGGGAATTTACATGGCTAGGAGCTAGAGCTATCACAAGCATGAGTAACTTCATACTATGGGAGAAGAAAGTTAGGTAGGAGGTACACAGTTTCAAAGATATTACAATTGCAACCTTTGGAATATTGTTTTCATGCATTAAATTGCTTCAATATTACATGAAGCAAGCAAGGAAGAGAAACTTGTGGTCCCACAGGAGTATCTTGTCTCTTTTTTGTCTAAACTAAGACAGAAATCTTCCCATGGGAAGGAAGAAGAAAGGAAGGGGTGCTTCACATCTCCAATTCTATCTACTGGCCAGGTTCTCTGTGTGGACTATGCAGCACTGACAGGTTGCTCAGAGAGGGGGTGGAAGCCCCATCCCTGGAGGTTTTCAAGGCCAGGCTGGATGGGGCTCTGGGCAACATGGTCTAGTGGTGGATGTCCCTGTCCATGGCAGGGGGGTTGGAACTAGATGATCTTTAAGGTCCCTTCCAACCCTGACAATTCTACGATTCTACGATTCCTCCCAACTGGAGGATATCTTGGGAGTCCTAGAACCATCATGCACCAGGAGAGACATCTTTCAAACTAGACAAGGACAATCCAACACCCTGATAATTCAAAGGGACACGAATATTGAATCAGAGAAAAGATAGCAAAATTTCAAAGACAGATGTTCTGAGCAACACAGAGGTACACACGTTCCCATTACTGGGAGTCTTCAGCACAACCATACCTGGACTCAGGTTTGAAAACTTGCTATGAAATACAAAATCTTACTGGTGTGTCAGCAGCTTGGAGAACATCAATTCTTCCTTGCTTCTCCCTTCCAATGGGAAGACTTAGGATTGCCTTTCTTCCTCCAAAACTCCTGTCGTGCTGAAAAGCACAAACACCAACCACTCAGGTGTTTCCATCAGCAACTGGTTGATTAACAGAAAACTTCTTCCCCATGTTTGCCATTCACACAGCTAGGAGAGAGCTCCTGAGGCCAGTAAACTAGAGACATAATGAAGAAGCACTTGGAAGGAGAGTTTCCAGGACTGTCCGTGCATTGTTGGTATATCCCGTTTATAAGCAATATTGATTCACAGCTAACAGGAGCCAACTGAAACACAAAAGCTTAAACTGGACGCAGCCACCTCTGAAAGAGATTGGATTTGTTTTTCAGAAGATATTTTTTTTATTATTCTGGTGAAATTCACAGTGAAAGATTTTGTCGGAGTATTATTTTTTTGCAGAAACTGCATTTTCCATCAAAGAAATTTTCAAGTGAACATTCCCGATTGCTTTTGAAATTCTTTTTAATGTCCCCTGTCAGCATTGCTTTCTGAATATACCGTTTGTTTTACTTCCTCTCTTAGAAGATATAAAATCTGATGCAGTTTGAAACTTTAGTAGCATTTTTGTGAATGCTGAGATTATACCATTCAATAAATTGTATAAATAAAAAATAAAAAAAAAAAATTACAGCTGCCAGAGACTAAATTGTTTAAACAAACTTTCCAGGGCTCCAGTGAATGTATCTCCAGGAGTGGATTGAGATGTCAGGCAAGCAAAAGCTACTTGATTTTGTAAATCGAGAATTATTTTTTTTATTCATATGAACTTAATATAGCCCAGACAAACTCGCAAAGCATTTAAAACATGTAACAGTTTAAAAACTCAGTTTAATAATCTAGTTGGTGTTATCTGCACTGTCTGGAAATGCTGTATTATATGTGGAAAACAGGAACGTGGAATATTAAAGCACCATGCTCTTCTCTTACTCTTTTGGACAGTCTTCAGTTAGGGAGGTTCAAAAAAGATCATGCTCTGTAAAAACATACGTTTTTTTCTTCTGATGTTGCTTATACTGTTCCACACGGCTTCAAATATGAAACCATATTTGATTAAATGTGTATTTAATATCTTAGATTGGACTGTTCTAGTTTTAAAGTTCATTCTATTGCTGGATTAAAACTTGACTGTTTTCAAGGAAGCCTACCAATAACTCATCAGGCATATTCGTAGGCCAGATCTTTATTTTCATATTACGGGACAATGACTAGACCTTCTTGCACATGACCAGAACCTGAGCAAGGTCTTTCTGTCACACTGAGATCACCGAGCGAATCCATCTCAAAGGAGAAATTCCTGTGCAGGAATTCTGTACCAGCCTTTCACACCAAAGTGCAACATGCTAAAAAAATAAACCCTCAAATTTATTTAAGAATTTTTACCCTCAAATTACCTCAGCGATCCAGTTACAGGATAGCACCACCAACAGCTGTCTTGGTGTAAATGAAAGGTCAGGAAAAAGTGGCTGGAGGGAAGAACGTATTTCTTCAGCCTTAACACCCAAGCCAGCACAGCAGGGACACAGGCCCGTCTGTGCTCTCCAGGAGGTTTCGGAGCACACCTCGAGCTGACCTCGGGTGCCAGCTGCCAGACACGACTGCGGAGAGCAATCCATTAGTGACCCACGGTGCAGCTGGCAGGTAGCACAGTAGGACACGAGCTTGATTAAAGACACCCTCAGGCCAGGGAGATTTAGATCTGTGCTTGCGTGACAAAGCACTGACCATGACTTGCTTTCCTCAACAACCATTGTCTCATCAAAACACATCCCTCCTGAGACCAGACTGTCCCGTTTCTGTGGCTGCCAGAGTCACAGATACCACAAGACCAAGTCCAGCACGGCAGCAATCACTTGCTTTCTCCACCGCCCATCCAAGATGACCAGGACTTTCCAGGGGACTGCATGCCATCTGGGCACAGTCACCCTTCCCCGCTGCGACTTACATACATTGCTGGTATCACCTAGCAGTACATGAGGAAAACAGCTATTCACCACACCACTCCTCACGTGCTTTTTTTGTTTGACACTTTCACACTGTCATCAAGTTCAAACGGTGTCCTCTGACAGGCCTCGTGGGTGCATGATCCCACCGGGTTATTGCTTTGCATGTCCATGCTGCCCATGTTCTGCTGGATGATATTCTCCAAGGACTTGAGGACCCATTACACCTCACTGCCACGTACATTTGCTGTCCTTTGCTACACAAGATGGACAAACCCCAAACCCTGCTGCTCCAGATTCAGGTCCGGCCTCACAGGGTGAAATTTTGTCACCTGAAACCCTGCTGGATGTCTGATCCTTGCTGGTCTGAGTTTCCTTGAACAGCACTTCCAGCAGTACCACCATGCTTACAGACTGGTCAGAGTTTCTTTTCTCTTTTCTTTTCATATAAACAAGAAGGCTGCTAAGTGATTGACTACAGCAATCCCAGCCAGCTCAGGCTCCAGGCAGATGATCTGCTGTCACATATCAGGCCCTTTTACAGCAAGGCAAGAGGGAGCAGGGCCAAAAAAGTTACCACTTGAGCTATGTCCCAAGTGAGAAAGCATTTGGGGTCTGCAGTAAAAGCCCTTGCTAGTGGGTGAATGCAGTGAGCAATTTCCCAGTGCAAAGTACTTATCTTAAAAGCAGAGCTTTGAGCACACTTCATAAATCAGATTGCTGAGTGCTGCTCATCCTTTACTTTTCTTAAATCCTGCTGGAAAGGTACAAAAAGCTCAAGTTACAGAGTAGCAGAGCTGCTGATTCACAGCAGAAATCAGCAATAGCAATAGTCTGAGCCTGCTCATCCACAGCCTCTGTGACCGCTTGCCGTGACCCTCTGCACAGGTCCAGGACTGGGAAAACCACAGCTTTGATGGAATGATGAAAAGTCCAGCCCAGCTGAAGTCTCACTGCAGCATGAAGGTGGAAGAAAGCTTTTCTCCTCGTTGAGCCATGCCTCAGCACCTCAGAAACTCAGTGTGGCTGCTGGGGGATGTGCAGAGAATCACACGCGAGGCTGCTGCTGGAGCAAAGTCGCAGCTTTTTACCCTGGCGATGAACTTTTTTCCTCATTTCCATTTTCATTGAAATATCAATTTGCATTTATTGAAAAGCCCTTACCCTCCTCTCCACAAAAAAAAAAAAAAAAAAACAAAACAAAACCCAAAACAGAACCCCCCCAACCACCCTCATCTAAAGAAAGATTGCTTTACATAAAATCCTATTAGTTTAGCTGATTGCTTCTAAAACATTTCTGAGAAAGCCTTCCATTACCATACAAATGGTACTGGGCCTTTTTTGCAGGCTAACTGCTAGATAGCTTAATGATTTGGGCAAATACTCATCAAGACAGCTGCTTCTGCAAGGGCGGACGCGAGCCTGCTGCACGCCAGTTCAGAAAGAGCAAGAAATAGCTGATCTCCTCCATGAAGGCAACAGCTAACCCAGCCGCGACCCTCTCCCTGCACCCCTGCAGCAGCACCCCAAACGTGGGGAGCCTGTTGGTCTGTGAAAATGAAGGAGGACAGAGACAATGGGAGAATTTGGGAAGGAGAAGGAGGCTGGCAGCCCAGAGTGAACACGTGTAGGGATCACGCACTGGAGAAGAGCAGGGAGGGAGCGTGCCCACTGCTGCATTCCTCCTCCCTGTCATCATTTTCTCCTCTTCACTGGAATAGCCATAAGATCCCACAAGGTTTCCCTGGCCAATGAGGCCAAGAGAGCTAACAATGCTATAAGTCTATAGACCTCGACATAAACAGCTCCTGGAGGAGTCTATCCTTGAGACACAGCTCACTGGTCGTCTCTTTCCACAGAATCACAGAATGTCAGGGGTTGGAAGGCACCTCAAAAGATCATCTAGTCCAGCCCCCCTGCCAGAGCAGGATCACCTACAGGAGGTCACACAGGAACGTGTCCAGGCAGGTTTTGAATGTCTTCAGAGATGGAAACTCCAGAATCTCCCTGGGCAGCCTGTGCCAGGGCTCTGTCACCCTCACAGTGAAAAAGTTTTTTCTAATATTTTTGTGGAACCTCCTGTGTTCCAGTTTGTACCCATTGCCCTTTGTCCTGTCATTAGACATCACTGAAAAGAGCCTGGTTCCGTCCTCCTGACACTGCCTCTTGACATATTTATAACCATTAATGAGGTCACCCCTCAGCCTCCTCTTCTCCAAGCTAAAGAGACCCAGCTCCCTCAGCCTTTCCTCCTAAGAGAGATGTTCCACTCCCTCCATCATCCCTGTGGCTCTGCACTGGACTCTCTCCAGCAGTTCCCTGTCTCTCTTGAGCTGAGGGGCTTTGGGATTGCAGGGTGTAACCCGGCTGATGTGAAAACACACGTGAGTGAGGAGATCACCTTGACAGCTGGGTCTTGTGGTGGGCAGAAGATTCTCTGGTTTCGTAGTAGGGAAGCTCATCACTGAAGGTCTTGCAGAGTCTGCAAAGACTTTGCCAAGTCAGGGCTTTTGAGTCACCGGATGAATAAGGTCCTCTGCAGTCATGTGGGTGCTGCCTGCCCCTTTGCTGCAAACACAGAAGATTTCTGAAATGCTCCCTGGAGGTGCTTTTGTGACTCAGACTGCCATGTGACTAAGGCGAGGATCCAGATCGAACACACCACCATAAATTTGGAAGAGCTGATTTCAAGCCTGAAGATCCCAAATCTGGGAAAAGCATCTGCACTGAAAGCGGTTTTTTACTTTAACAACAATCATTGCAGTCACTTTTGAGAGAACAAACATCTCGTTAATATCGGTCACAGGGTACAACAGGATGTAGTAACAACAACCTCTGTAACAAATGTGACACAGAAAACCACAATCAGGCTCATCGGCCTTTAAAAAAAAAAACGAGTGAAAAAAATATCAGTGACTACTAAAGATGCAGCATGAGAGCAGTAAAAAATTAAGCAGTCAGCAGCTACTCCACATAACATTTACATGTAATTTCCTGTTCTAATAAACCAAAATGAAAAGAAAAAAAATACAGAAGTGCTACCGTACCAAGGAGACATCATCAGCCATTCCCGAAAATAAAATAAAGCATGAAATCCCTGGGACTTTTCAAGGGGGCCAGTGAAGGGAACGTGTGAGTCCTAAGGCTGTGTCTTGACTTCCCTGCCAGCACTTGGCAATCTCACACCATTGGCTCCAGGCGAACGAGATTCATTGCTCTACCTGGGTCTCACCAGCACTGGTAACCAGTGGCTCCTCATCTCAGCCTGTTTTAGGAGCACTGCATGGAACCCACACAGAAGGATTGTGAGGTGCTCTTCTGTAGAGGAATTTCTTGTGGAGCAGAGGTGCGGTATAACTTTAAAAGTGTGGACAACCCAGCGTAGGCCTAAACAGAGGCTCTGTCCTTGAAGCTGCCTTGGAACACAGGGAGGAGGAGGTTTTATCTGTTTTGTGAGAGCTTTGCGAGATGCTTGGCGGGAGGTGCTGGGCCCGGGGGGAGAAGGGGGGGCGAGAGCCGCCTGCATAGTGGAATGGCACTACCCAGTAAAACGCTGGCGCGTGTAAACCTGTAACTGACCAACTGTGTTAAGGGGCAGGCGCGGGGACACTGCTGAACTGTATATATTGAGCTGTCCGGGGCAATAAAGGACGGACGATCTGTAGCCATATTGGTGTGATGATCGTTAACTTGGCCGGCTCTCCGAAGGGACCCTCTTCATCTGGCGCCTGAACAAGGGACCCTCTATGGACGCTTAAATGCGGATTGCTTAAATGCGGGAAGACTCCGAAGCATCGGACGTGAGCCGATTTGGGAGCCGGAGAGCTGGAGGCAGGAGAGTTCCAGGTGTGACCAAAAGGGCACCGGAGACCAGAGCTTGAGCAGCCGATCAAGCCCCTGCCAAGGTAAGACCGCGATGGAAACGGACGCGGCAACTCGCCTCCTTAGTATACTCTCTGAGAGAGGAGGAAAAGTAAAGGAGCGAGACGTATTAGCCCCATGGGCTTGGAAACGGGAGAAAATGAACGACCCACCATTAATCTTTAGTTCCACGGAATGGCGTGAAGTAGGAGACTTTTTGTGGGACTGTACTCTAGAGGGAGGAAAAGAAGGAAAGGAAGCGAAAGAACTAGGAACAGTTTGGAAAACCGTGATATGCACTCTAGAAATCATGCAAGCAGAAAAGAAATTTGCTGCGGCAGCGATCGAAGCGTTGGGGGGGAGGGCAGGAAAGGAAAAAGGCAAAGGAAGAAACTCCCTGCTCGTCCCGACTGGGTGGAAAAAAAAAAAAAAAAAAAAGAAAAAAAAAGAAA
The DNA here is from genome assembly GCA_020746105.1 of Trogon surrucura. NCBI lineage: Eukaryota > Metazoa > Chordata > Aves > Trogoniformes > Trogonidae > Trogon > Trogon surrucura. The sequence goes on along the minus strand of CM036620.1, from coordinate 74,777,435 downwards.
AAGGAGAAACTGCACTGCGTTGCAGAATTAAGACTTTCGTCCTTGAGCTGAGCTCTTTTCTAAACAAGTGCATAACTCTTGCTTGCTAATTATGAAAAGAGACCCTGACCAGCCAGGTACAGCTCATGTTGAGAGCTTGTCCGTGAGAATGAAGATAAGACGCTTCTTGTACACCAGATGTGCGTGGGAGTGAACAGCAGAGTATGATCAAAACAGACCTGGGAAATTCTGCTCTCCCTGTGTGATAACAGCGTGATTGAAGTAATACTTGAGCCAATTAAAAAAAAAAAAAAAAAAAAAAAAAAAAAAGGGGGGGGGGGGAAGAAGGAAGATCAGGATGAACCCCTGAAAGAGATGCTGAACAAACTTGCTGAATTATCAACTAGAAAGCAAGAAATAGAAGAAACCCTTAAACCAGTTCAGCTCCCCCATTACCATCAGCTCCCTCACTCAAGCCTGATTTTCAAGCTTGAACCATAAAGGATCCTTTGCAACAGCGATGGAGCGGTGTCATCAGAGACGCTATAACAGAGGGAGATTGGGAAGCAGCCAGTTCGATTGCGTGTCCTGTTATTATTAATAATGGACAAGGGACCCGGGAACCGCATGATCCTGCATGATGTGGCTGTGCAGCATCCTGTCACCTCAACAGCGTAGCAGCAACACGACCGTGCACTGGGACTGCCTGTTGAACCCCTTGTTTCGCCCAGTGACGTGATGGGACCCTGAGGTACTGATTACCAACGACGATATGGATTGGACTGGCAGAAGATGCTTACGGCTGATGGCAGAGCAATTATGGGAAAATGTGACTGTTCTCAATGTTACCTCTTGTATTAATATGTATCCTCTTTGTGTGACTAACAATGAAGCTTATATTGGTTGTGTAATCAAAGCCACATAGTAGGTGTTAAGGTTTATGTACTAACCAGCAGAGTGATCTTTCTTTAGCTAAAAGCAAGGCAGGGAAACCAGCTGCCTTTTGCTTTGTTAGAAGTGTGTGATTAAGGATCAAAGTACGATTTAGGGTGATGGGTGTGAGAACTTTGACAGGATGAATTAAGAGTTTAGTTAAGACATTTTTGGTTATTGCAGTTTTAATTGTTATAGGCTTAGTTATGTTTAGTTGTTTGATAAATATAATCAAGAAAATGATAAGCAAGCTAGCGGATGAAGCCTGGGTTGTCCAAAAAGAAAAAGGGGGATATGTAGAGGAATTTCTTGTGGAGCAGAGGTGCGGTATAACTTTAAAAGTGTGGACAACCCAGCGTAGGCCTAAACAGAGGCTCTGTCCTTGAAGCTGCCTTGGAACACAGGGAGGAGGAGGTTTTATCTGTTTTGTGAGAGCTTTGCGAGATGCTTGGCGGGAGGTGCTGGGCCCGGGGGGAGAAGGGGGGGCGAGAGCCGCCTGCATAGTGGAATGGCACTACCCAGTAAAACGCTGGCGCGTGTAAACCTGTAACTGACCAACTGTGTTAAGGGGCAGGCGCGGGGACACTGCTGAACTGTATATATTGAGCTGTCCGGGGCAATAAAGGACGGACGATCTGTAGCCATATTGGTGTGATGATCGTTAACTTGGCCGGCTCTCCGAAGGGACCCTCTTCACTCTTCCACCTCAAGCATTCTGATGACCAGCATGCACCCGTGGCACAGCACAGGCTGGGCTATTGATGAAAGCCACCCAACACCCAGTGCAGGCGTCTGTGTCTTACCACAGTCATTCAGTCAATTCAGCAGCTTCGCCCCCATTCCAGTAAAATTCTCCCAAAGACAACTCTTTCCTCAGTTTGTAATTTCCTGGAGACCTAACACATCATTAAGTGGTCAAAAAGGCACCAGAACTGAGCAGGTACTCTCCTGCTCTTTTGACTGAAGTGACTTCGGTGCAGAGCGACCATCCAACAAAGGATACTTGATCACAACTTGCTTTAATCCTGACTTGCAGAGGAAGCTGGAGGGTGGGATGCACTGAGGGATGGCTTTCCAAAGCATTGAACTCACACTGTGTCTGTCCCTGTGTTTATGCTTTACGAGGTAATTAGTCAGTTCAGCACAGCACTGTCAACACCAGCAGCAACTTCAATGTGTGCTCAGGGCCATACCTGCCACGGTGGGATAGCACAACAAGTGTTTGCAGGTCAACAGATGGTCTAACAACTGACCTAACCTTTCTGGAGGGTAGGACCTGGACTAACCAATAAAGCTGAGCTCTGTAGCAGGTCTCAGACCCGACACTGAACGTCAGCAGACAGAATCATAGAATTATATAGGTTGGAAAAGACCTGTAAGATCAAGTCCAACTGTTAACCTGCTCTTCTTTGGACACGCTCCAGCATTTCAGGAAGGCATTACCAAAAAAACAGTTTCCTTTGCTTGCCTGCTCCCAGCCTGGCTTTCCCTGCAGCTGGGGTGTGCGAACAAGGAGCAGCAGACAGGCAGCAGACAAAATAACTTTCTCCTTCCTCACGTTTCAAACCTCATCCATGATTTTCCAGCTGCAGCCTCTCTCTGATGCCATGAGAGAAGTAGAAGGGAGCCAAAACGAAGAACAAAAAAGCCCTTTCTGAAGACATCAGGCCAGTTGTACCCTGGGAGGGAAAACCCTTGCTGATTTGAGCCCCCTTCCCATCTGCTCCATGGAGGTGACTGGCCAAGGCAGCGGAGCATGAGATTTGATTATAATTATTGTCTTAACGCAGAGCTGAAATTGTTCTGAGCACGCGGAGCTTCTGGGAATAGGCAAGCATCCAAAATAATCTTTGGACTGCAAACTCTGTGACGAAGAGATGGCATAAACCGACAGACATTGCAAAACCCTTCAGAGTCTACTTCTCATTGAGCAGGGTTGTTCCTGTCAGTCTGCAATTCACCTCCAGACAGTTCCCACTTTTCTTGGGAAAGGCTTTCCTAGCTTTGGCAGACAGGCTGTTTTTCAACAAGGAAAAAAGTACGTATATCGAGGGACCATAAACCAGCTCAATCCAATTAAATCAAACCCAGTGACTGCTGGGCTGCGCTTCTCTCTGCAGTGAATTCCGATCTGGTGCCTGCCGTGCCAAAACCAGTAACATTATGGACTGCAGCAACACAGTCAGGATCAAAGCCCAAATCCATAAAGGTATCGAGACATTTAAGTGGCAGTTAGACATTTAAATACTTTAGCAGAGTGACACGCAGATCTTGGGGCAGAAATAAGTTCTCTTACAGAGGAAACCAGCTCTATTACCATGTATATTCCTAAGAACTCCTGTATGGCATTGAGCAACACCTGTAGCTCAGCTTGTGAGAAGCCAGATGCATGGGGGCACCTTCCCTCGTTTTTCTCTTAAACTGCAGAAGTTGGAAGCATTTACTACTCCTCTGCTTCTCATTAAATAATGCCTGGCTTCCTGGAGGCTGTGCAAAGCTGTCGGTGGTTAGGAGCACACGGTAAATGAGAAATAACGGGGGGCTGCTGGCTGGAACGTATCACGCTTTACATCTCTAGGAAACACGCTTGCGGCAGTCCGTGTCACAGGCGGATGTTTTTTGTCTATCAGGTGGTTCCTGGTGGTGCAGCAGAACTTGGTGAGCACCAGCGGGATTTTGCACAATAATTGGCCAGTGCACACAAGGTTTAAGAGTTTGGGCTGTTGGCACTAGTGAAGCAGGATGTGGTCCTTCCCACGAGTCTTGCTAATACCCAGATACTGCAAAGGAATCTAAATGGCTTATGCTATTCCAGGTGGGCAGAGCACTGTGTAGGGTAGGAGCTCACATAAAATCAATCCAGAGGAATTAGTATTTTTTTTGGCTGTTACACCTTGCCTAATTCTAACCCCTCCAGGAGTTATTTCACCATAGCGTCTGTACAACGAGCTAGGAAATTCCTATTGCGCTGACTTGGCTACGGAAAGGAAAATTGCAAAGGAAAATCACTTAAAACACCCTTCAGAGTAATTCAAAGTGGGAATGGACAAGAATAATCTACAAGCAGGGTGCACAGGTACTGTTCTGAGTTTTGGAGGAAAGTCCCCCTCAGTGCCTTTATGTTAAAGGTTTATTTTTGTGACTCTCAACTCACGCATAGCCATGTTTCGCTCTTCCAGCATGCTCCTTCTGAATCACATTTTCTCCTGGTATTTGAAAAAAACCAAACAGCAATATGAAGTGCAAAACCTCTGTGGCTTCGCCAAGTGCGAACCAGCCTTGCTGCTGGGAAAGGTTCTAGGAAAGGACGTTTTGGACAATAGAAGCAGGCGCTGCCAATATTCAGGTCTAATCTTTTTGTCAAGTGCAACATGTTTTTTGTTAATTTTTCTGCTGGGTCAGACCTGTGAGCGCTGCCTGCTGTGCCAGGCTCCTCTCCCAGCAGCAACCCCACGCCGTGCCGACTTGTTTAACCTCCGGTTTGTTGCACGTCTCTATTACTCTGAGCAGTCAGAGAAAGCCCTGTCCATTGATCGTAAATGCTGAACATCTTAAAGGTATTTTATATCTGTTCAAGCACTTTGGAAGTCTGTTCGTGCAAGTATCAGGCCAGATTTCCTCATTTTGTAGGCATAAGAAAGTATTTTTTGCTTAGTTCAATAAAGCCATTTGTATTCATCTTTACTGATTCCGCTATTGTTTTCCCTTGCTCAGCAAGATGTATATTACAGTCTGTTTAATTGTGTGTTTGATCTTTACTACTTAACCAGATCTATTTATCATTACAATGCATCAGTACATTATAAAGCTTTCAGGCACATTTATCAACATAACAAAGCTCCCGCTACAGAAGAGTCCTCCAGGGAAATAAAGCAACGACAACAAATACTTTAATGCAATTCACTTAACAGTACAAATATTTGTAATTACAAAAATCTTTAAGTGTGCCTCTCCCATAAATGGCATGTTTTACTTAAAATTGCCTTCATAATGTGATAGTGCCTTTGATTTATGCAGTTGATGGTTTCCTCAAATTAAAGAAAGCAAGGCCAAGTTAATCGCTTTCTTATATTTTCCCTTTCACTAATGTGAAGGCAGAATTCAAGTTCACTGATGTGCTATAGAAAATTTGGTTACACCTAATAAAATGAGAACATTTAAAAAACACTAGTGTGTGATTAATAACTGCTGTAAATACATTACAGCACGGACGCAATGTTACAGATAGCTGCAAGCCATGCGTGAACTGAGTCTACAACGATCAACCATTAATTGTAATGTCTGTTAATCATCGATTAACCCTTTATAAATAACAAACTCATTAACCTTGATGTAAACTAGGGCCACCAGGTTATATTACACGGCTGTCGAAGTCTCTCAAGACTATAAAATATGCTTATATGTCATCAACCTGTTGTAATTCCAGCATATTTTTAATATATTTAACATTCTTGGGAAATAATGCTGTTACTCCATCATTAGGTTTTGGTTTTTTTGGTTTTTTTTTTACTTTTGCCTTGTAGCAAATTATTGCAAACCAAAGGACATCCCAGGAAGCCAGCTTTTATGTCTGAAAACGGTCATGTCCCAAGGGAGGCCTGGGAATACTTGTTTTTTCTTACCATGCGGTGAGTCACACTCAGATTGTGAACGTTGCAACCGCAGCTTTCTGCTACAGCACAGGGAGCCAGGACCCAGGAGCACTGAGCCTGACCTGTGCAGGCATCCAAGGGACCACGGTGGGAAGCCTAAACTGAGCTCTGAGCACCCTGTGCCTTTTGCTCAGAAATCAGAGCAGTGCCCTGCAGCACTTGTCAGACCTCCAGATACATCCTTTCACCTACAATGAAGTCTCTTGTCTCCAGACAGCGGCAACGGGAGACTCAACTTCACCAGATCCACCACACGATTAAAATGGCCCAAACTCCTTGAAGCCACGAGAACTAAAAGTGCAGTTATGAACAGAAATATGAGAATATCAGCACTAAGATTCTGAACGCAAATACTCAAAAGTTAGCAAAATCCAGACTTCTTATATTTTAATGAAACCTCAGTGTGGCCGCATGAACACGATGATGCTTGAGTGACAAGCATCATGCTGTGTTTTCCACTGCATCATATATAGCCTTCCATTCAAAAGACCAATGTTCCACTAATAAACAACCAGCCAAAAATCGGCACAGCGCCCACTGTTGCTGCTTAGACCCAACCTATTGCCATTGTTATTGAGCCTAATTTTAACAGGTAGGCTTCAATGTCTGCTCTGGCAGAGACACAGAGAAGCAGAGGAAATTTAAATTCTGCCCATATTTCTCATCATTCCAGAACAGGAGACTCCCACGACATTCCAAAGCATGATATTTCACATCATCATTTGGGGGTAAAACAAATTCTCTGCTATTCCAAGCAAAACTTTTGCCAACGGAGAGGGAGTGGACGTGCCACTGAAGGCCATGGCAGAACCTGGCTGTGCAGGGGATGGGTTTCACATCCCAGCATCTATGAAGAAGAGGTATCATTACCCTAAAAAGGTACAACTGGTAGAGCAGTAAGGTACACAGCTGGAACCAGTATTGCTAAGGAACGGAACAAGGGCAGGACAGGTTTGGATGCGCGAAAGTTGCCTGAAAGGAGCGAGCCAAAAGCACTGTTGTCTCCAGAGGGAACTGGAAACTACCCTGTGAGGGCCCCCGAAAGCTATTGAGAAAACATAAAAACAGACCATGATGGAAATCTGTAACTTGAGACATCTCCAGCAGGCAAAAACACGAGGACGTACTCCAGAGAGGACAAAATCTCACAGAGTCAGGATAACAAACAGCACAATCCATACCCAGGCTTCAGAAAATGCACAGGGTGTCTGTATTTCCTCTCTGTTCTTTTTAACAAGCTTTCATCTTTGTGCCTCTAAAATATTTGGAGCAGGAACTATCTTCAAGTATTAATTTAAGTGTTTATAGATACAAGAAAGTATTTACAGAGCCTCTAACCTGAACAGGTCCCAGGTCCTTGAGCCTTCTGTAATTTAGAAGGGAAACGATACCTAAACTGTGATTAACAGGAGAGCCAGGAGTGACACAGCTTTATTAACAGCCTCACCAGGCTGTTTACTACGTTATCCTCTCCCAACTCTGTGATATGGTGGCAAATTCTGCTGCTGAAACGCTCTGGGCTGGCTTAAATCCTTAATTACCAATACGTAATTAAGAATGGGAGCATTTACAGACATTTAAAGTGAAGATTCTCAATGCACAGTATCTAAAACAGGCCAAAAGAGCTTATAAAAATATTATTTATGGAGGCAGCTGCAAACAGGTACAGGGAAAGCTGTGCACGTCGTTTTAAGGGGGGGTTCCAGTGGGTGGTTTGGATGCACAAAGTGTCTGTTTTGCCACCTAGTGGCTACTGTAGAGGCACCGTCGGTGTTTCGGTGCCTCTGTCATCCCCAGTGCCCATCAACTCCCCGGTCCCGCAGGAAAAATAGTAGGAGACAGTAGCAATTAGGAAAAAAAAAAAAAAAAAAAAGATAACATATATAAGAATAATAAAATAGTTCTTAAATTTTGGAGAGAAATTGGTAGAAAAGCTCACGTATCACAGCCCGGTTGCTCCAGGGCTAGCACATGGCCCTGGCCTGGAAGAAGAGCAGCAAGAGGGTTCTGAGAAGGGAATTTGAGAAAACACCAGCTCAGCATCCGACTTCATTCCTATTGTAAAATGCAGAGGCTGGCATGAAACAAGCTTAGATCATCCGTCTCACTGAAGCCAAAGGTTTGGGTTGGTACCGCAGCAGCTGCCACTCGGCAACTCGGCAAGCTCAGGCTTGTCAGATGGGAAAGCACGTTATTACATTGCATTCTTCTCTCACATTTTCATATATTTAACTTACTGTGAGGGTCAGAGCACCATTTCTATCTCCTGACATGTTCAAGCAGGTGCGGGTTACAGCGGGCAAACTTTCCGTCTCCAGGCTGAGCAAACCCTAGATTTCCAGAAGTACAGACCTCTGAACACACTAAAAAATGATTTAAAATAATTAACATGTAACAAACAACAAAACATCACTCCTTCTACACAGAAATCTACCTCTCCCACGAGATTTTAGAGGCTGAGCCCAACTGTCTACATGAGGGTCTCCAATATCTGATTTTTAAATCTCACAATAATAGATATTGGGGGCGAAATATCAGACACAGATTATCAAAGCAGTTTTTCAAAACCAGCACCACAGGCCAGAGAAGTTTCACCCCTCTGTGTCTCCTTGGGGATGGATTTTCAGTGGGCTGTACGTATCTGAAGAGAGAGGAGCTAAGAAGCAGTAGGCAGAGCTACCTCTTCTGGATGGTGTTTCATTTCTATAGTGAGCATTTCCCAAGTAATGAAGTTACTTTGCAATTAGAAAATTAGACTCATCGCCACGAGAAGTTTACATTGGGCACATTCAGATCTGCAGATACTCCTCCTGGTTTATTCTACTGTAATCTCCAGCACTTAATTGGAAAGACTCTATACATCAGGAGCAATTCCTCTTAAACTTTGACTTAGGTCTCCGAAGGCAAGCCCGAGTGCCCACACAGATGAACCTACATTTAAGAACAGCCTTTTCACAGGAAAACCTGTGGTGTTTGCTTCAATCTGAACTTGCAGTTGTCTGTCACAAATACATTGCAAACTCCTGGGAGTTACCGGCAGCTCCACTGACAATTAATTACAGATGAAAACTAAAACGCTTTAGGGATGCAGCAACATCAGAAACCTTGTCCTGCTTCCAGCAACATTGGACGTAACACATGAAGAGAGTTCTCCAGATTGTGGTTTTGTCCCAGAGTCTGTGTCATTGGGAAACACATTCACTGGAATGACACATTTTGCTCTAGGACGCATATGAAAACTCAAGTGGGATGTGTGCCACAACCTAAGGGGTCGTGATTTAATATTGCTCTTTCAACAGATATAAGACTTACTCTTCTGTAAAACGGGATCAGATCTCAGCTACTACCTAGAAGATGCAAGTCTGCACCTTTATCCTTTGAATTTACAGAGGCTGAAAACCTCTAAAAATGAGCTTTGCATCATAGTGGAGATTCTTCATTTCTTACCTGTGTTTCTTGCAATATGAGGACTGTATCCCTGCGCGAAATGCCTGGGCTGCAGGAATGAAAGAAAAAAAAGACAACAGAACAGCTATGCAAAACATGGATTCATGAGAAACTCCAGTTTCAGCAATCCATTTCAAAGGACTGGCTTCCCAATTCATCCTTGGAATGGAAAGTGATGGCCTTGGAACTAATTACAAACGGCTACAACTTCAGAGATAAGAATAAATCTCTCACCGTAACTTCATAACACGATAAGCACATTTCACATACACCCAGGCCTTTAAAAAACTTGGGCAAGCAAACAGCAAAATTACTGAAAACCTGTAGCAGAAAGAAGTTGGAAGTCCCCTGACTCCGTTTTAGTATGAAAACTAATGGTGCTGATAAGAGCAAGCATGTTACTGGAAAACACCAAAATCAGAGTCTCTTTCTGTGGTTTAAGAACAATAAAACACAGCACAGACTTCAATTCACGCAAGGGTGGAACTGAAATCCTACTTAACCACAGCGGAAACTTAACTGGAGTTTTCCCCCTGCTTTTAGGTGCGCTGAAGAGCAAGTACGGCCGCTTGCCGAGCTCCTGCGAAGGGGAATACGCTGCGGAGCCAACAGCTGTGGTGGAGGCAACCGGCTTGAGAATTCAATCCATTGCATTGGGTGGGACATTTTGAAAGCGGCTGGAGGGGTTTGGAAACACGAGTCTGGGATGTCAGCTCCCCAGGAGATTTATCCTTAGATGTTGATTTGCCTCCCCGACTCTTAGATTTTATCCAGGGAGGACCAGCTCCATAAGCTTTACCAAAACTCTACGACGCTGCTTTCACAGCACAAAGAAACAGCATCGTCACATCGACACGTAATTGTCTACTTCTAGTATTTCATGCTGGAATGTAAATGTAAAAAAGATTCTTGTGGCAATCTAAGCTCATAATTTTGCTCCTCTTTATAACTTTAAATCTTTGCAATTCAAACCATCATTTAAAAGATTTTTTTTTTTAAAAGTCCTTCCTTATTTTTTGAGCAGATTGTCAACACTTCCAAACAGCAACCGCTTATCATTTTTAGGCAGCACATGAAAGAAAAGGGCTAGATATATAAAGACTATGCAAGAAATGTCTTCAAGGGATTGGCACGCTCAGAGAATGACCTACATCTTCTTGGAAACGTCTCAAAGGCCTCTAATCATCCCAAGGACAAACTTTACTCTGTTTATGGTGACCTTGACGCACAGTGTCATAACCCCCCCCCGCCAAACCAAACAGTGCTCCTTCAAGAAATCACTCTGACTCTGAGCAGAACTGTCAAGGCAAAGAAAAGTGCTGAGACTAGATTTGAAGAGCCAGAAATGTTTCTGGGGTACAGAAGATGTAGCAAGGAAACTCAAGATGAAGAACTGCATTAAAAAGACCAACTGGGCAATCTCAAGCCCAAAAGTGGACATAAAAATAGAATATTGGATATTGGTTTAGCGAAGTACCATGCAAGGAGGTCAGTCCAGAAGAGAGCTGAAAAACAACTGGTCTGTGTCAAGCTGGAACTCATAGATGAAAAGTAGAACTGACCAAAGGAGATTTCTTCTAAAAAATAGAAAAATTCTACAAGTAACGTTCCAGGTCCCCTGAAAGCTAGAAGGAAACAAGGAAGAAGGGCAGGAGGCAGATGCTGAGGGACAAATAGCCTGGTAAGAGGTACGAGAACCAGGTAAGGTCCATTCTGCAAGAGGCAGAGACACAACAGGTGCAGACAGCGGGATGAAAGTCAGCACTGGACTACAAGAGTGGGACCACTGTGTTGAGCATCTCACCATGGAGCTTTTGCTACTAATGAGGTGCTACCTAGGCAAATGCAGTCCAAAGTCCAAGAAGAGGGTCAATCAAGTTCTTAAAGTGCTTGTGACTTGGCAGGAAAATAGTTTACTAAGAAAATCTGAAAGTCAACAGAGAGAAGAAGACAACAGCTGAGAAAGTCTGAGAAGATCAGAAAGCCTGTAATTTCATCTGCAGTAGATAACCATACTGCACCCTTATGTCATTCAAAAGGACAAAAACACAGAGCCACAAAGGAAAGGATGTACAGCGTAATGAAAGAAACTGGAAAAGAAAACAGATGAATAACACAGTTTGGTCTTCCTGGAAGATGTGTCACTGACCTCAGTACAAAGGCAAATTGGCTAAAATGTGACACGCTCACTAAATTCAAGTCAGCCTCCATGACCTCATGTTCAACATGAAACAATAACCGGAATTTAGAGACAGGGAAAGCCAAATTATAATGAAACAGTTTCAGAATTACAGTGACGGTTATCCCCCATTTAAACAAACTCAAAGGAAACACCACGAGCCCCATCACTTGACATTTTAATATAAAGACTAGAAATCCTTCCGAAAGATTTACTGCAGACAAAACATGCTATCAGGTTTAATGAAGAAACATATCGCATTTGATGGCTTTACTAAGCAGTCTGACAAAATGATCTAATATTCTCTGCCCTTTCTTCGACTTTCTTCCCCTCTCTCTGATTTACAAAAGGTAGAAAGTTTGGAGTGAACTGAATAAAGGAAACACTGGCAGCGCTGCCTTCTCCTTCGAGCAGAACAACCGACACTACTGAAGCATCCACTGAGATTAAATGAGAGGTGAAGAGAACCCTTAGGTCTGAGGCAAGGAGTAAGCTGGTAACAGTCAGACTACAGCAGTGCAGTTGTAGTCATTTGGAAAGTCAGTCTTAATCACTTGAGGTGGAAGGCTGGACAAAAAAATAATAAGCATTTTCTCAAAAAATATCACACTAAAGGAAAAAGCCTTGAGGCTTGTCATGAAGGAAGCTGAAGTGTTTCACCCTGAATAGAAAAGGCCCCGAGTTGTCGGTTTGGTAGCAACCTTGCATGACCTTTAAACAACGTTCTCACATTTTGGACTGTAAAAGCAAGAGTTATAAAGAAAACCAAACCAAAACCAACAAACCCCCAAGCACATCAACAAAACAGAACAAAAATAACCCAAGCCGCAGGGACTTCAGGTCTGACTCCCAGTCACCCCAACTGGAAACCAGTCCCAGGACCCCCCTGCAGACCAAGATCTTTTCCTAACCCCCGTTTCTGCTTCTCTGTTCACACATGAGCATTTCTGTAACGTTTCTCCATCCTCCTCTACATCTACTTTTCATAAGTCACTTCTGCAACTCAGCCTTTGCTTTAAGCTGAAAAAGCCAAGTTACTCTGATTTGCTCTCACATAAGCCGCCTTCCACGCCTCTAGTTGGTGTGAGAGCTGGTTTTTGCCATGACTCCAGTCTGAGCTCACCCTTTTGAAAACACATGACCAGAACCACACACGAAATGCACCAGGCCCTGTGTAACTTCTCTGATCCATCCTCACCACTGAAAATACGCACAGTACATGGATCCAGCACATGGATCCATCTGCCATCTCACCATTCCTTTCCATGGCTGCCCCGCAGAGCCAATCTATCAGTCCTACCATGCAAAACTGCTCACCACTCCTTTTTCTGGCAAGTTTTTGTTTCAACTTGCAACTATCTGACCTTGCATTTGCACAACTGGCACCTTCCTGTTCCCAACAGCCCGTTCTTTGACACCATCACACACTTGTGCAGGCTCCAGAGCCTCTCGTGCACTGCTGATGCTCACAGCCTTTTCAGTTAGCACCATTTTCAGTGGTTGGTCTCCTTCTCAGTCAAGATCCTTCATTCTACAGCCACCAAAAAAAATTCTCCTCGAGGCAGGCACTTCGATTACCTCCTCTTCGACCTTTCAACACTGCCTCAGGTCATCTGTGACCCTCTGCTGCCATTGCTTTCCCCAGTTTATATTCTCCCACTAACTGCATCTTCTTTTGTCTAAACTTTATTTAGCACATCCTTTACCAGATGGAGGAAATCTAATCACAGTTCTACTACCCAACAACAGCAGTCGTAAAAGATACAAGGTTAGTCTGGCAGAACAGCCTTTGTTTATTACAGTACACCTTTCCAATTCGTCATTTACTCCAAGCTTTTTTATTTTTTTTTTTAAAAAAATTAATTTAGCTTTCAGACCACAACCCAGAAGTCAGTACCCATCGGTCTTGTCATTGCCCCGGTGTCTTTTTCTTTCTGCTCCAACAGAAGCACGGAACTGCAGGACTCTTCAGCAGACAGACCGACAGATGTATTTTAAGTACTAGCATAAAAATATTGAACACGTTTGCACCACGGTGGCGATGTTCTGTCGCGCCCATTGATGCAGGATTTCAGGCTCAAATCCTGACAAAGGTTGTGCCCAAGCAAGCACAGATGACGGCTCAAAAATAAGCAGTTGACAGTGAGCTTCAGAATGGAGCCCCAGAAGTGCATGCAATAAATATTGGTGCCTTCATTTCTAGTTTGTCCATTTATTGATTCCCTGGAAACAAAGCTTACGTATACACACCACATCCAAACCGCTTCAGGAGAAGGAGAGAAACCCCATCCTCTTGATATTCCTCAGGAAATCTGGTTGCAAATGAGACCGTCAGCCGTTTTTTGCAGCCAGATGTTAAATGGTTGTTCTACATATGTTAAAGAAGTATCTTCAGCCTGACAAAGTCGCATTTTAAAACACAAATTACGAATGAAACATGAAACCCCACTTAAACTGCAGGAGACCGTATTTGGTTTTTGGCAAGATTTTGGCCACAAAGCTGTTAAAGTGTCTTTGCTGCGACAACTTGCAGCTTTAGAGCCATTTTCTGTTTTGTTTCACGGCGGGCAGAGGAATTGTTTTACCATCAAATACATTGTAATAGACAACATTTCTGGCTTTAACTGTTCAAGGACTTGAACCTTCCACTCTTTCCTGGAGACAAAATTTCACTTCCTACAGTGCTCTTTGGCTACAGACCCACAAGTTCCTTCCGGTCTTTCTTGATTTGCAGCCCCCTACACTTTCCGAAGGGAAGCAGAGGCCGCTCTGTAGACCTACGGGAACAGGGGACAGCAACTTTTGACAGATCCCAACGAACCACCTCGCTACCCTGAGGTGCACAGGTACTAGTTCAGATTAATAGAGAATGAAAACGCAAGTCAACCGAGGAGGTTTATGACCTTCATCACTTTTGCCCATCTCGGATTTCCTTCTTGCAGCAGCTAAACTTTTGCCTTGCTTTTCTGAAGCGTGTAGGGATGAAGGACATCTCATCCAGGAGCACAGGAACGGCCAGAACAGCTTCCAGCTGAACTCTAACCTGCCTTGAGAACACTTCTGCCTGCCCTCAAAGAAACAAACTCCTCCAATACAGCAAATACAATTCCGTGCTGCCGCACGCTTCCACCATCACGAAAGCAAATAAAACAATGGACACTTCTCGTGTTGGACTTCGGCAAAAGACGTTTATTATTATTATTGTTGTGTCGCTGTTGTACCTCCTCTGCTCTGCCCACAGTGGTGGCATAAATGCTGTTACCATATTGTAGCTGACGATGCCGGTGTACAAATCAAAATCCATCTTAATTTTAAACTCCATTAGAAACACAGGAAAAAAGATCAACATTTACGAAATGTAAAGGGAAAAATGGTACGGAAAGAATTATTTTTTTATTTTTCAAGCTTCCAAGACAGTATTACAAACAACAGAGAGCAAAGTAAAGCTAGAAATGAAATACTTGACAGCATCTGTTTAAAAATTACAGCTAAGAAACCTAATAAAAGTTGAATAAACAGTTACTAGAAATAAAAATTTTTACACATAATGATATTTGTCTGGGATTTTTATTTCTTTAAAATAATTCATACAAATGGTTACAGTCACAAACATGTTTTTAACCAAAAATATTGCTAGCCTACCACATTACCAGGAAGGAATCAATGTAGGCAATGAAATGCTGCTACTTTTCAGTAGTCTAGTGCCTTTTTCGCATACCACCAATAATATATACTTTAACTGGTGACAAAAAGCACAATGCTCGTTTATACAAAACCTTTTTTTTTTTTCCTCAAAATCTCTTTGCAAGGTTGTCTTCGTTTTGAAATAAGGGAATTCATGCCAAAATTAGGAGAAACTGTTTTTCTTTTGTTTCCTAAATTATTCTAAAAAATAAGACAAGCAGGTAGAAAAAACAATGCACTGTGTGGCGTAGAAAGAAAAATGGGAAAAATTCATTGTCCTGAGAAGTTTGCCAACTGCCTCATTTTTGGGCATGTTTTAAAATATAAAAGAAAGGATTTTTAATCTCAAAACTGGTTTGTTGAATGCCTCCCTTATGTTTTTCCTTGTTGACAGCTAAGCAAACAAACCCTTTTTAATGTTCTAAAAACTGTACACAGACAAGTACATTCATGATATAATTAACTACTAACTTCTCTTGCTTAACAAAGAACCCATAGGACACAGAAACAGTGAATCAGTCCACTGGACAGGGACAAACTACAATTTATACGGAGGAAAAAATGTTTCCAAATCTTCTTTTTGTCTCCCACCTTTTCCTTTCATACTGTATATTGGACCAGTTTCTAAAACGATAATCGTCTCCTCCTGTAAGTTCATGGTTTTGCCTTTAATCAAAATCCAGGGTTTTGTTTTGTTATGTTTTGTTTGTTTTCCACACGCTGAAGTTGAACTAGCCGACGCTGGGAATGCTGTTTTCGTAGGCTACAATTGGTCGCTTGGGTGGTCTCTATCAGCTTCTGGTTTGACAGTTTGGCCGGGCGAAGGAGCATGAGGCGGGTGGGCTACAGCAGGGAGGCCGTGTGATAAGGACATGGGGTTGGGGACTATTCCTTCTACTGCTGCAGGTATGCCAGTTGACGCCACGCTGACAACGCCTGGGGGATACCTGCTGGGAGAAGAACACGAGACCACACATGAAAACCAAGCGATCGCCCACCCGAAAGCTCACCTTGCCTCGTTCTGGAGCCAAAGGGAAGCTGCTTTTGTTTTCAGACCAGTGAGAGGGGCAGTGCGTTAAGCTCCAGATGAGTACACAGATGCTGCTAAATAAACCAAAGATGCTGTATTTTACCCAAATGAGAAATAAAGGTTTGCTAGATTTGTTTCTTCAGATTTCTGATTTAATAGCAACGGAAACACCCTGGAATCACTGCTCCTCTCAAACTATGCCTCAATAACAAGTAATTCAGGCAAGGCTGTGCAACACCTATCTGTTCTCTACGACTTTTCTTCTAGTTGACCTTTGGAGATTTTTTTTCTCTTTCCTTTTCATGTAGAAATTTTTAAATTTCATTCTTGTCATTTGAAAAAGTATTTCTTTAAACTAATTTTGCAGTCGTAACTTTCTGACAGCTCCCCAAAAGAAAAATCACACCCACACATTCTTAAGATGACAAACACAAACCTATTGCACCTGAGTAATATTTTCAGCACCAAACCTGCCTGCAAGAGAACCAGTACTAGTGACACAGAGGACAAGTGCTTTAGGCAGACTGGAAGAAAGAGAGAAAAACCACAAAATACTACAGGTTTTGAAGATTTCTTACTCTGGCTGGCTGAACACTGAGGTCTAAGTATTTTACAAGCTCAACAAAAAAAACCCCCTCTGATTCAGTTCAGTTTTATAATAGTTCTAATACTACTAGGCTAAAAAAAAAACCCCCGCAGATCCACTGTTTCAGTCCTGAAGTTCTGAAGCAACTGATGAACAACTGTTTTTTCACAGTGCCATATACAAACGACAGCTACACACGAACACTTTTAACAAAAAAACAGTTTCTTTTTAGCCAAGTAACTCAACACCCATTTGCAAGTTATCTTCACACTGGCCCTTTGCCCCTCCCCACCATCACAAAGCCACACACTCATCTCTTCTTCTCTCCTGCATCCTAGTGAGAGCATCATCCACTGAAAAGCCTCAACACCCAAACATACCACTTACACGCTACGGCATTTGCTACCCTAGTACTAACTTACAACTAAATGGGAGGAAAGACACTTTCAGACTTGTCAAGCTTTTGGAATGTCACATTATTTCACTGTTGATTTTTCTTCTCATTGGAGTCCAACGCTGAATGCGTCTGGGAATTTCACCCAGTTTCAGTAGCACCTTTTCTAAAGTACTGCACGTTTGTACTGCTCATCCTAAGATCCCTCAAACAGACTATTATTCAGAACTTATGCAAAAATCAGAGGAGTAAAAAAAATGGATGAAAGCACATTTATTTGTTCTTTTTCCTTCCACCACAGAAACATCATGGGAACGGCTTTTTGCAAATGCTCTGCCAGTGGTGCACAGCGACCACAGAGACACCACACGCTGGTCTGGTCATCCTGGGAAAGATTCCTGCAGATTGTCTCACTGACTGGAATCTGGGATGGATAAGCACTATGTGAAAGACCACACCACCTGTAGCCCAGAGAACTTTGTTCCCAATTGGACACATATTTACAGGGCTTCCTATGCTAATTCCTTCTCCAGAGAGGTTCCTCAGAATTAATTTGCAGTTGCTAATGGAATCAGTTGCTTGTTACAGTCCCTCCATCTGAATCTTATTAATCAAATTTGCTTCAATTTCTATGAAAACTGTTAGACTGGGTATTGTTCTATTTATTTAAATTTAATTTTGAAGCAGCTTATCTGTTACTCCAGGTGTTTTGTAAAAAATACAATGTGAAATGACAAAAACTTCCATTTGAAAGCCCAACACAGCAACAGTTTCCAACACAGAATGTCAACTTTCTAAAAACATATTCCCCGAGCATCAACATGCTGGGGCTCGGAGAAATGAAGGAGAGAACAAATCCTGAAACTGTTTTCCTCATGAAGAAAAGCCAGAGCCTCCCCTCGTGAAAATGGATGCTGCTGGATCCGGAGCACTAACAGATGCTGTATAAGCACTTGAAACAATTCAAACTACGCACCCCTAATCCTCCTTTGGCTCCAAAGAGTCGTTCTGTACATAAAAGTACCCCCCTTGGACACCAAGTTGTTAACAATTGTGATTCTACCTGTCGACACCGCTCCTCAGACATGGGTTTCCTACAGACTTCCAGCAACGTCCAAAAGCCCTACAATTGCTTTCTTGTCCTAAAACTACAGAGGCAGTAGCCAAAAATACAGAAAACATAGCCCTCTGCAGAAACCGTATTGTACTTGACAAGTCCCAACCCTATCTTGCTATTTTCGTAATTTTTGTCACTTTTTAAATTAATCATCAGTGTTGTTCAAATCATATGTTTGAAAGGAGGGCACGTAAACTGAACAGCCTCTACACATGGGCATTTCTATCCTACACAACCTTCCCTTATGTCACTATTTTTTGCTTTCCTGTTCTTAACCAGCAAACACATTCCCTCCAGCACTTCGTAAAGTTGCTCCCAATCTTCCTCCTCTGGCAGCAAGAAGTTGTTATGTTTTCCAGGCAATATGTCCACTGAATTAGATTTTTGTGAAAGCAGAAGCGAGAGATCAGTTACACCTCCTCTGCTACTTCATCCTCCTCCTTCTCCCGCAGTCTTTATTTATGATGAAAAATATGAAAGGTAACTTTAATTGCTAAACTACAGAAGCACTATGTTAAGCTCTGTTCAAGAAACTGAGTCTGTCCCAAGAGCTTAAACATTTAGCTGCAAGCTGTGATCTCAAGATGAAATAACTCCTTAATTGTCAATATCTAACTGTTCTCATCCAGGTACCTCTTCAGTACTTGGATGTTCTTATCTTCTATCTGTGTGAAGGCAGGAAGAAATGTCAACATTGCAAAATTACTGTTTACTGGCTGTTGAATTTCACTTTGCCTACATCCTGCACGCTCTGCGACCCAGGAAATGGCAGGGGGTTATTTAACAGGCAGCTCAGTAACAAATACACAGGAATAACAAACCCACGGTACGTTATGCCACTACGCCAAGATTACTACAAATAGTTCCTTCTCAGGAGTATCATTAGTCTTAACTCCAGGGATAGGTCCCGTTTGCTTGACCTTTTGTGTTGATAGGGCATCTTGTATTTCACACAGTAAATGGTTTTGTTTTCCACAGAATATGATGATGTTCAGATCTAGATTATATTCTGCTGATGAATGCTCAATGTTCTTTGCTTCTGATAACATCTGTTAATTTAAGAGTTCTGTCCTACATCAAAATACAAGTAAATGAGTATATCCAGAATAAAATAGTCTCGTTAGTTTTAGTTCACTGAAAGAGCCATTTGCATTTTTTAACATATAAATTATTATCCCAGGTCTTATCTTTTAATGCAATTACATGACTATGATACAGTTATTAGCACATCTGAAGCATCATACTGCCTGTGAAAGACTCCAGATCTCAGTCAGTTTAACACAATCTTGGACCGAAAAAAAAAGACAGAAGAATTTGCTTCAGACAATCAATTCAAGGTCTGTACTTAATCCAGGTAGGAATTAAACATCAGCAAACACTGCCAGTGAAAGCAGTTTCTTCATAATGTCTGAGCTTCAAGTTCTGCATATTTTACATTTCATGAAATAATAACTGCCTTCACCCACGCTCACACACTGTTCTACCACCTCTCCAAAAAAGCTTTTAATATTTGTTGTATGACATAAACTTCACCCCTTAAAATTTCCAAAACGAATTTTATTTTGCATTTAAAGAAACCTGTGAAGCCAAAATTTCTTTACAATGAATTTCCTTTATAGAAAAAAAATGACTGAAACAATGCCTTAAAACAAATGCATTCAGCTCTGTGTTTATCTGGCTTAAATTAAATACATATGGTCTTTACCTTGTAAATCATTAACTCTAAACCATTTCTGCTACAATCCATTTCTAGCTGTGAAGCCTGCTTCTGCTGGACTTGTGACCCCCAAAACGAGAACAAACAACTTCATTTTACTTGGGCACGCAATCCTGTTCCTAAGTGCCATGACAGGGGTGGAGTTATTACCCCCAGCTCAGCAACACCTGCCTTGACACTTCCATTGCATTCAGCTCGACCACGAGTTCTCCAGACTGAAGTAAACGAAACCACACGCCGTGTGCAGGTGAACACACGCTCTTGAACTTTTCATTTAAGCAAATAAAACCACCCTTCTTCAGATGTTTAGGGCTACAGGAAGTTTTTCTAAAAATAAACATCTTGACATGATGTGAAATATATGCATGTTGATCAAATTAAACTATTCTTTTCCTTTGGAGCACTTACAGCTACTGCCAAGGAGATTATGGCAGAGGGTGGTGATGTTCCCTCTGTCATCTCTCCATCCCTTTCGGACGAGACTACTGGAAGTCACTGGGAGAAGCGAGCTTTGCTTCACTTGCCAGCAGCGCACAGCTGAGTTTTCATACAGGGTAATACACACACAAAAGACTCCTGTATCTGTTAGAAGGGTAATACACACACAAAATATTCCTGCATCTGTTAGAAGGGTAATACACACACAAAAGATTCCTGTATCTGTCCCAAAGAAGGACAAAGACAAGAGAGATGTACAGAGAAGGACAGCGGACAGACTAGGACAAAGAGGTACAAAAAAAAATTACGAAAGGACTGCACTGTCCCTTCCCTCAAGGCATTGAGGGAAGCAGCTGTTTGTGGCTTTCTCAGCCACTTCCATCCTACTTATGAGTAAATACCATACTGGAAGATAAAAAATTGCAGACGTTTTTCATAAGTGAAAATTGTGTGAAGCGGGTTACTAGGAAAAACCTGCTGCTAGAACAGCTGCTAGGGATAAAGGGACAGAAACAGACTCTCAAGCAAACAAAGTAACTAAGAAACGTACACAGATGTAAAAAAGTTGCTCCTTTCTATTAATTAATAAGAGCTGCTTTCACAGTTGATTGAGAATACACAGATCAAGTCCTTCAAACGCTCTTGCTTAAAAATTACACGTATAATTTGGAAAACACTATTTTAAACATATTTTCATAATCACCACAGGCTATTCCACTGCATTCAGTAATTTGTTCTCTCACATATCTGGAGGCCACAAAACCACATAACAAGTTTATTATTGAAAGTCTTTCACTACCTTCCGCAAAAGAAACATCAACTGCCACTGCACTCACTGGAGATGACCAGAATTGTTTTACTTGAATATACAAAAAACTGCACACTGTTCAGATATTAGTAACCACACGAAAAGAGAAAAAGAAACGCACTTACACTCTGCATGACTGACTTCAACTAGCAAAACAAGATTACTCCCCTGAATGAAACAATTAAGAAAACAATGTGACTGGGATCTAATCCAAACCCACTTCATTTATTAATAGAAGGCCTTTTATTTGAGTACCTAACACTGAATTAAGAAGGTATTTCTTTTATACCTGCAGCACGCTTACCTGTATGCAGCACCGTTAAGCTCTGGATGAACAACTCCGGGATCCATGCTGGCCCAATGTGTAGCTGCATTCAAATGATCTTTGTTAACACAGTTTTTCAGACTGTCTGGAATACGACCTGGGATGAAAGGAGGGAGAGGAAAAAAAAACAAAACAAAACCATAAGAAATGGATGACTTAGGTTCTTAATGTATCTAAGTTAAAAATAGTTACAAATATTTGCATATTTAAATCAATATATTAAGCCTCACCAAGAGCTTACGTTTGATCCTCACTGTTCTCCTTTTGTTTGAGACTTAGTGAATAACGGCTAAAATGCTCTGCATAATATTTATTTCTCTGCTTGTTTTTTTTGCATTCAGGGCCTCAACAAAACCATAATCAACATGATCCATGCCTTCCAAGGTGCAAAAATTTGAATACAGAGCATGGCTGCTACAAGTTCAGTAATGCAGCCTCCTGCTCTCTGTCTTTTAAGTCTCCTCCAATCTAGTCCAATAGCACTCCAGAAATGCTTTCAAAACCTGACCATGCTCCATCTTTAAAGAATTCGGGCTATTTTTGTCCAATTTCCTACTGGAAATCGGATCAGGGACTTCAGTACTCTGCCTCCAGCAGCCTGGCCACAATGGGGCTGTAAAAGACCCTTTTCACAGAATTGCTCTTTGTCTAGCAGATACTATCAAATACTTGTTACTCCACAACATGCACTTATGTCACTAAAACTTCCCACGTCTGCCATGCACAAGCCAAAAGGTCTTCTTAGTTCAACACTAAAGAAGATAAGGCTCATGCCCTATTACGGCTGAATTGCTATTGTTTTCCTAATGAGAAATCGTCTTCTAAATTTAGCCGAAATACACATTCACCTAAACTTCTGCCAAAATTGTCCATAAATTTAAAGAGTATCTATCTTCTGTTTAACCTTGTATTTTCAAACTGTAATCATGTCCTCCTTTCCTTGCCCCTCTCATTCCTGAGCTTTCTAACTTCTTTAGGAATGTTCTACCAGTCTCCCCTTACAAAACAGTATTTGTTTGCTTGTTTGTTTATTTTAAGCTTCTAACGATCTTTTCAATTCCCGTTTCCTCCATTACTCTTTTCAGTGGTCCTTCTAATTTAAACACCTTGAATGTTTTGATGTTCAAAAATATATTTATTTAATCTCTGTTTATTATCTTTGTGTACAAGAACACCACTGACTTTCCGGTAACAGCAGAACGACTTAACCATCTTTATTGTCAGAGAGCAGCAAGAGCCTGCACGCCTTCATTGGACACCTTTTTCCAATTACTCCTTCTCTCTACACCCTCTCTCCTCTGTGTTCCCCTAGGGCTTTCAAATTTCCAGCTTTATCCCACACTTCCAGTACCTTTCCTCCATTTGTTTCATTGCAATCCGATGTCATTCTCACCTCCCTAACGCTGGGCTCAGTTGGATCTTACTACAAACCACGTGCAAACATGGACGCGCCGACAGCTTCAATACAAATCAGCGATTTAGATCGCCGACAGCACAACCATGGACTTGAAAATACAGGTCTATTGTCCCAGGCACATATGTTTGGGCTACTGCACAATATTTAAGATAAAACGAGCTCCGCAGAGCTGACACTTACGCACTTTTCAGATCTCTGCCTATTAATGCTTATTTGCACACCAATCATCCCCCAGGCAGGTATCCTGAGCTGGTTTGTGCAATCTCTCCTGGATCTATTTGGGAGCAGGCAATAGCTACACAACAACTTAATTAATGTGCTATTAAGAGATCCTCTGGAGTATAAGCACAAGGACTAATTCCAGCAAAGGGATGGTCAGACTCCTTAAGTTACTTCCCAACCAGAGAGAAATAGTCCTGTAAAGGACAATTCGGGCCGGGAGTTTAAGAAGTGCCTTTAATCACTATCCAGAGGAGAATCTTCTTTCTGCACAGGCTATAAATGAAAGTAAATTGCTCGGCCCCTCTCGGCACAAGATACAGGAAAGGCCACTGCCAGTGCTTTTTGTGTAGCAGAGCAGCGCGCTGGCACCGACCTACTCTCAAGGTGACACAGATGGCCCTTCATGTCTGCAGAGCATCCAGCCTACATGGCCAAGGGGGAAACAGCAAAGTCCTACTAAAGAGAGAACATTAGTGCTTAATGAATCATTTTCCAGCACGAAAATCCTTCCTTTTATTTTAGGCTACAAGGGATTCAAACCAATGCCAAATGGCTCACTCTTCTCATTTTACTTATTAGCAGTGCATGTCTGAGACATAACTGGTTTCTCTTATGTGAACAGTTTACAATTACATGGTAGTTATATAACAAAGAGACTTTGCTCTTTAAAATGCCAGAGTCCTTTAGCAATGCTTTAAAGAGAGGAACGTCTGAAATACGAGTGCCCTCCCAAGAAAATATTGAAAACTTTGTTTTGAGGGAGTAAATGAGTTATTGAGATATGAGCATTACTAGGAACGGCATGAAGCTCTGGATGCTTTATCTCTGAACACTACAGCCTTAAAGACACTGAAATTCCAGACTGTCTTCTACGACAAATTTGGATGAACTCTGGCAAATACAAAGGAGCCTAAGAGAAAAGAATAAAGCAAGCAGAACTGCTCACAACAAGTATAAGGGGGCACCGAGAACCTGTGATGAAAGACACCAGCAACATCTGGATGACGTGCAGTCAAACCCATTAAATGAGTAATATTTACTTACAAGCAATAAAAACAACCTAAAAAAGCAGATTTTTCACATCTCTGTTACATGGAAAAAGCACTTATTTTAGAGTGACTGCCTTCTCCGCAATTCCAATGAACCTCCAAAATGATCTGTTGCAGTTTTTGCTTGTTTCTGTACTCCAAAGATCAGAAGTGGTAAACAAATCCTAAGGTCAGTTCTTTTCAGTATCTTTCAAGACCAAAGA
This sequence comes from Trogon surrucura, assembly GCA_020746105.1. Classification (NCBI taxonomy): domain Eukaryota; kingdom Metazoa; phylum Chordata; class Aves; order Trogoniformes; family Trogonidae; genus Trogon; species Trogon surrucura. The sequence goes on along the minus strand of CM036620.1, from coordinate 74,753,255 downwards.
ATGAAAAAGTTTGTTAAAAACCAGCAAGCAGTGAAGGAGCTAATAAAGTGAGCGAGTTAGTACCTGTGATGGCCCTTCGGATCTCTCGCGCTGCTTCCTCCCGCATCTCAATCGAGGCTTGTTCACTGTACCAGGCTGCATGTGGGGTACAGATCAGGTTTGGTGCATCCTTCAAGGGGCCCTGACTAAAGCTAAATGAAGATTTAAAACAAGATCAAATGACAAAAAATACTGGGTTGGGGGAAGGGGCGGGGGGGGAGCGAGGAGAGGACAGAGGAAAAAAGGGGGAGGATCCAGATGGATTTGTACATTCACAGATTAATTTCTACAATAGAAGAGAATTGCATTTCTCTTCCTTGTCGGATTTGGTTTTAATTCTGACAATTAATTGAATACACTATCCATGGTATAAATAAAGAACAATCACCTCCCATAGCCTCAGAGGGTAGAACCTAAGTAGAGCAGCAACATTAGCTTCTGTCCAATGCACTTATTGCTAACTACAGCCACTGCCACTCCAGTTCTGGTGCAGAAATGCATAAAGCAAGACCCAAATCAATTCCGGATGCCATTCCATTTGTCCTTCTCATACCAGTTTTACTGCACCAGCCAACAAAGTTCTGTTCTCTCAAGAGTCACTGTCAATGTGACACGTAAATCATTTGAAGACAAAAAAATCCTACAATTATTTCCAAATAAGAAATGTCCATCAGCAGCCTCAACTTTTTTTTTGGTAATTCAGTCATTTTTTTCCATTATTTTCAACTACTTTTTCTTTCCCGTTCCTTTACAGAAACTTCACAGAAAGAAGGAAATTTACTTTACAGACTGATTTTCAGAGGAAGCAATAAATCTGAGTTAAAATGCTATCACAGATTCAGGGTAAAGAAACCTAAAATAATGGAAACTTGCTCCTCCTATTTATTTCCAGTTTTAATAATCTTACAGTCAATTGTAACAACAGGAGAACAAATATTTTAAGACAAAAGTGTGCTTTCGGACTTGGTTGTAACTCATAAAATGACAGATTTCATCTGTACTTCAATAAACATCGGAATATCTGGCAGAACTCTTGAATAGAGAGTCGCATGCTGTGATCAGATAGACATGCAGCACTGATGCCAAAGGAAATTGTGGCTGCAATCCTGCAACTGAATCTCTGCAGATGGCATCTCCATGCAGTAAATGGGGCTTCCTAGAGGTGCAACGGCCTGCTTGGGCAGATCTGAGATCTGAACTGGGAAGAATGTATGTAGCTGGAAGTCCCTCGAGCTGTCAGACTTGGGCTTTGCACAGCACTACTGCACTGTAATGACCACATTTAGAAGTAAATGAATGCAGGGTATGCATAAATAAAATTAAATATTTGTGATGTGGCATTGTGTCTCAGCTGATATAAAAAAAAGAATCTGCTTCTGTTCTTCCGCAGCTGATAAGAGAGACTGTCCTCTCTCCAGCCTTTATAACCTGCCCTCAAGTCCTGAATCTGCTCCTCTTCAAATACTTATGGATTGTTCCAGTTAAAATTAACATTTCTCCCTGCCCAGACAGAACCGAAAAGGCTTGTCACATACAAGCGCTAAGCTACAGCAGACTGTTCTCGTAACTCTAGCTCTGAAATCAGGCTCAAGACTCAAGGACGTATCAGATAGGCTTGTTTCTGATCAGGAGTGCTGCTATCGTGATACCAATGCAGCTTTGGGGAGTGGTACATCTCTGTCTAAAACATACCACTCACTTGTCACTATCATTCAAAAACGAAGGCTTGTGCTGCCAGCTCCATGAACGGCAGCAGAGTCAGTACTCCCCTGGTAAAGGGTAAACCAGAACAGAACCTGCACTCTGACCACACTCCCTGGCTTTTTTTGCAACCTGTTACTTCCATGGCTTTCCTGCAGAGGCAATCTGGACAAAAGTATGTCTCGTCTTGCAGAAAGGTGTCGTGAAGTAGTTACTTCTCAAACCAAATCTCAACTCTTTGCCTTCTGACAGAGTCGGTTCAGATATTAACGTCAGATGCCCCCAGAGTTGCACCAATGACAGTGAGCACTCCCCACAAAGCCGTGACACAAAGCCACGTCCAGGATTTGAACCCAAATCCCTGCTAATTTCTACTTCATTAATCCACTGGATTCATTTATTATATTTTTTTTTAAAGGGAATTAAATCTTGGATGTCACTTTTGCCACTTCTGATCACATACACAAGCTCCATCTACATTTGCATAAGTCCAGTGCTGCACAGATTCATGTTGCTTTACTAAGGAGTATTTAGCTACCAAATGAAGGGAAAACTCAATTTACTTGTTGATTGTATCATGCACTAAGACTTAAAAATAAGAAAGTGAACAAAATAAAAAGAAAAGAAAAGGAAAAGCACCTGAATGGTTCTGACTCATGTACATCTAAGGCTGCCCCTCGTATCCTTCCTTCCTTCAGGGCCTGTGCAAGTGCTTTTTCGTCTACTAACCCACCTCGAGCTGTGTTGACCAGGAAAGCCCCTTGTCTCATCTAGGGAAAGTTAAAAACAAGAATGATGAAATAAAAATAAATGAAATAAAATCGTTGTGGCATTATTTTTTACTCAAAAGAACATTACATCAAAGGCTATTCAGCTGGTTTAACCTGTAACAATTGTCTTCCCTTTTCACTGGAAAGTACCACAAAATGTGATGCTTCTAACATAAAATGCTATTTCACAGCACTTAATAACCTTTTTTTCTCTTGTAGCTACTGTCTTTTAATAGAAGCGTCGTTTCAGATATTGTGCAGTAACATGATCAAAAGATACAACTGTGCATATGAAAGTGACACATCATTTTATGCCTTTTTATTTCACTGTGAAATTGCATGAGACAGAAACTACAGCACATTCTTAAACAAACTCATATTTTGAGGTTTTCAACTTTCACACAAATAAGTGCCTACATGAATTTTTCAGAAAAATCAATGCTTTTGGATTTTCAAACACTTTTCCCTTTAGTTGCCTAAACACAGTAGATCCATGTTTTATTTATTTTTGTTACTTCAGCTTCCTCCTCCCTGTGAGACTTTTCAAATAAAGGTCTAAAGAATCCCTATATTATTCAATTAAAAGGCATGAAAATGAATTTGGTTGAGAACGCTGCGTGCCCAGGAGAGAAGCTGTGCTGTGCGTTGTGCAGATTAGCATTGTAGATGTAGTGTGGGGAGAATTGCAAGAATTTACACCGCGATATATCCACAACATGAAAACAAAGTGGTGGTTTAAATAAGAGAGATGGTACAGAAAAAAAAAAAATTACTACCTCCTGCTTCCAGCCACCCTAATATTTCATTTTATTACCAGCTATCTCAAACAGAGCTTCTGATCTCATAAGCCTTTCTGTGCAGGAAGGTAAGCGTATGAAGAGCAGGAACCACGGTGAAGACGAATAATAAAAAACTCATCTAGTACCGAGTCCATCTCTCACCATAAGGGCAAGAAAACCCTGACATTTTGACACCAAGTCAACTACTTGAAACCTACGCATCAAACTAAAATGGACTTGGATTCTTTTGCTGAAAGACTGATCTGAAATACCAAATTCATGAACAACAGGGAGGTCTGGATCAAAGTCAGCCAAAAGAGTTTTTTTACATGAGATCACAGGAAATAGTAAACAATTAACATGCATATGCTTGCAGGAAGGTTCTAAGAAGAAAAACCAAAGCATATTTTACTGGCCAACTCACTGGGTTCAGCGTGGCCCTGCCTCTCCCCATTTGCAGACTCCTGGGCTTACAGGAGAACCATCTGTTGGTCTGTATAGTAAATGCAAGACTGCTCACAGGAGCGGAATTCGGGGCTACTTCTTTCAGTTTTATGTAATTAACTTGGGAAGAAGAACAGTGAAGAAACAGCGGCATGTTCTTAAGTTGGTCTAGTAGCAACAAGATGTTCCTGATGGGAACTATCACGGCATCTCCGCTACTTAAGTCAGCTGAGAGAACTGGATGGAAACTGGCACAGGAGGGAGGGTTCACCCGAGTGACAATCCCACCGCTGTGCTGACATGCCATGTAGGCTTATGGCAGCTCATATACCTTCCTTATTTCTCTGCTCCTGCAAACAGATAATCTGAGTTTTAAGTACAGCCTACTGTATTTATATGCCCTTTGAAGGACTGGAAAATTTTCATCAAAGTGAAGCCTGCTAAATCTTCTGGCCAACCTTAATAACGTTGCTTGAGTTTTCATTTTAGCAGTATTTATAAAACTCTAAAGCAAGTACTAAGTAAGACAAGTCCAAATCAAACAGAACATGGCTGCATAAACGCGTTATAGTGGGAATGAATTACGTGACTCATGATAAACTGTAAGGGTGGATGCAGCTGGAGATGACCCTTAACAACAGGTGGAAGCTTGGAAGAGCTTCACAGCCACAACTGCTGACAACTGTTAAATTCACCTGCACAAAACCTGCACAGCTGCTTTAAACATGCATTGCGTTTAAACTGCAGCGTCTGTTTCTCAAATCTGTAAAACTAAAGACGACCTCAGCTTCCCTTAAGAGCACTTGATTACCATGGGCTCAATAAACACAAGCTTGAAACACTTCTCTGAGCTGCTCTGGGACTTACAAGGCCAAGCGTGATGGCTCGGCAGAACGCTGACTAATTAAAGGGAAAAGTTACTGAAAGAGAAGACTCACACCAAATTTTCAAAGACATTTTAAGGTTATGTAATTTAAGATTCCTAACAAAAATTAGGGTGCGACTTCAGCAAAATGGGATGCACCATACTTCTCTTTTTTAAAACTGGTTATTACACGAGCATGCAATATTGGACAAAAGTGGCACACAATGCTCTCTAACATCTGTCAGCCTAAAAAAGCTATTCTGCCCTTTTTGAAACATATTCAGAAGATCTGTTCTGCACAAATTAAGCAAAGACATTAAAATTTTATGGCTTCTGCATCAGCTCTTACAATATTGACTGCTTCATCCAAACTTTTATCGGAGAATCCTTGCTTTAATTGTAAAGGATAGCAAATAGCAAGATAAATGCTTAAGAGAGCCTTTCCGGCAGAGACTTTATTATATGCATTTCATTTCAGTTGGTATCGCTCAGTTTTAACGTGTTTTGCTTTGATTGTTTCTCTGGCTAAAAACTAATCCCTCTCCAAAGCTCTTTGTATTTATCTACCTCTACTCAAAAACTTTGTGTGATAGACTGGCCCAAGTTTCACAGTCCACTGAATAACGAGTGACCCCAGCTAAGCCTCCAAATGGTCCCACTGAATTCAGTGATTCTGTTTGGGTCTAGATATCTGCACGCAAAGACATCTAACCATGTAATAATAACCATTAAATTACCTGCGCACACAACAAAAGAGAATGTTAAGGGCAGGGTGACAGAGCTCTGTTCTCTCAGAGATCTGCATTTTAAACTTCTTAATTTTTTAGAGTTTTATATCCCAAATCCAGGTTTTATGTTGAGATGGATCTGTAAAATCCCTAAACTCTCAAATCCAGAAGCGTGTTACGATCGTCAGTTCTCCGCCATGATCCTACATGACTGCTGAACACACTCAGTAATTAATTCAGTTCTCCTAAAGCTCAAGAGTGGTAGATACAAACCATTTCTCAGAAGCCAAGGAATGATTTTACTGCACAAGAGGGGTACTGACATTGTTACCAACACATACAAACACTGTGTATATAAAGAACAGCAAAACCAACTATTACCTCTTAAGACTTTCTTTCCTGTACACTATCTACATTCTTACATCTAAATGTTACACTTCTGGCTGTTACCTACTCTAAGCTGGAGTCAGAAGCTAGACATTTAATGGTAATTTACTATCAAATTAGTCAATAATAGAGCAGTTACTACACCTAGATTTTGAAATTATTTTAGTATTACCTAAAACTTTAGGTTTAGGTTAGTGCTAACTCCAAGAAACATTATTTTTCCAAATAATGCAATGCTGTAAATGTGATCCATCCAGGAAGCGCTCTGCAAGCATCAGGACTGAGCACAGGGGGGAGCCATTTAGTCATAATCCTTAAAGTGCATCTAAAGAACTCAAACTGAAGAACAAGAGTGAAAGGCAGAAATAGCTACCTGAAAATACACAGGTAAAGGAAGCAGACATAGAAAAAGAGCTTATACATAAATGCAACTTCATTACATCTGAGCAACGTTAAGAACAACACATTATTTATAAACATGATGTTACTGAGCAAGAGAGACAATAAAAGCAACAACGCATAAGCCACCAGCTATTACTTAATCAGTTATAAACCTGCTTGATCTCAAAGCAGCATCAGATCAAATTCCTTTCAAACAAGAATGTGCCTGTGTACATAAACAAACGCTACCCGGTCAGCAACCAGCACCGGTGTGGAGGATGCCCACAGAGATTATTACCTGCTTTATGGTGAAGTCATTAATAAGATGATGATTGTGTTCATTCAAGTTGCAGTGCAGGGTAACACAGTCACTGTGGAACAGCAGGTCCTGCAAAGTGCTCACCCGCTGCAGTCCCAGAGCACGCTCCATGCCATCCGAGAGGTACGGGTCATAGAAAATCACACTGAAGCCAAAGGCTTTGGCACGTAGTGCTACTGCTTGCCCAACACGCCCTAGAACAAGATAAACATACAATGAGAACAGAAGTGAAGCACCTGGTGTAAGGTAGCCTCCTCCTTATTGCAATGGCTTGTTATCAAACCAGCAACTGAAAGAGGATAAGAAAAGAGGTGGTTCCCATCCCACATGAAATCATCAACGAGATCAAAAACGTCACACCTGGGCCGTTTCACACTGTTTGAAACAAAGCAGAAGGTTTGCACCTTTTGCAGGCAGAGATCTGAAATGCCAGAAGATGTCACGTAATCTGCAACAATCTGTGTGTAATACAAGGGTTTGCCTGCTGGGCCTGTTTATGGTAAAACACTACTGCTTGTGAACGCATCTGGCCAAGGACTTATTCTTAACTGTGTCAGACCAGCTGGCTTTAATACAAGGCTACACAATCAATCCTCAAAACTGGATGCAGTAAAAGATAATTTGTTTAATCTGAAGCTCAACCATTCTCAATGCATGGAATCTCCTTTCTTTCATTCTGAATAACCTCCTGTCAATGTTAAATGTCTAAAAAGAATCCTGTCATCTCAGGCACTACAAGATCTTGCATCCATTTACTTAAACAATGAATAAATACAGTCCATCATACAGCATCTAGTTAAGAAGAGCACAATACCATTTGGTATTCACATTAACCTTAGTTTTTCTCTGTTCTTTCTTCCTTACTGTCCTACTTCAGAGCTGTGTCTGAAATTGCTGTTTGGACACGACCCCATACCGTAGGTATCAGGAGGTGTGTATTTCCCTTTGACACTACCAATAAAACATAAGAGGAAAAAAAAGTGAGCGAGTACACCTAGTGAGTACAGGTATTTTGAAGAAAGAGAACCAACACGCTTCTCAGATTAGAAGACTACTCGCTGGATACTTAATCTTGGAGTATTACTAATGTTAAAGACATTTCAAAAGCATGACTAGATACACCGTAATCATCGTGGCTCATTTAAAAAAAAAAAATTATTCAACAAGTTTTCTTTTATAACATCCTAGCTTCTTCAAAAAAGCATCAAATTAACACAGGGAATCCCCATATCTTTCCAATGGCACTTGAAGGGATTTCCCTCTTCTTTTCAGTCTTTCTTTGAATAAAACTTAAGAAGCCTCAGGAATGTTTTTTGATCATTTAACCTGAACACAGCAATTCTGCAGCACTTAGTGACAGATGTGCTTGCAATATTAAACAGTATGTCAATCTGATGGGGGCCGTGTGCTTTTCTTTGGGAACAACAAGTTGGAATATTCTTCAAAAATCTTTTATTACAATACTTGCATACACATTATTTGTTTGCTTTCCAAGCTGTTTCTTATAAACTTGAATTAGACAATTTTCAGCACGAACACTGTATTATTGACAAATTTTGGCACTTTCACAGCCCAAGGAATCAGTCACACAACTGTAAACAATTTTTATTTTTTTAAACAAAGCGTATCACTTTTACTCCAGCTCCATTCATTTTCACACACAGCACTGTCATCTGTTCTTTTTTACATTCTTTACAACACTAATACCTGAGGGGATTCACAGCAGTTAAATCTCTTACAACAGACTCCCCAGCTAAAGCCAGGCTTTCCATTCATTGCAACCAGGCTAATAAACCAAAGCTGCCTTCATTGTGTGCAAAGTTTCCTTCTGAAACACTTGAGAATGACACGCATGTACTTCTAGCCAAACTGTCCGATTACCATTATTTTATGGGATAAAGCTCTTCTACAACTGACAATTCATATTGAGTCTTGGTTGTTAGACAAATACATAGGTGGATACACATAATTTGCCAATTCCTTTTTAAACTACAGTGCAACAATAGAGTGCAATCACAAACCTACAATTTTTTTTTTCCTTTCCTGAAAAACATCTATTCTGCAAGTTTCTCTTGGGTATGAGGGGTGGCTCAAAACCTAGTTCAGCATATCAAGAACAACAGCAAAACACACAAAGCAACCCACCTTTGGGACAATCCTATTTTAAAAGCATATACAATTGCTATGAATATTCATGACTGCTTCCAGGGAAGGCAAATCTGAAGTTCAAAATATTAAGCGAACTCCTTAGTCTGCGGTGTGGGAATAATGCAGAAGACACACTTTGCATACAATTGCAAAAAAAAAAAAAAGCAGAAAGCAACAAAAGCTTAGAAACCAGGGATTTACACAAAGCTCTAGCAAAGCCTGTGCATCATTTCAGTGACACCAGAAGCGTGAAGAGAGACTCAAAAAGAACGCCCGGGTCTCCTGGTACAGTCTGACCCATCTACGCCTCCCGACTCCTCCCAAGTCTCCCAGTCTGAAGCATCTCTGACCTTGGCAGAGACCTGATTTGAGCGCGACAGTGTAGTGGCTGCAGTTTATGACACCCACCCAGCCCTTGGGCAAAGAATGGGCATCCTATGGTGGTATTATAGTTTCATAATGTGCCCTTCATACTGTGGAAATGTTAATGACCTGCCTGCAGATTTCCATGGAAAGAAAAAGTGCTTTCGCTTGCAGCTCTTTCCTGCCTATGCAACAGTAATGGAGAAACTGGGCAATTTTTCCTCCCCCTTGGAGAACTCTGAAATGTAGAGAATTGTTACATTTCCCGCTGAACACATAAAGAGCACTGGCAGAACTGCTAAGGGTCCGTCATCCACTGCATGGTAAAGCCACCCAACTCCTACGCTTTCGTATTGCCTGATAACGCAGACCAGTACTTTGGCCAACATCTAGTCAGGACCGTGGGACTGTTCAGAGAATACTGCAGGTGAGGAAAGACAAGCTGAGTGATGACATGCATTATGAAGAGGAGACAAACGTATTTGGAGGAATTTCACCTCTCTCAAGTGAGGAAATGCATTAGCTATTAGTCATCGGCATTTGTAACTGGGAAGGAGAAAGGAGTGTGACCTCACTGCCTTCACCGCTGTAAAACTGTCATTACAGCACAGCCAGGTCCAGCTATCCACCCAAATACTACATGCTGCCACTCATAAATATTCTCCTTTTAAAAAAACACACCCTGGCTGTCTAGATATTGAGGTGAAAAGGGAGCTTTCTTCTTTTAAATGCAAGGCTTCCTATGCACCCTTGTGATGAATCACTTGAAATACAGAACACTGGATAGTAATAAAGATTAAAAGTGACAAAGACAGCTGTTTAATGATGTGACATTATTATTTATGTAAGGCTCAAAGCATCACACACTTCATAAAGACAGAAAGAAACACAGGCTCTGCCCTAAGGAGCTCAGAGGCTAACCAAACACCACAACAATGACGGATGGTATCCAACAAGCACCCGAAGGAGGCTTTATGCTAGTGAGTCTCTCTTTGTCTTCAAGCTCAATACTTTGCAGAAGATGAGAGATGGGGTTAACTTAAAAGGAGGAGCACGGAGTAATAGGATTAAGCAGGGCAGAGCAAGTGTCAAAGCAGGAATATGTGTGAGAGGAGGCAAAGAAAAGAGAGTGGGTGATGGAAAGGAAAAGGCGAGAGTAAGTGAGTCACAAAACTTGGCTAGCCCAGTGGATAAGGAAGTGAGTAGCCGAAGCTTTGGAGGGAATGATGTAGCAGAGATAGGCAAGAGCTTGGGTGTTTCTCTTTGGCTAGACAAGAGGAAAGCCCAGGAACAGATGTGAAGGTCTGCAGTTGGCTATTGCAGCAAAGTGATAAATTTAAGCAGCCCACTGCAGAAAAGACCACAAGTTTAAGACAAGAACAGAGAAACATCACTGTGCTTGAGATATGAGATGATCTCAGGTGCAACCACAATACTGCACGGTATCTAGACAAAAGGGCTTACTCCTTCTTATGCCAGGGAAAAGGAGGTCTTAGTAACAGATGGTGAGAATTGCTGGTTTGGTGTGCAATACCTTCAGCTTCATAGCCTCCTAATGAGTCATCACTTCTGACGCTGACATGTCTATATAGCAAAATAATAAACAGAGGCAAAACTGCAGCCACGGGGGAAGAGGCCACTACTAAAACACAACCTAAGGGCATCAATCTGTTGAAGGTGGTTCTAAATACCTATTTCTGTCTAAAACTACAGACAGGTAGCCTTTTGCAGTGATCTGTAACAGAAAAGAAAGTGTATCACAGCCTAAGTGCTTTAAGTGCTCTATTATGGCCCTATTTTCATATCCTCTAAAACGACGTTTTTATTCTTCATTAATACATGCCTACACAGGAGTTTGTTAGAACAGGTCAGAATCAAAATGTGCCGGTTCACATACATGCAGAAAAAAGCCCCAGTTTTCGAAAGACTTTAAAACTTAGTTTTTCTTGAAAGCATGAATGTTTGATTGTAGAAAAAGAAATAGGAACAATAAAAGGCTAGAGAAACTGTCTGGTTAGTAACTGTAACAGATGCATACCCTTAAAATCAGATTTTACTAGCCTTTTAGTATACCATGCACACAAAAGGCCTCCTTTTTAGAACTAAACCCCAAACCTAGCATTTTACATAGCTTTATGCACACTTGCAGTCTGATTATCCGTTTGTTTCTTTATACTTTATCATTCGCAACAAAAACAACACACGCAAAATTCACTTAAGGAAGTCAATAATGAATGATGTTTTTTCCTAATCTTGGTCTGGAATTTGTGCAACACAAAAAACGCAATGCCAACAAAACAGATATCTTCAGCAAACAGACACACAGCATGCAAGCAAGCCAAAGTTTAACTTCCAAAAACTGTGTATGCATTGCCATTTTTAAAACACTGCAGGTGATTGTCTATTATTTATGTACAGATGCTATGACTTCGAGTGCAATAATCATTGTGTTTAAATGAGGTGTATAATTACACGGCATAAATTTGAGAGGGGAACTTCACGACTAACTTGAAAGTCGTATTTTAAAGGCAATTTTTTGACTGTGAAGATGTTTTTGGTGTGTTGCATACTCATTTAAATGATTACTATGTAACACCAGGCTATTTTCAGCTTCCAAAAGAGTTCGTGGCTTGAGTTATCTGACAGCAATGTGTAACTGGAACAGTCATTTAAGTATGATGCCTTGTTGTCAAAATCGTATTATTAATTCCTGTGGATGAATACCACAGCAATTATATCCACAGTCTATCAGAACTTTGATAAGACAAGCACATGACTAAATTTTTATATAGAAACTGACTTGCTTGTTTCTCTTCTTCACTTCTGTAACAGACAGTAATTAATTCATCTCAAGCAAGCCTGTCCATCTGTTAGATGCTGAAACACATTTAGGGCCGTTCAGAGAGGTAAGTAGGTGATTTTATTAGGTCTGGAAACATTTCAAGCTTCCTTGCATATATTTTCCCTCTCATGTGAGCTGAAATACAAATTCAGATGCAGATCAAGCAAACGCATGAAATAACAGCTCTGCAGGCTGTTACTGCAGCAAAGACTTTTTGGGTATGTTAAAGCACTTAAAAGGGAAAAAGCACAAACAGAACCAGACACAGCAACGGACAAGAAATACAACATATACATGTGGCCCTGGGTTGTGGGATCCTTGTCCTGGAAAAGGGAAGTGACGGTGTCACACACGATCGGTGTGCCTGACACCAGGCAATAGGGCAGCAGGAAGATGTACAAAAGCTCAAAGAATTCAGAGACTATCAGAGACAAAGTAAGTTTTCTGAGGGAAACTGTGATGTCTAAGGTGAAAACATTTGAAATACAGAAACACCAGGAATGAAGCGTTATTATACAGAATGCTTGACACGGAAAGGAAACAACTAACGGTTCCATTTTTATAGCTCAATTTTTTTTATTTTTTTTTTTTTAAAAAGGGAGGTGAGGTGTATTAAATCACCTCTCCAAGCCCACATACCTAATCCAATAATGCCCAAGGTCTCCCCTCTGATCCTGGCCGCTCCAGAAGCCACTTCCCGAATCTGTTCGACGCTCTGTACTCTCGTGCCTTCTCGCAAAGCCTGGTGAAGCCAGGTGGTTCGCCGGTACAGGTTCAGAATGTGGCACATGGTAGAATCTGCTGTTTCTTCTACCGAGGCAGCTGGCACATTACACACTGCGATCCCTGCAAAGAATGAGGGGAAAGGATACCGAACGTCAAACGTTTCCTTTTCCCCAGGTAACAGCAATTCAGCAGCATGATGTTTATATTTACGGATATTTCAACACCCATTTTGCACAAATATTGTTTCAGACTGCAATGGCAGACAGAATACTTGACATCGCAGTTGGTAAATATATGCAAACGTATTATTTTCTCATTTTTTGATTACTATTTATTGTGCTTGCAAACTAAAGCAAACAGTAAATGGACCACAGAAACCACAGAATGAAAGCACTGAAGATGTCAGATACCTTAGAACACTAGTCTTGGTAAGCCTTTGACAAGCACACCGAGCTAGGTTAACAGCAATGAGCAATCTGCCTTGTTCTCAGCATGGCATTTAGTGATAATTGTTTAGATTTAACTGCCTGAGTTAGCTTTCCACCAGTAAGCTAAAGGAATTGGGTTTGTTCAGCCTTAAGAAAAGGCTCAGGGGAGATCTTATTACCATGCACCAGTACATAAAGCGTGGCTACCAAGAAGATGGAGACTCACATTTGACAAGGAGTCGCATGGATAAAACAAGGGGTAATGGGCACAAGTTGCTCCTGGGGAAATTCCATTTGGACTCCAGAGGAAAATTTTTTACCATGACAGAATCAGACATGGGAATAGTCTTCCAGGAGAGGTTGTGGATTCCCTAATCTTTGACAGTTTTAAGGCTCAGGTTGTCAGGGTGCTGGGCTATCTCATTTAAACTCTATTTCTTTACTTTGGGCTAGATGATCCTTGAGGTCCCTTCCAACCCGGTAATCTATGATTCAGACAGCTTCACAAAAGCTACCTATACAAGTTAATAAAAAGTCAAAAGAATTTATAGTGACAGTAGCTGTTGCAAAGCCCTCACAAGATGACTATTATTATTTCCAATTCATGTATCAGTAATCATGACACAGGGAGGGACTTTGTGCTGTGCACAGGTTTGTAGAATTACAACAAACAGAATCCCAGTCCCTTCTTGGACTCTCAAATTGGAGAAAACTCATCTAATTGCCAGCAGGGAAATATAAAATCTGCTTCTGCATGGCACATAGAGATTTAAGTCCTAGTTCCAAATAGCTGAAAAGCTACTAGTTGAAAAGAGCGTAACATCAAGCAGCTAAAAGACGTTACAGATTTCCAGAGAGAACTGTGAAAGGTGGATGGATTCAAGACTCATTCCTTTTTTACTTCAAAAAACAGATCAAACAAGTGATTGTAATTGCAAGTAAGTTACCCCACCCTGCTTTTTAGCTTTCAGTACTCAAAATAGAGCAGTTAAGCAAAATGTTTACTTGAAAAGGTTTGTCTCTCTTCTGACTTGTCTCTCTTCATTCTTTCTATTTACTACATGTTTTCTCTCTAATCATCAGCTCCCACGAATGTTTGTGTCTCAGTTCTGCTGACTGAGATCACAAACAGTACACAGTATAATTTCACGGTGGAGAAAAAAAAAAAAGTGTTTTCTATCCTAAAAAACACCCTAATACTGTTTTCACTGTCTAGTTGTTTGGGTTTTTACATAAATAAATATTCAATGAGTCCGCCTGTACATCTTATGAAGCAAGGAAGAAAAAAATTCTCTTCAGTAATAGCAATAACTATAATCTGACAAATAGTGAGATCATATAATATTTATCTATGATTTACATTCAAATCCCTTCATTCTGCTGCCCAGTACTTTTTTTACAGCTTTTTTTAGATCTTTCTGAACAACATAAGGAACTTGCAGAACTATTTTTCTTTCCTCTACTGCAGAAACAGAATGTCTGCTGAGTTGAGTCACTGCTCTTAGACTTACAGAAAGATAAACCAGCATCACTTGCTGGAATATTAAACTTGGCATCCTGCTAACACCAATGGTAGTATGAAACTCACCGTTTCTTAAAAGTGGGGAAAAAAGTGTGAGCGGAGGGAAAAGTACAAGACTGAAAAATAACATCCCTGTAAGTGCATCATATTAAATAGACGCATTTGTTTATACAAAAAGCCTTTTTCTTGGAGCAAAAATGCAGGTTTTAGATGGCAAAACTAATTTAATAAGCATATCTCCTGATAGCTTGCATCAATAAAGTACGGAGCTTAAGGAGTTAATACTACATATTTGGGAAGGGAAATAAGTAACGGAACTCACCTTACACCTTTCACCCTAATAGTTTTCCTTAGGAAACTTGGGGAACAAGTCAGGTAATTTCTCCCTCTAACTGTAGGGATTTCTTTTTATGCTATTTCCCCTTAAGTTTAAAAGAGCTAATTTCTCCCACGCAGACCATGACGACCCAGAAAAAGCAGGAAATGAGAGGTAAGGATGTGAAGAACAGAGACATTTCACATGCTTCCACGCTCTTTTCCCTTTCCCCTCTTCCCCTCACTTTCAGCAATCTTGGGCAGAGGTTCAATGCAAAAAAAGCAAGAGCCAATGGGCATCGCCTCAACAGGAGTAGTCAAGACACTGGAACAGGCTGCCCAGGGAGGTGGTTGAATCACCATCCCTGGATGTGTTTAAAGATTGTTTAGATGTGGTGTTGGGGGATACAGTTTAGGGGTGAGCTCTGTAGACTAAGGTTAGTGGTCGGACTCGATGATCCCAAGAATCTTTTCCAAAGAATGATTCCATGATTCTATGATTCACTTGCATCCAGCTACACTCAAAACGTCTACATATTTTCTACACCAAGTGGAGAAAAAAGCAGACCAGATCTTAAAGATTTTATCTAAGAACTGTATATTTCCACATATTTTAAGAAGAGTAAAAGTGTCAACGTGAAAATAATACTTCATAAGAAAAGTTGATTACAATTCCACAAGCCAGCTCTACGAAAAGTAACTCAAAAAGTTACTATGGGAATTCAGAAATATGTCAGGTTGTTTTACAGTCTAACTCCACACTATATTTCAAGGCTGAATCAGGATTTAACAAAGATCAATTAATGGTCAAATTACCTCTTTGAGATGCGTATTACTGGTACTAGTTCAGCAGACGGAAAGTGGTTTGTCCCAGTAGTGGTGAGCTAGCAATTAATTCCAACCATTTCACCCTAACTATTAAAAGCAGAGATTTTACACCCTGAATCTTCCAGCATTTATTGGCTTTTGACGGAGTAGAGAACTGTATTTTGTAAATACTGGAATGCACAAGCAGGATGGATCCTAACTGTATAACTCTAACCACAACATAGCAACTGAAAGATTAGGAATAGAGCGATTTAACATTTCATAGCAATGTGAATTTCCCAAATCTACTGTACATTGGCTTGAAAAACTATGAGAATGTATTTAAATCATAAAGCTTGAGTTACAATCCAGCATGGAGAAAACCAGCCAACAAACCTGCAAAGTTCTTCATTTTCATTGGGGATTCTCTGCACCAACTGGACTCCTGACTGGTTGGGGTCTTTGATCTGGACCTGATCTGGCTTTTCATGTAGGACCCCAGCACAATCTCTACATATATACATGTTTTCTTGGACTCATAATGCAAGCACCTAACTTCAGCACTAGTTATAACACATGAGAACACAGCCTTGCATGCCTTCAGACCTGATCTGAAAGTCATTAGCCCCTGCCTGCTGTGCAGACTATACCGTCATTAGAAACAGGTCGTTACTTGACTAGCAATTACTGATGGAACAGACCATATTATGGGGTTGGACTAGATGATCTTTAAGGTCCCTTCCAACCTCTAACGATTCTGTGATTACAGCTCCTCGCTACATCACTGGGGTCATTTCTAGGACTAAGCACTGTCACATTTATATCAATGTTTCAAAGACGTTCCCCGATCATAATTGGACATACACTTGGTCATCTCAATCTTTAAAAAGAAACAAAGAAAACACAGGCATTTATTCCTAGTGGTAGTTTGACCAATAGGTTACAGGTGAAAAGAGATGGGTTATCCTAAAGTAAGACAAGTACAAATCAAGATTGTTCCTTTTTTACAGTAAAAAAACGACGCACCATCTCCTTCATAGTTGCAGTATGTGAATTTATTCTGAAGCATTAACAACTGATTGTAGAATCGCAGAAATGTAGAAACAATGTTAAGGGTTGGAAGGGACCTCTAGAGATCATCTAGTCCAGCCCCCCTGCCAAAGCAGGATCCCCTAGAGCACATTGCACAGGTGGGTTTTGAAAGTCTCCAGAGAAGGAGACTCCACAACCTCTCTGGGCAGCCTGTGTCAGGGCTCTGTCATCCTGAGAAAAGAAGTTTCTCATATTTAGATGGAACTTCCTATGTTCTTCTAGCTTATACCCATTATTCCTTATTCTATTGCTGGGCACCAGCAAAAAGGGACTGGCACCTTCCTCTTGACCCCCACTCCTCAGATATTTATATACATTAATAACATCCCCTTTCAGCTGTCTCCATTCAAGACTAAACAGCCACAGTTCTCTCAGTCTCTCTTCACAGGAGAGATGTTCAAGTCCCTTGATCACCCTCGTAGCTCTCCATTGGACTCTGTCCAGTAGGTCCCTGTCTCTCTTGACAACTCACTGTCCACTGGGACTCCAAGGTCTTTCTCCATGGGGCTGCTTTCCAGCAGGACGTCCCCTCATCTGTCCTGGTGCCTGGTGTTATTACTCCCCAGATGCAGGACTCTACACTTGTCCTTATTGAGCTTCATGAGGTTCCCCTTTGCCCAGCTCTCCAGCCTCTCCAGATCTCACTGGATGGCAGCACAGCCTGCCTGGGTGTCAGCCACCCCTCCGAGTTCTGCTTATAAAATCGGTATTTTTGTTTTATGGAGTTGTTTAGTACTATATCTCATGCATCATAAATAAGTCTCAGACAGTTGACAGTGATCTCATTTTTTATTCAATTAGAAGTAGAATGCCATGCTGGTGGAATTATATTTTGTGACTGGATTAAGCAGTAGTAGTTAAAATACACAACTGGGCTAAAAAAAAAAAAAAAAAAAAAGCGATGAAAAATTATGGCCTCTGGATTTATACCGAACAGGCAGATTGCGATCCTGTCACGAAGCTGTTAATATTACCACTTAATTAACTAATGCTAGTATCTCCATAATTATTTTTAAACACTTTGATGAGAAAATTATACAGTTTATATACTATGTTAGTATAATTTACACCAAAAACATTAATGCAAAGTCTTCGATGCTATCAGATTTCTGGAGGCAAGTGTAGGATGTAAAATAGTATCTTTAATAGCCATACCTAAATCTCCAGCAGATTTGATGTCAATATTATCAAAACCGCTGCCAATTCGGACAATTATTCGAAGTGCTTTAAATTTCTCCAGGTCTTCTCGTGTTAAAGTGATAGTGTGATACATCAGTGCACCCACTGCTTCATTTAGTACCTATAAGTAAAATGGAAGAAAAAAATACTTATTTTTTTTTTTCTTTCATAGGATCTCAGTTTAATCACATATATATATTTTCAGGTTAAAAAAAAAAGACTGTAAAAGCATTAAATCCAGGTCTTTTGTTTTGAAGGTTATTTCTCCAAACACCTTCCAATCTCGTTTGTCTTTTTAATCTGATATATTCATTCTAGCATGATGAAATAAGCTTCAGAAGAACTAAAGGACCTGTATTTTTGTTCTTATGAAGAAGGAAAACTCTTTTCATTTCATGAGAGATGCCCTGCAACATCGAAGCCCAAGTACAAGCCTCACTGGACTGCATCTGCACATGCAGATGAAACACAACACAGGAGCAGGCACTCACTGTAAACAGTAAGTATTTTTATGCTTAGGCAGCTGACAATTCAGTTTTGAATGGAGTTACAGAGGACTTGCTCTTCGCCACACACACAGTGGTACAGGCATTCACGGCGCTATTAAACCACTTGATACCTGAATAGAAAACATTCAGTAATTATCACAAACCCATTAGACAACAGAGACTGAAATCTGTCAATTCATATGTAAGAACAATGTGACTGTCCCTTAGTTTATTGATACTGCAACTCTCTAAGCTCTCATTGATGGAAGAATGGATGTTATATAAATTGGTACAAATGAAATGCCAAACTAGAATCACACAATCATCAAGGTTGGAAAAGACCTCTGAGATCAATAACCCCAACCATCAACCCAACACTATCGTGACTACTAAACCACGTCCCAAAGTGACACATCTACACATTTTTTGAACACTTAAGCTACACATCATCCAGAAGAAGTAGCACCTGTAAGAAATAAGAAATTGTACCAAAGCAAACACTTTGTAAAAGAAAAAAAAAAACACAAAAACTTGTGACAGAGCCAGTAAAAAAAACCCAACCAAACAAAAACCCTGACAGGATCTGAAAGGTCTAGATATCTTTTAAATTACTTTAGAGCACATCCAATCCACTCAAGAAAAATTGAGAAGAAGGGCTGTGGAGAAACGGAAGAGAGCCAGCCAAACTGTGCCCAAGAGTTTTGAATCCCACTACCAAACAAGTGGTGACAATGTACCCTACAGAGGTGATAAAACTTTATTTTTCAGAAAGCAGGAAATATTTTCCTCTTTATGTATTCAGATTGGATGATTTTACTTCTTCAAAACACTTCTTCGTGTTTCCACTTTCAACGTACTACCTAATATTGTAATTGCTCTGTGCAATACAAAACATGCACAAATCACATGAGTATCTAAGCCAGCTGCAATGACTGAAGGAGGTTCCAATGATGAACTTCACATAAAACTTCTGCAGAGGCTCTAAATTTCTTACTCGACAGACTTTTGGGTCTGGCACACGTACAGATTCTGTCATCCAAAGCACTTCTGCTCACAGAAACATTTTCTAGGATACTGCAAGATCAGTAACAATAATCAACGTAAGTCTTTTAAAAAAGCCCTACTGCAGCAAAACATTCTCACACAGAGGATTATAACTGCTGGAACCCAAGATCTGCATTAGTAATTTTTAAAATTAAATACAAATTCCAAAATAAAATAAAAACAAACTCCATAAAAATGAAAGAAACTTGCTTCTTAGTGAACGCTTCACAAGATTTATGCTATTTCAGCAGGTGTTTCTAGATTGGCAACCACAGTTCTCAGTCAGATAGACCAGAATCCTTTGAGCAGAATTTGGATTTACTTTTAAGAGTTAGAACTGCAAAAACGTAAATTACACATCCTTAAAGAATGCAGCTACAACATAATTCAAAGAACAGCTATAGGCTCTGATCTTATAAATGATTATACACACCCCAAACTCCTTGATTTTAATGGTACAAAGAAGTCCTTTGGAGATTACATCCATCAGTCACCGACGAGAAGGGCTGCACTCATCAGAACATGTTTCCTTGAGCTGTTACACAGGGTTATAAAAATGCCCAAAACCAGTTTAATGGTTTTGCTTCTACAGTCACATTACAGCTGGTATGGACCAAGCCAAAGCCCATGCCTGGGGCAGTCTACAGAGGAAATAACCTGAGTGCACACCTACAATGCCCTTAGGTTTGTTTGTCCCATTAATTTCTAAAAGAAAACTGCTCCAAAAGCTCACAGCTCCACTGATAGGGAAATTATTTATTTCCTGCCTCAATTTATTCACAGACCAGCTTGTATCCATTTGTTCTGGTGCCAGTATGGCCATTTGCTTAAACCCTACTTTCCCTCCTTGGTGTTTACAATCCAAATGTATTTATATACAACAACCATACCCCTCTCAGAGTTCCTTTGGCTAGACTTCACAAGCCTAGTCCTTTAGTCTTGTCTAGGATGATATATCCTTCTATCCCCCTGATCAAGTCTAACCCTTATCCACTGCACTTAGAGAAATCTAAGCTCAACTCTTCCATGGGTGATCACATTATGAACTCATTCTCCTAATGAAGTCTCACATGACGTGAAGTTTCTGCATGGCCACCACCACGCTGCCAGCAGATCCTCTGACCAACGTGTAAATCTGAATTCTCCTCCTTGAGGCACGTGTTTCTGTCACATTCCCAGCTTTACAGAAGGCTTTCTTTCTCCGTGTCACAGCACTTGTTACTTCAACCCTTAAGGTCTGTAAGTTCTTTAGGACATCCTTGTTCTCTCTTCAATTAGCCATGTCCTCCGTTCTGTGTTTATTCCATACATTTCTTCCCGCCCCTCCAGGGTTGCTCTAGATGGCTGTGACACAAGAAAACATCCTCCGTGTAGCTGTCAGAAGTGCAAAAACGGAAGGAGCTTAGAGCGATGAGGACCCTCCCCTCCCAGACTGGGAAAGGCCAGTGGTGTCTGTGGTTTCGTGTGTGCAGACAGAGCTGCTGTTACTTTAAGGAACTGCATTCAATAGGGACTAAAAGACAACTGAAGAGGCTCAGGCACTTGTGTTTTAAAATCACAGCGTTTCATTGGGAAGCAGCTTTTCACTTCGTGATCATGCATATTTTATTAACTTAGCCAGTCAAGACTGTAATTTGGACTCTCAGAATGCCGGTCTGGACCCATTACACTGCATTTTTGGGGCCATCTAGGTTATGGCTTGGCACTAGGAGGAGACAGAAAAGTACTGGAAAGCTTGGGAATGTGTTCAATAAATGGAAACATATTTCTCAGCTATGGCTTAATGCTGACACCAGCCATTTCCACCGACAGTTATTTACCCATCGTATGGGATATGGAACAAACAAATGCAAATGGATACGCTTTCAAAATTTCCTTTCTAGGGTTTGCGCCTCTTCAAGGATTACAGGCTGGCTAGCAAGGAACTGCAGTGCCAAATATGTAATCTTCTGTGGCTGTGCATTATTTCACATCAATTTGATAATTAAATTATGTTGCTGCTTTTTATAACTGGTCATGTGACATACAGCACAAAAGCCAGAAAATAATAGCAGGGAAACCTAAAGTTAGCAACACTGAGCATTGACAACTTAATAATGCCACTTATCAATTAAAAAAGTAAGTGAAAGTTTCTGTATTTTGGATTTATATAAATTATATTCTCAGTCATCACATATACTAAATGCACAAAAAGTTTGACAAGCTTGTCAATGCGTAAAATCAAAACTGGAACTAAATCCAAGCACAACACAAGAAACTGAAAGCCAGCATCAATACGAACTGTTTTGGAAAATTAAGTAATCTGAAGAAAAAAATAACTGTGCATAGGAGCAATCTGCTGGTCACTTTCAGAAGCACAGCCAGTGGTGGATGCATGAGAGAAGCCGGGAGCATACGTGGGATTTTTTTCATGATTTTCCGTAACAAACTCGATCGATACAACTTCACCAAGTTTTAGCACAATTTTATGACAAAGACATCAACTTATGTCAATTTGAGATAACATATTTGAGAAACAAGTTAGAAGTTTCAGATTAGCACAAGAATCTGGCAGTCAGGCAAAATTTGGGATTGTGCTGGTTTGCCTACCCCCAACCCTTGGTAGCTCCAGACCACGCAGAGGCAGCTGCGTACCTTCAGCTGCCATTCCTCCTGTCATCAGACTACAGTTGTGCTTTTCAGGAAGAAAGGATCTGAGATAAAATTTATAACACACGAGTTGGCTTCCTGCTGTTACCAAATGACTATGTAGCCCACCTGCATAACCTCTATGCCTTCAGACTTACTTGCAGGTGAAGCTACCGCATACCACGTGTTGAAAGCCTTTCTCACACCCTCTTCAATGAGCTGACATCTTTTCCAATCGCAACTGCTTGGACAGGTCTTTCTGCAGTTCTTCGACCTCAAGCTGACTACTCTGCTTTCACAACATGCCAGGTGTCCAGGGCTCTTAGAGAGCAGATGACACTGTAGGAGGAGACACTTCTATTTCAAAGAATTTACCAAATTTCACGTACTGAGTACTGAAGGTTGAAAAAAACCATTTTTCTATTTTCTTGACCTTATTTCAGCACGAGGCTATTTTAGCTGTCATGCCAAATATTGCACAGTCACCAGTGCAACACACATGCCTCATACTATCTGTGGAAGAACTCTCAGCATCTTGTTTTTTTTTTACAAAAAAGCATAAACATATTGTAAGATGCTAAGAACAGAACAGCGAGGCCTCCTCTTCTTTGGTCATCTAAAGATACACTACTTAATTTTACTACGTGAGACAAATCTCGGAGGCCTGTGGATCTAATCTAGAGTATAGAAACATAACACAGTATGTGAAGTGCCAAACTACTTCAATGCAGAGACAGAATACAATTATAAATTATTGAATTTGACAATACATAACTTTTTAAGACTTTTAGGAAATCATCACTAGAAGAAAGTGCTATACTTCATCTATTTCTAGAAACCACAGGATATTGCATTTCTAGGACTTGGGAGTTTGACATGCTGTCTCCAAAAAAATATGCTCCAATGCTACCAGCAGATGAGGTATTTTGCACATTTGGGTGGAAAAAAAGAAGTAAAAATGTACTTTACCTAAACTGAGTAGGTTTTCCATTATTTGACTTGCAAAAAGTAGCTGCACATCAAATTTGTGCTTAACAGTCTGCCACGCAGGGAAAGGCTGCAGCAGATTGCTCTCAAAGTCTTGCTACAGCACTGCAGAGGGCCCATGTGAAACTAAGGCCATTAAAACTGAAAAGCCAGTGTGTTCAAACAGTATCTAGTAGGTCTCCACAACTCTGCTAGCCTGTGCTGCTTTTTACAAGTTCCTGTCTCTCTTTATGAGACTATCAGTTCAAAGTTAGGTTCCTGTGCTCCATGGTGCTGTCAGTAACCTACTCATTTTACGATACACACTTTACTGAGCCAGAATACTGTCTGGTGTAGACCCTAAATATTCATACTTAAGTTTATAACATACATAAATACAAATAAGTGCAAGTATTTTACACAAACATAAACAAAACTTACTTGCAGCTTCTTTAAAACACTCTAAAAACCTATATATTCACACACTGAATAAACTACATTTATATAGATATATACATGTGATAAATATGAAAGTGCATTTTGTAGTGTATTTTAAAATACACTATTGAAAAATATACACATATACAAATACACAACTACATAAATAACATACAAATACACACACAACTATATAAATAACCTACAGAGCTTTTAGCAAACTTCCTTTTAAGAGCTGTATTGAAGCCGGTCTTTCAAACCCAGGATTTACTGACAATTATATGCAGTTTAATGACAGAAGCCAGCTTGAGAATAGACTCTGAAAACACTTTTAATAAATAAAAGGTTTTAATGAGAAATCTTTAATAGTATTTCTGCTTGTTAACTTGTATGTTCTATTAATGAGGCTGCATTATATTCTATTTCAGTTCAAGCCTATCGGACGCTATGGCGGATGGATCATCTACACCAAAGGATCACATCCCCAAAGTCACTGAAGACAACACATCAACCCATGCGACTCAGTCTCAAAAATCCTGTTAATAATCGCCAGTAATTTTCAGGCCCTGGTGATACTCAGCTGGGAAACTTAAGAAAAATTGAGTTGATCACCATCTGTATTAAGACTCTAATCTGTCTAAGACCGATACATGTTGGTCGCTGGCTACAGCAGCAACTCTATTCTGCTCTTTAACGGGGATCAGCTCAAGAGCCCCTGGGAGCCTCCCCCCTCCTCCTGCAGTGCTGCACTGGACCTGTAACACTGCCACTGGCAAATGTGACACATGCTGGCACAAGGGTCACTGAATACAAACAACTATTTCATTGTATAATGAGGGGTAACAAAAGTTTTCCAGGTTTTCTTTTGCTGTTTTTTTTCTGCCCGAAAGCCTCTCCTAAGGAAGCTCATCCAAGGCTCATCCAGTTTCAGTAGATTTACGAGGTTTTGGATCAGCTCTGAGGTGACAACTTATTACTGTTTAGAACAAGACGGATTCCTTTCAATCTACATTCTTGGAGAATTTAACTTTGATAGCAAACTAAAATGCTGCAACTGCACCATGAATATAAACAGCACTAATGGTACAAATGCAAGATTGCAGCTTTACTTCTAAACAAAGAGGAATCTGAAGCTGGAAAAATTATCTTACTTAACTATTCACATAACAGAGACAAATCAAAGACTTAGCTGAACAACAGCACCATTCTTGATTTGTTTGTTATTGGTTTCAAAACATTCATTGCATTATAAAAGCTCTTCAGCTCTTTGAAACAGTCTTAGACAAAACTGTAATAACAAGAACTGCTTCTGCATATAATTCCCATGTAAAAAACATGATTGAAAAATGTCAAGCCCCACATCATTGAATAGAAAGTTCAGTTTTAAAATTGTTTTAACTTAAAACTAGAAGTATGAAAATGTAGTATCCTTGTGAAGATTATTTTATGCTTTTGTAAGGGGAGTCAAGAGAGCTGACTATATCCACCTTGAATCAATCCCATGTTAGGCTGGAACACAGGATTTTCTCCCTTTCAGCCAAGTTGCCCATGTCTTTAATATTGTGCTGAACTGGGTATCTGCATGAAGTAAATCCAGTCAAAACCACACTCATACTTCTGCTAGCTGACTTGAGACAAGATGCAGGAAACCACATAACTACAGAAAAAAAAAAAGAAACGGAAGACATGCAGAGCCTCAAACTCTTCACTTCTTTCCAGCCTCTAAGTTTTGCTTTAAAGATCATTCCTTATCAGCAGTGTCTCCTCTCTTTTTGATTCGGATCACTTTATTTCCTCTCTGCTTGGTCGAGATGTCCATTACCAGATCTTACATATCACATGTACTTCTGGCACACTTCACGTCACAGAGCGTACAGCAGAACTCGGCAAGTCTGAAGAGCAAAGAATTTGAACTCCAAAAGCCTCAGGCAACACAAAGACCTCAAGGGTGTGCTTGAGTCTGATGCCTTCAAAGGTACAGAAGTAGAAAGGAACCATATTGCAGAAATCAGAAGTGCTGGGTAGGCTGCCAAGGAACGCGGAAAAGCAGTAAGCTATGAATGGCACTGAAAGGAAGAAGAACTAGGGGGAAAAAAAAAGAGGGGGAGAGACAACAGAGCATGAGCCAGTGAAAAAAGCAAGTCAGCCTGGAATGAGGAGGGAAGTAGGTTTCTTATTTGTAAACAATGTTTTGGATGACCACCTATATTTTTATCAGAACAAACCAAAACACCATGTACATTTGGAAGCAGTCTGAGATGGTTACTGAAAAGACTTGATTTACTCATGATTAACTGTAAAATAAATTGAAAAAAAAATTAAAACAGTGAGTTACTTTTACTGACAGCAATGCAACCTCTATTAAGGAAGAAATTTAACCACCAAGATCTTCAAGTAATTTCTACCCTAAATGACAAAATTTTCCTGCTAGGATGCAGGGAGCCCAGTTCCCAGTTCTCCCATGATACAGTTTGACAAATGTTCAACTCCACACAGCCATATGCAACACCTACAATAAACTAGAACTTAAAAGTCAAAGCATAAACATATATAGTGCAGCCTTTCAGACTGACTTGAAAACAAACTGCTTTTTCTAGCGTGGGGGGGAGAATCAACCAACCAGAACCGAGTAATTTCCAAGTGTAGTCTCTTCTAACTACAAAGCTATTTCAAAACCTTGGGTCCCTCTCTGTAAATATCAGCATTCACTTAAGCACTGGCAGTCTAATTTTCAGAAGGAAGGAAACATATTTTTGCCATCCAACTTGCCTTCCAAATCAATGAATGTTTTGACCTGCAATGAAACAGAACTCTAATACACTTTGTTATTTACTTGTGACTTCAAACAAGTTACTTATTTTTCATATTTCAATTTCCTCAGCCATAAAAAGAGAATGACAAGTGTGCACTTCGGCATAAGGAAACTACTACAGAACTGCAACTCGGGCATTACTCGGTTTGGAGAAAACTTTCTTCAATTAGCACACATAGTAAGGTGTAACAGTATTTGCTAATGTCCTGCTTGTGGCCCTTTATATAAATGGAATTCAAATCCTCATTTCTTTTCCTCCTTTCTATATGTGTTAAAATCTCTCAGTCTCTTCACTTCTCTGGACTCCAACACATTTACTCCTCAAATGGTGACTCCTCACACCCCCATGACCAAGGCTCCACAAACGCACAAGCTGAGTAATGCTAGTTCTTAACTCCCACCCCTCTGTAGCCTTTCACTCCTTTCCTCCTCATCCAATTCTCAGTTCATGTCTTCTTTTCCACTACACTCACCTACAGTCACCCATCTACGTCTATCAAACAATGTCAATCCCCTCTTCCAAACCACACCCTAAATTTCCCCATTTCTGGCCTGCCTCTTGTCACTTGAGACTATCTGAATGTAACTGCACCTGCTACTCTGTTAGATTCAGGATCAATTTTTGAAGACCATAAATAAAAAGAAAAACTAAATCTCACTTTCTGCTTTCCGCGAGCTTTTCTCAAACTAAACCTTTTCCTCAATTTCAGTTATCTCTTCTTTCACAGCGGGGAAAACTCTTTTGCAAATTAATTAAAATGTTAACAGGACAATATCATTTAATATGCCAGGAGCACACATTCGTGAATACAGGAACATTTTAAATAACATTTTAAATACTCAACTTCTAAGTTTAGAACTTTTCCTGAAAGCAGTTTTGTATTTAGTACAGCATCATTCCCAAATAAGGTATTGTACAAGCAATATTAAAATACAGGAACTTCTCTACTATAACTCTAAAGGTCTGTGGAAAACAGCATCTGAACTGCAGAAGTAGAAAGCGAACACTTTTTACACGGAAGTAAACAGTGCTCATCACTTCATAAATCTGTTCTCTTAGTCTATGTTACAGCAATGTGATTTTCGTTGCAGAAATTTATTACCCAACAGAACAGCGGTACTTTGCAAAACCAAACCCTTTAAGCCTGCATCACTTTGGCCTGGTGAAGATTTTTATTACGGCAGCTTACCGATAGCAAGTGAAAACACATTTTGCAGACTGATTACTAAGCTCACAGAGAATGAATTATTTCAGTGTAATAAAAAGCAAAGGATACAAGCTTTTGCATAATGCCCTAAACAAAATCGACAACAGATTACCTTTGTTACCCATCAGTTATTTAAATACTTTTCCGAAGTTACAATTTGACATATGCAAGCCGACTTTTAAGTTTCAAGAGCTACAAAGTTCATTTACACCCCATTCCATCGATAAGAAAATATTGGGTGTTTCTAAGGCAATGCATTCATGTCACACAGGAACTCCCCAGCCTTGACTCATCCGAAGTAAACAATGTTGACTTCAGTCAGCAAAGCATAAAACTTTACAGGTGGTGCGGTGCCAACGTTACAGCATTCACATGAAGAGTACGCTGCTGTCTTCTACTAGGAGAAGGGAAATGGCATTTATATTACTTATTAACCCTATGGTATTTATACCTGTAAATGTAATGCTAACTCCTGTATCAAATTTCTGAAAGTGGTGTGAGATAGGAAACCAGTAAGATTAAAGCAACTTTTCAACATGATCAAAAAGAAATACACAGAAAAAAAGGCATTGTATCCCATTCTAATTCTCAATATAGAAAAAGATAAAAAGTGTATTAAGAGAAAAAAGCCTGAACTATTTCTCAAAATTAAAAACAATATTAAACTTTATTATTATTGTCTCTGAACCTTGGAAATTGAACTTTAATTCAAACAACAACAAACTATATTTCTATGTATCTCCAATTACCAATGAAGACAGAGAAATTTTCCTTTATTTTTATTTGTTCTCAAGTCAGTTATTTTTAGTTTTTCATTCACTGTCACAATATTGAATAGTCTTAGTTGGATACACAGCAAAATCACTGGTCTCTTTCAACAGATGTTAGAAAGCTGAAATCAGCAGTACTCAAAACAGAATGTCACAACAAAAGAGAAGTTCACGTTTTTATGCTATCCCATTGACCACTCACTGTAAAGATGATCTTCTATACGACAGACGTGAGAGCAGAAATGTACATATTGCCAACTCTGTATCTAGATTACAATTCAGAAATAATCTTAAAAAAATATATGCTTTTAACTGTCCTGTGAGAAACAAGTTATGAAATCAGAAAAAGGGTGTTTGGGCACGCAGGTTATTTCCTAGTAGAAGCAATTTTATTTTTTTTCCATTTTCCCATTCACATTTGGATTTTACTGTATTTAAAACACAGCTGAACAAATCAAGCTAGTGATGTTAATTAAGTCAGTACTGATACAGCAGAAAACAAATACCCCTCTTGCCTACTGTTCTGATAGCAGCCTGTTCCTGTGCAGAAGGCTAAGATAGGAAACCTGAAAGCCTGCAGACATATCCACCAGAGAACTACACACAGGGCTGCAGGAGAGGGAAGCTGTATTTGCCTGAACCGTGAGAATTCAGCCGTTCTACCTTGCTGTACTGATACAGTATACAATTCTTTAGTCTTTATTGTTTAAAAAAGAAAATAAAAACAAGGAAAAAAAACCCTACCACCTACTCAACTTGGGAATTTTGAAAGTTTTAACAACAAAAATGTTTTTTGCTTTCGCCTTTTTTCCCCCAAAATAAAAATATCCTTCTTAAGTAGCAGCAAGCTGAACAGCTGTGGTTGATGGGTTCTCACCGGGAAGATGCTAACAGGAAATAGGCTACGGGAAATTAGATTTATTCACCTGATCACAGAAGGGAAGTTGGTACTATTCTCAAGTAGTTGGCTTTGTAATAAAGTCATTGAAGATTAAATCTATCATCATATACAGATTTTAATATGCTCAACAACGCTATATATTACAAGAATGTGAGAAGTAAATGAACAATTAAAGCAGTTACGAATTCAAAACAGTGAAAAGCTTCTGAAAGTCTGTCACAAACCCAAGGGCTCTTTTCACTGGTGTAGGACAAGTCTATCAAGGCACCCGTACAGAAACAAGGATACTGGTGCAACATGGTTCAGGTGACACCTCCCTAACACCTGCCCCACACTGAGCAGTACACAGCACCCTATGGACAGCAGCGGATACAGACACTTACCTAACGAGCCTTGAAATTCTTTGATCTGTACTTGCTCTGGTAGTCAACAAGTTCACCAAAATTAATTCTACCTCTAGACAATTTCAGACATGAAAAGGTTCTATTGCTGTCTAGAAAGCAGCAAGGATTCGAGACGGATATGAGGCCTTCATGCTCAAAGAAGTCTCTGAAGAGAAAATTTTGGTTTATGGGCCAGCTGGCTCCCTTGGCTATCATCATGAAAACCAGGTATCCCTCTAATAAAATGAGAATACTTTCAACAACATCAAGAAACACCTACAGCTCCCAAACCACCAGGAAGGGTGCAAGCTTCTGGAATAACCAACAGTTACAATACATGTTTTAATTAATTTTGTAAATAAACATCGGGTTAGCACTCCTTTTGAAATTTTTCTGCAGTGCCAATTCTCAGCGCGCAAGGCTTCCTAACCCAATTTGCACAATTCTCTGGCTAAACAGAAAAGTTTGGAAGCTCCTCACACAGCCAATCCAATGCTGAGATCCAGCTTTCCAGCTGAAGGCCGAGCAATAGTGTTTCCAAGAAGTATTTCAGAATGTCATGTAACAATATTCCCAGAGATAACTCTCCCCATGAGTCTAACTAAGTAGGTAAGCATGGGGACAACATCCAGCCTACACCAAAGCATACTTCAACAGAGACATTTTCATCTTTCTTTCATCATCATGTTTCATCACTTATTGGAAATGATTAGCAACTCACTAAGGTAATCAAACATTAACTAAAATGCAATAGCTAAACACATTGTCATAGCTAAACACAACTGCTGCGCCTGTTCGTCATCATGAAAATATTTGCATATTCCAGAACACTTTAAATATACCTCTAAATATTACCTTTTCATGAATTTCTTGTGTAGACTGAGCATCACAAAACGCCACAGTGGCTACATCCTTCAGAATAGGCATTTCTACTGTACAATCCCTGCCATCCAGCAACGCTACCAAAGGGCGTGGGTGCATGGGCCCATTCATGATCGGAGGTCGAATGCCTACGGAGAAACAGAGAGGACTTGTTATTCAAGCCACGAAAATGTAGTTTAAAAAATGTAGGTTATAGCTAGTGTGTTTATGCTGATGGCAGAAAATGATTTCAAGGACTGAAGCTAGTCAAACAGGAACAAGTTTACAGTCAGCAATCAACCAAACACAAAGACCTAACAAAAAAAGGCACACAGGCTCAGAAGGCTAAATAGTAGAAGAAGGATAAAACCACGAAAGGAATAACATGTTTTTTAAAGATACATCCTTACTGCACTATTAATAAGTATTTGTGCAATTTATGCTTCGATTGGATTCCACACCTCTGTGAGCTCTAGACAGAGTGAGAAATATCTTGTCCAGGCTTGTAAGAAGAGTCTAACTTCAGGAATATGAAAAGCAACTCAGTGAGGATTCGAGTATTTGATTTACATATCTGATGATGATCTGCTGAGAATAAAATTTAACTCAAAGCCTGCAACAGCCAAATATTGAATTTACTGAAGATTTAACGTCCAAGTGTATAGGCCAATTGCTGATCTATGTAGGTCTGCTTAGACTTCAATGTTTTACAAAACAAAAACAATTCTGCATACTGACGTCAACCAAGCACATGATACCATCATCAAAAACTCTTACAAAATACGAACACAATGTCCCTCCCCAAATCAACATCACACTTGGATAAAGAAATACACGTTAAATATCTGGGGAAGGAAAATCAGTTACAAGTGCAGACTTCAGTTACATTCTCTTTATGGAGTCTTAAAAAGTAATTCTTATAACAAGATACTCAGAGAGCATCTCTTTAACTGTATAGATGCTCTAAATATACTTAAGTATTCAGGGGAACAATATTAAACCATTACATTTACACAAAAGTAGTTAAGCATGGGTGGAAAAAAGGGACTTCCTGAAGAGATAAGGAAAGGTAAAACTAAGAAAAAGCATGTGATATTTTAAACATCGCAAAGTGAAGCAGGCTAGATACTTCTTGTATGCAAATTTCAACTTTTTTTTTTGAGAGTGATTTTAAAAACATTGCTTATTGATGGATAGTCCAACATTAACGTAGAAGACTGAGGTTTCCCAGCCACTCTCTACAAGAAACCCCTCCACCTTATATCCCTGCCTGTGTCAAAAAACAAGCCCTGAAAGACTGTCATTTGCATTTTAAATGGCTGCAAAATTAGTAAAATCCCAGCTGTACAAGATAGCTGGTGAAGAAAAGCAGCTGCTGGGAAAAGAGATTGTCACAAGCCAACAGAAGCAGCATTTGCTTCCCCACTGGGGGCTGAAGGAGCCCTGCTAAGGAGACCAACACCCTCAGTGTCAACTGTCCAGCCTGCAGCTATGAAACTCGTGTCCACCCCTAAACAAGTCAGGATGACAGACAGGTCAGCCTTGCTACAACCTGGCATTTAAACACGTTACCAACTCAAACAGGTTTTCTGCTTGAAGAGGACAGAACAACAGTCACTACATTTGATTAAAAGAAACAAAGGTTCTGGTCCGTGCACCTCCAGACAAGTGATGATGCCAATGGACTGACTCTGTAGTACTATTGCCATAGCAGACAAGAACTCAGATGTGCAAAGTATGAGTTTTCCATGGGTATAACACCCATGAAAACTAGTCTCTGCTGTTAAAAACATCAATTCCTAACTCCTACTGTGATAGACACGCTTAGAAGCGCTTTTGGTATACAGATTCTCTCAGTAATATTCAGTCACCAAAATTAAATGGATTTTTTAACATAATTTTTTTTAATTGTGCATCTTGCTAATTTGCTATTGTTACCTCTTTGAACCAGAAATGGCCATATAAATCCTCCTACAGTCATTTTTAGTCAATAAACCACACACTAATAACGTGGAACAGGACACAAACACAACACAAAAGCACAATGGAAAGCTACACAGTTATCCAGAAAATAATTACTATCCTTTAATGGGAATTTAATTATAAAATCGCACATTAAATTTACTTAGAAACACCCTAAGATAAAGCATGTTATAGACTTGTTCATCTTTCCTGCAAAATAGTATATGTAACAGCATTACGAAAATGCATTGATGTCTTGAAACAAATATAAAAATGACATTTTAAGTTCTATTCATATTGCATAGAATAACAGTGCTCGTTTTACAATTGGAATGTTACGGTCATTGTCTGAAGTGTCAGTCCAGCAAAGCCATGATTTCAAGGACAAGCATGAATGCTAGCTAAAATAAAATTAAAATAAAACCCCCGAACTCTGATACTAAAGAGAATAAGGAAAAATATGGCACAGACAATTCCCTCAGAACTACAACTACAGCACCTCTGTCAACAGAAAAGCGTGTATAGTATAAACAATACAAGATGAGAGTAAAACCTGTGATTTTTAGGAAACGTTTTTCTGACTAGAACTCTCTCAGAAAATCATGAAATATGCTATCCAAAAACAACCCTTTAAACCAACGATTTCTCTAAAGTCCATAAAGGCGTGGTCTGGTTTTCTGCTCACACCAGTCCTTCTACTGATTTCAACCAAGTTACTTGTGTCTGATGTTGGTGCTAAGGGGCACGCCAGACCGAGCCCAAAGCACAGAAATGAAACTCAAAAACATCTAGAAGGATAAATTCTCCCCAGAGAATCTTGGACTTAAAGAGTCCCCAGAACTCAAATACCTCCAGTGACCTTGACCACGAAAAACCCCACAAACCTTTGCTTGCCAAAATCCTTTCTGTACGTCGGCGCAGACTTCCTGTTGCACAATCTTTCTGCCTAAATACCGTATCACTGAATCGCAGACAATAACTCAACACTTAAGTAAACTTACAGTAACTTAATCACAGTGGCAGTCGCTACTTGAAGTTTACATTTGGAAAGACAGAGTTTCACTATGAATCAGAACCCTTTGAACAGAAAACTACTTCTTCCACCATTTAGATACGTTCTGCCTGCTTCTTATCTAGCAATGTCATCCTGTGCCATGTGTTTGGCTTTGCAGCAGACCCTTAGAATGGCAGGATAAAGCAATTTTAAGAGCAGTATTTTCTATGCCTGCATTAACAGTAAATCATGCAACTTGGTGCCAGAGGAATAACTGCAAACTGGTCAAAACGACATTCAGCACCACAAATGTGAAACTAGTTAAAAAAAAAACCCAACAAAAAAACAAAACCACAATTTCACTTAGCTGGCTTATTTAAGTATATGGTACAGCATTTCACATAACACAGATAACAAATTATACCATCCACCCCACATCCTAGAGCCTTTGTTACGGGAAAAAAAACCTCAGTTTATCCTAACTTGAGACTTTCAGGAACCCCTACCAACCTGACATTTCTTAATCTGAGCTTGATTTCCAGGGTCATGAATTCGATTTCTCAATGCTTTAAAATCTTCAGTATTTTGAGGCAAAATAGCAGCCTGTCATTCCATCCTCATTTCCATGTCTTTAATTTTTCTTGCAGCCTCCTGTAATCTTGAACCAAAGCTTTTAAACTTCTTATCCACTGCAACCTCTGTAGCCTGGATGGCGTTCAAATTTTTACTAAAAATTAAACACAAACAATACATTAAAACAACATTAAGGGTCTGACTTGTGCTCACAGAAGCCAGGAAACTCAAAGTTAAAGCTTCTCACTTCATCTGTGCCCTTCCCCCTTCCGCTGCTGGCTTTCCACCACACCTGCTGTGCTGCCACCAGCCATTAAAATACCAGGGAAACCAGTCGACTGTTAAGACGCCCTCTCGCAGGAGAGCAGGTGTATTGTCAACAGACCTACCTGGAACAGTCGGCACCACTCGGATGGCGAAGGTTTTGCCTCGGTGAGCAAGGATCTGAGCACTGTGGGGGATCTCCAGTACCGCCCAGCACTGGAGAACCAAGCGCTCCAGTGAGTACCCGAGATGGAGTGAGAAGCCTTAACTCTGAACTTGCTGGGTTTGTTGAGTTTAAGTCAGGCCCTTAAAGTTATCTAAATGTATTTAATAAGAGAGGGGGGAAAAAAAAAAACAAACTTTCCCATGATAGCTCTAATCCAGTTATTAGTTTGGGGTTTTTTTCCCTCCAATATGGAAATACATAATCTGCTGGTGAAGGTCTTGCCCCCGCAACAGCGACCGTGCCAGTGACTGCTGGAATTTTTCTTGAACACTATAATGTGCACACAGGCACGGACAGAGCAGTTGTCTGTAGGCAGCAGCTACTCGCCCTGCAACTAACAGAGCAGTGTCTTTTCAGAGCTGCAATTTGGACTAGCTGCTTGTAGGGGGGAATAAAAAAAAAAGTATCAAAACCTTACCCTAGTCCAGCTTTTACAGAAAAAAAACTGAAAAAGCTGTTTTCAGCTGCAGAACCTGACAGGAGGCCACCCCTATGCACAGGCATTTCAACTGACTGTGGGTCTCACGAACAAGATTAATCAATTTATCATCAGCTTTGTAACCAAAACAGGATAGGAAGGATCACCAATTACTACCTCTATACCTCCAGCAGCATGGGGACTTGTAAATTATCAGACCAACCTTAGCACAAGATATATATTTTTTTTAATTGGAAAGAAAAAGAGCTACCAAGTGGGCCAATTTCTTCCTTCCTCCCAAATCCCACCTGTACCTCCCATCACCTCTGAAACAAGGGTGCATCTTCGCATGCCACACTCCGAGGAGGATTGATGAAGCCAATGCCATTTCAAAACTGGAGGATACAAAAGCTCTCCCTGACATACTCTGGGCCATTATAATTTATTTTAAGAATTTGTAAAACAACCTTTCATGTTAACAAACTGACAGTAGCTAAAGTGATCACACTGCACAAATAACATAGATCTCAAAGCATCATTAGCTCACATCAGAAAACATAACAAATTGCAACAAAGTATGTTATTAAGATTAACAATTACCAACAACATGATTTTCACATTTTTCTACCACCGATTAATACTGCATCGTTACGATCAGGAGTGTCTCAAGTCATACATGTTAAAAGTGAAGGACACTGTCAGGTTTGTAGGCCCAAAATTTGACCTACCTTTCATTGTCTTAAATCTGTTTGCAAAGTCCATGTAATTCTTTAAATGTGTTTTTCTTTTTTCAAAACAAAAGCTTCAATTCTTTTTTCTGAAAAATACATCAATGCCAAAAAGCACAACACTTATCAGTAACCCTATAATGATATAAACCAATATGCACATGAAATGGAGGACAGCAGGCTGCCATAGGAGAATTTTCATTTTCACAATTCTTGTAAGCGCAAAGATGAAATAAGCAGAAAAACTCCCTTGACAATGTCCTTTTAAAAGAATTTGTCCTACAAAACTTTCTTTATGCACTGTAAAACATCACAGTGATTTAAGTTTTTAACAACACACAATCTACTGAAAAAACTAAACAATATTTACACAAACAAGACCCAAACCTGACAGGTTGGACATTAATTCACAATTTTGCACATGTAACAGGACATTAATTCCCTCTAGCATTTACCTTTACTTTATATTCTTACCCAGGCTGTAAATTTGGTCAGAGCTGTCACTTATTTACCATAAGCTCTCACAAAAATTTACATGTTTTTAAAATATAAATGCTAATATTAATTCAAGTGAAGAATAAGTTGTCAAAACAAACAAAAAAATCCTACTCGTAACACGAACACAGAAGCTGTTATGAATTAGATTTGCCAATACACACTATTAAAATTCTGAGAAACACCATACTTCAAAAACATATTTTAAGGTTCCAAACACATCATGCATTTTTAAATTTTGGAGTTTGTTTTGGTAGTCTCATTGTTCAGTGCACCGTGACCTCAAGCAATATTTAGATTCAAGGTAGAGCAAAACTCTCAGAAGCAGTCAAGCAGAAATAAACTTTAAAATACAATGCAGGTACATGGATCTGTAAAATGGATGCAAGAAAGAAAAATAAGCGCTTACTAGCCTTCAGTATTTTGATATTCAGCATATTTAGATGCTGAATATGCAATGCACAAATCTCCCGATTCCAACAGAATCGGAAGGTGGCACCTTTTGCCACCACCTTCAATACAAGCAGGATGCAATCTCCCATGATTTGGGATGAGGGATTGCAGAGCGGGAGGAGAGCAGAGAACATTTTTAAACTAAGAACACCGACAAAGCGTACGTACAAAAAAGTAACAGCTACCCTCGGAAGCCTGAATACTACTTAATATTTTAGGAACTTGCTGCAAGTCTTACTGAAATTAATAGAAACAATCCCAAATCAAAGGAACAAGGACTTCACAATACACATCCAAAAGAAAATTAAGCACAAGCCTCACTTCGAGCATCTGTGCAGTTTGTACTGAAGTCCACAGGGCTCAGAGGTTAATGCTAACCGCACTGAAACTTTAGTAGAAGAGCACAGCTGATGAATACTGTTGAGGTCTATGTTCTTTATTTATCCAAACTCAGTTAAAAAAAAGTCATCTTCCTTCTTTTCTTTTCAGTTTGCAAGGGACCAAGAAAAATAAAAGTGGTTTCCGGCACTGTGTTGACCCAATGATGCGCAGAGCGGTCATACCCACGTGTATCCTCTTGCTGACTGGGAAGACTGAAATACACCCAGCCACATCTCCCCTCACAGCTCATTCCTTCATACAAAACACACAACCAACATCACTACAATGTAATTATCACCCTGGTCAACAGACTTCCATGGTACTTAGACTGATGAACACATCGCATCATTGTTTTACCACCTGTGAGAAATGAGCAGTTGCTATAGCACACAACACAAAGGCCTCAACACAGAGGATTCTGCAACAACTATCTTGATTTTCCCTTTCAGTATAATCAAAACAAAAAAAGCCAAAGACTGCTATTCAGTAAATCCCACATTTCCCTGCCATTACTGGAACCTGAGAGTCACGATTCCCCATTACTTTTCCATATTCACACAGCAAGCACACTTGCTAGTCTCAGACAGTCTGACAACTGCAAGGATACGGGTTTCTGTTGTGTTTTTCAACAGTGATCCCTAAACCAGTCTTGTTTAAACCCCTACTAATTTTGCTGTTGTTTGTCTAACATCTGTCAGGACGTACACAAAATCCTAAATGCTTGTCGGTGTACAAAAAACAAAGGTCCCACAAGGCACATCTATTAAGCCTACGATCAGAAATAAAGTTCTGTTAAGGGGAAACAAAATCATCTGGCAATATTTTCTATTACTATGTGTGTACTGCAAATATCCATGTGAAAACTCAAAGTGTTTCACATCTGTCAAAAAATTACTCCAATTACGTATTCAGAGCACGCCATAATGATATGCCTAATATTTAATGCTTTTCAAAATAAGACTGAAAACAATATGAATCACACCTATTTAATAACAAATGAACAAGCAGTAATAGCATGTGTTACTGTAAAATGCTTTAATTGTCTATCGCCATTTAAAAAAGCAAACCAAGTGACAATATCCGCTAACAACTATATCAAGTACCAAAAGTGTAATTCAGGTTGCAGAAGTGCTGTTTTCAAGTAACAGAAAAAGGAATGCAAACTCCAGAGAAAGGCAAAACACTTGAAAGGACTGAGCTTTACCTGGATAAGCAGGTTTTTAGTGCACAGTAAGTACTGTTTCAAGTATTCTACGCTTCATTAAGTAACAAGTAAAGGAAGGAGGAAGGGGGAAATAAAATAAACAGGTGATGGCAGAGCTACCCTAGCTGAGTACATTCCCATCAATCCTAGCTTCAGAGAAGTTCTGGCTAAAGGCTGCCAACTGTTGTTACTCATGCCAGGAGTTTGACAGTGACCACGGAACGCCTGCCAGGGTGAAAGACACAAACTAGCCGACAACGTACAGTCATCACTGCAGTGAAGCTCAGGGTGGTACCTATAAATCCAGAAGCAAAGAACTTGAAAATTACGACCCTCCAGCAACATTTGCCCGTAACTACAGACATTGATTTCCCAGTTACTGATCGGGCAGTACCTCTAAAATGCAGAACTGAACGAATCCAGTCTTTATCAAAGACATTCCTACAATGCACCATGTGTTGAGTAAATCTCAAGGTGTGTGTATATATATAAATATAAATATAAATATATATATATATATATGTACATCCACAGTCATCTTCTCCCAGGACAGTGACCATGGAGTAGGCTGATAATGGCAACTGGAGGGGGAAGCTCATCTTAACACACCCCCCCCAAACTTTAGTTTAAAATACAATTGAGCCTGTATTTCAGGCCATAAACTTTATAGGTTGGTGGGTGTGACTTGAGGAAAAAAAAAAAAGCCAGAAAACGCCTGCTGACAGGAACTGGAGAAACAATGTGCTTCAACAATTGTAATAGGAGGAGACCCATTAACTCCCCGAGCCATTCCAGTAATAACACAGATCACGCCAAGACTTATTAAAACACTTTCCACGGAAGAAGCAGACCCAGAGATTTTGAGGACAATACTCCAGATACAGAACACAAGTCTAGAACTGACTGGTGAAACAGGGCTGCACTGCCACATGAAGTACGTCAGTGGTCCTTATCCTCACTCTTTTACCCAAGTATTCAATATAAAGCAGCATACAAGCATTGCTTTTTCCTTTTTAAAAATCATGTTATCAAAAACTGCCATCTTGGTTGTGATTTTGATAAAAGCTGAATGGTCACATAATGTTCATTTAAAATATAATACCCTCCAGGAACAACTCTTGATTTGCCTGTAAAATATTATGTACTTGAACTATTTCTCCTATAGCAAGTTATTGTATTTCAGCAGATTTGAGCTTTTTTGCTTTGTTTTAAACCACTGCCTAAGCTGTAAGTGTGCTTTTGGAAAAAATATAATTTTTCAGCATTGTCAATACAACTGCTTTCAGAGTGTTAATGCCACATTATGTTTTAAGGACACTGTCAGGGATTTATTGCAGAAGGTAATTTCTGAACGTAGCCACTCCTAATGGCTACTCTCTGTGCTTCTTTTCTCATATTTTAAATGTTGGACAGGATGCCATCTCAGAGCAAGAAACCCAATAACCTGAGTGGAGCCAACATCAAAGGCTTCCTTTATTCTGATCCCAAACACTGAAAGCAATTTCTCTAACAGCACACCTGTACTTTGACCAAGAACGTTAAACCATCACCTGAGGCACTCCTTATTCTCCTTATCAAAAAGTTTGAAGATAAGCAAGTGTGGGGCCTTGGATAATCAAATTAGCCTCACAAGGTTTCATTTTTTTGAGGTCAGCAGAACACACTCAAATGACACTAAAAATAACACTACGGAAGTATTTTACATATCAAACACTGACTTCTCCATTTTCTTTTAACTTTTTTTTATTATTTTGGGGATAGGATCTAATGTGATTCACCATCCTCTCAGCTAAACATCAAGGTGCTATATGTGCCAGCAATCTACAGTAAAAAAAATTATTACATAATTACTACAAGTCTCTTATTTAGGGGTGGGAGGAAAGACAGAGAGCTAGAAACTTCCTGAAGATACGCAGCTAAAACACTTTTTAAAAAACCCAAATAAATATATACACAGCTCAGACTTTTAACACCAGCATAATTAAACACAGTATTAAGGTTTCTGGTAGATAAGAATAATAAACTCCCTCTTGAGTTACACCCATCATATTCTTCTGAAAACCAAAGCAAGTCTGACAAACACTGAACCCGTGCAAAGAGCTCCTTAAGGCTCTTTTTTTCTCTCTCCTTTTCGGTTCCACCCATAGGCACTGACCTCTGCCGCTCTCTGTCAATATTAAGAAAATGGCTGATGATGATTACAAACTAGAGAAGAAGTGGGTTTTTTTGTAAAACTGAGAAAATTAGAAAGTCTGGAGCATCCTGAAATCGAAGTCCTGCACCTCCCACCCCGGGTCCTCTGGAGCCAAACCAAACCTGAATAAATAGGATTTTTCAGAAAGATGTTCAACTTGAAGGTAAGCAAACAGGATGTATAAAAATTACAAGTTCACTGAGAACGGGCCAGTAACAACAGTCAGAAGTGCCAAATAAAACAGGCAGTTTAAGGCACAAGCTGGGTTTACATTATCATGTTACACTTAATCATAATATAATAAAAGTGTATGATGTAAGAGCGCCGTTTTACTGAGCTTTTCTTCAAGTGGAGTTTTGAGTTTCAATTACAAAGGCTCTGGTCCCAATATGACAGTTAAAACTGTACTGAAAAAACACAGTTAAAACTGGGAGTTATTCCCATGACTTGACGAGAGAAGTAAAATATTTCTTCCCATAGGTACCACATACTAAAGGGGTTTAGAGGTTTTTGAACACTTCAAGTTGTTTCCACTGAACTGGTGAAAATTCAGAAGTGTTTAAAAATGACCCATATTTGCATTTTTTCACCAGGCTTTATAGCATTTCCTTCAGTCACTTTTAACAATTTTCAACTTGAAAAGGGTCTATTCACATGCATAAAAATGCTTTGTCTGTATATAAAGGCTTCAAATTCTAAATTTTTTAGGGCATAAATCATGTTCTATCTCTGTAAACTGGATAAAACATTTACCAGTTCTAAAAACAGCAGTTACAAGAAAGTATTAAAAACAGAATTATTGACTCCATTATTAAGAGTTACAAATTCCTAAGGTAAAAGAGTACCCTTCATCCTTCACCCAAGCAAGATTTCTTAACAGGTTCTCTCTCCAACTGAATATTCTTGGTTTGACCAAGCACTGTATTTTGAAACTGAATTCACTACTGCATTTCCCAGTAAATTAAATTAAGATGTCAGTTTGCAGTTTTATTCTAGCCTTTTCCATGTATGCTTTATCTTAAAAAAAAATAAACTTGTTACAGCTCCCGTGTCCCCCAATCTGCAGGCAGAGACATTTACAAAATCTGCCCACGGCACATATGTGCGTCACACAAAATGTCATCTCCCCCTCTCGCGGTGACAGCCTCAGACTCGTGCAGCGTTACAGTTTGTGAAAAACGGACAGTTACAAAAAACGGACCCCAGCCACTTCCTTTCAAAACAACATATAGATTGACAACAGATTGAGAAGCGATTTGAATGGAAACAGACCAATGTATTAGACGCAATAAAGAATTTCCAAAATAAGAAGTCTTACTCTGTCGGGTTTTTTGCTACGATTTCTGAAGCTAGGAGCAGGAGGGATGTCAGCAGCAGGATAAACAGCAGCGTGCGGAAAGGCATGCAGGAGCACTGCATTTCTAAAAGCAGTCACAGGAAGCACTCAAACGACTTGGAATTTTATCATCCACAGATAATCAAAGAATCACGGACTTCACGCAACTGAACTCAAAGAGTATCTTGAAACTCGTTCGGTTGTTGAGCAAATGGCACAGAGAAAGACACTGGAAAGCAAGACTAACTGCTTCCTGCTGGCTGTAATTTCTGAAAAAATGGGAGGAAATGACAGCTTAGTGCTTGCCCAGTGTAAAACAACAGCTATCGGATAAATCTCAGACACCAAACAACTACTACTTTCCAGAATGTCATGGGAGAAGGCGAAGCCAATCCTCGCTCTCAAGATCAATTAAAAACAGCAACAGGTCTTCATAACACATTTTCTCTATTTTCCAGACATAAAGCAAACCAAATTAGTGCAGGCATATCACCGCAAAAGGGAAAAAAACCCTGAAGTTATTACTTCTGCTCCCTAACTTTGGTTATTACCACTCTCTTTTTATTAGGTACTTTGACGGCACAACTGTTATTTCAGAGGAAATTGTAGCTCTTACAATATTTGCCTCAGATCAATCTTTTCATTCTTTCTGACCCTCCTGGGTCAGGACTGTCATCCTAGTTACAAAACAAAGCGAAGAAACGAGAGCTGAGAATAGAGATGAAATCTGGAAAATAACTATCTGTAGTGAAAATTCTACATTCACAAGTAGTCCAGATGTAGAATCTCAGAATGTTCGAGGCTGGAAGGGACCTCTAGAGATCATCTAGTCCAGCCCCCCTGCCAGAGCAGCATCTCCCAGGGCAGCCACACAGGAACATGTCCAGGCGGGGTTTGAAAGTCTCCAGAGAAGGAGACTCCACAACCTCTCTGGGGAGCCCGGGCCAGGGCTCCGGCACCCTCACAGTAAAGAAATTTCTCCTCATGTTGAGGTGGAACTTCCTATGTGCTAACTTAAATCCATTATTTCTTGTTCTATTGCTGGACACCACTGAAAAGAGACTGGCCCCTTCCTCTTGACCCCCATCCCTCAGATATCTATACATGTTAATAAGATCCCCTCTCAGCCTTCTCTTCTCGAGACTAAACAGCCCCAGTTCGCTCAGTCTCTCTTCATAGGAGAGATGATCAAGTCCCTTGATCACCCTCGTAGCTCTCCCTTGGACTCTGTCCAGTAGGTCTCTGTCTCTCCAACTGGGGAGCCCAAAACTGGATATGTGGGTCTGTGCACTGTAAACCAGATTGAAATAAGATACATACAAATAGTAAGCAAACTAGGACTGGTCAATGCAGTGTGCTCCACGCTTTAAGAGGCAACTTCACCTGTGTGTTAATTATTTTTAAAAAGAACACAAGAATTTGCATTATTTCTTACAGTCTACACCACAACACATTGTGAAACGTGACCCTCGGGGGCTTTTCTGAGCTGCTACTCAAAGTTAAGAATACCGACAGTATCCAGGTTTCCCACCAGTATTTTCATCAGGAATTTGGTTTCCAAGTTTTGAATGCGACTATAAAATTACCTTGCAGCAAGCTGCAACATATCAACTTAAAATATCAAGTCCCTTTTTATTGCGTCATTACCTTGCAGACAACTAACTTTGCTGTTTTTCTAACTTCATACAAGGCCTACTGCAATCTCACAGCACCCAAACGACTTGCAAAATTAAGAGAATTACTGAAAACCGTACAGTTCTAAGTTGCGGTCATTTCTTTCCTTCAAGGATATAAACTTCTTTCAGTGACACTGTGACACCTGTCTATGTTTTGATACATTTCTTTTCATACTTGTTCTGTAGGTACTTTCCAGAACATTTAGAAAAAATACTCAAGGAAGACTACATGTTCCTTACAGTACATTAACTACTTCATACAAAGATAATTAAACTCTTAAGTCAAAACATTTAAAGGCCAACATTATCAGTAGCTTAATTCTCTGGGAGGTCTGGCAAATACCCAGAGTAGAATACGAGAGAACTTTTCAAGAGAAGGGTACCCTTGGATTTCAATGAGTTCTGTATCCAACTTATGGATAAATTCCAGTAAGACTCTCTCTTCCAGCACGGCAGGAAAGCAGGGATCACGCAACAGTAAGTACACTTAATCGAAACGTGTATGTCCTGAATTTTTGGGGTGACCATACTGCAAAACACCGTAAATGACAAGTCCTGAGAGAACTTATATTTACCATTGGTCAGAACTAACGATTTGTGAGGGCTGCAGGACACCAACCATGGGCAACAATCTGGCTAAAGAAGTAAAAATAAGTAGAAAAAGACTATGCCAACTATTGAAAAATTAGTTCCAGAGAGAACATTAAAGAAGAGATCAACCTAAGCCACAAAAGCTACAAGTCAGTA
The DNA here is from genome assembly GCA_020746105.1 of Trogon surrucura. Classification (NCBI taxonomy): domain Eukaryota; kingdom Metazoa; phylum Chordata; class Aves; order Trogoniformes; family Trogonidae; genus Trogon; species Trogon surrucura. The sequence continues at coordinate 74,709,270 of CM036620.1, read as the reverse complement.
TGGGCACTAAATCAATTAATGGTGGTGTGAGTTCCCCCTCCACCCCCAAGCTGGCTCTCCTTGCTGCCTTTCCTGGACGAGGAGTGCCAGGAGGCACTTCAGGGAAGGGCAAGAGGGGGAGAGAAAAAAAAGGAAAGTAGCCTACAACAGCCATGGAAGTGCATCTTGTCTCTAGTTACTCTGACAAATACACTTAAATGATAAAAAGTTGGAACCCATTTATTTTTCCATTTGTTTATGAGAGAATGGAGGCGAAGGGGATGCGGGGGAGAGGGGAGAGATGATTTTATTCTGTGCGGATGAGGAGATAGTGTCACACAGGAAGCGGCACAGCTCAGCTACTTTTCACAGCTGCGTCATGGGTAGTAAAAATCTGATCCGTAAACTGCTAAAGCAAGGCAAAAAGGTCCTCATCTTCTATACTAAACCCTTTCTCAACCTCCAAGAAAACCACCTGCAAGTAACTACAAGGCGGCTCTGTATAGTTTCAGTAGAAGGCTTTGGTACAAAGCAAACTATTTTTTTCCACTGAAGTTATAGAAGAAAATATTAAATGTGAAAATGAAGTTTACACCTACAGCATTTTGTTTGTTTTATTTTCTGATATTTTTTAAACTGTGCAGAAGGAATGAGCCATGTAGTTGCTAAGCAGTATCACGAAATTCATACAAGACGACTAGTGGTATGAATGATATATTCTTCATCTGCAGATCTATAGTTCCTCCACTGAAATTTGTCAAATCCTGACTAGACTTACACTTTTTAGATTGAACTGCACGTACTTTAACTTAGGGAATAAAGAAAAAGCAGTGCAGCAATACACCCAAATAGGCCAGATGAACTGGTTGTTTATTAAACATGTAAATCAGAGTCATAAGCAGTATCAATTGAATTTGTTTGTTTTGCATGCTCCCTATGAAATGGTTAGTGAAACAAAATGAAGCGTGGGACAGGACAGAGAAGTATGAGCTAAAGTAAATTAATTCAAATCTTATTTTTATTCTATATATTCAATCCGCATAAAGCTCTTCAGACAACGGTCTGTCGGTATTAGAAATTAGAATGAGACTAAATTTTATCCTAAATGACTTGAAAGCAACTACACTGAAAGCAGACAGTCTGCATCTGCCTACAGCAGGTTTTAAACTAGACATTTTGTTATCTATACTTAAAATAGTATGTATGCAGATACAGTTTCAATTTTCTATAAATGTGAACAAATAAGTCTAACTTCATGATGCAGACGTGTGGTACTTGTTCTCAGCAGTTGCTGCAGCATATCATCACGTCACCATGAATACTGCGCAGTTATTATAAAATAAGTCTCTAAGTTCACTTTTGCCAATATTGAGGTATTTCAGAAATTGCAAACTACACCAACTAATGTCACAAAATGCCAACGAAGTATTCCTTCACTTTCGTCAGTACTGATCAAAGCAAACCTCTAACCTTTTTCAAGTGAAATTCAGCAAACCTCTATAAGAAAACAGAGTGCTCTTCAATTAAAACTGGGAAAAGTAACACATACATTAATAAAAAAGAAATTGAGTGGCGTGATTTTACATATTGAAAAGTGTTATGCGTTTTCTGGGCTTTGGTGTTCGTCTTTGTTTCGCTAATTCGGTTGAGTTTTATGTATGTAGATACTTTGTATGCAAAGTACTGTCTTTTTAATAGAGTGTACATGATGCAGCAGTCTTTTTTTCCCCTCCTCTTTAAAAAGAGTAGTACATTTTCCCCTCCAAGACAGAAGTAAAGATAATTCACATTGCATCGGAAAGCATGCAAGTATTAATGATGGGGAACGATGAAGAGCATAAATGGTTTCCATTTTCACATTCAAAAACACGTACCTGCAAATTAACGCTAAAAGCAACTGGCCTATAAAGGAGCCATGTTTCCATGCCAACTGATCACAGAAATACACGTAATTCAACAAAAATTTAATAACCTACAAAACAAGGAAATAAAAAGAAAGCAGAAGTGCTGGAAATCAAGATTCTGACCATATCCAACTATTTTACGAGAATAGCAAAGAACACAGCAAAGGATGCAATTTAAGACATGAATGGTATAAAGCTAATGGCACTTCATCATTACAATACTTCTAAAAGCTGTCATTCTCTAGCCAAGAAGAAAAACAGGACACAGAACACCTCTATTAAGGAGGAGGGAACACTGGTACAATAGTAGCAATTCTTACGGAGGTTTCACAGTTGGCAGACATGAAAGCGCAAGTTACTATTCAGCACACATCTTTCATCAGGATTTGATTTTTGTCTTTATCTAAGGTCTTGCTTTGTTCCTTATTCACACCGAGCTGTACCCAGGCTCTGCAATCAGTCAGCAGAGCTGCCTGCAGAGCGAGGCAGTCCGCTGGTCCAGTGTTAGTCACAAAATCCAGCGCACCAGGAATGAGTAGATACGTATCAGCACACAAGTGGCTCACGTAACGACGTGCACATACACGTATCTGACGGAATTAAGATTTTGTACACGTGTGAGAGGCTTCAACTTCACAGTTGATAAGGAGATGCTACTGAAGTTGCTATATAAAATCATGGCGTATATGGTCCACACGTGCATTTGTATATGGAAAACAACACTTCCTTTAGGTAGGAAAGCTTAGAAATATTGACAAGAATGTTACTGATGCAAGTAGCGCCAGTGCCAAGTTACTGACATTTACATGCAATATAACCTGCAACTAAAAAGGTCCATAAAACCGGTGTTTTAAATGAATACAAACCGAAGACAGGACAATAAATCTCTGTTTCTTGATATGCCTTTACTTTATCAAGTAAGCAACAGTGCTTTTCTTCCTATTTAGTTCTTGAAAATATATTAGCAGTCATTAGAGGTTTAAAACTGATGAAAAGTTACGGTTACAGAACTCGAAGTTGAAAATCACACCATTAACGCCTTTTAGTGCACCTGAATTTTACTGTTGGGCTGCATTCTGCCCGAATAGAGAGCAGAAAATTACAAGTGCTTGTACCCATCCTACTGACTTCATAGTTACATGAACATACAGATTACGTGACAACGGGGCTACACACTTCACGGAGAAAAAGTCCACATAAAATGATCTTTAGGTTCATTCACAATATTCAGTCTGTGTAGGGACCTCAGTGAATGAGGGAAGGGAATAATTATAAGGCCGTGTTCCAGCTTATCCAGATAGCATGAAAGATTAAGGGTTTCACCAGACTTTCTTCCTCTGTCAAGTCAGAAGTCACTAAGAATTTAACCGTACTATGTGACAGTTGCCTGCTGCCCCTTTAAACAAACACAGATAATAAACCCCATGCATTTTCCAGGAAAAGCTTCGCTGCTTAAAGGCAAAAAAACCCTAAAACAACAAACCCCAAAGAAACAAACATCCTGGTAAAGAGACCTAGAGTGTAAAGCTCCTAAGTCACCTACATTTTGTAGTAAGAACAGTGCTTATTCCACAGCCCAAGAAAAACGTAGATAAAGAATTTCACAGATGCTAAATGTTTAATGTTTCTGACGATGTTACCCCAACCCTTACCTAAGGCTGGCCACAGCGAACTCACCCTGCATTACTGCAGTTTTGGTAGAAGTTGAAAAAATGGTAATTCATCTGGGTGGAGAGGCCATGATTTCTGCGAAGTTGGTCAAGTGTAAACTACTACTCCGAGGCAGTAAGCACTTGAAATTCCTGTTTGGGATCCTCAAAAAACAGAATATAAAAAAAATCTACACGTATGCTTAAGATTCACTGAATATTTCTAATTGATAAAACTCTGTATGCAAAGTTTTGCACTTCATGATAACCTCTGCAGTATGTAAACTGTTCAGCAACTCTGAAAGTACAAAGATATTAATTCCGACAAGAGAAAAATGTATTTTAATAAATTCCTATCGATCTTCAATATCATAAAAATTACCCCTACTCAAAAAAAAAAAAAAAAGCAGCAGCAACTGAAAGCTGTCAGCCAGCCACAGAGTAGACAGTACCTGCACACTTGGCTTCACGCTTCCCTGACAATTTATTTCTGATACATTTTGGAAAAACCATGGGTGGCAAAGCCGAGTACGATGAAAGGTCAGTTCAGCTTCTCAGACCTTCACCTCTTTTAATCTATTGTCAAAGAGACTCTACTATTCTACAAACACTTTTCTACTTTGGGGAAGCTCCTGAAAGTTAGTTCTCTACTAGCTACACCGTTTCACTACCATGTAAGAAACGAGCCTTGGAGCACATTGATTTTTCATACCGCACTGCCTTGGGCAAGATCCTAAATAGTAACAGAGCAGAAGACTGTTATTTAAATATAAACAGCAGAACAATAACAAAATAAAAAAATTAAAATCATTGTCAACAGAGCAATAAATGGGAGGGCAAACAGCAACAATTTCATGTTCAGCAATACTTCTCCCATAGTCTTGGCCAGCACAGTGTTTATATAAATTAAAGAAGAAAGAATGCTGCCCTGAACTTGCCCATTATCCCACAGAAAAGGTATTGTGGGAATGCTAACTTTCACCTGGCTGACTTCCAGATAACGTCAGGAAAAGATGCCCTTTTAAAATTTTAGCCAGCTGAAGAATACTCCACATTTTTCACATTTTCCAATTATTCCAAGTTATGTATAAACTAACATCAGCCTCGGACTAAATCCATGTAAAACGGACACAATGAGATGATGATCGACTACTCTGCGAAAGAATGAATCAAGGGGTCTCTCGTCCAAACCAAACAGCCAGCATCGTATTTCACAAACCACAACAGCTTCTGAGAAAGCCACCACATTTCTAGAATAGCAGAAATGTTTCCTGTGTCCATAAGAGCACTTACTGGATAACACAAATAGAACTAAAAGAAGTGCTGTCCCTGTTTCCGCAACAGAGTCTGGATGTTGTGATGCAGACCTGGTGCCACTGAAGTCTGACTTGTCATACAGTTACCAAGAGGAAAACACACCTTGCCACGCATCTGTTACCTGAATTGGGCCCATGATGGGAACTGCGACACAGAAGAATCATAGAATCATTTAGGTTGGAAAAGACCTCTAAGATCAAGTCCAACTGTTAACCCAGCAATGCCAGATCCACCACTAAACCACTAACCTAAGCACCTCATCTATGTATCTTTTCAATATGTCCAGCGATGGTGACTCCACTGCTTCCCTGGACAGTCTTTCAACAAAGAAACTTCTCCTAATATTCAATCTAAACCTCCCCTGGCACAACTTGAGGCCATTTCCTCTTGTTCTATTGCTTGTTACTTGGAAGAGCTACCTTTCAGGTAGTTGAAATAAGCAGTAAAACAATCCCAGTTCCCCCAGCTATTCCTCCTAGGACTTGCTTCTCCAGACCTTTCATCAGCTTCACTGCCCATCTCTGGACACCACTCCAGCACTACAATGTCTTTCTTGTAGCGAGGGGTCCAAAACTGAACACAGGGTTCAAGGTGTGGCCTCACCAGTGCCAAGTACAGGGGGACAATCCTGCTGGTCCTGCTACTTCTGATAAAAGCCAGGATGCTGTCGGCCTTCTTGGCTACCTGGGCATGCTGCTGGCTCATGTTCAGCCAGCTGCTGACCAACACCTCCGGGTCCTTTCCCGCCTGGCAGCTTTCCATCCACTTTTCCCCAAGGCTGTAGTGCTGCTGCGGGTTGTGACCCCAGAGCAGGACCCGGCACTTGGCCTTGCTGAACCTCATAAAATTGGCCTTGGCCCATCAATGCAGCCTGTCCAGATCCCTCTGCAGAGCCTCCCTACCCTCTAGCAGATGAACATTTCCACCCAGTCTGGTGATGTCTGCAATCTTACCAAAGGTGCACTCGATCCACCCGCTCATCGATAAAGATATTAAACAGAACTGGAGCCAAGCGCAGAAACTGTGTGGACTGGAGAAGACCCCAAAACAAAGCGAGCAAAAATCCCCTTTCTGTTTTAAACAGAAGGCATCTTTCTTGCTCTTTTCCATCTGGCACTTCAAGTAGCTGTCTTTACTTAACAGTCATCTTGAAGTTTTTAATAGTCGTACAATGTGCAAACTCAAACTGAAAGAAATTATCCCTTACTTCTCTTCCAAAGTTCAACTCTTCAGTAAAAATAGCTCGTAATCATGTCTCTGCTCCAAGACTTCATATCTCAGCAGGAGCAAGAGTACTCAGTGCTAGCACAACATCCCCACATTTCCCTGCACAGCACATGGAGCTGCAGCTTCATGAGTTTACCAGCATTTTGCTGGTTTGTTTGCATGCCTGTCCTGCCAAGCTACTTGGTGATTCAAATATACAGGAGGGTCTTTTCACGGTTTAAAAAGGAAGAGCTCTAGTGGTGGAAAGTACATTTTTAATTTGAAAAACGTAAGGCCTGCGATCACAGCAGCACATCTGGCACTGTGCTCAGTCAAGATGCAGGTTGTCTTTTTATTAAGGGTATTTATCTTAACTCAGTTCACAACAACGCACACTGCCTCCCAAATCACTTCCCCGTGACAAGACAGAAACAAGATCTACCAAGCACTTACTCAGAGTACCATCAACAACGGAATCCTACTCTAATCTGGCACTATTTCCAGCAAATCCCAGGGTGCTTTCCCAGCTAACCCCATCACCACTACCTGCACTGAATGTGTGGTGGGACCAGGCACAGAAAAATCAATTATCCAACATCACTTCTGAGGCTACTTGCACGCCCAAGACGACCACCAAGACCATCTGGCCCATTCCGCTGCCAATGAGGACATTCGCTTGCACTGCTCCCTCTGCTTCCCTCTCTCTTCTGACTCTCCTGTCATTAATTAGACCAAAATCTGCCCTGAAAGCCAGTTACCCTGCACTTCACAGTATCTAGGACCTACCTAAGGTTTTTAGTAATGAGAAACTTCTTCTATAACCAAAAAAGAAACAAACAAAAAAACCTAAGAGATGCAGTCCTCATGTAGGAAATAATATGAAGTCATTGCAAAGTCCCACATTTTGATTTAGTTTTCTTGATACCGAAATATTTTAACATAAACATGAAATAAGCCTAGTTTACACTTAAACAAGAGTTCAAACAGGCCTCCACTAGTTTAATCAACCCGATTTAAAGTCATACTTATTTAAATGTGCAGTTTCCCAGTTATGGCACGGCTTATTCATGGACTGCTGCTTTCACTATGCACTTTTGTGATCAAAGAAATCTTAGATATAACAGATGAAGTTATCTACTATTTAAAAAAAAAAAAGCACTGTTTAATGTTCTTCTTGGACTTAGTCTTCAAAAATTAGAACTAATTTTTACTAATTCTCTTAGAAAATCTGAGAGAGAATTAGATGATTTTTGAGATTCCCCACCCCCCTTCCCCAAGAAATCCCCTCCTGCCAATAAATCTTTAGGGCATTTCAATAGCTGCTAGAATTGTGTAAACCACACATTTGAAAAATTCATCATTCCTTTAAGATTGTATCCCCAGGAGTGTCAAAACCCCAAACTTTATTTTCAGTTTCTTGGGTTGTGGTTGTTTTTTTTTTCCCCTTTGACTCTTTGTGGATATAAGAGAATATTTTTATTTATGTATGTGTTAACAGATTTTTAACGTATTCTTTGAAGACAAAGCCACAAAGCTTAGAAAAATCTCCAACACAATCTAAAAGGCTTAAAAACAAGTCCAGAGGGAAGATGCAGTGAAGTTATGAAACAAATGCAAAATTCTAATATTCGCAGTCCTTCAGGTTCTAAATAACCAACTCAATGCAATAAATTGTTTTGTACTTTCTTTATTCACAGGACTAAAAAAAATAAGATTCACGATTTTGCAGAGTCCTCAGAATTCTAGTTCTTTCAACTGAGTGACAAATTCTTTCAACGTGTTCCTCAAGTGCAGGTACTGAGCCAAACCAATCTGTACAAAATTTTAACAGAAGTGTTATCCTGTAACAACTTGGGCTTAGGATGCAGCCAGGATCCTACAGATTTCTAAGCTCACTCCAATTCCCCTCGATATCAACTGGAAACTGAGCAACTCAATATCCTGCAGGATCAAAATCTGTTAGGAAAGGAAAAGTTGTCTCTGCAACTTACTATTCTCCAAATTCCCACTTAAAATCCTTTCTCACTGCTTGCTCTAAGGAGATAGTTCTCACTGCTGAATACATAATGCTAGATTTAAATTTTAGATGACTGCAGGGTGGTCATGAGATAAGTACCAAGTGTATTTGTATGCCTCTGTACTTACAGTAAGAACGAAAGTCATCTGGATTGAAGGATTCAAAACATGAAACCTTTTGAACAATGACATGGTTAAGAGAAAGCCTTGAACAGAGAACTGCCAGTAACAAACAACATACAGAACCAAACCCAAAAGGCAATGTATTGTGAAACCCTTTCAAAACCATACAATACTATGGGAATTAAGTAAACTTAAAACTCCCCTGCAATACTCTCGTCACAGCTAATTTGTGATTTCCTGTACGCTCAGTACTAACAGTACAATGGAGCCTCTATTGTGAGCCTCCTCCCACAAGCTTTTAAAAAATGCAAGACATTCTTTTTATCTAGACTGGCATGGCAAAAATACATCCAGCTCTACCCAGATTAAAGGTTATTTTCTTAGATGTTGCTTTTGCTTGTAAAAATAAAAAATAAAAATCTCCTGTCTGACTGTGCTGAGTTCAAAGTTCACAAAGGAATAGGGCTTTGGTGGCTAAACTGCTGATCATGAAGCTCAAGCAGAGCAGATGTGAGAAGCCACTTCAGTTTTAAGATAACAAGGAAAAATTCCACATAAAGAACTATCTGCAAATTCAATGCAATTCAAATAGGCCCTGACGGTCTCTTGGGAGCTGAAAAATCAACCAGAATTTGACAGAACCAAGGAATACAGCAACTGCAATATCAACCACAAACCCTGATTGAGGGTGAAGGTAGTAAGTCCTTCAGGTGCAAGTAACTGGTTTATAGAGGGTACTGAAAACTGATACCGTGTCTTTTCACCTTAAAAGATCCTGAGAGCTAACGCAAACAAACCCACACTGATGAGACTTTCCACAAGAAATGTTGGTAGCAGAAATGAAAGACAATAATCCTGACACAAGGCAGTCCAGGAAAGGAGCACAACTAGCAGACTTTCGTACTCAGGAGAGAATTTGGTGAGAACGCAAAATAAAACCCAAAATGCTTGCGGTGGCTTTGATGAGTATCTTAACAACCATTCTTAGTCACGAAACAGTACATTAAAGTAGAGAAAGACTTATCTAGCCAGTTCCAGTCAGCATGGGAACATACTCATACAACGCTGAATTACTGAAGATCACTTCTCAGTAATGCTGATTATGTGAACGGGAAAATCAACAACATGAGAAAGTCTGTGATACACATTAATACTATTCAGTGAAGCAGTAGACACGCATTAAGATGGTTGGTAGACCACAAATGTGAAAACGCTCATTATCTGGTTGAAAATAAACAGTTTAACATATCTGGTACAACACATGAAAGAAAAAAAAATATTTAAGTATCAGTTTAAGAGTTTGGAGACTGGCTTGTGGTTATCTCTGCTAAACACTTTTGTCCTGCATGACTCTGCAAAGACTAAAGCTACATGCTCAGCAAGAGACAAACAGGCTGCAACCATCTAATGAAATTTGACTCATCTGGGAATTTTGATGAAGTGCTGCTCCTGAGCACTGTTTCTGCCAAGCCATACATTTTCTTTATGGGACTGAGAGCACCATGCTGCAAATCTACAAGAAGCAACGGTAATTTTGGGCAGGCTTAAAATAGAGGCTAATTCTGAAAACTCATAGTCAGGTAAAAAACCCCACAGAAGGCGAGAGAAATCCTGCAAGCATAAATTATAAAGATACTGGGATCTGCACCAGTGGCAGACATTGCTGCCTGTCAGCCCCCAGCAGCATCTCTCGCTGGCTGCGGGTATGACTAACAGCTGCCTGGGGCTACGCTCCCTTTCCACAAACCCTCCTGCAGATCAGCCCAATCTCACTGGAGAGCGCATGGCTCAGTACAGCTCGTTTCTGGCTCATTCTCCCAATTTCTGACTCACCCAAGGGCTAAGATGACATTCTGCAGAGTTGAGGGGGAAAAAAAAAAAAAAAGTTGTACGTGTAGTAGAAGATGATGAAAATACCCTGCAGTGCTGCTTCTCTCCTGGCTTTCTTCTGACATCGGACTCGCCAGCGCAGCAGCCAAGCATGAGGCAGGACAGCACGACTGACCATTTCTCTGCTCGGCCAGGTACAGGGCTTTGTGACTCCTGCCACAGGGAAAGAATACAGCTCCACAGGAATGCAGCAAGGAGAGCCCTGGAGAGCTGGATTTGCCATTGTGCCATCATCAGATGGCAGCCATGGGCTAATTCCTATTGATCATGTTGGGAGGGTGGGAGAGAGGAACAATCTGCCAAACGGCAGCAGCCGCAGCAGTCAGCCTGGCTTTCACAGGCTCCAACACAAGCGAAATAGAAAGTGGGGACCACTCGCCTCTGCTGTCACTGGAACTCAGCTTTCCAAAATCATCCTCTGCTCGTACTTGTGGTTAAACTCTGTTCTGACTGTCCACCATGGGTGAGTACCTACACTCCTGCAAAAGATCAGACACATTCGGGTAAATGTGCATAACACCCGGCTGCCCATCGTGATTTCCCAACTTAGAGACGTGTCTCGCTTCTGAAGGTCACGTGTCAACCGAGCACAGAAGGTGGCAAAAGCAACACTCGCTTTAAAAGGCAGCGAAACAGTTACGCTCATCACGTTCTGCATGGCAGCGTGAGAATTAATTGCAAAGCTTCCAGCATACCCCGCTGGGACAGACCTCTCTCTACTCTTATCACAGGGCGTGTCCACATATAACAGCACAAAACGGAATCTATCAAAAAAATCTTGGGGCTGTTCAGGAAGACGGTTAGTGCACGTCCAACAACAAGAAATTTGGACTGCGTGCATAAATTTGGAATTGTGACTCAAGTAAGAAATGTTTCTCTGCTTCTTTCCATTTTTGCAAGTTCGCATCAGAGCTCCCCTAAAAAAATTGAAAGGAGAGGAGCGGTAACACGGGGAGTTCTGGCATACATACAGAGTCAGAAAGCGTGAACAACTCTCACTGCAGACTTATGTAACTTTGCTGGCGGTGACACAAGTCGCTGAAAGTGATTTGGGCACCGATAAGGGACATTCACTGACCTGTAAATAGAACTCTTAAAATACCTAACACAACGCAAAATTATATAATCACATTACCTTGTGTTTTAATACGGAGGCTACAAAGGCTTCATATCTAACAGAACAAAACTTCACAATTACCCTGTACAATTCTGCTCAGCCCTGAGACCAGCTTTTTCTGCTTTCTGCAGAGAATCCCTTCTGGCTGACTACCCTGGCAGGTACACTGCAAGAAAGTTCCTCCAAAAGCCCCTTGAAAAAGGCAGGTATAGTAGAAGATGAACATGCAGAGATAAAGATAAGCGAGGTTGCCCAAAATAAATACCAACATGAAACATACTATAGCAGCCGAAACTTTAGTTCAAAGAAAAAAAAAAAAAAAATCAAACAATGTCAATTTTCAATTATGTTGCTTAGACACAAACTGGATAATTAGTAAATGGAATAATAATACAGGAAACATGATGTGTTTGCAATGAAATGACAAAAACATTTCCTAAAAAAGACAAGTTAATTTATAACTATTTTCCTCAAAAATTAAATTCTTACTTTGCTGCAGCAAACATAAACATCTTATGTTTTCCAGATTAAATATTAACCTATTCATCTAATACATAGATAATTTTCAGGAGAGGTTTCTTTTGAGTGATTTCTTTTTATATGGAATTCCATTTTACCTTGCAAGTTTTGTTTTTTTTTTTAATTATTTCATTACTTCTGCAGCACCCATAGAGGTGAAAGATCTCAGTTTGGGTAGCCGCCTCCCTGCCAGCAAACCGAGCAGCGCGGCCAGCTCCGCTCAGGGCTCTGGTGTTGGTGCAGGCAGAGCCCGAGGGTGTGGCCGAGACATGCTGTGATCCAGATACTCCCCAGCCCCGACCTGGCCACAGATAGCAGCTCTGAGACGGCACAAATTAGAAGAGCTCAGGGACTGTCTCATATTCCTTGAGGAACCGGATAGGCGTCTGGTCAGGTTCAAACACAATTTGAAATTTTCACTCATTTCAACTGTCAAATCAAAGCTGCACATGAAAGGATAGGGCCCCATGGGCACTTAGAAAAGTCTAATCCAGGGACTCACAGCTCCCTTTTTCACATCATAAACGGTTTGAGACACTCACTCCATGTCCCCCTGCCCACAACATCGCCGCGTAGGGTCGCACATCAGTTTCAGCCAGCCAACGCTCCGGTGCTGCCAGATTCCCAAAATGTTTCTGCACACGTTCATCACTGGGGGAGACGGGCTGAGTATTACGGTGCCTCAGAAAAGATCCTACTGTAACCACAGTTCAGGGATCCTAAAAGGCCCACCCCAACTGGAAGCGCCGCTGCACTTTCCCAGTTGTCCCAGATGAATACCAGTGAGGGAGCCAAGGGTTATATTTCAGCAGGAAATTATATTTTTAGGTTTATCTAACATATGTTTGCTATCTTCTCCTGATCAATAGATAGATTAAAATGAGTCATCATTTTTCTTTTCAAGGCAGTAAGGAAGAAAAAGACCCAAACCCAAAGCTGGGAACTTCAGTCTTCCCAAGCTGCACGTTTATTGCTACGCTGTCCAAGAGTGAGAAAGCACATGCGGCAGAGGCACTAAGGCTAAAGGACTATGTTCTACAACTTTTATCCTCACCTTAAGTTTTAGGACATACTAAAAGTGTAACTCCATCTCTAGCCTCTCACTAAATAAATAATTATGGGGCCAGAAGGTTAGGGAGCCTCAGATGAGGCCGCTATGTTGCCGTACTGCCAGCTGCTACAGGATTTGAAAGCTTGACACATGCTGGAGAGTATCACCTCATCAATGTTCCCAGCTGGCCTGGGAGGTGAAAACCTAAATATTACTCTTCGAGGCAGGTCTCTTAACACACAAGTAGCCAAGCGCTTCAGATAAGCTTCAAGAATCAGCTAACAGAAAAGCACGGTAGGTAAGGAAAGACAAAACGGCAACAAGCAATTGTAGTCCAAATTATTTGCATGGTTTCAAGTAAGCATTGTATTTCACATAAGCAAATTAAATATCATGTTGCTTCTCAGCGTCTTTTAAGTAAAGACATTTAAATCTGTGCCTTTCCATACACTTATTGCAGTTCAAGCGATTTTCTTGTAAAATAAGGGTGAGGTTCCTGGTTTGTTTGAAAAAAAGCCCTAACAAGCGAAAAAAAAAACATTCTTATGGTGTTAAATATGTACTTTGGGATAATATCTATTTTCTTCCCAAAAGGGAGATGTTCTTATTTGATGAGGAAGGATTGACTTTACATTTCAAAACGGTGGCAAGTGCACCAGTGTATCTGCATGATAACACTTCACAGTATCCAGCCCAATCCTAATCTCTCGGATCACACTTCTGGCTAAGTACTGCAACCGGCTCTGTTTACATTGTAAATAAAACACTAACCCTTAGAAACAGAGAGATTAGCAAAGTGAAACATGGCACATTTTTAACAAAGGGGAGATGCTATTTATCTTTATGATACAGAAGGACAAGTCAAGAGCTAACCAAACTGACAAACGTAAGGGCACTTGTAATTTGTTTTGTCATGCTATCAGGAACTCCACATTATGATAAAGTATCATAGCATATACAATATTTACGATGATGAGCTTTCTACACGAAGCATACTGCGTGCTCAAAAGCTGCATGCTCCAGCTATTCCTTAACTACATATGACAACACCGAACTGAAAAATTCACAAAGGTGACTGTAGTAGTTTCATTTCAAAATAGTAGTTTCATTGATTGAACTCTTCTGCTGAGCCTGACTACGGCACAGCTCTCGGGATTATCGCTATTTTATTAGCCAATTCAGTAATGAAATAACACATCCCTTGACGGAGAAACGCTGGATCTACGCTGGGCGGGGGGTGGGGGTGTTTACAGAAGGACAGAGAACACCCCACTGACTCCGCACCAATTTATGCCCTCGATGGCACCAAACAAACACAGAGAAACCCCATTCACATCCCAACTGCTATTTTACATTAACAATGAGAAAAACGAAGGAACAGCTTAACTCTCTCGTTTTCTCTCCTCTGTTTATGAATTGCAGCAACCTCATAAATGCCTATTTCTTGTTCAGACGGGAAAACCGGGGCAGGTTGGGGGCAGAGGCTTGTTTGTCTCATTCTGGTTTGAAATACACCAGTGAATTCCAAGCACACAAAATATTTTGTCAGTAGCTCACCCTCCGAATGATTGACATAATAATAAACCAAAGAGGATATTATTTGTCAAACGTTAAGGAACTCCGATATCAAAATCTTGCTGCCTTTGGGGGTCAATAAAGAGCAACGTTATAAAATACACTAGACTTAGCAGTTTGGGCTGCTAATTTTACATGCCTGCTTCACCAACGCACAGCTAAAAATAGATAAAACAGATAAGAACACAGAACAAAGAGACGCACTGGACAATTATCTTTCTACTACCATAGTCTATCGTGAGCTTTTTAACCCTTTTTGTCTATAAAAGGCAAAGATTTTTAAAGTGCTACTCAATGGGATTTCAATCTTCAACAGAAATTATTTATATCTTATTTTATTTTTTCTTCATATTTTCTTGTTCCCTTCCTAGTGAAATACAACAACACAATTTAAAATATTTTAATAAGGGCATCAGGCTACTTGCCAAGAGGCTCGAATACTAAACAAGAATATTTACATCTTCTAAGGACCCAGGAGAAGGAATCAGTGCAACGCAGCTGAAACACATACATACATCGCAAATATGACAGTTAATTTTAATTCATCGGGGAAAAAAAAGAGTCTACATTCACTTCAGTTTATTAGGCCTCATTACTTTCAATGAGGCTAAAGGGATGATTACCCTTAGCAGCTCCACCATGGCCTAAAAGCAAACATTCTTACTGATAAGGACAACAGTTATTAAAATACAAAGCAATGTTAAATTGTTTAATTCAAGTTACAGCAGGTGAAATTTTGAAAACCACCGCTGGTAACAATGTTTTCTTCCATTATTCTACCCAGACCGGTACTATGACCAAAATCTTGACTTTGGAATTCAATATTTCAGAGGAAAACAAAGCAGCATACCAGTCTGAGTCATATTTACACAGTAAACAGGCTTCTTCTCTGCTTTGTAGCTTTCTTTCGGTATCATTTGCTTACAAAATGATCCTGTTTATAAACAGAACTGACATTCTGTCTCCTTAAGTCTGGGGAAAGGCAAAAAAAAAAAAAATCGCCTTCAGATTAAGATGATAATTTATGCCAAGCAATTCTGAAGGCATATCTGTAACACCACACCATGCATATTATTCATGTTACCTTAAAAACCAGCAGCAATCCATAAATGCATTTGCTAGCACGTCAAAAAAAAAAAAAAAAAAAGAAAAAAAGAAATTCAAATTTACGTTGGAAAAAAACCTTACCTCTCAGATACATAAACCCATCCGTGGATTTAGCAAAATCATTTCAACAGCCAGGCCTTAAGCACTTTTTTTTTTTTTTTTTTTACAGCAATAAAACGCCGCTTTTAAACTTCCTGTTTATTGAAATATTAACACCGCTTTTTTTTTTTTAAGTCTTCCCCCCCCCCCCCACCTCCGTGGCACTTCACCAGCATTTCCCTGCAGCTCCTAAGCCAGGGCACCGCTCAACCCAACAGCGAGCGGGAGTTAAAAAAATAAAACACCCCAAATTAACATTCCGGATACACTTGGGAGTTCCGTCGGACTTTTAAATTATTATTTTAAAGGATGAAGCGGGCCCTCGAGCCGACGTTCCAGCCCCCCTGAGCTGCGACTCACCCCCTGTGCCGGTTTTATTTGTGTTTTTATCCGAACACCCCGGGCAAAGTTGCGCCGGCGAAGCCGCCGTCAGGGCAGCCCCGCTCCCCGCCTCGGGCTGGGGGGGGTGAAGGGGGGCGGCAGCGGTGCCGGGCACACAAAGCCCGGCGGTGGCGGCAGCGGCGGGGCCCGATCGTCCCCCCCCCACCTCCACACACACACACACACACCCCTTCTCCTCCCTCCTCCTCGGTCCCCACCGCCGCGACCAGGCCGGCGCGACCCGCGAGATCGTTACCTAGAGGCAAGCCCTTGTTTAGTAAGTGAGAACTTCCCATTGAAACGCTACGTCCGGGCCAGCCGCGGGGAGGAGGAGGAGGCCGGGGGGGGAGCACCGCCGCTCCGACGCGGCGCCGCGGCAGCCGAGGCACATAGGAGCCGCCGCGGCATATGGCGGCTACTCCGTGGGCGCCCCTGAAGTGAGGCGCCGCCGCGCGCGCCCGCGCGCATGCCCTGCCCGCGCGCACACACCCCCGCCCCCACCCCCCCGCCGCTTCTCGCGCGCACGCGCGCCGCCCCCCCCCCCCCCCCCCCCCCCCCCCCCCCCCCTCCGCCACCACCTCGGCGGGAGGGGCTTCCGCGCACCACCACCCCCACCCCGCGTCCCGCCCCGCGCTTCGATCTTCTGGTTCGAGGCACGCACTGATGACAGAAAGACAGCGGGACGGGCGCAAGGGGCGCCCGGCGACAAGCGTGAGGAGCTGCACCTCGAACTGCTTTGAGGACCAAATGTAACCACCTGATTATTCTTTTCGTGATGGTTCTTTCCCTTTTTTTGTGTTTAAACTTTAACAAAGTTAACGCTAGCTGCACTCAACACTGGCATCCCAAAACATCAGCGCTTCCGCGTTTTGTTATGGTTTGTGATCAGGCAAAGGCTTTTCCCCCTTATAAATTAACAATGAAAATGAAAAAACAACCCAGACCGCTCTAATTTTGCTCCTAGTGAGTGTAAGCGAGGTCTTAGTGTCTCCTGCATCGCTGATCCAACCCTTGGGGCTCCCATGCTGCACTCGAGGCTCAAAACTGTCCCCTGGTCCCATCCAAAAAGCAGGGCCAGGGGACGGCATCGCCGGGCATGGTCACGAGTTTAGAGGAAAAAACAGCAAATTGGCCAATATTGATATTTTTTTCCCACCAGGGGCGTCCCCGCACACTCTCATTAAGCCCAAAGCGCTGGGCGATCGGCGCCGGACCCTCTTCGATCCTCATCCTCGGTCCCTAAATGGGAAAGCACTTCGTCAATAAAGGTGTGTCTCAGTTCTCGTCTCCTTCACCTGCAACGCCACCGCCAAGAGCCCGCCATTCGCCTCCGCGCCGCACCGGCGGCGGCGGACGGAAACCAAAGTCGGCGTGGCGCCCCCGCGGCCGGCTGGCTCAGCTGACGGCGGCCCCGCCCGCCCGGGTGAGGGAGGGGGCGAGGGCCGCGCAGCGCCGCCATGGACCTGCTGCCGCCGCCTTCACGCGGGTCCCCTCAGCGCCGGGACCCCGGGTCCGGCCACCTGAGAGAAACTTTTACACCTCTGGTACGGCCTCCTCCTTCTCCGCGGCTGGAGCGGACAGGGTGTTTGCTCGATCCGTCCCCTCCCCACAAGACGAGCCAAAAAAACCTCCGCCAAAACAAACGCACCTTTCGCTTTTTCCAGAAATAAACCGCCCGGTTTCTGTCACCGGTTGCGCCACAAACGGCCCCACACCCAGCACCGCCACAGCAGCGCCTCAGGGGTGTCGGGAGACCCGACCCCCCCCCCCCCCCCCTCAAATAACGACAGGGCGGGTCAACCTCTGATAAACTTGTAAGGTCCTGGCGCTGTTTCCTGAGCTCAGCGGAAAGCCGGGGCCTGGTTCTCCTCAGGAGGAGGGAAAGGCAAAGCTCTTCGAGGCGAGGGCAGGAGGGCGGCGGTGTGCCCGTCCCGCCGCCCCACAGGAGCTGCCCTCACCGAGGGGAGCGAGCTCGGCCTCCGTCCGTCTGTCCACGCCGCCCCCCCGGCACACGCCGAGCTCCTCGCGCCAAGTTTCGGTCCCTCCTCGTGTGCGTTTCTCATTTTGTGGGACAATCTGAAAGCTGGTGGTGCTGGCCGCACCACTGAACACCAGGATTTTTACCAAAGATGACGCATGGAAAGGGAAGGTGTGGACACTGGGATTTTTGAGCTTTTTTGGATTCCGCGGGATTGCTCTGCAGGATGTGCGATACCTGTGATGACGGGTCTGTTAGAGGTAGTGAAGACAAGTAAGTTACGGGGACTCCTGGGCAGCATTCACTGGGAGTTCACTTTGAGAAGTGACACATCGATATTAGGAGCAGGTCATCTCTCTGGTGTTTTTGCATGCACAGGCTGTAGATTTCGCTGTGCATTTGTCTGGGAGAAGAATATTTGAACCCAAAGGGGCTCCCAAGACAAGACATGGACTTGTTGGAGCATGTCGAGAGGAGAGCCGTGAAGATGATCAGGGGGTTGGAGCACCTGCCCTATGAGAACAGGCTGAGAGAGTTGGGGTTGTTCAGTCTGGAGAAGAGAAGGCTCCTGGGAGACCTTATAACGGCCTCCCACTGCCTGAAGGGGCTACAGGAAAGCTGGGGAGGGAGTCATGGAATCATAGAAACATCAAGGACCTTAAGATGATCCTTGGAAAGGACCTTAAGATGATCAAGTCCAACATACTCTGCCATAACACTAAAGCATCTCCTGAAGCACCGCATCCAGCTGTTTTTTAAACATGTCCATGGATGGTGACTCTACCACCTCCCTCTTTAGCAGAGGGTGTAGCAATAGGACAAGGGGTAACAGTTTCAAACTGAAAGAGGGAAGATTTAGATTAGACATTAGGAATAAATTCTTTACTGTGAGGGCGGTGAGGCACTGAACAGGTTATCCAGAGAAGTTGTGGATGCCCTCTCCCTGGAAATGTCCAAGGCCAGGCTGGACGGGGGCTTTGAGCAACCTGGTCTAGTGGGAGGTGTCCCTGCCCATGACAGGGGGGCTGAAACTAGATGATCTTTAAGATACTTTCCAACCCAAACCACCCTATGATTCTATAAAGAGTTGTTTCAGCCTCCAAGTTGTGGAGATTTGAGGAATCCATTCAGAACACAAAAAATTATTTTAGCTTGTAGGCAGCCTTTAGCAATTTGGGTCCAGCTCCCTAATAACCTGGTTTTCCCCATCATTCTGCAATAGTGTCAATTTCAGCTGGGTTATCCAGCAGGATTGGCAGGCAACTCCCAGGACAAGTTTATGCAGCCTCTGGAGCTTTTATGCAACTCTTCCTCATGGGAAAGCCTTCTGTGGCTCAGTGTAGACGTCTCAGACATCCCTCAAACAACATAGTTTCTCCAGATTCTCACTGTGCAGCACTAAGGCAGCATCTAGCCAAGCGCCTCACGTGGGGTTTGTATAAATAAACAAATTTGGTTTAAAACACTTTAAAGTGGTTAACCACTTTATTGCCATTTATAGATGTTAGCAAATAGAAAAATATATACATATCAAAGCTGTATGAAAAAAAAATCATGTTGTGCTTTTTTTCTTTGCACCCATTAAGTTGCCATGTGGCAAAGTATCAGCAGGAATGAGCGTTAGGGGTAGAACATGCTTAAGCCACAAGTGAAATACCCTGGGAATACCAATATGGATATGGAAGTATCTCCAGGAAAAATTAATAGTGGAAAATGAAAATTGAGAAATTAATTTAAGACTTCAGTTACTTTTTTTTATAGAGAAAAATAAACAGACAAGAGGCAATGAGACCACTTCCTTGGTGGGGTTACATGACTGGGCAAGTGTTTAGTTCTAAACTGGAACTGCTGCTTCGAGGAGGGAGGGGAGTGTGGTGCAAAATATTATGACAAGGGGAGTGCTCTAAGTGAGGATAAGTTGGCATGATGAACAGATGGAGTATTCAATAACAGGAGGTTATTAATACTGCAGTTTGGTATTCTCTACGCTACTTCATGAAGGGATTCATATGCTTGCTCTTTTTCCTTTCTGATTCTACGCAGATTTAACAAATACCCATAGTGTAGGTAGTGCCGGCCTTATTTCTAGCCCGGTGCACATGCGCTCCCTCACGCACACGTCATGTGGGATGATTTCCTGGGAAAACATCACGGGCTGGATCCGCAGCTGACTGTAACCGACCAACTATGTTCCTTGTAAGAGCGGAAAGCTGATTTGCACCTGCTGAAGGAAGGAGAGAAGTTATCTGACCCTCTCTCGACAGTCGAAAGGTCTCTCCACCCTGCTCTTTGACAGCTGCCACAAGGCACCTGCTCTGGAGAGTAAACCGTGGAGACTCTCAGGATGGAAAGGAAAACTCCAATCTCTCTTGAAGTTCTCCTTCAGAACACAACGCAGTGCTCTTTCTGTTTAAGAAAATCAAGCTTGTCTTCACCCAGAGTTCAGCCCTCCTCCCTTACCACCCGGCTTTCAGCGGCCTCATTTTAGACTGGGCATGAGAAAATCTAGGAGCAGACCAGCTGACTCCAGTCAAGCCTTCCACTGCCCCCACCCCTTTGCTTCCTGTGTTCTCCAGCTCGCCTCTGGGGCACCACACATTCACTCATCTTCACATCTTTTAGATTATGGCTTGTACAGCTACAACAGAATGACATCTTCTACAAAACATAACAATCCCCATCCTCTTATCACATTTTGGCACTGCTATCACTGCAACTATTTTATCTCTTCTCTTTTTTTTTTTAACAATAACGTTCCACAGCTGAGTGTCTTCCGCATTCTGCACTAAGAATTATGGCATTTTTCAAAGCCCCCAAACTGTTTTTTTTGGCTTCTAAAGAGTCAGCTGGAGGAGCACATGTGCTGAAGAGTAAATACATTGTTTTAAGTGTATCTGTTAACAGCCCTATGTATAATTTAAGTGCAAGTTTTATTCCCCTCAGAATGTCTAATCACAAGGGCATGACCTTGGGCTTTCACAAATCAGATACATTAGGATACGGTATCTTTAGCAGATGTGACTTTGAAGATGCTGAAAGAGGGAGTTTTACTGTTGTACTGTCTAAGCAACAAGCCAAGACGCATGTTGAATGCTCTCTAAAGTAAATAATGAGGTTTGACAATATTCTTGCATCTAGATACCGAGGCTGTATACCTAGAGATTTCCTTTAGTTTGTCATAGTTGTGCGTGCTGGCTTTTTCACGCATGTTTTCTGCTTCATTGTCAAATGTGTGTCATTCATTGTAACAGTTCTTGAAGTCATCCTTTTAAAAGCTTTGTGCATTTTTAAATCAAAATGTAAGACTACATTTCAAGAGAATATCTCAACTTTTGTGAACAGCAAATCTTGCAGATGCGATTAGGAGATTCTGAAAGGGATTTAAGTCAGAAGAAAAGAATGGCTGGATAAAGCAGGACCAATTTAAAACTTTATTCTAAAAACAGATCTTTAAAATGCGTGATCAAAATAAGTCAGTATAATTTAGTTAAACTCTGCGAAGAAGACTTTCTTTGGATTTAAATATTTCCTTAATTCTTTTCCTCTAATGTTGAAAAGCATTTGTTTATAAAACGCACACAGAGATCAGTCTACTTCCATTTTGCAGTTGCACATTTTAATTAGAGCTGCTTTTTTTTTTTTTTTAATGTAGAACTTTGTCTGTGTGAAACTTCCCGCTCTAGGAATTTAATGCATTGATGTGAAAGAGAAAGGCTACTTTGGAGAAATACTTTCAGCAGATTCTGAGGGGAAAATGGAAAAAAAAGAATAATTGACAAAAGGGAAACACTTCATCTTTAAGAAATGGTGGTCATCACAAGCATGAAATAAAATAGAGGACCTTCATCTCCTGTAAAAAAAGAAGGTTTGCTGAGGGATCAAAGTCACAGATTAAAGTTCCACTTAATGAACAAGAAGTTCAGCTGTGTCAAACATTCAAAGTAATTTTTGAAATGCCAAATGTGCATTGCTCCTTTCTCAGAAGGGAATGGCTATACTAGCTCTATGCTGGAAATAACAGCTGTACAAAAGTGAAAAAGCTTGCAGTGTGCTGAATCAATGGAAGAATAAATTCCCTTCAAACCAGTGAACACAAAAAACCTCTCTCCTCTGATGTTATCTGTATTAAGTGACTAAGGGATTTTCTTCTTGATCTCACCCTCTTCATACAAGTGCTTAAAACACAAGAACCAGGAGGGGAATTAAATCCTCTGCATTTTCTGGTTATCATGAAATGAGACATATCATTTTCCATCTAGTCAGGAGGAGTTAAGAGACCATTCCCGGGAAGGTCTGTGTTCTGGCTGAAGAGAAAAAGAAGATAGAGACGAGGAGCAGAAGAAACCTATCGAGAACCATTAGTGGACGTCAGCCATTGTCCATCTGTTCACAGTGGAATAAATCCAGACCTGAAGGAACAACTGCAACCTGCCCCATATGGCTCGCTCCCTTCTGCGCTGGCAGGGCTTCTTTGGGGATATGACATTGGATGAGGTAAGGGAGAAGCGACACAATCTGTGTTCCCAGGAGGGAACACCCTGTTAACATGAAAGAACAAAAGAAGTGGGTTGGTAACCCAGGGAAAAGTTTTCTCCTTCTCACCTGGCTGAAATCTTGGAGCTCATTCAAACCATGTACATTGCAGAGATACTACACTGAGGCTCCTACTACTAACGAAGTCCTTAAAAGTTTCGCTTTAGCTACTAAGAAAATTATGTGGGCAGTGGATAGCCCCTCAGTCAGCCAGTGAGACCACTGATCCAGCTGTCTCCCAAGGTGTTCAGAAAAGGCATTTGGAAAAAAATATATTAAAGATTTCATTAAAAATTATAATGCAATATACTTTCAACATAATGAACCAGCATAACAACTTTCTGCATTTACTTTTATAGAACTGGACTGCAGGACTATTGAGTAGTAATTTACTTCTCAAGTTTTAAAGCAGTCTGGGCCTGGTCATGAACCAAAGTATTCTTTTCTAGATGATTAAGGACAGTAGGCTCAGATCCATACAGAATAGTTATGACATCTGATTGTCTCTTTAAAATTCTAATGAAAAAGCAGACACTCTCTGTGATGCAGCACTGTGTATGCAAAGAAACAGGCATACATATTAAAGACAATTACAGGGATAAAAACCTGCAAGTTGGTAGCAGATTCAATAACCTGTTTGGTGGTAGTACGTTCACAGGTAACGTGGAGAATAATTAACCATCCAGTGGCCTCAGCAGAACCACTGGCTGCCCCAAGTGAACTTACTGTTGGGGGTAAGTCTTCAGCCTTAGGATAGCCCGCTGAGAAGCTCAACAGAGGCAGAAAATCCAATTCTGAAGTGATGTGCAAGAGATACATTCGCCTACATGAACTGAAGGGAAGGCCACTGCCTACGCCACTTCCGGAAGCAAGGAGAGAGCAGTTCAGACTTGCTTGTGTTAGTTGGTTATCTGCTCAGAAGTGGGATTAACTGTTTTGGGCCTGGCACTATGTTGAGCAGCAGCAGGGGCATCTCCAGGAGGTGCTGTATGTTCATACCAATTTGCACTGGCAGTAAGTTAGTGGTCTCTGTGCTGCAGTGTAATTTGCACTCTATTATCCACTATGTCCTCTTCAGTTCCCTTGTAACACACTTGGCATCTTATTTTTGTCAAAGTTGCACAAAAAGTAGCCATGAAGAAAAGCTATAGCTGTATCAGAGAGAATTTCAAAGTTCCCAAACAATTATATTCACACTTGTAAACATCATTCATTCACTCAGTGGGCATAGAGAACATCATACTTCTTTGTCTGAAACACATACCACAAAACGGAGGACCTCCTCACGAGAAACAACGGTACGAAATCAAAGCAATGTCTCACTAAGCATGTACCTAGAGACTTTTCCTCTCCAGCTAGCCACCAGGTTTACCAATCTGAAAAACTAGCGAGGATACTAAAGGATGCAAAATGCAAAAAACAATGTCTGTTAGGTGAAAATGTTTGCTTGCTGTCAAGGATACATACCGGGATTATGATGACACTGAAATGAACCCTCTTGCTTTGTCAAATTTACTCTGGCTGATTACAGGTTATCAGACTTGAATTTCATCCTCTTCCAAAGTGAACGTTGCTGCTTTGCATCTTTGTGAAATAGTGTGCTACCAACACTCCACTATCAGCTAGCACTAAGGTAAGAGAACGGTTCATTAGTGAGCAAAAAGGGACCTCTAGTGAACCATCACACCAGCTCCTGAGACACACGTCACCTTCCTGGAAGCACCTTGCCCGTCACTGATGGATCACATCTCCGCACCACTAAAACCCGAAATGCTACACCAGGACACCAGTCAGCATCTGTACACCACGGGCCAGGCTCTTCAGATACCTTTCTTCTGTAACTCGCAGTTTGCACAGCAGCTACAACAAACGACAGAAGATATTTGCACATCAAAAAACCTGAACGCGTATGTTTGAACCTAATAAAAACTGCCTGCAGATAACTATTAGAGAATTTAATGGGCTACAATAAAAAGCGTAAGCTCTAGATGGATTTTTTTAAACTTGTTTTAATTTCATTTTAAAAGTACTATGTCCAGAAATTTGTAAATAAGAGAAGAAAAGCATCTTATTAAATATGTAAAAATAGCTATAATAATCTCCAGGAACAGCCCTTTGTGCTCTAAGAAAACAGGCAAATTAGAGCGGAGAAAACCAGTAACAAAGAGACGAGCAGCAAAAATCAATTCCACAGTTACAACATACGGAACAATATACAGACAGGCTAGGCAATCCATAACAGTGAACGGTCGATGATTTTAGAACAGGAAAAAAAAAAACTAGCAACGTTCCATGCGTAAAGCACATACACCATTGGTCACAGAAACACATTTCATGTTCTTTGCCTCCTTATATCTAGCAAGCTACTAATAGTTTTATATCTTTCCTAATATGTATATATTTTTCTAACAAACTTTATAGAGGCAGTCACTGGGAAGTACACTTTTTTCGCTTTATCACACCAAAATAAAGGCTCTTGTGTGACATTTTTTGCTTCCCAGTCTCAAGATTTAAAACTCAATAGCAGAAAAGTAAACTTGAAGAAATCCTTATCCCTATGCAAGATCCTTAAGGTACAATTCAAATCCTAAAGGACATCCGTTTATGTGCCGGCTTACGCTGCGAGATGGTAACTTTCTGTGTATTGAAAAAGCTCCCCTTACATCGCTGGAAAGGGAGAAGAGAGAGTACTGTTATCCTCACAAAAACTCTGCCTGATCATACTACTTGTATTCACGTAACATGTAATTTCACTATGGAAGAAAGTCGATTCAGATAGATGATAATCCGTATTAACAGATTTACTGCTACTTGAGTTTATATTTGTTGCCAAATAGCTGGACTTACAGCCTAAGGCAGCAGCGTGCACGGTGACAGGATGGTGTTACTTCAAGGTAATTGGATAAACTTTCCAAAGGCCTTACCAGGCTACAGGAAGAAAATGCTGCGGAGATAACACATCTCACAAGATCTGTTTGCTAAACCCTTGTCTTTGGAATGCTTCGACTCCTCTACACAGGAAAACACCATCTGACAGAGATGTTTTGTTGAATTTGTATCACAGCACGGCACAGCTGCAGTCCTACAAGTGTCTTTCGGGAACTCCCATCATCTCCCAACCACCACCGCTCCCGACAGCAGAATCGTCGGGGCAATTTAAACGTAGTTACTGTAGCGCCAGGCAGGCACGGGGCAAGGAGGCCAGGCTGATCCAGCCACAGTGCTTGTGATTCACGATGATGTGGAAAGCCCACAAAGAGTTCATCGTGAGCTAAAAACAAAAGGCATTAAAAGAAATAAAAGAACTTTCTATGAGAGTGTGAAAAGGTAACTTTCCTTGAACAGGCTATTGAATAGAAGGGGGTTTGGGATATTATATTGGCTTCTGAAACCAGTATCAGTTAATGCACCATGTTGCTTATCTTACTCTTTTCAGGGTTTTTTCATTTATTTTGTCAAGACAATTATTCAATCTCTTAACATACACTCTCATTTTTACGAAGCAAGGTATCTAATACTGCTTTTGTGTGATGAACTATGATTTTTCAGTACCCTGATGTGCCATTTGAACTACGAAGTCACAAGAAACACAGTAAGCAATTAAAAATCTGCAACACTGATGCAATCAAAAAAAATTAAGTTTTCGTTTTTATCACCTAATTCTAGGACACATCTATGGATACACAAGACATTTTTTTTCCCCTTGTTTCAAATTCTAATGTTTTATTCGGGTCCTATTTCGTCCTCTGACTAGGAGAAGAGTAATTGATATTAGAAACAGCTTTAATTAATTTGTATTACTTTATGTATCTGAAAGAATGATCACAGCACAGGCTTGTACATCACCTTGGGAAGAGTAAAGTTCAGCAGACATACACAAAAAGGGAAATACTACCATGCAAACAGTTTGGGTTCTTAATTAAAATGATTCGATACGCCTTATGAACAGTACAAGCTATATCACAGATGATGAAGTTACCTCAGGAAAAAAATGTACTTTAGATTAACTAGTGGAGGTTAAAGACAACTGAGCTGTAATACTAAGTAAATGTATATAGATAACGTATAAATAATTAATTAGATTTTTCTGAAAGACCTGGAAACAAATGAGAATACTTTGTGTATCACTGTACCGTGCTGATCTGGAACTAAAGTGGCTTCTGAGACCCATGACCCAGAAAGGTTAAAGTTTGTGTCTTTCCCAGAGGCTGCACCTACATGATTAACATCAGAAAGTACTATCGCAAGAGAGGAATGAACAATAATTCATGTAGATAATAAGTACTTGAAGAAAAAAAACAACACCCTACCTTGGCTCGACAATAGTGTTTTGCATGTTTTTCCTTTTGAGCACGACAACTGTAACTTCTACTAAATGTCAAGCACTGAGAGGGAAGAGATGATTTTTTGTTTCTTGAGCTTTTACAATCACAACCAGAGTTAAGTGTTCTCCTCAGTCTACTCCTGGATCTTTTCTGACAAGATATTTCCAATTGTGCTAAAACCTACGGATGTTTTGAAATGGAGACAGATGTCAGTGAGGCTGGCGGCTGAGGTCATCAGACTCATCTCATTTGTGACCTAAGCCTGGTCTCTTGACTCTCTTAAAAAAAAAAAAGGGGGGGGGGGGGGGGGGGGGAAGAACAGAGACAGAAAGGACACCAAACAAACGATTTGCTAAGAAACTATTTCCTAATTTATCTAAAAATTTGTTCCAGACAGTTTTTAATCTAATAGCACACATAGAGTTTTACAGCATACAGCCAACATGATGCACATTGTAAAGACATGTATTTGGTCTTCTATCATCAGTAGTCCTCACAGTGTAACTATTGTTTCTGGCTCTATTAGCACACAACTGTCCATTATTTCCCAACTATCTAACTTTAGAAGAGCTCATGTTTAAATCTCTTTTCAAAGGCAGTTTTACTGCACTGGTGGGCTTAAATTTATACATATTTTACGTAAGCCTTTATTTATCAATGAACAGTTTAATTTCTTAGTTCTTGAAATGTCCAAAGAAAAATGTGCCACGCGGATGCTGACATCATTTCTGGTGCTTAAGGGAAGATAAAAATGGGTCTCTCAAAGCTGCAGGCAAAATACTACAATGGATAACAAATACTCCTTGTGTATACACGATTGGAATGGTTGTCTCCGTTGGGCGCTGACTGTATGTTGCAGGGCACTGAATGGAGTCAGAGAAGATTTTTTTTTTGGTTAGAAACAGTTCATGTGTACATGCAGTATTCAAACAGCTTATTTTACGATCATTGCTACCTGCTTCCTGACCCCGGAGATGCCTTCTCGCTTAAAACCATCAAGCCAAAAATGCTACAAAACCCCACAACACAAATAAATATATATACTCATTGCACGGTGGGTCCTATTTAAAAAAAAAGACACATTGATTGTAATTTTTCTGAATGTTTTTCCCTTTGATGGCTGCAGGGTAGTCTAAATTTTTACATATAATCCACTGGTATGATCAACACAGTTTTCATTCCGCTCTTAAAAAAAAAAAAAGAAAAAGGAGAAAAGGAGAAAAAGGTTTTGTACAGGAGCATTAATAGTTCCACTTGCCCTGTGGCGAATGGGGAAAATATGTCAATGTGAATTATTGTACTGTCTCCATAGATCAAGATTTCTCTTAGTGCTTTCAAAATTCCACTAACAGAAACAATTGCTAAGAGCATTTGGTACTTAGCCTGATATGCTGGAATCAAATGAGACCCTAGGACCAAGTAATGCTAAAATATTATCTTTTATATTGATTTTCTCCCCCTACATTAACTGAGGAAAGAAACAGCTAAATAATTTTAGCTGGAAAGAACAGCGTATCACTCTCACAAGGACATTCAAAGAATGTAAATAATCAAGATAACTGCAAAATAGGATTTTGAGCCACAGAAATGTAAGAATATCACAGTATAATTTTACTTCATTGCGACCCAAACAAGTTGTACTACATATTCCACTTACTACACATAAAGCTACAGAATGTAATATCTCCTCTCTACAGAAACCAAGAACACCCACACAGATGCAGCAGAGAAAATAATTCTTATGTTGTGCAGTTGTGCATGCACATTCGTATTTGAAGGAGTGAGCCAAATACCAATAATGAGATTCCAAGTCCATTTTCTCTGCTGGAAAGCTATTTTATGGATATTTATTAAACTCCTTTTATATCTCTTTTGTAGTACTAGATTTTGTTCTCAATTAATTAATAAAGAACAATTGCAGAAATTCATGGGCCATTGGGCAGATCTGGCATGAAAATTTATTTCTGAACTTCTTGATCTGACCAACAAGAATGCAATAGAACAAGAACGAACAACTGATGATATCTGGGCACTGTCTATTTACATATTACTGACTATTTCTACCAAATAGCAAATTATTTTCACTTGATTCTTACACTACATTCACCACCAGGATTCATAAACATCTAACAAATTTATCTAAGACATTATTTAAAAAGATGCAATAAATTAGAGCTTTGCGTAGCGTTCGAGATAGCACTACTGATGTTCTGGTTAAAAGAGTTAGTGCTATATAAAACTGATGAAAACAAACACATCTTAAAAGGATTATGAGTCAGTTAGCTCAGGACACATTTGTCAATGAAAAACTCAGCAGAGATGTCTCTAATGGGCATCTGTCATCATCTTCACCAACGATGCAGACACAGACAGAAAATCTTTGCCAAAATGACTGTGAACATCATCACAAAAACAATAATAATTGTCTGTAAAAAAAATAATAGCGACAGCACAATCACGCAGTCATTTTGGATCACAGATAAATGAAGATCGCAGAAACAAAATGCGCTTTAATAAAACCAAGATGGAAAGCTTTGCCATTAGAATAAGACTACTGTCACACTGACAGGGCAGGGAATTAGAGCCTTAAAAGTGATGTGCAACTCTGTGTGAGCCAAGAACCACATCTCGACAAGAGGAGATAATGTTTTCCTTGAAGAAATAGTTAAATTCAAGTATGGAAGAAATTTTTGCCATTGCAGATAGGATTACAGAGATTATAGTTAATTATTACTGCCAGCTCTGGCATCCATACTCTGTAGGTTTGAAAGGGTGCAACGTGAAAAACTCAATGCTGGAGACAAACGCCTTGAATGTATTCAGACTGCCAACAAGAAGTTAAGCGGGGACTCAAGGAATTTCAATACCAAATTAGTAACAAGTTGTTCTTCTTGTCATGAAATAACTCAAAGATTTTGAGGTTCATGCACCTCCCTACCCAAGTGCACCAAGACAGGGATGTGTGGAGACGAGCAAGGAAGGAACAGATCACCGTGCCGGCTGCTCGAGGCACGGTCTGCAACAAGATGATGTTCTCGCAGCACCTCCACCACACCACGCAGGGCGTGCTGCTGGCACAAATGTTTTCAGGAAGAGATTAATGAGCTAGAGCAAGGTGTGCTTCTGCAGCACCAGGGCTATTGCCACCTCGCTCGGGTTTAGCTCAGTGCTGCTTTAAGCACACTGTCAGGCGCTGCAAGACTATTCTTGTATCTGACAAGTAGAACTGGATGTTGCCCATCAGTTTTTGGTACTTAAGCTGCTGACATCTCAACTGATGACACAGCACAGTCTTTTCCTTTCAGTTTGCAAAAAAGTTGCACAAAATGGAGCCTAGAGGTATCCTGCTGGCAAGTGGTTTTGTAAGGGAGCCAAGGCTTCTCGTAACGGGGAAGAAATGTGACGGATTAAGGTACTAGCCAAGATTCAGGAAAAGTACAAACAGTTCCTGATTCTGTGACCAGCCTCCTATCATCCTTGCCATCCTAAACCACTTCCATTCTATGTATCGAGGTTCCTCATCTTTAAAATATGTATAGTATTCACTTATTAAACACTAACATGTGCTGTCAGAGCAAATCTATAAAATATTTAGACATCCCACGACCTTGAAGAGTCACTCTCAGTACGTCTAACGAGACCAAGGACAGATATACATTTATCCGTGGTACAGCTCTTAGTCGTGTCAGCAATACGTCATCATTCTAGTTTTGAAGTGGATATATAAAGATTAGATTATGCTACCCTATAAAGAAATATCTTAAAACAATCTGTAGGAAGTCAACTCTCTAACCTGCAGTTCACACTCCCTGCTCAACCAGTAGATCTTCCTACATTTGATTAACTGAAGCTCGTACTCCTAGCAAAAAATTTTAATATTAATTAGCAGGCCTGTAAAATAACATTTTTTTTAATTAAACTGGTGTGTTTGGAAATATCACCTAGAACAGCCTCACACTGAATCACGTGCATATTTTAACACACTTTTTGGTATCTTCTTCTAGAGCGGACAATTCTACTATTAGATGAAGGGTAGAGTTGAGGAGAGGAGTCATCGTTTGTAAAGTAGATAATCCTGGCAGGCCCAGATTAGTAAATAAAACTTTCATTCTAACACAAAAAGCCAACTGGGAAGTTAAGCTGTAAAAACAACGATAGAATTCTGTTGGACAAACCCTTGAAAGATCACTGAAACAGTAGTAAATTAATCATCTGGAGGCATGGAGTCTGGAAAGGAGAAATTAAGATCAATAAATACTGTACTCGTCTGTTAATGAAATATTTCCGGCACCAAAAAAAAAGCTACTGTTCTTAGAATAAAAGAAGACTGTTAAGCCCACATTTATTGTTGTGTGTGTGTGTGATAGGCATACCTATGTTGTACAGAGGAATCAAACACAGCCGGTGTAAGACAACACCGCTCTCCTACGAGACGGCTATCTCAGCTCTTTGCGTTTAGCGAGCTCTGTAACTGTACTCCAATCACAACCGTATTCGTTAATAATACATGTTAGTGCCTCCATCTGCCTGGGTGCTCTTCTCATCCTTATTTTTGGGTTTATCCAGCAAAGACGTGCACATGTTAAGTGACCAAGCGCTGCAGGCGGTGCCACAGAAGTCCCGCTGCGCAGGTCCACACAAACGGATCCTCCAAATCCTGCTTAAACCCAAGGCTGCCACAGAGGTGACACATCAGTCGCCCACAGCGCTACCAGTAATTGCATCAAATGTCTCTTGGAGAAAAGAAACAAAAAAACTATCTGGGACCTGGGAAGCACAACATGCACTGAACACTTCTGCAATAATTATGGCACATGAAGTAAGTGTGAACTATGTATTGGGCTGCAGTCTCCACAGTGAAATCAGCTTGAAAACAGCATTTTACTTTTTTCCAATTTATTAGGAAAACCAAGAAGTAATTTTTTTTTTTCTTTATGGACCCAGCCTTTGACTGTTTGCCATTCAAGCATAGAAGACCCTGCTAAGATTGATGTCTCAAGTTAAGTTTGTAACTATTTACTACACAAAATAACAACACAAGCTAATTTCTGCTTCCCAGAGCTCTAAAATAATTATGAAGATGAAACAAAGATCACTTATTCAGACAGTGGTTTTCAGGTGGTTAAACTGAAAGACTAGAGGGATTCAATTAAACATTTAATAACTGTAGAGGACAGTACAGTTCAGCATGCCAAAATAAATTTCAGCTCACAGCTGTATTAAAAATTTTAAAGATTTTCAGCAAAATAAATCCATATTTTATTAACATGCTTGCTACAGCTGAAGAAATAACATATGCCATCGTAAAATAAATGTTTAAATCAGTACTGTACATTGTCTTGGATACTGCCTGCCTTAAAATAAACTATCACTCTAACTCCTTCTGATTTTTAGAAATATACAGATACTAAGAACAACGTTTTCCCACACACAGTCTCTCAGCTAAACTCTCTCCTGCTACAAATTAGCTACAGGCAAGATGACTGGAAAGCCAAACACCAGCTATGAACAGGTATTTGGGGGATGAGAAGTTGGCAGCTTTGCTGACATGCGGCACAGCAACGTCTACAGGTCTCAGATAGCAAACGGGGATGATTTTTGCGATGGAGCAGCCCTTTCCAGGCAAGTCCTCCAACTCCAGAGCTTGCTGCTCCTGCAGCTGACCTGCCCCTGGGATTTATGTTCTGCCCATGGCCAGGCGAAGGCACCCAGGTGGTGTGCACTTGCCCCATCTTTTTGCAAGGGTTAAGCAGAACCTGACACCTCGCTTGTATTTTGTACTTTGATGACTGGTTACCCTTAGCTAGCAAATACCCTCAATGTTGAAAGCTCAGTAAGGAAGTTCAATAAGGAACTTCAATAAGGACAAGTGTAGAGTCCTGCATCTGCGGAGGAACACCACCAGGCACCAGGACAGATCAGGGGATGTCCTGCTGGAAAGCAGCGCCATGGAGAAGGACCTTGGAGTCCCAGTGGGCAGTGAGTTGTCCCTGGGACAGCAATGGGCCCTTGTGGCCAAGAGGGTCAATGGGATCCTGGGGTGCATTAAGAAAAATGTGTCCAGCAGGTCTAGGGAGGTTCTCCTCCCCCTCTGCTCTGCCCTGGAGAGACCACACCTGGAATTCTGTGTTCAGTTTTGGGCTCCTCAGTTCAAGAGAGACAGGGACCTACTGGAGAGAGTCCAAGGGAGAGCTACGAGGGTGATCAAGGGCCTTGAACATCTCTCCTGTGACAAAAGACTGAGAGAACTGAGGCTGTTTAGTCTCGAGAAGAGAAGGCTGAGAGGGGATCTTATTAATGTACATAAATATCTGAGGGGTGGGTGTCAAGAGGAAGGGGCAGTCTCTTATTGGTGGTGCCAAGTAATAGAACAAGGAATAGTGGGTTTAGGTTAGAACACAGGAAGTTTCACCTCAACATGAGAAGAAACTTTTTCACTGTGAGGCTGATGGAGCCCTGGCCCAGGCTGCCCAGAGAGGGTGTGGAGTCTCCTTCTCTGGAGACTTTCAAACCCCGCCTGGACGTGTTCCTTGT
Organism: Trogon surrucura; assembly: GCA_020746105.1. Lineage (NCBI taxonomy): Eukaryota > Metazoa > Chordata > Aves > Trogoniformes > Trogonidae > Trogon > Trogon surrucura. The sequence continues at coordinate 74,675,967 of CM036620.1, read as the reverse complement.
GTGGCTGCCCTGGGGGATCCTGCTCTGGCAGGGGGTCTGGACTAGGTGACCTCCAGAGGTCCCTTCGAACCTCGAACATTCTATGACTCTTTGATAAACAGTCTATGATAGTGCTTCCAAGAGAGGGGTAATAGTAAGTTTATGGGGAGGGAGGGGGATAAAATCTGCATTGGCTTTGTCCGACACTCCTGACTCTCCTTTAGCAGAGTTGATGCTAACCTCTTCTCAGTGAAGACCAATTACAGAGTAAACAATTAAGACAGGGAAATACACACAAGTTTTGAAATCTGAAGATATCAGTTGTAGTCAAAAGCTCCAGTTCAACTCTAATGGGGTGCCTTCATCTATTACTGTTAAATAAGTAGGATCTTCTAACACAACACATGACACGTCTCTGCGATCCTCCACTTGCTGCTATCCCCAGGTAGAGCAGACCCCCCTAAACACGACCTCTGAGCTTTACCCTTCTTGGTTGCTCACCAGACCACAACCATCCCACCACAACCTCCCAAGCTGGATAACACTGAGCGTGGGAGTGCCGACAGCCGTGTTAAAACCAATGGAAACGATGTTCACTGCTCTCCCCTCATCCCCCAATCCACGTTTTCAAAGTGAATCTTCTTGGACAGGCAGGATTTACGTGTGCTAAATTCATGCTGACTGTTCCCAGTCACCTCCTCCTGCTTCATGTCCCCAAAAACACACTCCCTGTCCTCACCGCAGTGGTAGAAACTTCTTCCTGCCCTTGACATTCAAGTGTCAACTGGAGTTTTGATTTTCCTAACACATCCCTGCATGCCAGGGCAGTATTTCTAAATTCCCCTGTTGTAGCCTCTCCCTCCTTCCGCCCATATGATGCTCTTAGAGTTCCAAATTTACTGGAGGCTGCGGAATGGCTTCGCAGATCCAATTTACACATATCCTTTACTGAGCAATTTAATCTAATGATTTGCTTCCACGTTTAGTTCAAAAGGAATTTTTTTTCTTTTTAAACAAAGCCTAACTTAAGAAGCATTGACATCCATAATGGGACTTGGATAGCAGCATGTGAGTAGCATTTAAAAGCCTACTGGGAGCAAAATTACAGCTCTTAAGAAGAGTGTGGCTTCTAAAATTTAATTTAACTGTTGCCTAGGCCTCCTCTTAAATTCTTATGCACTAAATAATATAAGCATCAAGGTGACTATTCAGAAAAAAACTGTCCATTTTTATTTTTTTACGGGCAATTTGGGCAGCTTTCAGATTTAAACATAGTTCAGTCTGCTAAATGTAATTTACAGCTCCATCAAGTATAACTGAAGAGAAACTGATCTTTGTTTTAATAAGGAGTTTGTTGAAGTTAAATAAAATTCTAGTATTTTAAAACATTTTATTGTATTTAATGACAAATAAACAGCTCTAGAGATGACAAATGTGCCCAGATTATCAAATATGTGTTCAAAATAATGCATAAAAATATTAATAGACTGCTGACGGTTGTTAAACTGATGGCCTTTTCATTCCCAATCACTAATTCCAGGTAATATTTTAGGAGTACATTTCATGTAGGTGATTTTGATGTTCATCTCAAATCACATGGACCAAATCACAGGACTGCAGGCCAAAAGAGGTAAGATTTCTGACATAAATCACTGCACTGAGTTGGGAAACACAGGAGGGCACTATGCTAAGCTGGTTTTACCTGAAATCACTACTCCTGTGACTCGTAATAACTTTGATTTATTTAGATTTCTCTTCAGAGAAAAGCAAGTGAGAGGGGACTTTCCCCCTCGCCTCCTGGGGCAGGGCTGGGCAGGGTGTTACCAGCTGCTTGGCTTCCCTGGGTAACCTCGGCTGGTTTGCCTTTACCCTCTAACTCCTCCCTGTTGCTTCCCCCATTGGAATACTAATGATTTGCTCCTCTTAACTTCCGTGTTTAAAATGACCTGATTGCAAATTTTGACATCTCCGTGAGATGATACAAGAAGGGGAAAAAACCCCACAAAAATCATCCCGTGGAAAGCATCATTTCTAAATCCAGCAAGAGAACAGCTGAATCGTGATGTTACCGAGTTGACTTCATTTGCACTGAAGTCAAGTGGTACCAGACTGAAAGACAAATCTGAAAATTCTCCTGACAATTTCTCAGAACACACACAGATTGATGCTTTCTACTGATTCTGCAATTCGATCACAATTTTTTTTTTTCCAAAGTGTTAATTTATATAACAAATTCATGGGTTGCAATCATAGACATCACATAACTCTGGAAAACTCAGATTCCCCTATCCTCAACACAGTAACAAAGAAAACACCACATTCCTCTCCCAAAACGACCCCTCAAGCTTTGAAGTGTATCCTAAGGAGAATAAAATGTAGACTCTGACCAGGAAAGGAGCAAGTTGCAGAGCCCAGGACCATGTCCTTCGGCTAGCGCTTTCCTCCCCCATCCTTTGGCAGCTGCAGCTCTCCCTGGGAATTGCTTACCCCAATCTGTTGCAAACCACTGCTGCTCCATTTCAGACTGAACGTCATCCATACAACTCAACTTCAAAAACTTTTCTGTCCTCCCACCTCCTGCTTTTTAAATGTAACCTTAACTTTGCAACGTTCCTCTCAAGAAAAGCACAGAAAAACGTTCCCTGGATGTCTTGGGCGCAAAACTGCCCGGCTTACGAGGTTTCATGACCCTAAACTCACTACTGGTGCGTCTCATCCCACCGCGCAGTTCCAAAGTGATGCAGGGTCACGCAGGGCACCTCCCGGACCAGTGGGGCATCTCCATTGACCCAGCTGAGAATAACCAGTTGACGGAGGGATCTTTGTGTGCTTCCCCACAGAAACCTCGTGGTGAGGCAAACCCACACACATTATACCCTGAGCTCCTCTTGCACCACCACGTCCCTGACAGGCAAGGAGAAGCTGCAGAGTCACCACCCCTGGAGGTGTTTAAACGATGTGTCGATGAGGTGCTGAGGGCCATGGTTTAGCGGTGGACCTGGCACAGGCAGGTTAATGGTTGGACTTGATGATCTTAAAGGCCTTTTCCAAGCTAAATAATTCTATGACTCTATGAAAAAGTCCTGCAGACCTGTTACATTTTGAGTTTGTACAACAGTGTTTAAGCCCACATAACTGAAGCTTATTCATCTCATGGAAAACAGTAACATACATTTCCATCCTTGTATTTACAATATGTACTTGACAACAGGATTTTTGTCATTTCTGCCTTCACTACAACAGCACAAATATTTTGACACCAAAGGCGGCAAAGAAGCTGAACAGATTTCATGTCAACACAGACCAATATGAAAACAATATACCCGTAGGTCATCAGATTTACTTGCATTTTCTATGCAGTTTTGAAGGAGATTTCTTCCTGTAAATAGCCATTTCATGCTCAAAGTAAAGGGAAGGGCAATACAGCTACGTCGTTTGATTTTAAAAATAAATTAAAAAAGTAAATATTTGCTCTCTGCTGAATAACTGGCATAAAGTTATCATGGAGTGTAAAGGGATTTAAAGAGGGAATGATCTACTTAGAAGGTATAACCAGGCGTAAACAATAATTTATACAGTGAGTTATTCTTTTTGCACAGGCACAGAATACAGCACTCGCAAAACCAGACGACAAAACCCTTGTGTTGAACATTGTGGAAGGCAAGGAGGGAAGGAGAGGACTCCTAAAAGCTTTGTCGTTTCAGTATAAAGCAACATAAAAAAGTGCTCCTCTTGCTTCAGGCATTGAATAAACATAGAACAGCAATGGCCAAATGGCACCTCTCAAATCCTAATGGGGGGAAGCAGCTTCTCCTACTGAAAATGAAGTATTAGGACTAGATAAAACACTACGGGCCACATCAAGTATCTGACTTTGTATAGCAGATGAAATAAAACAGGCTACAAACAATAAAGATACATGTATTTGTGTGTGACAGGTCAAAAAACAAACTCAGTGTTTGGGTACTAAAACACAAATTCAGTGCATGCCAGGCCATCTCAAGGACATTTAAACAGGAGTTTATCATTCTTGTATGAGATAGAAGCATTACATTTTAATTGCTTGCCTTTATAGCCATGTAATAAAATACTTCTAATAACTGAAAGCACTAATATGATGATTAAAATACAGTCAATCTTACCAAGTTGTCCTCTAGTCAAATGCAGAGAAGTAATTCTTTTTCTAAATTATTTACTGAAGACACTCGCAAGAGGCGATGTGCCCGAGCAAGGGCCACTTCAGTCTGTTTCCTTTCTTAATTTAACCCAGGGAAAATCAGGAAGTGAAACGTACAATGCATACAAAAGGAAGAAAACAGCGTTTGCAAAACAAATAATGCACCTCTTCCTTCTGGAATCTTACTGGGTATTAGTGCCATGTAATTTGGAAAAATGTAATTCAACAATCTTTCAACGCGTTTCTCGGCAGCTTCTGTAGACATGTGGCCTTGGTGCAGCACTGCTGTGCTGATGCAATACAGAGTATCAGTAGAAAATAATAATGCAATTGATCTGTCAAACAATACCATGAAATATTTAAACACATACTTAAAACATTCAAACTCTGAATTTCTTCTGGCCAGGACGTCCGTTTTTTCCCAGACTGGGGAACACAAGAGGCACACAAGATGCTGGAATATTATTTTCATTTGCAACAGTGAAAGCCAGTAACAGATTGAGTAATACTGAGTAATGTTCAGACGGTAGAGTCCAGCTGGAAGCGGGGGGTGGTGGGAAGTATTGACCTAGATATGCAGAACTAAGTACTTTTTTCTTAGAAAGAAACAAGAATTAGAGAGAATTGCTCCTTACACACTCTACCCAAAGGTACCAAATGTCTCTGTTTCACCTAAATATGTCTTTAATGCTATTCCTACTATTTGAGTTTTTATTTCTTTAATGGCCTACTATGGTACATCAATGCATCAATACAAGATTCAAGAAATGGTAATAAAAAGTATTTCAAGAAAGGCAGCACTTACAGCATCACAGAGGAAATCGGAGTCTATTAAAAAAGATGAGTGCATGTCAAAAAAATTCTAAAAATTAGAAACAGACGGGATATATAGCATTAACCGAATGTGAATAACATCTCTTTAAAATACTAATGAGAAATTAGGAATTAAATATTGAATAGGCATTTGACTTAATTATTAAAAAGTGGATTTTATGTACTGTATAGAAAACAAAATACAAATCACTGAAGTTTGTATATATTCCAAACATTTCCAAACTTTGACACAAAGCATCTCTATGTAAAGAAACTAATTCAATAAGAGAAGATAATCAATGGTTTCCTTGCCAGAGGTAAAAGCTCTAAAGCTGCAACACGGTTTTGCCACAAATTGTCTTCTCTTGTGTCTGCAAGAAAGAGGTAGGAGTAGCAGAAGTTGTCGTGCACGCCCGGCTGCCCGCACCGCGCTCCCAAACACACCGACAGCTACAGGAGGAACCAGTGTTCCCCAGAGGGGCTGCCCCAGTGGGACAACCGAACAGATCCACTGCGCCTGACTGGAGTTAGATTTTACGAGAAGAAAGAACCAGAATGTGAAAATGGGCTTACTGTCAGAGATCTGGACAGGCTGGAGAGCTGGGCAAAGAGGAACCTCATGAAGTTCAATAAGGACAAGTGCAGAGTCCTGCATCGGCGGAGGAATAGCACAAGGCACTAGTACAGATCTGGGGACGTCCTGCTGGAAAGCAGCGCCATGGAGAAAGACCTTGGAGTCCCAGTGGACAGTGAGTTGTCCCTGGGACAGCAATGGGCCCTTGTGGCCAAGAGAGCCAGTGGGATCCTGGGGGGCATTAAGAAAAATGTGTCCAGCAGGTCTAGGGAGGTTCTCCTACCCCTCTGCTCTGCCCTGGAGAGACCACACCTGGAATTCTGTGTCCAGTTTTGGGCTCCCCAGTTCAAGAGAGACACAGACCTAATGGAGAGAGTCCAAGGGAGAGCTACGAGGGTGATCAAGGGACTCGAACATCTCTCCTGTGAAGAGAGACTGAGAGAACTGGGACTGTTCAGCCTTGAAAGGAGACAGCTGAGAGGGGACCTTATTAGTGTATAGAAATATCCGAGGGGTGGGTGTCAAGAGGAAGGGGCCAGTCTCTTTTTCGCAGTGCCCAGTAACAGAACAAGAAATAATGGGTATAAGCTAGCACATAGAAGTTCTGCCTTAGCATGAGGAGAAACTTCCTTACTGTGAGGGTGATGGAGCCCTGGCACAGGCTGCCCAGAGAGGGTGTGGAGTCTCCTTATCTGGAGACTTTCAGACCCCGCCTGGATGCATTCCTGGGTGGCTGGCCTGGGGGATCCTGCTCTGGCAGGGGGGCTGGACTAGGTGACCTCTAGAGGTCCATTCCAACCCCGAACATTCTGAGATTGTGTGATTCTAAGATGCACACAGAATGACTGGAGGCATGGAGTATCTCTCCTATGAAGAAAAGCTGAGAGAGATGGCATTCTTCAGCCTGGAGAGGAGAAGGCTGAGGGAAGACCTTACTGCAGCCTTTCAATACTTAAAATTGGGCCTATAACAAAGATGAGAATATCTTTTTAGCACGGCCCATTGCGATAAGACAAGAGGGAATGGTTTTAAACTAAAACAGGGTAGCTTTAGACTAGATATAAATATGAAAATAACGGAAGATTGTCAAAGATTACAAATGCACTCAAATGACTTGCAGCTGGGGTGTCAAAAAACATATATGCTTCTAATTGTTGTCGACCCTTGTGCGTTTGATCAGTAGAATGTCTGTGCTCAGACAACAGGTCTGTGATAGACTCAGAGGCACCTTATCAAACATGCTTGAGATTCCTGCTCTGCTGTGGGAAAGATCAAAGCACAGTAGATAATCACGCCTGAAAAAATCCTCGATACACACGTGTGCAAGCAACAGGTTTGAAAACTTTTCCAAGGACCAAGCTCTACCACCCCTGACTCCTCGCCTGCCTGCCTTTGCCCGGGTGCTGCTGTGGAGATCCCCCAGGGTTTGTGAAGTAACGAGAATCAATTTACTCTTCACTTTCATTCAGTTTTGTCATTGTTCCTGTGTCCTGTGGTGAAACACTGGAACAGGTTGCCCAGAGAGGCTGTAGTTGCCCCATTCTTGGAAGGATTCAAGGTCAGGCTTGATGGGGTTCAGAGCAACTGGATCTAGTTGAAGATGTTCCCGCTCTCTGCTTGGGCTTGGACTAGATGTCCTTTAATGGTCCCTTCCATCCCAAAACATTTTATGGTTCTAAGATCCATAAAACTCTTCCAACAAGACTTGGGTACTAATTCAGAGTGAAAAGAATCAGTGATGAAAGCATCTTTGCTTTAATTACCACTGAACAAGTGTTCAAGGTCAGGCTGCACGGAGCTTTGAGCAACCTCATCTACTGAGAGATGTCCCTGCCCAGGCAGGGGGTTGGACTAGATGATCTTTGAAGGTCCCTTCCAACCCAAACCATTCCGTGATTGTAAGAACAGACAGAGGAATGGCTTCTGATCTACTGAAGATAACCCTGCCTAAGGCTGAGACACTATAATGAAGAATGACCTATAAAATAATCTAAGACCATGACCACAGGTTTATAAAACCTATTCTGGATGCTTTCTGCAAACCAGTAGTGTCCCCAGCACCGGCGGAAACATCAGCCTCTCTCCAAAATCCATTTCTCTTGGCCTCGCTGCCTGGTTTCCACACTGCCAATGGTCGTCAGACTCTGAATACAATCTTTAAAATAAAAACATGGCAACGTGACAGTATTTTCAACTGGTCATTTATACAAAAGTGTATTTCTTCAGGTGTTTCATTTGCCCTTTGGCACGAACAGGGTAATTATATTTTTGCACCGTAACACAAGCAGGTTTGGGGAGGGGTGGGAGTTGTTTCTCTAGACACCTTTTTTTTCTCTCCCCCTTTTTTATAGTTTTCTAAATGATGACGGAACAGCTGGAATTGTCCTTCTTCCTTTTGCAAAAAGCAAAAGAAAACAAACTGAAAAATGACGTTTCACATAGTGTCTGAAGCAAGTTTAGCGGAATAAACAAAATCCATTACATTTTTTTTTATTGGGTCAGCAATTGCAAGAAACCAGATGACCTCTGGAACAAACCCCAGTACGTACTTATAAATACCAAGTTTTCACAAGGTTTTGTTTTACTTACTTAATTCCTACTAGCTCTTTACCGTGTGTCTGTAACAAGAAGGTTTTCTTCTGACCAACTGAGTAGGTAACATAATGCCCCGGACAGCCTGGCTTATATGAGGTGGGTGATGACGAACAACTTGGACATCCTGACAAATGAGATAAATGTCCTGGCACTCACAGATTATTTGATTACAGGGAAACTTACAGTAAAAAAAATAAATTATTGCTGCCATTCCACATTTCAGCTCTTTTATTTTAGTTTTCCTGGTAAGAAGAACTTGCATCAAAAGCAGATGCTATTCTATTGTATTTATCTATTATGAAAAATTGAAAATTTATATGCTGAAAGTGCTGTAAGTGTGCACAAATACATTCACTGCATTTGCAAACACATTTAATTATTAATGTTATTCTTGAGGGTGATATACCATTACATAAAACTACTTTAGGATTAACAACCTACTAATTTTACATATTTTTATACTAATTTTACACGATACTTTTACAGCATCAGTTTCAAGATTTGCAACTCTACAACTGTAAATCCAGTTTTGCTTTGTCAATACTGTCTTTCAAGAATTAGAAGAAACTTTGTATGTAAAATAAGGAAATATATTTTAGAAGTCATGTTACTGAATTCTACGTTCAGGCCAATATTAGCGTACAACTAAACTACAAAACTATTTTTTCTCCAATATTTTGAACAGTACTACAGAGAGCAAGTACTACATTTAGGAGTGGTAAAACTCAACAGCTTCTGAAATTGCTTGCAGTGGATGCATGCAAGGCTCAACCACTACCCTGCCAAAAGAGAAAAAAAGTACATGTAAACTGCGGACTTTGCAGCTGAATGGATGACAAAGGTGAAAATGCTCTAAATGAGATGAATCATTTTTTTAGTTTCATAAATACACCACATCTCCCATGCATACTGCGATGGTGGGATTCCATTTTTGAGTCAAAGCTCACCAAATAAAAATGTGCACATGCATGATTCAGGACGGGGGGTATATATATATATGTGCAAATTCTATATTTAAGAGAACTGAAGCTTTTGCCTGTAGTGGAAGGCACTTAAACTGCAAGAGAACCAAAATTAACTTGGAAACCTGCATTTATTGCTACAAAATCAACCAGATGAGAAACAGGGTATCTTAAAAATCTTCCAAACAACCTATTATTATCCCTATTCTAGTAAGATCTAAACGTGCCAGATGAAATCATAGCCCCGTGGCGTGAACTCAGAATGAGCAAACGTCTCTCGTTATGAGATGAAGCAGATAAGACAAAGGGAAAAAAAGGCCCAGCCAGCTGAAGTGACTTGGCTGACGTCAACAAATCCATCGCTGGCCAAACCAGTATTATAAAGCGAGTCAGCTTCCTACACCAGCACAGCTCGGAATTTGACCCCTGAAATTAGTATTTACAAACCAACATATCTCAGCATCCCACATACTTGTGCGTAGAATTCCCCCTCCTTCCCCTCACCCCAGACCCTAAGGACACTTGTGCAAAAAAAACCAAGGACCAAAACACTTCTTTGTGTTTTTGGAAACCAACAATAAGCCTATTTTTAATGTTTTCCTTCATGCCTTTCCCCACTAAGAACAAAAAGTGCTGTTGTAAAAACAAAGAGCAATACCATTTCTTCTGCATGTCTTACCCTTAACCCTTTAATCACCCAAGGCACAGTAATTAACAGAGGCAATAACACTGCTGACCACAGCAGGCCAAGAAAAGAAGGGAGCAAAGACAAATTTTCAAAGTTTATCTGGTTAAGATAATTTTAGTTTACTTTTTTTTCCCGCATGAGCAGTCTGCACTAGGAAACTCTCTTACGAAACACAGCAATTCCTTTGAGCTCAGTCCCATGCAGAGCCCAGAGCTCCAAAAATGCCGAGTCCCAGTGGAGCCACCTTGGACCTCTGTACAGAAAACAACACTGGTTACGGCACTGCTGCTCCTAATACCAGCTTGAGAAGGGGAAGACTGGAAGAGCACTGGCACAAGAAGCCAGTTGAGTTGGCTTCCAAGTGACCTCAGTACAAGCACGCATCAGAAACACGACTGCAGAGCTGAAAACCTCCCAGAAAAATCAGCCTTCTTCTTCCAACCTGGTAAACCAAAACAGAAAAACCGGAGGAAAAAAGATGTCTCTGGGGTTTTTTTTGTATACAAATCTATCCGCAGCCTGCTCAAAGCAAATAAAAAAGAATGGCAGCACATAAAGATGCACATTAAAGATTTAGGAAGTGCCTTTTATGCACGAACTCCATGAGAATCAGACTCCAAGCATGTCAGGGCTACTGCCTACTTAGCAGCGTAACAAGAAAGAAAAGCGGAGCTGCATGTCAGAAGCCTAAACCTCCTGTTTCGCCTTTTGTAATTTATGAAAGCCCACTTCAGCTGATGGAAACGATAATGTCTCTGAAGAGCAGCATTAGGAAGGCCTAAGTAAATCAGTCTTTTCTATAGCCAGAGAAAACCAGAATACGTTACACTTCCATCTCCAAATGAAGAAAATCTACTGACTTAGGATAAAAATATTACCATATACTGACACTTTTTTCACTGGCTTCAATTAATTTTTCTCTCTGTCACATCCAGATAAATGCCGGCAATCTTTACTCCTCAAGCCTATCCGCTGTTTTTCATTTTTGATATTATAAAGTCTATATAATATGTGTGTGAGAAAGAGCATGATTTAGCAATAGTGTAATACTTTTAAAATGCATTAATATATAATAACTTCTCCTATTTAATCCAGGATGTTTTTTAAATTAAAATTACATCAAATAATCTATGGGGCTCTTGTCCAAAATGACTCAAACTACAAAATAAATCCATCACAAAACTATCTACTTGGTGTGATGGAGTCAGGAAATGACTCTGTCACACGTAGTTATAACTGCACATTTCAACCTTGTGAGGAACAGCATAATGTGTTGAAAATGAACTTACTATATAGTTTTCAGAAACTGTGGTTCTTTAAGTCTAAACAGAAAGTGCAGCAAAATGGTTGTAACTAAATACATCAAGCCATTAAGTACAGAAATTGAAACAAAGCTATGAGAGCATCTAAGGGGAAGATAAATTATTTGTTAACAAAACACCACCATAAAGGTATATACTTCAAGGTATTTTCCAGCTGCACTTCTTGACCTGCATTTGAGCACTTTGTTGCTTGTCTTCCCTAGTTGCTGGGAATCCTCTTTTCCTCCAACTGTCTGACATCTACTCTGATGAAACCTAGACAAATTCTCATCCCAGGCCAGACCAAAGGCTGCGACAGCCCAGCACGTTGCCCTTGGCCATGGCCAAAAATGAATGCCTTAGAAAGGCATGAAGATTGGATTATTCCTTATAGTGATACCCTTGGTGTTCAGGGACCTCCAAAGCAAGAGCTGCTGGCTGGGGGGTTACCAATACCCAAGAGGCTTCACTTTTACTTGCCCCAACTGTGCCAGAACAGCCTGGAGCTCCATGTCGCCACCAAGATGCATCTTCCTCTACCTCAAGCCCCATCACAGATTTTCAGTCACAATCTATGCTCTGTTTTTTGGGGTAAAACAAGTGGGAGAAAGTTGAGTTCTCCTGGTACCCAAAATACTTCTGGAGCACAAGGAGAAAGCACAGCACCAATTAATTTCATTTAAAAGCCCAAAAGTCACTCAGATTCTTCAAGCAGAGCACTTTTTAAGCAAGTGTAATATTTAAGTACGGAGAAATCGTCTCGGCTAGTAAGAAGTGATTAGTTTTGGAAATATGTATAGTGAGGCCAGAAATGAAGTTTAAATGTTATCTGGGAATCAGGAGGACAGACTGGGAGGTGCTTTAATTGCACAGATGGAGCACGGTTGAGGCCAAGAAATCAAGTCACAACACATTTTTAAAAGTTGAATTATTCACCTCTTACAAGCCTCTCACTGGAGTCTGCTCTTTTTTGTTTTTCATTATCACACAAGTGAACAAGAGGTTAAATAATGGTGAAATTAAGTGAGCTTAAAAAAAATTTCTGGAGCAGGACTGTATGCAGATAAAAATCACATAGCCTGAAAGGCTGACTTTAACAATTTTCTACTCTTGGGCTTAAAAGAACCACAGCACAAGACAATAATCTCTTCACCTGGCAGTAATAATGCATACAAAAACAGATTAAGACAATTCTCTTCCAAAATTTTCTGGCTAGACCACAGTAAATATTCAAAGAGAAAGAAGGTCTGTCTGCCTAGAGATGTCTGTGTAGATTGCGCAGTTGCTTATTTGATTTACAAGGCACTCAAAGAGATTTAACACTTCAAAACAGTTAGATGTACGTACGGTTGAAAGGTGATTTTTTTAACCCTGGTAGAGGTTTTTATTGGGTTTTACCTCCAGAACTGAGCCCATCCTTCACACAGGGCTTTGCCTCCTCCCCTTGCACTCACTGAGCCAGAGAGAGGTTGTCCACCTCCAAAAAGGACGAGTGCTGGATGTAAAAAGACTAAAACCACAGTGTCGATGTCACAGGTGTCCTTAGAGCAAGCTATTAATGTCAAAGATGTTTATAAAAGAAAATGGTTTAGAGACTTCGGTATTGAGACGCTTTGATTAAGGTTAAGTGGAGAACTCCAGGACTGGCATCTCAGTATTTCCTACGCATTTGAAAGGTCACATCAGTGGTATCAGGTATTTTAAAACTTGCATATACACAACACAGAAATACATTTGTTTGTTAATGCACAGAAAGGACTGGGTTACCCAGGGTACTGGGAATTAGACGCACGTTCAGAATACAACTTGCTGCAGCCCCCTGCCCTGGCTTCCCACCACCCACAGCCGCAGCATCTGGGGGTATCAAGAGGATGCGTCCCCACCTACTGCTCTTAGTGCCCATGGATCAGACGTCCAAGAGTTTGTTCTGTCCATTTTTGTCTGACAGATATAATCTACCCCCATGATTTCCCAAGACAACAATGTCTAGATGTTCACCGCTTGCTGTGTAACTCATTTATTTCATCTGGTTTATGCTGGTCTCCCATTAGATTCATTAAAATGCCTCCCTGCTTCTACCACGGAAGGATCTGATGGAACAACAGCTCTGCTCAGCCATGTATTTACTGAGACTTGTAAAGAGTCTCAATAAAAATGGCAGATTAAAAGTCAAAGTTCATACTTTAGAAATTAAGGCTTTCAAGAGGGGCTGTTGTACACACGGGACTCCCAAAGCCACGCACCCCAAAATCTCCGCAGCTTGCTCTCTTCAAGCAGAAAGCATCCATCTCTGGAGAATCACACAGTGTTTTTTCAAAGTAAAACTGCACGCTTGAACATTACGCTGGGATTTGGTGACAATTCAAATAACAACACTTTTTTTTTTTTCAAGCCAAGTGTGGGAAGGATGTGTGTGTATACGGCTTTTCCCCCAAGTATTTTCTGGTACGCTGCTACTACTTGAAACGCTCTTTTATAAGGAACACAGCTTAGATATTTTCATAGCCGTTAGCGATGGCCAACTGTGGAAACGCACATAAATTTAACAAGAGTACAACACAGTTTGCTATTTTTAAAGCTGGAATATTCTATACCGAGGTCTTTTACTGCATTAAAATGGAATGAAAGCTAGGCAGCTAATTATCTAAGAGGTAACAAAACTTTCAAACTACACACAGATGTGGAGCTGCACTAAAAGGACAATTATTTGCCAAAATCACTGCCAAATTAAAGTTCCTATTTGGAAACTTTCACACACTTGTGTTTGGTGCAGCTGCAGCTGTTTAATTGCACATAAATTTTGTTTTCCCCCTTCCGATTGTTATTCAAATGACATTAAAGAGCAATTACAGCAGAATGACAATAACTGGTCTGTTAAAAGTTCAGATTGTAGAAGATCTGTTTTAATTCAAATTCAATAAAGTATTAGAATAGCAAAATAAAAGGATCTCCCTGTACGCACATAAATGTTCCTTTTCTTTATCCAGGCAGGTACGTGTGCTCTGTGGTACGGGCATTTTACATGAATCACTGACTTCCAGATGGAACGAGACAGCAGCGGCCACGGTGCCACTTGCTGGGACTACCTGGGCCTTCAGGGCAGTGGTGTCAGACCTGGGTGTTGCAGGTACCTGCAGACGGACGGGAAATTCCCACGTGATTTTGGACGCTGGCTTTGCCCGGCTCTGACCTCAGCGGGTGCAGACCCGGTACGGACGCTGAGACCCACACATCTGATCACCCGGTGTTTCGTTTAGCTGACTGCACAGACCTTCAGACCACAAAACTCCGCAGACTTCATCGTTTCGGTATTTATACCGCACCTAAGTACTCCCCATGGACTCGATTACCTCTTGTGAAAAAAAAAAAACTCTTAAAAATTTGGCCTCCGCAACACATCTTGAGGATATAAATCAGCGTGACTGAACCAGCAAAAACGGGCAGCGCCAAAACACGTGCCGGCACAGCACCAACTGCCTCCCTACGGGTTCTCCTTATCAAAGTAGGCAGATAACACAGTAGTGAGTATCATAAACCTAATGGATTTATGAGATTTTCTGCTGTATACCAACATCAGTGTGAGAATTTCTAACACTGACATGGCAATATATTAGTTTTCACCATACAAATATTTGCTGTGTATTATTCTTTAGCCTTCGAAAGTGGAAATTAGGTACTTATTTATCAGTATTTAATATTTCCATGACATGGTTTTAAACCTGCAATTTCTTATTACACATAACTATAAAATCAATCTAAATAGTAGCTACATTTTTAAATTTAGGACATAAACTAACACTTCAATAAGATTTTTTTTTAGGGATAATAGGTTTAACCCACTTATACTAAAGCTGGGAGATGACTTACAACTATGTGTTTCTCTACAGAGCCATCTGAAGTCAAAATCATTTAACATACCAAAAGAACATTATTTAAATGTCTGACAAATATAAAATTTCTAAAAGTAATTAAAGCAGTGAAAATGTCATCTATAGCATATTTGGTTATTTAACTAGGAAAAAAAAATATTTTAAGTAAAGCCAATATAAGAAAAATTATGTTTTTACATTTGTTTCCTGTTTTGATTAGAAAGCTGTACTTCCCTGAAAAGAAAAAAGGCTGCCTTTGCTTTAGGTCAAATTCAGTCAGTTCTACTTTCAGTCTTCTACTTCTTCTCCCTCCCCTCCCCAAACACAAAACCAACGGCCAATTAAAAAAAAATGAAGGAAGGACAACTTTATATTAGATAGCTGGGACACAGAGCACCATTACCTGTGTAACCCAGCACAGTTACGAAAAGCACCGTATTTATCATCTCCTCTTCAAATAATCAAGAAAAAAAGCACACCCAAATGCTGGGCTTCTTCAGGAAAATTAACTATTTTCAATAATGTTGCCTAGAAAAAAAATAAATAATTGTCTTAGCAATACCAACTCCTTCCCATCTTACCTGTACATCTTTAACTGGGAGATGGACACATCCCCAACACGCAAATACTTATAAATTGTATCATTAAAACAACTGGATTCATCAAATCCATATGGGTGAAAATTATATATTTATGTATACCAAACCAAACGGTGATGACACTGAACCAGGAGGGGTGGCTGACGCACCAGAAGGCTGCGTCGCCATCCCGCATGACCCGGGCAGGCCGGAGAGCTGGGCACAGAGCAACCTCAGGAAAGGACAAGTGTAGGGTCCTGCCCGTGGGCAGGAATAGCCCCACGGATCAGTACAGGTTAGGGGCTGACCTGCTGGGAAGCAGCTCTGAGGAAAAGGTCCTGGGAGTCCTGGTAGACAGGAGGCTGACCGTGGGCCAGCAATGTGCCCTCGTGGCCAAGAAGGCCAGTGGCATCCTGGGGTGCACCAAGAAGCGTGTGGCCAACAGGTTGAGGGAGTTTATCCTCCCCCTCTCCTCTGCCCTGGTGAGGCCAGATCTGGAGTCCTGCATCTGGTTCTGGACTCCTCGGTTCAAGAAGGACGGGGAACTGCTGGAGTGGGGCCCAGAAAAGGGCTGTAAAGATGAGTGGGGAACTAGAACATCTCTGTTGTGAAGACAGGCTGAGGGACTTGAGATTTTTTAGTCTGGAAAAGAGAAGACTGAGGAGGGATCTTCTCAACGTTTACAAATACTTGAGGGGCGAGTGTCAGGAGGATGGGGCCAGTTTTCCTTCCAGCGGTGCCCAGTGACAGGACAAGAGGTAACGGGCACAAGTTTGAACATGGGAAGTTCCATCTAAACATGAGGAGGAACTTCTTTACTTGGCAGGTGTCAGAGCCCTGGCACAGGCTGTCCAGGGAAGCTGTGGAGTCTCCATCTCAAGACATTCAGAACCCACCTGGATGCCGCCCTGAGCAACCTGTTTGAGGTGATCCTGCTCTGGCAGGGGGTTGGACTAGATGATCTTCAGAGGTCCCTTCCAATCCCTAACATTCCATGATTCTGTGAAATGGGCCAGTATCTAATTTCTTATATCCATTATCTCCACTATTTCTGCTGAACCCTTAAGGAGAGGTTTCCTATTTTTTCTTCATGGCTAAAGGGGATCAATCCCTCAGCAGCAGAGCCACGAGCTCTCCTTGTCTGCAATATGTGATGGTCTACTTTCCCAGCTCCTGTTCAGATGAATTAACATTTTTTAAATTGAAATGCCTTCAGAATATTTTTTTCAGACTCGGCATAAGTTAGGCTGTGTTCCAGTCACTGAGAAATACTCTGAAGTCTGCAGATAGCAAATCATTAAAATTTTGAAGACTCAGTAAAAATGAAATCAGAAGATCTATCAGCTGAAAATTGGTCAATCTCGTCCACATCCTGTCTCTGGAAGGGGTCCAAGCACCTGACGTTTGAACAGCAAATTTTCTACAATTAGGGAAAAAATATTTTTGACTTGCGCTGTCGGTCCTCCTCATACCACCGCATCAAAGGTTTTTATCACTGCTAAAATTTTCATTATCATACACTGTTTAATTACTCAGTTATTTAATTATAAAACCTAGTTGGTTTTATTCTAAATAGGCACCCATGAAGCAGTTACATTTTAAGTACAGCCCTTTCCAAGACTTGGCATCAATGTTTTTAGTGATGCTAATAACTAACCAGCTCAAGAACTTCCATCCCTTAGGAAATACACACTTACACCAAACAAATTTCAGATTTTTTTTTCCCCAAACACTGAAGAATCTCTCATGATGAGGGCTCCCGACTCTATTCAGTACTGCGTTGTCGACAAATAAAAATCTGATACCCGCATTTAAACAAACTCTCCTTCATGAGCTACAAACTGTCCCTACAAGCAGAGCAGACAGCTATAAGGAAACAGGCATTCAGAAAATCAAAAATTACCTTCAAGTCCTGGGCTTCATGCAAAGAGCCGTGTCTTTTAATACCATGTGATCTTGAGTTTATCTTGAAGAAATTGGGTACCAACTGTTATTTTCTCTGGGCAGCCAATAAAGGATGTAACATCCTTCAAAAGCACTTCTGAAGCTAAAAAATTATTCAGTTTCTTCTCGTGAGAGGGCACTGAGAGGGGATATGGAAGGACAGAATGAAAAGAATTAGCAAAAGAAGAGAATCTCTCATTTCTAACAACTCTAGGAAACCTGTCTCTGGCCTTGAGATGATGTCAGAGGAAGAGTCAAAGCAAGGAAAATGTTCTGCTGCTGCACGAACCTGCCTTGCTGGCTATTCTCTAAGTAAAGAACTGAGCCAAGATCAAGATCTAAATTGCCTTCTCTTTTGAGATTCCAGAAATGTGAGCAATATACCAATAAGCTTTTAAAAGTCCTAGCCCCAGACAAATCACATTTTTCATGTTAAGCACATCCCTCAAAGAAGAAACCAACCATCAGCTCTTTTTTATATATTAAGAAATATTATAACCTAGACGGCACTTTTGTGAGTAGCAACAAAAACAGAGATCTTCCTTTGCTGTTTGCTCCTCTATTTCAGAGCTTGAAGAGATACACGTATCACTTCCCTCATAGAGATGCCAAATTTTAATATCTATACAGCAAATTCATATATACATTTAGCAGCATCGTTCCAGGGGAGAAAAAAAAAAAAACAAACTTGTTTTACTAACAAAGTGTGGTCGTTAATGACTGCAATTTGTGAGCTAGATTCAAAAATGTGTCTGTGAAGATACAAGTAGAGAAGAGGACACGCAATACGTAAAAAGAGATTTCACAGGAATCTTGAGTTTGTCCACCAAGAGCTCCAGCAGCTTTCACAAGACCAGTGGTCATCAGGCCCTAACGGAGGAACACACCTGGTCACGTATAGGAAAAGGAACGGCTCAGTATCCATCTCAGTGCCACCAGCTCAGAAATTCTGTCTTGAAGAATAACCCCCTCAAAATAAGGACTGAAGAACTTCCTTACTGGGAAGGAGGAAGAAACACTGAGTTTTTACCACTGCTACTGGATCTCAAAAAAGAGGACAGCTCGCTCTATACCAGAGCTGATTTTTCTACTTCCCTCATTCTCTCAGGGTTATCACAGAGGTGACTTCTAAATGGCAACGTGCCTTACATAATGGCATATTAAATATCATATATATCTATCGCCAGCAAGTATCATCTCATCAAAGTTATAAACGAAATCTAATAAACAGGAAAGAACTGCAGAGAAAATAAAGAATAATATGAAACCAGAAATCATGAAAATATAAACTTTGATGAACGCCTAACCATCCCCCTGAATATTTACATACGAAAAGAAGACTGAGCACAGTTTCAGATGGTCATGTAGTACAGGCTCTGATGTTATATCCATCTCCCATAAGAACTAATTGAGGGGTAGATGCGTGTGCCCTGAGGTACCGGATGGGAGATAAAAGGAGAGTCAAAATGCAGATGGAGCTACAATGGTTATGGCCAGTGAAAATAATGCCAATGTCCAGCAGACAAGTACAGCCAATATGAATACTGAATTATACAGAGCAGCTTTCAGTGCCAGGACATGAAGGCAACACACCCTAGATAGAGGAAGCTCATTTTACAGAGAGAATTTATTTTAAAAATCAAATAAATGGGTTTGGGGAGATGCTGGAAAGCAAGGAGAATGGCTCGTTGACCGCAAAGTTTTTCGAAAGGCCATTCTCCAGACATCTGCTGCTTGAAACTGCAAATTTTTTTCTGCAATAAAAGCCAGATTAACCAGGATAGGTTTGGATAACTGACAGCTTAGACCTCCAGGATTTCCTCAGAAAGTCTCACACAACCAGCAAAAAACCACAACTGATTCTTTGTGTGCCTCCCGATATAAAAAAAAATACACTTTCTGCTAACAAGGCTCAGCCAGCGTTCGTATTTGTTTCAACCCCATTTTATCATGCTCTCTGCCACACCGCTTCGACGAGAATGATATATAACATTCTTCACAAACTGTCACACACTTGCAGATCAGTGGGTTAATGTATCAGCCTTTCACCTTTGGAAACCACAGCTCAACAGCCTGAATTACTTCGGTAATAAATGTAGTATTGTCTGAGTTCAATGCAGGTTTGTGTTTGAAGAACTGTAACACAATATTTTTATAACCTTGTGGAAAAGATAAGAAGTTCGCAATTCTCTTTCATGCCATAGGTTTCCTCTGTAATCTCAAGAAAGCTAATTAAACCCAGCCTTTCAAAATAATTGGGTATCTAACACTCCGTTTACATAAAACTGTTTTCTTTGATAAACTAAGCTATGATATGGAATAATTATAAATTATTACCATAAATAGGTTTGCAGCAGGTAAAACAGTTCATAGGCCAATAAAAATTAAATGCACATCTAGCTCATGTAAGAGCTAAAAAATGGGTTTCTTTTAGGGCTAGGGAGTCAAAAAGCAGTGTTTAAAACCAGATTTTCAGCTGGAAAGCACCTTCCACATTTCAATAATAAAGCTGAGAAAAATAGAGCTTGTCTTTGGTGTTTTTTTTTTAAAAAAAAAAGACACCAAAACCCAAAGGCACTAGGATGCTTCACAACTGCCAAAGGGTTATCTCCCAGCTCTGTAATGGCTCTCTCCAGCAATCATTTTGCTCACAGATATGTATCACCATGGGTCTTAACTTTAAATTCACCCATGACTATGTGCACCGTAAAGCCCAGCACTCAGCTTAACCTTTATAACCGGTATGTTTAAGGGATTTACAACATCATAACATCCACACTTCCCCAAAAGTGGATGGATTTTAAATTAATATTGATGTTTTTAAGACCTCGGGGCCCAAGGCAGAATATATTGTTCCTTAAAGAAAGGCAAAGCCGACTAAACCCAAGCACACCGCAAACAAGCGCACAACCAGATAATTTCCTGCTTTCGTACAACTAACGGGCATGTTAATTCTTCTGCTGTAATAGGGATTATTAAAAAAAAACCTATTCTATTGATTTTAATGGTGTTGTCACTGTGGCAGAATAATACTTTTCCAGCATCGCTTTGCATTACTGCTTCAACCTCTGATGACAGATGAGAAGTACTGAATCTTAGCCAAAAGCTGAATACGCCATTATCTCTTTTTGCACAGCTGCACAGGCATATCCTAATACAGAGTGGCGCTTTCTACCATTTTGTTTAGGGTTTAAAAAAAATGAAACAAAAAATTAAAAATAAGCCGTATCCTAAAGGCAAAGGCAACCTGAAACTTTGCTCAAAGAAGCATGAAAGCACAATTCCTTTGCAAAACGTCTGACTACCTTATAATGTCACATTACCATACTTGGAGTTAGTAATGGGCGGCTGAACTCCGAAATGTTGTTTGGTTTTTATTCTCAGTTTGCTCCAGTCAGTTCAGTAAATTCCAGAAATGGGATAAATAAATGCATATAGTTTTATATTAACTCAGTCTAAGTTATAATGTAATTCAGATGCCACTGGGAATAGAGGCACATAAGCCTGAAAGGGACCTTTTGAGTCACTGACTCCAGTTTTCAACTACTATTCACACTCAGTTCATATGAGCCTTTTTAGAAAAACAGATCACACTCCCCTTTAAAGCCAGCTCGGTGTCCAGACCCACTATGTCTGTCAGAGCAATCACTCATGGTCAGAAGCCTCCCAGCCTCAAGCCCTAAAAGCAGTAATTGTCACTCTACATCAATTTACTTCTTATGCTAATGCTGGCATTCAGCTGAACTAACTCCTCGCACTCCCTACTTCTTTAATTTTCTGATATTCTGGCAGACAGCAAACATACACATGCTCTCAGCCCACATTTTGCTGTGCTGCCAGCTGCTCTCTCTGACCTTCTCATGTCCACGGTTTCCTCCACCAAGTCAACAGATCTTCCCTGCCCTGTCCCAGTATGAATTCTTCATCTGTGAATGTGATGACAAGAGTAACACAGCATCTGAGATGAGACAAAAGCCTTATTCAAGGACACTTCCCTCTCTTTAGTGGAAGTTTCTTACACGGTGCATCACACTTGACCTCTCTCATGGCTGTATTTCATTAGGGGCTTGTTGGTAACCTGCAGCCATCTACCAGAACCAGTATTTTCTCTTCCTTTGTCTTTTAAAACAGTGGAATAATATGAACTGGGAAGATCATTATTTTATATATATATATACACACACACACACACACAGATATATATATATAAGCAGTCTCTCAGTGCATATACTTGCACTTGACGGTATGAAATATGACAACATTTTTATTTTAACCATCCTCATCATCTTCTTTTCAGATATTCTAATCATTTACTATACATTGAAAAACATTGAAAATTATGTCCTAACTCACATTCTCAGCATATTTCATTCAAACAACATTCCTGTAAGATTACTAATGAAAATATTAACTAAAATACACACCAAGACCAACTCATACACCACTAACAATCCTCTGCCTTACTTTCCTTTACATCAAGTCCTCTACAACACTCTCCATTCTTTAATTCTCAGCATCTCCTGTTTCACTAACAATTTCCTGAAGCGACGCCTGTTAAGCACTTCAGTCAAGCCCAGACTGAGCAGAAGTATCAGTTACTTATTTTTAGTAAACTCAGACTATACTTTCTGCTATGTCTATCTACTAGTTCAGAAACTATTTCCTCAAAACACTTTCCAAAAGATGTAACTGAGGTGTGACTAACAGGTTGGCAGCGCTTTTAATGAATGCTTTGCTTCTCCTCTTAACATCTCGGCTGTACACAAACTCTTTTCCAATTAGTAACCGCCATTTCTCCGTCTTCATTGCCACTACCCATCTTCTCCATCACTATCCTTTTAGGACAGGTAACTTGGCTATAAACAGTTGCATGAACATGGCTTTGTGGTGGACCTGGCAGTGCCAGGCTAACAGTTGGACTTGATGATCCTAAAAGTCTTTTCCAACCGAAACCACTCTATGATTCTACGATTTAATCTTGACTTCATCCAGAATTAAGGCAGTCCCGCTTCTACTTACCAAATTTTTTCTAGCAACCCCTAGCTATTATTTGCATTTTCTTTTGCAAGATTAAGTCAGCATGACTTTTGGTTGCTCTCTCTTAATCACTGAACCTCCAAGATGCCAACTTTTCTTTTCTTGCCTTTGATTTCCCTGCTTAGTTTGTTTTTTACATTCCCCGGAGGCTGCTCATTCGTACTACCCCCTCCCAGATATTGCTTTTCATCTCTGCCAGACCAAATATCTCCGCCTTGGTTGAGGACATAAGATACAAGCAGTGTGTACAACTTTGTCCTCCAGCTATTCTACACCTCCAGGTTCAGGTCCTCAAACACTTTGGCCCATCTGACATCACCAAGTTGTTCTTTTAAAGTTTCTGAGCTGAAAACCCCACACTTGTTTGTTTTTCCATTTATTATTATCCTCAGGAACAAGCCAGCCCAGATCCCAGATCCTGCACGGGCAGGGAGGGCGCATCCAGCCACAGCTGAGCCGTGGGGCAACCACTGGTCCAGGTGCCGTAACTCCACCAACCAGCTTCGTTTCTCTGCTTCCACACCTCTGCCCAAATATTTTCCAAAAGAGGAAACGCAACAGAGGATTCTTCGTTACCTGCTGTGTTTATTTTTTACTTCGAGTTTGGCTCAGTCAGAAGTTCACACATTTTTCAGCTACCATTTCTTCACAACAGCTTTATTGCCGAAATATCAGGTCTACTGGTAAAGATGATGCAAAATGAAGCCTCTACAGCACTGGCTTCTATTTCCAATAGAATTCCAATTTCTAATTCACTAAGAACGGAACTAAATCAGTCTACTTTACCTGCAAAACCAGGGTGGTTAGAGTTACCTCTCTGGCTCCTAATGTACTACCAAATTCCATGCAAATATTATACAGCTGTATCAGAAAGGCCAGAAGAAATTAAAGCGTTGTGGGAGACTCTCACGTAAGTCAAGGGTATTTGATTGCTATTATGAATTGCAAGGGAACGGACATCTCGTCTTACTAATGAGGGTAAAACAAGAATATTAACTTGAAGGTGGGATGTATCTTCTTACATGGCAGGATTTCGCACGGCTGTAGCACAGCTGCTTTTGTAGGGGACTGCCAGAGCACTTTACTAAGACAGCAAAAAAAAATATTTTCCACAAAACCCACGTGTAATGTGAGTAACTATTTTCTCTTATTAGGTAGGAAGGGGGACTGCTGTCTAGGTATCAAACGGCACATAGAACAAGAATGAGCGTTTCATGTAAAAAAAAAACAAAAAAAACCCCAAAATGCAAAGATAAATTAACAGAAATGGAGAATGTAGGGGAGAAAGCCTGGAAAGCAAGACTTTGACAAGCTTCCCAGTCTCCAGAGCATCTTTACTAAATTCTCACTCAGCCTGCCCGAATTTGCTGTTGGTACTATAAACTACCAGTCGAAACACGAACCGTCCTCTGTGGTATTTAAGTTGGGTTTGAGTGAGAGGTTTGATATTAACTCATCAAGACTGTGAAAGTTTTGGCAAGGTTGTACATACATATATAACCGACCAGTGTCACAAAATAAATATGTTAGCACTGTGACTAAAAGACCTTTCAGCAGTTGTTTCAGTAATTCCTTTCTGTGTTGCATAACAAGAGAACAAGAACTAAATTTACAGCCACCAAAGTACAGCGTTTGTCACGGTTTATCGATGGAAAGTCATCCTTGTATCTGTGTTCAGCCACCTGCCTTCAGCAAATTATAGTACAACATATGTGTATCCACACAGAACTGCTCCCAGGTTAGTCGTGATAAAATACCACCCTGTGACATTGTCTCTGAAGAGGTTTAAGCACATAGTGTATTAAAATAAATTTGAACAATAGGCTCAAATTATATAAAAAAAATCCCAACAAGCCTCCTTTTCTTCTTTCTTATGTACAACAGATAGCTTCCACTCCCACACATACATGATTTTTTCCTGATCAAACCATTTTATTCCACTTAAATTTTTAGTTAAATAGTCCTTTCTTTAAACAAGGAGTGGTTGTAGAGCAGTTATAGAGTGGTTACCACTGACCTAGCAGGACAGATATACAATTTAACTTTCTCCTTAAAACAAAAAATCATTTTTTTCTACCAAAAAAAAGTCTTCATTTTGTTGCTAATCCCATTAGCAGCACCCATCTATCCTGACGTTACCTCTGCATGACCAACTCACCAACTTAACTTTAAACCTTAGCGGAAGAAACTTCGAATGGAGGGACACGCCAAAACTTAGCTGCAACGTAATATTTTCATATTTCAGAGATGTAACGATGAAATCCTGTCACAGATTGTGCAGTGAAGCTCCCCAGCTACAGGTGGCTGCGGGTGGGAAAGCATTCCGTCTCCGCAGCCATCTCAAACCCCAAAGTAGCTTTTTTTTTCCTGGGATGCCATGTCCATGGGGTGCAATGGTTACCCCAGAGCATGTATGAGCCAGATGGATCTGGAGCTCAGTTTAAAAGCTCACACTGGCCTCATGGTTGCAAGCCCTCTGGCAATGTAATGAAAAAAAACAGGAAAAAAAAAAAAAAAGTAAAGATGCTGTGCTGAATTCATCAACAGAAACACTCACAGGACAGTATCTGTACTCCAAATTACCTGAAAGCCAAACTCTTCTGGAAGAGAAAACTGAATCAGTCCTTTCTCATGGGCACTTGTCCATACAGAAGTAGGATGGCAAAAATTTTAAGCCAGTTTACATGAAAAAGTGAAGTCAACCTGGGTTCTTTTGGGGTGAAATGGTCACTAAGCGGTAAGTTATGGCAAGTGATGCACACCGCTACAGGCAGGAATGGGAGCTGGGTTGGACAGATGGGAAATCGCAGCACTGGTCAAATATTGAGCAAAAAAAAAAGGTTGAAGATACTTCCCCTCCCCCAGCTTGGAATTTGTGCATTCAGTTTGGTTTTATCCAACTATTTATTGTGCTCTTTTGCTCCATCTGCTGGTTCTGCAACAGCTGGCAAGGTATTCTTCACCTACTATAATTACAATACCAACAAAAAATTGGAAGATAAAAATAATAGTGAAAAAATATTTATCACGGTCTGCCTCATGAAATTTTATCCATATATTGTGTTCGCATTCATAGATAAATGTCTAGTTGTCTAGTCTTTTATTTAAATGGCTTTATTCTAGGTTTTGGGGGGTCATTCCTCGCCCCCATATACTGTGAACCTAAAAATGCATCTTGTCACGTACACATTCAAGCAACAAAACAACCTTATTATGAGTATGAAGAGCTTTCAGAGTTCAAATTTCTCAGTGATATGTATTTCTCAATGATACAATGAAAAATGAAAACTGCAAAGATTGTCTTACACCTTAGAAATAACAGTTAAGTCTGTATATTCAAATAGATTATCCATATATAGACTTACACGGGCACTTGTTTACTAAATGAAATTCTATTAAGGAAAAGGGTCTTTCCAGAGCATTTTTATTATTCCCCTAGAGGCATCATACTCCACAGCAGAATCAAAAACTGGGACTGGATGGGATCTAAAGAGGTCCTTATTCCATCTAACACCTATAGCAACACCAATGTTACCCCTTCCAAAAACCCTCTAGATGCCACCAGGTCCTAGAGAAACTTATTCCACGGTAATACCAGCACTGAAACTAATTTGCTGAATGACTTAATGATTTTCAACCTGTAACTTCATGCCGTGTTCCACACTCAGAGATGGGCAAGGCACAAACACGTGCACTGTGCTGAGGCGGCTCATAGTACATCACCTTTGGGCTTTCAGCACCCCAGAAGTACCCGACTAACACGTTAAATGGAGCAACAGAGGTCACGGATGTCATCCCCCTCCTGCCACCCAGAGCTCAGCACAGCAGAAACTTGTATATTCTTTAAATACTATTCACACTGGTGTAAAGGTAAGAGCAAATTAATTGCCAAGCTGGTATCTTTTGGGGGTCTTCCAAGTCAAGCACGTGAACAACTTGCAAGTAGCGGATTTTTACGTTTTATGTAAGTCTCGCAATTGCGTTTTTCAATTGTCAAAAGCGCGAGTAAATTTCACTGGAAAGAAGCTTGGCACAGGTTGAAAATCCTGGTATTCTTGTGAATGAGAGGCATAGGGAAAAATTTTCTAGTAACGTTCAAATTTTCTTCTTTTCATAGTCAGCATGAAGACGTTAAAAAAAAAAAAGGCAAAATTTAAAATCCATTTTGCAATAGGATCTTAAATCAGATCGTAAAAGTTTTATGATATCAAGCTCAATATTATTCCAAAGTTAGTTCTCCTTGAAATTTGGGGCTTGTGGAATAAATCACTACAGGCTTGCTCGGTTCAGCTGTTCCTCCCTTAGTATCTGATCCTTCTTAGAGAGAAGGATCTGAGTTACTCATTACTTTGGTGTGACAGAGTGCTGCCATTCATAACATTTTTATGTTCAAATACTGCAAAGAAGATGAAGCTTCTGATTTTGTATTCAGATCATATTAGGCAGTGCCTTTCTCTGGTAGGGGAACATCCCTCGCATCCTCTGACGAGAGCAGTTTAAGATGAAGAAGTTGCCAAACAATGCATAGAGAACAGTAATGACAGTTTTTGGAAAGCAAAACCAAACACTCGCTATTTCAAATTACACTATTACGCCATTGCACAACTTAAATCTCAAAATATGTGCAGATCATATAAGGTACCATCGATCTATCTATATGGTAGCTAAATAATAGAGGATGTAAATGTAAAGAGATCAGAAATGCACGTATATTGATGACTTAGTGTAATTTCTAAATAGATTTAAAAAAAAACAAACTACCTTGAATTTTATTTTCTAAAAGTCAGTAGAGAGAAAAATATTACCATAGTTCAATAATTTTTACTTTGACTATTTTTTTTATAATGTGCCTAATTTTATACTTTGACAGCTCCCACATTATTAATTTTAAGTCACACGGGAACATTACAAATAAAAGGATGTTCCAAAGGAGTCCATTAAATAACAGTCAAACTGGGGTTGTTTACTGAGATAACAGAGAGCAGATGCAGCAGCACAACAGCAGAATTCACCTCTTTCAGAATTTGGCTGCACCTGGACAAGCATTCTCCCAGTACCTCACGGGCTGCTACAGGTGTTCACAACACCGGCTGTAAATTCAATAATGAGTATTTAGGGAAAAAAAAAAAACCCTGCAAATATGGGTATGTTTTATCTTTCCTTTAGAGCCACAAGGCAGCAGAGGGTCTGTGCTATCTACTGGATGCCCAGCAATTCTGCACAGAGAGAAGAGTAAGGCAAGGATGACAAATGCCAACTTTAAAAACACGCATTAGCAGTAAGAGTTAAATTCCAGTCTTCAGTAAGCTGTTTCAGGTTTGTTCTCGGTTCCTCCATTTCTTATGTGCTAAAAAACCCAACAAACATCACGGTACTTTTTATACCTTTAGAATAAAATACTATATATGCGCTGCTTGCTAATTATTCAGTACTTTCATTTATGCACATCCCTAAAATACTTCTCGAAAATTTCTCCTGCTGTCTGTCTGTGAGAAGTCACTGAGACAGCAATTAGCCACAGGCTTAAACAAAGTGCAACGCATGTAGATTCTGTATTAATTAAGGACGAGTTTTTCTCCAAGATCTTTTTCCTCTTCTTTCCTCTCCGTAAATATTTATGCACGTATTTAAAACCCGAGCGCAACGGTGTACTACGACCAGCTTAGAACAGTAAGACTGAGCTTGCTTAGAATACAAAACAATATGAAATTAATTTCTGCAGGGGAAACCAAGTGAAGCTGTGAAGCACGACTCTTTCTCCTGGGCCTCAGTACTACTTGTTTGTGGACTTTGCAAGACATTAGAAACGGTAGAAAACCACAGAGTCTTTTCTCAGTGGAAATCATGAGAAAAATATCATTTCTTCTGACCACAACAATAAAGGGTTTTAAACACACAAAGTCGTCAAAAGCAACTCAGAAGAAATCACTTCAGACAGGGTTACTACTTTATATGTATATCCAAAGCCCTGCAGGCAAACTAAGAGTCGTATTCGTTAATTCTGTGCTAGTCTGCTTTGACTTTACCACGGGGCTTTTGCAACATTAAAAAAAAAATTACACGAAGCCTAAAGAAAACTCATATTGCCTTATATTGTAAACATACCATATCAGGAATTTGGGATGCCTGATGTCCTTCCCTTTTTGTTTGGCAATGATCAATCCGAACAATTTTTCTCCTTTTTTTTTTTCTTTAATCCGCTTCCAACTGTAGAACAGCTCACTGGAGAAGACTCACCGAAACGATGGAAAAAATCACTTCAACTGCCACAACACAGGACCCTGCACACAACACGTGTGCATAAAGCTGTTCTTAGGAAGACGATCAAACATGGATGTGTTGCATTCAAAAAATCCAGCCCTTTACTTACTTAAGACAATTCACATGCCCAGTACACCCAGGGAAACTTTGTATTTTCCAGAAAGTCTGGAATAAGGGAGAAAAGTTGTCATCCACAGAGCCAGAATAATGCACAAGTGGAGGCTGGACACACCACTTGGGTTGGCATCAGTCCCTCCCAGCCCCTAGCTCTTGACCCTTCCCACCCTCCAGGCACGGCCACAGCACAGACACTAGTTTTTAGCACAAACAAGGTCTAAAATTCTCTTGTCCTAGATACAACTCAGCTAAACCTCATGTGGTGTTGGCCTAAGCTACAAAAAACACTCATCTTCTCACATGTTCATAGGGCAGTCTTGAAGGACCCATCACCTACTGACTCTCCGGGTAAGCACAGTCCTACCTTACCTGACCAACCTCACCTCGCTCCTGAGCAGGCACCTGCTTCTGAAGATTTCAATAATTCTAAAGATTTAAATAATTCTGAAGATTTAAATAATTAAAATCGACATCATGGCGTGATGCCTATCAAAGCTCACAAGGTTTTGTGTTCTTTCTTCTACAGTCCAGTCTGAATACAAACAAGACATAAACCCACGGATTAGAATGATGGCTTCAATCAGTCCCTCCTGGCTTTAACAAACAAGAAGTATGTTTTTTTCCTCAAGGATTACCTGTTTATTTATAAGTGGACATCTTTGTGTCTTTGAATAAAACACACTTTGCAGCCTGTCTGTAGAAGTGCATAGATGCAATCGTCCATAAGTGCAGCTCAGTTTTACCCATATATCAGCATATTTATCCATGTGCAAAGGATATGACCAAAGAGCATTACTAGGCACACGCATAACTAACACATGACGTAACTTAAGCAAAATAAACTTCAGGAAGGTTCTTATCAGTAAGTTACTTTGATAGCTTTTATAGAAGAGAGGAAACAACCCTGGGAAGGCACTAAGGCAAGTTTTCTCAAGTCGAGCTGCAAAGCTGAAGGCTGTGAATGTCACCTTGCAAAACCGGCAGAAATTTCTCCTCTGGTATTTGGACACTCGGTGCAGGAGTGCAATCACGTTTAAGAAAATGGCTCGGCATCCTTACGAATGATGACTGTAATTTTCAAAAGTGACTGCTGTTTGGGCCTGGAAGTGATGATAATCCATGCTTTGAAAATTCAGATATTTCCATGTTCTCACACAAACATAAAAGGTACCAAAACCTTCCAGTTAATTTTTAAAGCATTGGCCCAGAGGTACACTTTGGAGCTGTGAATGTACCATTCCCTTCCCAGCCTACAACACTGTTTAATCGAGTTAATAAGTAGTCTACCTCTCAAATCATTTTAAAGCAAACTATACTTTTCTGTACTTTTCAGGATTTTCAGGTTTTATAATGAACAGTGTATTAACGAAGTATTTTCATACCCTTATGTTTTCTCCCTTGATTTCACTGCACATCAGACATCCCACCATTCCAGTCCACCTGACAATATACTTGTTGTTTCCAGTGCAACCCCTGGCACAACTAACCAGGCTCTGCTGTTCACATTTCAGTTTAAAATGCCACACTCTGTATATCCTGAAATGTTGGGTTTTTTCTGAATTCAGAAGAAAACTAGGTAAACCAGGATGTGAAATCATCACAGCATTACAAGCAGCAACTTTCTCTCAGAAAACAATGTCCACGTTCTCATCTATGTACAGAGATATGCATTTACAAAAGTTCTGCAATTTAGAAAGTCCCCAGGAAAATAAACTTCAAGATTTATACTTTCCTAGCACCCAGCTGGTTCTCCCACAATAATCACAGAATGTCAGGGGCTGGAAGGGACGTCAAAAGATAAGCCAGTCCAACCCCCCTGCCAGAGCAGGATCACCTACAGTAGATCGCACAGGAACACGTCCAGGCGGGTTTTGAATGTCTCCAGAGAAGGAGACTCCACAACCTCCCTGGGCAGCCTGTGTGTCAGCCACTCCTCCCAATTTCGTGTCATCAGCACACTTGCTGACAACACTCTCTAATCCCTCGTCCAGGTCACTGATGAATATATTGAAAAGCACCAGCCCCAGCACTGACCCCTGAGGGACCCCACTAGACACAGGCCTCCAGCCAGACTCTGCCCCATTGACCACAACTCTCTGACTTGTGACCACTAATGTGCGAAGGAGAAAATATACTCGTACACTATCTATGCAAATGAGCAGCTCGCCTGGGCAATGAAGCTTAAACGACACCTAAACATACAATGATGAAGTGTACAGTGATTTAAACATCAGCAGCAGTGGAAGTACGGAGCTAAATTAACAGGCTTCCCTTTGAAAATTGAACTCATTATGAAACGTCGGTCTGAGAACAACTTGACTGCAGCCTACCTGCCCATATCTCATACCTTCTGTGTAAGCGTAAGTGGAAAAGATAAATCCTGGTATACGTAGAATAATACTCTGATTATTTATTAGAATGTGCTTCTCCCTATACAAATGTGTTCGATCCATATTAAGTTCATTCCTATTAGGTAAAACTAATTTATTTGGTATAAGGCAAATGGGGGAAAAAAAAAAAAAACAAGACCATTTTAAAATTGCCTAAGGTCACTTCATGGGCAAAACAATGTATTTAAACTGCAGAGATGACAACATGCTTAATACGACTACACAGAAATTGCTTCCTTGATGACAATACATTAAAATCCTCATTGAATATTCATAGAATTTTTGACAAGATTGAGTGACACGTAATCCCAGCCCCGGCGAGCACCGACTTGATAGTCTCACTGCGCAAGGATGGATGCCACACCAGCCAGGTCATCTTTGTTCCTCCCAGGGCCAGGAAGAGCCCTGCAAAGCAGCCCAGATTCCCGTTTTTATTATCACATCAGGCTGACACGAATAGAAGGAAATCACACGTACAAAGCTCCTCTGTATATCGGATGCCAGGGCACGGAAGAGCTTTTATCACAACTGTACAGTAAGCGAGTGAAAGAGCTGCAATTTCCTTATGGTGCGGCAACGGAAAATTAGAGAAACGGCGAAGAACAATCCTTCGAGTGACTTTCGCTCACTAAGTTACGACCTCTGCGTGACAAATACGTAACCAGAGTTTAAATGATGTGAAACACGTCAGTTCAGAACGCCCTGAGATGCCATTAACAGACAGTCGCTTAGACATCAGGAAAATATTAAGATGGATAGATCACTTAGCAACAATAGGACAAAGAAGGTTTTAATAAAGGCACTGCGATACAGCACAATCCTAACACCCCCGAAGATCCAGAGTGTTGGTTTTTTTTTTGTCGGATGTGTACCAATGTGATAAAAAGCAATTATCACCGAGACAAACGAGGGTAGACAAGTGAAAAACATTCAAACCAAAGCTTTGTTTATTAATCAAGTAAGAAATTTGACTGCTAAATCCCATACCAGTTATGGACTATGATTAATACTCTGTTGCAATCCCATAGTCAAACTGTTTGGTGATTTCATAACTGCAAAAAGTGACACTTA
Organism: Trogon surrucura; assembly: GCA_020746105.1. Lineage (NCBI taxonomy): Eukaryota > Metazoa > Chordata > Aves > Trogoniformes > Trogonidae > Trogon > Trogon surrucura. Next base: position 74,643,611 of record CM036620.1, on the reverse strand, counting down.
ACATATTTCTTGTGCCATCACTCCCATGTCAGGTGACATTTCTGGCAACATAACCCGGTAAGATTTTCAGATGACCTAAGGCCATGACAGCAAAGCACTCGTTTGCATCACGACAGTTCCCTGCCACCCACCCACACCCCAGTGGTTGGTGCATCAGGCCACGAAGCAATCGATAAAAGAGATGTAACAAACTTGTGAAACTGTACTACTCTTAGGAGCAGCGGGATCTCACAAAAGTTTACAAAAGACAATGAATTATATATAACTGCCCCGCAGGGCAACTCTGAAGTGATGCACTTCTGTTTGTTTTTTAAGCTTGGAAAAAAAAAGAAATTCTAAAATATTTGCAGAAGCAGCAGCCTGGCATGGAAGAGAGAAGGGAAAATGTACAGTAATGCACAATAAAAAAAGCATAAAACGAAATTCAAATAATTAATTTTATGTGGTTATTTTCTTCTTATCCCCAGGCTGTCACCTCAGCAACAGCTCCAGCCACACAGTTATACCTGGCACACACAAAACTCTCATTTCTCTTGTCATTCCAGATCACTACCATTTATCTTTGATTTTTACACTACTGACAATTCATAGGCGCGTCTCATCAAAACATCTGATGTACAGCCAATAGGAGGGGGTGTTTGCACTAATCTAAAGATATGGGGGTGCCCAGCAATGCCCCTTAAACCCATCAGTCCTGTGAAGCACATGGATAATAACACAGTACACAACTTGGAGATGACTTTTGAAACTGCCTTCCCGATCTGCCAGCCCCTTTCACTGTCAGGCAGCCTGGTGATGCATCTGAGTGATGTTCAAGGATATTATAATTCCTCTCGTGTGAACACTTCGGGGAAAAAAAAAAAAAAAAGAAAAAGAAAAAAATAAAAAAAAACTTTCTGCTTGGAAAATTTCAACTTTCACAGGAAAAAAAAAGATCATTTGTGACAGAGGAGGTTTTGTGAGGCCAAAGCTCTGCCTTGTTTGAATAGGCAATAACATCAGCAAAAACAATCGGGGCACACATTTTGGTCGAGGAGCTGCAGAGCACAGCTGGCCACAGCTGCAGCGCCGCAGCCCACCCCGTACCCCCACGGAGCGGGGACGGAGAGAGGGCAAAGCCTCAGGGGCCACAACCCCTCTGATAAATCAGTTTCAATTACATTACTTTAAATAACTTTTTAAGCTAAGAAAAAGAAAACATAATTTGCCAAACCCTCAGCAAACAGGCAGAGCCCAAATACAGCAGTTTTTGGGTTTTTTTTAAACCATTTACATGACAACTGTAAGTGCAGACACCCGACGGTACAGATAGTGACAGTAACACGCTGCTCTAAGCTGTGTACATCTCACAGACAAGCTTCTACCTTCATTTCCTACAGAACTCCACTCAGTGCCTCACAGAGCTGCAAGGAAATAATAAACACGTTTTAGGGAAGTAGCTCTGTGGTAAAGGTAAGGAAGGGACCTCTCAACTTTGAGATGTACAGGAACAGCAGTTGCAAGCTTAGCTACAACCTTATTTTTGTGCAAAAGCTATACAGGAAACAAGACACAACTTTGATGATTTTTTTTTTTTTTTGTACTTTTGAATTGGCCTCTTGGAAACAACTGTTGTACCTAATACTGGTTTGGTTACACTAATATACTGCCCTGTGTTCCTACACATAGAATCATTAACGTTGGAAAAGACCTCTAAGATCTTCAAGTCCAACTGTCAACCCAACACCACCACCACGACCACTAAACCACGTGCCACATCTACACATGTTTTGAGTATCTCCAGGGATGGTGACCCCACCACTTCCTGGGCAGCCCGTTCCAATGCTTCACCGCTCAGGAACGAGTATTTCCTAATATCCAATCTAAACCTCCCCTGGAGCAACTTGAGACTCCAGAAGACGTTCTCAAGATTGTGGCTTCTTCTGCAGCACGAGCTGGGGCTCCCACCTCTGTCACCCATGAAGTGCTCCCGCAGTGCAGCCCCCAGGGCATACAGACAGACATGATCTGTGAAGCAATATCTTTATCAAATTTGAGTAAAATCAGTCCAACCCTTTTTTAAAGTCATTTGCACCCAGCCCAGATAAAAAGCAAATGAAACAAACTCCTTTTAGAATTAAAGAGTGGCTCATCTTTTAAAAAAGAAAAAAAAAACAAACCAAACAAACAAAAAATCCACAAAAACATCGCTGCATTTGATTTCACAGAACTTGCTAAAAAAGAATGACCTGCTAAAAATGAACAATCTTTAGAGAATTGGCTTGATTACACTTAAAAGCTTGAAACAGCTTCTGCGTGGTCGCTCACCATGCTTTGAGCAAAACCCTGCCTGCAACGTAAGCCGACAGAGAAGTGGTTTCCAGGTCCTTCCTTGGTTAAATGATACTGCTCATGTTTCATACTTACAAATTTGGATTTTTAAAAACAACATTTTAATTTCCCTTTTTTTTTTTTTTTTTAAAACGCAGACAGTGCTAAAGATTAAAATATATTCAGGAAAGAGGTGCTGAAAGTTGGAAATAAACCCATGGAAACTTTGCAACAGCAAAAGGAAATGAAAAATTTCTAATCGCAAGTTCTTAAGTGAAGCCTCCTGCAGCACATTCTGCTGGGCTCTGATGCCTAATTAATAGTAATTACTGATTTTCTTGTAATTACATCCAATGCACATTTCTATACTCCAAATCACCTTTACAGAAAAAACAGGATAAACTGGAAAATAACTTTAAAAGTTCATCAACTGCATGCTTCCAAAAAGCAATCCATGAAGTGCAAACTCTACCTGGCAGTGGAGTCTCAGACTAACTTCATCTCATTTCACATGTGCAATACTTTCAGTGATATTTTAGCAATATTTTTTTGCGTTCACTAAATTTTAACACACTATACTTCCTTCTAAATAAACACTAACTAGTCATGCTAACATTTTAGTTTATGAAGCATTAGAAGTCACAAGTTTTTATCTGTTTCATTTATCAACCTCAATTCAGCACCAAGATTCAGCTTTTGCGTTTAATAAATATACTGTTTTACCACACTGAGCAAGTTTGTTCTTTACATAAGTAAAGTATATCCCCAGGAATCACCTGAAGCTAACGCTAACATCAGTGCAAAAATTTACTGTCCTTAGGAATATCATTTGGAAATTTTCCTCAGAAAATGCTCCTTTCTCCACTCCCAAACACTCCAGTGACTTCTTCCATTTCCAAAAAGCCCCCAAAACAGTCCAGCTCCATTGGCACGGACTGGCTATTGATTTAGTTGAGAGTTGCTTCTCAGGAAGAAGCATCTTCACCAGTGTTGGCTTCAGGGCTTGCTCAGTAAAAAAGAATTTTGATGTGTGCAGTAATACATTTGATGCATAACAAGAAGTTAAAACAAGTTGGAAATGTATCATCAAAAAAAAATAATAAATATCTCACTATTATATGCAGAAAAGAACCAAAAAAGATCCAGTCATGAAGGCAAGACAGCATCTAATCATAATAGGAATAATAGGATGCATTGGGTTGGAAGGGACCTGTAAAGCTCATCTAGTCCAACCCCCTGCAGTGAGCAGGGACATCTCTAACTAGATCAGGTTGCTCAGAGCCCCATCAAGCCTGACCCTGAATGTCTCCAGGGATGGGGCCTCCACTACCTCTCCGGGCAACCTGTGCCAGGGTTTCACCATCCTTATAGTGAAGAACTTCTTCCTGGTCTATAATCCAAATCTACCCTGCTCTAGTTCAAAACCATTGCCCCTTGTCCTGTCGCTACACACCCTTGTAAGCAGTCCCTCCCCAGCTTTCCTACAGGCCCCTTCAGGTACTGGGAGGCTGAACAACCCCAACTCTTTCAGCCTGTCCTCACAGAGAGGTGCTCCAGCCCTTTAATTGTTTTTGTGGCCTTCTCTGGACCCGGCTCCAACAGGTCCATGTCCTTCTTGCGTTAAGGGCTTCAGAACTGGACACAGTGCTCAAGGTGGGGTCTTACCAGAGCAGAAACACCTCTCTCTCCCTGCTGGCCACACTTCTTTTGATGCAGCCCAGGATGCGATTGGCCTTCTGGGCTGCCAGCACATATTGGTGGGTCATGCTCAGTTTTTCATCCACCAACACCCCGAAGTCCCTCTCTGAGGGGCTGCTCTCTATCACATCATTCTCCAGCCTGTAGTGATAATGTGTATTGCCCCAACCCAGGGGCAGGACCTTGCACTTGGCCTTGCTGAACCGTGTGAAGTTCACATGCGCCCACTTCTACAGCTTGTCCAGGTCCCACTGAAGGACATCCCGTCCCTCTCCACACCACTCAGCTTGATGTCATCTGCAAACTTGCTGAGGGTGCATTTGAATCCACTGTCTACATCACTGGTCCCACTATGGACCTCTGAAGGACACCACTTGTCACCCATCTCCACGTGGACACTAAGCCACGGATCACAACCCTCTGGATGCAACCATCCAACCAATCCCTTATCCACCAAACAGTCCACTCATCAAATCTGTATGTCTCCAATTTAAAGAGAAGGATGTTGTGGGGGACTGCGTCAAAGGCCTTGCAGAAGTCCAGACAGATGAAATCCATTTCTCTTTCCTTGTCCGTTGATGTAGTCACTCCACTGTAGAAAGCCACTACATTGGTCAGGCAGGACTTGCCCTTGGTGAAGCCGTGCTGGCTGTCTTATATCACCTCTCTGCCCCTCATGTGCCTTAGTAGAGCCTCTAGGAGTTCTGAATGTTCCACAACCTTCCCAGGTACACAGGTGAGGCTGACAAGTCAGCAGTTCCCAGGGTCCTCCTTCCCACCCATTTTAAAAATGGGTGCAATGTTTCCCTTCTTCCATTCACCAGGGACTTCATCTGACTGCCATGATTTTTCAAATATCATTGAATCACAGAACTGTCAGGGTTGGAAAGGACCTTAGAGATCATCTCATTCCAACCCTCCGGCCATGGGCAGGGACATCCCCACTAGATCAGGCTGCTCAGAGCCCCGTCCAGCCTGGCCTTAAAAACTTCCAGGGATGGGGCTGCCACCCCCTCTCTGGGCAACCTGTGCCAGGGTCTCACCACCCTCATGGGGAAGAACTTCCTAACTCCTGGCTGTTGCTTACAGAGCCAAAGCCTATTATTTGTTACCCGTTTCAACTGCAACAAGCTCTAGCTCTAAGAAGACCAGTGCGACTGCAGTCACGCTGTCCAGCTACCAGAAATGGTTGGACAGGTTCTTGGGGCACACGTGATGTTTGCGAGCCCAAGGGTCTTCCCTGAAACGGCACATTTGGACAAATCGTCCTGCAAGGGGAAATCTAAACAGTATTTGAAGACTTCAATTCAAAACAAAAATGCAAAGAAGAACCTCATTTTATATGGTTAAACCCACCTTCTAGCAGGCACGGTGACGAAGGTGACGGCTCACCACGCTGCCAGCCAACCACAGACCCAAGGCACAACCGAAAGGGCTCCCCAGGTGAGCTGGTCACTGCCTGCACAGGCTTCTGGCACAGCACCAAGGTGTCAAGAAGCTCTTTCCATCAAAAACTTCAGGACTAAAAAAATCACAGAAACTCAAAACGCTCTCCCAAACCTCATTCCGAAGGCACATAAAACCCCATTCATCACCACTCACTTCACAAGCACCGATGTCAAACTACACAAAGTCTCCAGCTATGTTTAAAAAAGCCTAAAGTAACTTGATTCAGTAGCTGCGTGAGCTTTACACTATTTATCCAGCTGCAGGGCAACCGCGATAGTTGGGGTTTTTTTTTAAATACATGAATTTTCCGGAACAGTATTAATCGTTTGACAGATTAACTTGGTGCAGGAGCTGATAAACTCAACACACGTCTCTCAATTTGCTCCTCAGCCTTTATCCAAAGCTTTTTTTTTTTTTTTTTTTTTTTTTTGGAGGTCAAAGACAACAGAAAGGGCTTCTTCAAATACATTGCTGACAAAACTAACACTAGAGGCAATGTAGGCCCTCTGTTGAATGAGGTGGGTGCCCTGGAGACAGAGGACAGAAAGAAGGCAGAGTTGCTGAATGCCTTCTTTGCCTCTGTCTACACTGTTGGAGACCGTCCTCAGGAGCCTCAGTCCCCTAAGGTCCCAGAGGAAGTCATGACAAAGGAGGAGTCTGCCCTGATTGATGAGGAGTGGGTTAAGGATCAGTTTGAACACTTGGACATTCATAAATCCATGGGCCCTGATGGGATGCACCCACGGGTGCTGAGGGAGCTGGCGGGAGTCATTGCTAGGCCACTCTCCATCATCTTTGGTAAGTCGTGGGTAACAGGTGAGGTGCCTGAAGACTGGAGGAAAGCGAATGTCACTCCAGTCTATAAGAAGGGCAGGAAGGATGACCCGAGTAACTACAGACCGGTCAGCCTCACCTCCATCCCTGGAAAGGTGATGGAACATCTTATCCTTGACACTGTCTCTAGGCATATCAAGGATAAGAAGGTTATTAGGAGCAGTCAGCATGGCTTTGCCAAGGGGAAGTCATGTTTGACCAACCTGATAGCCTTTTACGAAGACATAACTAGGTGGATGGATGGTGGCCATGCAGTGGACGTGGTCTACCTGGACATCAGCAAGGCCTTTGACACCGTCTCCCACAGCATCCTCATAGGTAAACTGAGGAAGTGTGGTCTGGATGACCAAGTAGTGAGGTGGGTCGAGAACTGGTTGAAGGGAAGAAGCCAGAGGGTTGTGGTCAATGGGGCCGAGTCTGGCTGGATGCCTGTGTCTAGTGGGGTCCCTCAGGGGTCAGTGCTTGGGCCGGTGCTGTTTAATATATTCATCAACGATCTGGATGAGGGATTAGAGAATGTTGTCAGCAAGTTTGCTGATGATACGAAGTTGGGGGGAGTGGTTGACACACCAGAAGGCTGTGCAGCCATTCAGAGAGACCTGGACAGGCTGGAGGGCTGGGCGGGGAGAAATCTGATGAAGTTTAATAAGGGCAAGTGTAGAGTTTTGCACTTGGGAAAAAATAACCCCATGTGCCAATATAGGTTGGGGACTGCCCTGCTGGAGAGCAGTGCAGGGGAAAGGGACCTGGGGGTTCTGGTGGACAGCAGGATGACCATGAGCCAGCAGTGTGCCCTCGTGGCCAAGAAGGCCAATGGCATCCTGGGGTGTATTAGAAGGGGAGTAGCAAGTAGGTCAAGAGAGGTCCTCCTGCCCCTCTACTCTGCCCTGGTGAGGCCGCATCTGGAATATTGTGTCCAGTTCTGGGCCCCTCAGTTCAAGAAGGACAGGGAGCTGCTTGAGAGAGTCCAGCGTAGAGCCACAAAGATGGTGAAGGGAGTGGAGCATCTCCCTTATGAGGAAAGGCTGAAGGAGCTGGATCTCTTTAGCTTGGAGAAGAGGAGGCTGAGGGGTGACCTCATCAATGTTTATAAATATGTCAAGGGGGAATGTCAGGAGGATGGAGCCAGGCTCTTTTCAGCGGCGTCCACTGACAGGACAAGGGGCAATGGGTGGAAGCTGGAACACAGGAGGTTCCAGAAAAATATGAGGAAAAACTTTTTCACTGTGAGGGTGACTGAGCACTGGAACAGGCTGCCTAGGGAAGTTGTGGAATCTCCATCTCTTGAGACATTCAAAACCCGCCTGGACGCGTTCCTGTGCGCTCTAGTGTAGGTGATCCTGCTCTGGCAGGGGGGTTGGACTAGATGATCTTTGAGGTCCCTTCCAACCTTTAACATTCTGTGATTCTGTGATTCTGTGATTCTCTTTGACAGTGGTCATCAAACCCATCCACAAAACAAACCGTAGATAACTCGCTCGATAGTTACCTGTGGCACATCAGCAATACAATTCCAGCAAGAAAGAAATGTTGGTATTAGCCTTCACGGTCCAGCAATTGTATTATTGCCAACACATTAAACAGTAATTATTGATTTGCCTGTTATGTTTTAGTGGGAGCCTGAAGAAGTTAATAGAGAGCACAGCTGGTTGGGAAGAGGGGCTGGGGTTTGTGTCTTGTTGCTTTTTATAAAGTCTGAAATATATGGTAATGAACAACTCAAGGCTTCAAAACTTTTAACTTTCACTACAGAAAACAGTGATTTTTCCACAGCAGAAAATAAAAATCTTTCCTAGGAGAAAGAGTATGTTAAAAACATGGAAGTGCAATTTCCTATGACTGCAATGTGTGAGTTAAAAGTGCTCCATCAGTTTCCCCTCTCTGTAAAGCCTTATGGGATCACCTCAAATAAAGAGAAGGGAACTAATGAAAAAAAAACTTTAAATAGGAAATAGGACTTCTACACATTCACGTTTCTTTCACAACCTACAGTCAGGACCACTACCAGAGCAGTTCGCCCGATACACCAGAACGTCTTCACTGCAGCTGAACCGTTACCCTTTCAAAAAGCTTCACTTTCTGAAAGCTTCACGTATTTGGGAAGGGCACACAACTTGCACAGATCCATAAAGAGCAGTCACAGATGCTGGGAAGGATTAATGTACAAGATGTACTCATGGTGCCCAAAATACCCAACCCATTTCTCAGATTTATATGTGGAGTCTTCTGCTTCCGAAGCTTCTCGACTGTAGCCGCACAAAAGAAAACTTCTGCGGAGATGAGATTTTTATGCTGGTGAGGTTCAACCCCAGGTTGCTCTTAGATGGCTGGAATTTGCAAATGCACATGTGTCAGTTTTCTAAATGGTATCCATATACATATTATGGCTACGTCCTTCTGAAAAATCCCATTACATTCTGTGATTCTGTGATCTGAGTTGAAAATAACATTCAAACTTTACTTGGAGAAAACCAATCCCTTAGCACAGATGATTAATAAAAAAGTTTAGTAACCAAGACAGACAAACGGCTAATTTTTCCCTCGTTCCCTTGAGCGGAAATAAGAAGCAATGTATCTCCAAAAGAAAAAATTAGATATTAAGCCCCAAGTAGGTACTAGTAACTGCAATCTGCTGACCCATGTCATGAAACACAGTTATAAACCTAACCTTTCAGTCTTCGCTGGCATCAAGCCACCAGTGGGAAAACTCTAAGTACTTTCAGCCGCTCCACAAAACTCCACCAAATTTTTCAATCCTCAGTTAAACGCAGCATTCAACATCCCCATGTTACTGCTTTCTGAGACATCAGCGTCTCTGCAAGTATCTGCACCCTTTATTTAAAATTACTTTCCAAGCAGCAGAAGAAATGGAAATAAACTGAAGGATTTTAAATTCATTACCAATTAAGTGTAATTTAATTCGTGATTCTTTCAACTTTCTCATGAGAATTGCGAGCGGCAGGAGGGTTGCATACCTGACTGACGGAGCTTGATTTACTGCCGCCGGTCCCTCAGGAAATCACATATAGTTATATATAGCTATCAGAAACCTCCTGACCCTCTCAAAAAAATGATGTTTACAAAAATAGATTTTAAGAACAACATCTGCATAAGAACTGAGCATGTGTTTCTGAAAACGTAACATACATGCTGGAATTTTAGGTAGACAAACCCCCAAAGTTAATATCCAGGATGGTTCATCAGAGAGGCTCCAGTTCACAATGCCAGGGCTGGGAACCTAAATGCTTAAGGACACAAAAAGGATGGAAGCAGCTAATAAACCAGATGAGATTCTGATTAATCAGAGGTTACAGGTGTTAAAAGCGTTAATTGCAGGTATATGAAATGTTCCGTGCTCCCCCAATTTCCACCTCTGTGAGCCAAGGTCTTGCCTTAACTGGGAAAAAACACAAGCAGGTGAGTATGACCTGGAACTGGCGACGGCACCCGCAACCATGGAGAACTACAACGATTTATCTGACACCAGCCGAGAAATACGCCATTAATTCTTCTGGCACAAGTTACTCCTTGCTCCTGTCCGCTTGCTTGTTTCTGGTGTGAGATGTTCAAAAACTTTTATTGCCGTCACTCCCCGTGCTGTCCAAGTGCTGAGAAACGGGTAATCACCTCCAGTCAAAATTTTTAGTTTGCATTTTGTAACATCAATAAATAGAAAAAATAAAATAAAAAAATATTTTAAAGCAAAAAAAAAAATGAAGCAAGCAATTTCAAGTGATCTGCTCCCTGCCAAAGGAAAATTATATGGAAAGGAAAATTATATCTGAGCTTTTGAGGAGTTACCTATAACAATACATAATGCAGAATAATGCCTAAATTAGCTGTAATGCATGGAACTGGCAAGCACTTGTGGGAAAATAGGGATGTCCAAGTACTTGTCAGAGACAACCAGTGGAAAAGAAGCCAGCGTCCCACAAGAAAGGAGAATCCCAGCAGACAACGCTTTGTCCAGCCTATCTTGGGCACGGAGCCTCGGCAGGAGCATGTTGGTCCCGTGGCAGAAAGAGGTGTGAGGAGACCTGCGGAAAATCTACTTTTCTTTGTTATTTTTCCATCCTTCTCAGGCACCTGAATTCCATTTGCAGAGGCTGCGATGACGATATGGTGGTACATACAGAATAGCTCTCCATGGGTTTAGAAGGAAAGCAGTTTGGGTCTGGAGAATCTGGTCAGGAATTAAGTTCGACACGGAGGAATCTCAGAAATAACAAAACAGCGCACATGAAGTTCTGAAGACTCAAGAGAGTCCTAAGCATGACACTGATTTTTCTTTTTTATTTTTATTTTTTTCAAGCAAAGATTTCTTTCCTCTAGTCCACCTTTATTCAAGGTACAGAAGAAGAAATTCCACACGTGCAAATGTTAGGTTTAAATCAAGTTCTCCTAAAATACACAAAATATATAGTGCTGCAACTGGTCCCTTATAAAATACAAGAACATTAAAAAAAATTTCCAGCATCTGGAGCTGCTTTGCTCGGCCCCTTGGGGCTGTTCACATATTCTTCTGCTATCAACTCTCCACTAAGGTCTAATATTTCTACAAAAAAAACCCAAAACAATGAACTTGGGAAAACTCGCCAAAATTCAGCTATCAACTTTGCAACAAGTAGATTTTTCTTTTATCTGTTATTCCTTTATATAAAATGACTAACTGCATAACTATTCCTTTAAATTAGATGACTTAGGAACAAGACCACCTTTAACTATAACAAAAAATTATCTTTAACTATAATAAAAAAAAACTATTAAAAAAAAAGTGAAAATACTTTAAAATCGGGTAACTGAACTTCCCGCTTTTAAAACCCAGTATCGCACAACTTCATCGTAAGTTACAAGTAACTTAATAAAAATCTTGCTTTATCAAGTTTATCTTCCACATCAAGCAACAACCGAAGCAGCAATTCAGCTGCAGAAGACCAGTTTACTTGTAATAATTCATGTTCTGGGGGCAGAATAATTTCTTGTTTCCCATACTAAAATGGCTATAGTGATATATAATTATATATTTTAATATATCTTTAATGTATAATGGTTATGTATACTCATATATATTTATTTTTATGTGTGCACACACCTATATGTATATATCACATGCCTAAAGGTATATGAATCATAGAATCCTAGAATTGTCAGGGTTGGAAGGGACCTTAAAGATCATCTAGTTCCAACCCCACCAGCCAGACATTTCTATTAGCCTATAGCTCACACATGTCCAGCTCTGGGTTTTCAGATGGAATGGCCGGTGGAAAATTCGAGTCAAAAATGCAAGTAAAAATTAATTTGCCAGTACTGGAGAGAAGCATATCAAATCCAAAACCTTATTAAAACACGCTTTAAGTAAATTCAGTGAAATCTAGTGATTCATGGACATACCCCCGACATGTGTAAAATTCTAGAATAACAAATTGTGAAAAAAACCATCTGTAATATGCAAAGGAGCATGGTTGAGAAAATACTTGCAGTGTCTTAGGGGATTATTTAAGAGTTTTAACAAAGTATCTAAGAATCTCTTGTCGATTCGCCTGACAAAGACAACCTTTACCTAACACTGTGTATAACAGAAAGGTGTTTGGGAGTCTCTCACTTTGAATTCAATGGCAGGAATTGGCATTATGGAATCACGTTTCTATCAGCAGCCGTTGAATTTGAAATCCTTGCATTCGTGAAGTATTTACCGCCACAGCACACAAGGCATAAGCGCACATTTCCAAATATAATCCCCCATCTGATCTACAACTCATTTTTTATAAACTCTGGAAGTGCTGTGGTAATACCATTCAAGAACCTTCTTTCCAAATTGAATCAAACTCTGTACTACCATCTAGAAACAGTTTTGTCATCTCCACTGTCTTGCTCTCAACAAAAGCCGAGTTCATCTGAGCTGAAATATGACATCATGAACTTAGTAGAAAAATGATTTAATGTGTCCTCCATGTGCTTTTTCCACACAGAAGCCAGGCTGGATGATTTCTTTCTTTGTGTAAACAGATATATAGAAGTCATGTCAATGAAAACCTTATTTGTTTCTCCATGTCCACCTTCTTGTTCAGTCCATCAGCATCTCCACAAATATCCAGTAGCAGTGCTAAAAAAATGCGTTCCTCTTGTTGAACCTCTTCCCCGAAAGTGCTGACAGGTAACAAAGCAGAGACTAATTGAAATTGATTTTTGCTGAAGCACTTTTAACATCTACAAATTTTTCTGTGAAGAAAACAAAGGAGCCATTGGCGAACAGCTCTTGAGCAGCAGTCGGAGATGGCTAAGAATCCACAGCCGTAAGAAGAAATAACATCTTTATGTTTTGAATAAATTATTGTTTCTTAAAAGAAACAATCTGGAAATTAAGTTCGAAATCAAACAGTGGCAATCAGTCAAAAATGTTTGCCAAGTCAAGGTGGAGTAAATGCCGAAGCCAGCAGCTCACACTCGAACACCAACATCTCGAATTATCTCAGAGATGCTTCGTGTGCCCAAGAAGGAGCCTCTCTTCTGGAGCAAGGCGCAAAATGAGGAAACGTACATTTTTCCAGGCAGATCTCAATAAGAAATGGTTTTCTGCTCAACAGTTAAATGACACTGCCAAAGAGGTCTCATTCTTGGGAATGACAACGTGCAAATGGCAATGTCAAGAGAAGAAACAACGCTTGGACCAGGCAACAACTGCACATTGACCACAAGGGCTGGCAGAAAACACGCTCACAAGGACATCCAAACAGCTTATTTCTACAGTTCATCCTTATTCAGCAATTTCAGTCCACACTTAATCATACCGAAGCATATGCCTAAGTGCTTATCTTAAAAAAGGTACTACTTCCTTGTCGGGTTGCTGTGCTTTTTATTAACGCAACTGAAGTATCGCGTATTATGAGCCCAGTTTGCAGCATCGCCACGTGCTGTACAGGCCAAAGCTTTGCAGCTTAACTCCACAGCTGGCTTTCCTCCTGAAAACGCCTCCGCTCTATACACTGCCTCATTTTCCTCTCAACTGCAAGGAATTAATTGCACAAAAATGGAAAAAAAAAAAAAGCAAAAAAAAAAAAAAAAAGGCAAGTCCCTGCAGCAAGTATTTTTAGTTCGCATTTAGCCTTTGCTGGTTCCCAGTGCCTACAGAGAGTGAAAAGTCTAACTTTAAAATTGCAAAAGAACAAACAGAAAATCCTTTTCCTAGCAAACTGTCAAAAACCCCAAACACTACTGTACTGTGCATTAGTGTTTTCTTCTGCGTGGGTCCTGGATACAAGCACAGAGAAACCAAAAAAATACAATTCCAAAGATATGTAATAGAACCAGAACTTCATTTAATAGAAAAGAACCGGAAGAAGAAAAAGAGGAAAAAGGTCACTGGGTTGTTCAGTATTTCCGTAGAATAACTGGGAAGTGATTTATTTATTTTCTCTTTTTTTGAAAAAAAGGAACTTCCACATAACCAGATCAGAAACAGGTCATATCTTTGGAATACATAAGTTATTAGCACACATTCAGCTACTGAATGGAAGTTAGGCCTCAGGAACTATAATATTAACCTCACTTTAATGGTGAGATTCCACACCAGTAACAAAGAGTGAAGGTTGCACCATGGCACAGCTCAGAGCACTCAGGGAACACAACCCAAACCCTGAGCCTCTCTCAACACAGGCCGATGCGTTTGTCTATCCTTATGCATTTTTAGAAGATTAAAAACTATCAAATATTAAATGTAGTGTGAATATGAACACTGTCAGTACTTAATTGGTTCATGGGAAGACATCAGTCACATTTGGGCAGACAACGCAGCTTTTAAACAAAGTACCGAATATTAAAGCACAGAGTCAATCAGCTCCAAACCTCATCACCTCAAGTCCTGCTTCACCTCGGCCAAAACCGAGGAGGTAACCAACCCCAGAGCACTACGCATCCAACTAAAACATCATCGTTTTTATTAGCTTCCAAATGCATTAACAAAAAAGCACGAAATGGCTCAGCACCACCCTCCTTTTTCCCCTGCAGGCAAGTTAAGGCTTTTGTAACCGAAGCCAACTATGTTTTTAAAAAAAATTCTCCAAAGGAACCAAGTTACATCGTGCTTCCATGAATCTCTATTCTCTAAAGATTTAAAGCTCAGACAGGTAGAATCCAGTTACGGAGCACATCTGCGGTGTATTGAGACTCTCATCTAATGACAGAGTCAAGGCACCGCTACACCCAGCCCTGGCCATGGGTACAACGGTGAGGAGCAGCGGCTGGCACCTCCTTGGCCGCCCTGCATCCACACCAGCATCTGCATTAACTGGTGACCTGTGAAACAACAGATACGACTGGGTATGGATCCACTGCGGTTGATGTTCCACCCTTATTCGTTAATTACACTTAGCACAGTCTGTATTTAATTACCTTTCATGAGCGGGAGGCTCAATTAGATGAGTAAGGCTGCTATACAATAATGCTCTGTTTCTGCAGATTCTATTATTACAAATCAGAAAATTAAAAAACGGAGATAGCGCTTATGGTTGCTGATCACCGTAACAAATAACAGCCATTCCTTTTCAGCCTAGATCCCCACGTAGCTCGTTACCAAGACCTCCACAGCCGAGCCCCCAGCCCTGCATGGGTCAATACCAATACAGCAACTCCAGTGCCCATCCCCACTGACCTGAAAAGGGATCTGCACCCGGATGAAAGAGCAAATTCAGTGACAGCCCACTTGAATGCTAGAGATCATGTGGACAAAAGCAACCAGTTCACCCTCTGCTGAAGTGCTGCTGCCATGGTCCAAACCAAAACCTACAGAAGACGAGGCTTGCTCGCTCTCCTCAACGCTGCAACCCAACAACTGCTGGAAAACTCAGGTTCCATCTCTTCTTCAGCCATAAAGCAAACCAGTAAAATAATGTAAAAGAGAGAAGTGACAGGGAAATCCATTTTTTTCTTTACCTGCAACAAGTTGAATGCTTTTGAAAAATGTGATTTTCTCTATTTTATATTTAATGTTTTTAAGGTCTTCCAAATTCAGGCTTTTTTCTGATCAGAAGTTTGTTAGTTGTTTTGCTCCCTGTCTGCCATGGCGCCGCTGCTGTGCACGCTCTTCCTACTTTAAGAAAACGAAGCACTTTTTTTGTTGTTGTTTTTTTTTCCACCAAAATAGAAGAACGAAGATCTTTACCATATGATGGTATCAAACTCAAAGAGAAAAAAAAAAATACACATTGATTCCGTCTCTGCAAAGCAAAGAGCACAGGACGTTTTAGCACAGAGAAAAAACAAGTCTCTCCCCAAAATGCAGTAATTGGGATGTACCCAGGGTCAGGGTTACAAAACCCCGGCAAATGGGGATCGATTTTCCTTCCAGCAGGGGAGGGTTGTGCTCCATCAGTGCCAGGCACGGCTCCGTCCCTTCGGGTGCGCCTCACCTTCTCGAGGTAAAGCCTCGGGGAATAGCAAAAGGTTTTTGGCTTAGCGATGGATGGTGCTACTGTTTGGTTTTTAATTGGTGGGAAAAGCCTTACACCCATTTGGGGGGGGTGAGGGGGAGTTTCAGTTACACCAGCAACTAAAAAAAAAAAAAGTCTCATGACTAGACATTCTTTAAGGCAGCTGTAACTAACAGTAAGAGAGTGAAGGCAGTGCTATGATCCCAAATACATTTGCTCATTCAAGCACTGGGATCAGTGAGTACTTGGCAGCTCTGAGCTGGACTTGCAGATTATTCCCGAAATAAATATTGTATCCCTAAAGCTTTTTCTAATTTCACGTTGAATTTAAAAACATCTATACTTTCTTCCCTCATTGTAAAGAAAGCATCCACATCCGAAAGAAGTTATTTTCCACCCACGCAGCGATTCCACCTATAATAAAAAGGTCACTTATTGCCCCACTTTGCGAACACAAAAGAAACCTCCAGCTGAATGGGGTCTCCACCGAGGGGAACAGATGGGCCAAGCGTGTGACACAGCGCGGCTGTATTGACTGGTGATGGAACCGAAATCCCATCACCATGGCAACTCCTTGACTGCCTCCTCCCTCAAGACAACGAGAAATAGCTCACGAGAGGTATTTTAGGAAATCCATGCAAAGGAGAAAAAAAAAACGGGCTTCTTGCTTTCCAATTATTTAAAAGGTGCTTTCAGGAAAATGGAGGGCGGCGTTTGCTTCCACAAAGCGAAAAAATAAATCTTCGCCTGTGCCATAGAGACTTGCGACGAATGCCCGCGGATCGACCACCCCTCTAAAATGTTAACTGCAAACTTTATGGCACTTCCACTAAAGATCCTCACGCTGATTTTCTGATGTATCTGGTTTGGGTTTTTGTTTTCCTAATTACATAAAAACAGCTGTTTGAAGCAAGGTCTAACGAAAACCAGCCTATTTCTTCTCACCTACCTGTGATGCTCATGACTTTTTTTTTTTATCGCTGTTGCATTTAATCTATACAAATCCCGGGGACTCCTTTTGCTTCCTAAAAATCCCTTAGAAACAGAAAGGGAATAAGTCTGCACCAAAACCAAGACCAAGCTTCTCGGTGCAAGGGAGGGAATGGAAAGTGGGTGGGTGCCAATGAACTCCCAACTTCTTTTAAGCAGGATGTCACCAAGCTCTTAAACAATAATAAACGCTTCCTTCTCAAAATACAGTTCTCTGAAGTGCTTGTTTCCTTCCAAATGAAATTAACTGAGTTTTAATTTTCAGTAAAAGATTCCCTCTCTGTTTTCAGACTTGTTTACAGCGATACACATCATGGAGATATTAAGGCTGCAATAGGTATTATTTACAAAAGGGCAGATTCCTGAACACAAGCTGCTTTTTAAATAGTCCTAGTGAAATTCTTGCAGAACGCTTAAGAAACTAATAAACATATTTGATTTTTACAGCGTTACCTCAAAACACCAGGAACATAACTCAAAGCAGTTCCAGCTGTTTCATGTATACTTGAATAATTTTGGAAACTTTCGTTTCTGATGCACCCCTGAAGGGCCCCGCTTAGATTGTAAATGTTGATGTTTTGGTTGGCAGGAGCCCCTGTACGATCTCTGATTTAATATCATCTTTAAAGCAATAATAAAAATAATAACCTCACTCACATGGCAAACCACCCATGCTGCTGCGGACCCCAGGGGAGGGACCGGCTGTGGGAATCCGGCTCATCAGTTCCCATCGTGTTTTCTTAACTCTCTGAAAATTTGAAGATGCCGTAACGGAGCTTTCCTCGCCCCGACCCCTGGGCAGAAGAATTTAGGCACTTCTGATAATTAAGCTGTCCCAGCACTGGCACAGAAGGCTGTGTTCAGCTGCTGTAATGCAGGGTAAGAACAGCCAAACTATACACAATTTCTGAAGATTAAAGTGTTCCCGGGAAGGGTCACAAAACTTCCCAAAGTTAGGTCCACCAGGAAACTGAAACACAACATGGACTGCTTGGCCCCTCCTTTTCTTCCTCATTATATTCTGCAACTCAGTGGGGTTTTTCCCCCCACATATAGGAAGTGTCACTATTTAAAATGAATGTGATTTTTGCTGGCTTTTGCGCATTCCTTTTTTCTTAGAGTATCAAGCGTTCTCCTTCAAAAAAAGTCCGAAAAGGGTAGAAAATTTCCCCGCAGCCCTTCTCTCCCGCTTGCCACTGAGCAGCTCTCCCTCCCGTTCTTTTTCCATTTTACAGCACACGCTTCACATGTTAAAGTGTTTCCACTCCTTGCTGTGCAGAACGCACCGGGTGACGCTCCCGTCATCAAGAGATGCTGCCCAGGGAGCTGCAGGTGACGGGAGCTTGGCTTTCTGCTGCTCACAGACACCTGGCTCCATCCCCAAGCTCATGCACCCTCGTCCCACTGCTCTCTCAGCTGTGTTAGTCACCACCTCTCACCCCAACAAACTCAGCATTTAACCTTGGGGTTAAAAATAACCACCTTATATCTAGTTCGAATTGTCCAACTTAGAATATCTTGGACTTTTTCTCTTGGAGTATCAATGTTTCTCTGTCTTGTCTCAGATGAAATGTTTCCCCCCGGTCTTTAAACAATTCTCGTGCATCTTCTCCAAAACTATTCCCACCTGATGGAAGGTCCCACCTGCCTCAGTCCCACTGGAGAAGCTATTCCTTGTGCCTCAAACCCAAGAGATACCTCATTTTGACCACAGGCCTACAAAAAAAAGCTCTGGAAGCTCACTCACATCTGCCCATCCATCCCAGTTCAGCTTACTGAGACAACCCACCACCTTAAGTATGACACGCAGGTTTTGCTTCTGTGCATCAGACTTCATCTTTCAATGTATTAAATTAAATATATTAAATTAGCACCATTAAACCAGATGATCCAGAGGCATCTGTGCTACAACTTCTTCTCTTCAGTAATTACCACCTTTGCCTGAACCACAAACATCACCAGTGATGTCTTCACAGGATTTTTCCATACCACGGATAAAAATATCAAGAAGTATTATGACAAAAAAATTATTCTCTACAGGACTCCAGTACAAACTGCCCATCTTAAATCCACTTAATCTTTCCAGTGTTCATTTTGTATTATTCTAGTTTTCTAATTCAAATGTTGCACGGTATCAAGTCAAATGTTGTAGTGAAACCTAGATGGTTAAATCAACACTATTATCCTCATTAAGGGTAATCCTATAAAAAGACTCTGCAGTTTAAGAATTTATATATGATAAATCAGTGTAACTACTGATAATTTCTGCAGTTTCAACCTACGTTGTTATTCTCACGTGTGACAAACCAGTAGCAGAGGCAAAAAGAAGTTGTAATCAGCGGAGAGTAGTTTACAGAAAAAAATTTACTCAAAACCTTTTACAGCTCAACCTGAGAGTTAAGCTGGGCACCACTGAAAACAGATGTCTGAGTTGCAGCTATAACATTATTTTAAGACCATCTACCTCAACCAGCTCACGACTCAACGCTTCTCAGGCCAAACCAGCCATTCTAAATAGGAGGAAGACTCCCCATCTTCCAAGAATATCCTTTGGCCTCTTTACTCCCCAGATCCCATCTCACTAAACAAAACAAAGCGAAAGCTCTTGGACTCAGTGGAGGAAGAAGGAAAGAATAATAATCACAGAGCTGCGGTGACATTAAGACATTGGTACATTAGGAAACTTGTTTTGTCATTATATCGCACGGTATAAATAGAAAACATAATTAATAAGGACAGGCATGTTAACTTTGGTTCCTTTCAAAACCTGGAGGCAACGGGAGGAGAAGGGGGAATGACAGTATTTGGCAACAAGAAGAAAAACAGTTAAAAATGAGATGTTTTTCAAACCCTTTAATAGCTTTAGTAACAACTGAGAATAAAAATAAACTTATAAACCCTTTTGTGTCCTTTAGAGTGCTCAATTTAAACAGTATATTTAATCTAAGTCATATGTAACATTATCACAATGCTCTTTCTGCCCTCAATATGAATTAAGAACACTAAATATCTATGTGAAATAGTAGCCCATGCTGGAATGTCTTCAGAATGAAATTCATTTTTTTTGGGGGGGGGGGGGGGGAGGTTGGTTGCTTATGGTTTTTTTTTACTTCAAGCCACAAAGATCTCAGAACTAGGTCAAGCTAACAACATGCAACAAAAGTAGAAGGATCTGCAGTTTCTTGGATTATTTTTTTTTAAGTATCTTCCTTTAAAATTTACTGTAAAAAGATTTTCCATTTCTTTTGTGAAAAGGACAAATACAGATACACATCTCTCTCCTTCCCTGGAAACAAGCAGACACAAAACCAAGGTAACTACTAAACCACAGCTTTATTCCTACCCTCGGTAGACATTACTGCTCTGAAATTACATCTACTATCTAGTCACTCAAATCACACGTCCTCCAGAGATTAACCCACTGCACAAAACATACAGAATTTCTACAAAATTGAAAGAAACCAGATACACAATTTTTCACCTTTCTGTGTGGCGTTCATCACCGTCCTTGAAAGATCCGCCTGCTGCTAAGATATGGCTCGCAGATTCCCTACGTTACAGCTTTCAGTGGAGAAGTGATTTACCAGACTAAAAACACATTTAACAGGACAAACTCTCAACAAGCACAAATTTAAATTTCAAATTCCCTCTCTCTCTCTCTCTCTGAAAAAAAAATACTGCAGCCAGATCAAAGAAATCAAATCGACTGGGTTGCTGCAACGCCTGAAAAACACCAACTCCAGCTGCTGGAGCTGTGGAAGCGAAGAGGTGGGATGCTGGAGACAGGGACTGACAGCACCAAGGAGAAGTAAAACCTGACACTGAGGAGACCTGTAATCTCCAAAAAAACTAACTCCACTCTTTGTAGAAGATACCGTAAGGATCTCATACAACGAGGGCATGCAGCTAAATAAATAGTGTCAGATATTTGCAGCTTGGGTGGAGGAACCTCAGTGGTGAACCTAGTTTTCAGCCAAATCTATGATAAATGAACAAGAGAAGACCTCTGGTTGTGTTGGTAGTGGGGCAAAATAAATATTAATAGTGATTAATAAGTAAATGTTGGTCTACCAAACTAATGGCCAATGCTGAGTAGCCAGGAGGGGTTTTGGATTCACACAGCCCCAGGAACAACCAGAGGAACAGCAATCACCAGGAAAAAAGACACAGCCCACAGAGGATTAAGAAAAAACCTTGGAATAAAAGACTTTAAGAACTTCACTTGGAAAGGAGCACAGGAAATCATCTGGTACAACCCAACCTCCTTCTCAAAACGCGATTTGTGACACTACTCATTTCAGTTGATTTGGGAAACATATATTGGTCAAGAAGTCTGGGGGGGAAAAAAAAATATGCTGCAGCACAAAGAACTATAAGAACAAATTCAGTTTGTGGTCAAGGTTTATTAACAACTAGCGATCAAAACAGTCAAGAGATGCAAAGCATTCACAATGCTTTAAATAAATCAGTGTGGATTAGTACCTCATTAGGATAACAGGTTTTATCAATGGGGATGAAACTTCCTTGAGGCACCAGGGAAGTGACGCGTTAGACAGGGTGAAGAAGGTGCCAAACTGCTGACAGACCACCGTGTGATCTACTCGGGTCAAGACAAAAACAGATTTGCAAAAAGACTTAATAAATGAAACGAGGAGCTCAGGGAAAAAAAAAAAAAAATCTGGATTCCTCTAAAGGGCTTGAAATCCTCACTCCCCCAAAAATACACCTGTGCTGTGACAAAGTTAAGAAAATACATATTGACTTAATGGTAGTTGTCTTGAGTGGTGTGCTTCTGGTGCTAAACAAGGCAGAACTGTACCTGCATCAATTTTTCTTCCCTCTCACACGGTCTACAAAAAAAAAATCAAATGAAAAATGAAAATCAAAATTCACATTCTCTAAGGGACCAGAGGACCAGCAGTGCTGACGCTGACGGACAAGTGCGCCAGGCCAGGTGGGAAGCAAGTTGACTGGAGTTTCCAAATTTAAACACTACTTTCCACGGAGTGGATCTCTGTCCAAGAAAGGGTTCGACAACCTCAGTTCAAAGGATCTCGTCGGATTTTTTCCACCGCGAGCGGGTGGGAACTCGGTGCCTCGGTCCCCTCCTGCAGCCTGATGGACCAGCAGCGGGAGACTCCTACCATCACCAGCCAAAAAGCCGTTCCTATTAGAACAGTCTTCTGTCAGAACCCTCTTGTGACAAGGGCAGATAACCGCACTAAATCACGAATAAAAGAGGCAATGACTTCTTCCTGGAAAAACACCAAAACTGAGGGGAAAAGGCTCATGAAAATATTTCCAGTAGATCTCTGAAAAATTATTAGCCTACAGCTTATCCGTGAATACATCTTGGCATGAAGAATGTACAATTCCAAAGCATTTGTTATCTTGACCTAATTTATGTATATGCAAACATTTTTCTATAATATAAATCTATATAAAACTAATTTTTAATTAGAAAGGCACAGATCCAAATGAAAAGGGAACAATGAATAACTATTTGTAAAATAGAGCTGCTATTCCCCTGCTTCCCGTTGGGGTTTTCCTGACTTGGGAGGAAAATATAAAGCAACCCCCATAATTTATGCACCTAAATATATTGCTGATAAACTGCAGTGATTTTCCAAGACATTTCCACAAGTCCTCAATCACTAGGAGCTTTAACTAATTATTCCCTCTCACAACAACCTGGTTTACTTGGGAAAAAAAAAAACAAAAACAAAAACCACATTGCAGTTACACAACGCTTCTCTAAGCCATGGAAACCCCGGCAAAATTTTGTTTTTTGGAATACAAATCCCCATATGAAACAATGACATTCAGATATTTCCTGGCAACCAGTCCCACAACTTACAAGCCCACACCACTTCGCAAACACGTACAGCAAGGTATTTATTGCAACCCATCCAAAGTTTCTTGACTGTTGATTCAGTAGCTGCTTCCCAGAGTCCTGCTGAACATTTACATAAGATGACTGCTTTTAATCTTCACAAATTTGCTTTAGATGTGCCCTGACAACCGCTTACAAAAGTGGCATTTTCCTGACAAAATGAATCATTTGCCTTCTACCACCAAGTTGCAGATCTTTGTTACCAAAATAGAAAGGCTAGAACATGCCCTAGGACGTCTCTTTCTCCGCTTTGAAATTGTAAGGAGCAGATATACTCAATTTAAAAATCCTGTGATGAAAAAAAATTATTTTTAAAAAAAGTGATATAATTTCCAGAAGCATGGGCTTGTAATGGGAACAACATATCGTGACGAGAGGGTTGCGAGAGGAAAAATACAGCATGAAATTCCAAAATTCCTTTCTAAGTCAAAGTACTGACACCATGTTCTGCTGAAAAAACCTTTTTGTCCCTCTGATCTAACAATAAATTTCATGTGACTTCTCCTGGTTGGAGTAATAGAACAAAAACAAAACCAAAACACTGTCCTGATGTCTTTGCATTAAGCATCTCTGTTAAGAAATAAACTTAATCTCTTTTATTGTTACATAAAGTTCCATTTCAGGCGTGAACAAGGGGAATAAAAAACAAAAAAGAAAATAACCACTATCATTCCCAAAGCACATATCCATTAGTGGTCTAAAAACATCACAGCGAAATCCTTATTAAGGAAGAATCAACTTTGATTTCCAGCCCTACGTTCCAGTTTCCACCACCCCTGCTTGACAAACGGTGTTTGGTCAGGGTTCAGCTCCTCCTCACCCAAAGCGTCTGGAACAGTCTCACCCTCCTCAAACTCCTGTCCTTCTACAGTATTAACCACCTCTGGGTTTTTTAGGCCTTGACCTTGCCAAGGTTATCCCTTCTTTTTTGTCTTTTCCATCTGACATCCCTCCCTTCCCA
The DNA here is from genome assembly GCA_020746105.1 of Trogon surrucura. NCBI lineage: Eukaryota > Metazoa > Chordata > Aves > Trogoniformes > Trogonidae > Trogon > Trogon surrucura. The sequence goes on along the minus strand of CM036620.1, from coordinate 74,620,051 downwards.
GGAATAGGTTCAGATGTTGACGTCCTGCTTTTCCTCCTGCCCATCCTGTTCCTTGATCTGAGCGAACTCTATCTTCACGCCGGCGGCTCAAGCTCTGCACTTCTCCCGGATGAAAACAACCTTAAATTTTGCAGAGGTACAGAACGTGCACTCCGTAAGGCCACAGCAGAACTATCGCTTCGTTCTCCAATCTCCCTTGAGACTTGACTGGGCTCCAATTATCCATCTCAGCAGGTAACGCCATCAGGCCGCTGCGTCACAGCAGAACATCATCAGCAACTTCTCTCCCACTCTTCCCGGGTCTCTTTGGTTGGATCCAGCTTGTGCTGCTTCTACTTTGCAAATCCAAAAAACTGATGAGGAACGCAGTTCTTTCTTCTGACCTTTAAGTCATGTACTATACGTGAAAAAAAAAAATCAAACTTTTGCCAAATACTGCTACTTGGATATTTTCTTCCCTTATTATTTTAATCATCTCATTCTTTATGTCCCTACATTAAACTTTTTTGGCAAGTCAGAGACAACTCAAGATTTTTGCTCCACTGCATGTAAAAGATGCAATTACAGTTGCTCACCATTTTCTGCCTACTAAGGATACACAATGCCATTTCCCTTCTTGCTGTATTTGCCTTCAAGCTTTTTGGTTTTTATAGGTAGCATTATTCTGAAGTACATAATCAATTTTCCCTCAACAAAAAATGTCACATCTATGTCTCTTAGTTATAACATCACAAATCATTATTATTAGTCAACATCTTAAATGTCCACCAAGTGACAAATGCACTTCTGGGGTGGTCGGTTTTTTTCCCCCCCCCTGAAAAAATATTTGCTTTGGAGTGGTTTCCTCCTACTAGCTTACTTCATTTGCAAGCTGAAACACAGAGCGACCTCTCCATATGGCACTTTGAACATATGGAAAAAATAAAATAAAATACAGATGCACAAACGTTTTGTACAAACCAGAGAAACTGCAAAGCATCTGTCACCTCCAATTTATCTCCTTTGTACTGACACCATAATGCAGAAAATGGAAATGTTTCAAGGTTTGTCTTTGATAATAACTAGTATTTCTACAGCACTTTTTCAGAATGCTGTTTTTGAAAGAACGGTCTATAGAGATCTTCAGTAGTAAGCTAGAAGGTCTCTTGTGAAGGAAAATGCCAGTTACTGATGCTTGTATCAGACACTCAAACGTGTCCCTGTGCAGGCACGTACGGTCTCTTTCTCAGAGCAGACCAGCTGATGCCTGAGCTCCTGCTTTCTGAGAAATTAATCTTTTCCTTCAAAATTCTTAAGAAAGTTATTTTGGCTTTTTTTTACAATGATTCTAAAATACTTCAAATAATATAAATAATGGTAGCCACAGAGTGAATCGTCTTTTTACTTTCCATGAAAAGGAGAGAGCTTCAATACCATACAGTTAGACCCATATGGAGAAGCAGCAGAAGAGCCATTACCAGAACGTCCTAAAATCTGAAAAATAGACTTGACCTAAAAAAAAAAAAAAAAAAAAAAAAACCACCACCAATCTCTCAGACTCCTCTAACTCACCCTCTGCATCCAGCAGCTTAATTCAAGAGATGCGCGTCGCCAGCTACGTTGCAATACGCTGGCACCCACAAGCAGATTTACAGACCTCAAAGCATTAATATACTGCCATCCTGGAGCCAAACAAAACAAAACTCGTGTCTTCCCACCGTGATGCACTCCTGCTCTGCATCAGGGAACGGCCACCCCACTCACCACCTTTCCTCTGCACCCGCAAACAACCTGTCTCCAGCAAGGGGTGCAGTTTGGTGGTCCCCAAACAGGTAGCCATGAAGGGTCCCAGCTGGATGAAGAATATCTCCATGAGCCTCCACCAGGACACGCAGCTCCCACCAAGTGAATTTCCAAGGTGGTAGAGTTGAATGTGTCACAGTGATGTAAAAAGCTCCTGTTCAGGCGTTTCCTTTTCAATAAGATAAAAAGTTTTTCTTGCAGTACATCCTCCAGATGGAAGAAAAAAAAAAAAAATACCAAAAAGGCACTGGTGCTAACACAAGCAGTTGATGCTGGAGGTGTACGATGCAAGCACAGAAACTGCTGGGAATATTAATCCAACTGGCTCCACCTCCTCAAGAGAAGATGGCATGCCAGGACTTGGAAAGGACTGATGAGACTTTAGGAGCATCCAAAAACCCGGCACCATCCCTGACCACGACGCAGTGTGGCTTTTTCATAGCAACCCTGCTCCATCAGGAAAAGAAGAGTAAAAGCAAGTGAAATGTAAACTCCAGAGAAGGCTGATCTGAAGAAGGTAAGTGGCATGTCTCTCCATCTTCTATTACAGCAACATCACTAGATGGTTTATAGCTCCTGTTTTTTTCTTGAAATGGATCTACCCGAGTTCCTCAGCAGCACCATACTCAAACTGTAGCCACCTGTGTGTGTTATCTCCTCTTGACCATCAGATGTTAAAACGGAGTTGATCTCTCAGCACAAAGGCATTGCTGTCCGCAAAACACCAGCACCGTATCCCACAGGAGCCTCGTGGCTGCTATGTGACCATCAACCAGAGGAAACAAAGCACTGCAATATAATAAAAACTAGAGGCCAGAAGGAAAAAACGTTTACTAATAAGTTCAGAATCTTTGACATAAATAAAAGAAGAAGTTCCATTTTCTAATGTCCACGGTGAGGGCACTTTGCTGCTTTTTCCCCATGGTCCTGTTCAAAGGGTTGATCCATCCTCTTCCCAGTTGCTCCGACAAACACGCACGGTCCCATGCTAAATTTGGTGAGTCTCGATGCCCTACACTTCACCATCTGCTCGATTCCCACTTGAATCCAGCTCCCACCTGGCTGACATGGCCTGTGGTCCTGCAACGGAAAAGATCCGGGCACGGCAACCTGGGGCTCAGCTGGAGCTTCCCTCTGAGAGGTTGCCAACGTTTCCTTGAATCAACCCTTCTTACTACATTCCCCCATACCCACAGCAACTGTGAAATCGCTACTAATTATGCCCTTTTGCCTGACCCACTTAGCTCAAAATAGCAGTATCTGGGATGAGCTAAAAACAGGGGGGGGGGAGAAAAGAAAAAGAGGAGGGAAGCTGCACATTTTGCTTCCTGGGTAACTCCTCTTAGAAAAGCCAACTTTGTTCTGATTTTCTCCACTATTTTTTTTTTTTCCTCTTTCTTTCCTTTCTCGTCCAACTTCTCTTCTGCATCTTCTTTTTGTTTTGCTCTGCAAGAAGAGGAATCAGGTTAGGAAAAAGGAATGATGGAGAGCGCTGATCTAAATTGCTTCATATCTTCAAAAACGTGGAAAGAAAATGATGGGGCGTGGGAAGGGAATGGAGCCCTGTAGGTTTTCTTTTCCAGAGACGACTTTCTTTTTCCTTCTGGCTCATGACTGAAGGAGATATGAGAGAGTAAGAACTGCTGGAGATTCTGGCAGATATTGTGGGAGAAACATGCAACTACAGTTATTTGGAGAATAAGAAGCAAACGCTAAAGAAAAATAAACCCCACAGATATAGACTGTGGTCTCTTTCCAGAGGGCAAAAAAGCTTTATTCAGTTTGAATCGAATTTGTTTGTTTTTCACATTAACTCAGTGTGGATTTCACATAAAAATTCACCAATGCGTAGGTCAAATACAGTGGCGCACGCCAGTGCAGATGCATCAGAAAACATTCTTAACATTCTTTTATTGTAAGAGGGAAGACACGGGGTTCTGCTTCCTGAAAGAAATCAACGCACAACCTTGATACTGTAACTGACAACGTTAAAATATTCTTGTCTACAAATCTTGAGGCACTTTTTGTTTACACTGATTTTTGCAAGGCCAGTAGCATAGACTGAAAGTAATCCCAGCACCGTGCCCTGTTCTCCGGAGCAAGGTTACCTTCTGGTTCAGCAGCAAGGACCCTCGTGAGAGAACACAAGCACGCCTGGGATCTGAAACACGGGGTTCACTCCTGCAGCACGTGAGCCATTTTCCAGGTACCCCAGCAGAAGGCACCGTGAGAGCTGCTAACAGAGATCCTCATTTCTCTCCAAACGGCTGGCAAATCGCTCCTTGCAAACAGCAACAGGAGCATGAGAACTGTCAAGGTACCGAAACCGAACACAAGTACCAAAAGCGAGTATTTATTTAAACATAGGCCATTCCTGGGCCATCCTTTTGTGATTTTCTTTTCTTACTTATGACCTCTGGCAAGGGAGGACACGTTCAGAACCGAAGTCACTGCTTGTTTGCAGATGTCATACCGTTCATGCAATAAATCTAGCACAGCCACCTGATCATTTGCCTTCACCAACCGAGTGCATCCGTGAAAACAACCTCTGTTTGGTTCTACCTCATTTAAATTAGAGGTACCTTTCACTAAGATTAAAGTTTTCCAGCAGAACGAGGTTTGCACTTAGTGGTATTTTCAGAAAAACATAAGAAATAACACAAAATAAGTCCTATTTCTGCCTCCTGACAGGCTTGTTGGAGTATTTTAAAACAGCTTTCTAAAATAAACCTACTTACTTTGCTGCACAGATTTGCCATCAGGGAACCAAATCCTATCCTTATAAGGTTACAACAAAACAAAAGTCCTGAGAAGTACCTCATCTAACTCAGGAAACAGGGATACTAAGACACAGTGAAGTTTAAAATCCGTTTCTTCAGAGTCAGGTGCCTAAGAAAACAGGCTTTCCAATAATCACCCTCCTGTCCTTCACCTCAGGTCGTTCCTCTCCGATCTAGTAAAATCTTAACCTTTTAGAGCTACAAAGCCAAAATAGAGATTTTGTATCTACAGGCAATACATATTTTACCCATTGAAATATTTTTATGCACACAGACATGGTTACTTCTGCCACTGAAGAATTCAGATTGCTACGGCAAGACAGAAATTATTAAACAACTTAGGCTACAAGCACCGATACTGAATCTGTATTAAAACCACAATCTATACACAAAGAAAGGAAAAAAACTTGGCGTTAAACATCGGAGAAAGGTCTTAAGAACAATGGACTCTAAAATAGTTTACAAGAATCTAAAATAACATCTGTGCTAAGCTAACACAGAAATCAAATTATTTGGAAAAAAAAAAATCAATATTAGGATTAATGTTCCAATTCTTTCCAAAGCAGGACTAATGCGGAAAAAAAAGCTTAAAAAAACCAAGGTTTGCTTTTCTATTTTATCACATTTTTGCTGTGGAGCTCATTCTATTCACGAAGTTGCAGAAGAAGCAAATTGCTCCGAAGCCGAGCTGAACCTCACCCACAGTTAACTGCAACACCAAGCGCAGGCCATTGCCTTCGGTTTCGTTTTATAAAAAGAAAATATTACCAAAATATTAAGAAACAAAAGATGCGGCTCTGGCAGCTCATACAAGCACGTTACACTTCTGATGCCTGCAGTACTCAAAGTCCGTGTAAGTAAATTTCGAAGGATATTGAGGAGTTATTTCTGTTCTTTTTCATTATCTGACACTACAAGTTGCATCGTATATAAGATTTAACTGTATTACATACAAAAGCAGCGGCACAACAGCGAGCACTTTATTAATTAAAAGCCAGAAAAGGAAGTTTGCTAAACGAAGCAAATGTTCTTATCACTCCTATCTATATTCATTAAAACTGACAGGAAACCAAATATCACCATCTGTCTACTTGCAATAAAGACACTAAAAACAGCTCCAGGGTAGAAGAATAATGTAAAGTATAAACTGCAGTTTTTCAAGTTTTGGTTGTAAATGGACAAGAGACAAACTGATATCAGACGGGAGAGAATAAAGGATGACAAGGAGCCGGTACATGAGACCAGAAAAGAAATTACGTGTTTTCGAATGAAGGCTGAAGCCCCTTTGAAATTTCACGAAACAAACAGCAAACCTAAAATCTGCTCCGTATTCCTCATTCAGATCGATGGGTCCACAAAAAGGCAAGTACTGCAATGGCAGCTCATTTGCCTGTTTAGAAATAACTGCTACCGAAAACATGTGGAGAATTATATTGCGCTGCATAAACTGCGAAGTTTTAACGCTCAGGCAAGTCCCAGGAAACACTTCTGTGGGTTTATTACAGATTGATGCACTGTCTTCATATTTACAAGGGATATTAAAAAAAAAAAAAAAAAAGACATTCCTATATTTGGATTTTGCTCACTTGTCAGCAACTCAGTACAAAAGTTGAATGAGATTTGATGAAAGAAGGAGGAGAGCAGGGCTGCTAACTTAGCTCTGAGAGCAACACCTCAGCTCGCACCAGCGGTTGCAGAGGTCAAGAGAAGGTCACTGATTTAAGGTAGTTTCCAGCAATTGTACAATTCCTACCTTCTAGCGACCACCCTTTTTTTTGGGCTGCAGGCGCAGGGAAAGAAAAAACAGATAGACGGTAAGAAGACATTTAATGACAGAAATGAACATAAACCACGGCTCCCCCTCGCCGCAGCGCAGCTCGGTGGTGTTAATTCTGCACCACGCCCCAGCTCCGTTCCGCACCGCAATGAAAAGCGCTTCCAGTTCCTCTCCACACCGCGCAAAATGTTAGCTCTGGAGTCGGTTCTTTAAGACTAAATAAGGTAAAAGTCATTTAAAGCTCGGATAGACAGAAAATTCATTGCCAGAACTGCCCCCAGGTCCCCGAGCACACGCGGTGCGGGCAGGTTTCCGCGATACCTGCGTGGGGTTAGGAGAGGAGGAGCAACGGAGTTTAAGGCTAAATCTAAGGTTGATTGATTTTTACTGTTATGTTCCTCCAAACCAGAACGGTTTTGGGCTGTGAGGGTTTTTTTTGTAGTTTAATTTTCCGCCCTAAGAACAATAATTCATACATCTAAAAAGCCTCTCATTAATATTCTATGAGAACGCTTTCTTCGACTCGATACAATTACAACAGAGCAATTATTATTCTTCTGTTAATACTTCAACAATACTAACAGACACATTAACAGCTCTGCACAAGTATGAGAGGCATTTAAGAAACAGAAATGTAGGCCTATTTCTGTTTACTAAAGAAACCGCAGTAAAATTACAGAAGGTAATGGAGTCTGAGTGTAAAAAGTTACTGTAGAGTGACACGCAAATACGCCATCAGATTCCTCTCCGATTCCCAGGAATCTTCTTTTGCAAGTCAAGTGAATCTACGTGGATACAGGAGAACTAAATTTAAGTGAAGGTTGAAATTCAAGGCTAAATTCTCTTTCACGTCAAATAAATAACACAGAGACAGGGCACATCGATTATCTGTCCACAGCAATGAAATCACTGGGATGTTTAGAAAGGACTTGGGAAAGCTGGCAGGCAAATGTAGAGATGTGTATGAGAAGAGAAAATACAAAACCATACATGAAACAAAAAAAATCCTCCATGTGATTTCAAAAAGTATCCAGACTGAAGCTGGAGACCGTTTGTTTATTCTAAGGTGGTTGTTTGATATTATAAAAAAAAAACCAAAAACACAGTGAAAGAAACAATATTGCAATGGGGGAGAAAAAAGCAAAATTTGACATGTTAGCTTTATAAATCTTTCATAAAAGGCTACATACTAAGAGTAACAAGCATATGCCAGATTACTACATTTTGGGAAAAAAAAAATTATATACACCTCATTAGAGCTCCTATTTTCCTACTGAGAGCAGAAACTGCGGAAATTGCATTTCACTTTATTTACTAATAGGAAGTGCACAAAGACTCCGGTTCTCAGCGGAAAAGGTGAACTTCTTTGGCAGAAACAGCCAGCACAACTCACTCCTGTGCTCCTCCCTCCCACAGCAACAACAGGGTGTAAATCAAAGCACCTCCACAGCACATATTTGAGAAAACCAGCCCCAGACTCCAGGCTCCCTGGATTTGAGAGTGCCAGGCTGGGAAAAGCCTTCTGGGCAACTGAGAAAGCATCAATTCCCTGTAATCCTCTTAAAAAGGTAAATGAAGCTCAATCCTGAAACACACAGTGTTATTTAGTCTCTCCCACTCCTGTATTGTGAGGTTGTTTCTGGGTTGTTTTTTTCTTTTAATTACAAGAAACTTTGTATATACATTATATATACAACTACTATCAATACTATTAATTTTAATATGTTAATTCATACAAGCATAAATTAAAATTTAAATTTAGTAATGACAAGTCTGTATTTTTTTTGATCTTCTACCCACCTTGTCTACAAGCTGAAAAGTTTCCTTTGCCTGATCTTTATCCACAGGCGAAACCATCCTTTCTATAAGGCCAGCACAAAGCATCCACTCTTTTCTGGCTGTACCAAACTTCCTTGCTCATAGGATTATGTACACTCTGTTTAAATTCAAGATGGTGTTTGCCCTTTCGTACTCAAATGCATCATCTTCTCATTCTGATACACACAATAGAACACGAATTTGTCAAGTTTGATACTAGCTCACAACGTGACTTATTGCGGTGAGCAGATTGCTCACCAAATAACGCCTCCTCATCCACTGTAACACCTCCTCATGGGCATTATTCTCCAATTCACTTTAGACATCAATAACAATTTTCCATGCACCTTTGTAAAAGCTCCCTAAAAATCTACTTTGAAGAAGCAAATGCTAAAGCGATAACATCCCAGTCACAACGCCTTCGTGTCTGCTATTTAAAGTACAGTGCCAGTACATCTGGATGCCAGTAACGTAAGGCTCCTCATGGTTTTGCTCTATAGCATTAAAAAACCTGACCCAAGAACAAGTCCATTCTAGGTGTACCTTTTAATCCAAACAACAACAAAATAATTTACTACTATTTACACTGCTTCAAGTATTTCTGAGTTGCTGCCGAGGTGGTAATGACTGCGACAAGCTGGAACAGGTTTGCCATAAAACAGAAACCAGGGTACCACTAAAAATAAAACCTGTGTGTCTTGAAGCCTGGGAAAAGTATGGGGATTCAGGGCAAACCTGCAGAAGATGCTCCCTACACAGACAATACTTCATATTGATTAATTCAAACGGACAGGTATTTACAGACAGACAATATTCCAGAGCTTCCACCGGTTTCTTTGACACTCCCATCACTCCCACTCCCCTCTCCCACGTGTTTTTTCTCTCATACTTCATTCTTCTGCCCTCGACCATCTTTACTTCTTCCCTTGCACCTGGTTCAGGTTGACTAGTTCCCCATCTCCTGGTTATTCCCAGCTCCTCCCCATGCCCAAAGGATGTGACGCAGGTGAGCAAGGTCTCAGCGAGCTCTGGTGCAGGAGGTTCTCACCTCTTGGGTAAGAAGCCAACCTTCCCCTGCCGTTGTTTATACTCTGCAGTAATTACAGCCCCCTCCCCACCTCCTTTTTCCCACCCCGCCAGAGTATTTAACAATTTCTCTCTATTTTACATATTATGCATTACCTTTCAGGGTTCTTCCCTCTTTCATCGTGCTATCACTGTCATGGTCTTTAAGAGAAAGCCAAGGCTGTTAAGTACCACACATCTGTCATTTCAGTATTATGATTCGGAAGCAGATTCTGAAAATGCTGGTAGCGCCATAAAAGTGGTAAACTAAGAAATCTCACCTTAGTTTTTATCACTTTATTACTGTTCTTGTATCCTTCCCTAGATACCTGATGCTGATCACCATCAGAGACGGGATCCTGAACAGACACGCTCGATCTGAATTGGTACAGCTGTTCTTACAGATTTATTGCTAAAACAAATCTTTCCACCAGACCTACGAAAAACCTCCAAGAAGTAAAATTACAGTCTCACATTTTACTACAAGTGGCTTTCTTGCGTGGTAGCCCTCTGTTTCATCATCTACATTCGTTAGACTACGGTGCAAAGGAAATTAATTCCGGTGTCGGTCGGCACATACGTAAAGAATTCAGGTATTCCCTTTGATAGTGGCAGGAAACATTAAGTGTAGGGAATTTAGCACAAAATATTTTTCACCTGCTGAGAAACGTGGGTGAAAATGCTTTGAACATGATTTTGTTAAAAGCATCATCCTTATTAGCATAAGAAAGAAAAATGATTTGTCAGGAAAACATCCATCATTTAACGCATTCCATGTTGTTTTCCAATGATATTTTCCCAGAGACTCCGTGAATGGTTAGGTTTTGTGGTTTGGGAGTGGTGGGGGAGAAGGTTGTTGATGTTTTGGGAAAATCTACCACAGCTTGCTTTGCTTGCTCACTCCTGATCCTCAGCTAGAGCGAGAAGTGGCTGCTGGAACATCTAACTTCAAGGCCCAACTACAGGAGAAATCGTCATTATTGATCCATTAAGTCTAGAATTCAAAAGCTTTTTTTTTAAAAAAAAAAAGTTCACAAACTTAAATAAAAAAAGATTCCAAGGAAATAGCAGAAGGTTTCCGCAATGGCTGAGTCCCAAATTCCATTGGTCAAACCCTTCCAACCATACACCCACCCTTGGGTTCCAGGTCCAAGTAAAACTCTGTTCCTCTCCACCAGTCTTATCTTGCCAAATTCTGAGCAGAAGACATCCGGGGGACCAGTACCCACTGAGACACGTAGCCGCGCGTCCAGGGACCGGCTCCGCAGTTTGGGTTTTATTAAGGAACGTACACGCTGCTGGGCTCCCAGCAGAAATATTCGGGGGCTCCAGCACACGAACAACAACTTCAATAACCACGTCTCCTTTTCTGTATCATAAAATAAACACATTCTCTGAGATAGACTCTTTGGATTTATGTCCTTTCGGAAGAATTTAGTAATTGAGGGGAGAACAAAACCACAAGTCAAGTGCCCTGGTTCAAAATGTGCAGTAAATACTTTGGAAAGTAATGTTCTCATCTGGGAGTATTGCAACAGATGTTTATCATGAGCTACTGCAACAGTTAATCCAACGCCGAGCCAGATTAACTCTTTGCCATTGGAAACGAGCCTTTTTCTCCACCGGGCAGCCTATGGAAAACAAGGCGATGTGCCAGAACTACTGACAACAAGCAGTTAATTGAATGAAGGGGGGGGGGGGGGGGGGGAAAAAAAGCCATAAAGCCCAACCAAATAAACCTATGTCTGGCCCAGAAGACTTTGATGAGCAGGTGTATGTGGGGGTGGGAGTCGGGGGCAGGAAAAAAAAAAACCCACAAAGAAAAAACATTTAAACAAAGCCTACACTGATATTCTGGCCACCAAAGTGGGTACACACAAAATGAGCCAAACAACATTTTTGAACAATTCAGCAAATAACTATTTTTTTCTTTCTGAAGGATAGGAAATATGATTATTGATCTTGGTCTTCAAAGTGTTGTACCAATACACCACGGTAACAAGTCAGAGGTTATTCTGCTTAAAGATACTCTGAGCAAGAACGAAGATTGTAAGACACAAAACTAGAGTTAAAATATGTATCATCCAAATAGCAATTCAACAGTAAAGAAATATTACAGTATTTCAAAATACTAATACTTTGAAAGACCTAGCTTAGGTAGCCATACATTCATAGCCTACTAGACTATTTTTTTTCTTGAGTAAATGAATGATGAGTTTTTAACTTTTTTGTAACTAGTTATAGTACCTATCTATGCAATCTGGTATTTACTCCTTAAAGATACAAATGCAAATCACAATTTAAAACATTGTTATTTAAAGCTGAAATCACAATTTGTTAACGTGTGCAAATCAGATCCCTGTTCCAAACATTTCCTGAAGGCAAGTGAAGGGCTAGTAAGTCCCTGCCCAGAGCCATTCCTCTACTCTTAACTTCACAAGCATTTGGTTGTGGCAATCGTAGAATCATAGAATGTCTTAGGCTGGAAGGGCCCTTAGAGATCATCAAGGTCTCATCCAACCTGGCCTTGAACATCTCCAGGGAGATGTTCCAGACATCTCTCTGGGCAATCTATTCCAGAGTCTTGCCACCTTCGTGCTGAAATATGAATCCTGGAGTCCATAAGGATCCCATGAAAAGAGTGAGCAGCCCATCCCCTTTCACCATCCAGCAGAGATCACGCAGAGGAGAGAAGCACACCGGGTTCTCCATGCGCTTGCCGGAGCATCGCCTATGGCTCCCACATCCACGCGGCACCGCAGCTGCACCAGGACCCGTGTAAACCTGCTGAGGAGCAGAGGTGGTTTGAGGATTTAGAGCCTCGCACAGCTTGTAAGGCTACACACAATTTCCATCTGAGGCACACACCTTCCCCTTCGTATTCCCAGCTGCGGTAACACAAGAATAAAGAGTCAGGAATTCTGGCAACTTCAACCTGAACTTCCTTCCTGACTGAAGAAAATCTTGTTGGATGTTTTGGGTTGTGGGGTTTTCTTTTTTTTCTTTAACAGAAACAAAAACAAATGCCAACCTGTCATGTGCAAAGACAATCTAAAGAGATTTTATTTATCTAAAGGCTAGGCAGAACAATAAGTGAATAAAAATTGTAGGAAGTCCTTTCAACTCCGCAGAATTTCTGCTGGTAAAGCCGAAGAAGCCTCTTTCTTGGTATCACGCCTCATCAACAAAAGCAACGACAAATGTTATCAGTTGTTCTCTATTTGATGAAGAAACTGATGTTATTTATTCACATAAATCTTTATAAACATTTTCTCTGATTCTGAAAAGACGGATGACCACAAAGACACGTACTGGCAGTACCTCTACCCAGCCCTTTCATTCCCATATTAAGGCCACTGGAAAGGCCGTTAGTCTGTCAACTAAAACACAGTCATTTGCAGCTTGTGTTGTTGGGTTTTTTTCCCCTCCAGATACCAAACGCTGTAAGTGCTGAGAGGAAGGTTTTGTTTTCCAAATTTTTAGTATTCCAGCGAAAGATATTGACATTACATTCTGCAAGTCTTGCCAAGAACATCTTTTGTGTTCACAGTTTCAGCGCTGATCATAAATTCTGAACATTAACAGTACAAAGTACGATTTAAATCAAAGCCTAAATCATAAACGTAAAAGTAATTTAAACTAGTGAAGTAGAAACTGTGATTTAAACAATTTCATTTTGTAAACAGAGTTCTCCTAAAGAACTATTTGCTCTCAATGCTTGTTAGTTCTCGCTGAGTAGGTAAATAAACCACATGCATCTGCATAAATGATTATAAAGCCCAATACACACCAAATCTTTTAATTTTTATATTGTATTAAACAGACAACTTACTAGGCAATTTTCTTTAGCTACGATTCCTAAGTGCTTTAAAAGTATTTAATAAGACCTGAATCACCTTTCATGATTGTGCTTATTTTATAGAAGGGTAACCCAAAGAAGAGACAATTAACTGGTTTGGATTCTCTCCCTCACAACTAGCTGAGATAGTATGACTGATCTCCACTGTAACAACTACTGTTGCATACATTTTTTCACTCTGACCTATTAATCATAATAATTTGCAAATGCCAGTAAGAGAATAATCAGCAGTAAGGCCTCAGGAGGCAGCAGCAAAAGCTTGAACTAAATACCTGTACATAAACACGGAGGTTTTGCTGGATGGCTACACCAAGATATAAACACTCGGCACTATTTTTCCTTCCATCCTCCATAATTCAGATGTAAAGGTAACATACAGCATAGTCTGCTGCTATTCTTCACAACACAGCTCACTTTATGAACAGCCTCCATTATCTTGCCATGAATAATGACGGCAAAAATAGCAGTGAGCATTCAGATCGCTTCCACAGCCCAACCGAACCGTCACACCAGACTTCCCAAGTTGTACAACCTCTAGTTTGAGCACTCATTTCTTAGTCTTGTGCCTCAAAATCTGCAGGATGTCGTGCCAACAGCACTTACTGCGCACGCTTCAGGACGACTTCCACGTACTGAATATCGCACATCCCGACGTGCCAGCTGGGTTAATACCTTAGACACTGCACAGCTTCTGCCCTGAGGGACGGTGCCAGATCCAAAATGTTTACTAGTCAAAATAGGCAATGTACGAAAAGCAGAAGTAGTACAGAATTATTCTTAAGGTTTTTCACAGTCTCTCACCACTGTGCCCATTTTTCGCTGGTATGAAAAGCTACTTGTGTCCCAAGTTAGCCCATGATGGGAAACTGCATCTTTCCCAAAGCGCCTCCTGATCTTTTGTAGAATCACAGAATGGCTTGAGTGGAAAGGAAACTTAAATAACATTTAGTTCCAACCCCTCTGCCGTGGGCAAGGACACCTCCCACCAGACCAGGTTGCTCAAAGCGCCATCCAGTCTGATCTTGAACACTTCCAAGGATGGGGCATCCACAGCTTCTCTGGGCAACTTGCTCCAGTGTCTCACCATCCCCACAGTGAAGAATTTCTTCCTAATATCTAATCCAAAACTACCTTCTTTCAGTCTGAAACCATTAACCCTTATCCTGTCACTACACTCCCTGATAGAGAATCCCTCCCCTTCTTTCCTGTAGCCCCCTTCAGGTACTGAAAGGTGGCCATAAGGCCTCCCCAGAGCCTTCTCTTCTCCAGGCTGAACAACTCCAGCTTTCTCAGCCTGTCCTCGTACAGAGGAGGTTCCCCCCAAGCCATCCTTTACTGAGAAGGAACCTCAGTACGTCTCAAGCTACTTTGTCCTATAAACTTGCTTTTACTGTGATGCTTATAGAAATTTTACCAGTTAGACATTAATGACCATCTCTGAGCTTTGCTTGAGGGGCAAGAGACACGATACCAAGTGCTGGAAGAAAATAAACCAGTAATACACAGTGGTCCACGATGAGACAAATTTGGTGGATGTATCCATGTAAAACAGCAGCTCTAACCCCTTTTGCCTGAAGCCCTCACCCCTATTAAGGGGGTGACCACTAACAGGCATGTGGAGGAGAAGGGGTTCAAGGAGACAACTCATTGCTCTGATGATGAATCTCACATCTTGCAAGGTCCAGCTGGGCTCACCCATCTCATCCCAAGTCCTCATCTTCAGCTTCTGGAAGAAGAGTGCTGCCCTCTCCAACCTAAGTTGCAATGGTGGTGCCAGACCCCAAAGCCCACGCCCTGGTGTGTCACACATGCCACCTCTTCTGAATACACACTAGCTCAGGAATTGGGGTGTCAAGAAGAAACTGTGAGAACAGGATAAGCCTGACGTGGGTCAGAGACCTCACTGCACCTCAGCAAGTCACTCCCCTCAAATAAAACTGAAAAGTTTTATACTTAAAAATGTCTGCATTTCCTGCACAAGTTTCCCAATGATTTACACCAAGCGGATCAGTTCGCTGCCCTGGGTGTCCGTCCCCTCCCACCGTGATGGTTCAGACACGCCGCTGCCGGTCTGCGACGCGCGCGGGTTCCGACGGGAACGCCGGCCCCGAAAGGCAGATGTTGCGTAAATTCATATTTCATAAACACAGTTAATTGTGACAAGAGGGCTATAAAAATCCTTGTACCGCTTAAATTATTTCTCCACTTAGAGCAACTCTACCACTACAAAATGTTACACATTGCAGTATATATTGAACTGGCAGAGCTCGGTGATAACATTACAGCTCTGTTAAATAACAGATATAAAAATCACAGATCTTTAAAAACTACAAATTAATGTTTCTGCCGTCATTCAACATAACCATTTAAAAACAAACGTGCCATGCAATCATCATTCAAAGTTTTCTAATCTAACACTGCACATGTTTAAGTATGAAAATTATACTTTTGAAACAAACATTGCTGTTATCAGGGAAAAGTGCTGCTGTAAGTTGCATCACTATTAGATAGAAACTGTCACCCTAAAGAGTCAGTAACTCCTCACGCTTTACCAGACGTTTTCTCTCTATCAAACAAGGTCGAGATAAAGGGGAAAAAAAAAAAGCCAGCAACAAAATAAAATTTTGATCCTCTGATTCAGACACACACATAAGTAAAAGACAGGTAAGTCAGAAACTGTTTTTTAATAGATTTACAATTTATGCATTTACTGACGCTGATCCTTCACTAATCTTAATATATCAGATTCATTGTATCCATGTGAATCTCCTTGCATACACTGGCATCTAAATAGTTACATACTTAGGAAAAAAAAAACCAAGAACTTTTTCTACCCTGCTTTTTTCCTAATATTTGGCTTTTTAGAAAAATATTTATTAATAATTTATTATCTATAAGTATTTGGATTTTTTTTAAAAAAAATAATACACATCTCCTTTAGGTAACAGTCTATGCGTACTAGCATTTACTAAATCGAGTGCAAAAGTTGGAAATAACAAGGTTTTCTTCAGCTCTGCGGGACCACTGGATCTCTGCACGGTATCAGAAAAGTGTTCAGGTGCTGTGCCAAAGGGAAAGAAAAGACTTCATCTGCTCCCTCTCCTCACCTGTCTGGGTGAGAAAACAAGCCGGAGGAGCGGAGGGCGATTCAGTTCTGCAGCACTCGCGTCATCTTTCAGATTTCCGTCAGTGCCACAAGCAGGCAACGCCTGCCAGCCCGGCTGCAGTTTGTTTACGCACTATTAGAAATCAGAACTTGCTATTTAGGCTAGAGGAGTCTCAGTAGGTACCAACTAGGCACAGACATTATTCTGTCGGTTTCCTCAGGACGCTCTGGAAAAGTTTATACAAAATATGAAAATTACACATGCCATTATGTAACGAAATCAAAAGACAATAAAGCGCAGGCACGGGTATTGCTACTTTTACACAGTGGTTACTGAACTGCAGCTGGCTTCGTTTTAGAAGTACGTATCACTTACATAAACATTATCTATTACATAAAGTATTTCTTCATTATATATACCTATCTATGCTTCTCATGCACTCAAATGCTCCCAATCACTTGAAAATAATGCCCTCTCAAATTCAGTTTAACGCCCTATGTATCCATCATTTTCGACTAACTGATTTGGGCAGGTAATGCCGGAACTGCAGCTATGTCCCACTTTTTCTAGAAGCTGACAAATCGAGAGGGGTGCAACAGGTGCCCTTTCCTTTCATTTTTTATGAAAAGGACGAGACTGCTGTGGTCTCTCTCGGAGGTCGGGCTGCCGGAGCACCCACGGGTGCTCATGCGAGAGGTGAGGACCCATGAACATGCCCCAGAGGTGCAGGAGCTGCTCCTGCTTGGTGGGATCAGGCTGAAATTTTTCCATCTCTCCCCTTTACTGCTTCCTAAGGCTTCAACAAAAAAACTCAAATTTTTAGGCCTTGCAAAAGACCCGGATCCAAAAGCATCCTTCTGCCTCTGCAATGCACAGCGAGGGGTTAACAGCCCCGCAGGCAAACTCAGGTGCAGACCACACCGACTTCACACACAAATTTCACAACCAAATTTCAATATAAGGAACCTTAAACGTTCAGTGGAGATTTTATTCAAAAAAAAAAATATATAGATTCAGGTTCTGATTTTTAACCTGCTCAAATCAGGTACTTGTAGCTAAAATTGCCACTGTTCACTTGTAACACAGAAATGATCATGCAAATATACTACAATTTAAAGTCCTACCTCCAGCTGGGGATGTTCCACGGTAGATTTAAATTTCCAGCTAACTAGTAGATGGCGCAGAAAGCACAGAGCCCGATTCTAACTGCAGCGTTACTCGGAGGAAACGCCACGGAGAAAAGTTGCAAAACCTGTCACAAGATTTTTCCGTCTTCAAACATATCTCAATCAGAAATAACTCTGGCCACGAAAACCATTAGGAAACCCAGAACTTTAAAAGGCGGATGGGGTTTTCACATGAGATCAAATACGCAGAAGAAAATAAAATAAACGCAGTTAATGCCTCATGAGAGCTGAGATTAGAGACATTACAAAATAATACCGAGCCAAATTTGTCCCTGAACCGTACAGTAACAGATTTACAAGATAAGAAAGAAGAGTATTTAACTTCTTATTTTAAATTTAAATCGGGTAACAACACGTAACCACATCCATTTCCCATTAGCTACAGTCTCGGGCTGAAGGAGGACGAGGAACTGAACATTCAGCAAAGAGAAATAAGTTATAGGAGGGCTCCAGGATTTCCAGCCGGCAGCCGAGGGCAGCCCGAGCCGCTCCTGCCCCCGACACGCAGCAAATAAACCTCGTTTCCCCAACTCGAGCAAAGCCGCAGAGCGCAAACTCCGCGCCGGCCAAGTTCATTTGCGCCCATCGCCGCCCGACGCCGCGCAGCATCCGCGGGGCAAGCGGGAGCCTGCGCGGCCCCTGCGGACATTCCGCCCCCCCGCGCCGGCGAAACGCGCGGCAGCGCGGAGAAATCTATTAAAATCAGTGCATTTAAAAAAAATAATTTGACATCTGGCATTTCGAGCCCGGCCCGGCAGCGCGGGTCGGGCAAACTTCTGCTCCGCGCCGGCCCCCGCACCCCCGGCCCTTCGCCCCCGCACAAAGAGCCCCCGCTCTCCCAAATGCACACACCCCCCCCTCCCCGGGCGGGCAGGGGCTGCCCCTCCGCCCCGCAGCACTCGGCAAACCCCGGCGGGGCCGCGGCTGCTACCGCCGGCCCGGTCCCACCGCCCCGCCCGGGAAGCGCCGGCTCCCCGCCCAACGCGCCGCCGCCGGGGAGTGGGGGGGGGGGGTTGGGGGGAGAGAAAATCATGATTATTAAAAATGAAAAAAATAATAACTAATCCAATAAGATCAATCAAGGGATCGGGGCGAGGGGCACCCTGCGCCCGCCGCACCGGGGCCGGGCCGGGGCGGGGCCCCATCCACCCACCTTGCATGCCCGCCGCCGCCGCCGGACCCCACCGGAATACGCCGCTGCCGCCGCCACCGCCGCCGCTGCTGAAAATACGGGGCAGGCGGGCGCGACCAATCGGGGCGGAGAGCCGCCCGCGCGCAGCCAATGGCGGCCGCCCGCCGCCCGCCCGCAGCCAATCCCGGCGCGGCTCGTTACCCGGCCGCCGGCGGGGGAGGGGAGCGCAGCGCGGCGCCGCGGAGGTGGGAGCGGCTGCGGCGGGGTCCGCGCCCGCCCCGCCCCGCCCCTCCCTTCCCTTCCCCAGCGCTTTTCTTACTTCTTTCTTTTTTCCCCCCTCGATTTTCCTCTTTTCCCCTCTTATCTTCCCCCTTTCTCCTCTTATTTTCCCCTTTTTTCCTCTATTTCCCCTTCTCACTCTATTCTTAATCCTTTCTTTCTTCCCCCCCTTCTTTTTTTTCCTCCCCCCCCCCCCCCCCCGAGGACGCTTTTTCCAGGTGGGTTTTTTTTTTCGTTTGTTTGGGTGGGTTTTTTAACGTAACCCCGCAGTGCCCATCAGAACAGACCAACAACTTCAGGAGCCCCCCCGGGGAAGTTGTTCCTCCAGGTGCCAGAGGATGCCCCCGCAGAAACCAACCCCGAGAGCCAGAGATCGGCATTTCAGAGAGTCCACAAAGATGAGGAGGGGGATGAAAAACCCCGCAGGTGAAGTGTGAGGTGCAGAAAAGTGCCCGTTTACCCACCGGTTTTTAATAACCCGATACACAAAGCGGGTGCTCGCCCAGGAGCAGCTCGCAGGGTGCAGAACCCAGCCCTGGGAAAGCCCCAGAGCAGCCGTTTCACCCCCAGCGCTCGACGCTTTATGCTGTAGCGCCGCTGCAAAATTATCAGCAAAGTAAACTTTCGCGTTAAGTCCGATCATTTTGGAAATAAATATTTGCTTTACTAGGAAAAAAAATACTGAATGCACAGTGTTACTTAAAAAAAAATAAATCCATTAAGAGTTATTCACAAAAAAACTTTTCAACCAACAGAAGTCGTGCGTACTGCAGTAGCAAACTATCAACGTGTAAGTGGGAATTTTAAAAAAAACTTACGTTTTTCTTTGGGTTTTCCAGCCCAGCAACCCTAACAATTCCTAAGTTGAGAGCGAACTAAAATACTGAGGAAATCCGTGCCTCCCCATCCCGGATGTTGTGCTCCTTCCGACCTCATCCCCGGCGTTTAAAATCACTAAATGGTATTTGCTGAAAACTCTTTGCCTGAACAGGCCACGTTAGCAATTTGCTCGCAGCATTTGGCTAATACGGGATAATACGCGCCGTGCAGTGATAAACCCGATACCAACCCAAGCCTTGGTGATAATTTACAGGAGAAAGCTTTTCTTTTGCAGATCAAGAAAGGCTTATTTCTAAGGTGCCCCAAGAGCGAAGAGCTCTGCGGTGCTCCCAGCTGCTGACAGGCAACCGATAACTGTGACAAATTATACATTCATGGCATCTGCAACAATCGATAAACTGACTCGCCAAATTAATAAAATATAGATCACAAAGCATACATTTTTATTAAAGAATAATTTCACGATAACCAAGTAATGTGGATGCTTCCAAGCATAAGATTAAATTACATGCTGAGCAAATCTGGCATTTTGTGATAAACTGCGAAAATAGTCTTTGCAACAGCAACTGAGGAAGAACATTGCTGACATCGTCTATAAACATGTTTTATAAAGCATAACTGAAAGTAACAAAAAAAAATATCCTTGAAGTGGCAGTTAGAGAATTCTCTAACCATATCCAAAATAATTACTTCCTAGACTTCTTGCTTTGTAATTTATTCCTTCACATACGTTGCTCATTTTGGTGTTAAAAGTAATAAAAACAGACTATCTACATAGGGGAATATTTACACCAAATTAATTCCTTAACTAGTCAGACTTCAGCAGTTGTCACTGTAGCACACAAAGATTTCTAGTGCACTTGGGAGGATGGAAAAATTGACTTAAATACACAAGGCAAGTGTCTTACGCGATGGGTGGCCACTGCTTATCAAAACGTTGTGCCTGCTGAGTAAGTTTAAGATGTGCTTGAATTTAGGAATACAACGAATCCTACTGAACTTGAAGGTCTGAAGCTATGCACGTGGTAAAGTATTTTCCTGTACGGATATTTTCCACTACATAAAAATGCATCAAACAGAGCTTTTCCAGCCTCTTGTATCGGAGAAGTTGTTCCTTCCCCAGGGATGAAGAGGGAGCATCTCTTACGGCTTTACTTGTGAAAGAACACGCTTGGGCACGTCCTCAGTCTCCATGACCCCGGTTAGTTACTGCTGCACAGCTTTGCAACATGTCCTACATGAAGCATTTAAAATACTGAGATCCTGTGCATCAGAGTCCACAGTTACTAGCTGCTGAAACTCCTCAGGATCTCGGTCTCTGCAGGCTAACTATGCCACACCAACAGCATTAGAAGGCTGTCCTAAAATTAGTTTTAATCCTCTATAATGCCAGATATGTGGTGCGCTCAGACAGTCTTCACATGATTGAAGTCTTGACGGATTTTCCATTTTTTATTTTTATTTTTTTTAATAATAAATAATCCAGCATTACCTGGAAATGCACTTTCGTATTTATATCCATAACGATTAGCCACTTTCTGAACTTCCATGGATTTCCTGGCTAAACACATGATATGAGATCTTTCCTGTCCTTTCTGGCTAATAAATAACGACACCTCAATTCTGAAATGCTGTCACGAAACAGAAATCAAATGGAGTCTAAATAATATAAAAACAATATTTGTTTACACGAGATCCATTATGAACTAAATTCCTTTTCCAAACAAATGACATTTAATAATACATTAAACACATAAAGAGGAATGTATTTGAAGTTATAATTCCATCAGCTCTTTCTCATGACAATCTTCTCAAAGGCCACATCCACATTTCAATCTAATAATTTATAGAACATTGTTAAGTTAATAAACAGACATGACTCCTTAAAAAATAGCTTACTACTAAGATAAACTGCCATCTTCCCTAACTATGGCAACCCAGATCAGTTTTTTTTTAAAAAATAAAATATATTCTCTGGCATATTATTAGCAACTGGAAATTTATTATAAAATGGCACATTCTTTCAGAATGAAATATCTTCATCTAGAAAATATACTCAAATATCCCCACTTAGAAACCACTGTTAATTTCAGTATTTCACAAATTTTTCATCGTAAGTTAAACGATCACTGTACAGAAAATACCCACATTGCCATGAGTCTTTTCAGTCACCGAAACGTGACTGCCGAGAGCAGCAATGCATATTTTAGAGAGGCAGCAAACAGGACCAGCTTCAGAACTACACCCACCACCCTCAAAATAAGATGAGGCGAGAGCGTTTTCTCTTCCCATAAATTACCGCTCCCTCCCATCAGCAATTATTTAACTTTCAGAAATAGCTGCAACGCAGACAAATTACGAGCTATAATTACGCAAATTTATCCCTGATATTAAGACTGCATACATGCATATAGGTATACCTACTTAGTCTACTCTAAAATCTATTTTGCATGCATAATATCACGGTTTATAATCAAATATATTAGGATGTCTTTGCCATGTTGCCCAGAATGACAATGTTTCTATCCTAAATATCTGTTAAGCTCTTCCAGCGGTCCATAAATGCCCACTGCTGCTTTTTATCTGGATTGTACCAGTCACTTGATCCCAATTCATCATCTTTCAAGAAACCTTCCCCCTGCCTCTCTAAGAGTGCGGAGACCCAAGTCGACAGGAGTCAAAAGAAGCACCAGCCAGGTGTGTGTGTATATTTTTTATATATTACATATATATATATCTCGCTGGGCGCAAAACAGGCATTGCATCAGGTTCAGAATTCCGTACTGTGAAAATACCTGAAGGCTCGAAGTATTAGAAATACCGTACACACTTGTCCTGCTCTTGGCTGCTGCTGCATACAGGACGTGGTCCTAGATTGCACTTCTGGTCTCAATCAGTTCAGTAATCATTTTATGAAGTACTTCGGGAGCAAGTTGCCTCATTCTTTTCTTGGAAGCTGAGTCACTCAGTGCAAATTAAAATTTGACTGCTATTCTGACTCAAAGCAAGCACCTTCATCTTTGCTAGAGGTCTTGGTAGACCACTGTTTCTCCAGAGAACCAACACTTCTGCCCAACCTCTAGCGTGCTGCAAAGCGCCGCCTTCTCAAAGCAGATAAAGTTCTATTTCTCTTAGAATCATAGAATGGCCTGGGCTGGAAGGGACCTTACAGATCATTTTAATCCAACCTCCTTGTCATGGGCAGGGACGCCTCTCTACTAGATCAGGCAACACATGAGAACCGACTTGCTTGTATTATCCCGATATTCTTCTTAAACACGGGTTAACAGACGTGCTGCTTTAAGGACATTGTTTTAACTCCCATGGCCCTTCAGAGCACCTGGTCCTACCTGCCAGAGCCTGTGGGTGAGGGAAGGGGGGCAATATAGAAATGTCACCAGGGGCAGGCTTGGGGCAGGGGCCAGGCAAGCTCCGTATTCTCAGGGATCTCAACATTTCTTTTACTCACTTACTAAACCGTCAAATTTACAGCATTCACTAGGCAGCGAACACAACACACCAATGAACTCAAATTTATTTTATTTAATTTCTTATTATTCTCTGCACTCTTATAGGATTTAAAAATCCCTTGTTCCCAGACATCTAGGTTCTGCACAGAAATGTAACAAAAAGAGGGAAACCCAATACAGTTGTCTTTTTCCACGCTGGTTTTCAGTGGTGATACAATGCGTGGATACAATAACAAGCCTCAATACTTTCTGATTTAAAGCACAAGAACAAATGCTATTTTTAAAGTCAAAATCTGTTATAATTATAGGGTTGGTGTCTGGGGTGGGCTGGTTTTTTTGGAAGAGTAAAAAAATTTTTTTCTTTTTTACTTGCAGTGAAAATTCTGAATCCTCTACATGCACATTCCCATCATTTTGCAAAACTGTCAACACCAGATACACGCTTCCTGCTTTGAACTATGTCCCTGCGTTGCAACCCTCATCTAAATTTGAAAATATTTTGGTAAACATAGATGATGTTTCATGGGTGTAATTTTGAGAGCATAAGGAATTTAAGAAAACAGTTGATGCTGTACTAAAACCTAAAATAGGCTTTTAAGAATTTATCAGCTTTCTCAGATCAACAACTACCATAATAACCACCTAGAAATGAGGATCTGTAGCCCATCTACTTCCTCCTAAGATTTCCTCCCTGGAATTTTGTTTTGGAATTTTTGAGCTGCTTTTGAAGGTTATTTGTACATTCTGTTGTGGTGACATATTTAATACATCAGCTAAATATATTTAACATTACACATTCAGCCTATATATCAATGTACTTGTATCACAACAACGGGCTTTTACTCTAGGAGCAGATTGTCACAAATATGCAATAGTTGTAAACATCCACACTTCTCCCAGATAAAGAAAACAGTCTGAATTAAGTATTAAGAGTGCTGCTGGCATAACACATTTCTTAGAATCACAGGTCTGAGAAGGATTCCGTTTGGGATGTCATAGGAGCTATGCAAAATAATTCCTGCCATGAGCCTGAACTCTCTTATTAAGGAAATCCCTGCAGTTTTTTGCCACCTCTCTCCTGGGAAAGCTGTGGTGGACTTTGGGTGCTCTGCCCATCAGGAATCATCTTCCAGTTCATTCAGCGTTTGTTAGCACCATTTTTTCTTCTGTAGCCATCAGGTTTCAGTTCTTTTTCTTTTGCTACATAATGTATCTCCAAGGATAAATACTACGTGCGTCTTCCTCTTACATGATGGTCTCTTCACCTCACTCATTCATAAATCATGAACCGATAGAGCAGAAAACTCTGTTCTCTTTGGTTTTGCCTGTATCACAGGGACTGCTAAAGCACATCCCATCATTATCTAAGTAGAATTTATCTGTAATGAGGATTCTGTTGCAAGTTCCTATTTTACAAAACTCTGCTATAACTCACTTCGAAGATATGACCTTAGATTTTGCATTTTGAATTTGATTCCGCTTCTATTAGCCCAGTTTTCAATGTCATCTCAGTTATTTCTGTACAATATCCTGATTC
Organism: Trogon surrucura; assembly: GCA_020746105.1. NCBI lineage: Eukaryota > Metazoa > Chordata > Aves > Trogoniformes > Trogonidae > Trogon > Trogon surrucura. The sequence goes on along the minus strand of CM036620.1, from coordinate 74,595,418 downwards.
TCTTCTATATTTAGGATGCCTTCCAATTTTGTCATTAGCACAGCCCTTCTACTGATGCCAGGTGATCCATATTAAGCAAGTCAGGCTCAATACTCCTCTGGTAACCTCTCTTACATGCTACGCCTGTTCAAAAAAATATTTCATTTTGAACAGCACCTGCCGGTGAATTGATATAGGAAGAAATAATTCTTTTTTAGCTCGATTTTCCAGCTGCAACCACTTTGCTTGCTTTCTGGGTCTTCTTTAAGAGTTAAGATATACAGAATGAAATTGTGCCTACGGCTGCTTACCCAAGGACCACATTTGGCCTCCATACGATCATTATTCAACAGATGGCCGTGAGGAACATGTCCTGGCTCAAGGTCTTTAACAAGACTCGGTGCATACTGAGGAATCGGCCTCTGTGGAGTCACTCACACACACACACTCATGTGTGGATGCTTCACTCCAACACCAAGGTCTCACTGACCTTCAAGAGGCAGGCAAAAACCAAACCTTAGCTTGTTTCTTCACTTCTGGGAACTCATAAGGTAGAAGCCTATAATTCTTGGCAGCAAACACTGATTTTTATGAGTCTTGAACTAACGCACAATAAGCTCCTTGGTATTCCATAAAATACACAACACTTATACAAGTGCTGAGATGAAGCTTCCCCCCCCCCTTTTTTTTTGTGTTAATTGGAACAAGAACATGGTTGGTGGTTTAGGAGAGTGAAGACTCTCCCAGGGAGGTGGCAAGAGGCTGCCCCGCACACCACGTAGCTGCCTTCAGCACACCAGAGCCTTCAAAACCTCTAAAAAAAAAAGGTTCTGCCAAGAAAAAAAAAGTAAATTTAACCATTTTTAGAAGCGCTGCTAATACCAAGGCATCAAATCAGTCTTGGCCTGTACCTGTCTCCCTCTCCCTAGAATGATCAAACGGTACCACTAAATCACAGGGTGTTGGTAAAGCAGTTCAAGACCGCCCCGGAGGCATCGGACCCAAGAGCAGAGTGTGGGCACCCACCGCAGGATCACGCCCCTGCCTCTCCCCCAAGGGGAAGATCCTCAGCTTGAGCAGGCCAGCAGGCACACGTACTTACTGCCACAAGGGTGGGATTTCTGCAGAGAAACGTCAGGTGGCTGTAGGACCTCCGCTGAGACGCATTCAATGAAAGGTTGTATTTTAATTATGCAGTTACACAGAACTCAAGGATCCAGCTCTGAAATTTTACAGACACAACCCTCCTTGCTGGCACAAGCCACTTAGCGGTTAAATTCTGAAGCTGCGTGCTGGGCGAGGTTTTTCTTAAGCTCTTCCAACAACATCAATAACTCAGCCCTAGTTAGGAACTTCAGTTAGCTTCGTGCTCAATAAATCACAGCTGTTTCCCCTTGATCAGACATCACTAGAACTGCCTCTGTGCACGTATGTATACAAACACGCTTTTCCCTTTGTTCTGCAAAACCAACTCTTAACAGAAAAGTGTTTATGTTAAAACCAAGTAGAATTAAGTGTCAATTAACAGTTAATAATAGACTTAAGATAACATTTCAGATCTATCATAATCCCATAATAAACTGACTGCAGAGCTGACACTGTTTTGGTTTCAGCTATTGTTTTGGCTTAGAAAGAAACTACCAGTTGATTAAAAAACCTGAATGATCTTAGGCATTAACCTTTCAATGGAAAATGTTCCTGAGCTTTGCTATTCGCTCACAAGAAGATCAACACACCTCATTTCATTTGCCTGCCTGCTCATCCCAGCTCTGCATACACAAGGAGGGGTTTGAGGGCCGTTATCTCTCTTTATTAATTAGTGCTTCTTTAACAAAAGCAGATGGGACTTTTTCACTACTCCTCTAGTTCTTCATAAGTTCTTTGGACCACTCATAATACACAACCTATTTAGCCTATCCGGAATGGCAATACTGTTCAATTTGAGTAATAGAAACCTATTTTTTCAATGAAAGGGATATGTTTGTTTTCAAAACTGTCTGAAATACAGAAAGCAGTTCACTAACTGAAGATACGAAACCAGGTAAAATACGCAATAGTTAACAGAGAATCATAGAATGGCCTAGGCTGGAAGGGACCTTAGAGATCATTTAATCCAACCTCCCTGTCACGAGCAGGGAACATCCTTCATTTGCAATCTGCACTCACATTCTCACTGGAGTAATACTTCGTGCATCCCATCTTGTGACACCAACAAGCATAGAATTGATGGTTAAGTTGGAAACAATAGTTCAAAATCTATTTTTAGGATTGTCTGTCCCTGTGTTCTTTTTTTTTGGAAGAGTTCAATAGCCTTCAGAAGCTCTATAAATGGATCTGCCAAAACAATAAATAGGCTTAACCATTTTTAGAAGCAGTGGTAATACTAAGGCTTCAAATCAGAGTCTTCATTAGCACTTAATGCTTCTTTCTGTGAAGACCAGACCTCTGTAACTCTACAAAAAGCAGCAACTGATACCATAATGAAGGCTGGACTCTACAATACTCCAAAGCATCCAACTTCAGTTCTTTGCTGAAAGATACTGAAGCACACAAATACCTTTCAGCTTACCAATGTTTCAGTTACCAACATTCAGGCCCGAGTTCATTTCTAAATGGATTCTCTTTTAGTTTGTAGGGGCAGCTAATGAAGCACCACATCACCTAAATTCTATACACTAGGCAATAAGCATTTTACTACTTTTGGAAAAGGAGATGAAGCTCAACAGGTAGCTATATTCATCTTTTTCCACCATTAAACTAATGAAAAGGTGGTGGAAGAAGCTAGAGAGGCTATAAACGTCCTCCGGAGCGTGCTGCAGTTTGGCACGTGTGGTCCAGGTCTCTTGCTATAATGGGAGTGTGCAGCCTTACTCCTTCTCCAAAAAACAATTCTACTAGAATCAGCTGCTTACAAAGTACCTCGTATGTTATGAACAGTGAAATAACATTGCGACAAGGCCTGGAGTGACTTTTGGTGAATCCATATGTATTACACGGAGTGTATATGCCCTATCTCTTGCCCCACAGTCAGCCTTTAAACACCCCCTTTTACAGGTATCGCCTGAAATGAGTTTTGCGCACTCTGCTGGGACAAAGAACAGAGTGTTTTATCTTAATCCCGGCTGTAAATCCTTACACACACCTCTTCTTCTCAACCATTTAAGTGAACCTACAATTAACAGAAGAGGAAGAACAGCTTCCATTGTGTCCTAAAGGCTTACATAGTACTTATAGCACTTAGATTATTTGAACAAGGTTATTCTTTTATTTAATCACAAGAAAAAAATTCCACTGAGTTTAAAAAAAAAGAAAAATTGGCAGTCATTTAACAAGGTCGAGAAGCTCACTGCAGCGGTCCTTGGCATGGACAAAACTTAGCAAGGGTTGAAAAGCAATAACCGTTCACGAAGAAGGTAGGTTAATTTTGTTTGAACTAGATGCACCCTACACAAACTAACCAAGCATCCTTACCCTGTCAATAACCCAAACATTTAAAGGCAAAGTAACAAAGCAAACAAAAATGCTGGATGGTATTTTGTCATTTGGTAGCATCTCCTCTCTGAGGCACCCAGAATTTTCTGAGTGACACTAGGAAGTATTATTATTGGTTTGCACCAGTGAAGAAGCTCGAAGAAGTATTTTAGTCTCGTGAGAGGGTTCACATCACTTGACTCAGTCTCCACACACACAAAATTCACAGGGTGTATATATAATTAAATGCCCTACACAGCCATTCAAAACAACCGTTGAATCATATTAAATGTCAAATTTGTCAGAAGAAAACAGAAATTTTAAAAAGTATCAGATTTAATAATGACAGGCACAAAATTAAAAAGATAAAAGACTGATTAATGATGAGCAGCAGGATGATGATGCAAAAATAAAAATTAATCACTGAAATTGCTGCTTTTTGTGCAGAAAAAAAAAATCTTTGCAGATTACCATACAGTATGGAGGCCTTCCAAGACTGACATCCAGAGTACCTTGATGAGAAATTTGGTCTTACCCCTTCTCTTAAATCCAGCACTAACATACTTCCTACTGGAAATATTTCAAATGTCCATAAGCAATAGTATTGACACCAGTGATTACAGGTTAGCATTCACAGCATTCAACAAAAATAGATTTTTATTTCTATTATGAAATATTATGAATATTGTGCCTAAATAATTTTCAAAAGAAAGACTGAAGTCTTTTAATTTTCAAGAAGGTGCCATAAGAAAAAATCGTCATATCACAATAATACTTCAGACATAAAATATCATTATGACATGTCATTTCATTATATAAACATCAGATAAATCAAAATCCAGACACTAAAAAACATCAGAAGTTAAGCTATACCCCTCATTTTCCTTAAACTATTTTTAAACAAGTTTTCATTTCCAAATAATTCAGTTACTCCATTTACTGAGCACAGTATATTATGAATCTGACACTTCCTCCAGCCACCCAGAGGATATCCCACCACCAGAGTGGTAAACTTGTTCTTTAAAAATGATTGTATTTGAAAAGACCAAACTGTTCTTTTGGTCCACTGGGCTTCTGGGGGGAGAAAGAGTAAAATATCTTAAATTTACAGCATCAGTAGACAAAAGCAAGAGAAATCTATATTAAATGGCTCACTAGAGCACGCAACATTGTACAGAAATGGGATTTTACAAAGATAAAGAGATTTTCTATATTTGAGGAGTCAACCAAAAGGGATGGTAAAACAACAAGAACAAAAAAAGAAATAGTATGAGGCAATAGGGATATAACATAGAAAGATCTGAGGTTAAAAATACTTATTTGCAATTTTTTTAATGAGGTAGCTGGGTATTGTTACAGTGGAGAAATCTGCTTAGAAATTTGCTTAGTGCAGCTGAATACAGGAATTAAAAATATATGGAATCACTTTTAATTCAGGATGTAAAGGATTTATACACACCAATACAGCTGGTACTTCAGCAAGTGATAAACACCTTAACAGAAGGAGAAAAAAAACAAAACCACAAAAGGCTACTGATGAATTAGAAAGGTTGAAGTAAACAGAGATTGCATTAAATCAATTAATTTCTGTTTGGGGGTTCTCCTGTTTCCTCATCACTGACATCTGTATCGAGAACAGAAACGTGTCCCTAAGGAAACCCAGCACCTCAGGCCTGAGGGGACGCGAGGGCTGAAGAGTAACCAGATGTGTCTTCTGGAAGCCAGCTCAGTCTCGAATGCTTTAAGGTTTCTGACTCTCAAGAACACCCGAGTTACCGAGGGCTGTGAATTACTACATGTGTGGAAAATGGTTTTTCATTCCGTTTTCTTATGCTTGTCAAAAGTTTTATTGATTTACTCTGGATTTGAATGGGTACATTTCTTTTGATATTAGTCAACCACCGAGTATCAAAACTACATAACTGAAGGTTTTGCACTTGAACAGAAAATATGCTACTGAGTAGAATCAATAGGAAGAGCCATAATGTTCATTTGCTCTTGGATTACATGAATCACTGCAGTTGAATCTTGACTGTTTTCTTCACTACTGCTAGTAGAAGCACATAATTGACACCAGTGAAACAATGATAGCACTGAACAGGAGGGATGAACTGCTGACATCAATTTTTCCTTCAGACAAGTACCCCGTTACCTAAACAGACCACGTTGATGTTTTTTTAGGGGACAGGTGACATGAGTGATGAGTCTACGGTGGGTCAGAGAAAGTTGTATCAGCCATTGGGGAACAAAGAATGACCACGGCCATCACCAGAATCTATATAAACTCTTGTATATAAAGGGAAAACATGAAAGGTCTTGAATTTCACAACTCAACATGACACTGACATTGTGTCTCCTTGAAAAAGAGATTTGAAGAAGTCTCTGCAGTGGTGAAGAAATTGCTGTTAGGAAAATATATGTACTGTCCAGTCCCGAGTCGAAGTGCAGCACATTACCCTGTACAACATAGTGTCTCAAGAGAGTCCAGAACTCTAGCCTCATCCAAAGAAGTTGAGCCTCCATTAATCTCTAACGTTAATGCTATTTTTAAGCTTTTGTTTATCTTAGTTGATAGGATTAAAAAAATAATAAAATCACTTTGTATACTAACCTACAGAAACCAATCTAAGAACTGAGCTGCACAGCAGGACGCGTGAGTTGTCCTTAAAATAAAATCTTGCTGTTAGCACTGGAAAAACACACGTTCCCATCCATGACCTCCACAAACCCCACAGGGCAGCTGAATCACTGAAACTTCCCCATCGAAAGAAAATCGTAGACTTAGATGTGGAATTTTGTCTTGTAATTACATTAATTCCTTTTTTTGTTATAAATTATGTATTTTCTTATGCTGCTCACACGACAGTGGATTTGCTGTTTCTAGAAATACAAGTAAATGCATCTTCTTTCCTTCCGTGAGAGCACACTGAGATGTAGTGTCTCTGTGCGAGTGCTACACGAGCACAAAAAAACCCAAACCAGCGTACTGCCCGTTTTTGAAGTAAAGGTTAAGATGCCTTTCCTCTCAAGCTCATTCTATTAAACCTTTCCTCCTCTCCCCGATTAATGGTTAACTGGCAATAAGTTTGCACTTTTTTAGTGATATTTATTGCACATTAGAAGCGTCGTGCTGAGAAGCACATATGTAATAAGGTTTATTTCTATTTTCATGCTACTCCTAGCCAGAAAATCACGGTGAAACCCATCTGTTGTATTTCCTGGCTGAGGTTAGACAAGAAAAGGAGACTCTACACGGCACTCTATCACTGCAAACAATATTGATTAACGCAAGAGTTCAGAGATGGAATCCAAAGTGCTTACTCAGAGCAGGCATTCTGCCTCATTGATACACCCAGAGGAAAATACATATACAATATAAAACAGACACAGAAGTAGTTATGAGCAGGAGACACGGAGCTCTGGGATCTGGTCAGGCAGGTCGTCCCTAAGTAAGGACTTCAGTAGGGTCTGAAGCTTCACAGATTTGTTTCTGTACACCTGTCCACACGTACATTCAAATATGCAGATTTTTTTGTGTCAACGTTTTTAATTTTGTTCCAGTTTTATAAATGAAATATCTACCTGAAAAACCGAAGTGTGTTTGAGATGTCTTTTTTTTGCACCTTGTAAAAGTGATACAAGTGCTCTGATAGGGCACGCACGCTACATTTATTTATGTTTTTACTTCCTCAAGAAAAACACCGTTCTCTTTCTTTGCACATGGCATGCCTTTACAATGTTCTAACTGCGCTAATTTCCTCATTTAAGACATGAGAAATGCTCTTCCTTTAATCTGTCAAGCAAACTGATGCAACACATAACTCAACGTTACTTTAGTGTGCAAAGGAGCACATGTAACCAGGATGTCAGTAAAATCAGCTGAGTTGATCCAAATGGAATCTGAGACAAGGAGGAGGAAAGGCCACCAGAATATCAGACCTAAAGGGGAGCAAAAATATCTGACAGATGACTTACTTTGAGGGGAGCAGGGGTAGGCAAAATACCCAAGAATGGCTCTGTGTTGACTATATGAGGAAAGTATTTCAGAAATGGAAACATTTTAGTACTTAGGAAAGCAAGGGTAGATGAACTATAACTGAAACGTGCAATTATCAGCCACAAAAAAAAAAAAAAAAAAAAAGACAGAGCTCCAAATGAAAAGTAAAGTACAGAATAATTGTAGGCAGTACCCTCACAGCATGCAAGCGTTTAAACTGAAAAATAAAACAATTTCACCTTTTAATGTCATTTTTTGGAATATTGTTTGCAGTGTGTTTATAAATATCAACAAGATTGCAAAAACTAGATTTACATATAAACACACGACATATTTTTCCTTATCCCCCACTCTGAAAAGTAAGCACACGTACTGCTTTTAAGGAGTGTTGCCTTCAGAGCTCCAGGAAGTAATGTCCTCAATATTCCAACTGCAGCACAGTTTTCTTAGTTGGAGTTAAACAGAACCAATTCTGTCCAGTGATTTTACTTTTCAGCCTAAGATACACTTGGGCTCCTTAATGTATTCTGATATGGGAATAAGTGAGTTACCTTTATTGTGAAGACACAGTAGCACAGCGGACAGGGTAGCTTTCAAGAATAACTGCTCTCGCATCTAAATTTCAGATCCAAAGGAATTGATCTAAGCCCTTATGTTCAGATCATTCCTACCACCTAAAGAACCTAAACCAGGTACGTTACTCAAGCTAGAAGTTCCTTTATATTACACTGGTAATGACAGAAACTTCCAGACCACAGCATCTCAGGACAAAACGTAGTCGCTTGATAGACTACTTTCCTTCTTCCCCTCACTACCTTAACTGTGGTTCATCACATCACTGCTAAATCCAGGTACCTCATTCTAAATTCAAGACATAAAGAAAAAGTTCATACAGCAAACCTCCATTAAATTTGTCAAACCTTCTTGCTGGAGAGGAGTGTAGGCGAAAGGGACCTGGCGGTCCTGGTGGACAGCAGGATGACCATGAGCCAGTAGTGTGCCCTCGTGGCCAAGAAGGCCAATGGCATCCTGGGGTGGATTAGAAGGGGGGTGGTTAGTAGGTCAAGAGAGGTCCTCCTGCCCCTCTGCTCTGCCCTGGTGAGGCCACATCTGGAATGTTGTGTCCAGTTCTGGGCCCCTCAGCTCAAGAGAGACAGGGAACTGCTGGAGAGAGTCCAGCGCAGAGCCACAGAGACGCTGAAGGGAGTGGAACATCTCCCTTATGAGGAAAGGCTGAAGGAGCTGGGTCTCTTTAGCTTGGAGAAGAGGAGGTTGAGGGGTGACCTCACTAATGTTTATAAATATGTCAAGGGGGAGTGTCGGGAGTACGGAGCCAGGCTCTTGCTCTTTTCAGTGACGTCCAATGACAGGACAAGGGGCAATGGGTACAAACTGGAACACAGGAGGTTCCACAAAAATATTAGAAAAAACTTTTTCCCTGTGAGGGTGACAGAGCCCTGGCACAGGCTGCCCAGGGAGGTTGTGGAGTCTCCTGCTCTGGAGACTTTCAAAACCCGCCTGGACGACCTCCTGTAGGGGATCCTGCTCTGGCAGGGGGTTGGACTAGATGATCTTTAGAGGTCCCTTCCAACCCCTGATATTCTGTGATTCTTCCATGGATATGAGTCAAAAGGTATTTTCACCCCTATGGGCTGCTAAATTAGCGTCTCCTCACTGAAACCACCAGCAGCAAGAACAGCTGTCAGCAGCGGTAGTGACACGGTGGGACAGCTTTGGGAACACAAGCGTTGAACAGCTCCTTGTCAAACCCTAAAATTTTGTGTTAGTATTAATTGTATTCCAACAGCTTGAGAGATTACATTACAATAAACCAGCAAGTTACCCTTCAGCTGGGGGTGTGAGGTTCTTTTATGTAGGCATGTTTGTTTTGATTTCTTTGACTCTTAAGTTTAACAAAGAGTTGCCTTTTATCAGGTAGATGTTTGGGGGAAGGCCAAAGCAAACAGTTATACCAGCTTCATCTTCCCATCTCCCTGTAGCCGTTACACTTCTTGGACTAACATTAAAGGCTCAGTCAGAAATGCCACAAGTTTACTGGATATTTCCCCATCCTTCCTTCAACTTTATCAGTGCACTAGAAAGATGTCGTTTTTTTAAAAAAAAATATGTTCAGAAAAAAAGAATACTGCACTCTGCAGCCTACAGACCCGTCGAGCAGATTCTACATATTTAAGGATATGAAGAATGCTTGGCACAGGCAGCGAGCTGTAACTGACACCATCTCTGAGACTGATGAACTGTTCTGGAAAAAGACACATTATCCCCTGTTTTTTGGTAGATGTTCACTAGTTAATATTTGCATCACAGTCCTTACTTTAGGGTATGATCCTCAGCTCAATGCAATTTACTGGTAATTACATTTTTAGGTCTTTTTCAGAGATAATTTTCATCCTAATTAAACCATACCTCCCTTATCTAGAAATCTCTGTTTAGAAAGATCACGTTCATGAAGTACTGGATGCAGCCCAAACCCGAGAGATCACTTCTACGTAACTCTCAAACATATTAGAAATCTTGGAAGAGTCTAGTGAAGTGATTCTTCTAACTGTATTACCAAAGCAATAAAATCAACTGAGTGTTTTTGCTATTTGTTTAGTAATAGCACTTGACAAACATACAGCAAACTAAAATCCACTTATGCTTTATTACTGCTGCTTTTAAAAAAGAGCAGAATATTACTCGTAAAATTCTTGCAAGAAGCAGTCATGAGTCTCCTCATTTTCTTGACGTAGTTTATATAACTGCTGTTACAGTTAGACACTTGATGTGGCAATATTTAAACAAAGCGACAGAAACCCTCTACTAATAGAACCAATTTGGCTTTAAGAACTTTTTGAAGTACTGTACAATGCAAGCGTTTATGCAATCAGTCAGAAACGTAACAGTGATTTCCATTTGAAAACGCACGAGTATAAAAGAATCTGTCCTTTACGCATGATAAAATCTAGTGACACAGCAAAATATTGCTGCTGCAGTGTCCTCAAGGTATGCCCTTCCGAGAGTCCTGTGCTGCTTGCTCAGAACTGCTGCAATAATCCATTAAGTAAAAATCATTTACATGCACAAAACCAGCTCAACTGCTGAATCATGAAGTAAGTATATAATAATTATGCGCTATAGCTTTTTAGCTTGATAACGCCATTATTTTCTTTCAAATATTCTCTGTAAATACGTTTCAATTATGCTTTAACAGAGACAGTTACTTGGATAGGCAAATTATGAAATACTAAGTAGCGTTATTCTATAATAGTTTGTTTGAGGTGGGGTTTTTTTAACTACATATAGACTTGTCACCTTGCTGCAAACCCAGTAATGAATTAAGCCTCAGACAGGATAAGTATTATCATTTCACAGGTAAGGAAATAACTACAGTGGGAAATTGCTTCCACAAGGACTCAAAGCACAGCTGGTTAAGCCTTGTTCTGACCTCCCTGTCTTTAATCCCACACCACACTGCTCCTAGATATCTGTCACATACATCATTCTCATGTTGTGCATTACCACAGGTACCTAATACACTGAGGGCTACTTTTTATTTTTTCTTTATTTTTAGGTATCCTGCGTCTCTTTCTTGAAATGCTTCAGCCATTCTGAGTTGGACAAAAAAACCAAGCAAAGGTAAAAGTAGTTTTAAGATGTTGATTTTAGAGACAATATATATCTGAAGTCACAAAAACCCATTATTATTTATTGCACTGACAGGCCCAATGGGAACATGCACAGCGGCATGTTCCCGAGGTCCTAGACATTGGCATGCTGGGTTAGTATACCAATGCACTGCAAGTGGGCAGTGCTACTTTAATTTCTGACTGATATGAGGCTGGAAGCCTCAAAAAAAACCCAAGGGAAGGTCCCTCCAAAGCTCTACTAAGTTTGGACAAGAAAAATAGAAGCCTTCACAACCAAGGGTGCAAGAAAAGCTTGAGATAGGTTTAGTCCAAAGGTAGATCTTGCTCGATAGTTGTTTTTTTCCCCGATGCTGGATTCAGGAAAAGAATAGTGAAAAAAAAAAATATGAAAAAAGGGCAAGACTTGGTAATTCATCTCCAGAACCTCTCCCTGCCACCAGCAATTTGCAATTCGGGAGCTGTGAGACCTGGAAGTGTTTCAGCAAACGCAGTGGATTTTCGCTTCCACACATGGACCTACACGCTCTTCCAACTCCTGTGAAACTTCGGTAACCTATGATATCCTGCAGTAAGGACGTTCATAGCTCACCTGGTGTGTGAAGAAAGGCTTTCTACACCCACATGCAGCAGTTTCACTTGATACCTGCTGGTTATCACATGAAGAACAGAAACAGATTAAAAACGATAAGAGGCGAGGAGTTTTGGACACTTTTGCAGGAAGAGAAGTGGGAGCGCTGCTTTCTAACGTAGGGCTGAGGAGGACACTTTAACTGCTACACTTTCATTAAAATAGGTCAAAATTCCCAGAAAGGGACTTGATGTTCTGACTATCAATAGCGTAGAGTGTAATGCTGAGCCAGGTATTTTCAAAGCACAGCTCATCAAGACCTTCCCAATGAGCGATGTTATTGCTCCTTGCCCCTGCTTGCTAGTTGGATCCACCTACAGCCCATGGAGAACATCCGAAACTCCAGGCAAGTCCTGAACTGCTCCTTAAAGGCACCTACTCCCAACTACAACAGCCCTCCCCAACCTCCCTGGTCTCTAGGATGCCACGCACAGCCTGGGTATCTGAAACAGGCAACCTTCAAATCAAATCCACAAACCTAAAAGCCCCTGAGTGCAGAACTTAATTCTGTTACCAGTTTTCACCTTCACACCATACCACCCTTTGTAATTCTTGTTTCCCTCACTTGGCTGGTAGCAAACGCTGAAGAGACCAGAACATGCACAAGCCAACAGTCTCAACTTAGTCTCCAGCTATGAGATCAATAATCAATACACTGTCAGCTATTTGTGATTTAATTAAACATCACAGGCATGCTGTGTCCTCAAAACATAAAGTTACATTTTTTCCTTATTTTGAAACACAGTTAAAAAAAAAAAAAACCCACATGAAAAAGAACTAGAAAAAAATAAAATGGCCAGAGAAAATAACTGGAAGAGTAAGAGTTTCCTAATTACCTGGTTTAGCTGACACATTTATGCTCAATTGCTACACAAAGCATCTACAGTATTTTGTACATACCATGGTGTGGGTACGTTATTAAAACTTCTGTAACTCTAATAAACACATTTTCCACTATTACTTCTAAATTGGCTAATGCTGAATTCAGTGAATGACACCCTAGTTTATCATGCAATCTTTAATTTTCTTCCACTCATTTTCAACCCGTTAAACACTTTTAGAGAAGACATTGTCATGTCATTTAAAAAAAAACAAAATTGAGGAGGATAATAACTAAGTCAGACAGAAACTGCGTTCTGAAAACATCCCATCCACCGTACACCAGCTGCTTCTATCAAATCTTCCGCCATTTAAAAAAATATGCTAATCTTAAGCATTAATGGAACATCTTCAAATGGTGCTTGTATCTTAAAATAACCTCACTAACTGCTGAAACCCCAAGTCTAGATATATTTTCATCTTAATAGCAGCTATGCTGATGCTGTCTGTGGATAACATCATATGATCAATATTATTCCTAAATAAACCTGGAATGAGAAAGCTCCAGCTTACTGTAACCTTCTGGAAATGCCAAACAAAAAAACATTCAGCAAGTGTCCCTGATTTGAGCTACGTACTAAACCCCATTTGTTAATAATTTACTATTTGCAGACAACAGATTTAAAACTGAAATTAGCATCACAGTTCACAACTGATGATAAAGCAGGTGCGGGTGAACACTAAATCTATGCTTAGAATATCTGTTTTGAAGTCCTGGGTTTAGGTGTCATAAAAGACAAAATATGGGCAATAATGTTGGTCTTTCTCTTGTTTCTTGAATGGTCATTCATAGATGAACATTACTTATTTTGGAAATTAACTCCTTTCTTCAAAGCTACACTTTTATACCAAATGTTTTTATTGTCTCTCCCCCTAAGCCTTTAGTGCTACTAAAAGGAAACAAGAAAACTCCAAATAAATAAAAAATAAATTCCAGATAAAAAGGAAACAGAAAACTCCAAAACCATTATGCACATAGCAACAGGGAGAGCAATGTCACCTGGTTTTGGATGGTTTGGTGTTACTGCCAATCTACAACGCAGATTAGTCTAGTGATGTCAAGGATATGATGATAGCTTGAACTTGGTTTTATTTATAATTTTAGCTTTCCCTCCCTCGCCCTCCTCTATCTCTCACAGCCAAGGAAACTCTGCATGGAATTACCTCTCCAGAAGTTTCCAATCTTCAATAGATTTTCTTAAAATCTGAAGTTTCAGCAGTTTTTTTCAAGCTAAATTGCTTTAGACCAAGCTAACCTTTCATATAGTAAAGTAGCCCAGATAAATTAAAAATGAATTTATGGACTTTCTACAAATCTTGAAAACTCTGCTTCTACTATTTTATAAAGCGTTTACTTAAAAGGCAGTTTAAGGTTTAAAATGCAGTGGCAGCTGTAAGCCTGGCAACCTAAGTCAGAATCCGTCCCATGCTTCAGCTGCACTCGGAAACTTCCAAGACGACACAAAAAAGCCCACTTGTACTGCGGAAGGGAAGTATCCAGCAGCCTTTGAAGTTAACTGCTACTAGTAAATCAACCTCCTAATATAGAGGATATGTTGTTCAATTATAACATTGAATTGAAGTAAATAAGATTTTCAACAGAAAATATAACAAAGCGCTGATAAACCTTTAATTTCTGTGCTCCGTGGCAGTTTTGACCTACAGAAGTGTTGTAAAGCGTAGATGAATTCCAGGAACCAGAGTGTCAGCTTTGATAAAACAAGCTCTGCAGTACTCAAGCATGAAGGAAAAACAGAAAGGGGAATAGGAACAAACTGCATCCAGACCAGAAAACAGCACTAGAAAAATAAAAATAATAAAATAAAAAAAACCACCAAATTGAGTAGAAACAAGCTGAAAGCAAATCAGAGGTCACAGTAATTCTAAAACTAAGGAGACAGGTAGCAGGAATACCATAACTACCTGTTCAAACAAGCTTTTTTAATAAAACTTCTCATTTTGGGATACAAAATATTTGGTCACACTTTCAAGTGATCTGCATTGTCTACTCTCATATACTTTAAAGGAGTCATTAAAAATGAGTGCTCCAAAATACAAGTGTTCTCTTGTCTGTGCTAACTGGGGTCAATTATCACAATTATAGTACAAACTTTTCCTGTGAAATCAAGCATTCATAAGTGACTTGTCGTGGTTTAACCCCAGCTGGCAACTAAGCCCCACGCAGCTGCTCTCTCACTCCCCCGCAGTGGGCTGGGGGAGAGCATCGGAAGGGTAGAACTGAGAAAACTCACGCGCTGAGATAAAGACAGGTCAGCAGGTAAAGCAAAAAGCTGTGCGTGCGAGCAAAGCGAAACCAGGAATTCAGTCCCCACTTCCCGTGGGCAGGCAGGTGTTCAGCCATCGCCAGGAGAGAAGGGCTCCACCGTGAGTAACGGCGACTTGGGAAGATAAACGCCATCACTCTGAACATCCCCCCACCTCCTCCTCCTTGCGCCAGCTTCATGCACTGAGTGGGACATCACGCATCATGGGGCATCCCCTTGGTCACCTGGGGTCACCTGTCTGGCTGCGTCCCCTCCCAGCTTCTCCCAGCCTCCTCGCTGGTGGGGTGGTATGAGAAGCCAAAAAGGCCTTGACGTTTGTGTAAGCACTGCTCAGCAGTAACAAAAACATCTCTGCATTATCAACGCTTCTCAGCACGAATCCAAAACCCAGCCCCATACTAGCTGCTATGAAGACAATTCGCACTGTGTGTGGTTGACACACCAGCAGGCTGTGCTGCCATTCAGAGAGACCTGGACAGGTTGGAGGGCTGGGCAGGGAGAAATCTTAGGAAGTTCAACAAGGCAAAGTGTAGAGTTTTGCACTTGGGAAAGAACAACCCCATGTGCCAGTATAGGTTGGGGACTGCCCTGCTGGAGAACAGCGCAGGAGAAAGGGACCTGGGGGTCCTGGTGGACAGCAGGATGGCCATGAGCCAGCAATGTGCCCTCGTGGCCAAGGTCAATGGCATCCTGGGGTGGATTAGAAGGGGAGTAGCAAGTAGGTTGAGAGAGGTCCTCCTGCCCCTGTACTCTGCCCTGGTGAGGCCACATCTGGAATATTGTGTCCAGTTCTGGGCCCCTCAGCTCAAGAGAGACAGGGAACTGCTGGAGAGAGTCCAGCGCAGCCACAGAGATCATGGAGTGGAACATCTCCCTTATGAGGAAAGGCTGAAGGAGCTGGGTCTCTTTAGCTTGGAGAAGAGGAGGCTGAGGGAGGACCTCATTCATGTTTATAAATATGTCAAGGGGGAGTGTCAGGAGGATGGAGCCAGGCTCTTTTCAGCGACGTCCATTGACAGGACAAGGGGAAATGGATGCAAGTTGGAACATAGGAGGTTCCATAAAAATACTAGAAAAAACTATTTCACAGTGAAGGTGACAGAGCCCTGGCACAGGCTGCCCAGGGAGGTTGTGGAGTCTCCTTCTCTGGAGATATTCAAAACCCGCCCGGACGCATTCCTGTGTGACCTACTGTAGGTGATCCTGCTCTGGCAGGGGGGCTGGACTAGATGATCCTTTGACGTCCCTTCCAAACCCTGACATTCTGTGATTCTGTGATAAACTTTCCTGTAAACCATTTAAGAGAGCTTTTAAAATTGCCTACCGTGGAAGGCTTTTATCTGGAACAATCCAACAATCTTTGTCTAGCAAATATGTTTCCAAACTAGACGTGGAGGAGGTACGAGTCAATCATGCTCCTGGAGCAGTTGGTGACTCGGAGAAGACTACAGCTTGTATCCACCACGCCTTAGGTGCAGCCAGGCAAGCTGACATGGAAACCCCCTTGATATCTCTTCTGCAAAACAGGTATCCACAACTTTGAGCCAGGAGTACGTTTCCACGCAGATCTCAGAAGCAGAGATTCAAAGATATGCCTGCAGCACATGGATCATCCAGTTTACCATGCACAGACAGAACAAGAGATGGAATGATCTACCACATCCAACATACAAGTCTCCAGACTCGCCAGCTTTTGGAGATGTAAATCTATGTCAGTAGAGATGGTTGCTTCAAAATACTGCTTAGTGTCCTTCCAGCTAAATCCTGTCAATGCCACTGTTTGCAAAAACCTTCACGTCATCTTCATCTAAAAGGACATAACCAACCACTCCATGAACCAGTTAAATATTTAACTAGGTAGAAAACTATGATTTTATGAATGTATTCGCAAGTGCTTTCATTCATAAATGACTGATGCAATAAAAATCAGAGCAAATGAGTTGAACATTAAAAAAATAAAATCCACATTTAATGTTAATTGATTTACAGTGGAAATCTACTTTGCGCATCACCAAGCACAATGAATATATCACAACGATTGTTTTAACAAACATCGGAAAACAAGGAGTGAAATAGAAATCATTTTGTTTCCTCATTCAAAAATAGAACCAGAAAAAGAAGGAAAATCGGACTTAGGTTTGCAAAAAAAAAAAAAAAAAGGGCAACTAAAGAGGACAGTGGACTGCAAGACCAGACTCTTCTCTTTATCACCAGATGCACTAGTGCCATTACCTGGGTATAGCAAGGCCTTTAACAAGTTGTTTTCAAGTTTCTTTCACCAACTATTCCAGGATGCAACCATGCGTTTGTTGATTACTTTAATCAGAAATAACCTATAAAATAACCACTGATACATGGTTAACACAAATAAAAGGGAGCAACTGACTAACAAATTCTTTGTTGGATGTTTTCAGCTCTGGAATGAACTCCCTTTTTCCTTTCATGCATCAATATCTTGGACAAGGGGCAAAACACATCTAATCTGTCATTTTGGGAAGTTTCACAGCCTGGCACTCAAAGGATTTTGTAAACTTTAAGATTATATTAACAAGCATTTCTGAATTCCAGTGAAGGATTGGCACCCAAGACAAGTTCAAACTAAGCTAGTGTCTATTTCAAAAACATCTCAATTGAATTTTATTAAGACTTGGCCAAGAGATAAGGAAAGAACGATGAAAATGTGGGTCTGGAGGTATCATATGGTGGGTTTAGAAAACCTTTATCAGAGCAGGTTTCTTATGAGACTAGAGGGGAGGGGGCAGGAACAAGACCAGCCCAGTGATGAGGGCCTCACCTTGGAGAAAAGAAACAATCCACAAAATTATATACACCAAAGTACTAAAAACAGGGAAGAGAAGCTTGAATTTCCCTTGCTGAGTTAGAGCACTTACTGCTGAGCTCAGTCATCCCTTTTCTTTCTGGCATAATGAATCGATCTTGCATTGCTTAGAACACAGATAGCAGCAAACCACACAGCAACAAACCTCCCTTCAAAAAACCTCATTTTCTTCTCATTGATGATCGTTTAGACCACAAAGCTTCCCCATTCCTGGGCAAGGCAACTCTCATCTGTTGAGGAGCCACTGTGAAAAGCAGGGCTGCTTTGCAGAAACAACTTAAAGAGTCCTTGGTCTGGAGAGGGAAAATGACTGGACTCCAGCGATGGAAGGGTCTTCCTTGGCCAAGCAATGCCCAGGTGGCACTTCTTGTTTCTGTATGTAATATTTGAGCACCTTTTAGAGAGATTTTCAAAGAAAACTGGGCTTACATAATTGCGCCTGTCCATCTACTTGCCGGGCTCTCCTTAATTAAATCCCTAGCTCATTAGGAAGTTTCAACCAAAAGCTGCCAGTAGTCTCAAGGAGAATTAAGTTTGTGCTAGTTTCATTAAGGAGGGGGAAAAAACAAGAAAAAGAAAGGCATCCAGATGAGCAGACAGACTCGACACAGAGGCCCTGCTTTGGGAAAGGCTGTGGTAGGACATGAGCAGTAATCCCTCCCCTGACAGCAGCCGGTCCTGAGGCACAAACTGACCCAGCAGCGCTCAGGCATCTCAGACCCAGCCAACTGTTGCCTTCTGAGAGATGCTGGGACAGGAGGCACTGCACAAGGATTTCTTGAATAAAGCACCATTGTTCCTTCTATCTCTCTGCAAAACGGGCTCCAGCTGATGCGTGCTGCGTGCGATCACAGAAGGCCCCCTTGCTGTACATCTGCCTCCAAAAGAGCTAATTCTGTTTGAGGATCCTGTCTTAAGCACAAAAAAAAGCACATTAAACTGTTCACACCTGCAAGAGGGAAGAAAATGAAAGCGATCTTGAAGTGAGGAGGGTACTTAAATTTCATTCATGAAGTACAAAGGGATTTCAAGGTGCTGATGATTTTAGATGGGTTTTGAACTACTGAGACACCTACCTTTCATAACTCCTAACTTTGGGTGTCTATATCCTTTTGCAGATCTGAAGCATGTTGCTAGGCTGCCAACTGCCAGGCAACAAATCACAGCACATAAATTGAAGTCACGCTTACAATCCAACATACGGAGCATGTTCCATTGTCAAGAAATCGATAATCTGCATTGTCGTAATCAAATGTAAAACATGATCATATTTTTCCTGGGGGTGGAGGGGAGGAAAGAAGAATTAAAAAAAACCCACACCAACTTCAAGTAATTCTTACTGCTCTTTCAAAATAAAACTTATACACTCATTCTTCGATCTGTTATAAAATCAAATTAATTTCAATATTAGTGAACAAAGCCACTCACGTTGCACAACACGTAATTAAGCATCCCGCCACTTCTTTCGGAGCTCCTTCTATTCATTGCCCCACCAAATTATTAAAACAAAGCAGTTTCCATAGTAACTAATTCATTCTCTACATTACTATATTGTTTCTAAACATCAGCGTCTAGTCGTGCTGACTTACATGCCCTAAATTCCAGTTTGAAATTCTAAACTTTTGTCTTGTTTGTCAAAAAAGCCCTTTACAATCTACGCATTCATGCAGATAAGGACAGCCAGGGTGCAGCTGCTTTTGTTTGTTGCAAGAAGAAGTAACTGTTACTAAATTATTTGAGTTTGATAAATTGATGGTGCCTGCGTTCAAGCGCAGAGGAGCACTCAGGGAACACGCATGGGAGTTTATGTAGCACTACACAAACAGGCAAATATGACCATCTGCAGGTTAGATAAACTAACAACAAAAAATGACTGGCAGATGTTGTGGAAACTAAGCAACACCTGCCTAAGTGGTATTTGATACCCAAAAAAGAAAAAAGCCCCAACACCCACATGGGTATGACTGATGCAATCTTCAAGGAAAAAAAAAGGAACAAGAAATTGTGATAAAATTGCCTGGGAAAGAACTTTTTTAGCATTTAATAAAACCATTTCTTCAAATGTATACTCCTTGACAAAGAGAGACATTTATCATGTACTTAATTAACACTTATAATTATTCTTAATTACCCATTAACAGGAGTCATAGTCTATTTGTATTTGAGTGTCATCTAACACAGGAGGAAACCTTCTGAAAAATACAGGTACGATCAAAAGAATGAAGAGTCTTCCCTCTTCATCTTTTGCTGTCCTGCTGCCATTGCCTGTAATTTTTATTGGGGTTTTTTTGGTGTGTCTCCATTTAATTGGCAGAATGAGAGGTATGAAAATCCAGCGCATAAGATGACACTTTGAAAAATAAGCATCAGGAAAAGGGAAACATGAGTAATTTTGAACAGCTAATTAGGCTTAGAAAAAAACCAAAAAAAAACCAAAACCACATCTACTCAAAGTCACAAGCAATTTAAATTTAGTTCTCTCTCAGGAAAGGAAGGAAGGAAGAAGGACCTTTTTTATTTAAGCATCTGAGCAGGGCTCACAAACCACCGCACAGCTCTGGATCTACAGTGGCGGCGATGGGCACGCTTTGACCTGCTGCAAACGCCAGGTACTTCCACAGCTTGCAAAGCCTCGTTTTTAAAAGGGATTCTATGAGTTTTACAATAGCCTCACATTATTTATATCACAGTTTTCTGTCAAAGAAAAAGAAAAGGCGCAGGAGGCGGCGAGGCAACTTGTGTCTTCTAACCTGCCGTCTGGCTTGGAAGAGCTAAAAGATAAATCACGGCTTTCTGAACTCCAGATGAGCTGCCCATCAGATCCCGGGGACTCTCCCAAGTAGGAGAGAGATCTCTGCAAGATACTCTTCCCCTGGCAAAGCCTCCATCCATGCAATTCCTCCCTTCGAGTTCAGTCCTGACCTCACGGAACAAGCACACGAGGACGGAGGAGCAGGTGCCTCAGCACTGGAAGGTCGTCTCCACTTCTATTTTCTTGTTTCCACTTGCATAATCACATTCCCACCCTGACTGCACTAAGGGAGGAAACAAAATAAAATCCTTTTTTGCATCTCAGACTGCACATCCCTAAGGATGGGAAGTGCCTCTATGAAAGCTGAACATGTCTGCTTTAATTAGATGACTATTTAAATTTTTCAGTATGTTTACCTAGACACTTAATCTTTGTACAGTTCAGTTTTCCAGAGCACAGTCTAAAGCAACATGTAAAATCTTGGGTTTCCAGAGCATCTTCCCTGACCCCAGGCAGAAATAAGCATCTATTACTACCAAGTGCTTAGACTTCTAAAGCTTTTTAAAGCTGTACCAGGCACTCATCTGCTCTGTGTAAAAGTTAAATATCTAGTCTGAAAAGTTTTTTTGAATTCTCTGAATATTACTCAGGAATTAGATGATGGTCTTTGACACTAACATGAACTAAAACTATCCTGACATCACTGTAGCCCTAAGATGTAGTGTTCTGGATATATCATAGCTGAACAAAGCTGCTGTCTGACACAAGCAAGCAGTGCATTTTGTTTCAATACACAAACAAAAATGTAACTATACAGACAAATACGTAATGCTGGACATCACAAAAACACAGCTTTTCTTTAAAATATTCGTAACGTAAACCAGTGACCTCAACGCTTCAGCAAATTTTTAAAAACTCATTGAGATTTTCTCTGTTGTTTTTGTTGGTTTTGGTATTTTTTTCCCCCTCCAGTTTTCTTGTTAAAATAACACTTTTCATTAGCAGCTACTGTTCAGCATCATTTAGGGCAAAATGGGCTTTTAAGCTAATTTTCTTTTCACACAGCTTGCATTGTTACTAGCAATACCTCTGTAACACTGCAGTAGCTTAAGTGTATGCAAATTCCAAAGCTGTTTGGGTAGCACGTAAATGAAGATTCGGATAACAAAAGCAGGTTACTGCAGCAATCTGAAAGGAAGTCAAAACCACCTTGCACCATAAATACCAAATGTTACGGATAAAAACAAACGTAAGCCAGTGCACAAGCATCTCAGCTGTAACTGTAATGAGATGGGGATGTTTTTGCACTGGGGTAATCATACCCCAAACATACAGATAACTTCCCTTAACATGTGGTTACGTGATGATTCAGGGGAGCATCATTTTCATATTATTTTTACAAAGTCAACTTATTTTAGTCCTTAAGAAGAGCTTCCCTGTTCTTTGAAGACAACTCTTAACGAGACTAAATATTTTACCTACTTCTCTATATTTCAAGATCCTGACAATATTTTCAAAGTTCTTACAGGAAAAACACAGGAAAACAGCATTGAGTTGTTAAAACACCCCTGTATGCAACACGAGAACATACGCATTTTTATTTTAAGACACCTGAATCTGAAAGTAACTTGGTTTACTCATAGAATATTCTGTTTATTCACAGAAAACTCTGCTTGCTTAAACACTTTCATTTGTTACAGTTGAAAGATTTGATGGCGGTTACTGCAGAAAGATTTTGGGTGTTTTAATTTAATTTATACTGGATTGCTGAGGGAGGGAGGGGAAGGAATTTTCCCCAGTTCAGAATCCTTTATTTGCTGAAGGCATTTAAGGTTAGAAAACCACATTTTTGTGAAGGTTAATTGGTACTTTATGAAGGAGTAACTTTCACTTAAGAAACAACGAATGATAAAATATTAGGAATCTTTTAGCTCCCTCTGCTGCCCTAATCCTTCAACAGGCCTTCCTCTACAGTCTATCAAAGAGACACCAAGCCACCAGGCAACCCATTAATCTCTTCCTAAGAAACACTTGGCATATTTAGTATGCCTAGTAGGAAGATCATTAAGAAAACTCTATAAAGGACTGTGATTTACAACTGTCTGCACATTTTATTATTTCCTTTCTTTCTCTGGTATCCGCAGCGAGACAACCATGAACGTTTTCAAAGTTGGATGTCGGTTAATAAAACCGATAGCTCGTTTTCCAAAGAATCTGACAGCTGCAATTCCCACCTACAAGGAAGAGCTAAGTGTACTCACTGTCTGGAAACATTTACTCCTCCCTCCTCTTATTTACAGATCAATTTACATCGTACGTACCAACTCTAGTAAAAATGCTTTGCGAAATTCAGGGAAAACCCAAGCATTGCCAGAGTAGGCCACCTCCCTCATTGATACGCAGAGAACTTGTCTTCACTAATCTCACAACTGCAATAGGTCAAACCACGGTTGATACAAGCCAGATAGGCTCCATCAGTGGTCATGAAATAACACTCGGTACTTGTCAACCTGGTACTTTCCACTTGTTAAGAAGCCAAGCTCTCTCCTACACGCAAAAGAAAACAAAAAAAAAAAATCAGGAAGAATGCATATTTTTACAACTAAGTCACTCTGTATTTCAAGATTTCTTCATAAATTTGGAAAGAAGGAAACTGAATTCTCAGAATTTCTGAGTGCTTTTTTCTCTGCGTTCCTCCTGGAACCATCAATACACCACAGCACCTACGAACTGAAGATGCATCTTATTAAATCTCACGCTACATAGCATCACAAGCAGGAAAAAAAAAAGAGCTTTTAAAACAAAGATGTTTTCTTATGGGAAAAAAAAAGCCAAGACCATATCATAGAATCATAGAATGTTATCCTTGAAAAGAAACTATTCCTTTGTCATGCACTTTTACTGTCCTTCAAAGAGCGTAACACTTGGGCATTTTCCAGTAACCAGACTTTCCCAAAGAAAGGCTGCCCTTCATAAAAGCAAAAGATGAGAGATTTTATCTGAAATTTCAGAAATTCATCCTATTAATATGCACTTTCTTTTCTTTTCCAATTTATGATCCCAACCAACTCTTCTTAGATAATAAAGCAGCTCTGTTAAAATAGCTAAAATGCATTTCAAAGTTTCTTCTGGGCACTTTTAAAAAGGAAGAGCCAAGCTGTGTATACAGAATAACCTTAAGATGTATACCAGTGCTGCATAAAAAGGAAAAAAAAGACTTGAAATGATTGCTGAGAAACTCTGAGGTATGCTAAGATGCTTTTTGCTTCCTCAAAACCAGAACTATAAAAACACGTAACATCTGTCTGGGGGCATATAGGGTCTTCACAGACTTGTACTTGCACACGCTGCAGTCTGTGCTACAAATCCCACATACAAGGTGCTCTGGAAAGAAATTTCTGGTTTCAAGCAAGCGCCAAACTGGAAAAGTCACTCTCACAATCCTGCAGGTACGTTTCCAGCATTGAGCTGTGGTTTAATCCCCGATACCTGAGTCAACAGGCAAGAAGAGATTAAAGAGGAGACACCAATGTCCCTAAGCTCTCCCCTTTCAAGAGTTTCCTAAAGCTTGGAAACCCACCAAAAGCAGAGGCTGACTGAGCAGCGTATATTATATGAAGTAATGTATTTAGAGAAGATTCACTACGTTCATTGAGCCTGTTCGCAGGCAACTCAGACAAAGTAAAATTGTCTGCAGCCACCTTCTGCTGCCTTCCTGCTGCACCTACCAGCTCCCAGCAAATTCAGCAGAGGTCAACCATCCCCAGGGTAACTTCCAAGCAACGGTCAGTAAAACATACACGCATTTAATTAAAGATTTCTAGAACATAAGCAAATACACAGCATTGTTTACAGTTTTGTTACAATATAAAGTGCAATAATACCTTAATTAGAGATAACAACTTTTCAAAATGCCAAAAACGTTTAGAATTTTTCAAATTACCCACGAAATGAACACATTTTATTTTTGCACTGTGACACTTCCAACTGTTCTGCCAAATGTACACTACTGCAATTATGCTTTGCAATCACCAGCATCACCGGAGAGGGGGACAAAGAACAATATAATCAGTAACTAATTAATCTTTCACATGCCTTGATACTATTTATCTTCCAGGAAAGACTTCTAAATGTTATTTTATAAATTGTGAAGTGAATTTAACATTAGCATCGCAGAGTGTCTTTATGCCTCAGTATAATTCACAGCTACTGGTACAAGTTAGAAACCAGAATTTAATATCTGGCTTTTTCAAGGGGCACTCTTCAATCGCCATCATCTCACTAAACTCTAGTTTATAGAGCTAGATAAACTGGGATGACAAGCAAATTTTATACCACCTTTTTGAGATGCTACACGTAAGAACATGACAGAGCTCTGAAACGTGCACGAAAATATAACTGCAGGCAGATTCAGGATTAAAAGCAAATATTCTATTTCATATTTAAGAAGTCACTGAAGGGAATCCTAGGTACCTCAGAGACAAAATTACTTACTCAGCTACATTAAAAGAGAACTAATTGCTCCCAAAGTAATAGAATCAGGGTTTTTTTTCTGCACTGAGTATCAACCGAAAGTCAGTAGTACTATTACTATACTATCGTAATAGTAAATCCAGTGATGCCTGTTCAATTTGTTGCTTCATTTGCATGATTAGTTACTATAAGCAAGTTTCACCTTATATAAGCAAAATTACCTAAAGCCACAGGAAAGCAGTTCAACTGAAATAACATTGTCCATGCACAGTTATCTAACTTAGAAGAGCATTTGTGATAATCCACTAACTCGACCGAAAAAGCTGGGAGCAACCCCGTGCGCGCGTCCCCAGCGTGAGCAGTTCGAGAATCAGGCCCACCCACCCCACTCATTTTTCAGGAACTGGATTTCAACTCATCATCATCCCCTCCTCAAACAGGGGTAACAGGTAGTAATGAAATGCTCTACGTCACCATCAGAAATGACACCAGTGACTCTTTATAGATATAATAAAGTATTAACATCTGCCCATCAAAAGTTTTTATGTGAGACAATTTATGAAAAAATATGGAGTTAGTAATAATTAGTAAATCACTGTAGCCTGTTTTTAAGTGGAACTTGCAATAAAAAGAAAATGTATCTTAAAAATAATTTCCTTCTGAAAGGTTAGAAAAAAAGCTATATAAAAACTGACAAACAAAAAAGCTGACAGAGAAGACAACCACCTTTCATAGCTATGCAGCTCATGACACCTTCTGAGCTTTGTAAGTCATGCATATTTCTAAAATATAAAATATTTAAGTTTTGTGATGGGACGCACATATCTCAGAGAACAAGTCGACATATTTTAAACCTGAACAGGACTAACTGTAGGGAAAAAGCTTTTTAAAACAAAACAACCTCATAGTTCTTATCACACCTTGCACAGTTGCAGGGATAGCTATTCAAAAACATCAGCTAGGGATGTGTTTACAAACCTCAAAGAACATTTGAACACAGAGACACTGAAGAGCAGAATACATCTTGGAGACTTGAAAGAGTCAAAGTAGATTCCTTTAACCATAAAATTTCAAGCATTTTTCCATACCCATTGTTTCACCCACTTTCCTCTTGATCATCTTCTGCCTGGTCTTTTCACGCTCTTTTCCAGCACTGCTCTTTGTCTAGCACAGGGTAAATGGGATTAGGAAGCAGAGGTGGCTAAAAAAACTTTTTTCCTACGTTATTTTTCAACTGGATCGATTCCCTGCACTGCAGGGCCGCACAGATTTTACTGTAGGATGCAGTGAATTGTGCAGGGCTGGGAAAAACAAGTCAGACAAAAGGCGTTGATTAAACAGCATCACTAAATGTGAACACGAAGCCTGGGGGGAAGCCACTGCTATTTTAAACAGTCACAGTGGCTACTGCTCTGTCACCTCTGTCCCTGACAACGTTCCTTGCCACATGGTCACACGCTGTTTTCCTCTGAAGTTGTCCTGTTGATTAATACAGTAAGCCCAAAAGGAGGCTGAAATTCTACCAAGAGGGTTGAGCTGATCTAACTGCTGGCTGCCATCCACAGGGACAGGTTTCTCAGTCTTCCTCACAATTTGCCAATTCAGTTGACTAACGCATGCAAAAAAAAAAAAAGTTAACATACTGCATTTTTAATTGAGGGGTCAGATACAGAGAGTCTAGGATAAGGACCTGGGAGTGGGAACACAGAAGAGGACCATGCACTGCCCCAGCACACTCCTACGTCATTTCCAGCTGATCCGACTGCCAAGCTGCCCAGAAAGAGGGGCAACTTTCCCAAATTTCCCATCCTCAGCAGCCAGTTCCCCATTTCTCTGAGCAGGGATTAGTCGCCAGTGAGCAGATTCAACTGACTGCTTGGCCAGCCAGCCTAGGTGGGACACGAGAACAGCTTGGACCTGGCAATCAGAGGCGGGTTTGGCCAGTTTTAGTAGAGACTAAGAGAGATTAATCATCTAAAGCAAATATGGAACTGCACCCTTTGATACTTTATGTAACGTCTCTTTCTCTGGCTATTTCAGGGTACATGGTCACGCATCCCTCTCACTGAGCCCTTCCAACTGCCCCCTTCAACGCAACTGCTTTGTCAGCTCAACAGTGGCCTGGACTGAGGAATTTACCTAAACGGAAAATATAAGACCAAAAAAAGTTTATTTTTAGTATGAGTCATCTTCCCAATCTAGCTCATTATATGGTTACACTCACATTGGCACAAAGAAAGGGGAAAAAACAAGGACAGAAATCAGCTGCCAGGGACTGCTTACACCAACACAGCTGCTAGAAGAAAAAGTCTCGAGACCAACGCGTGGAAGAGCAAATGTTTCAACTGCAGTTCACTGCCCCAGTATTAGACAAGATGCAAAGACGGTGTGCCCAGAAGCCTGTACACTTTCTCCCATCTTATCAGCATGAATTAGTATGGAAAGTAACTATTCCCTTGCCTTTTAAGGAGAAGCTAACATTTGAATACAAAAGCTCATTTAGTCCAAATAATTCATGTATATTCTTAAAAATAGTACACCTCATCCCCTGACCTGCTTTCACTCCAACTCTAAAAGCAAACAAACAAAGAATACCCGGAATATGCAACTCGGCCATCTGTGACTCAAGCTAAAATGACTGACCCAAATGATTACACTCTTGTCACTAGAATTCAGGCTACTCTTATTAATTCTTATTAAAGTTTGAGGGTCTTTGGAGATTTTTTTTGTGTGTTTTGCTTTCACTTGATTTTCTACTTCCTGCCTAGGATCAGGCTGTTCAACCAATCTACATGAAGCAAGCATGTAGAGAAAGACCCAAGAGAGCATTATGTGGTCATCTTATCCTTTTGCAATTGCTATTCTATATAAAACCGCAGTCTTTCACAATGTTTGGGTAGAATATTGTAAAGTACTAAGTTAAAAGCACATGTAGCTGCAGAAGAGTACGGAGTTCACACACTAACTGCTTTTATTTGCCGAGATCTGTTTTCATCCAAACTCAGCGTTTGCGCACAGTTAATATAATTCCAACAGGAAATGTCAGTCAATTAAAAATACACTGAAGGACCAAAAGGAAAGAGTTCCAGTCTCCAGAAACACCAGTAATCTATGAAATTAATTGACGCAGTTCACATAAGGAATTGAAATGTCTAACCTTCAAATATCCGATCCAGACGTTGCCGCTTCACTTTGTGTTTGTCCATTAGAGACATAAGAGTGGAAGCTCAAAGAACGTCTCCACACAGCTTGGTGATGGTCTTCTCAAGCCAGGCCCAAGTCAGAAAAGCTTACTGCCTTCTATAAACTGATTTTCACCTGTGAACGGAAAGATAAAACTTTTTAAATCTTTAAATTCTACCTCTTTCCAGAAAGAGGATCTATACGTAATTCAAACAATTAAGAAAACACAGACAGTTCTTAAATCACATTAGGTAACCTGGTATTTCACAACAAACTGCATTCTAAACACGTAGAGATGCAAAGTGCACAGCGCGGCTCAAACAAGCTGGTATAAGAAACGCTCCAAGACAGTTGCTCTTTTCTGCCTTTTGACTCTCAAACACATTTTTGCCCTTCGCTGAACACCCCACTAGCTCAAGAAGGTATCTAGCGTAGGCACAAGTACACGATTCCCTCGAAATGACAGAAATGTGTCCACCTGGAATGAAACTGGAAAGGCACACATTCGCGTCGTAACACACGCTGCAGGAGGAAAACCCTCTTTTCATTCTTAACTTTTACGCTTGCGATGTTAAAAGTAAAGCAGAGTTTGACACTTGGAAGTTGAAGGAAACAATCCGAGGAGCATGGGGCTGGGGAAACGCATCACAGTGACAACACCGAACGCCAACATCATCTACATCAACCAAACCGCATTTAAAGCAGGTTTATGCATGACTAGGAAAGCTCTTTGGCAGCAAGTACAAGTAAGCACTTTTCAGATACCGTGGAGCCGGGCAGGACAGCAGAAGGGTACTGCAAGGAGCAGCCTGCCTCTTAAGCCAACCCACTGGGAAGCAGGAAGGGGGGATGGGGAGAGAAGAAAAATCCCTCAAGAATCTAATTGTAGCAGTAGATTATATAAAATGCACAAGAGAAGTGGATGAGGTAAAATTAAAGTACACAGATCCTTTAAAAAGCATAATCAGACCAGCCCTTTTATCTCCTTTTTAATATCTCAATAGACTTTGAGAACCAAACCTGGCGAACGCTGTATTACAGGCAGAGCGCACATTAAAACGAGCCAAATAATCCATTTCCCTGCTCCTTTTTATTCCTGCCCAACAGCTTTCAACATCAGTGGACAGCATTAAATGGCCTTACAAGTGACAACCTAGAAATCTGCTTGTTTCTTTTCAGAGGCTAAACTTTCTAAAACCAAACACAGGCACATTTCATCAACATATGAAAATTCAGGCACTTCAAGTGAAATGATAAAGAAAAATATTTTGAATATCAAGAACTGTACATTTGCATGAAAATAGATATCTTTAACAGCATGACCCTGCTTGGTGCATTTGGACTTGTAACAAAATTCCTTTGTGTTTATTTTCTTTTATAAATGGAGTTAATGCGCAATATGCATCACGCTTTTAACACTATTCAGCCTCATCATCCTCTTAACTTTGCCTCCACACCTCTTTTTCTTTATCTCAAATTTAAGATTCTTCCGCTGTTTTGCATAATGTCTGATTCCAGCTGAACATAACATCCCATCATGAATGGGAGAAAAAAAAAATTGATGAAGAATAAAGAAGCCCAGGTTTTTCTCTTCAAAAAACAAAAGAATGTTGCCATTTTAAAAAAAAATCTGTTGCATTTCCCAACATTAATCATTCCCACAAGATGCAACATTCTTCAATATTGAATGCAGCTCTGTTGCAAGACTGCACAAGCATTACATCAAATCTAACGCACATTTTAAAATCTGAAAAGCCGGCGATGTAGCCACCTGCCTTTGCTTAAGCTCAACACCTCAAACTTGTGTAGAGGATCAGTCCTAAACCAGTCTTCAATTTGCTGATCACTTCTGTTTTATGATGTACTTCCTTCAAGAGCCACATAAAAAGATCTCCAGGATAAGAAACAAACCAAAAATATAATGAACTTCTTAAATACTGGTCTTGGTTTAAATTTTTAGAGCTTATTTAACTTCCCCTCTTGGAGAAACAGAGATGCCTGGTGGCCTCCTTGTACTGTTTTGTTTCTTCATTCAGCAAAGGGTTTTTCCACTGTAGTCATTCTCCATCCGAAGCTGCATGACAGCTGTAAAACAACCAGACCATCTGTAAGGACTGACCTGCAACTGAAAGTGTCACCAGATGTTTTCGATCTGTCTACAGTAGCTTCAAAGCTTACCATATAAATCAAGTCAGGTTTTTCCTTTTAAACATTTTTAAATTATTTATTTTGTTCACAGTAAGTTGTCAGAAGTTGCAAAACAAAAACATTTTTTGAGCAAAAAATTAACATGTTAACACAGTTCTAAATTTAACCCTCATGCAGTTTTATTACACTTCATGTTCTAACACAAAGAGAAGATGATGATACGGGAAGCGTTTCCCAGCAAAACAAAAGCCTTATAATTATGGGAGCATTAGTTACTGCAATTACTAAACCACAACATGAATAATTGTATTTGAGAAATTCACTAAAAATACAAGCACACTGCCTAATGAATTCAAAATCAGAACCCAAAGTACCAAAGAGTATTTAAGACCAGACTTCTGTACTTTAGTATTTTAAGACAAAATGAGAATCCCAAGTGATTTAATATATACTGCTTATCAGAAATGTCAAGTATTAGCTACAAAGCCATCTGAGATACCATCAATGTACAGAATCCTTTTGAACAGTACACAGTTTAGATTAAAATATACGCTGTAGAAAACACTGTTAGAAGGGTTTTCTTTTTTAAGTTAAGCAGATGATTCCAGTGTTTGAAAATATTTCAAGATAAAATGAAAAGGGAATCTCCAAGATTTTTATAGGAGACTGAACGAATCTTACAGGCTAAAATGTTCTTTTGAGGTCCCTACCAACATCTGACATTGTGTGATTCTGTAAGCAACAAGTCAGCTTGATTCTAGTTTTCAAACCAGGTAATACTGGTAATGGAGCAAAGGATAAACATAAGCTGTGAGCGAGAAGAACTGAAGGAAGGCCCGTTCCAAAGTCTTCAGAGAATGAGGATGAAAAGGAAGCAAACTGAGAAATTAATTTCTTTTAAAGAAGGTAAACCAGCAGGTTAATTATACACATACTTGTAGGTTGAGACAAACTCCAAATTATTAGGGACGAACTCCCACCAAACCCAAAAGGCTGCAGTGTGCCGTGCAAGACCGCTTCTCCGTTGCATCAGTCTAACGAGAGATTTTCTGCATGGACTCAACCATGTTTCTACTAAATTCCAACAGGTGGGGAAACTCTACTAGAAAAATGGTCCAGTGTACCACATAACCTCTGATTAGTTAGTCCACCTGTAAAAAGATTCAGAGTATAAACTGTTCTAGGCACAGACTTTCATCTATGCAGCTAGAACGGCAAAACTCTCTACCTCTGCCTCACTCGGATCTTCCTTTGCACAGAAGGACTTGGAGGCCGTCCCAAATCAGATGATAAAGCATAAAAAAACCCCTAAGACAAATGAAATCCACAGAACAGACTGTTAGTTCATTACCACATCAAGAATAAGGTTGTGAAGATTCATGTTACCCTTGGGAATATCAATCTTCATTCAATTTAACTGTTCCAATATATGTTCTTCAGTCTGAAACTACATTAAATTACCGAAATACTTTTTTCTTCCTACTATCGACTTTAAAAAGGCATAAAATAAGAAAAATTGTAAGTTTATACTCCATGTTCCATTGCCATCAGTTTGTGATGACTTATTAAATTTCTCTCCTTCCCACCCAAATCAGTAAGATCTGTTTTCCATGACACATCACAACCATGAAACATCTTCTGCTTCTGCAGAGCCCTGGAGGCAATAGCAAAAATATCGTCCCTCTTGTTATAAATATTTTAATGACCCTAAATAATTATATATTTCCCAGGAACTGTTCAATCCAGACAGGAAACAGGTTTGTTTCAGATAGTAAACAGATCATCTAGTCCAACCCTGCTGCCATGGCTGGGGACATCCCTCACTAGGTCAGGTTGCTCAAGGCTCCACCCAGCCCGGCCCAGAACACTTCCGATGATGGGGTAACCACGATTTCTCTAGTGCCTGTGTCTCATCACCCTCATCACAAAAAAATTCTTCCTTATATCCAAGTCAACCATGCAATTTTGCCATGAAATCTTAGGTCACAGTCTTTGGTGAGCTGGACAGTATGTTCACAGCAACTGGGGGTGCTCACCAAGCAGAAGGATGCCTTCCCCAGTGACCACTGCAGCAACTATATGCGCCATCAGTATGAATATCTTGCCTCTCAGTTGTTCACCTGAACAAGTGAGAAAAAAAAGTTTTGTGGGTTTTTTTGTTTGCCTTTTTTTTTCCCCATCTTCCCTCACTCTTTCATGAAATAACCAGAAGAACTCACGAGATCCACACCAGCCTCATGGCTGGATGTCAGCTATCTCTACCATCCCAGTTTGTTCAGTGAAAAGCAGAGCACGAAAGTATAAATTCAAACCGCTCTGGAATTCTGAAAATCACTTTATGGACTTCTCAAAGCATCAAGTAGTAAGCTTTTCTGCAAACCTAACTCAGTTCAGAACCCACAAATAAGAACTACTCTTTCTGCAACAATTATTGATGTTCCTTAGAAATTAAGTTTGAAGTTCCAGGTTTCCCCCTTTCTTGGGAAAAGGACTGTCCACAGCGTGTGCATAAGTCTGCTCGGACTGCAAGAGAGACATTACTGAGAAATGGAAATTTATCTAAATTTCAAAATACTTCTCTAGTACAGAACAATGTATCTTATGTTTGGAAAAGGACAGTATCCAGTTGATAAACAGCAGAAAGCAAAATGGATTCTAAAAATGCTAAATCGGCAAAAAAAGGACACACTTACATAGTAAAAAAATCAACTTCCTGAGGCTATTTTAAGAGATGTGCTGCCACTTGAAGAAAGGGGAAAAATGAGGATGATGTACAAGAAACCTTTTACTTCTAAAAGCTCTACAACGTGAACTTGAACATTTCTAGTGTCAGTAGCAGCAGTGTCGGTTCTGTATGAAACAAAAACTTTGGATCAGAAGAACGGTGGTTCATAATAGAATTTAGGTGATACTTCTGTCTCACTGAAGTTAATGTACTACCCTTAAACAGAACATAACTTCAAGATTAATATTTGAACTCATTTTTTCTTTCTTTCTGAAGTTCAAAAGTATTATTTAATAGTACTCAACATTAGGAGTTTGAAAAATGCCCAATTAAAAATATAGAGGAACCTCAAATAGGAGCATGAGAAAAAATACAGAGACTTCTGTTTAAATGTTTCTTCCAAATGCAGCAACAACTTCTAAATGCTACCACAACACTGGAAAATTCTATTTCAAAGTTCCGCAGGATAGTATTTGTTCTTACATTTCTTGTCGTGCTACTGTCCTTTTCGGGAGATACTGTGACATATACTAAAACCTTCTGCAGTATAAAACCATCAAATCACTTTCACTGTACTCAAAACTACTCTTGCAAAGACTTAAACTGCATTTAAAAATAAGTGCGGCCCAAAGAGCAGAGTAAGAAGATTTATTGCCAGAAGAAAGAGTATTAGGTCAGACTTCCTGTGCAAAAATTCCATCTTATTTCATCTCATTATACAAAAATGAATACCGAGCTCAGACAAACACATAGAATTCTACTTGCCCACTAGACAATTTATCTTGCCATCAGGTGAGGTTAAGCCACTTTGCCTTACCATTAGATGTCAGTACAGTCTAAGAGAAACTGTACAGAGAGCTTCCAGATCAATAAATTAAAGTGATTACTGAATTAGACACTGAAAAATGTTGGATACTGTTCAGAAAAGGACTAAAACCTCAACCATTATAATGGCCTTACCGAAATCTAAGATGTATCTATCTCAAAAAGACAGAGAACTAGAAGAAGTGCCAGGACAGGCAGTAAGTACAGCCCAAGGCACAGAGAAGAAACTCACTGGTGTGCTCCAGCCTGAAGACGTGACTGCGGGGAATACGACAAATGCACACGAAGTAATGCACCACATCTCAATGAAACGTCTAGGGAGCACACATTGAAATATTAAGCCAGCCTATTAGCAACAGCAGGAAGCTTTGTCACGGAGTATGCAATTAAATGAAAATCTGGTGCCACAGGTACCGCAGATGCCAAAACTTTAAGTGGTTCTTAAAAGGAATTAGGCAAGTTTACAGAAAACCCAGTGGTCACTGATAGTAATAGCCATGATGCAAACCCAGGTCAGAAATCCATAAGCTGGTGAAGACCAAAGGCATGAAAACAAATGAGAGTGCACGCTCAGTTTGCCTCATCCATAGCAATCGCTGCACTATGGTACCAGGCTGACCAAAAGTCCATTTAGCTCCGCATCCAACAGCTGCCAAGAAAGGAGATACTTCAGGAAAAGCAAGGGCAGAACAAACACGATACCTCCCTCAAGCATCTACCAGTGGGCACTCTCTGAGACAGCCTACAGGACAGCGAGGGACCTGCCGTCCCTGCTGACACACGGGCAGGTCTTACACATTCTTAGGAAATGCAGAGACACACAACTTAAATGGACTGATTCAGCCACGCAGAAAGGGAGGTCCACAGCTCACAGGGATGCACAAAACCTTCCCAACTGAATAACTACCTGAATAAAACTGGAGCAAGTTAGCGCTATTAATCCTAAAAGACACTGCTGGGATCAAACTGACAGCATCTCCAGTATAGATTGGAGGAGACATCAAGAACATCATCATCATTAAAAAACTGCAAGTCATAGGCTCCAACACAGGACACGGTAAGCTCTTCCAGCAACAAGTGTCCTTTATTACTGGCTGGTTTTGCTTGACAGCTTAGCTTAAACCTCCAGTCATCAGCTTTTCTTACAGCTTTGCCTGGCAGATGGAAGAACTCCCTGATGTTCTTTGAACAGGTACCTCCTCTCAGGAATCACCAAGCCATCCCTTGATCTACTTGCAGAAGAGACCAAGCTCCTTGAAATCCTCCTAAAAAATCATGTTTCTGATTTTGTCAAACATTTGCATCCTTAAATTGAACAGCAAGTTCCTAAAGCATTGGACTGCAATTGCTGGAATATGACAAAGCCTTGCAAGGGCAGTTACATCCATGTCCGACGCAGAAGAACCTCTACCGCTCTCTTTCACAGTCCTCAGACGGATTCTGGGACAACACCTACGGGGAAAAGACTTTGCATTTGGTTCCACGGTTTATTTGTCACCAGTGCAAAGTCACTTCTTTTTAGGATGAGGTTCTCTGCCCTGGAAGTACAACTGACAGTTGCCCATTTTGCATTTATGACCTAAAATCTGGACACAGTTTGACAGAGTTCAGCTCTGTGGCACTTTTTTTTCTTTTCTTCCTAAATCATATCACAGCAGTTTTTACTCTATCAGAGAAAGGTTTTTCCCTGTTGATAAAAATGTTCAAAATAAGGCCAAGAATGCCCCTTGACAGCACATCATGAGAAACAAAGCTTACGGCGTTTTGACTTTTTGTCCACTATTTTTTTAATGCTGTGAATTAATTTTATTAAAAACATGGAGTAGTACAAAAAAGTTATCCAGTATCAAATAAAATGTCTTCCAAAATTTAGTGTAATAACTTGATAATCATAAGCCCTTATTTTCATGGTACAAGATTATAAAACAGCTTTTTTGACATCCTCCAGTGATAGGGAATCCATGGATGCACGTCCAATAACACGATGTTACATTTTACAGATCAAGATCAGCTTGCAAGTGCTGTGAATTGTAACTATAAAAAAGAAGCTAGTAGAATATTTACGTGTCAAACCAGAAAATACTACCGAACTCTACAAAAATACTTAAAAGCATGACTACCAAATTCTTTCCAACTGTGGTTTCCTTACCCCTGGGCTCCTGGAAACAGCCATCCAGTCTCAAAGGCATCACTGACCATCTTCCCAGAATCACAACTTCCACACTTGACTAGAGAAATGGCACAACTGATAATTCTTTTCCCCACATTTCAGAGTCAATCTACAACTCTCAACAACGCCTTTCATGAAGAAATTTCCAGGCAACTACACTCCCATCTCAATCACAGTAACGTATTTTTACACCTTACTAAATTCTATGTACAATCTCCATCGCAATTACAGGAATTGCTTACATAGAAGATTAATGCTAGTGGCTGGGATATAGTGTCGTTTAACACAATTAAGTGTTAGAAAACAAAGAATTAAAAGCACAATTAGACAGTCTCCTGCATCTGAGACTGACAACTGTATATGATGTATTCTAACTAACATTAACATACACCGCTCATTTTCCAAAGTGATTATGTATTGTCTCTATTACACAGTTAAGCTCATCTGCTCGCTCTTTTATTCAGCAGTGGGAAGGCAAGGGAGAGAACTAGAGTTGCTACCGGCTGCTTCGCGATGAAGTTCTGCAAAACTTCCTTTTCAGAGACATACGGGGTGAAAGAGCTTTTAAATTGGGTTTTCCCTCTTCTACTCAAGCACTGTAGTGAGATGTACCCTCTCTCAAAATAAAGGACTTTAAAAATTTGGGAATCGTGCTCTTTACATTCAAAAGCCACATTCAAGAGTTCTCAAATGCCACAGAGCAACAGGTCACTTAGTTCTCGAGATGCACATCAGTGCAAAGTTACCTGATCTTTATTGTAAGACAATTCTGAAATTTACAGAAGGGAACAACCAGGTGATTACGTTTTCATGCACTGAATTTGGTAGATGTTAGAAATCTCAAAGTTTCTTCAGGCTCACATCAAGGTGTAAGATCCCTGCACCACGTGTATAAAAAATCTGGCATAGTATGTCAGTCCAAATGCAACAAGCTATTTTGCCTTATTCCAGAAAAGTTTTAGTGCAGCTAGATTCATCATAGTATCTCAGTATCTTTCTGCAATATAACTGATGTAACTATAAATGTTCAGTTTCATCTCTCTGAGAAGAGAGGTGTATGCACAGCCTGCTATTTTTAGTCTCCTTATTTGAACATAGATGCTTGGTTTCTGTCATGTTACACAAGTAAGATCAAGCATGAAGTGCATTTGGCAAGTGGTCTGGAAAGTGATAAGACTGCAACAGTCTTTAATGGAAATTAATTTCAGTCCTAAGCTACACTAGGAAATAAAATTTCCAGCCCACGTTAACTTGTAGGTCAGCTCTTCCTGATTAATTAGAATGCTCCTGTTCCCAAAGATAAATATTTTATCTCACAGTTTTAAACTATCTTAAGTTCATAACATTTTACATCTTGAAAATAAGGCTAAAGCTTTGGCCACGAATATAATATTCTCTCAAAAACTAGGTAGAGACCTTGAAAAAAAATATGTAAAAAGACTGAAAGCTAAACGTTCACAAAATAGTTTGCATCTCTCAACAAACGCGTTCCTTAATTCTGGATGAAAGCTGAAGATGTAAGACAAGAGAAGTAGCACTGAGCACTGGGTACGGCACCCAGGCAACTGGTTCCCATCCTCAAACCTTTGAACCAGTTATCACACAGATGCCTATAACAGAAGTAAGAATAATTCCTGGTAGAACACACGTGGTGGTGGCACACCGTGTCACTATATACTGAATATGCTTCTTCAAGGAACTCTTGAACCTTTCTAGTGTATTGATCTTCTGCCAGAGAGAAGGATGACAATCCTTGCCTATGAGAGTGTTACACTGTCACCAAGAACAACAAGGGACATCCACTCACCACTTGTCAGCAGGTCCCTTAGTCGTCAGTACCCTCTGTGCTGCTTTCCAAGGCACATTCTCCAATAATGTTGATTTTTAGACAGGTCTAGATAAAAATTTACGTACATTAGATGAACTTCCCATTGATTTTTGGTGTACTACGGGTCGCTCAAGTAATGTCAAATGAATGATAGTTGGCTGGAAACAGAGTACTGGGAAAAAAACAAGAGTTCTGCATCCAAGAGGAAAACCAGAGATTTGTTCCGTGAAAGACTCACTGTGCTACTTTTGATTATCAGTAGTCCAAGCTGCTCATGAATCTTCTGTGGACCAACTACTTCAAAAAAACTACTCATAAAGGATGTTTGTCAGAAGATCTGCAGGGATCACTGTACAAAAAACTGCTCTTGGAATCTGCTTTTGTAACTGGGAAACCCTAGTATTTCAATTTCCTTATTTCTGGAGCTCACAATACTCGCTGCTCTCTCTTCTCACTGCAACTTCCCCACCTCCTCCTCAAGATGACTCCTGAGCTTTCTGCAGGCTATTGCTTACTCCTCCTTCCTCCTTCGTGGTTTTTAGTCACACTGCTAGGAAAACACAGCTCTTGAGATCAGCAGCCTGCCTGGATTATCAACTCCGTTCTCTCTAAGGAGGCGTAATAACTGAGAGAAATAGGGGAGCCTGTATGGAAGCAATTCCGAGCTGGTTACCAATGGCCTCTCCTTCACTTTCACGGCCTTAGCACGTCCACTACAACACTTGGAACTGTTTTAACAGCTTCATATTAGAACCGAAATAACCAGTCGACATTGTCCTGTCTTCAGAAAACAAAGGAGACAAAAATCAGGAGTGGCTTTTCTAAATACCAAACTCAAAGCAAAGTTCAGAGGAGACAATCCCAATGCTCCTTCTAAAACAAACTCTAGGAGATACTAGTATTACACTTCTGCTAAGAAACATTTTCCTCCCCAGTCTGCAAAGTAATTCATGCTCTACAGGAAGAAAAAAAAAACTACTTTGTGACTCCTGAAATATACTCTACATTGCATGAAGTGCTGGCCCGTTCCACACAGGGAAGAATATCTGACATCCTTCTACAGAGATCTCCGAGTTGCCTCATCACAACTTTCACAAAGCCTTGTTCGAGCTAAAATACTCTGCACAACCCATAAAAACAAAAGAGGTCAACAGCCACCAGAGCAAGCACTGGAACAGGAATCCACGGCTGAAGAGAGGTTGTGGCAACTTTACTAAACGGTATCTGGAGCACAATTAAAACTGCAGCGATGCCAAAAAAAATAAATCTAGTAAGAGATCTCACTCAAAAAAAAGAACTTTAAAAACCCAAAAAGATCAGAATAAAGGCTTAGTTCTCAAAGCCTTTCACTGAAATACTCTGCTAGAAGCAACAAGTGAAATAACTGCCAGTAAATCCTACAACATCCAGAGTAGCAATACCACCACAATTTGCATTTTCTTTTCATCTTTTATCAAGGACATCCAAGTAAATTTTTACAGGTGTTTCAAAAAGGAAAATTAGACAGTTGCCTCACTAACTCCCTCATTTGCTGCAACTAAGAA
Source organism: Trogon surrucura (assembly GCA_020746105.1). Taxonomy (NCBI): domain Eukaryota; kingdom Metazoa; phylum Chordata; class Aves; order Trogoniformes; family Trogonidae; genus Trogon; species Trogon surrucura. The sequence goes on along the minus strand of CM036620.1, from coordinate 74,556,042 downwards.
GTCACTAACAAAGTATCCTTAACTCTAAGCAACAAACAAAAGGTTTACAAATATACGCCGTTACAGCTTTGTTTTCCTGTTAGTTGAGCTGCTGAAACCTCATGCGCTGCCAGGCTCACCTCTCTAAGAGTAAGGAATAAATGATGTATTGTTTTCTTATTTTCTAATAGATTTAGTTTGCAGAATTGGTGAGCACTATTTGAGCACAACGTCTACGGAATTTTACGAAATTTTATGAAATAATTTCATAATATAATATAATATAGTATAATATAATATAATAATATTATGAAATTATATAATTTTTATTTATAAATATATATTTATATTTATATATATGTAATACATATAATATTATGAAATAATTTCATAAAATAACACATTTCTCACCATGGATCCTGTTAAAAGCTACTTGTTTCCAGTCAGTTTTCGGTAAAACCACTCACCCATCTCTGCCACTTGTCATTCACCCGATCGCAACTTTATCTGTACTTGGATCAATCTCTGTTTTTCACTGAGGCAACAAAACAAGTAGCCAATAAAATAACTGGTTTTAAAACCGTCTTAAAACAAAGAGGCATAAACCAAAAGCAAACAGTGGTCTCTACAACGTGACCACTGAATTTTCATATGTAAAGCACCAACAGTGCAGAGTGCATTTTATGGTCTCCTGATAAACATTATGATCCTCGTTTTAACTTATTGTACATAAAGGACTTTCAGACGAGGTAAAACTCTATTTAGCTTAATAGTTATGAAATCTGCATATATGGAAAAACATGGGAACTGGGCCACTAATTTCTACCGAGGATACGAAAATGTCAACCTTGCTCTGACAGACGGTATTATTACTCAAAAACTAGTTCAAAGACTGCCCACAAAAGATAACGATGCTGCAACCTTTTCCTGAATATTTTCAATACAAGTTAAGAAGAACTCTCCCTATACATAATCAATTTGAAAATGTAAATGTCTTTTGCTTCAGTAAATAACACCAGGAGTTCAACACTCCAAGACAAGTACATCTGCAATTATATTACATTTCAAAAACAAATGGAAAACTGTCCTCTAAAAAAATAAAAAATAGACCAAAAGCATAACATGTGCTTTTGTTTTATCTCAGTGTTGCATATCTGGACTGAGATTGTTAGCTCCTCTGTGTCAAGACCTTGATGAAAATTATCTGTATAGAGCGAGTAAAATGTCAAATTCTGAATTATCTGACAATTCTGCAGCAGATGGCCTAAAATATTAGTGATTCAGTTGTTGCTGTTGCTGGCATTGGGTCAGTTCTTCACTTGTTAATTAAGGACCTTCATTTTGAACTATTATTTCACTAGAAAATGCCCATCAGGCAAAAAAAAAAAATTAGCAAAAACATGGTTAAAGATTTTATAAAGTTTGCTCTCCATTTGTACAAGAATTTCCATTCTGGCTGGTTAATAAAATTGCAGGTTGGAAAACAGCCCTCTGCTCCCACTGATGGATCATCCTAAATTGCATCCTAGTTATAGGACAATTGATGGAAACCAAATGGCCAGCAGTGGCTACACCAAAAAATATCCCTCCCCGTGTCCTCAATACTTTCTTTCCACTCCCAAGTCATCTGGGTGGAAATGCATTCCCCAAAATCCCTTCTCCAAACTACACCTGCGCTGGTGAAGTGTTCTCATCGCCATCAGCTACTACAGGGAGCAATTCCTCAAACAACCTGAAGCTGAGGTTTGCTCCCTGAAGCATCAATTTGTTTATTACGCTTTGAAATCTATCTGCAAGAACCATATAGGTTGGCAATTATATGCCAGGGTATTGAGAAAGTCTATAAATATTAACATATTTTAGAAAGAAAAAAATTACAACTAAATTAAAAAAAAACGTTCACTTCACATTAGATGTGCATTCAGTGAAAAATACACAAGGCAGTAAGCAACCTTGATAATATATCTTTAAATGTAAGATACAATTACTTTGTTAGTAAACACAAATTTTAAGACTTACAGTATTATAGAAGATGCACTTAAAGTAAATGGAAATATTAAGCTTGGAAACGTACAAAGTGCTATAAGACCCACATACCGCTCTAACATTGAAGGTTATCTTTGACTCCTTTATGAGGCAAACACGGGAACCTCAGGCTTCTAAACCTAAGCCTTGAAGAGCATTTAATTCCATTTAAAAGTTATGCTTATTGGCAGTTTAAACAAAACATTATTTTAAGTACAACAATCGACATTTTTCAATGTGTCCTTCCAAAATAAATCCAGAATATTTCAAAATAAATCAAGAATGACTCATTTTGATTTCCATCTACGTACAAGGCGTGACCTAACGTTCTAGCATCAGCTGTCTATGCAGGGTTAGAAGTTACACCGGTGGGAGTTGGCAATGGTTAAAATTGCAGTTTCTTCTCTTGTTGTTTGACGTTCGACTGCCGGTGGTAACGGGCTCTGCTTGCCCCGGCGTGTTAAGCTGGAGAAGCGCACGGCGGAAACACCACGAGTTCGGGAAGCAGTAAAGCATCTGCCACTGTTCCGAACGCGAATCGCTCATTCCGTTCCAGTTCTTAATATTCTATTGCTTAGGAAAATATCAAATTTAACAATGTAGAAATCAAGTCGAAAATTAAGAATCAATAAAACATCCTATAAACCCGTACACAAACGGGTGCTTATGGATCCGGGGTGCAATTTGTGATCGCAGGAGTTCGAATACTTTTTACCGCGTATCCGAAGGACTGAAATAGCCGTGGCATAAATTAATAATAGTGAGTCTATAAAAGGTTGAATTGATACTGACATCTTGGATATTATTACTGTAAATGACAGATTAATGGACAAAGGCACAAGATCCCAAAAGTCGTCCTAGATATTTAATTACTAGGAAGTAACCAATAATCGTATTAATTAGCAGAGTTAAAAATCCCACAGAGCAGTAAATGATTTCAAAGGAAATTTTGCCTATAACAATGACAAGTTAAGTAATAACTTACACTGAAGCCAGCACAGAATAAATGATTTAATGATTCCCATAGAAAGTTTTATTTTACTGAGATCAATATCAGCCCCCTATTATACACTAAAAGCCATGCCTAAAACCAATTATAAGAACTATTGTTGGGCGTCTCAATTACAAAGAAACTGCCTTCTCAATTGTCATTCCATCAAAATTAATTAGATAGCATTCAACTAACTGCATCTTTTCACCATATCAAAAGCAATAGCAGCTATTGATATTGCAAGATTTTATTTAAAAAAATAAATAACTGTAAGTCTCTGGTACTCAACTTCTGGATAAGTAAAAAAATCAAAGCATTCTGCAGCAGTATTTATTTCTCGACACAACATATTATCATAGCTAAGTGAACATCAATACCAATGATTTAATACTACATGTGAAAACTGAAGAAAAATTTGTAAACTTAAGGTTTTAAATTATTAAGAGCATATTTTCAAAAAATAACCCCTTTCAAGCTTGACTTCCATCAAGTGCAACAAATACTCTGTGCAGAACAAAGGGGTCTGTGATGAAGTAGAATTTTTTCAGCTGGTACTACGTAGATATTCTCTACCTTTATGTTACATTTTTAGAAGTAATACTCTTTGTACCTGAGTTTTCCAGAAGCAGAAGTTACTATGTGAAGATAATGGAAGGACGGAATGATTATGTCTTAACTTTAAAAAGTATGCCCACGTGCCAGAATTGATCCTTTTTGAACAATAAATTACTTTTGAAATCCTATTTGCCAATAAATAAGATACACATAATAAAGGTATTATATGCAAAGTGTAAAAAGGTAAATATTAAATTACATTATAAAGTTTTGCTGCTCCAATTCTGCACAGATCATAACCTGCTTGTACGCACATCCTGCTTGTGGATGACACTGGGCAGTAATAATTGTCACACATCCACCAAATGTACTTTAAAAAGCAGTTAAATAGACAAAGTATGATTTGAATGATGGAATATTCAATTAAGAATTGAGAAGTAATGGAAGCAAGATTCTCAACAAAGTTTATGTTTGCCGTAATCTAACAGCAGGCTAATGATCCTCAATACTGATCAACTGTTATCATGTTAATCTAAACCTTTTTTTTTTATATTTTTATATAAATCTGCGTATGTATAAATCTTCAGATATCTTCAGTAGAAATTTTCTACTGGGTTTATGGAACAGGCACTTTTGAAAACCTTAGCAATTACTTAAATCCAGAGTTATTCTAACTTTGACATTAGACGAGTTGATTCATGTGGCCATTCAGATGTATTATTGTCACTAGATTTCCACCTGCTAATTAAAAATGTGACAGAAACTAAAGTACGTAAAAACAAAAGCAAAGTCCTTATATGCTGCTTTTCATGTCAATACTCAATTTGTGCTGCTTAGGGTACTGTTCTCCTTCTGTGAGCAACTCCCTTTTAAGGGAGCTTAATTTTTCAACCAAGTTTGTACATAGCTTCCAGAAACTCTTCGAAGAACAATTATGAATCTCTTCAGCACTAGGCAGTCCAGTTATAAACTCCATATTAACCTGTAAATACATCTGGACAACCATTACGGAACTACATGAACATTTGAGGTATCGTACCCCTTAATACGAAGACTTAAATAACGAAGAGAAAATTAATGGGAAAGTTTTTCCTTTCCACTGCAAAAACGAAAATTTAAACCAAAGGCAAACTTAAAATGAATTTCAGAAAAGGCCTTTCCTACAATAAGATCGTTAATTGCTTTTAAGTCGACAAGAATAAAGCATCTATATAAAACATAAATGTAGCTGTAAAAATCCTGTATTATTAAAAGAAATGTGCAGCAATTAATCTAGACAGTTCTCACTCTAATGCTACTTTATGATTGTCGAGGTTAAAAAATGGGCTCATGAAATAGAGAAGTTAAAGATTAATTTCTGAGAAGTTTCTGCAGCTCAAAGTGGCTGGCTAGAGATTAACTAGAAGGACGAGAAATCTAGACCTTACGAGGTGGAGAAATTTAGACCATCCATATTATACCCAATACTAGTTTGTGCCTTACACTTGGCTTTCTCTCATATTTTGGCCCTTAAAATCCCTTTTGTTTAAAAACTTTAAAAACTAAAGGTGCTCTTACTGCTGGCTTTTAGGAATCACTACTCAAAACCTCATTTGAAATACAACATACACCAAAAGACTCAGCAAAAATGATACTTGTGAAAAAGCTTATAGCTAAAGTAAGTTTTCAACATTCAGAAGATGAGAACAGCAAGAGCAAGTAATCAGGACAAATGCAACTGGTGTAGAAAAACTTCAGAGAAAAGCTAATAACTACAGAAAAATTATTTCAAGAATTACAGGGGATACTGAACATTGGAATATAAAACACAGAAGGCTTTTCTCCTCTGAAAATATTTGCTTAAAAGAAGGACCTGTATACTGAAGTTGAACTTAATCACACCTGCTACTTACTCTGAAAGTTAAATTAGAATGAGAAATTCACAATTCCAAAAAAAATTGGAATATCCAATTACAAAATTACAAGGAGAAAATGTTGACATTCCTTTAATTCCTCTGCTCCATCCTTTCTGCTCAAGTAGCAAAATAAATTTCATAAAAAGGCCCCTTGTTCTGAAAACAGCAATATAGAAAAGGCATTGTAGAGATTCTAAATAAGTACATACACCAGAAAATAGAAGATATTTCCCTATTGCTGCAACCTAGCAGCCTTCCTCCACACAAAACATCTTTTGATTTAATTCTCAAAAATATAATAATAAATGTACAAGAAAGCATCGCTCATTGTTTTAAGACCTAAAATAAGCCCGGCAATCAACGTATCTGAAGCAGTCCTATTACAATCCTCGCAATAAAAATTTGACCTAACAGAATTAGAAGCGGGGTAGCTTTACTGCTGTTTATTTTTTTAGCTATCAAACGATTGCCCGTTTCTTGCCGCAGGTAAGCAAAAGGACCACTGCTGGACCAGAAGTTGCAGGATTCCCCGAGCACAGCCCCGGCCACCGTAACTCAGTACAACCTACAACTCGCTCAGACAACGTCTCGAATTCTGCTGACTACGCCCTCATCCATTTGGCAAACCCCGTGAAAACTCCGGGAAGTGATCTACGTAATTTGCTTTTATGGCATAAAATAACCCACGGAGTTTTGTGCCCCTAAAGTGAAGTGTTACTCCATCTACCAAAGAAGTAGGGACCAGTTTCAGAATTCTTAATTTTTGACATTACGACAACTTTTATACGGTCTCTGCATCTCAAATAGATTATAGTTGGAGCTGTACAAACATAACCCAAGTCCTTTAGGCTAATCCTTCGGGAATGTCCCCATGAAATTCAGACATCTGCTGTCATGGAAGCACCTTTTATTTCAGGGCACACTGACCTACCAAGGCAACCTTTTTACCCCCTTAAAGAGGTTGTACCTTTTTTTTCCTTTTTTTCCTGAAAACTGTATGAAATCTATCTTAATTATTGAGGATAATAAGGACACTAGATACAGAGCACAGGCAGATCTATTGAAATACAGACAGAAGAAGACAGCACGACAATATTTTAAAGTGTGTTGACCCACTTATTATCGATAAGACAACATGTACATTTTAATGTAGCTTGACTGCATTTTACACATGATATTTTGGTTTATGAACATTAGATGTAGAAAAAAATAAAAAAGTCTGCAAGGAGAAAAGTCGTCATTGCTGGACTAGTAGAGATCTGGAGCCTGCACCTCAGTAAGGCCATTGAAAAAGAAAGTTCATTCAAAAATATACTGGGACAATCAGAAAACTGAAAATATTCTTAACAGAACAGAGGGGAGCAGAGGGAGGCAGCTCAATCCACCTAGTTCATCAAAGAGAAGGTTATGGTTTGGCTTGCCCAGAGTCAACTTGTTCAGATTTAATTTGTTGGGATCCAAATTTGTAACCAACAAAGATCATGCATACTACCTTTTGAAAAGAAAGAATGAAAAAAGCAAAAAAAACCCACCACAAACCCCCCCCCACAAAGCCCCACCTCAAATTATTCGCATTGCTTCTAGTTTTCAGTACCAAAATTCACATGAAATCTCACAAAGTAAAATCTAATTTACGAAAAATCATTACTTTGTGAGCAACTCCTCTCCTTTTCCTATCAGCAATGAGGGAAACTTCCACTCCAGTATATTCGGCACAATAGTTTTCCAGATGATCTCACATTTTTTACACAGGCTTAAAGTGGAGCACCGCACCTAACAAAATGAGAGTCCAGTGATTCTACCTGTATGCCTCTGATTAAGAATAACCCACAGTGAAACTGCTATCCAACTGTTTTAAAGTTTTTAATCTGAAGAAAAAAAAAAAATCAGAGAAAAAAAAGAACGAAAGACATGAGTACAGGCATCTCAGGGCTCCCCAGTTTCTTATCATCCAGTAAAAAGAGCCCCAAGGAATGTGACAGTCAGTTTTCCTCTAAATCTGTGACACCTTGGTGTCTTCCCTCCTAACACACTCTCATTTGACAGAAACAAGCTGAAGATACCTTTTTTCCAGCCCTTGAGTCAGGCAAAGTCCCTAAAAACAAGTCCCTAAAAAGACTAATACAAATAGAAATAAAATTAGTCCATTTATGAAGACCTAAGACATCAAATATTTAATAAAAAAATATCATATCGGCACCTACTAGGATTGATTTGAACACAGCAAGGTCAAACATGAAGTTTTTACTTCTTTTAAACGCATTTAAAGAGCAGCAAAGATTTCATTCAGACATAATTATCAAATTATTAGTTATTCAAATTATTTTTTAAATATGGTAAAACGTTGAACTTCAGATGGCTATGTATGCTACATTAACAAACCCCTAAAGAAACATCTGTGTTCAGATATTAGTCTGATAATCCTCACATTGCCACCGAGGGAAACAGAACCTGCAAGTCAGGAAAAAACGTGGAGACCATCAGTTTAAAAATCTCAGTTTGCGATTTCCGCAATGATTAGAACTTGGCTGTCTCACGCAGCGTGTATTCTCTCAGTGTACAGCAAAAAAGGAGAGTAAAGCAGTAAAAAACGGTCCTTTTTGGTATCGACGCCCTTACAGCCGATCCAAAGAACAGTGTTTCTTCTTGAAGATAAAATACACCCTGTCCGTTCTGCTGCTGCCAGCCAGTGAGACTCAGCTGTCTCCTATTGACAAACATGTCATAGACTTGTGCCTGCTAGAGCAATTTTTTCCAGGAAAAGACCTTAGATATGTATTTGTAATATTATCAGTGATTTTTTTTCTCCCTTTCAGAAAAAGTGAACCACATTTCATTTTCACCTCTTGTAAGAAGTTCCTTCCCATCCATCCTGTTCCTCTCGGCTACAAGCATGTGAAAGCATCAGTTTTAACTGCGAAGCGCTGTAAAACACTCTTTTCTTCATTAGTTCCCATCATAAACTTCAGTGTAATAATGCTGAATATTGGTCACAACTGCATCACGCTCCAGAAATGCCTGTTGTACTTCCTTTTTGGCAAAGTAAACTACATCGCTACATGCACAGATGCGTTTTTCCTAATCCAGAAAAAACCACTCCAGCTGAAACAATTATTACTGATTCAAACATTCAAAATATTTCTCCTTGTCCAAATATAATTTGTATTTGGTATATGCTGCAAGAAAACAAAACATTGCAAGGCTAGGCTAAAACTAGCCGAGGCCTTCAAGAGAGATCCCAAGTTTCTGTGACCCGTTCAATCAGCCCCAATTAAATTACTGTGTAAAGATAGATTACTCCTGTGAGGAAATACTGCAGATATTAAGTCATTACACTTGCTTGGGGAAAGTGAAATACGGAGTATTCAGGAAATTTATAGAACAGGGCAATTAGGAGAGACCCAGGAAAAAACCTCATTATAGCTGTGCATCGTTGATAAAAGCCTTAATGGATTAATAGCATCCACTTCGGACAAACACCATTTTTGAGGCATGAGCACAAAAAAGCCTCAGTTCTGGAGACACGTGCTTGTATCTGCACACCTAATAATCTACTACCAATCTGAAGATAAAATAATTTAATCCACACTTCTATTACTTAATTCTGCGTGTGCTTATTAGAATAATTTTCTCCTCTCTCTCTCCTAGATATGACACCCTAAATCGTTAAATTCAAAAGGAAAAAAAAAATACCAAAGACATCCCAGGCACCTTTTACATCCAGAAATTCCACCCAAGATGACTTTAGACTTGTTCTTATTGTACAACCCGGAGACATGAAAGACCTGTTAAGTCATCTTAATAGAGAGCTTGTCCCTAGGGCGTCTTCTGCAAGTGATTCATTTCATAGACTCCGATAGTAAAACGGTCATAAGTAGAAGCAACAAATATGTAATATAGCACTAAATGTTCATTCTGCATTTATTAGAGCAAATGGCAAGTATTGCAGCACCAAAACCTAATACAGCGTTAAATATAGCATGAACCACAACAAATACTTCTATACCTTACTTTTATTGTGCAGTTTACAAATATTTTAAGTCACGGTGGATTAAGCTACTTCACGTGCAGCATCGGGCTCTGGGGGAGATACCTGAGAGCTGCACCTTATTGCTCCACTTCAGAATGTTCTTACTTATATGAAATATGTGGTTTACCACAACTTGATTTAAATAACTATTAATCCCCAGACCTTTTTGCTCCTCAGCCCATTCTATGCTTTTACGCTGCATTTGAAAAGCACAGCACTTAGAACACCGAAGCTGGTTTTCTGTATGAATACCTAAAAATATAGAGTCTTTAAAAGACAGCAACATAAAACAGCAGCGTGTAGTAACCTAACTTTTGCAGGAAGTAAAAGATTCAGTTTTCAGTAGGAAGAACAAAGACTGATGTTGAAATATGTTTCTTTTTTTTAAGTTGATAGGATAAACACAGGCCTGAAACATTCAGTCAATGGCAAAAGATTTTTAAAAAAAAGGTCATATTAGGTGTTCAATGCTGACAACATTGAGTGGGACTTTGGTCAAAAAATATCTCACATGTATTAGACAAATTCAGCCAAAAAAACAATCTTAGTACAACACATTCTTTGTGAAAATGCACCTCAATCTTCTACAGATAGACTGTATTTGTCCAGAAAAACCTCAGGAAAGGGATGAAGCACTTTCAGGCACAGTGATTGACAAATAAAGCCATCGTTAAATACAACTCTGGAAACAGAATATGAAAGGTCACCAAGAAGAGAATGTGCAAACCCTCCTACTATGTTAATCCAAAATCTCTTCAGAGTTTTGAGCAAAATGAACAAGAACTTTAAATGCATATTCAAGCACTGGCTCTTCCCATATTCAATAGTTTAAAAAAAAAAAAAAAAGGCTTGGGATTCATAAATTTAATCTGTAACAGCAAATAAACAGAAAGAATACAAGCAACATTTTATCACACTGCATCATCACACAAATTCAGGTGACAGAAACTGGCAAGAACAAAACAAAACCAAAAAAACCCCAAATTTAAACTGCTACTAGGCTGTTGTATCTCTTGGAGTTTTTTTAACCTTGTCTTTCCAGAGATATTAGATTGTGTCACGACAAATTAGTGCAGCTTCATTGAGTTTAAAAAAGCAGGCAAAGATTAATTCAATACAACGGCTTTCGTGGATTTACCCGCAGAGTAAAGGCTAGAACTGGAAATTCAAGAGCCACACGTAACCACAAGGACACTCATGCATCTGCTAGAGCGTCCAGGAGGTCTTCACACGTTTCTTGTTTGGTTTGGGGTTTTTTATACCAGATAAGCTTTGAGATAAACTTCAGCATTTTGTAGTTCAAAGAACCAGATTTACCCAGCTGAGCTTATTTTAGTTTTCTGGGCTGATTCTGAATATACATAGAACTATATGTAGACAGTACTTCAGCACTGAATACACGGATTATAAAAAAACTTTAGATCCTTGCCTGTAATTTATTTTTTTTGCTGACGGCGTTTATACAAGATGGGCACAATAAGACAAATCATACAGGGAAAAAAAAAAAAAGCAGAGGCTTAAAAAATTGGATAAAAATCAAAATCACTAAACTTTTTTGAGTTAGTGACACCTCATCTTCTGCTCTATAAGACAGAAAAAAAGGTCACCAAAATAATAAGTAACATACAAATGCCCCAAAAGGTAAGTGCCTGCCTATGATGGAAAAAAAAAAAAAAATCCCATACAAGCAAAAACCCCACCTTGTTCCCCATAACTATGTGGGAAACACCATCCTGATGATTTGTTAGCTACCGCTACATTTCACTTCTTAAAAACATTCATAAACTATTAAAAAAACTTTAACTGGGAAAATGCAGCTGTTTATCAGAACATTAGCACTAGTCAGTTGGTTTGACTTTTTACCAGCTATACAGAAAAAAAATAAACTATTTTATGAACATCCTGCAGTTCCTCTGAGTGCAGCTGTTACTGTAAACATATTTCACTAGAGGCAAATTCTGTTCTTTCTCTTCTCATATAATTCCTGCTTTTCTCTAATTTTCAAGGTTATTTTGGTAGGAAGGAGGCAACAGATTGCCAAGCCGTATAGCACCGCATTTTAAGTTTTACAGAAACACTTCCCCACATAGTGACATACATTTTATACTTCCAAATCTCCTACCAAATCCTGAGAATGCAAAGTCTGAGCCAATTGTTTGTTTTATTGTGGGGTTTTTTTTCAGTGAAAACTTCTACAAACCATCGCAAGCTGCACCACTGCAGCAGTGAGGCTATTCAGAACCAGTGTGCAGTCTTCTGCACGAGATTTTGACTTACTCTATGAATTCTGCTTATTTCAGCTACAGTTTAGTTTGTATAAACATTTTTTTATTACAACAAAGAAGAGATATGTTTTAGGTGATTTTTCTAAATTGCCCTATAAAATCCAAGCAAAGACTTGCTTCTTTGTAGTGAGGGGGAACTGGTGCAGGAAGGGATTTAATATCACAGAGATCATACACACACATGCTATTTTAGCATTTATTAATACGACAATCATCTCACACTAAATGAGAAAGACACGGGAGCACAAAAACACATGAAGGACAAGGGCGGATTCACTAAAGACAAATCACGCTTGACCAACCCAAGTGCCCTCCTGTGGCAAAGGACTGTGGTTTGGACAACGCACGGCGTCCCACAGCCGCCTCCTTCGGAAGGCGAGGAAGCAGGAGCTGCACAAGGAGCTGTAAACTGGCTCCACCACTACGTCCAAGGAGATTAAGTCAGTGGCTTGGCTGGTGGCATCTCGTAAGTCACGCAACCCCAGGAGTGATTATTGTTTGATAACTTTATCAGTAAGCTGGAGGAAGAGACAGGATGCATCTACAGCAAATACAGCGACAACGTCAAGCTTGGAAAGGGGGAGACTGACGGGCTGTTGTCACATTCCAGGCGAAAGAAGAAACTGCAAATTTGCCTCCTCATTCTCCCTCAAAGCTTCTGTCTGTGAGAAGTGCTCAGCATTAACTGAAAGGCTGACCTTGGATTAATCGCTTTATTGGCTTGTGGCACAGCAAAATATCTCAGTCTCTGGAGGACAAATCTTGGCGGCAGCATTTTTCTTTTATTTTAGCTGAACATTAGCATATATCTGTGTGGTAGGAAAGACAAAATTAAATCTTAGAGTAGACATTGTCAGCATTACATTTATGTCTTAGGCTTGCAACACTGGAGCCAATTCTAGATGCAGGCCTCTCCAGGTGCTCACATTCAAGCTAGGTCTAAATACTGCCAATTCAAAGGTTTGTAATTCATATATAACTAAAATTCTAGTCCAGGCTGTTACAGACAGACACTTGCATTATTTCACTGCGTAGGCTTTTTTCTGACCTGAAAATAGAGACCTTCCCTTCTCATAGCCTCCAGCATGCTACTGTGAGGTTTACTTGGCTGACTTTTGGAATATTTCATCCCTTTTCCTGTGTGTCACCACTTCTCCATTACACTGAACACGGACTATTAGCCCACACTCTGAAGACTCAGTAGCAAACCCCAATGACAGCTACTGCCTCTCACTCAATACCAAAGGAATTAACTCAGATTTTCCCAAACCTATGAAGCCAGACTGCACCAACACATGTGCGGCATTTTCAAAGAAGCACCTCTGAGTTTTCTGCTGTGAGGTATCTCCCTCACACTTGGGAAAGCTCCCATATAAGCATCAGCAAATTCACTTAGCTACCACGGCTCGTGACCTCGTACCAATCCAAACAAAACCTAGAGTAGCTCAATGCCTAGATGGCGAGTAGGCACTTGCAGAGATCAGCCAGAAAACCAGATGCTCGACAAGGAAAAAAAACAGAAAAAGATTTAGCACCATCCACATTTTACATACAGCACCCCAAATCAGAAGGATTCAAACCCACATCTCTCACCTACCAAAAGTGTTCCAGGCAAAGCAAGTCTAGAGCAGGGTATCTTCCACCCAGCCAGCGACACCTGAGGCATGGCACAGCCAAGAATTCAGTGCTGGAAAAGGGTGGCAGAGAAAGCACAACAGACTATTCTGTAAGAAAAAGGACAGCCAGCTGAGACAGAGGCCTCAGGTTTGGTTACCTGCTTTTGTAATAATTTCAACATTTTGCAGAAAGCACTCAGGTTATTAAAAAAAAAGCAAACTTGTCAGTTCAACTTCCAAAGCAGGTTATTCCAGATGACTACATTGTTAAAGGTAGGGAGGCAGGGTTCATTTTCCAACTTCACAGCACACGGACAATTGCTCTAAAGCCAGCATTCCGAGTGCCTTATTCTCAGGCTACAGAAATATTTCTCATAAAAGTATCCCACTAAACCAGTAAACAAATACATGTTGCCACCTGCTAGAAACGGGAAACAACTGTTCACAGCACACTGTAGAAAGAGTAGCGCAAATCTCTATTTGTGTCATGTGCAATAGCTGTAAACGCCTTGTCTAACTTGGCAAAGGGAGTATTAGAGAAACTTTACATGTCCTTGCACTTGTTTATGATGAGACATTAATTTATATCATTCCTGATTAGATCCATGCAAATACTTTTGATCTATAAATAAGAGTCCCTGTTGAAGTGCATGCAGCTAATTCAAAACAAGACATTCTTTTACTGGAATGTTGAGCAGCTGTGCAGAAAATAACTGGGATTGCTAGTCAAGGACTGCTCTTTCAAAGTATTCCCCACATAAACATGTTTTTTGTTATTCTACTCTATCATCCTCTACCGTAGTTCTACTTACAGCATGATATCATAACTGCTTGGTGTCATTAAAGAACCTCGTTTCTCTCAGCGCAGAAGCCACGCCAGCGTCCCATTCTCAGGCAAATAATTCTTCTGTTATCAAAGCAAGGATCAGAGCAGAAAGCGATAGAGTTTCATCCCACAGAACATGAATAACGATCATACAACTACAAGGAGCTTGAAAAAGCAAACTCTTCAATGTTCCCAGTAATGACCCTTACAGCAGTTCTTACTATTTTCTCTCTCAGCAAATCTTTACATGTTCTTTATACCTAGTTTATAATCTCACTTTAATTTTCATTCCATTCCTGAAACTCTGCCATCTGTTAAGCCTGAATTGCTGGATCAGTCTCTCTGTTATGCTATCCAAAAGAAAGAAAAAAGTTTCTGTGCAGATCTCTGTGCAGATCTCGGACATTAATTACAACTTTTCCCATGAAGTAAAAACTACACTTAACCTCTCAGCACAATCAAACATACTCCCAGTGTCCAGATATCTGGGCTCTGCAAAACCAGACTTGTCTTCAGAATATTTTTGAAAAACTGGCACTGAGAATCAGCATTTGTTTTCTCTGGCAGTAATCCTCTCTTTATTATTTCATCTCTTAGCAGTCTCCAGTTATAGTAGTTACACACTACAGGAAGTCAAATGAATTTTTCTTCATACTTAATATTTGCAATAGGAAACACATTTAATCAATTCTAAGTAGGAAGTTACAATTTTAAACTACTTATTGATAGACTTACAGCTGTTCAAAAATACTCTAAGCCAAATAAAAAGTAGTGATTTAGGGTTACTTTTCAAAAAAGCAGGTGGATTGGAAACTTCGTGAAAACGTTTTGTCCAGAGAACATACAGACCGAAGTTGGCAGAATGACTGGAAAGCCGTTCAAATTATTGTAAATCCAAGGCCTGACATTGCACACCACGGTGATCATCGGACGAACCCATCCCAGGCAGCTGCTGCAGCTGTGAGCTTTGCTCGGTGTCAGTAATCCCAGCACAGGAAGGCTGGGTCTACGACTATGAGAATCCAAAAATTACAGTGAGGGAAGAGGAAAAAAGAATGAGAGCAAGCACAAAAACAGAGCGTGGTTTTACTCACTCCTGCCGAGTTTCACAACTTTGTTGTCAGGTACAAAATCCTGCAACAACTTCTTCAACCAATTTTTGTGAGCAATCAAGAGATAGTTCTCTGGTAATGAAATTTCACTTTACCACTAGTTACAGCACACTTTTTTCATTATTTTAATCCTAGTTTTACATTGTTTAGGTTTTTTTGCAAAGTCTCGTATTTAGTAAATCTAGGAGATAAGTGATTAAGTTGATTAAAGAATCAATAAAGACATAAAATATTCAACCAAAGAACCAGCAGTATTTTGCATAGCTCATATTAAAACACACGTTAAACTTGCTGACTAGTAAAAATAATGTTTAGAACATACATCCCAACTTCTGTTGTAAGGCTGATTCTTAATGTATCTTCTCAGTTATGTTCTACTGCACAAAAAACTTACTTGACACAATCAAATCAGATTAAATAAATGTGATTAAGGGCGCAAAATCAGGCTCGCCAAAGTTAGGACACACTAAAATTAGTAAGTAACATGCTCTGCATCTTTCTAAGTGCAAAGAAACATCATGAGAAGAATCCTGCCTTATCAGCAAGAATTTGTTTATTGTACACTGCTCTAAAGACAGAAATTCCTGGTGTGCTTTTCTTTGGCACCTTCCATTGTAATACCTGAACGCTCATACATTTGTTTATTTTCACAAAACCTGTGTGGTGAAGGAGTATCTTCCAATTTGCAAAATAAGAAAACCGAGGCACAAGAAAGTTAAGATCGAGGTTTTACATTATTTTAAACTGCTAATACAAGATTCCTAGACCTATTTTCATACAGCCAAATATTCAAGCCCTGTGTGAAAGTACACCATACTATTCCCATGCTATGGTCGGTGAGCTAATAAGTTGACCCAATAACCGACTGCTGCTAAAAGAAGGTCATCTTCATTCCTCTCCTTCCATTCTTCCAGACAAGGGATTACACTCTTCACTTGTGCAGCTTGGGATTTGACTATTCAGCAAATCGATTTATCCCAAAGAACAAACATAAGACTCAGATAACCACAGATTATAGCTTCTGCTGACTTAGTTCGCTAAACTAGTTCACAGAATCACAGAATGTTGGGGGTTGGAAGGGAACTCTCAGAGATCACCTATAGCCCAACCCCCCTGCCAGAGCAGGATCCCCCAGGGCAGCCACACAGGAACGTGTCCAGGCGGGGTTTGAAAGTCTCCAGAGAAGGAGACTCCGCACCCTCTCTGGGCAGCCTGGGCCAGGGCTCCGGCACCCTCACAGTGAAAAAAAATAATTCCTCAAGCAGTCTGGCAAGCAGAAGATTCAATGCAAAAGAAGAAAAGTGATACAGCTATAGGAGTGGGAATGGGATTTCCCCTCTCGGAGGCAATCGGCTCTTGGATGAGGTCACACATCATGCCCAGCTGGAGTGATCGGCTTCTTGAGCCACTGCAGTCCCAGCTGTGAAGAACAGACTGCCAGAGCTGGCAGCTACCCCGGAAAAAAACCAAACAAACAAAAAACCCAACAAAAATACCCCAAGAAACAGCAGTCACCTTTGCATCAGGAAAAGGAAGAAAAATCCATTTCATTGCCCCAGGAAACAGATTTTCCGATTTTATCTCTGACACCCACCATTGCTGTATTCCTAAGGAACTAATCTATCCACAAGAACCAACTTCTTATTGGAAAATTCTACATATTCCAGTTTTTTGCAACACAAGGTAAAAGAGCTCATAAGCAATAACTTTTTTTTACTGTAGTTTTGCACTGACCTTTCTACATACCAGACTGATGGACCTCCAGAAACAGGTTGCACAGAATTAAGACTCCTGCGCACTAAGGACAGAAATCCCGTTGACAAGAGAATATATAAATAAATAATATAACACTATCAAAGCAGATCCAAGCTGTTTTATTAGAACTGTAGTTATCTACCACCTTGTGAGGGTTTTACTCTGGGAACTTCGTAACTTATTTTAATACGTACTCTGAATTCGCCGAGTCTCCCAGCACCCTTTTTTAAAACGAAGGTACCAAAATTCTGTCACACGGGATATTTCTGATAGAGGAAAGTTTCATATTTGCCGTAGTAGCTATGCCACATGGGCAGTGACAACCTCATACTGAGACTACAAAACAAACATACATAAATTGTCTCTGGGCAACGAGATCAGGCCTTAGGGCTACGCTCCATAAATACTCCCAGCTATGCTGATGCAACTGTTCGCAGGAATGCACGGTGGAACACAAGACTGAAATGTTGGGCTTTTTTTTTTATTTAAGGAAAAAAAAAAAACAACCAAAAAAGTGCCAAAAACCAAACACCTTTCCAGCACTATTTACTTGATCAGTAAGGTTTTCACAACCAAAAGGAATTAAGATTTCAGTGGAGGAAAAGGGAGAAAGGAACATCAAATTGTATTTTCACATACGAAATGTCAGAACAGTGTTTCGTTAGTCCCACCACCACGTATTCCTTTGCCCCTCATTTGGACTCAACATGTGACATTCTCACTGGGAATGGGAAGGGTTAAGTAACCGAAAGATTCATAGTCCAAAAATTGTTATTTTCAACTCCTCTGTTCCTATTTTGACAGCAATGCTATTTTAACTGACTACAGCCTCACAGACAGAACCTTTCCCTTGACTTTTTGAGGTGTGTATTTGCATGCAGTGATTTTTTCAGGTTTTGATGAAAATATTTGTGCTTCGGGTAAATTTCAGTAAACTAATAACCAGTTAGAAAATTCCAAAAGCAATCATCCCAAATTTCTGAAGAGCACTGGAAAGTCTGAGCAACTTTTTCAATCAATCCTCAGTGGCAGATATACTTCATTCTCCCCACCCCCTTCTGAGTTGGAGAAATACTTTCCCCATGGAATTCTTGATAATATTCTGGATACGTTTCGAATTCCAGATGCATTTGCATTTTAATTCCAATTTTTAAGTTGTCTTTCACAAAATAAAAATCTTTTTTTCCTTTATTTGCAGAATCCCACACTAACATAAAACTAACACTTGGCTAATATGTTTATGATGGATTTATTAGTCACAAACTGCTTGTTCCCCGCGATTTTATAGGTGACATTCACGACCAAGATGCAAAATTTCTTTTAAAAACAAATTACGGCTTTTAATTTATTTAATTTTTAACAGTAAAATCCCTCACTGAGCTATATTATGAACGAAATCTGTTTGTCTGAAATACTGAAAAGTATTCTGCTTTGCTGCTTCCATCCCTTTGCTCAATTTTCAGTACGGTAAATCAGAGCAGCTCCTATGCCAATCGATGAACAGCATTCAAGTTCGTCCAATTTCTCAGCAGCTTACTGTCAACTTTATGGCTGTAATTAAAATAACGAGCAATCCGATTGTAATCTGAAACACACAACTTGTTAGCCCACTTCTGACAGACCTAAACATCCACACGTTTTTCATATATTTTAGGTACTCCCAGAAAGCAGCAAGTGTACTGCAAAATTTCACGAGGTCATTTATTCTACTTTTCACTCCTAGTTGGGCTGAGTTGACTCTAACCAGCTCTCTTACCAGTCACCAATGTAAGATCAATTAGTATTCTTCAAAGCTCCTGCAATTCTATTTCCCAGAAGACTAAAAAAAGCATGAAAATGCTTGGCAGACATTTTATAATACTTGAGTTCTACGTTCTAAATGCCGGTTTAGCAAAAAAATTACAATCCTCATACAAAAGTGTTACCATTCTAAATATTTCAGAGAGAAAAGTTAAAAAAAATGAAAATCTGTCCTTAGATTCCTCCTCTCTCCTCCGCTTTCAAAACAACTAATTCTTCAGGCTTCTTGGCGTCAAATACTTACAAACTACAAATGCTTAAACTACAAAAGGTTGTGGTACACTATTTTAACTACTCTTCACTTATTCAAAAAATTAAAAAGATAGTTATTAAAATATATGTTCAAACTTGAATTTAAAGCACTTGGGAATTAGACAAATTATAATCACTGAAAGGAAAATTTAATAAACATTTCTGAGACTCAGCATACTTGGTCCTGCAATTTCCCTGTAGCAATGTACACACCAAGAATGAAAAACAAGGAATGTAAATTTATGAGTAATTCTAGTAATACAATGAGAAACTCATTATTCTAAATTACAACATGCAAGAACATTTACAAAACAGTCTGTGAATTCTCTTTTCCAGCTTCTCCAGAAAACGAGTGAAACAACAGAAATTATAATTTAAGATTTAGTTACTGCATATGTGTATTCCTTGTTTGTTTTTAATAAAGGGGCTCAGCTACAACATTAAAAGTAACAAAAGAGTAAGTGAACAAGAAGGAATACCACCTACCTATTCTTTTCAGTCAAGTGATTTCATATCAATTCCCTTTACAGCGGAGATTTTCAGAAATCATTCCGATAGCATAACATGAATTATCAGGGATCAAACTACTTCAAAAGTAGCTCAAGAACGTCTGTGTATCAATTCTTTGTGCATTATTTACCTGTTCTGTTTTCTGGTTAATGTACATCACCAATTGACTACTACAACATAGAGCCATTGTCTGGAATAAGCCAGGAAGGAATGCAAAATATAGTGTAGTGAAGGGGAACTCAGTTTTCAAGCACCAGTAGCACTTTCATCATCTAGAGAATTGGGTATAATAATGAGTGAGATCAACAGGCCACACTAACCCTCAACAGAACCCAAGATCAAAAGCCCACATTCACTTCCGAACCCAGCTAAGAAAACCCACATGATTCTAGCGGAAGATGCCAGCTATTCCAGTGATTTATCTTGAAAAGTTCTTGGGAAAGTGGTTCCACCTGTTTGGATATCTAGAAAGGCGCTTTCTTCTCTGGAAATTTCAAAGTAAGAAGAAGGGGTAAAAAGGTCTTAGAGGCTTTAGTAGCTTCTGTGGGCATAAATCAGTTTCAATTTCAGAACAACCAAGTGAATGCCAGTCCCTGCCATGCCGGCATAGCACATTCCACAGCACCTTGCTTTTGATTTCAGAACCACATGAAGTACTGCCACGTTTCCATGGGCTATTTTGGCAACAGAAAGCAGACAGTTGTTCAAATCAGCCAAAATGAGGTTTTCAAGAATTTGACCCTGAGAAAGAGGCAGACAGAAGAACCAGGTTTGAGAGCACAAAAATTTTCTTTCTTATGGTAAAAGTTAAGAATTTAGCTGCCAATCACCCATTGAAAAAACAGTCTGGGAAACAGTCTTATTAAATCTTTGGATTAATGAACAGTTCAAATGGCACACTCTAAACAACATCTAGGTATTTCCACATCAAAAGTTCAATTTTTTTTTTTAAAGTAGCAAGTGAATGCATTTCCATCCATCCCCTTTCAAAACAGATCTGCTGTTCAAAAATTAAAATGTCCTTTGAGTACAAATCTGAAGTAGATAAAACCTTAAACAACAACAACAAAAATCATTAGTGGGTGCCTACTTTAATTAAAAGTTCATTTGACCAATTTCACCACACTATTTCTGCAGGTGGGCCTCGCAAGATTCAGCTTAATTGCATCTTACAAAACACTCACTTGGACCATGAAGAATAAAAGAAAAATTACTGTTTCTCCAGCATGAATTTGGGTCATCTGTTCAGATACAGCATGAGAACTCAAAAAAAAAACCCCACCAAAACAAACAAACAAAAAGGAAAAAAAACCAAATCAATCAGCCCTAAAACTGTAGACAGAATTGTCCTTATGGATATACAACTGATAAACATAACCATCAAATTTTGGTGTACAGTTTTCAGGTGGAACAGCAAATACACCCATTCTCATCAAGTCTTGACTATGCATAACTAAGTCTATGCTGGGAGAGCACTAACATTCCCTATTAAATCTCTCATCTTCGGGGAGATAGGAGGGGAGAAACCCAAAAAAGTAAAAAATGAGGGACTCTCAAGCAGTTCAGCAGTGCACACTGTGAAAGGGCGCAAAGAGCAAGAATGGAACCTGGGCCACACACCTGAACTCCCACCTACCTCTCCTGGAGATTCAGGTATCTAAATCAGGGTTCGTGGCCGAATAAGAAGGTACGCAAATGCTGAGCTCTTATTGCATAAGTAGTAATTGCACAATTACATAACAGTAGGTCAACAGAGAAATTACGAAGAAAATTCTTCAAAAACTCCACTTTCAGAGAAAACAACTTCATTCATGCGGAAGCATGAACATAATGAACTCCCAAATGCTTTAGCGATATAGTCATGAATAAACCCATGAGGGCTGAATAAGCATTTACACAAATGCACTTAGAGAGTTCATAAAATAGCAGGCCACACCAGATTAAAAAACCCACAGGATGAAAACGCTCCAGAGCTGTGTCTCATATCTTTCAAGCCAAATTACAGAATAGAAAAAGCTGGCGCGTTCTGAAGAGAGACTTTTTTTTTTTTAAACCAACAGAAAACAAAACACAGATCACACCAACTCATTGACTGGCGCTCCTAAACAGCTGCATACTAATGCCCCTGCATACATTAGAAAGTATTAAAGAACACTTTGAAATGAGCAGACAACTTGAGTCTTGGCAAACCGATAGCATATAATACTTCCAGCTTCTTACTGCAAAGTAGTTACACATGCTAGTTATTGCTGACAGTTAACTTCCTGAGAATACGTATGCCAAACAAGCAACCAGCAAAAAAATGTTGAGTTGAAGTTATATCCCTTTCATTATAAAACCACAATAAAATAAAGTCAGAGGTACTGAAACTTTTCATCGTTGTTCTATTCTATTGTTAGGTTCATAGAAAAAGAAACTGGAAGAGAAAGCTCAAAAGGTCATCTGGCCCACTCCTTTCCCAACCCCGGATCATCTATACTTCTCTCATTCCTGACAGAAGTTGTCTAAACCAGAGCTTAAGGTCTCAGATAACAGATACTGTGTAAGATTTCCAGGCAGCTGATCAAAGAGTTTGTGTATATTATACTTAAAAATAAAAAAAAAAAAATCATCTGGTGGTTTGATTTTAATGAAGTTCAACCTGCCTGACTTTCTATTGCTGTGATCTAAGTTACTATTTCTTGTATTCTCCACCATGACTCTACAAAAAATTTTATGCACACCTGACAGCTGTTATGTCTACCTTTAGCAATTTTCTCTTTAGATTAAAATCTAATTAGTCCTTTTATTCCCCCTTCCAAGTCAGGTTCTCCAACACTTAGGTCTACCTGACAAATTAATTTAAAATTTAATAATATTTTGTATCTTGCTATTTGCAGTGAAATACAAAGTAAACCAGAGCACCATGAAACAAAAAATAGTATTTTGAAAGAATCAAAGAACACCTCTGTGCCAAACAAATGTTTGAAAAAGACAAACATGAGAGAATAAAGGGTTCGTTTGGTCTCAATTTTTCAGCCAACTTCAACATGACCACAGGTGAAATCACAGAATGTCAGGGGCTGGAAGGGACCTCAAAAGATCATCTAGTCCAGCCCCCCTGCCAGAGCAGGATCACCTACAGCAGAGCACACAGGAATGCGTCCAGGCGGGTTTTGGATGTCTCCAGAAGAGACTCCACAACCTCCCTGGGCAGCCTGTGCCAGGGCTCTGTCACCCTCACAGGGAAAAAGTTTTTTCTAATATTTTTGTGGAACCTCCTGTGTTCCAGCTTGTACCCACTGCCCCTTGTCCTGTCATTAGACATCCCTGAGAAGAGCCTGGCTCCGTCCTCCTGACACTCACCCTTGACATATTTGTAAACATTAATGAGGTCACCCCTCAGCCTCCTCTTCTCCAAGCTAAAGAGCCCCAGCTCCCTCAGCCTTTCCTCATAAGGGAGATGCTCCACTCCCTTAATCATCCTAGTTGCTCTGTGCTGGACTCTCTCCAGCAGTTCCCTGTCTCTCTTGAGCTGAGGGGCCCAGAACTGGACACAATATTCCAGATGTGGCCTCACCAGGGCAGAGTACAGGGGCAGGACGACTTCTCTCGACCTACTTGCTACTCCCCTTCTAACACACCCCAGGATGCCATTGGCCTTCCTGGCCACAAGGGCACATTGCTGGCTCATGGCCATCCTGCTGTCCACCAGGACCCCCAAGTCCCTTTCCCCTGCGCTGCTCTCCAGCAGGGCAGTCCCCAACCTAGACTGGCACATGGGGTTGTTCTTTTCCCAAGTGCAAAACTCTACACTTGCCCTTGTTGAACTTCATCAGATTTCTCCCAGCCCAGCCTTCTAGCCAAAAGATAAAAATCAGTCAAAGTTACTGATAAAAACCAAGCTAAGTGACGAGTGAGATGCTGCTTCTTATATACAACTACCACACCAGCAAGCACCCTCTGATTTTCATTGCTCTCCCTCCCTTATCCTGAAGTATTCATCACCAGAAAACAAATCACTATTGAACAGTTTGTCAAAAGTGACCAACCACCTGCACTGCTTCGGTTCCACGATTCATGTCTGGTGTGGAGCTCCCATGTCCCTATCCTAAACTGAATTATTCGTTGTCACTTCACAGAAAGACATTTCTTCAGTTACAGATTCATTTCCTTAATTCTGTCTCAACATTAAATATGCTATATTACAAAACCACTTGACCCAAATAAAAGCAGAAAGCAGCTGTTATTATTTAAGATAATTCTTCCACTAATCCATCACACAGAAATCTCAAAAGCTACAAAGTTTCTTTCAAGCAACAGTGAGAACCTTTTTTGTAGATAATTTACAAACCTTAGGTCATCAAAATTGAAAATCTGGTCTCTAAATAATAGGTCTAATTATTGCCTGTTCTAGCTGAGAAAATGCCTTTATGTCAGCCAGACTTTATTAAAAGCAGCTTGCTTTGACATCTCGGTTGATTTCTCACCATTATTAGCCCTGTATTTTTGGACCCTAACAGGCAATACCAGAAAACACATCAGAAGGCAAAGTGCACAAGTTATTTCTGGTTGTGTTAAAAAAAAAGAAAGAAAAATAAATCTAGTAAAATTAAACTGAAAAAGAATACCAAGGAATCCTAAAAGCATTATCTTAATTTCATCCTCGGGATGGCTTGGCCGCACAATGACTTACAACTTAACATTTCCAGATCACCAGGATTATCCCCTGCTGATTCCAATGCGAGTACAAGGAAGAAGCGATGTTCAGCTTTAAGAGGAATGAGCCATAACAGCACCAGTGATAGGTTTTAATACCAAACAGATGTTAACAACATTTTATATTGCTTGCCAGTGTTTTACCGTGCTATAAAGCCAACTAAGATGTAAAACAGGTGGCAGTTATTGCCTTACCTTTCAGATCTACATCACCTTTGTAGTTCATCGACTATAATCCAAATCCATTCAAACCATACAGAAAGCAGAAATGCCATATAAATGTGACTATCAAGCTGACCTGTGGTTTGATTGGCATCAGTTACCACAATAGTATTATAGGACAAATTGATTCCAGAACAAAAAACTTCTGTGTCATCTTTGTATCACACATTTTCTTACAGCTGTTTTGAAGTACCGAGATCTATACCTCATAAAAGCAGCAACCACTTGAGCTCCAAACACTTTCTGGGCTATCAGAGTCTTATTTTAACACACACTTTTGGAACAGCTGAGGGTTCTTCTGATTTTTTTTCAGTGACCAAAGAAGAATCTAAGGATCTCCAGCATCACAGAAGCATACATATGTCTAAAATGCATGCTTAGAATCAACCACCTTCCTCAACTCGATCTGGAATTAGAACTAAATGTGATGGTTGTTTCCATGTTATGAAATCAAGTACAAATCTCATCCTCCAAAACCAGGTAGGGGAAACGAAGTCCCTTTCCCACCCTCCTGTTTCAGAGCTCATTCAAGCACTTAAAAAGTTATGTTGCTTAATAAATTGAATATCATACCATAATTCATAACACAACCCACATGTATTTAGAAAGAAATTCTTTACAGAGAGAGTGGTCAGGCATTGGAATGGCCTGCCCAGGGAGGTGGTGGATTCACTGTCCCCGGAGGTTTTTAAATTGAGATTGGACATGGCACTTAGTGCCATGATCTAGTAAACGGACTGGAGTTGGACCAAGGGTTAGCCTTTATGATCTCTGAGAACTTTTCCAACCCAACTGATTCTATGATTCTATGCAATGACCCACAGTGAAGATGGTCTACATTTGAAACATGGAGAATTGAAAACTTACAGCATCCCTTTTTTTGTTATTCTGCTTTTACATGTGGTGTATATTACATGGTTAACAAATCTGACTAATTCCAGTGTTCTTTCTATCCCCTTTCCTCTCCCCTGCCCACTAAATAAAGAATATTCTATGATTCTATAATGTTCCATGATTCTATAAAGAATGTTCCATGATTCTCTAATGTTCCATGATTCTGTGATATTAAACAAATGTTTGGGTCAACACTGATTCTTTTTCTTTAACACCAAGTTGTGAGACACCTGTCATAACATCTCATATTCACAGCACGACTGTTTCCAAAATGCTTTATTATACTATTGATCTTACAACACATACATCTCCAAATGATCTATAATATTAAGTCTTTCTTTACAAGTCTGTGCTTAGAAAGCAAAAATAAGCAAATACAAATCATGAGTAGTTTATTTAAAATCTTCTTGCAATAGTAAATCCCCAGTCAAAAAGAACCGTAAAAGGGAATCACACCTGGTTTGACAAACAGCAGCCACAAAAATAAGGCAGCACTCTCAAACTCCCTCCTGCTCTATAATCTAAGTAACTTTATCATATCCTCCCCAGATAAGGGACTTGCAAATACCAAAGAGCCATCACTACTCCCTAGAGAAAAGTAACACAAAGACTGAATAGGGAAGACTTCCCACTGGGGATGACATATTGCACCAACTCTCACTTTTCAAATACAAAACTGTGTTTTCAGGCTTGGACAGGGAGTCTTCTGCTTTGCTTAAATACCTATTAGGTCTCTGCAAGCAATCCATCCACACAGCACAGGGGAAGGAGAAGACCAAGACTGTAAAGTTTAGAACTCTTGCACTAAAAGCAGAAAACCAGATGTTTTCTCTAGAGAAGAGAATGGTACAGATCACCAAGTGACTACATAACTTGCTGTGGGACATTTTTGGCTCCGAAGAAGCAGAAAGGTCCACCAAAACATTCCTCTTTAAGCCTCTACAGCGTACACAGACACTGATGAGGCTGAACTTTCTTTCTTACCAGTACAACAGAAGGTAGGTAGGTATTTTTGAGACTACAGCCCATTATTATCCTACTTGCTCTCTTTCAGTTCCTCAGAATCCATCAAAGACAGCCTCTCACTACCAGTCAGCTCAGCACATGCCCTGCACACTTGCCGTGCTTCCAAGCAAGTGTCACTAGAGTTCATCCGCACATCAGCCTGGCAGAGAACTTTCTGTTAACTGTCACAGCTACTTACCTCCTGCTCCCGCGCATTCGTCTTCAGTTTCCTGTTCCACACTCTGACAGACTCCTCAGGGAGTCTGACCCTCTCCACAGGTACTCTTCAGGTATTTGGGGTTTTTTTTCAGATTGACATAGTGCTCAATAGAACCAAAAATCGATCTATAATTAGGTTTAATAAGGCACTATAACCAGGTTAAATACATATTCCAGATAGATTAATCTCACATTGGATTTAGCACACGCTTCTGAAAACAGAAAACTCAAGACCCTTTTTGGATTGTATCAGGACCTCTGAAAACTCAAACAATGGAAGCTTTTGGCCTGTCAGTTCAAATTCCAGATTCTTGTTGGACCTGGGGTTTGCGATTGGCAATATGACAAATTCTTTTCCCACACAAGAACTGTAGCAGAAATTCCCCCTGATGCTTACTTAGCATAACCCTCCTAATTACTCGAGAGTCAGTGCTGAAGAGAGAAATCTTCATCACAAACTGCTCTGGGAAACACAACTGCCAGTTGCCACAGCATGTTTGTCTTTGACAATGTGAAATATTTTTGGTTGAATTATTGTCATTTATTTCAGTAGCAAGACTAAAGAAGGACAGACGTTCGTTTACCCTGCTGAAAAGTTGCACCCGCAAAGCATAAGGGATGCACCGCATTTGACAAGAAAATATTGCTGGAAACCACCTTCTTTGATACATCACATTTGTTAAAACCCCATATATTACTCATTTTGTATATAAACCAGCTTCATTGCTCATAATGGTTTTAAGGAAGAACTATATTCTTCCTTCGAGAATCAGCACACATAATGAAAGACAATTTCTTTGTTATTGTAGAGTGATAGTTATTGTGTCAATATTTTATTTCATTTAAAATTTAAACTGAATTTAGTTTTAATTTAATCTCAAGTGAACTATCCTACCCAGAGGTGTGTAATCAGATGCTGAACAACTAACAAAAACTGAATGCTGAGTTATGATCTAGTGCCTTATCCCACTCTTTTTTTGAAACCTATTTTTACTGTCAGTCTTGACATCAGTGTGAACAACAATTTGAAACAATATTGAAGTGGGCTGCAAACTGTGTAAAACTGTCATGACACTGAAACTAAATAATGCAGCCATTAGTATAAAAAGAAATGGATTATTTTGACAAATAGCTGCCCATAACACTATTTCTACATTGAAATTTGACTGCAATCTCAAACTGATGAAACATTTAGCATTTTTTCTATCAAAGTGCACCAAGTCTAAGCAAGAACTCTACAAATACATCTTGAATATATCTTTTAATTACCTGATCTCTATAATATCTATTGTTTACATCATGCCTTTCATTTCAAGCCTCTAAAGCACATGCAAACACTGCTAATAGCAAAAAAAGCTAATTTAAGAGAAAAAATACATCACGATTTAGGTTCCTTACTGTAGGCTAGCTTCTCAAGATGATAGGACAAATTAGTATCTGCTCTGCATATTTGCAGCCACTTTGCAGTTAATAGGCTGCTTTGGATGTTGTTATTGCATATTCAACGGTTACTATTTGCAACGCTAGTGACTGTCATTTTTAATTAGCATTGGGTAACAGCCTACTAACATAAAAGACTTTCTATACTTACAACAAATAACCATTGGCTCAAAAAAAGCCTTCATAGCAACTTTAGGTATACATTGGCTTCGTGGACTTCAACACACACACAATAACTTCCAGAACTACAGAAACTTAATTACTGCCAACTAAGACCAATTTTATACCTATTACAAATTTAGGAAAGAAAGCTGAAACTACAGCAGGCATACTCATAGAAATTAATGCTTGTACATCTAAAAAAGCTCCCTGTGAATCCATTAAAAAAGGTGCTAAGTGGTAACATGTTTTAGCAATTAAAATTTAAAGCCAAATGATGAAATTAAGACAACATCGTTCAGCATACAAAGTTATCCCAGTCTGAACGTTACAGTTAAGACTCTACACAAAACTCCCCACGTTTTATAACACAAAGCTATTAAACACATCATGAAGAAGAGGTACTCCAACTTTAAGGAAGAGCTGAAAAATTGACACTGGCTATTAAACAAGTTTCTGTTCCACGTCCAGATGATTTCTTCTCAAACTTTCATTTCTAATTACAACATTGTCAGAATTCACAGTAAGGACCATTATGAAACTAGGTGTCAACTCAGACAAGTGGCTTCATGAAAGTGACATCGGTCCAACTGTTCACACTACTCCCAAAAAACTACAGCAGAAATCCATAGCATGGTGCTTTGTACACCTCAGCCTTACCTTTCAAGTGCAGGATGTCACTGCCTCTTCTCAAAACACTAGAACATATTTTAGACTCTATCGATATAATTTGAAAATCTCCAGCTGACTCATCTGATTCATCAATATCCGAAGACGGAAAAATGCCTACAAAATCAAAGCACTGGGATAGAAAACAGCTGACAAAGTTGTTCCTTGGGACAAAAGTGAACATAAACACACTGAGGGACTTTCAAGACTGTACTCATAATTTTCATTAGACATGGTGCCCATATGCTAGGAGAAAGGCCAGTTTAGCAATTTATCCTACATACCTCTGCACCCAGAAAACACCCACTTACATCTTCAGGCTTACTAACAGACTATCCGCGCCTCCCAAGATGGATCTGGACAATCACAATCTGTGAAGCACCTCAAGACCAGACTGCTGTGCCTTTCCTTACCTAATTCAAACATTGCTCCGTCTAGAAACACATCAAAGGAAGACAAACTCTTATCTGAATTTCTGGGAAACTTGTGACTGCCAAGCAAAGCTATCATCAATGGGCTCTAAATGAGGAAAAAAAAAAATATATATGCACATTTAAAACACACTAGTACAAAGCAAAACACTATCAAGCAACCATAAACACTGAAAAAAAATAATGAGGAGCAGAGGTAAAGATGTAGTCAACTACAAAACAGAAAAGCTTAAAATTAAATGCAAGAATGACATTTAAAAAAGTGCTTAAAATATCTGCTATACTTAGCCACGTATCCACTAATTTTGCTGTATGATGCTCATTAGAAACTTAAACTTATTTATTCTTACAACTTGTGTACTCTGCTGCTAACTTTTTGTCCTCTATAGGTTCATACTGCTTCTCCTCCCTGACATAGCAGGACCAAGCAATCTGTTCTGTCCAAGTTTCCTGCACTTCCACAGGTTAAGTCCTCTCTTAGCTGGGCAGACAGAGACGCCCATGTAAAAAGCAATGTGACCTAGATCTAATTAAAAGTCTTATTCAAAATAAGTATCAATAAATAAGGCTCAGAAACCTTGATACACAATCAGGACGGAGGCCTGTTTATTTTGATATAGTCACATCAGGATCAGCAAAGTTCAATTTTAAATTGCTCCTACAGGTGTGAATACATCCCCTTGTTTTTGACATCTCCACCAGTGTAACAGTGCAGGGCTGAAAGTAATACAGCGTGTCTTAAACAGATTACAGGATTTTATCTGCTTAACTTTTATGGTGCAACGACTCTACCACATTCTTTACTTTCTTCATGCTGACTTCCCAGGAGGTAAAAATCTGCAAAATCAATTTCCTGTCCCACAGTTATCGAGTAGAATGGGAAATGGTAATTTTTTTCTCTCCAGAGAATCTTTCCCAGATACTTTGACCTTAAAAGTAAACAGGATCTTTTCTTTAATTTCGGTGCCAACATTAGGGGAAGCGCAAACCATGCACAACAACATCAGTGCAACAGATTTCTTTGACCGTGTCTCAGTCTGAACTCCAATGGTCATCTTCTCTCTCCACTCACGTGGAAGGATACCATGGGCCTTGTTTTTCATTTCCATTTGTGCCTGAGGACTGATACACTGACTGTATTAGATCAAATTCAGACGACTTACACGGAAAAGTTAGAATGACTATGACACTGATATCAGCCCCTAAATAGAGGGTGAAAGATGAGCAGATATTCAAAACCAAAAAAGATACTATGCTTAATAGTGCTTAGAATAATAGATTCTTTAAATCAACTTCTATCTCTACTTGCCCCTCACAGTGCAGCACAAAGTACCAAAGGAGAGAAGGGCGTACACATACATTTAAGAATTTAAAAGGAGATACAAGAAAATGTCATGCCATACTCTTTCGGGAGGCAAAGCAGAGAAATAACAAAATAGCTACAAAAGAGGGCATGCAGAAGCTTTCAAACCACCGTTATTTTCTTGCAAACACAGGAAAGATTTCCCAATTTGCACAGGCACTACCAGTTCACACCATTCTCACTGGTTAACTTTCCTTTACAACACTCAAGCACAGTTATCTGAGAAAGGTAGAGTAATACATTAATAACACAGCATGAGTTAAAATTATTTCCACAGAAAGCCCATCTAATCTTTACTGTTCTAAAGGGAAATAGTCATGTAGTTGATGTTCTCAGATTTATCAAGCTAACAAATGACATAATTTACTAGATAGAGCATGCACTCAGTTTCTCAGAGCTAGAAGAATCCTTCTACACACGTATTTTTACAGAGAAATATAAACAGAAGCTGTTTGGATACAAAAACTTTTATTTATCCTATTATTTATGTGCTCAGACACATTCCAGGCACTGTGCAGACAGAAAATACTGTCGTATAAATAAATTTTACAAACTAAGCCATATTGGCTTGTTCTCCAGATGAAGAAAAATAGTTCTGTCAAATGGGAAACTGTTAGAGAAATTTAAGATTTTAAAGGTCGTCTTAGAATATAAACTTGTTCCTTGAAGAGCAAAATAAAAGTATATTTTTAAAAGTATCTGGGGTTGTTTCAACTACATCCAAGAACAGAAAACAGCAAATGGCCATTTGCAATAACAAAATACTGCCTCTGCTAAGATGCAAGCAGGTAACTGAAGCAAGGTAACACATGAAAGGAATTCTGGAAATTCAAGATGCAATTTGTACTCCAAGCTCTGATTTCTTCTATTTTACCATCAAATTTAATATTTAACTGCTCCTCTCTGGCAATGGATTAAACTGATCAGTCCTTGGCAAGTCTCAACTGCCAAGCCTTATTGTGAACTCTGCTGAATAACCTGTACAGGCAGACAGTCCACACTATTTTTTTCTAAACCTTCACACTTTTTCAGCATTAAGCTATCCCATATACCCTACATTGCACCTGAAACCACTTTACAGAGCTTCACAGAATGTACAAATGGAGCGAGAATCATCTCTCAAAGACCCTTGAACACTTCAGACGCCACATTGCATTGGAGAATTTCCATGACCACGCACAAAAAGAACAAGGTAAATACTTGTACTGTAATACTGTAAAATACCGTAAACTTTAGTCCCAAAAACCTTTATTCACTTCAGCAGACCCACTGACTTAAGTGAAAAATATTCAGTTGTTTCAGATTGAGCACAAACATAGCTGTTTGCACTGGAATTCTCAACCTTGTGTTTCTTGGTAGAAGAAATTTTGCAATCTACAAATTTGAGAAGGTCAGAGATTCTCTAATATGAATGTAAATCGTCTCACCGAGGAAACAGAGGTTTGGGGTTTTTTCCTCAACACCCTAAGATACTGCCAAAACTACACTTCTAGCTGAATCCCAGCAGGACACCTGAACAAGTCAATGAAGGCCCATCTTTTTTCAAAATCATACAACAGATATTGATAATCTGTCAATACTCGATATCAAGGTACTAACCAGCCAAGCTGACATTCAGCTACCTAAAAAAAACTTCTAAACAATAGCCTGGAAATACCTCATCAGTGCTATCCCTGAGCTCTCTTCTGGAAGCATTTTATTATCAAATCACTAGTGGTTTAATTTTTCTAACGCTTTATGACTTTTGTTGCAAATATAATGTGGGTATCCACCATCCATTGGTCCTGAGTGATGCTGTAAGACAAAATATTGCTTGTCTTGAAATTTCATCACTAGATGCTAAAGCCCTTTAAACTGGAATTACCATTATACCACTTCTGTAGATGGAAAACAGAAACAGAAAGGTGAATTGGCTTGCCCTGATCCAATAGCAAAGCAAGGAAAACATTATTTGCTCCAGTTCCACTACTCCTATTCATTAGCTTGCACAGCATCCCATGCCTGAAATAGCAGGTATATAGCTCTTAAATATAGTATATCCTAATAAAGAAGGATGATAAAACAATTTCAATACATCAAACAATGAAATGAATTGTCACACATAAAGAGCTGTATCTGAGTTTTGCTTTAGTTTATGGAATCTTTTTACTTCAATCTAAAATAACAATCTTTACTTATATAAAAATTTTCATCTCAAGTAATAATCCATTATTAATGCAATAACAATGTACCATTTCATACAAACGACAAGTCAATAGAAAAAAAAACAAAATATTGTCTGCTAACAGCAGCACTGGAATTCTTTTTTCTTCTCTTCATCCTTATTCAAGCAGAATGCAATTGGCGAGTTTTTAATACTCTTCAGGAAAACACAATTTAAAACCAAAAATCAATACATTTTGAGCTGACAATTTCCATTGTGAAAACAATTTGTAACAAAGGTTAACCACAACATTGTTGTTGTGTCTATTTATCATTTTGCCTGAAGTCCAGAAGTGTACATCCCGTTCACATGTTCACCCCACACTGTTGCACTGAATGCCATCACGTGAGCAGGTATCCGACAACACGCTCTTAGAACACCTGAGAAAAAGTGTGGCCTTATGACCCATAAAAAGCTAAAAGTGTTTCCTACCAAATCCATAAACACCTTGAAACATTTCACACCAAGTATCTAGACTGTGCTGAACTACCAGTTCCCCTGTGGGCTCCTCGTGTTTTTCAACCACTATGTTGGGCAGGGAGGCCGAGAGAAGGGAAAACGCAAAACTTTGAAACACTATATTAGAGACGTTCCAAACACATTGCCAAAAGCCCAGGATGTTTTAACCTCTATTACTAGAAAGCTGAACATACCTCATATGTCCAAGATGTCTCTGCACTGTCCCAGTGAATGTACTTCCCATTATTACAGGGAAATGGTCCCTCTATACTGCAAATCAAACCTGACCTCTCCCCTTTCTGCTTCCTAAGTATTCCAAACAGCTAATCACTAATTAGTATCTCTGGTGGTTCTCTCAAAACAGGTGACTTATGTGCAAGCCTGACAATCCTTCCCATATCCCCCTGAGCTGATCAGCATAATCTGAAGTTCTTCCCTGAAAAGCTCAGGGTAATGCTGAAGCCTCTCAACTCAAGGAAAATCAGAAACATGGTCAAAGTCTCTACGGCTGCACTTCAAACTCCCCCAATATTTACCAGCTAGAACACTACGCTCTGATCTTATTTTCCACTTCATATGACCACCATTTTTGAAGTTAAAAGAAAATAATCCTGAATCCATATCATACACATGCTTAAAAATAGGAATGCTATGCAATCCAAATAAATCAATATCACTTAAATCTACAAGAATCTAAAATGAGTTAATTCAGAATATCAGACTTCACCTGATTTTATGCTGTCACTTGATAATGCAAAAATCTATGCTGGATTCCATTTCTGTTTTGTTGGAATAGGAGGATTATTTTAATATGGAGAGGATTGATTTCATTCCTGCATGCGTGAGCTGCTGTTGATATTCCCAACCAGAAAGATTCCTTTCTAGAATTATCATCAATATATATTACAAGAGAGTGTTTACTTCCAGCCTGCCTTTGCTCTAAAAGCCTCCTCAGTGTTAATTCCCAGAGCAGGGCTACAGGTCTCCTGCTCAAAATTTCTCTTTAGATTTTCTAATCCTTTTCTCCTTAATCTGCATTATACAAAAAGAAATCCACATATGCATGGTCTGTGAGAAGCTAAGTAACTTTACCTCTCACCATAGTTACCACATCTGATTTAACCACTGGCTCTGGACATTGACTCATTGTCCTTTAAGATTTCAGGTTTTATTTGTGTACGCCTCGATACATTCAGCAAGCACAAAATCCTAAAAACAGACTGATTCTAATATCATTCTTAGATAATTACATTTCAATTTATGCAAGTGTAAGATAACATAGCATCCACCTGTGCTATCTCTATACTCTGTGTGTTGTTTTCCAGGATCTCGGAAGCTAAAACGTTTAAATGTGTTACTACGACTGCTATTAAAAAAGATTTTCTGTCTAATTCAATTCCGAAACAATTTTACATTCAGATTTTCATTAGCGTGCTCAACTATTCTATTGGACTTTTTTGTTTCTCATGGTAACCGATTTTATTTGACTTAACAGAAGCTGTTCAAATATTTAAAGGCACTCCGAGATGGCAGGAGTTTATCTAGGAGCATACATGTTGTGTCACAAATATTCCTTTTCTTGCTGTTACTCCCCTTTTTTTTTTCCTCCTCTTTATTTTTTTTTATTTTCTTTTTCAGGAACAGTAGCAAACAAATGAGGTCTCCCCAAGCCATACCGTACCGGGAACGTGCTCCCTTCATCTGTTTATGTTAATATTCAAGTTACAATGGGCACATTTCGAAATAACAAGCTCGGTAGTTAAAACAGATGCTTCTTACGTTCCTTCATATGCACTGTATCCCTCTGCCAGTATCGTCAGGCGCAACGCAAGAACTAAAGTATAAACATCTGCAACACCTCTCTGTTTTGCTAACATTCTTTCACACATTTGCTTGCTAACTCCGAAAAGGCTCGACGGTATAAAGAGAAGAGAAAAAAAAAACCCAACAGTGAAATTGGAAACATCTGCGAGATAGCTACGGAAAACGGAATGAAACATGAATAAACAAAAACATGGCGAAAGTGGCCTGGGGTTGTTACACTGTCAGATCATTTTTCCAAGCCCAACATCAAGGCTTTTGTTACAACCAAAGCGGTCATTTGCATGGAGAACCAACAGGGTTTCTTCTTCTTCAGCGTTTCCCGACCGTAACACACACACACACTCGCTCTCTCCGGCACACACCGAGGCAAACCTCCTCTCCCAATAACAAACAACACGGTTAAACGCACACATAATTCGCAACGCCGCAATCTACAGCTCGCAAAACGGAACAGTTCGCTACTGAGGCGTGATTTAGGTATAAAAATAACAG
This sequence comes from Trogon surrucura, assembly GCA_020746105.1. Taxonomy (NCBI): domain Eukaryota; kingdom Metazoa; phylum Chordata; class Aves; order Trogoniformes; family Trogonidae; genus Trogon; species Trogon surrucura. The sequence goes on along the minus strand of CM036620.1, from coordinate 74,520,333 downwards.
ACAAACCTTTGGAGCGCTGCCCCAGCCGGAGTTGCTCTCCCTCTGCTCTGCTGTTACTGACAAGATCAGGCTGAGATTACCAAGTCCATGCTACTCTGACAACCTTACTCCCCTGGCTTCTGCACACCCGCCGTGGGCTTTCAATACCAGCAAACTTTCAGAAAGTTAAAAAATGGAAGGAATTAAAGGAACGCAAAGCACAATGGCAGGAAAGCAAGGAAAACACTGCCTGGACAATTATTGCAGCAGCACGCAGGGCACTGCTCGGTAGTTAAGGCTGTGTCAGCACTTTCTTTCTAAACCCCCCCATTTTTCAGGGGGCTGGAATTCAGAAAGGAAACAATAACAAAAAAAAAATGCTTCTGGCTAAAAAACTGCCCCCAGGTAACATCCCCCTCCTTTGCTTTCTCAAACACCCATTTAGACCATTCCGAAAGTTAAAGGAGCCTGTGCACTTTATCAGTAAATCCCACATGCCATCTTTTATGCAATTTACCTCTTCTTTTTTTCTTTAAATGAGACTTCACAAGAATTTCACCCGCATTGTGAATTTTGCCCCTCCCCCCCTTTTTTTTTATAAAAGAAGATCAATATATACTTAGACACCTGAAAACCAGATTGCATAAACATGGAATAATTTCTAGATAACTTCTACACACATGCATTGCCTGAAAGGTACCAGATTAGCAACAGAGATATTAAATTGTCTGCTCACGCAGCTGATTCAGCACAGACAATGGCCTCTACTGAGGTCTCAACTCTAATCCATTATGGCAACTTTGTAACCTCAATTGCTGAGTGCATCTACATTTTCCCCTGATAAGGAAAGTGTCCTTATAATCATGCTAAAATAAGGAAACAAAGCGTTCGATCTGCAATTACTGCTTCACAACGATGCTCTAAACTGTGGCACATCAGGGCAATCTCTCCCGCTGTTGTTAATCCCTGGGTTTTGTTCGTGGGGGCTGTTTTTTGTTTGTTGGGTTTTTACACCCTTAGCAATTTCCCCTCAGACACAGAAATAAAAACACCAACTTCTCCAGCTTATTTACATAAGCTAGATACACTAATACACTTTTCAGTTATAAGCTTAACATTAAAATACAAAAAAAAAATTACACAATCCTATCATCACTTTGTGTTCAAGTAAAAAATATGCCCTTAATGTAAAAAGCATGCAATGGTTTGAGCGTGCTGAGCAAGAACACCAAAGCTTAGATCTTGCCTCTTTTGACTGATATGCACCAGTCAAGATAACGGGCAGCTCATCTGACTCTTACAAAACTCACTATATCAACATTTGTTCATCCAGTGGAGTCCCTCTGCTCTCCAGGAATTTCAGACTTGGCAGTACTGTTGCACACATATTATATAAAATCAAGTAGCATCCATTCAAATGGAGCAATCCATTAGAAATGCTCAGTTGCTGTGAATAACTCAGTGAAGCAACACTTTCTCCAGTAGGAATTGCCTCATCCTCATTACCTTCTAAAAGGCGTAACACTTACTGAATATCTATCTCAAGGTATCTTGTACTAGTACAGGTCATCTCACTTTTCTGTCTTACAAAGACAGCTGCCTGGCATATTTTGAAGACAAGCTGCTTGATATTACCACCTTCTTCTGTCAGTGCTGTGCACAGTAGTTGTTAAAAAAAATACCAATTTTTCCTATTACTCAAAAGAAAAAAAATAACACAGACTAAAGGGAAGGTCCTAAATATTTCACAAACGCCATAACTCACCAGAAGAATACACTGAAAGCTTCTAGTTCTCCATTATTAGATGGACAGTACAACCACCACCCATCTGCTCAGACTGTGCTTATGCCAGTCTCATCTGCTAAAGTGAGAAATCATGGTGACACCCACTCACTTCTGCCACCCTGGCACTGAGGTTATAATGTCCACAAAGATGAAAGAGAAGCAAGCATGGTAAACTCTCAGTCCACAGCAGTTCTCATGAGCACAGGGGAGCAGAGCAGTAAGGTTTCTGCTCTGTGCTACCAAATAACAATCCAGGTGATTTGCTTTTGAAAGATCCATAATTTGCACGCAATGCTTAATGTAGACAGGTGTTATTCTCTAATCATTCATCTCAAGCAAATCAGAACACTTGAAAATACTTTCTACGACACTGGCAAATGAGTAAGGTTCTCCTAGAGGTTCGGAGTATTCTGTAGGCGCTGCTTAATTTTAACTAGTCGCTAATTCACAGTAACAAGACACTAAACAAGGACAAACATTAACAGTTTATGATTCATCTGGACAATGCCAAGAAAGACAAAATGGAAGCTAATTTTTATCCTTCCTCTTATACCACTAGGGGACAAGGAAAATTAACAAGATATGGTACAGAAACCTTAGTTGATCCAAATTTGTATTTCTCATTTGAGAACCAAGCAGTAGAATTTAAAAGAAATGTCAAAGAAAAGTTGTATTGGTAATTAAACCTAATTAAATTAAACCTTGGCTTTACAACTTTTTATGGTAGGTTAAGCAGAAGACATTTATTAACCTAATATTAAAGAACAAAGTACATTCTCTGGATATGAATAACCATACCCGGGAATAAAAATGACCATAAATATATTGTTAAATTCGGCTGGAAACTAAAGATTTTTAGCAAGTTCAAAAGATCATTAGCTTAGTTCTCATCTCCACATTTATCATGCCAACATTTATATTCTAAATCAACAGCTGCAACCTAAAGTTGAAAACATGCCAGAAATACTCATAGGTTGTATCAATATTTGCACATGGAGCCTAGAACATAAATTAGTTGACACTCAACACTTAAAGCTTCCTCTCTGAAGTCGCAATATTTAAAGGTTAAAGATTAGACATGCTCCCTCTTGTGTTAAACTAAGAATACACGGAATACATGCTGTTTTCTCTGACATGATGGTTGCTTGGCCATCTGTTCCATTAAGCAAACCCTTTAACTTTGGCTTCTAATGTCTGACAAACCTTCACCAATAATTCTCCAGTTTAAAGACAGACACATAACCTGTATCCACAGAATATTTGTGCAACATTAAATTAGCTATTGTATTATCAGAAAGGACCATTAAGGTATTACACATATAAATCCTGTTGCAAATAAGTGTTTTGGACAAATACATACATGCCTTGGTAGATTACATGGGAAGTCAGACTTCAGTCTCTACGTGTGTCACAGGCCTAAGGAGTTAAAATTCACCAAGTTCAAGCTGTTCAGTAATACTGATGATGTGGAATACTGAACAGGAAATTTCCTGCTAAACGTTAGCTTACAGAATATTTAAGACAGACAGGAGCAACAGGAAGAATTTACAATGTCACAAGATTATGTTTGTAAATACAGCAACAAGCCAGCCGAGTTTTCAGTCCTCCACTTGAAAGCTCAGGTGAACCATTCCCTGCACAGAGCCTTAGTGGATTCCAAATCCTCCTTACACAAATCCTCTTGCAGAATCTGGCCCCGAGATCGTGTCTAGACATGAATGTTAATCCCAGGTGTAACTAACATAATTTTTTTTTTTAATATACTTTCTAAACAAAGGCATTGCACCTGGTGTGGGCAAATTATCTTCAGGCAGACATTCGCTGATTATGGTCAGTACCAGACTGAATGGCAGGATGGTTGAGAGTAAACACAAGTAAATAGTTCGCAGTCCAAAGCTGAAGAGAATCTAACGTTCAACTACGTGAGCGCACACATTTTATTTACCACCAGCCCTCTGTGGTGGACAGAAGATGCTCTCAGTGCAACAAGGCCTATGCACACTGGACATAAAGTCCCTGAATATTCTATGAAACACACTTCTTCAGTATGACTCCCTCTTTCAAACCATGAAAGTTAACATGTCTTTTATCTTCCTGGAAATATCTGTGTTTATTTTCCTACAGTCTTCTTCAAACCAGAAATAACGTAACCCCAAAGTTTAGACAAAACAGCAAAAACCACCACAATTATTAATAGATATAGGGTTTGAGGTGTTTTTAAAGCCTCAGACCACAAGAGCACACTACTTGAAACATATCCGCTGACAATGGCAAGCACCTGCATCGAGAAACAGAACTTCTGCCACTGACTCCAAGAACAGAAGAAAGTTTATATCGAAGCACATACAGCTCTTGATCAGTAGGTTTCCACTTTCTCACTGCTATGGTGCAGAGCTTCAAGGTCTGACAAAGTGCCTTCCGTCTCACTCACTGAGGTGCTCAATCACAGAAGCTCCAGGTTAATGTACTAAGAGGGAGCATGTTATGGTTGCATTTCAAGACACTGCCCTCTACACATTAGCCAGAAAGTAGCTTTTAAGTCAATAGCCAGAGAATGAATACTCCAAGAGCGTTTTTATTCCCTCAGAAACAGAAGTAGAGACAGTTCGTAAGATTATTTATATAAATACATATATAAACATTCATGTATGTTCAGCAGAGGAATTATTGCCCATTTGAACCAGTGCTTTCCACCTTAGGGCCCACCAATTCCCGTGGCCGCTCTCAGGGACTGAGCCGAGGTCAGTGAGACAAGGAACCCCTTCGAGCACAGCCGTGCTCCGGCCTCGGGGATCCACAACCCCCTCCCGGATACAGCGGGGAGACCACAAACTCATCCAACGAAACAAAAAGAAAAAAAAAAAAAAGATTAAAAAAAAACCGAGAGGAAAACCCCTGAAGTTGAAAACCGCTGCTCCGAACTTGAGCGCACACGGGGTCGGTGGCAGCGGCTCCCCCGGCCCAGCCCCGCGGCCGGGGCCGAGCTCTCCCCGCGCTGGGGGAGCCGCGGGGCGCCCGCGCACGCCCGGCCCGGCCGGGGCAGGAGAGCGCTGGGCCGGGGGGAGAAGCTTCCTCCGGCCGGGTACACTCCTCGGCAGCCCAGCGGCAGCCAACAGCCCCCCCCCGCCCCTTCTCTCCCCACCCCCTTCCCCCGCGGGGTAGGCGAGACCGGCCCGGCTGCTGAGGGAGCCGCTCCCCGCCCCGCGCCGCCTCCTCCTCCCCTCACCGGAGAAACTTAGCGATGGCCCGCCCGGCAGCGGGGCCTCCCCTCCGCGGCGAGGAAGAGGCTCGGGGCCGCCCCCAACCTCCCTCCCACCCTTCCCTCCCCTCAGCGGTGAGGGCGGGCAGGTCCGCGCCGGGCTGGGGAAGGGGAGTCGCGCCGGGCGCCTCCGCCTGCCCCGGCGGAGGGAGAGCAGCAGCGGCCCGGCACCGGGGAGAGGGACGTGAGGGGAAGGGGGACTCACGCTGTCTCCGCTATTTAAACCTCTTCCCGCCGCCTCCGCCTCACTGACTCTCACTCACTCTCTCCTCCCCGCGGAACTTACTAGGGGCGGCCCCCCCTCCCCTCCCCGGCCAATATACACACGGCCACACGGCGGCCGGCGTTGCCCCGCCCGTTTTCCCCAAACGTGCCGTCCATTCGCTCAGCTCTCTGCCCGTCAGCAGGACGGCGCAGCAGCATTGGCTGGGAAAACTGCTCATCAAAGAGCGCTTCGCACCGCCTCCCCCTGGCTCCGCCCCTCGTCCCGCCCCTCCCCTTTCCGGACACCTCAGGGGGGTGTTAAAACGGCCGTTTTAAGTCACCATCAAAATTTACTTTTAGGTCCCACCTACTGAGCTCTAGAGGGGATTCTGATTGGGTGATAGGAAAGCCCTCTCTATTGCGACTGGGCGGCTGGATGTCCATAACCCCCGCAAATCCCGCCCACCCCGATGCCGTAATTCTATTTGATTTGTCCGCGCGTTCCCGGCTGCCCCGCCCATTTCCACTCGCTGCCCAATCAGACGTGGCTTCTCAAGCTCTAAGGGCGGTGGCCACGGGCGCGAACGGGGCGTGCGAAAGGGGGGCCTTCATTGGCTGGCGCCTCTCGCCCCTCTGTTGCTCTTCCGCCACGACCGTCCCGCGGAGCGTACCATGCCGCCTCCGCGGCGGGGGTGGGGCGGTCCTTGGCTCGGGAGCGAGCGCCGTTGGTTCGCCCCGTCTCCATTAGGGATGGGGCGGAGGAAGGCCTGTATTGCCCGTCATGCCGCGCGCGCTGTAGGTAGCTCCCTCCGGTCCGGGCTGGGGGAGGGCGGGGGAGGAGGAGGAGGGAGGAGGTTGGTGCCTGATCCAAGATGGCGGTGCAGGAATCAGCTGCTCAGCTCTCAATGACTTTGAAGGTGCAGGAGTATCCCACGCTCAAGGTGGGTGCCGAGCCTTCTCCCTTCCTCCCCCGGCGCGGAGGAGAGGGGTGAAGCCGCTGACGTCCCGCCGCAGCCCCGCTGAGGGGGAGGTGAGGGCTCGGCGAGGCGGGCGCCCCGGCTCCCCCCCGCCTTTGCCTCCCGCTCCCCGCCTCAGGAGCCCCCGAGGCCCCCCGGGGCTGCGGCGCGGGGGCGGGGAGGGATTCTCACCGCGCAGTTGCCCGCCCGGCCCCGTTTTCCTCCGCTTGACGTCTCGGCTTGTGCCGGCGCGGCTTCTCCCCTTCCCCTCCCCCTCCGCCGAGGCTGAGGGACGTGCCTGGAATGTGCTGCTCGCCCCGGGTGTCTCCGTGTCCTGAGGTGAAGGGGGAGGCCCCCGGGGGGGGCCACGCTGAGGACACAAAAAGGGTTCCTCGGGAGCCGGGAGAGGAGGGCTCAGGTCCCTGTGGCGAGGCAAAGCTGTGCTCGCAGGGCGATGTGAGGGGGGTGGAGGGCTCGGACCGAGCCGGGCCGGGGGGAGAGGGTTTAGGGGCGTGTGGGTGGGGGCTCAGGACGAGCGGGGGTTGCTTGAAATGCTCGTCCCGGATGATTAACTGAATCTACGTGGCGTTGTTAGGAGACGTGTGAAAGGGGAGGGAGTGGAGGTGGTAGTAGAATATGGTTCCCTGGCTTCTTGGTCCCCCCCAAAGATGGAGATGAGCTTGAAACGTAGAAAGGCGCAAACGGATTGGGAAAGGCTGGAGCCTGCAGAGAGGAGTAAGCGATGTACTTACGGTTTGGTAAAAGCACGGAGTGTTGGGTAAGGTGCTGTGTCTCTCTGGAGGATGGTGGTTTCCCAAGGCTGCATGGCTGGTCTTTGGCTTTAACTAGGTATTGTAAAGCAAATGAAGGACTCGGTACTGAGCGTTAAGGTCATCGCCTCTAAGAACTGTTGAACTGGAAGGATGATGCTCATAGAAATCAATGGAAACCTTTGTTTGAAGTCTTGCGTTGTCTATACAGCAGGTCTCCCTCATTAATAGCAATAACTGTGGAAGGGAGCTAGGAGGAGGATCTCTGTTGCCAGATGCTTATTTAAACATCTCTTATGTCAGTGTATCAACGTTTGTTTCATCTGTAGAAGATGTTTATGCAAAGTAAACTTTGTTGTGCTGAGATCATGCTGCGCTTTCACACACGGAGCACTGTGTGCTCCTTGCAGTGTTTGCTTTGCAGGCTTTCTAGCCATGTTCCTCTTGTGTGTGCCCTTCTGCGCTCTCCTAGCTTCATTCCACCTAGGTCCGAGAAGCAGAAGGACAAAGTGTTGATTCCCGTTTTACATGTGAAGGCTTCTTTCTGTCATCGTGAGGTACTTTAAAGCTGGCACCATAAGGCTTAAATTTTAAAATAGCTGTGAAGAGTGCTCTAGCACTTTCCACAGCCAGAACAACGTGCAGGTGTTTAAAGTTAAGAGCATTTTAAGGCTGCATTTTAGATGTATTCCAGTTGTTATCACAGCTTTGCATGTTACATTCCTCAAAAATTACTGGCAGTGAGGATCAGTGAGCTTTTGTTTTGCTGCTTATGACTTAAGATGAATTGTCAAGGTGCCAACCATTTAAAAGGTAGAGAATATTTTGGAATAATTCTCTTATTTTTGCAAGCATTCTTTTTCCCTGAAAAATCTTAACAAAAATATACATAGGAGAATGGAATGTTGTTTGTAAAGTTGGGAAGCCAAGTAGTAAGAGGATGAGACACTCTTGCACCGAAACTCTTTAATTTCCTAGCAAAGGTGATGTTTATTGATTCTTCCCAGCACCTATTCAACTTCTGGATTGTTCCTGTAAGCTTTAATAGCATGCTTCATTGTTTAAAAAACCTGCCAGAACAGTGTCTGCTCAAATCTTTTGAATGTATCCTCTTAAATGTTCTTAACTATGAGTCATATATCAAAACATTTTAGTGGTGGAGGTGAAAAAGCAGCAGGGAGAAAAGAACACTGAGACTGAAGTCTACTGAAGTAAGTTCATATCAAATCCCATTTTGTTCATTAGGAGGCAGGTGCCTGCAAGTTTCTGAATTTTTATTTCCAGTCTGTTTAAACAGTGTGAAATGAATACATGCAATTTTAATATTTTATCACTTTGTCCACCAACACAGTAGCTCAGATATTTCTTTTGGAGCTCTGGACACTGTTCATTTTCCCTGATGTGAGTAAAATATAAAAGATTGTAGACTTGTATTTATATCCTTCCTGTTTCCTCCCTTGTAGCTTCCTCATGCCAACATCACTAGATAATAGTTGTGTAATAGCTCTACATTTGCAGTATGTTTCACAGAGTGTCTTTCATGTGAAAGAGTGCTTAAAACTGCAAAGGGAAATCCCTTTTTCATAGCTAAATTGTGGCTGCTGCGGGAGTGGAAATGCTTCAGCCATTCTTCAGCAGTTCAGTGCAGGGGAAGTAAATAGACTTCTTCAGATGAATCTAGGGAAGCAAAATAATACTTGAATATTTCCCCCCCTCCCCGTTCTATTCCCTTTTCCCTTCTCAAGGACAAGAAGGTTGCCAGCTATTCTTTTTCCCAAGTGCTGTGGAGTCTTTTCTTTTTTTTGTGCCTACAGATAAAGAATTATGCTAGTCTCATGTAATGTGAAAGCTGGCAATTTAAAAATGAATGAATGCGAACATTGTTATCGTAGTTCTCTGCTGAAACACTAATAAACAAGTGATGACAGGAAGCTAGACAATTCAGCCATATCTTTAGAAGTGCGAATAATTGTTAAACTGAACCAGCAAACTAGGTGGAGTAAGACCCTAAACTTGCAAGATGGGAGACCTGAAAGAAGGGATGATCACTTGTGAAAATATTCTTATTTAGGCTGTTTACTGGCAACATTTTGGTGTTAGCTGGGCTGCAACTGCTTTAAAAAACAACTGATCAAAAGGAGAGCTGTACAAGCACAGAATACTTGAGCACCTTCTCAGTGCTGCTATTTGGCTTCTTTTGTTGGCAGCTGTGGCAGAGGAAATACCAGCAGCAGATTTAATAAGGTATTAATTTCTCATGGAAATACGTGTTTACCTGATTGCGAAAGAGGGGAGCAGGTATATGAGAATACAATTATATGAAGCATGTGTTGTTTCTTTCAGAGTCCGTGGGATCACAGAATAGATGAAGTTAGGAAGCACCTTTGGGAGAGTCTAATCCTGCAGCCTCCCTTCAGAGCAGGGTCAACTAGAGCAAGTTGCTTGGGGCCACTTCCAGACTCTTCTTGATTATCTCCAGGATGGAGATTCCAGCCTCTCTAGGCAAACCTGTTCCAGTGTTTGAATGCTGCTATGGTATTAGGGAAAGAAAAAAAAAAACACATTTGTTTATATTAAATTTTCTGTGTTTCATTTGTGCCCATTGCCTGTTGTCCTTTCATTGGGCACCACCGAGAGTATTCTGGCCCATCTTCTTAACTCCGTGCATCAGGCGTTTATACACATTGGCAAGACTTGCCCCTGCAGCCTTTTCTTTTGAAAGTTAAACAGTCCCAGCTCTGTTGGCCTTTCTTCATATGTCAGATGCTCCAATCTGTTCATAATCTCTGTGGCCACCTGCTTTACTCCCTCCAGTATGTCCATGTCTCTCTTGTACTGGAGGCCCAGAGCTGGACACAGCCCTTTGGATGAGTCTAACTCAGCATCAGTAGGGGAGAAGGATCATGTTCCTTGACCTGCTGGCAGTGTTTTTCCGAACACAGGCCAGGGTGCTGTTGGCTGCCTTTGCTGGAAGGGCACATTTCTGTCTCACAGGCAACTTGTCCAACTGGGACTCCTAAGTTCTATTCAGAGAGGCTACTTTCCAAGCCGTTGATGTCCAGCATGTATTGGTTCATGTGGTTGTTCCTTCCCAAGTATAGGACTTGGCATTTCCGTTTGAGTTGCGTGATGTCCATGTTCTCATGTTTCTCCAGCCTCTTGAGTTTCCTGTGAATGGCAACATGATCAACTGACATTAACAACTCCAGTTTTGTATCATCTGCAAACTTTGGAGATGCACTCTGACCCATCATCTAGGTCACTAATGAAGATGTCAAACAGTTCAGGTCAACTTCTTTTCCCTCTGAAGCAGAGAAGGTGCAAGATTAATTTTTTGTGTAAATGGTTGCACTACTTCATTTTTATTCCACGCTCCCCCCCTCTCCATTTATGACCTTTGCTGGAAGTTACTGGTTTGGGACATAGCCTTGCTACTTTGAGATTATAACCCACAGAGTACTTCTGTCAAAACTTTGAACGTACAGCAGCAGCAGTTGTTCAGTGGAAGTGATTCAGTCAGAACCGGAGAAGGACAAAAGTAACAGAACTTGGAACATCTAATGTAGTGTCAGTACTTCAGTGTACTATACGTATGTATAGGGCACTTATAGATTGTTACTGGGTTTATAAAGTGCTTTTTGAGTGGAAGGTTGACACGATAAGCTAAATGTGGCCATTAGTAACAGTTGGTTCTGTACTCAGTATGGACACTGGTGTCTCGTGCTAAAACTGTCTTCCAACTGGGTGCTCTGACTCACCGAGTGTGCACTGAATGTCCACGTTGCTGAATAATGCACTTCCTGTTGCCACATATCAGGAGTGTGTGTCAGCAAACAAGTGTGACATCTTTTGTACTGCTGCTGTTCTTCTGCCCTGGGCTCTGTGTACCGCCGTGTTTTGAGAAGAATCTGGTACTGTGGAACTTCAGAAGTTTGACGTTGGAAAGCAGCTAAAGTAGGAGTTGGCTCTTGTGGGAATCTGTTTCTTTGCCCCCTGCCCACTAACTATAAAACACATTTTAAAATCATTAATGAAGGAAGAAAACACAGTAAAAAAGCAATAAGTAACAGTGTGGCCATGAGCTAGAGGTGTTGCTTGATTATCAGTACTTTATTGTGTCTGCAGGAAAATACTTCAAGAAAAATACTCTCAAACATTTTATGGAAGACCTCCTGTTGGTTTCTTTGGAGTGAATGCCTATGTTGCAACTCACAGTTGCAGCATACTTGGTTTGTAGTGTTTTCACAGGACGGTGCCCTGTGACCTGCGAGTTTGGTTTGTGGTACAGACATAACATGTTTGTGTGGTAGATAACATATTGGGGTCTTTAACGCTGGCATAGAACACATATCAGAAGTCTCTGCTTCCTTGCATAGTGGATGTTTTTCAAGAGCTGGGGAACACGAGTAACAATGAGCTTCAGACATTTGCTAGATATTGTGATAGTGCTTCACAACTTCTTCTGGTAAGAGTGGAGGTCTTACTGGGTGTTACGGACCACCCAATGTCATTTTGACTTACTTCTCTAAGCCTCTTGTCATGGTCTTTCGCTTCAGTAGTTTCTGTATTAATCAGGAAGGACCTTTTGGGGCCGCAGATTAGGGAAGTACTGCTTTGGCAGATGGGCCTTTTCTGTAAGGGCATGCTGGCAAAATCTAAAAGTACTTGTAAACTTAAACTGCCTTCGTTGCACACTTGGCCTCCCATAGCTCACAGCCTGAACATAGACGATAGAGGAAGTATTTGCTACCCCCGAATAAGAAGTACACTGTATTACTTGGTTACTTACAATACAGTATTGTTTGTTTAGTAAAATAAGTTTTTGTGAAGCTGTCTTCATTTTAATAGCTTCACAACCCATGTTTGATTCAACTCAGCTTTTTTTTTTTTTTTGAGTGCTCTGTGGGTTACCTTGAGTTGTAAACTAGCAAGAACCAAAATAAAGCATTTAATGTATTAAGTAGAACTTTGGTCGTTCATATAATCTAATACAGGTCTGCTGAATCAATAGTATTTATTTGACTTGAGAGAAGTACTGTCACTTCAGCTGGAGTAGGTTCTTTTGGGAGCGATCTAATTGGAAATGGGATCTCTAGCTTAAAGGATCCAGCCAGTATTGTGGTGTTTGGACTGTGCAAATACACAGGAGAACAAGGACCTCATTCATTTAAAGAGGTGATACTGTGATTAAAATGAACAAATATTTGGAGAAGAAAGAAGGATCAAGACAGAATAAGACTTGCTCAGGACACAGACCTGCAGTGTGACCTTAGCTTAACAACTTGACCACTTGTTTGGACAGGGAGGAATGCTTAAGTTTTTGTTAGTACTCAAATAGTCCTACTAAAAGGAGAAAAGTTACTTCTGAGGCATGGGCTCGAGATGGCAGCTAGAAGCACGTGTTGAAGATGACTGATCTCTGATGTCCCTAGTGCAGCTCTGAAATGGCTGTCAGTTTGCTTACATAAGGACACAAGACTTTTATATAGCCATAAAGTGGCTTTATAAAGCACTTATTTTTGTTGTTGTTTTTCGAAGCCTTGTTCAGAAGTTTGTATGGTATTCAGTTACTAGTGGTTTGTGTAGAAGGATAATATTATGAAGAATTCTGATTGCTTCTGTTGGGGAAGTATATGCATAGCAGATGGATAGGGCAAGAATTTTCACTATTAATTCTCTCCTGTATTCAAGTAGCAGCTTTGAATATTGTGGTATTTTCTTTGTAGACACAGCTGCTCTAGAATGTGCAGTAACTGTGTTCCTGAGTCGTAAAACGGACACGTTTTTAACTAAGGGAAGGGACTACTCTTTACACTTCAAAAATACCAAAATTGCCAAAACTGCTTTTAAAAATAACTATTTTTAAAAAAAAAAATCCAATGATCTGCAACTGCATTTAAGCTCATGAAACTGTTTTGTCTGTTCTGATCTGTATCTCTTCAAGAGTTTATATTAATGCTTGTACCTAATTAAACCTAAATCTAGCCATTATTCTAAGCCTCTCATTCTTGAAACATACTACTTCTTCTTTCTTTGAACTTTTCTGATTTAACCTAGAATGAGGAAAAAATATTACTATGTCAAGGGATTGATAAGAACAACACATCAGAAGAATTCATTCAGTGCTTAAGTGGTGTATAATTTACATTTTGAATGAGTTCAGTGACAAATAATGATGCTGACTCAGTTTTGAAATAATGCAAGAGTTATAGAGGAAGAAATAAAGTGTAAAATGATACAGAATTTCAGTAATTCTGCGTGGATGTGCTTAACTACTATTGGGCTGAGGGGAAAATTGCAATGGCTTCTTGTAGCCTGCCTCACTTTTTCAAATAGCATCCTGTATAATGTATGTCCTCTGCTTTTCTGTTTGGTTGATGGGGAACGTGGCGATCTGAGTCTCAGAGAAACAACTTAATGCTCAAAGGTGCTTCTTGCTGGATTTACCTTTTCTCTTGAAACTCTTTGTTTCTTAAAACTGTGTAGGAGATGCTTAACTTTTCTTCCGTATTCCCAAACTTTCTCTTTCCTCTTGCATAAAGTAGAGCTAAGTTATTTTTCTGAAAGGTGGTTTTGTTACTGCGCTTCTCACTCTTTTCCCTACCTATCTGTGGCTAGGCTTAAATTCATATAAGGGTACAATATATGGTATTTGAGAAAATTTATTTGTACCTCAAAGTCTTAGACTGAATTGTCTTGGAGACCTGTAGATTCATACAAATATCTGGTACTTTTCAGGTGTTATAAGCTAACACAATTGAGGAGAGGAAGCACATCATTTTTCCAACCCTTGAAAGGAGAGCATAGTTCTGTAGTGGTTGTTCCACCCACCTAATCTGGTAGGACTCTTTTATTTTATTTTTCTTGAAGTTTTTTTCTTCCCAACAGTTATCTGACTTCATGTACCTGAAGATATTTTGGTTTTAATTCCATTTTGAATTCTCTCCTGCCTATGATTCAGTTCATTTGAAAAGAAACACAACATAGGCATTTGTGTTAAAAAAAAAAAAATCAACACTTGATGTGGCAAGGAGTTGCTTTCAACTAGGAAACTCTAATGTTAAAGAAGAATGATTTGCAAAGACATCAGTAAAGTCAGAATATATAGTTAAAACTTCCCAGCATATGCATTGATGCTGCTGTCAGGTTACACCCAATTAACTTCTTTCTCCTGGATGCGGGGTGAAATCTAACCTTCTACCGAATTGCAAACCTATGTAAAAGATGCTCTTTTCTGTCTATACTATTTTCTGTGAAAATCATTTTTCAGTAAATAACCCTTTGAAAATTCTTATTAGCACGAGGCTGGAGAACGATAAGTGGCCTTAGTTTCACCGCCAAATAATTCTTCCTTCAATTGGGATGACTTTTTTGAAGTATCACCCTCGCTCTATAATTTCCGACAACCAAATCATAGCCCTACAAACTGGATTTTACTATTTCTTTCTGCTACATCTGAACTAGCTTCCTATATGCAATCACTGTGAGGCAGAAACTCTTCTCGATTAATGCTGTGTTCTGAAAGCGGTTGTTTGGATTTTAGTTCCTGTTTGGAATTCTTTAGGCTTGAATCGGCATAGGTGAAGAAGGCATCTAGCCTACATTGTAGTATGTGACCAGATCAGTTTGAGAACTGCTGTGCTAAAGGTCTAGCATAAGGCTTGTGGGAGGATAAAAGCTTACATTTTTTCACAAAACTTTAATTGTGAAAGAAACATGTGCAATTCCATTTTCCCAGTTGGTACACAGTAACACTGAACAACTTGTGGGCAGTATGAGGTTGGTGCTTGAAGTTTTGTGCAGTAGCTATCACACTTTGGTTTTGGGGAAATCCCTTTCTTCTTGAGAGTCTCTGAAATAATCTGAGGATTTTTTTTGATGGCTGTGAAAGTAAGACAAAGTAAAAGACTTTTTTTCAGCATTACTCAATTTTAGTAAGATTCTTAATAAAAATGATTTTTTTTCCTTTCCATCCAGTAGCTTATCGATGCTGAAATACAGTCTGACTAAAAAATACGGAATAATGTACATCAGTTAATGTGACTTTTTAAAAGGAAGGTCATGCTGTGTGAAGGTACTGGGCTCCTATGTCAAAAAAAAAAGGAGGTGGTGGTGGTGGATTTAGTGTTAGGATTCTGTGGGCATCTGTGTCAGTACTGCTGATATTCAGCAGTTTGAACAGTCCGCAAGAGAGAGTGAGTGCTGAGATGATCCAGCTTCCTTGATGATTCTGTTAATTGAGGTATTATAGATACAACCCAAGTGTGGAGCATTAGAGAAGAATAATGAGGGACTGAATGGTTATTAAAATAGATTAAATTCAGTACAGGCAAGTGTAGCATTACAGTTTTTAGGTATAATGAAAAGAAAAGAAGTCCTAGTCTTATATACACCTTAACTAAGTTGGAATTTGTCATCATTGCCTAGTGGGATCTTGGATTATAGAGAATGTTTTCTGGCAGTGATCAATTTGGTGTTGACAAATTGTCCTGGTTTTAGCTAAAAAACAGAATTGGGTTTTTTTAGCTAAAACCAGGGCACAAATTTAGGACAAAAGTATTGGGAAAGGGAAGAATGGAGAACCTCATTATGCAATGAATATCCGTGGTTTCTTCTTTTCTCAAGTAGTGTGCGCTGCTTTTATTTTGTCCCTTTCCTCATTCTCAAAAAGGATGTAGTAGAACTGGAAAATGTCTACAGAAGGGCAAGAATAGAATGACTGTTTTCAAAGAATAATTTAGAAAGAGCCTCTTCAATCTCAAGAGACATGAGAGGCATAGGAGAGGGTGAATGTTCCCTTTTTTTTGCATCCAAAACAAGAACAAAAGGGTTTCAAATTAGACTAACAGTTGACAAGTTGAGACCAAGGAGTGTTTCTTCATACAGTGTATGAGGCTGTGAAATGTCTCACCACAGGACGTTGCAGTGCTAAAACTCTGCCGGTCAGCAGCCACCAGTAGAGTTCATCGATGGGAAATACCTTGTGGTGTTTCTACCATAAAACTTCTGCCTTTGGCTCAAGAAGCCCAAAGAAGAGACTATTCAGAATTAGTAACTCTTATGTTCTTGCCTTTTTTTTTTTTTTGGGGGGGGGGGTCCTGTCAGAGAAAGGATAGTGACAGAGGAGGAACTTGACTATTATTACCTGATATTATTACCTGGTTGGTATTGCCTGATCAGATTAATACCTGATCAGTATTACCTGATAATGGCTGTTCATATCTTCAGATGGGGATGAATATAGTGTCTAAACTAGCAATAGGGGGATCTATGATCCAGTCTCTTTCTAGAAGAATTCATAAAATTACACTCTACCTCTGTAGACTGTAGTTCAGTCTTTTTTTCTTGAGTCTGGGCTAATAACTTCAGAGCTAATTTGAGCTGATCAGGGTCCTGCCTGGTTGTGTAAGTTTCCAAGGGTGAGGGTTCCACCACCTCTGTGAGTTGCTGTTTCAGTGCTTAACAACTCTCCTGGTTAAAATGTGTTTTCCTTACGTCCAGCTGGAATTTTCTTTGCTGCCAGTTGCCAACTCTCCCTCATTCCTTTCTGCTCTAACTCTGAGAAAAGTCTGGCTAGCTCTTATCTGTGACCTTCACCTTGTAGTGGATGACTTCTATCAGATTGTGCTGCTCCCAGCTCCCTGTAGCCTTCTCTTGTGCAAGTGAAACAAGCCTAGCCCTTGGTCTCTTTCTGGATTTTGTATCCTGCAACCAGGTAACTGTTGCGGTGGCAGCCCTTCGGACTCTTTCCAGTTTGTCGACTTCCCTGCTTTGGTAGGGGGAGAAGTAACCTGAAAACCAGGCTCAGTATTCCAGATGAGTCTGCGTAAGCGCTGAGCGTGCAGAACAATCGCTCCTCTCATCCCATTGCCGTTAATCTTCCTCATGCAGCCCGGTATGTGGTGAACTTTCATTGCCACAAGAGTCTGCGGCTGATACATGTCCAACCTGCTGTCCATCAGAACCTCTGCATGTTTTTCCTGCAGAAGTGGTCCTAACCCCTTATTCCACTGTCTGTGCAAATGGATGCAGTGGTTTTGTGCCAGGTGCAGGGCTCTGGTTCTTGCCTTGATTGCGTTTCATAAAGTTCTTTCTTGGTGTGTTTGTCCAGCTTGTCATTTCTTCTGCATGGCAGCTTTGCCACCCAGCATTTTCAAGCACCCCACCAATTTCTTGTCCTGTGTGAGCTTTCTGATTATGTATTTTGTTCCATAGCACAGATGGTTGAAGACCTCAGGAGTCAGGCAGTACTTGTAATTAGCTACCAGGTAGCTCTTGAACCGCTGACCATTACTCTTTGAGCCCGGCTGTCCAGTCAGTCCCTAACCTGTGTTGTATTCCAGCCATTCAGTCCATGTGTTCTTAGTTTGGCTACAAGAGTATTGTGGGGGACAATATCAAAAACCTTGCTAAACATAGCGTGAAAGACTGCCAGCGTGCTCCTGTCGTTGAAGTAGTCATTTCATCACTGAAAGCAAACAGTGTTGTCAAACTGGATTTGCTTATGGCACATCTATGCTGAATATTCCATCACCTTTGTGAGCTTAAAAATGTGTTCCTTCTGATTGCCCCACCCCCTCCCAGCTTTCCCAAGAACTCTGGCAAGGCAGACCAGTTTTTAGTTTCTACAGTCTTCCAGGTTCTCTTTTTGAAAGAGGCAAGAAACTTGTCCTTTTCGGTCACTGGACACTTCCCTTGTTCACCAGGACATTTCAGAGGTGACAGCAGCTTTACAGTGTCATTGGTGAGCTTCCTCCCTTCTGGTCCCGTGTACCCGTAGCTCTTCAGTTAGCGTTAGACTTCTCATACAAATAGTAGCTCTCTCCCCAGGCTCAGCTGTTCATACATGATCAAGAAGGCTTGGGAGAAAGCTTTCTCAGCAAAGACAAAGAACTGAGATTTTCTGTTGTCCTTTGTTGCTAGGTCACAAACTCAATTCTGTAGATGCTTTTCTTTATCTTCCTTATGCTGCTCATCAGGCTATATTACAGTTGCTTATTAGTTTGAGCTTTGCTTGAATGATGCGGATGTGTGCATTGGCCATGATGGTAATGAGGGCTGGATTGCTAGCTGTGACTTCAAATGCTTTTCCTCCATTGTGGCTGGAGGACCGTAATACCTCTGCAAAGATCTTGCTGCAATTCATATTTTATTATCTCATACTTTCTCTCCAGCAGAGCCCTTCAACTGTGTATGTCTCTGCTTTGTTTGGAAACCCCAGGTGCTTAACAAATGAGTGAGTGGCTGTGTCTGTCATGGAAGCTGCAAGTGCGCACCAGGTTAAAACTCCACCACATTCTTGAGATGCCATTAAGCTGTTCAGTGGAATTCAAGGTACTAAAACCAGCATAAGAAGTCGAGCCTGGTTGTCTGGCTCCCACCCTTATAAATATGATTGAGGTAGAGATGCTTTTCAAGCTTTGATCACTAGAATTAATAAACTTCTGTGAGGGGAAAATGATTTGTGTTCTCTCTCCCTTTCTGTATTGTTAAAGGTTATAGATTGTACATTCTCATGGTGTGTTTTTAAAGACGGTTTTCTCTGAGCTTGTAGAGAAAAGCATGGGCTGGGGTGAGAGTATTTGCCAGCAGTCTGTTTCTATATATTTGATTTATGGATGGAGTACTGAGTGTGCGTACATAGATAGATTTAGAAAACCTTAAGAAGAAAAGAAAATCTAAGAATCTCATTAAAATGTTGATAACAAATGTGACAGTAAAGGTGGATGTGCATGGTAGGATGCTGTGTAGAGGATTGGCTAGCTTAACTTGATACTATGTATATACTTTCCAAGTATTTATTAGACTGTAAAAAAATATTTAAAGAAATATACAGTTGGTTGAACATCAAGATACAATGTATGCAAGTGTTTAATCCTTTTTGGTTTTTTTCTATGTTTAATATGTAGTCAGAAAAATCAAGAAAATAGTATCACTTAGTAAATGAATGGCTGATTTAAAAAATTTATTTTTATGGAAATATGTTTCATATTATTATTAACAACTTTAAGCCTAAACTTCCTCTGACGTTCTTAGCTCTGCTGTTTTTTACTCCATCTACTCAACTGAACCACCAAGGTATAACTCTCATGGCACTTCTGCCTCCTCTTCCACCAGTTCAAGCTTTTAGACCCAGAAGAATCCTCTCTTAAGTCTTTGTCTCCACAGATAGAGGTTGTTGGGGCGTGTTCTGGGACAGCACACCAGAGTTCTCTGGCTTTCTAAAACCAGAGTGAAATAACTCCTGAAATTAAGAAAGTACTTGGATCAAGTAATTCAGCTGTCTCTGCCTCTCTGTTAGCCCGTAGCTCCTGGAAACAGTCGTGCTACGCTTGCAGAAGCCTTCAGCCAAGCAGACCTTCCTTCACATCGCAGTAGCAAAATTTTGATCTTGGAAAAAACTTGTGTTACTGTAATTTTATTCCTTGTGTAGGCTGTTCTAACTTAAGTCAAATTTCTTTTGATTAGGTTTACGTTTGACCTGGTTTAATACATGCTGAAGTTGAATAATGTGTCTGCAGCTGTGGAAGCTGATGAACAAAAGAAGCGGAGTCTGTTCAGTAACACTGGATTTGACTGTGCTGCCCGCTAATATTTTGCATCTCTCTTGTATCCTCCTTTGTGCTCATGCTGTGAGCCAAGGAAGGTGTGGTTTTCCAGGCTCTAGTGAGCAGGACAAGCTGGCATTGTGCTTTTACCGAATACATTCTGGTCGATTCTTGAATGTGTTCTGGCCAGTGCTTGCTGCTTTACTTCAAAATCTTTCCATGTTTAGTAGCTACTTTATCCTTTTTTCCTTAAGGTGATGCTTCTCTAGGCTGAGTTCTGTAGGTTATTCTTATCCTTAAATAACTGTGTAATCCAGGTTTGGTCACAGAATGGTACTAGCAGTAAAAATTGCAAGTCTCTAATAGGCTTGTGGCTGCTAATGATAGGTGCTTATTGGTACGGTGGCTGTAACTTTTGGAGAGTTCTGTGATTAAGCAAACAAGTGCTGGGAAACTGAGTCTCTTTTGCAGTATAGGAGCCATCAGATCAAGAGGCAGAGTCTAGATAAGATACTTTCTCAGGAAGGAACGTAGAGGTTGTGATTTCTAAATTTTGGTGTTCGTAGAATCTAATCCTGTAAAGTGAGTGTAAAAGCTGCACCTGGATATGATTTACAAATGCTCTCTAAAAACCACTGCCTCTGTAGTAACAAACAAGTGCCAACACAAATCACTAAAAGCCTGATATACCAGAGTATTCACTGTCAATTTCCATTGTGCAAATAATTTCATTATGCCTTTAAAGCCATTTCCCTAATTATGGCACACCAGAATTATGTTTAGCAATGTATTTATTTGTATTTACTTTTGGAGTGTATCATAAACAGTTCAACTCCTAGCCTCTTCCACATGGAATATTCAGATCTTTTTTTGGAGTAAGGGGGGAAAAAAGATTCAGATATCTATTGCACCTAGACACTTTATAAATGATCTATAATGAAGTCAGCTGAAATTGAAAGTCCAATTGTTCTAAATGTCATATGAACACAGACTGTGCCAGAAATTTGCACGCTAAAGAGACAGAGCATGGGAAACAGGAACTGTTATTGCTCTTGTGTGCTGATAAGAAACTAGGGAAAAGGGAGATTAAAGCTTTTTTTTTTCCCCCCCTCCTTCAAACTGACTGCTTAAAATTTAACAAAAGCACTTTTTGTAGTTGAACAGATACCTCAAATCAATAGTATCTTCTGAAGGTCTTGACTGATGTAGCTTTTCAGTGTAATATAGAAAGCTGATTAGCAAAGTACTTGCAGAAATAAAATTCAGTAGATACAAGTAACTGAAACATGTTTTTCAATTAATAGTAAACACATGCAGGGGGGGAAAATGGGAAGATAATGTCTGACATCAAGTCTTGGAAACAAGCTTCCATGTTCAAAAGCATGAGATGTCAAAATATGGTCCTGCAAAACACCAGTTTTATCTAAGCGACTTTAAGACCTTTTATTTTTTTTTTGTGGAAATGGAGAAGGGAAATAAGAGCTAAAGATGAAATAAAAGGTGGTTTTTATAGACAGTAAAGGTGTCGATTTATAGTTGTGCTATTTTGTGTGGTTTGAGTTTTGAGGGGGTGTGATGTTGGGATTTTAGGGGAGGATGTATTAGAAAAATAGCTTGGTAACTTCCTGTGGTAAAGGCTTGTCCTGTCATTTGTTTAGGTCTTGGCTTGAGATGCCAAAAGGTATTAAATAGATCATTTCAGTATTTCTGAGAGAGGAGCCTTTTCATATCTTATCAGGAGTACCCTTGTGATACACTACTGTTGCTACAAATAAGAACAACCTATTGTAGGTCGTACTGAGTCTTTGGAAGCAAGTACTTTGGCTCATCTCCCTTACTCTGAACCCAGCTGTTCCTCACTGTATCTCTAATTGTGAACGGCAATGGTTATGCAGTAACCTAATAGAGCCCGAAAGGAGAGCGGACCCTGGGGTTGCTTTCTTGCATGCAAATGATTAGGAGGAAGAAAATGGAGGCAATCTTGATATAATTGATTAGAAGTGATATACTTAAAAAATTTGTAATCAAACATATACATGATACGTACCAAACAGAATGCTGATTTGCATTTCCTGTTTTACCTTTAATATGTGTAATCTGATTGCTAGCAAAATTATGCCTTTGATTAATGGAAAGGCAATCAAGATTATCATAACTACCTGAAAGAACTTCTCATGGACTTCTTCAAGATAAAAGATGTGGATGAATTAAGTGTATAACACTGTAATGTTTTTAGTTCTAAAGTTCCTGCTTCTGTGAAGTAATACAAGGTCCTTCCTAAATTGCTTAGGCTGTTACTGCAGTGGAAGCAAAATGGCAGGAGCAGCCTAACATTTACCATAGACCTTCACCCAGTCATTAAGTACCCTAAAATTTGACCAGGCTGTAGCCTAATCCCGTGTATGTGTCCTTAATGGCCATTAGTATCTGTTTAGGTATCTGTCCCATAAAGGTACAGAACGAGTAGGACGTGAGACCTCTAAGACTGGTTAGTCTCTAAGTCGAGGAATGGTACCTTAGAGAAATTTAATAAACTTAGTTGTAGAGTGTAGGCTTTTTTTTTCACAGAAAGAAAACTTATGTGGAGTTTCTCATAGCATTCAGTATAGTCCTACTGGAATTAATAAGAAAAAGTAGTCATTCAGGGGCAGAAGTATGTGACTTGCTCTAGGTGATCCTGCTTTGCAGGGAGGTTGGACTAGATGATCTTTCAAGGTCCCTTCCAACCCCTAACATTCCGTGATCCTGTCAAGTAGGTAGGAGACCTATTAGGTTTCCTGAATAACCATTGGTGTACTACGCATGAATTTTTCAGTATCAGTATGCATTATACATGCTTTCTCAAAGGTGACTTTTTCTTCTTTTACCAACTCAAGAAGAAATGTAAATTTAAAAAGCTGTTGTCCTGATGGGTGATTTCTTAGTTATCATTAAGTCCTTCTTTAGTTACACATTTGTCTTTGCTTTCTGTTCTCTCTGAGCTGTTTCTGCTGGTACTTCTACAGTCAAAGCAGGATAGCTGAAATGAGTATCAGAAAATAATCTTGCAGCTTTTATTTCCTGTCACTGATTTTTCCTAATCTTTGAAGTGTTAGCTCCTCACTGAGAGGGTTTAAATAAAACCTCTGATACAAGAACTCAAGTTTAATTAATGACCTCTAGTGTCCTGGAACCGATGTATTATTTTGATGCGATCAAATAAAATCATGAATCTCTTAAAAGTCTGGAAGACCTGACTTCAGTATAGAAGTTCTAATGACTTAATATCTCTCGTTTAGGTGCCATATGAAACACTGAACAAACGGTTTCGAGCTGCACAGAAAAACATCGATCGAGAGACTAGCCACGTTACAATGGTGGTGGCAGAGCTGGAGAAGACGCTGAGCAGTTGTCCTGCTGTGGATTCAGTTGTTAGTCTCCTCGATGGAGTAGTTGAAAAACTCAGCGTTCTGAAACGAAAGGTAAGTGATGTTCTACCTTGTGACTGCTTTGCCTTCACAAAGTTAACAGAAGTAGTTTTCTGTGATGTTGTTTACTTAGATTTTTCTTTTCAAGATACAGATATTATTGGCACTGCAGACAAAGGCCTTAGAATCCCTAGCAGAACACCCAAACTTGCTATAATTTGCTTCATTGCACTTACAAAACGTGATTTGGTGTTCTGTGACAAGTGTGACAAGCTTCTGTTGAGAGGTAAAATTAATATGTATTGATAGTCCTGAAAATGACTTGAACATTTATATGAAATACAGCCAAACTTTCATGCTTTTACCACGTCTTTCTAAGAGGAATGAGTTAAACTGATTAGTATAAGCCATCCATATATTGGATGGGAATATTATTTATCCTGAGAATCATCAGAACACTTACTTGAGGCAAATCTTGCAGAAAAATGAAAATAGCTCTGTCCCCTGGCTTTAAAGCAGTGCTTCTCCAAAAATAAATAGATGAAATGAATAGTAGCAGAGTCATTTCATTAGAACTTAAATGAAATAACCTGCACATATAAATCTTGAGACTATATTAAGTGAAGCGTCATAATACCTTGGAGGTTCGTAACACGAAAATAACACTGTCACATATGTTGATTTGGGGTTTTCTGCTTGAACAGGTTAGCTAGGTGTTTAAAAGCTGTTCTGCAAAAGACTTCATAAATCTAATTGCTGTTTTCATCTTTGGTTTTTGAGACTTTAAGAGGTCTTAAAGGATATGTTTTTCTCACTGCTACAGAAAGAAATTACTGCTATTTCTGAAAGGGGTGTTAGATTTTGCTTGTAGGTGTGTAGTAATGATGCGGAGGAGTAAGTTATTTACTTGTTAAATCCTTGCTGACTGTGGGGGTGTGTCTGAAGGCATTGCTGAATGTTTTGGGTGCAAGGCTCCATTTTAGCATAATTGCTCATTTGTTTTTGACTGCTGAAAGGCTGTGGGGAATCTTATAGCTGCCTAGAAAGAACAGAAGGCAAAAACCCCCACTTACTTAACAGTGAAAGTCTCCTGAAATAAAAAGGTCTTGTTTCTGCTCCAAACCCTCAACTCCAACTGTCTTCCCTGTAATATCTACCCTGAGCAAAATGATTGTTTTCTTTAAGGCCTTTGGACCCAAGTGGAATCTTTGTTTCCTCCTGTGTTTAGGCAAGGATCTGATGAGCTGCTGAGATGGCCCTAACAGAATTAGATGGTTCCTTTATTTAACAACCTTACTCCCTCTTTAAAAAGAGCTTTTCAACACAGCAGGTTTCTTGGTTCTGAAAATGATCCTGGGGAAACCTAGGTCTTTGTGTTTTCCCTTTTGTATCCTGTTTAATACACTTGTTCCCTCAAGTTCTATTAATGTCCAGCAGGGCAAGTCCAGATAGACTTGCTTCAGAGGGTTTTGAAAAGGATCTGTAGCCTTTCTGAATGCACTGGAAAGATCAAAAAAAAAAAAAACAGTAAGTCCAGATACAAAACCACAAAATGAAAAAGGGCTCAACCTTTACCTGACTGCCTTGAATTGTCCTAGTTGTATTCAGAATAATTCTCGAGGTTGCCTTCACATCTGATAATACTGCAGACATCTATCACACAAAAGTGTGGTTTTGGCTTGAGTTAGTGCTTGCTTGCTGAATAAGAGAAGGCTCTGTTTATAACTTAAAATACTGGTCTCCAAACCATGTGTTGCAAAATAAAGCTAAATTCAGTAATAGAATTAACTCAGACTTTAGTAATAAAAATAACTCTGGCTATGGATGTTTACATGAATTTTAGTAAAAGACCATCTTGTACAATGACTAGGGTTTTAGATACTTGGATTTGGTACCCAGAGCCAGATCAGAGTCAGGCTTCATTGGGGCAAATGCTTGATAGGCTTTTCTTGCAGAAGTACTCGTTTATTTCACTTTGCTTTTTCAAACATTGATCCTTGCAGCAGCAGTCTGTCAGTGCCCGTGCATGGTCAAAGCAGCGGGAACTGTGTACTTTCAGAGCTTAAGCTGTTACCCGAGGACGATACTGTAGCCCAAATAGCTTTAGAACTGGGAAGGTACCTGTGCCAGCACGGGGTGCGAGGTGGGCTGCCAAAAGCCAGCCAGGTTATTTGGTCTACGCTTAGTTGGCAAACCTGCACGGGCTTTGCTGTTGCCGTAGCTGTGCAGTTATGCAAACGCAAGCCGGAGGGTCTCAAGTGAGCACGAGTGAGGCAACCCAACGGGAAGTTGCATCACTCGTGATATATCACAGGTGGGAAAGGTACTCAGCCTCCATTGTCTCCTGCTTTTACCTTAGCAAGCGTGTAAAAGCAGTCTGAGCTCTTGTGTTTTGTAGGCTGGCATGACCCACAATGGTCATGTGCTGTACACCGGGTCACTTAGCTTTGAATTACGATATATCTGCCTGGTAAAACTTGCAGTATAACTAATCAGGGAAGTAAGTATGACCCAAGCATTTAGTTTTTAATAAAAAAAATAAATTGTGAGGTATTTTGGAGCGTATATTTTGTACCAGACACACCAATGTGTTGGTTTAAAAAAAAAGTTATTCTGCTTCCTCTGGACAAATATGTTTTCTTAGATAAGGCTCCCAACGGTACATTCATGTTTCCGTAGTAGCAGAGGTAGGTAAAATAATACCAGTTTAACAAAGCTCGTAATTTTGGGGAAACTACTCTAAGATACTTGAATTCAAGGTGCCAAGAGGCCAAATGTTTATATAATTTTCATTACTGCATGACTGGTTAAAATGACTCCAGTGTTTTAGAAGTAATGTGGGTTTACTCTGCATCACTCCTCGGTAGAACTAATTCAGGAGGACAGCTGCTTGAGGAGGAAGCCATGCATAGGTTAGAGGTGGAGATTCGTGATTTTCAACTGTTTGGACCAGATAACTGCAAACCTTCACAAAGCTTTTTGCAGGCTGTTACAGCAGTTGCTATGTTGACACATTGCAGTTTTCAGATTAACTGCGGAAAATGCATCTGATGTCATATAAGTCAAAGCTTATATGCACGAGTATCTCAGAACTGTGCCAGCTGTGCCAAAACTTAGGCACTGCACCAGATTTCTTTCACATGGAAGAAAAGCTATTGAGACTAACTGTATAATATGTAAAGAATACTTAAAAATAATTCTTGCTATATTTTACTCTAAAAGCAAACTGAAAATGTATAGCTCTTATTTGCTCCTGTTAATTTTTACTTTTTAGGCAGTTGAATCAATCCAGGCTGAAGATGAAAGCGCAAAACTCTGCAAACGTAGGATTGAACATCTGAAAGAACATAGTAGTGACCAGCCGGCTGCTGCCAACATGTGGAAGAAGAAACGTATGGATCGTATGATGGTGGAACATCTTTTACGCTGTGGCTACTACAATACGGCTGTAAAACTAGCGAGACAAAGTGGTATTGAGGTTGGTAGTAATGTGCACTAACTTTCTAACAAAATGATGGTAAAGAGGAAGCTGGCAAATAAGAACAAGCTGCTCTAGCCCTGTAGCACCTATTTATATGTATTAGCATACCCTTATTATTAATGTGTATCTGTTAATCTTTTTAGGCTTGTTTGTTCTCCTCCCTTGACGTAAATTGTATTTTAATGGATTAAATAAGTCAAAATAGAAGGCATAACTTAGTGAAAAATGCTTTTAGATAAACTTACCCTATTAAAACTTAAAATAATTCTCAAATGTCACACAGAATTTCTTGTTAGAGGCCTTTAGGCTGCTGATAAAGCAGTTGTGTAGAGTTTCCCATCTGTCTAGCTGCACTGAGGTGGTATGTGTAGGTGCCCAGGCTGACCAGAATAGCATATGCTGATTGCAGGAACAACTCTTTCATTAGATCATCAAGAGGAAAGCTGCCTTATACTTTGGAAAGTAAATCTTGATACAGTTTGGGTTTTACGGCAGCCAGTGTATCTTGCGTAGTCCATAGAAGCATTGTGCTGGCTTACTTGTTTTGCCGTTTATGATTCTGTGGTTGCACTTGTCTTTTCACTGCTTATCTGGTTAGTTTTGCTTCCTTCTCATAACTGCTGATGAAGTGTTCCAAACTTGTGCACCTTGGTGTAGCTTCTTTATGCAGAGCAATGAAATCCACACTGTGGCCCTCTTGACAGCCACAGGGACATTAAACCTGATTTTTTAAGAATTTGCTGTTTATTTAGAGAAATCATGTTTTGCTATTTGATTCTTAGTGATTCTTGAATCTTTAGTTCTTGTGATATTCCTGATTCCAGAAGGTATGCAGCTCTTCCTGTTAAAATCTTTTACCTACAAAGGTGCTGAGAGTTTAGTTGTATTATGTGACCTACATACTTTGTCTTTCTTGGGTGACATAGTTGGACTCGTCTCTCTGTGCTAGTTGAGGGGGAGAGATTTTTTTTGTTACTGGTGTCAAATGACAACACGAGTACCTGTTCTTTGTCCAGTGTGCATACGTCACGTGTCTCTTACTCCTTGGCTGCTTTACCAGCCTGAACCTGTTCAACCAGCAGTGATTGCGGTAAATACCGAAAAGGAAATGGCAAGTAGAGGTTGGAAGAAAGGAAAGAGGGGAAGTGGGCTACAGATTATTAATAGGAAATAGTTCTGAAGAAATTCACTGAAGAGGGTGCCATGTCTCACTAAAGATAGCCCGTACATGTGAATCATAAAACCAAGACAATTATTCTGGGATAATTGCAGCTGAATGGTCAGCAGCTCTTCCACTTGCGGGAGACGTTGCCCTGTGTTTTGAGCAGGAGCTCATCTGCTGCTGAATCATCATGTTGCCATACCCACCAGGTCTGCTGAAAAAGCACTATGGAAATATTTTCACTTTAACAGCAAGTTCTATTATGTTGGATTAAGTAATGGTTTGCTTTAGATGTGAGCATGGAAGTCTGTCATGATCCACTGCAAGACTGTGTGACATGAAGCATTGTATTTGTGAAGCCTTCAAGCATTTCATTCTGTTTGCCGAATAGAAACTTTGTTGTTAAAAAAAAGTTTTATATAAGCTTATTTAACTTTGGCCTTCAAGCCTAGGGATTTTTATTTGCCTAGTAACGTGAATAACATGGAACTTAGTTGCACATGCTGAACAAGCTGAGGCCATATTTCTTCTAGTTTGCTAGAATTATGCATTTTACTTAACATTAAAGGTTATGTTTTGGCTAAATGAGGATAGGCTTCCCTCATTCTCTTGGCATTGTACTCTGTCTTACTGTATGGTGATACTCATTGTGAACAGCTTTTATAATCATAATATACTGAGGCTTGATTGTTTTACACAGTTTATGGGTTTGCTGGTTTAAAACAACTTGTATGTTTCTTTTTGTTCCCTCCTTGCTGAAGGATATGAGCATCAAAATGTTCTCTAATGCTTAATAATGTAACTTTACTGTAGAGATTACAAAATATCATGGTGATATTCTCTTGGCCAAAGTGATCTGTTTTACTGTAGTCTCAAATGTAATTTTGATAAATGTCTCTACCACTACAGAGTTCAGAAGGACATTGCTGTATAGTGAACCTGGTCATGTCTTTTACTTGATTTTTATATTAATTTTTTTAAAATATATAAGCAAGTATTGTTACCATTAGGTAGACACTATAACCCAAGTAGGAACCTGAAAGAAAGGTGGGATTTTTGCTCAGCTTGTCCTCTAGTCAGAGGACAAATGGACCGTGAGCCAGCATTGTGCTCCTGCGGCAAAGATGACTCAAGGGCACTCTGGGTTGTGTTGGAGTGAGCATCACCAGCAGGGGAGGGGTGGTGATACAGCTCCTCTACCTAACACTGGATAGACCCATCCTGGAGTGCTGCATCTAGTTCTAGGCTCCCCAGCAGAAGCAGAGATGTGACATCTCCTTGTATTTGAAGATATTCAACCCTGTATTGGGCTGGGCAAGGTCCTACATAACCTGTTGTAGGTGACCCTGCTTTTGAGCAAGGGAACTGCACAACCTCCAGAGGTCTGAATCGCAACCCTTCTGTGATTCTGTTCCTCTGCCAGCCGAGTGACCAAAAGCACCCTTTGCCGCTCTTTGAAAAGGCTGAAGGGAAACGGCTCTTCCCGTTTCAGTCATAGATTGAGGATCCTTAGACGGAAGTATCTTTGAGTAGCTACTAGACCAGCCCTGGGCACAAGTCTCAACCTGCTTAAGTTCCCCGCGTGGCTTCTGAATGCTAAGAGACCTGCAGAGCTGCCGAGGTACTTCGTGGGTAGAAACAGTTTCAAAAGCATTGTTTCAGTGACCAAAAGCAAACCGTTCAATCATTCCCACATTTGTCTATAATACACAGCAGACAGTTTGCTCAAAGATCAAATATGCACCATAATTTCCAATTCTAGTAATTATTGATGGGCTATGACAAATTCTAGTCTGCTTTTGAAGTTAACTACGTTCATAGGGATGATATTTCTGAATCCTTCTCATGGGAGATAAGCTCTTAAAAGCCATGGTTATAAACTAGGAAGCAAACGGCCATGAAAAAATGCTAGATGTTAGAAATTATAGGAAAGCTTATCTATTAGAGTTATGAACTAGCTGAGGTTATTCCTAACTCCTGGCATGAGGCATATATGTCATATTGTTATATGGCAATATAAGGAAAAAAAATACCAATGTGTGATGTGTGTGATATGTCTTTAAAAAGGGTAATGATGCTTGGGAAAGTAAACCAAAATGTGAGTAATATGAAGAAAAGAGCTGACAGTCAAGGACAGAAATGTCATGTTTATGCCAAAGTAAATATGGGGGGGGGAATTCTATTGTGAACTTTTTTCTTGATGTCTTTTGGCTCCCTAATGATGTGAAAAACAGTTTGTGTTGAAGATAGAAACTAGTTGTTGAGTTTGTTATTGCATACAAATGAAGGTCATCAGCATCAGCTTGTTACACTTAATAATGATCTTTATTTTGATTCTATTATGACCTTGGAGTGCAACACCAGTATAAAAATGCTTATTTTCATCTGCAGATTCATATATTCAGCTAGCTGGCAGGGTTGTCCGTTACCTTAAACTTTGCTATTCCATGTTCTGCTCCATTAAATACTATCTTGTTTCTGTGCCATCAATTGATAGGCAAATCTAGTTTTGGAAATGCAGTGTTCCAGAATGAAGTTAGTTGCTGTTCCTAGATAAGTTTTATAATTAGGCTAGGTATGTAGTGCTTTGTTTGCTGTTTCTAGAGGTGGCCGTTTTTAAAATTTCATGTTTTTTCTAGCTCTTTTTTTTTTTTTAACAGGCTAGGATATAGCCCTGTGCACTTTGTTTATTTACATAATAGCCATAGGGATTTTTGTCTATATGATTGAAATCAAACCCGGATTCTGAAGTGGCTAGTCTGTTCCTATACACTGTAAATCCTTTCTGTTTTCGCTTACTTTATTATAGTAAAAGAATAAATGTCCTTGCCTTAATGTTCGTAGTGTACGGAAGTAAAAGTGGCAATGTTTTCTCTGTGAAAAATAGCATAAATTTAATCGAAGTGTTCATATTAGGGCAGGGAGCAAATGGTTTGGAGATCTGTAAACCACTGAGGAACAGAACTACTGCACTGCTGGGGAGGGTGGCCAGCACACTGTAAGATTTTTTTTTTTTAAAATAACTCTTGAATAGCTTAAAACTAGCTAGCTTGACTTTGCAGCGTGGGTTGTGCATGCCAGTCCAAGTTTTGCAGATTAGTATTCTTAGATCAGTAATTAAATAGGTGCATCATCCTTCATTTGCATTAATACCACAGTGTGCTTTTTGGGTTTGACAATTGGGGGGGGGAGGGAATTTGAGTAGTCCCTTGACTTCAGAAGTTTTGTCTAGACATATGATCATTGTAAACATGGACCTGTATTAGAAGGGCTTAACACTTCAAAAAATATTAAACCAATTAACAGCAGTCCTAAAAAGATAAGTTTTCTTGAAGTGGGGAGTTGAGATCTTCAGTTTTTGTCTCTTCTTGAGCAGAACTTCTAAATCTGTGGTCACAGTTATTCTCTGGAGAACATCAAAATAGGGCAGATACTGCAAAGCCATTCTGAAATATTTCATTATCTTTCAAATTGGTAAATATATTCTTTAAAATAAATTTTCATTAGTAGAAATGAAAGGAGTAGTGGTCATTGAAAAAGTTGATTGTCTTCTCTTCTCCACTCTCTCCAATACAACTGCATAAATGCAGTTTCAGTTTTCATAACTTGGAAGCTGTTTTGTGTGAATTAGTGTAACTGGGTATTTGGAAAGGTACCTACAACAAATCCAGGTATGTACCATTGTCTTAATTTTGTTAAGGAAAGTAGTGAAATGTTCTGTCCTTTAGAATAAAAGAAACTTGAATGCTTCAAGTCAAGCTGCATGGCTTTTAGCCAAGTACCTGATCACTCCCTTGTGCTATTCTACATTATTCTTTTGGGTTTTTTTTTTAACCCAAAAGTTAAAGGTTCGTACCTTGCTTTATAAGTGTTCCTCAACACTGTGAAATAGGTCCTTTAGCTGAGTCCTCAGTAGAAGACTGCTGAATGATTATTTTTACTGCTGAATGATTTTTTTAACTGCTGAATGATTTTTTTTTTCTGTGCGGTACAGGGCCAAATTTTGCAGAAGCTGCCATTTTTGAGGTCATACCTTCCATGAATCAGTATTCCTACCAATGACACAGTCTCTCTCAAAAAAAAAAAAAGAGGGTGAAAATGCAAACAGGAACAGTATTAAATCTTAACCCAAGAAGTGAACAAAGAATGCTCTGAATATGAATACTTTTCTCATCAAAACGTGGTAGGCTTAGGTTTGTTTAGGTCTTGCTGAAGCTCACCTCCTCATAGTTGGCAGAGGAGAGCAGATGACATTGAACCTATGGCTGCCTGGAGTTTAAGAAGAGTTTCTTAATTAAGAAGCTGCTTGTCTTTGCTTGTCCCACTGGATTGAAAGTATCTTATACCTGCGTAGCTGGTATTCTTGCTCCAAAGGATGTGCAGGATAAAGGTATTCTGTGGTCAGTAGATACACAGATATGGCTGCAGTTGTGGATATTTGGAGGAATGTGCAGGCAGGACATCGCATCTGTGTTTCTGGAGGTTGATCTGTGCTCCACTGTGTCTTTTTGCAATGCTAGAGCTACATGCCACTTCATGAACAAATAGGCTATCACCTTAGCTGACTGCTAGTAAATACACAGCGAAAAAAACCCACGTGCTTGTATACGGCTGTGTTCTACTAGTCTTCTTCCCTAAGGCCTGAAACAGCTATTCACATTTAACTTATGTGGTTAGGTGGGTTAGTGAAAATGTAAATCTAGAGTGAAACTTTAAAATCTGGGAAACTTTAAAAAATCTAGGATTGAAACAAAATAGTCATAACTAATAAGCTACATAATACAGTTCAAGAGGATTGGATCAGTGAACTTTCAGTGCTTGAGCAAGATGAATGTCAGTAATACACAATTGCTTCAGTAAGAAATTCATATGAATGTTTAGAAAAACTTTAGTTTGAGAGAAGTAAGCTGTAATGTAATGATCTAGTTGAGAGGCGTCCCTGCCCACGACAGGGAGGTTGGATTAAATGATCTCTAAGGTCCCTTCCAGCCTAGGCCATTCTATGTTAAACTGTAAAAGTTTAATTACTTCTCTTTAACACTGAACCTTTAGAAATCTTCCTTGTTAAGACACATAGTCCAAGAACAGCTTGTAGGCAAACACACAAATACATATTAAATTAATTCATCAAAGTAAGTGTATATTCATGACACTTCAATTTTAAATAGGTAAATAATATTCAGCATAATGCTTGAGTGTATCCTTGGCTTCACTGTCATGTAGAGCACAGACAAGCTGACTTTCTAAAGGCGGGCTGGATGACAAGAAGTGTCTGTTGTCTGGAGGTATTTATTGTGTCCCTCTCCTATGACTTGCTGTTCCCACAGTGGGCATGTTGGAGAAAAATACATATGAAAGAGCTTTTGAACTGGCAGGACTTATTTAAAGGTGTCAGGATGTAAACTTGTGCCTGTTCTGAGTTACCTGAAAGTACTAGGCCATAGCCAGGAACTCCTTCAAACGTGTTTTGGCTGTTCTTAGTGTAGGCATGGCAGCTTTGACTAGATGGATATAATGAATGTCTGTGTGTGTTCATCT
The DNA here is from genome assembly GCA_020746105.1 of Trogon surrucura. Taxonomy (NCBI): domain Eukaryota; kingdom Metazoa; phylum Chordata; class Aves; order Trogoniformes; family Trogonidae; genus Trogon; species Trogon surrucura. The sequence continues at coordinate 74,487,243 of CM036620.1, read as the reverse complement.
GAATTTCAAAGTGCTGTAATTCTTGAACAGCCTTACATCTGCAGTTTGTCTCGAGCATCTTTGGGAATTAGAATTATGTAAATGTGAAATAGTCAAGAGAGATGCAGAATAACAAACTTCTCATTACAAATCATTTGACACTTCAAAAGCCAACAACATTAAGTGTGCTGTGATGTTGAATGTCTACTTTTTTCATTCCTTTTAGACAAAATGGATTACCTATAGTGTATCATAACAGAGCTAATTTATTGCAAAACACTTAGTCTGGAATGCTAGTGATTCGAGAAAGATTCCTGAAATTTCATGTGAAGAGAGAACAGTGTTATCACCTGTAGATTAGATATAGAAAAGATTTGGTTTCAGTTATTCCTCTGAGATATTTCTTTTTTTGTATTCTTCCTGCCAGACGTTGTTCCAAGTGTAAATGTTACTTTATATTTAACACTTTCTGTTATTACTATACTAGATGACAGGAGTTTGGTTTTTTGTGTATGTGTGTAGCTGCTAATACAAGTTGATCCTGCTTGGACAGAAGCTGCAGGGCTCAGGCTCAACTGGCAGAGCATTAGTTGCTTTTCCTCTGCTAGAAGTGACTACAGCAGAAAATGACCAAGGTAGAGCTAAGACGAGAGGCTTTTTTTCTTTCCCTGCCCAATGATGCATCTTCAGCTCTAGAGGCTTTGTCGCATTATTCTAGCATAGTCATTTATTACTGTGCTTAGCACGGTATAAGGTACAGCCGTTTGCTGAGCTATGAAAAGTGCTGAGGTAGAAGCAGAGGATGTGTGAGGGAAAGAGCTTGCTAATAACCAACCAAAGTGCCAGCTACAACTCCGAGGCTTTACCAAAGTGGCTTATGGGCAGGAGCGAAAGTACGTGGATGAAACGTTTCTCTTCTCTGCCCCATCTTGGTTGTTTTGTAGTTTGGGCTCTTCTCCTGGGCGATTCAAGCTTTTCTTCTGGGCAGCTAGTGACAAGATGAGAGGACACAGCCTGACACTGTGTCAGGGGGGGTTTAGGTTGGATCTCAGGAAGCTCTTCCTAACGGAGAGGGCGCTCAGGCACTGGAATGCACTGCCCAGGGAAGTGGTGGAGTCACCGTCCCTGGAGGGGTTCAAGGGAAAGGCTGGATGTGGCACTTAATGCCCTGGTCTGGCCAATGTGATGGTGTTGGGTCATAGGCTGGACTTGATGATCTCAGAGGTCTTTTCTAGCCTCAACAATTCTATGATTCTTCATTTGGCTCTGGTGCAGTCGGTACCAGAATGTGTAGAGTTTTGGTGACTACACCTTAGGAAAGCTGTTAGGAAAGACGGAGGGAGAAGATGACTGGGAAATGTAAAGAGTGGGTGCTTTTGCTAGGTGTGAGAGCAAAAACCATATACCAAGGGATCTCATAATGTAGTGCAGAAAGGCTTAGGGAGGAAACAGTACATGGAATCAGAAGTCAAAAAAATTCAAGTTTGAAATCAGGCACAAGGTTAGAACATGGTTGAATCACTAGAACCAACTACTAAAAGAAGTACCAGCATCTCCTAAAGACAGCAATCTTCTGGCGGGTTATCAGTCCGTGTGAATTATTTGGGTCTTTCTAAATACCCAGGTAAAATTGAAAGGTCTGTGCTATAAAGAGGTCATAGAAGGTGCTCTCATGTGAAAACTTGACTGTACACCATGGGATACTGTGTTTACTTTGTAAACAAAAACTTTTCTGGCTCTTCTGCTGATGAATCTGTGGTTTGGCTGGCTGGCTGCTTTTTTCTAACAACTAGCTCTGCAGCTGGCTTTTGAGTAGGACATTCTGTCAATTGCTTTGTTTATTTTCTCTGTAATCCTGTTAATGTGTGTAGCATTATAACATTTAATAATAGTTTAATGAACTTCAGACAGTGTTATTTTGTGAGCAGAAAGCAAGGAGGCCTCTTAATGTTAATTTGTGCGTCAGTTTAACTGATCTGCAGTAACTGTGATTGTCAACACCTATGTGTTGTCAACACTTACGCTATTGTTTTCTTAATAATTTGTGTTTCCTATCAGTCTCAGTGCAGCTTGTACATACTGTGCACTGCATTTGAAGGTACAGTTGCAACCAGTAGCCTTTTATTCCTCCCCTCGTGTAGGGGCGAGGAACTGAGTGGCAATCTCAATTTGCGTTACTACCATCAAAACCTTTTGCACCCTCCTACTTTTCACCTGCACCTCAATTATTTTCTTTCCACGCCTGTTTCCAAGAAGGCAGTGCTGCTGTGGTGTGTTCTAGTCATCCTGCTCCTGACAACTGGTGTCTTTTTTGCTCTTTCCTCACTGCAGAAATACACTAACCTCTTTCTTCTTCCCCAAATGGTCTTGTTGTCTACTTTGCAGCTCCTTGTGTCTGTCTAACAATAATCACGACATCTAGATGATCCCTGGGTTTGCTGTGTGCTCATCACAGAGGAGACTAACAAATTTAGAAGACCTTTTTGTTTGTAACTGTTCATTATTGCGTTTCTATTTAAGCTTTATAGAACTAAATTATATCAAAGGTTATGTCGCGAGTCAAGGGGATATAGTTCAGTATGTGAGTAGTCATCGAAAGCTTAACACAACTTTTTTAAAGTTGTTGGTTTAGAATGGTCTAAGTGTATTTCCTGTACAAGTAGTTTAAATGAATGCTTACCGTGCTGCTGAGGGCTGCAGCAGAGCTCTGTTAGTACGAAGGTAGTGCTCTTAGGCATGGAATGTGCACACGCAGTCAGTCTCATCAAAACTGTCACTGGTACGTACTGTTGACTATAAACCGCCGATAGCTTGAGGCATACTGGCCTACCTTCAGTTTTGTATTCATGCTAGTAAGCAATTAAACATAATTTGCATATTCAAAAATACATAAGCACCATGTTATGCTATTATAAAACACGTATTTTATTCAACAAATAGCCTATTTTATGCCTGTTGGGTTTTTTTTTCCACCAAGGAAGCTTTCTTCTTTACAAGATGCTACCTTTTCCCACCTGAATCCATTTTTTTTTTTTATCTTGTCTTAAGCTTAAGTTTTCTTTTGATGAATTCTCTTGAAGATAGCTCATGGGAGATTTGGAAATATCAAATTTTGTGTCGTTTAGTACTTGTTTCTGTTTGACTTTGAACCTTGTTAAAGATTCACATTTCATATGTGAAATATTCTGGGGTTTATTTTAATACATAAATGTTCATGTGAATTATAAGGGATTTTATCATGCATTCCTTCTGACAGTTTTCCAGACTTGTGCTGAAAGATGTCAAAATAAAAGTACTTCAACTCATGTGCAGAACGATGACTGATGGAGAGGAATGACTTGACCTGACTGCTCCAAATTTTCAAATGTTACATAAATTAAAACCCTAACATGACAACTACATGAATTTTGACCAAAAAGCTATACTGCTCCTGGAGAAATTATGCATTTTGTTCTTTTTAAGCCATTTTTGACATAGGATCAAATGCAAACTTGCTATTTTGTGGTATCTGGTGCTGAAATGTATGAGCAGTTTTCCTGGTGACTTTAGAGCCACCCTTCTAGATCTGAAACTGTATATTGAAGAGGTTTGATTTTTGTATTTGGGAATAGACTAATCAAAACATTAATTTTTATATAAAAGAGACAATATCATCACTGACCCTTCAAAAACTGTAGCGAATTCACATTTTTACCTGCTGTGAAACAGAAACTCTACTTCTCATACTAATCCATGCGTTTCTTTCTTTTAGTTATGACTCTGAAACTAATGAATGATTGTAATTCAAGCAAAAAAATTTAGATTGCTTGAGGTGTAGTTAGAGTGTAAAAACGTTTCACTTAAAAAGAAAAGTTGGATGGAGGCTTCTGCGTATGTGCTGGTGTCTAAATAGAAAGAGGCTTAAAATGGTTATCTTGGGCGCACACTGAAATTGCTGGGTTTGAAGAGTTCGCTCCTATTATGCGACTAAAACGGAACTCTTGGGTATCTTGAGCTTCGATATCGTAACTTTGACGACTGAGATGTTATTTTGTAGGAATTGAAGTTTTCTTGAGGTCTTTTGGAATAAAAGAACTTCGTGCGAACACTTGAGCGTATTGTCAGTAATTGCACAAGTCCTACCGAAGAAGAACAGCAAGTGGGATTTGATAGACATTCACCATTTTTAGCAAGATTCTGCTTTTTTTTGTATTTACATAGTTCCTGTAAATATGTGGAAGTACTCCTGCTTTGCTCCAATTCACTATTGAATTCTTTAAATTGTGTTGCAGACTTCTAGGCTTAAATTAAAGGTAGCTTGCACTTTGATAGACAGTTCCGTTTCTTGGTTGGTTCAGAATTTTGTAACAGAAATAGCTGTGTTTAATTTTCAGTTAATGTGAGGCCAAAACATTCACCACTTAAAATCAAATAACCCTACTACCTTTATATGCACTTTCTTATTATTTGATACCTGTTTTTCATATAAACTTCACCGTGCTTTTGTGAATCACTTTTTCTTCTGTTCTGTAACACAACTATGTGAATTTGTGAAGTTCTGCACCCTTCTCATTTTCCTCTGAGCTTTAGTATCTAAAACTAGTGTTCAAAGTAGTGATGGTTCTTCGTTACAGAGCAGTTACTCCATGACTTGTAGAACTCCTGGAGGCTGCAGGTTTGTCCCATAGCTGATACAAGCTTTATTCTGAATGCCCCCTCTGTGGAGAAAAGCTTCTGCAGATCCTTCCAGTGTTGACTCTTTGGTATCTAATAACCAGTAGATGCTTGCTGCAACTTTTTCCTCCAGCGAGGGCAAGCCCTGGAGTCTCCTGAAAACGGGGCACTGCGAGTGAGAACAACTTGACAAGGAGCAAGATCCCTCGAGAATTTGGTCGCCTGGCAGCTGCTGCTCACGCTGACCAGAGAGTCCAAAAGCTGTTCAGAGGAGGGGATGCACATACACGTGCTTAAGATGCTCTTACTACGAATTCATCTCAGCAAATGGAAATCCTTTACAGGGATACAGCTTTTGTGTTGGCCAGGAGTATATGTGTAATAATGATCATCTTAAAGGAATCCCCATTCTTCATAGTATTTTATACCCAAGTAATTGGAGTTCGGTGCAGAATCATAAGGTTGGTAACCTCCCTGCCTGGAGGCACTTGCAGCTTAAAAGGAAGCAATGATATTTTAAAAGCTATATATGTGAATTGGGCCCAGTGCCAAGTGATGGATGGACCAGTTCTTTGTTTAAATTAAGTCTCTGATTTTACTTAAGTGTCTTCAGCCTTCACGTGTAGTTTTCTCTCATAAATTTTTCTCTGAAGTTTGCATTGTCGTAATGGAATTTGGTAGTCCTTTTATGATGAAGTTCATCCAGTGCTTAGTTACCCTTCTCCGACCCGGTTAGTGATTATTCAATATAAGGGCAAGGTTAGTTCACTTTAGTCCAATAGTTGGGGGTTTGGGGTTTTTTAAGCAGAAATTTTAAAATCTAGGTGGTACTTCCTTGCTTGTAGAATGCGGATGATGTGTTCCTCCCCTTTAGTGTCTGGATAATTGTCAGTAATACTTATGGACAGAGTTCTCCTCCTTGGCCCATCTGAAACTATTTTTCAGTACAATTGTAGAAGCCTAACTAAATGAAAGTTCGATGCCTTCCTATGCAATGTCAGGTATTTTGCCTTCGCTAGCAAGTTATGGCAAGGTAATTTAGGCAAAATTATCATTGTGGTGTGCAGGAGGCTGAAAAATCTGTGCTAAGAGCTACGGTTTGATAGAAATACTGAAATAACTTCTGTGCGGCGCAGGGTTCTCCTACGCTTCTGCAGTACTGGAAGTATTGTATTCATTTTTACAGTGTGAAAACTGAAATTGTAAAATGAAGGAAGACTTTACAGTGTTGCAAAAGATGGTAATTAAAGACTCGAGAGTTACATTTTAAGTTACGTACAAGTCAGAAAACATTTGCCATGATGCTGAAAGCTGTGTCAGTTGGAGGGGGAGCGCGCAGTAACAGATTTCTTGCTTCAGCTTTTTCTCCACCTGCAAAACCGGTGGCAGTATTTCTCCAAAACCGCATATTTGCATTCATTCAGTTTTATATGTAAACAAATTAAGAGGCTCTTTTTGTAACAACATATTAGATCTTAATGCTGTTTGGGGAACTGAGAAAGACAATGTTTCTGCACGGTCTCCAGTCTGTACAGCTCTGGCTTGCAGAATGCCTTCAGAAAACTCTTGAGTTCTGGGATCTTAATGGGGATTTTTCTGTCTTGAATGTGAGATATTTCTTAGAACTGCCAGCACTGGTAAGTGGTTCCCATCCCTGCAGGACGTGGCAGAGGAGTAATTCTCCAGTATTGGCCTGTGTAGAAGAGTTGTGCTGGTTTTGATAAAGCCGAATAGAATAAAGGACTAACAGATGTTTATTTCCTTAGTCCTGGCTAATGAAATACACTGTGAGGAAGCATCTAGAGTAAGCACCACCAAAAAAGAAAGACAGGAAGGCTTGATCAGATTTAAAAAACTTGGGTGACCTGAGCACATGTGGGTATTTTGAAAGGTTTATTGCCTAATTGTTATCTTAGTATTTTTCTTTTATCAGTCTGCATGATTAAGGCTTCTAACTAGGTTTTATCAAATGCAAAACCTATTTCCATACAAATGGTTTTCTTTAATGCATTCTTTTTATATTTCTCCCTTACTTTCTATCCAGTCAGCAGAGAAGAAAATCCTATTTATTGGTGCAATTTAAATGTGATTCTTAGTTCTGAAAGAAACTCTTTTAATTAAAAATGTTCTCCTCTGGATACCTACTGTCTACTTCTATTTAACAGAGACAGGTGCCAAGCTTTGACTTATTTTGTCAACCACAAATCTAATTAGCATTTCTGTACCAAAAAGAACCTTTTTCTCTTTTAAATTTGCAAGAGGAATGTAGAAATTCTCTTTTTATTTAAGAGCGTTGTCTACCTCTGCAGCAACTACAATTTTTTTGCTTACGGTTGGGGGTTGCTATGCTAACACCTGATGGATAAATGAATATAGTTGGGTTTCTCTCACCAGCACATTGACTTTAAACAAACACTTCTTTAAAAAAACAATTATTTTTTTTTAGAGGAAGCTTAAACTATAAAAAGCTAACAAATGAGATGAAAACTGATTTGTTATCTGCATGGCATATCCAGCTCTTTTTTTTTAATGTAGAAGAAAATGCTTTTCTTTTAATTTGGTGTAAAGGCAAGTGCTGTTCATTAAGAGGACACGTAGCTCAAATAAGCTTGAGGAGATGTATGGAGATGTTATTATCTTTAACTCAAATTGAATAGTCTTTCCTTTCAGCATCTGTGTGGAAGAATACGCAAGCAAGATAATGAATGTGGTTACATTACATGTCAAATTACTTATACAGATGAGTTACATGGGCTAGAGGGGTTTTTGTGGTCACCTTATTACACGCAGGGGAATAATGCAGTTCTTTTTTTTTTACTGGAGAATATCATCAGAAGAACTTTGGATATCAAAAAGGAAGATTGCTCTCATGTTTGTGTAGGAAAAATTGCAAAATAATACATTCTTTATAATAATTCTTTTTGTGGAATAAATAGGTTGACTTTTTTTCAGTCCATTTGCCAACACTTTCATAAAACATTATTTTTGTTTTATCCTTAAGGAGGTGGGAGGAGTCAGTGCAAGTCCAATAGTAATTTTGCTTTAGCTCTAACCTCAGTTTGACTTACCTGGGTTTGATACCACGAGAACTGCGGGAGGCCCTTTATTCTTTTGACAGTATGATGGTTTCATTGCTGTGGTCATACAGTCTATAAAATGTAGTTATGTCAACTCTCCTTAATATTTTGTTTTTGAACTTGCGTTCAAGTCAGAAGAGAGAAAGCTTTAGTAAAAGCTGCAGCTTGTGCTGCACTTCAGAAATACATGTGGCCTGTTTACATTTTTGGAAGTAACCATTCTGAAATACTTGATCCATTTTTTCTGATAGTATTAGACTTTTTGTATGTATAAGAAAAATTTGGCAAATGAAATGCAAAATGTGCATGTGATATGCCTGGTGCCACTTGTATTTTTTTATCTTTGTCTCAGGGAGGTGTCAATTCTAAGACTAAGTATATTCAGCTGTTCTAACAGCTGTAAATGGCATCTATTTCTCGGTCATTTTGTTCACTAGAGCTAGCGTAATATTTGGGATATTCAGCATTTCAGTTGGATAATTTTCGTCATTTTGCTTTGAAGTCTACATTAAAATCTGCTTTCTCACAATTAGGGTGCATGTTAATCAGATACTTTAGTACTGGATTTCTGTTTGTGTATTGAATTATGGTTTCCCACAGTGTATTTTCTTCAGCAAAGTATGAAGTGTCACAGCATGATAAATTTATGCAGCTCTGAAATAACTTCTGGTAGTGCCAGTTCAGAATGGTTTGGGAAACATCTTCCCTGTCTCTTTCTTCAGCAGAAATATGCAAAAAAAAAAAAAAATCCTTTGATACCCTACTTGATCTGGTTGTGCTTGCCTTGATCGGTATGACCGTGTAAAGCTGCTGGTAATCGCCAAGTTGCTTAGGGCCAGGCAAATGTGATAGCGGATTGTTCCTTCTCCTTCAAAACCATCTGCTTGTGATATGCACTCAGGGAATTTTGTTGCCCATCCTAACTGACTTTTTGATACAGTAACTTTGTTTTATCACCTCCGCGTCAGTTGGTGTAGACAGAACTATTGTAAGCAATGGAAGGTCTGGAGCTTCCAACATCAAGCGAGGGAAGACATATTGGAGACCTCAGACCATTGTAGGACTTTACCTAGCCGTCTGTAGCTGTTGAATTTTAAGCAAAGTAGGTTTAGATTCTCCTTTTTTTTTTTAATCTTATTCTTGCTCACTTCAGCAAATGTTATGACATTGTTATGGTCCAGTTCAGGGCTGGAGCACCTCTCCTATGAAGACAGACTGAGAGAGTTGGGGCTGTTCAGTCTGCAGAAAAGGCTCCGAGGAGACCTTATTGGGGCCTTCCAGCATCTCAAGGGGGCTACAAGAAAGCTGGTGAGGGGCTTGTTAGGATGTCAGGTAGTGATAAGACTAGAGGGAATGGATTGAAGCTGGAGGTGGATCGGTTCAGATTGGACGTTAGGAAGAAGTTCTTCCCCATGAGGGTGGGGAGACCCTGGCACAGGTTGCACAGAGAGGGGGTGGAAGCCCCATCCCTGGAAGTTTTTAAGGCCAGGCTGGATGGGGCTCGGGGCAGCCTGATCTAGTGGGGGATGTCCCTGCCCATGGGAGAGGGGTTGGAACTAGATAATCTTTAAGGTCCGTTCCAACCCTGACAATTGCGTGATTCTGTGTAGCAGGCCAGACTTGAAGGAAACCAAGGACTCGGGGAATTGTGAACTGAAGTGATCATGGGATCTGGTCACTTTCTGTGCAAAGCTCCTAGATTTAATCTTTACTCGTCTTGGTTTTTTCTAGTTCTGTTGTATAAATAGACTCAGAAAAAAATACTGTCACTGTCTCACTATCAGAATATCTCAGTGCACTGAAATGCCATCTATAGAATATTCCATAATATCTTTTTTGGGTACTATCTTTAAAAACCAGAGGTCTCAAAGAAAGTCTTCAATATCTCTCTATTCCAGTTCTGTTGAAGAGAGAGTTGCAGTGTAAAGTATCAGAATAATTTAACAAGACCTGCTTTCCTTTTTGTTTTTGAAGGACTTGGTAAATATTGAGATGTTTTTGACTGCTAAAGAAGTGGAAGAGTCATTGGAAAGACAAGAGACTACGACTTGCTTGGCTTGGTGTCATGATAACAAATCCAGGCTCAGGAAAATGAAGGTATGAAAATGTAACATGTCTCTGTTTTGCTCAAATTGTTTTCTAAATGTTTTCTGAACTACTTGGATACTTGATGTGGTCAATTTGGTTTAAATTATAGGTCTTGAATTGAGGCCTTGTATAACAGGAAGGACAGTAGATCCAAAACTCTTCTTTTTAAGAAGGCCAAAGTAGTTGGAGCGACACTAGCTCTCGCAAAAGCCAAACCAGAAACTGAATGAAGGTCATCTCGTGGATGCAAGTGTTGTCTCAACAAATTATGCTCAAATAAAATAATATTCAGTTCCTTTTAGTGTGGTTTACAGATGTCTAAATGTGGAAATATTTAGTATCTTGATGCATGTGAACTTAAATCTATAACTCTTTGCATCCATTTAAGAATATAACTCAGTTTGTACATGGAGGGATCTTAAGAGGGAGATTAATTGGTAAACCCGTGTCCTCAGGCTTAACACTGAGAGAAATTTCATACAGATTTGTCTTTAATTTTTAACATTGTGTGTAAGAAAGTAAAACTTGAGTAAAGAACTTTCTGTGAGAAACTGTTGTTGAAATGGGTTTTTTTCAAACATAAAAGCTGAGTCTAATCCAATAATGAACACAGTAAGTCTTTCTCTAGCCATTGAATACCGTGTCCTGACCATGCTGTATACTTGTTCCTATGCATTTGGTTTGAATTTCCTTGTCTCTTAAGTTCTGCATTTCAAAACATGCTGTAATTTTTTATAGGGCTTGCAGAAATCTCTTTTTAACTAGTATTAACCAAAATCCCTGCCTCCCTCGAGGATGTTTGTGTCTTTCTTTTTTTAAGCTAAGCGCTTTCTTTAACCAAAAACGTTTGAGTGCACTTAATGCTAAGCAAAGAGTGACATTCTCTGTCACTCAGGGGCGCCAAAATGAGAATGAACCGAAGATGGGACGCAAAAGTAAATCGGCCAGTGATTACTCTAAAGAAAATGATGATCTTGTTATGGAAACCATTAAAGGAAAACCAGAATTGGTATGTAAACACTACTGCATAATTACACTGCTAAAAAAATCCCCCTTGAGTAATTTTAATAGGTTAAGTAATAAAAGAAATAAAATCTGAACGCGTCTTACCCTTTCATCACCAATCTTCAACAAACAATAAATAAAGAAGTATCTTCCCCCATTCCTCTTTTTGGAAGACAACAAAAAAATTTATTTCTGCAAGCCCTACTCTTCTTTTCTTTTTTTCTTTTTTTTTTTTGTTATGAAAAAAACAAAAACCAAAGCTAAGGCTGTGAGAAATCAGAATTAGAAGAAGAGAAATCACTATGCTTCTTTTTGAAACACAAATAAGCGTTTCTTCTGTTCCTGGTTGCTTAGCTACTCGTTAATGTTCTAAAATCCCAACCGCAACCTTAACGCAAGCCTAATCTAAAAATTAAACTGTATCGTGGCCTGGGAAAGCACAATTTAAATTCTTGTGAATAGCTGCTGGGGAATTGTGTGAAGGTGTACAAGGTTGAAATGTGTGCATCATCTCAGTGTCTCGGACTCTTTTCTTCTAATTGCACTTGTCTACAGAACCTGTTCAGCGATTGCCTTGCAGCTTACTTTGAGATTCATAAACACAAACTCTGAGGATTGTTTTGGGTTGTGCTTTTCTCGCTGACAGAATACTAAGCCCTGCGATTTAGTATCAAAATTAAAAAGCTCAACCGATTTATTTATTTTTTTTTTTAGTAGAAACAATTTGCTAATATTCTAAAGGAGGTTTTTGTGTTGACGTGAATAATAGGGTATTTTAAAATGATCTTATTCGAAAATTTCAAATTTTTGTTCTCTGCTGCTGAACATGGGCTTGAGTACAGAAAAATGTGTAGTTGGAAAATAACTTATTTGCTGTTCCTTAAGCAAGTGTAGTTTAAAATATGACAAATGTATCATTTTTATGTTCAAATGGCTTACATTTCAAATCTGAAAATAAGCGATTGCTGCAATATGTGCATTAGTCATCCCAGGCAGTTAACTGATAGAAATTTGGAGTTGCTCAAATTCCTGCTGAAGTCACTGAGGAATTTTGTTATTACCGTGCTGATGGACAATAGACAAAAGGCAACTATTCATTAGAAGCATGAGGAAAGCAAAAGCCATTTGCCAAATGGAACAGGGTAACTCAAGGAATATAGTTCTTTTCAGAATTCAGAGGACTTTGGGTTTTTGTTGTTTTCTTGAGGTAATAAACCAGTTGACTGTGTCCCTGCAAAGAAGCATAGTGACTTGTTCTTTTATGGGGGGAGAAACTTTTTCTTTTTAATTCCACATATTCAAAGTTTTCTTATAGATTTTGTGAACTGGTGATGGAATTTGATTTAAAGGGACACTGTCAACTTCGTTAGGCTTCAAATTTTACCTTTTTCCCAAAACAGGTAAATGCCACTTGGTTTTCTTGTTTGCGACTTGTTTCCAGCATGGCTTTTAGATGTTTGACAAGAAGAGCGGGATAGAAGTTTGAAGAAGGGGAGGGAGGGAATTGCAGCAACTTAAATTTTGTGCTATTTTTTGTTAATATTGGGACTTTCAAAAGAGTGTTCACTTGCTTCTTCCTTGCAGTCTTCTGGGTAGACCTCTTGTCTAAATTATCACATAGCTCCAAACTTCTGTTCAATCTATTGCTTTAAATTGTAAGAAAGTACAAAGAAACGACTTGTTACTTGTATCTCAGGTAGCGATGCTTTCAGTCATTAGGAGAAAATTTGTCCCTGCTAAATAAATACTGAGGGTTTTTTGTTTGCTTTTAGGGATTTCTGTGCTGATGTCCTGTCTGTAAAGTCAGCATTGCAACTTTTTTTGCATGGATGCCTAAAAGCAAGCAAACAAGTTTGCATGTTATTAACACTTTCTTTTTTGTTGTGCATACATCGTACTTAACATACTGTGCAGTGCGGTTTTGGCACCGTTTAAGACCCTGTCTTGTCTTTAATCTCAGAGCTGTCTGGAGTTCAGCCTAAGGATTCAGGAGTTCATTGAACTCATTCGACAGAACAAGAGACTGGATGCTGTGAGGTATGAAATTAGGGTGCTTACCAAACAGTTTTCCTAACGAGGGTATTATGCTTCATTAGAAACATGTGACTGTTGTTGCAACACCCAGAAGCCCCTTTGCTGTAGATCTCAATAGTGTTGTGATCAGTTTTGTATTTAAGCTGGGGTGGGATTTCTTTTTAAAGGCAAGGTATCGTGCCATAGATGCACCTTTTTAAAAGGTTAATGTTGTCACTGAAACTCTGCATCTTCTTGCTCTTCAAAATCAAGGTTTAGGAAATAAATGTGTTTCATGAAACGATTGTATTTTCTGGGGGCATAAAATGTAGTGAACATATTTACTCTCAACTAATTTTCAAGAGGTGTAGCTAGCTTCTCATAGGAACTCACTGCAGTTTTAACCACAAAAAATACTGCAAGGTTGATGAAATACCCATCTAAAGCTTAACATTTCAATTTTGACCGAGCGATCTTCTGCCTTCCTATTGTCATTAAACTTTTTTGACTTACAACGTATGCTTTAGGCCAGGTTTGCCTTTTGTATTGAATGCATAATTTGGAGCTTTGTGTTGTCATGTATGTGAGAATAGCAACCTACATTGTTACCCCCATACCCTTTCCCTGGCCCCAAATAAAGATACCAACTCAACATCCATTTTCACTCCTTTCCAACTAGTTCAGTGGGAACTACTTTGAGAAGAACGTAGCACTGCCCAAGGTGTGGTGTCAGTCAGTAACAGAGTTAGTCAGACTTAACCACTGCCTCACTTCAACCACCAGCCACCCTTTCTGGCAATACTCCTGTTGTCCGCACGTGAAGCAATTCATGCTTTTAAGTTGGTGGTCGTGATTTAAGGTGTTGGAATAACGTTCTAGGATAACATAGGAAATAATTTCTGCTAGATAGGAGTAGAGTTCTGATACCTGAATTATAAAATGTGTTAGTAATTGATAAGCAGTGATCTTGCCAGCACTGCAGAGTATAATGCAGGTAGCAGAGCTGTTGGAGTTTACACGTGAACAAGGGGCAGAGGAACTCAGGGCAGGTTCTGTTCCGTAAGAGTATGTAAGCCTGGGGAGAGATGACAAGTTTTATGGCCAGATTTGAAGCTTTGCTGATACATTATGAGAACGCTGTTGCCCCTTAAAATTTCTGACAGGTTTTGTGTTAAGGAGGTTGCGAGTCTTACTGCTTTAAACCATCCTAGGTATTCCAGAAACTGAAACCAGCAGGAGGCTTGTATTTGTGGCAAAGCAGCTTTTTGGTCAGAGGAACACAGAGCTGCAAAAAACATACCAAGCATCGTAACATAAGGACAGACTGAAAGCACTGTAGTGCATTCCCAAGTTTTAGATGTAGGTACTCTTCTGCAGGGCAAACCACAACTTTTCTTGAATAGAATGGGTGAGAAAGAGTTAGTTGTTTAAAAACAAGAATAAAGGAAAAGGTAGTGCAAGTATGTGGAGAGGCCAGTCTAATACTAACACCACCTTCTAAATTACTCACCTTAAGTTTTAGGGTTATTTCCAGTTATCTCTAAATCCATTCAAACATGTTACTTGCTTTGAGCTAACTTATATCATTCCTAATTTGCCCTACTTGCACCTAAATTGTGTTGGTTTGGTCCTAGCCAATGTAAATGTGCAATCTGTTAAACTCCAGCTAATATTAATTTAAAAAAAAAAACCAACCCACCACAACCACCTACATGTTAGCATTTACGTATGAGCACTTACCTTTTGATAGAGTTCTCAAATCCTAAGGAATTGTCAGGTACTTGTGAAAAGGATGAAAGACACTCAGCTGCATTATCTGTCTTCTGAAGCCCATGGTCTTCTTTATATCCAATGAATACTGTGCCTTTGTGCCTTTAGCTGTATTCTCTAAGTTTGCTTCTTTGCCAAATGTGCAGTCATGCATCTTAACAATGAGTAGTCCATGCTCTAAAAACTATTTTATTTGAGCTCCAGCTTCCTTATATAGCTTGGAAACCAGAGGGCAGGCATGGAGCTGGAATAAGGAGACGGGCTGAGAACTGGGACAAAGTAGATAAGGTCATTCTGTATTTTATTGTTCTTACTGGATATTTGTTTCCCTCTGATCCCTTTTTCACATCAGAACTGGTAAAATTTGCAAGTTTTCAACCCTCAAGAGGACCTAGCACTTTTGGCGTGGAATAACTTGTACAGTCATAGCCTCTGAGGTTTAAAACTCACAGCTCCTGTCTAGGTTGCAAATAGGCATTTGCACTGAGTGTTGTTAAGGCCCAAGTCTGTGATTATTCCATACACCTATTGGAATTCAGGCTTGGCTTTTTATACTCAGCAGTTAGAACTTGCCAGTCATAACAATGTTGCTTTGACTTCATAACTTCTTGTAAAATGCAAAGAAGCTACAGAAGACCTTTTGTATCACTCCTTAACAAGGTGAGTTTTGATAATTTTGTACATTGAGTTCAACATTTCAACACTTTCCTTTAACGTGGCTTAAAAATGTTAGTTTTTACCATTCCATTCTACTTGGCTTCAAAATAAATATGTAATGAATAAGCAAATATGTTCTGGGAAGGTGTAGCATAAATCTCATTGCTTCCAGCAAACTGTTGCAACTTGTGGTGTTATTAGCTTGCTTCTGTTAAGTGCCTGCAGCAGGATTCTTTCAGTATTGTGTCCGTGGTGCAATAAATAGGTCAGGCATCCATTAGAAAGCAGAGAAAGAGGCTGTTTACCAAGTAGTTTCCTGTATAAGTGGAACTCAGAGAACTGACATTTTGTTGAAACGCAGCTGGTGTTTAAATAAGTTTGAAAGCTTTGCTTACTGCCTGCTGAGAACCTCTAAAGTGACATCTTGCTTTTAGGTTAAAATGGATGTGAGCTTTAAAATCATACATCTTCCTAAATAAGTCTATGAATTTCGGTAGCTTTTTAGAATACCTTCGTCTAAGGTAGCTTATCAGAGTCGTCTTGAAAGTACAAGTTTCAATAATGTACAAAAACTGTCTTGAATACAAAGAGTAAATCTCTTAAGTACCTCACAAAGCTTTTTTGCCCAGTATCATTAGTCTTTAACTCCCAGGGTCTCTTTAGTTGTTTATTTTGTGGGGTTTTTAGATTTTGGTTTGAGGTTGTTTTGGCGTTTGTTTTTTTTTTCCTTTCTAAAAACTCATAGTTACTGCAGGAACAATGAATGACTAATGACACTAATTTCATACTTTGGGGGCTTTCACTAATTTAATTCTGGGTAATCTGACAGAACTCTGCTACTTTGCGCTTACGGGACGTCTGAGATACAGAGTTCTTGGCTGAAAGCTTAACAAAACACCCTGTGCACTTCTTGTTCTTTGGGTATAAAGGACAAAAGGAGTAAATAAAAGTAGCTGATGATGCAGAGTTAGGAGAAAGTGGCCACAGTCTATTCATTTTAGTAAACTTCTTTTGTACAAGGGTGAATAAACACAGTTTGTTCCTTAATTTTTTTGGGGGGGAGGGGACTGTTAAACAGGCACATAAAAATAATTAAAACTTTTGAGCAATCCGATTATAAATTTTGCTACTAATCATAATGGTCTTGGAGATAAAGGCATTTAAATGTCAGTCAGAAGGACTGAGCAGAAGGAACAAGGCATTTTTTGATAACGCCTTATGTTTGCATTTGGTTATCGCTACGTCCTGATAAATAGGTTCATGGCTGTATTCAGGCAAATGTAGATATACACATGCACACTGCATAGCTTGTGTACTTTTTTTTAACAAATTGATGTACTCTGCGTGGGCCAGAGGAACAGCTATTTCAAACAAAAGATGATGGACTTTACCCCCACAGGGTTTACAGAATCATTCTGGGATTTGAAAAACAAAATTTCTACCTATTACTTTGATCTGTCACAGGAACTTAATTAATAGTTTCAGTGATGATCCACTGGTCATGATTTTAAAAAATAAAAAGTTAGCCCCCTGCTCTCGCTATACTGACTAGTATGTGCTACTGGTGGTAAATACATTGTAAATACTCCCTTTTAAGGTTCACCTGTACCTCCAAGAGCATAACATTTGCACAAAGAAATGAAAATGAGTGAATGAAAAGGGAGAGGGTGAATAATGAAATGAGGGCAAACAGGAATAATGACATGAATATGAATAATGACACGAGGGCTATTTAAATGTTGTGCATTCATGAGTACCTGCGTAGTACTGTTTCTTGCTTCCCGATCGAAAAATTACTTCAGAGTGCTACGAATTAGCAAACTTCCTTCTCTTGCGAAGGATATCTTGCTTTTTTTGTAATTTGTCTGTGTTGACACCCAGAGGATGAAGCTCAGACATTAGCATGGCAGGCCTTGTGGGAAAGCGTCCTGGTTTTCTTAAGGGGCACAGGTGGAAGGCAAAGTCAGGAGACGAAGACTAAGGAAGGTCACTTTTGAAAAACCTAATTCCTTTTGCCTGAACCCAAAATGGCCCCCACATCCCAGTGCATTCAGTGCTTTGCAAACGATAAAAGTGTTGGATGGCAGAGCGATTCTCATCTGAATGGCTGGCACATACACAGTGCTTATATATCATATACACAAAACAGTTGATTGTAGCTGCTCTTGAACGCATCAAGTGTGGCCAGTATTTGGCTGTTGCAGCTCAGGGTCGATAGATGGGGGGGGATGTACTGTTGAAACACTATCTGCTAGAGCCAATTTTTAAGGCCTGATACCTAATATCTAATCTAAATCTATATTCTTTCAGTTTAAAGCCATTACTCCTCCTGTCAGTACATGCCCTTGTAAAAAGCTCCTCTCCTTCTTTCTTATGGGTCCCCTTTAAGTGCTGGGAGGCTACTCTAAGATCTCCCTGGAGCCTTCTCTTCTCCAGGCTGAACAACCCCAACTCTCTCAGCCTGTCCTTGCACCACCTGGTTATGAACCGGCTTAGAGGATTTCATAGAGTCGTGGAATTATAGAATGGTTTGGGTTGGAAGGGCCCTTAAAAATCACCTTGTTCCAGCCCCCTGCCATGGGCAGGGACACTCCCCCTAGAACAGGTTGCTCCACTCTGGCCTTGGACACTTCCAGGGATGAGGCATCCACAGCCTCCCTGGGCGACCTGCTCCTGTGTTTCACCACCCTCAGAGTAAAGAACTACTTCCTGATGTCTGATCTAAATCCACCCTGATCTAGTTTAAAACCGGTGCCCCCTGACCTATCACTGCACTCCCTGATAAAGAGCCCCTCCCTTTCCCACCTGTAGCCCCTTCAGGTACTGGGAGGCTGCTGTAAGGTCTCCCCAGAGCCTTCTCTTCTCCAGGCTGAAGAGCCCCAACTCTCTCAGCCTGTCATTATATATTTCATCCCTCTGATAGTTTCAGTGGCCTCCTCTGGACGTGCTCAAGCAGGTCTATGTCTTTTTTATGTTGGGGGACCCCAGCGCTGAACACAGCACTGCAGGTGGGATCTCACAAGAGCGAAGTAGAGAGCAAGAATCCCCTCCTGGGACTTGTTGGTCACACTTCTGATGCAACCCAGGATGCAGCTGGCTTTCTGGGTTGTAAGTTCTCTTTGCTGCATCGTGCTGAGTTTTGGAGAAGAGGAGACTCGGGGAGGGGGGGGACCTTATAACTGCCTTCCAATACCTGAAGGGAACCTACAGAAAGGCTGGGAAGGGACTTTTTACAACAACGTTCAGTGATAGAACAAGGGGTAATGGATTTAAACTGAAGGAAAATAGGTTTAGATTGGATCTCAGGAAGAAATTCTTCAGTCAAAGGGTGGCAAGACTATAGAATAGATTGCCCAGAGAGGTTGTGGCTGCCCCCTCCCTGGAGGTGTTCAAGGCCAGGTTGGATGAGTTCTTGAGCAACCTGGTCTAGTTAAGGGCACCCCTGCCCATGGCAGGGAGGTCAGATTAGATGATCTCTAAGATCCCTGCCAACCTGAGACATTCTATGATTCTTGTCAGCCAGCACCTCTTAAGTCCTCCAAAGGATGGCTCTCAGTCCACTCATTACTTGTACTTGTGCTTGGCATTGCCCCGACCCATGTCCAGGTTCTTGCACTTGGCCTTGTTAAACTTCATGACTTGGCACGGGCCCGCCTCTCCAGCCTGTGAAGGTACCCTGTGGATGGCACAGCCCCTTCCCTCCAGCGTGTCGACCGCACCACGCAGCTCGGTGCCATCGCCAGACTGCTGGGAATGCCCTTGGTCCTGCTGTCCCTGTCACCAACAAAGGTCAAACAGCCGCGGTCCCAGTGCTGGCCCCTGAGGAACGCCGTTTGTCACGTACCACAAGTGCACAGCGATCGATTCTTTTAAGATTAGGGATTTCTCTCTTTTCCCTCATGTATGTGCGTGCAGCAATTTCGCTGAACTGGTAGGCCTGAATCTTTTGCTTTGCCAAAGCTTTCTTTTAAATCGCTGCCGCTTTTATCTGCAGCTCCGCACTAGGGCTTATTTTAGCTTTCTTGCAGTACGTTCAAGCTGCCTAGCCTCTCAGGCCATGGATTTTGTACTTCTGCTCTCAGAACAGTAATCACCTGGGGAGCAATATTTACATTCCTGAATTGCTCACCCAAAATAGGAAGCTGGGTGGAAACAGTCTGTCCTACATAACTTCCATTGCTTCCTGGCTTGGGTGGGAGAGGAAGTAGGAGCACTGAAACACTGCAAAAGAGACTGTTCTCATGGTATCGATGATCTAAGTGTAGCTGCTAGAACACGGAATTGGGGAAAAAAATACTTGCTTAGATACATTTGGGTTTTTTAATTCAACCTATGACATGGGCAGTTAGAAAATACTGTATATTCCTAAAAGTAATTTGTAACTCTAAGTAGATTTATTTAAAGAGACTCTCTTAAAGTTAAAAAGAGCAAACGCTTACTGGAGTATTTCAGACATGACTTGGTATCTTCCCTGTAATAGAAACTGGGGAAAATATGGCATAGGGAGGACTTCTTCTGTGCTCATGCAAAGACAGAAATTTAATGTAGTGCCGATTCCGTACTCGTCTACTAGCAACATCTGTGCACCACTGAAAACAGGAGCTTTTAGCAGAAATGCTGAACTAATCATCCAGTTTAAAGGCTGGAGGGTTTTCTGCACACTTGAAAATTTATGATCTTGGAAGACTAGACAGAGGAGTCTTTCATCCAGGGTTTTAAAGCAGTTGAATATCCTTGTTATCTGATAATAATTCTCTGGTTGCTTAGTATTAATTTTTAGAAAAATATTAAAGTGTGTATTTTTGCTTTAAATACGTTTCTGGTAGTTCTGTTAGTTCTTTCAAATACCCAAGTTTCAGCCTTGTGTGTATCACTTACAATCAGTATGCACTGAAGTTCTTGTACTGAAGTTCTTGTACTTAATTTTTATTTCCATGGCAAAAAAACCCCTTGCTCTTAAGGTGTTTGATGCTACATTACCCTGCAGGTTTTTGTATCCTGCACAGAAGTGATATTGCTTTCTAGCCTATAGCCCCAAAAAATGAATTTATTCAAAAGTCAACATTCTCTCAAATGTCAGTATAAACAAGGTATGTATCTGAACATTCTTGATGTTTAAGGGTTTGGAATAGCTGATTATCAGACTGCATTTATCTCACTTGCAAGTGTATGGTTGCATAAGTGGAGACAATTATTCTAATAATCATGGATCTGTCAGTCTAGATGTCGGTGAGGTCAGACTTTGTGCTACAGTAAGAAGTTCCATTTTCTTAAGAAATTACAGTGTGAAATTGCTAATTCTTCAGGTCGTTCTTGCATTCACAATGGCAGGATACGCTTTTTCAAACCCTTTAAAGGTATTGCCTTTTGGAGTTCAGGTATTGAGAGCAGCATCTAGAGGTTTTCCTCTGACATATTACAGAATTATGTAAACTTCCTTGATTTAGAAACAAGACTATCTAATAAAGATATAAATTCTGTATTTCAGACATGCAAGAAAGCATTTCAGTCAGGCTGAGGGAAGCCAGCTGGATGAGGTTCGACAAGTGATGGGAATGTTGGCCTTTCCTTCAGACACTCATATCTCCCCGTATAAGGTAACGTTCGGTTTGAAAATCAGTGGTACAGCAGACTAGTAAACTACGTTGCAGTTCTTTTTCCTTCCAAGAAAAGGCGTTGATAATCTGAAGATCAAATGTTCTAATTTTACTTTCTAAAATCTGCCTTTGTAATAGTCCTTAATTTTAAGAGCCAGTCCTTACGTGTATGTTAATCCAGGCAGTATTTGTTGTTGCAGTCGGATCTTAATAGTAGCAGACAGATTGACACTGAGCTAGGCTTACCGCAAACCCAGCACTAAACACCTGGGAGGCTAGAAGCATGACATGCAAATATACAGCAAGGGAGAAGGAAAAAAATGAGAGAGTTTGTTCAACATTCTAGGCTGTGCCCTTATTACACTATCAGCACTCTTTAATCCTGCTGTTCTTTCGATGGTTGGGATGAAGAAATGGAAGATGATTTGAGTGATCTGGGAGCGGTATTTTTGACGCTTAAAAATGCTCATTTATTTGGATTCTACAAATTAATGTAGATAGTGGTAATATCTACATCTAAATTTGAATCAAGCAAAATTCATAGGTAGTTATTGTTTCTACAGATTTTGAGTTTGTTCTGGGGTCATGTGCTAATGCACTTGTTTGTTTTTAACTTGGCATTGTGGGCAGAAGGTAGACAAGAGTTGAACTGGCAAAGCAAGACAAGAATCCTGTGGAATTCCAAAGCAATACGTGGCAATGCCAGTATAAACATGTTTTTTAAGCAATTGATGATGAAATCAAGGTTTAATGAAACAAGCACAAAAAAAAAAACCCAACACACCAACAACCCACTGAATTAATGTAAATTTCTTTGCTAATCCTGGAGTCCTAGAGGAGTCCTGGTGGTTTGGATTCTACACTTGATGCGAGTTATGAGTGTAAATGATAGATGTGTTAGAAGACTGGGTGGAGGACAGAGCTTAGAATTGATTTAGTAGTTAGAAAGAAATAGGCAGAAAATAAAAATCCTGCATTTTGTGGGCTGGTTTGGACTGTATGTTTCAATGAGGGAGGAGAGCAAGGAGAAAAGCTAGTATTGTTTCACACACAACCATGCAATTGGAACAAATCCCTGCTACTTTTTATGGTTCTGACTTAAAACATTCTAATTTATGGAAGTTGTGTTTTCAGTCCTCTAATTACCTAGATAATCAGAATATAAGAGTGCATGCTTCTTTAGATATCTTTAACACCTTGACTAGGAGTTATGTGCATAGCAGGCTTCTTAAAATTACATTAAGTAAAATCACTTTTAAATCTGTGAGAAAGTTTGTCGGATCATAGTATCCCCACTGTTCAAGTTTTTAGTTTGAGAGAAGGGATGGAAAAATAATTCTGCACTTACTCTGACAACTTCTGTCAAAATCCAGTTTAGCACTTCTTTAAATGCTGGCTTCTGAGTTCTCTAAGGTATGTCCCATATTTATCTGAAGTATAGTTCTGTTGACGTGTCATTTTAGGATGATGATGAAAAATCTATTCATGAAACAGTTAAAAAAAAAAACCTACTACAGTAGCATTAAATTATTTGGACAGAAGTTTTCAGGCCAATCTAAGAATCAGTCTCTGCATGGGGGGATTCCAGGATACAGGCTACAACAAGAGGTAACACTGGAGGCCCTTCCTTCTTCAGTGGCTTGACCTGAATGCACAGGGAACCGAGGAGAGACGGGGTGGGCTAAGGTGGTACAGAGCGAAGCGTAAAGACTAGTGTCTGTGTCATGGTAAAGTCACTGCTGAGTAATTTTGGTATAACGTGTTTTGAATTTCTTGCTGCCACTCAGGGTATTGTCAGTTGCTGAGTCTGTGATTTTCTTTTAAAAGCCTGATTTGTAAACTGAGCAATATACTAAAACACATTCTTTTTTTTTCTCCTAGCTGCCTCAAAGTGTAGCATGCACAGTTGATAATATGAACTTATTTCTAGGATAATAAACACTCTCACTTCTCGTGACCAAAATATAGGTTATGGATATGAAGGAGAAGGGATGCTAGCAGAAGAAAGCATTAGGTCTTGCCTGTATAATTAGCAAATGTATTTTCAAAGAGCATTCAATTCTTAAATGACTCTCTTGCTGCAGTACTTTTAGGGCTTAATATATCCAAGACCTGTGTGTTTAGTTTTCACTTCCATGAAAAAAAATGCCTACTTTAACTCCTGTTCCCTGGGTTTTGGGTAACACACTGCATTACAGCATATATTAAAGAGTTTTGTCCTTTTACATAAGCTTTCTCTAACCTGTGGTTGTGCCAGCTCTTCAAATCAAAACCTTTTTACAAAATTCTGAAACCTTATATATTACAAAGAGGTATCAGCAGAATTAGCCTGATTTTTAGGTAGTTCAACACTTCTGACTTTTCCATGTTAATAGTTCAGAGGCTATAGATTAAACATTCCACACTACTAATTGTGGATTTCTGTGATTTTTAAAGCTGCTTCGTAAGTAGGCCTGCACTCTGGAAACCTAAATGTAAGAAATACCTTACCAGGATTTACCCTCCTTAATTAGAACATTTGGTAGGTGACAGAGGGGATGGAACTAGAATCTGCGCTTGGATTGCTTTTGATGGAGCAAGGAAGATGGCACGTAGGGATCTCTTCTTGCAGAATCGTTTCATTTCGACCTCTGCATAGATAATGTGCATGCCATAAAAACTAAAGCATTTTCTTTTGAGCTAGGATTTTGTTTTCAGAAGTTCATGTGCACAAGTCTAACAAAACCTAAGTTTGGAGATCGGATATCCTTATGCCAGCTATTTTAGATAATACTAAATTTAAATAATTTCTAGTAAAGTACTGCTAAAAGGTACTTTCTAAACAAGTATGTCTGTACTATGAGTTAGCATGTACACTTTTATTTTGTGATGGATTCACTCTAGTGTGCACAACCCACTCCCAGGCTTTTCCCCTGGGACAATTAGATTGAAAGCAACTTATAGTTCTGTTGTTTTTTTAACAGGATCTCTTGGACCCTGCTCGATGGAGAATGCTGATCCAACAGTTTAGATATGATAACTACAGACTACATCAGCTGGGAAACAATTCTGTTTTTACTATTACACTCCAGGCAGGCCTTTCAGCTATAAAAACACCGTATCCTTTAATGCAGATACTACTGTCGGTGCAAAAAAGCATTGTGGGTGTGTTTTGTTCTACGGATGCTTTTCAGAGAGCTCGAAGAGGAAATGTGACACTTGAATATTTTTGTTCATGAGCTGTTTAAATGCACTATGAATTGGTATCCTTATTAAAATAATTAAGGGGAGATTATAATAAATGGCATTATGATGTTGCTTTTTCTTTTAAAAAAAAATAAAAGGTGAAATCTGCATTGGGTTCGAGTACTAGGTTATCTACCCATGTGCCTTCAGTGAATGTATCTGCGAATGTTAGTGATCTGGGTCAGAATTACTCTTTTGTTTTTAAGCACCTACACACAAATTTGTCCTGTCTGTTTTTATGTGGATGTTCAAATATACCCTGCGTCTTTTGAACCTTGGTTGGCTTCACTCCCCAGCGTGGTGTGTTGGAGGATTGGTGCTACCCCAGTGTTCTACATCAGAAACTTCACCTGTAGAGGGTGCCAGACGCTGTCTCTCACTCCTTGAAACGGAGCAAGTACTTTCTATGTGCACTTTAAACTTAATTAAATGGTCCTGTACGTTCTCTAACGTAGGCTGTATTTGCACAGCATACTATCTTCTTTTTTTTCTGATGTAAATCATTAATTGTTACTGCATTCTGTGGTGGCTGTTCCTTAACTTGCTGTTAAACAGACAGTGTTATAAAGAGGACGGGAGCTCAAAAAACCCAGACTGCCCTGTGTGTAGCAAATCCCTGAACAAGCTGGCTCAGCCTCTGCCTATGGCACATTGTGCCAACTCCCGACTAGTCTGCAAGATTTCGGGGGATGTAATGAACGAAAATAATCCTCCTATGATGTTACCAAATGGATATGTCTATGGATACAATGTAAGTTGCAATCTATAAATGACTGAAGTCTAAAATAGCAGTGGTTATAACTTTCTGTATCAAAATAAGAGCTTATAAACAGAGTCCGAAAGCTAGACGTGGCTTCTGTATTAACAGAACAAAAATAACGTCTGGAAGTAGTTGTTCAGGGACTATATTTATCTGATTAAATTGGTCTTTAAAGAAGGTAATGTGTGAATATAGGAATTTATAACACAATCGAATGGCTTTGGGAATCTTTCCCTCTGGTGAGTAATAATGTAGTAACTTTTGTGGGCCATGGTATTTTGACCTCTGACTACAACATGAGGTTTATTGTAATAAAAAGTATATTTGCTAAACAGTTAAATAATAACATTCACAGCAGTAACTCCAAAGCGTGTTTTGATTTTGCTCTTTTTCAGTCTCTGCTTTCTATTCGTCAAGATGACAAAGTAATTTGCCCAAGAACCAAAGAAGTCTTCAACTTCTCACAAGCTGAGAAAGTCTACATCATGTAGGTCCATAAAACACATGATGAAGTGCCGCTGGAATTTCGACACAGTGTATATTGGCATACCCTGTGAAGGGGGGGGCCTTAATGTGTGGCAAAGAAGCAAAACCTGCTACCTTGGGAATCAGACCTGTCGGTGGCATTATTGTTTCTTGCGACCAAAGATCAATGAGCAACAATAAACACTCTTTAAAAAAGGAGGAAAAAAAAAAAAGAGGAATTATGACTTAAGTTTGTACTTGAATAAAAACAGAAATTTTGATTGTTAAGGTTTTGTAACATAAGGTCAAAAATTGGACTCTTCTCAAAAGTATTTTCATCTTCTAAAGGATAACTTACTTTAAAGATGGACACTTGCACTGGGGGAAAAGTTAAAACAGATTTGAAATTAAATCCATTTTTCTTCCCTCTTTTTCACAACTGTCCAAGACCCTTTTGTTATCAAAGATTTCAGTACTACCAATATGTTCTCCTTTAAGCTCCTCTTTGCCTTCTTTATGATCCTCTCGGGAAGTAATCCTGAACATGAATTATGTAACTTATTTCCATGGGAAGATATTGATGTCTTTGAGACAAGACTGGCTTCTCTGGAGGATCAACTAGGGACTGGTTTGAAGGAGTAGGAAGTCTTTTTCCAAACCCAAATATTTTAAGGAGGTTGCATAAGTATCAAGAGGAACTGAGAACATTTCAGGCAAAATCCAATGCTTGTTTAAATGTTCTTTTTCCAGTCTACCATAGTGTTAAAGTCCTTCTAAAGTTATTAGTTATGTGCATAGGGTTCAATATGAAATCATTAGTGCTACTGCCTTATTTCTTGCTTTGAGAATGTACTCACATGAAAATGAGCTGGTATTCTTAAGTGTTGGGCGAAGTTTCTGAAGATGCCTTGCAGGATGATTACATAATTTTAGGGTCTAAATAGTATTCATTACTGAAACTAATAGTTCAGTTTTAACAACTACAGAACACATCCTTATGACTTTTCAAAGGAATTAAACCATTGTAGTTTAAACAAAACCATATTGTAGAGGTTTGTATTTAGCGCTTATTTTTGCATGTTGATGTTGATTAGCTAATAAAAGATTGTAAATGTAAAACATGTTAATAAAAATTGTTTTCCATTTCTTGATTATATAAAATTAGAAAGCTGTTTTGTATTGGAGTGTAAAGAAATGAACTCTTTTATAAGGGTCACTCTTAAATGGAGTGCAACTTAACAGTGTTGGTTTTCAGTGTTCTGCAAGATTTAAAAACCCACAAAACACAACACCGCCCCACCAGAACCATAACCATTGTTCTTCAGGCCCCAAACTCGGAGCACTTCACCCAAATAATGTTTTGGGACTGTGACTTCTATTCATGTTCAAGGCTTAGAGAGCACAGATGGACAAACTGATTCCATCAGCCACCCTGAAACTGGGAATACGGTGGGCTTTCCATGAGGTATGTCTGATAAAGTTCCATTTTCTGTAAACATCTGTTACTGATGCTTCTGAACCAGTATAGCTGGAATACTGCAGAGCTGCCAGCTTGGCAGAGACTGGTTCCTGCCCTTAAACCTGGAAGGTTTAACTGAGCCCATTACTCCAGTTACTGATGCAAGTTCTCTCATCATCTGCTTCCACCTACTCTTGTCATGTTGCCTTTTTTCTAAGGAATCGCTAAATCTACCCCTTCAGAAAACACTGAGGGAAAGGGAGCCTTCCAGCACAGGAACCAGTCTTTGCCAAGCTGGCAGCTCTGCAGTGTTCCAGATACACCTGTTCAGAAGCATCGATAACATATGTTGCCTGAAAATGGAACTTTTTCAGACATTTCTCACTGGAAATCCCTGGGAAAAACCAGAGCAGACTTGGGAAGAAAACATGAGTTTAATTTACCCCCACCAGTTATCAACTAAAACAGTAGAATAGTGAGAGGAAAATACATGAATAAATTCAACCCAATCTTAAATACGCTCCCCTCACTTCTTGCTGACTACCTTTTCCCCCCGCTATCAGTGCAGGTGGAACAGGGGCTGAGAGGTGCAGTCCGTCAGTTACTCACTGTCCATGGTTGTCTTTCCTTCTGGGGAAAGAGGGCTCCTCACAGTCTTCCCATCTCATGGGAAGCAAACCTCTCCCTCCATGTGAGTTCGTCGCACCAGCGTGGGACCAACCTTGGAGTTGCGGGTTGCTTCAGACACGTCCAGCATAGGCTGTCTCCTCCCTGGCCTGGCGTTCACGTACCGCTGCATCCTGGACATCACGTCTCCCTCAATCTCCTCAGCTGGCAAGCAGTCGGCTCCCTGCCACCTCGGCCACCACGGGGCTCTGGGGAAACACTGCTCTGGTGCCTTTCTCCCCTCTTTCCTCACTGACATTCCTTTGCTCTCCTCTCGCCTCCCCCTCCTCTGAACAGAAAAACTCCCCAACACAAAAGACAGGACACAGACAGAGACACTCACCCAGCAGGTTTCCCCTCTTAAATACATTGATGGAGGAGGCACTGACTGGCCTGGCCTTGGTCAGAGACAGGTCCAGCTTTTACCTGGGACTGGGGGAGGCTCTGGAAGTCCCACAGCCCCCACCTCTGCTGCCAAAAAACCTCACCAGACTCAAACCCATGATCAGCTCTGAAGAGGAGAGGACATCGCCCGGGGGAGCAGCATCTGTTTTACTTCGGTCAGCTATTCACAGCGTCACAGCAGAAGGGCAGGGTTAGCTTTGAGGATGGCAGCTTCGTTTTTCTCTGCTTTACAGAAATGGGTGAAATGCCAAAGCAGGGAGGAAGAGGAAGATTTCTTGCCAGCCCAGAGGAAATGCACAGTAACCCCACAACAGTTGTAGGCCCAGGCAATTATTGCTCTTACTTCTCAAAGTACTAGTTAAGAGCTGTGGTTTCCTGAGATTTGAGCTGTTTTTACTTTCTGTGGCCTAAGCAGAGGGATGGAGAAATCCACATTCCCAAAAAAAAGCTAGTTTGAGATGCAGGGGAGGAGAGCGGCCGTCCCACAGCAGGAGGGCTCCCGTTGATGGGAAGTGTCATTTCAGAGGGGCAGGTGCCAACACAAGGTCTGAGGCCCTGACGGTGTGTTAGGAAGGAGGTGCTCAGAGCAAGCCTAGGGCAGCTTCAGCTGTTTGATAGCCATGATTGTCAAACCAAGTATTTTGCCTACAGCAAGGCCTGTTTGGTGCAGGAGGTGGTTGCCGCCTCCCGGCTGACCAGTGGGAACTCTCCCCAGCACATGTACCCTTAGCCTGGCTTTTATACTCCAGCCTGCTCTGGCAGGGCTTTAGAAGCCTTCCAGCTTTACGAGGGTCAGAAGTGGTGGCGGGGATGGCTTGGTGGAGGTGAGGCAGGGTTAGAGAGGCTTTCCTCAACAGTGGAAAGCTTGGGTGAAGATCTTGTCGAGCCTGTCTCAGTCTAGCAATATCTTGCATAGCAGTAAGATCATAACACACAGGATGGGGGATCAGTTATACAACCCGACTATGACCACACGTGGAAACTTCCACAAATACAGCCATAACCTGCTATACAGAAGCCAGGTCTTTTCTGCCAGTTGTGCCTCTGGTTGTGTTACCAGCAACACCTGTTGTTTCATATTAATCAAAAAGTGGCCGTCAGGTACTTTAGATGAGAATCCTAGTCTTCTTTATAGATAACCTGTATCATCCAAATGCCTGGCAGTGTGCTGAGGTGGAAGACAGAAGACAATTTATTTCCTTAAGGTTGCAAATTAACACCTGTACAATGCAGGACATCCCTTTGAAATGGAAGAGGTTGAAAGTAAAATGAAGACTATTGGCTTGCAAGATCTGGCTGAGCTGGAAATGAGCAGTATCCTTTACTGTGATGGTTTTTCCAGTCTTGCCAAGCAATTTAACAAAAGGAGACTTGAGGCTCCAGGTTTTGGTTATGGTGCTCCCGTTTGAAGGCAACAGTTTGTTCCAGTTGTGGCCAGGACAGGTTTCTCTGATTTCCACAGTTACACAAAGGTTGAGAATTCCCTTAACTTTTCCTTGTGTTTGTTGTGGTCCAAATCCTTAATGCTGAAGAAGCTGCAATATTGCTCACAGAGAGAAGTAGTACTGCTAACTGTCCATACTGGTAACTGTTTATGACTCTGTAGGTTTCTTCGATGCCTGTTTCAGCTTGAAGTATTCCATGATCTTACCAGGCTGAGAAGGGTAGAAAATGCTGAGATTCCATCACTTTGTAGGTAGGAAGTGGCGAAGCTGAAACCACACTTAGGCAAAACGTTTTGCAGGAAACTATAAAGACTGATTGGCTGTTACAGTTTTGAGGGGTTTTTTTAAATATTGTAAGCATGTACTTTCCTACTCATTAACAAGATTATTTCTTGGGAAAAAAAATTATTTGGGACAGGAAGAATGAGAAAATTATGTACAGGTGGTAATCTGCCAAAACGAAGCCTTTGAACGCGCTTCATAGACCACTGTTCAGGGGGAGAAAAAA
This sequence comes from Trogon surrucura, assembly GCA_020746105.1. Taxonomy (NCBI): domain Eukaryota; kingdom Metazoa; phylum Chordata; class Aves; order Trogoniformes; family Trogonidae; genus Trogon; species Trogon surrucura. Next base: position 74,457,471 of record CM036620.1, on the reverse strand, counting down.
AAGTAAAAAAAGTAATACTTTGGCTTTCTTTTTTTTCTGCTTTGGTTAACCAGAGCACAGTGTGTTGGGAGACACATGCTTTGAGACCCATGACTACACTGTGGGTTTGTGCACTAGGTGTCCTGTAGCACAATACAGAGGTCATCCAGTGTAACAAAATGAGTTTTTAAAACTCTTCTGTCCTGTTTTTCCGTATTCTGTACTGAGGTATCAGGTTCTGCCCAGCATGTTCTTTCTTCCTGCTGTGTCCTGAGGTCTGGAGCACCGTTAACACTCTGTCCCCAGCCCAGATCAACAGGACAGGTGACCAAATCTGATCTTTAGCTGATCCTTGAACAGGCAAACTGCAAGTAGTTTCTTGAGTGCTACAGTAACTACTTGTTTTTGATGATGAGGGGATCTGCAGGTTAGATATTCACCAGGATCTCCCTGCCATGAGGCTTTTCCAAAAAATTCACCATCAGGCTGGTTCTGCAACACACATCAGCCATGCTGAAAGGCAGCATTTTTTTTTAATTTATTATTAAAGACTTGGTCCTGTTAGCTAAGCTTTGAGAAGTTTTCAGCAGCTCAACTTTCTCCTTGTTTTAGGAAAAAAACTTTTCCTTGTTTTAGGAAAAGATCTAAAATGAGCAGAGGCGGACAGCAGAATCTCTTCCTATCTCTTTATTAAGACATCTTCTTCTTATAGCCAGATAGGTTCTGTAAGTCGAATAAAGTTTCTCTACCACGCAGGTGAAGAAAATTTGCACTCATGGGCCAGGAAGAGGGAGCAGGAAGCTATAGAGCCCAGATACTGTTGGATGTGGGAGCTGAATTGGTTTTTTGGCACGGCAGCTATAGAGCCAACAGAAAGTAATTCTGCATTACAGTTGGCTTTTGTGATAAGTTCAGTGCCTATCTGAGCTAGTCATTGAAAAAACCCTCATCTTAAGAGCTCTAATCTTGATCTCAGTTTGAACTGAAGTTCTAAGACTCTGTAAATAGAAATTCTTAATTTCAAAAATTAAATTAGTCCTTATCTTTACTTGCTAGCAACATGTTAATTTCACTGAGGAGCTCACATTTTTTAATAAGATATTTCAGGCTCCACCATAAAATCCTGCTATTTGATCATGTTAAAATTATCAGAGATCTGTATCCTAAGCCAGAGGAAATCCGCTGTAGGATAATTAGCACCCCAAGAAGAACAATAGGAAATAGCAGAACAAGGGGAAATAGAAAAGGCTGCTGAACAAGAAAAGCTGTTTGTTTTGGCTTATTAAAAATTAGTACAAGTGTCAGGGTAGAGTTAAGAAATGCTAACAGCCGGGTACTTTCAAGGAGATTAAAATAACTGCAGAAGTTTTTAGAAATGCAAGTAAGAGGAAAAAATTAGCATGAAACGACTGCGTGGTAGAGATCTGGACTTGGTTACAAAACTACACCCAGCGCCTTGCTGCTTGCTCCTGAGAAGATGGCAATTTTCAACATTGGTGGGTGGGCTGGAGAGGGAGATGTATGGGGAAAACCAGAAATAACTTAGCAACGTGGAACTGGAAAAAGTGCACAAGTTACAGAAACCAGGTGATCACTCTCCTGGAACTGTTAATTGTGTGTATCTACTGGAAAGAAGCTGCTCTAGTATCAAACCTGGGGATGGTATCACATGAGACTCTACTGTAGTTGCTGTTTTTTAAGGGGAAGGGAGAATAAAAGATCAGCCTGAAGGGTAAGTGTAAGCGAGCATTGAAGAGATGTTTACCGAGTATAATTAACGCCGTACCACCCGGATGAGCTCTGTTGTTAAGATGAGTTTTCTCAAACAAAATCCAGCTGCAGTGCAGAACTACCTGTGATGACATTAGCTAACAACTGGAGAGGGTGGGAATTTAAAATCGCACGAGGCTCTGGCTATGGGAGAGGGGATAAGGGGCAGTGGTGGAAGGGCAGGGTAACTGATGGGGTTCTTCAGGGATCTGTCGTGGAGCTGATACTAGTTGTTGTTACTGATGTTCCACAATAAGCAGGGATGTGCTGATGGGACACAACTAGTAGACAGCCTCAGCCCAGAGGATGCTGGAATATTATTAGGAAGAAAAACAGGTAACCTCGAGCAGTGGACTAATATATTGCTTTAGCAGTAGAGTTCATTCAGCTGTGATTAGGACCTCACTTGAAAGAGTCCTCATTATACAGCCTGATCGTGGAGGGCTTTGAATCTCCAATGTGTTGTGTCTCTGAAGCAGAGGAACACAACCCTAACGTGGCGCTGCCATCGGGATGAAGGAGTGAGGGCTGCAAAGGGGCCTGGCGCTACTCTGCTGGAAGCTGGAGCACAGTCCTGCTTGTTCATGTCCACATCTCTTACACCGCAGCCGGAGCAGAGAGAGCACTGAGCGGGTCAGTGGAGTGGGCCAGAAATCCCTTCCCAGCCCAGCTGGCTCAGGATAAGACATTTCCTTCATTCTCACATTAATGTGGAAAAACAAACTGGTTAAGTGGGGGATAACACCCAAGTGGCTGGAATCTACATCTATACCTACTTCTTTGACCCCATTTCCTATCCCATAAGGTTAAATTTTATGTTGTGCATTTCTCAAGGAAATTGTTTTATCTACCCCACAGAGCAGGGGAGAAGATTTTCCCAGGGAGCTCATCTGAGTTTCCAGCCAGGACTTTTTCCTCACTGAGCCAGAAGGAAGAAAGAGGAGAGAAAGATGATAAAGTCTATTCACTTCAGAACAAAAAGATCATTAACTAACTTAAATATTTTGTTCCCCACCCACGGAGATTAAGCAGGATCATATAGACAAATTCCCTTAAAGGAAATAAACAGATAATAAAATCAGTAGACAATTTCCTTTTCCTTTGCGAATCACAGCAAGATAAATCACTCAGAAAAGCCAAGACCAGAGCTGTGTGAAGTTTTTCAGGGTGCACGTGCACACCTCCTATGGAAATCTCTTCTCCATTTAAAGTTGCAGCTTTAGGGACTCAAACCATAGAAATATTTTATTATGTATTGAAGGGGGACAGGAGGGAACTGGTCATGGGAAAGCTAAAGTTGTCCTTGATCCGGTCATTAGGGAAAACATTATGTAGGGCTCTACGTTAATTCTTTCTAGATAGACCATCGTCTTGTGATGTAATATGAGGCCAACTCCTCAGCTGGAACTGGACCCACTCCCCCAGCTCTATCCGCTGCTGACAAAATTGCTGTGCAGGAGGGTGAAAACCCCACAAGCAGGTTTTGAACCACTGTCTGGTTGCTGCTGCCTCTCCTCGTTTTGGAAGACTGGGTGGTTCCTCAGTACAAGCTGTTTTGCTGTGTGGTGTGGGAGCAGAGGCTGTTTCTCCATGAGGACCATGACATGGTTTTCTGGTTTGAGCTGCGCACAGCCAGCTCGCGGTCTCGTCCTCCTGCTCATCTGTGCACAGGGTCTCATGGCCACCAGAAATTATTTGATCCTATTCCTGGCCATAAAGAACATCAGTTTATAGAGCTGACTTCCACCATAGGACACTGAGAAGAATTCAGGTCAGGTGGTGAGGTGATGTCTCTGTGGGTGGCTGCTGGAGTGAGTGAAGAAGCAGCGCTGGCTTGTGTGAGCAGTATGAGGATAAATGTTACGGCAAGACGAGTAAGCTGCAGCTCTGATCAACTTCATCCAGCATCATATTTCTATTTCAGGAGCATTACAAGGTGCTTTCTGACTCTTTTCTGGAGTCAGCATGAGGCTTGAGCAGAACAGGCTTGAAGTCTCTGAAGTCTGTAACTGGATCTTGCCCTCAAAGTGTTTGCAACTTGACCATCCTGGATGGGTGCCTGGAGCAGCCACACAGCTAACCCGGCTGCCCTGCTGTGAGAGCACCAGGATCAAAGTTCTCGGGGCTGCCTGGACCATGTGATAATCACACCTGGGGAGAAGGAGCTGTGTCTATGGGTCAGTGACCCAAATGGACCAATCACAGTGTTCCTTCCCATGGTGCTCAGTATATAAGGGCCCCCAAGAACAGCCTTTGAGGACTTTTTAGTGTCTGCTGTATTGGGAGGGTTGCTGTTGGCTGCTTGTTATCTTTCCCTGGGTGCTATTGATGTTCCTGCCTCCTATTTTCAGGCCACAGAGGAGCACACCATTTGTTGGGACAGGTTGTCTTCCCCTGCCTTTCTGGGTAGGAGCAGCACAGTTCCTTTTCTGGTTTTCTTACCTTGTGGATGATGTTCTTACCTTGTGGAAGTTCTTACCTTGTTAGGTGATCAGACAGTGAAGAATAGATGGGAATTCATGCTGCTAATGCAAATCCACTGGGTGTTTGGGTTTTGGAGGTTGGGTTTTTTTGTGGTTTTTTTTTTTTTCTTTTTGCATGAGCACTTCATAAATGTTGATCTCATATATCCTTACGCTCTGATGATCCAAGCCTTGTGGTATGTTTACTTTGAGTTTCACTGTCATAACCACTGCCAGCTCCCTGGCTTCAGTGATGCATTATCCTACTTCAAAACATAGTGTGTAAAAAGGATACTGTTTTTTTAGCAGAGCTAATTATTCAGTTTAACTACTAGGTGTAGAAAAAAGCACAGTAGCTACAGCTGAATTGCTCGTTTGCTCCTTCAGTGAATAACAGACCTTCTTTGACACACCAAACGTGTTTTAAATTTTATAATAATTGGAAAGAATGTCACCTGCCCTGTTAGGAGAGGTATTATCATACCCTTGGCAAAACATGTTCCCTATCTCTCTGTTCGGAGCCCTGCTCTTAAGAGGTAAAATCAAGAATTCCTCACTGAAGTAAGATTAGCAGTTTTCACATCCAGAAATACCTGTCTTATTCGAAACCAATTAGTAAAGGATAATGGCTGGTTTCTTTGCATCAGGAAACCATAAATAACATAACCTGTGATCTGTGCATTTCGGGATGTGAGATGCTGGATAAAATTTTGATTTGAATAAGGTATTTTTCTTAATTCTTTCCCTCTACACCTTGTATTTCCAGGAACAGCATGAAAAGAAAACAGAGTGTTAGTACTATTTTTGTTGTCTTGGCTGAAGAAGCCAGGAAGAAGCTTTGGGTCGACAAACCCAGCACTGAATCTTCAGGTGTCTATTTTAAAATTTTTATTGCTAAACAATATCTCCATCTAGGATCTGACAAGTTTAAAGTTAACCATTATTTTCATCGTTTCACCCCATAAGAAAAATGAAAGCATCAGAATTGTTGTAGCAGCTAGGGTAATGATTATGGCCTGGTTGCACATCAAAAGCAGCAAAACACAGCCTTGGCCTCCTTGAGAAAGGCTCATGCTCGGTTTAAGTGACACTAAAAAAAGCCTCACCTCCATCCCTGGGAAAGTGATGGAACGACTTATCCTTGGTGCCATCTCAAGGCATATCAGGGATAAGAGGGTCATTAGAGACAGTCAACATGGCTTCACCACGGGGAAGTCGTGCTTGACTAACCTCATAGCCTTTTATGAGGATATAACAAGGTGGATAGATGATGGCAGAGCGGTGGATGTGGTCTACCTTGACTTCAGTAAAGCATTTGACACAGTCTCCCACAGCATCCTTGCTGCTAAACTGAGGAAGTGTGGTCTAGACTCTTGGGTAGTGAGGTGGACTGTGAACTGGCTAAGGGGAAGAAGCCAAAGAGTTGTGGTCAATGGGGCGGAGTCTGGTTGGAGGCCTGTATCCAGTGGAGTCCCTCAAGGGTCAGTACTGGGACCAGTATTATTCAATATATTCATCAATGACTTGGATGAGGGACTAGAGAGTACTATCAGCAAGTTTGCTGATGACACCAAGCTGGGGGGAGTGGCTGACACACCAGAAGGCTGTGCTGCCATCCAGCGAGACCTGGACAGGCTGGAGCGCTGGGCGGGGAAAAATTTAATGAAATATAACAAGGGTAAATGTAGAGTCTTGCATCTGGGTAGGAACAACCCCAGGTTCCAGTATAAGTTGGGGAATGACTTATTAGAGAGTAGTGTAGGGGAAAGGGACCTGGGAGTCTTGGTGGACAGCAGGATGACCATGAGCCAGCACTGTGCCCTTGTGGCCAGGAAGGCCAATGGCATCCTGGGGTGTATTAGAAGGGGGGTGGTTAGTAGGTCGAGAGAGGTTCTCCTTCCCCTCTACTCTGCCCTGGTGAGACCCCATCTGGAATACTGTGTCCAGTTCTGGGCCCCTCAGTTCAAGAAAGACAGGGAACTGCTGGAGAGAGTCCAGCACAGGGCAACTGGGATGATTAAGGGAGTGGAGCATCTTCCTTATGAGGAAAGGCTGAGGGAGCTGGGGCTCTTTATTTTGGAGAAGAGGAGACTGAGGGGTGACCTCATTAATGTTTATAAATATATAAAGGGTGAGTGTCATGAGGATGGAGCCAGGCTCTTCTCGGTGACAACCAATGATAGGACAAGGGGTAATGGGTTGAAACTGGAACATAGGGGGTTCCGCTTAAACTTGAGAAGAAACTTCTTCTCAGTGAGTGTGACGGAACACTGGAACAGGCTGCCCAGAGAGGTTGTGGAGTCTCCTTCTCTGGAGACATTCAAGACCCGCCTGGACACGTTCCTGTGTAGCATTATCGAGGCATTCCTGCTCTGGCAGGGGGATTGGACTTGATGATCTTTCGAGGTCCCTTCCAATCCCTGACGTTCTGTGATTCTGTGAAAATGTCTAGGCTAAAACACCAAGTCTTGTAGAGCAACGGTTTCTTGAACGCTTTGTGCAAACCCCTTAAATATACCAGTATGGATAAATTCTGTCAAAATCCCAGAGATTAAAAATGCAACCTCACAATTTTCGCTGCTCCAAGCAGTCCTCCCTGCTGTGGGCACTTAGAGGGGCTGCCTTTATGGTTTCCACCACTAGAGGATCCTCCTTATCACCCTTATCTGTCCTTAGGAAGAGTCTTGAAATTGGGAACATTCTCAGAAACTTCCAGTAGTTACTTTTACCTCAAGGACTCTTGAAAGTGCCTTAATATTCTTTTATCTTAAACTCTATTTGCAAAATACTCTGCCTCTACCCTGTCCTCTCTTCAGGATCCACTGACAACTTCACGGCAGGAGTAGCCAGAACTCTGGCTTTGACATTTACTGTTTAACTGAGTAACCAGGTCCTGCCACCTCTGGTTTGTGTAAAAAGCCTTCTCTGTAGCCTAATGCCTTCCAAAAGAGCCAGGAGCAATAGATCTTCAGTGTCCTGATTTTAGATGTCAAGTCTCAAAACTATTTACAATCCGGAGTTGTTTGGTTAGAGCACATCTGTCAGAAAAACATCATCATGAGACAGAGAATCTGTTCCCTCACTGGTAAAATATGTGCCCGGCTTCCAGTTTGAATTCATCTTTTGTTTCTTGTGGTTTTCACTGTTATGCTCAAGATAATTTAATATGTGACATTTTTTCCCCTGAAGATTCTTTCATTTTATGAATATGTTACCACTCAATAATCAAAACTGATTTAAATCTTTACTTACGGGCACTATTGCAAATATTTATTTTCTGCAGTTTGTTCTTGTACCCTTCCTATGTGCCACTGATTTCTTTCAAATTTCTTTAAAATTTCTTTTCCACAAAATTTCTATTAATACATAAACGTTCATTATATAATATATAAACTTTGGTTTAATGCTCTGAAACTGTTTAACCCTGCCGTTGCCAGAGGATGTCTAAATACAATATAGAAATATTCAAAATAAGCTGATGGCTCTGAAATAGTAAGAACAGTTGCTTTACTAAGGAGTAAATCCTGAATGTGTACTAATGCTAAATTACTCCTGTGCAATTTGAGGCCAGTTACCTGTGACACTTCTGAGGAGATTATATAGTGTATTTTTGCAACATATGCATGTTTTCCTAAGCACTACAAACATGCTGCATTTATATGTATGTGGCATATGCATGTATATATACGTGTATCTGTGTGTGCATGTACAAAAATTGTAATTGCCATTTTTGATTGCCCAAAACCCCTGGACATTGAGGTGCTGGAGCATGTCCAGAGAAGAACAACAAAGCTGGTGAGGGGTCTGGAGTACAAGTCTTAGGAGGAGTGGCTGAGGGAACTGGGATTGTTTAGCCTGAAGCAAAGGCGACTCAGAGGAGACCTCGTTGTTCTCTACAACTACCTGACATGAGGCCGTAGTGAGGTAGGGGTTGGTCTCTTCTCCCAAGTGATAGGACATGAGGAAATGGCCTCATGTTACACCAGGGGAGGTTTAGATTGGATATTATGAAAAATTTTTTCACTGCAAGGTTGTCAAGCACTGATACAGACTGCCCAGGGAAGTGGTGGAGTCACCATCCCCGGAGGTATTTAACAGACGTGTGGATGAGGTGCTCAGGGACATGGTTTAGAGTGGAGCTGGCACTATTAAGTTATTGGTTAGGTTGGAAAACATCAAATTCAACCATTTTTACGATTCTGTAATCTTTACAGGTCACCCCTATGGTTTTGGATCTCAGATGTCAAACCCATTGACATATGTCAGTGCTACAAGCCTCTAAGTTCAAATCCTAGACTTTAAAAAGAAAATAAAAGATAATGACTTGCTGATAGTGAAATCGATTTGCTCCCTTGCAGGATACATTAAAAACACCGAGCAGGATTTCCAAGGCAGTGCTTTTTTATTTTCCCCAGGAACGTTTAGCTCAGCCTCAGCTCTCGCCTTGCTGGCCGGGCTACAGGTTTTCCTGCATTGCCATCTGCTGGGGGCTGCGCCCAAAGGCAGCCCCGCCGGCCCCCCCCCGGCGAGGGGCTGGGAGGGGTCGGGGGATGCTCCCGCAGCCCCAGCCCCTCCTTCGGCCAGCCCTGGCTGCAGTGGTCCTGCCTGCGCCTTGCACACCGGGAGAAAGGCGGCGGGCTTCTGGCGGAGGGGAGAAGAAGTATAAGTTGTGCGTTTAATTAACGTTTGCTGAAGAGCGAGGAGGTTTGGAGTTTCATGAAGTTCATTTTTACTCTTCTCTAGACAGGCAAAGTACTTCATGCTTCTCATAGCTCTGTGAGCTTAATTAACCAGTTACGGAATTCTTTTCCTAAAAGAGATATGACTTCAGAATGCTTTTTTTAGATGAAATAAAATAATTTCTAAACGACTTCAGGCTTTCTTTTTCCCAATCAATCAGGAACCTGTGGCTCTCAGTGGCTGCGCTTCTTTCATGGCCGTGTAGGAACATGGTGACAAAGGCAACAACAAAGTATTTTCTGTGATCTAAGGTGACAGAAGGCTGTCGCTGTTACCCAGCTCAGACTGCTGCCAGCAGCACAGTTTCCTCTGCTATCCCTATGAATACATCTTGTCCATTTGAGATTACCGAGTCCCCGTTTTGTGTTTAGATTGTTTTAAAAAACCAGTTTCCTAGAATTCAAGTTACATGACCTGGAGCAGAACTGGATGTTCAGAACTCTGCAAGCCTGTGCTGGAGGTGGTTGAAGGGGTCACTTCAGAGCAGCCTCGTGCATATCTGCAGATCACAGTCACAAAGCTTTTGACAGAAAAAAAGTCTTACCCTGGCTGTGTTTTACTGATGTAGCAATAACCAACCCATTTCTTTTAATGGAGGAAATTATTAGGGGATCAAAACTGTGGGTTTTTTACCTACTGTCCCTTTTGCCAAGAAAACTGTGCACTGAGGCATATTCACCTTTTTCAGTATTTCTTACGAACATTACCAAACGTTATTCGTGCAAAGAGGAGAAGTAGCAATGATTCATTTAAGAGGCTTCTTATCGATTGCTTGAAGCAAGGTGAAACACAGAATGTGGTGGCTGCATGACTAGTGCTGCCAAGCTTGTCTTGGGGCAGGGACACGTTGCTGGAGGTGCTGCAGCTCAGGGGATGGAGTCAATGTCCCAAATTCCGTGATCAGCTCTTCCGGGAGGCTGTCACACGATCTTCTTAAAAACAACTTATTCTTTATATATGTTGACTGTATCTACAAGTCTTGTTCCTTCTTGTATTAAGGTTCAGTTGCCTAAAAGTTTGTGAAACACCTTGGGAATCTGAGGAGTGCACGCTATGAAAGAATAGCTGTGTGTTGGTCAGTGGGCTGTCAGGATGCTGCAGAAAACGAGGGCACACAAAGGAGTGTCAGTATATTAAATGTGAATACTTTCCCACTTACATTATCAAGCCACAGAAGTGCAAAACACCTCTTTAAAAGCATAAATGGCTCCAGACAGTTTGCAAGACTTGCTGCCTCCTTTCTTTTAAGACACTTCTGTCTTCCTTTTAATTATACTTCAATATTTCCTTCTCAAACTATGGTCTTTGCACTCCATTTTTTGCCCCAACTATCTTGTAATCTCCTCAAGCCAGGGGCTTCTCTTCTCCCTGCAAAAATAAGCATTCCTGTATCATAACAGTAAAAGGAATTCCCCGGAAAATCTTGTTCTGATCCATGTGGCTTTCTTGGTCACTGCTCACAGAAGGTGATGGAAATACCAAAAATGTCTGAAGGCCAAGAGCAAGCTTGTTTGGGCGCTCCCCTGGTGCTGAGGGAATACAGTGAATTTTGACAGATGATGGAGGACTCGTTTCTGTGACTGAGTGATCGTTGTGGGTTCAAGCTACCCAGTGCATGAACAGGACAGAGAAACCTGAAATGCAAACCCGCTGATCAGACAGTGTCTGTGCACTGGCTGTGTGACACATGCAGACGCGTCGCTTGTGCGTGTCCGATAGCGATGACAACAGTTTCACATCAGGAACGGACTTCATTGCTCCCTTTTCAAATGCATGCGGTGCTACAGCTTTTAGCAGCTTCAGAGTAGTCCTCTCCATTTCTACATCCTTGGGAGAAAGAAGAAAAAAGCAATTCCACTGGGTGTCTGAAGCTACAGCTCTGTCCTGGCTTGTATGAGGAATAGTGTGGCCAGCAGCAGCAGGGATGTGATTCTGCCCCTGTGCTCAGCACTGGGGAGGCCTCACCTCAAGTCCTGTGTGCAGGTCTGGGCCCCTCCCTGCAAGAAAGACATTGAGGTGCTGGAGGGGGTCCAGAGGAGAGCAACGAGGCTGGGGAAGGGGCTGGAGGGAAAGTCCTGTGAGGAGAGGCTGAGGGAGCTGGGGGTGTTTAGCCTGGAGAAGAGGAGACTCAGGGGGGACCTTATCATTCTCTGCAACTCCCTGAAGGGAGGGTGTAGTCAGGTGGGGGTCGGACTCTTCTCCCGGGCAACCAGTGACAGGATGAAAAGGGCAGGGCCTGAAACTGCATCAGGGAAGGTTTAGGTTGGATCTCAGGCAGCCCTTCCTCACGGAGAGGGTGCTCAGGCACTGGGATGCACTGCCCAGGGAAGGGGTGCACCGTCCCTGGAGGTGTTTAAGGAGAGGCTGGATGTGGCACTTAGTGCCATGGTCTGGCCCATGTGGTGGTGTTCGGTCATAGGCTGGACTTGATGATCTCGGAGGTCTTTTCCAGCCTCCATTTCTGTGAAAACATCTTGAGCAACCACAGTTGTTACAAGCTGTGGCTTTCCAAGGATGGGAGAGCTCAGACGCCAGGCAGAAAGACCTTTGATGAGTCCATGTGGCACTCAAACCAGTCTCTTTAAATTAAGAAACTTCTGCTAACATCATCAGTTGAAAGCACTCCTATTTGCCTGCTCCAGTTGAAGATGTCCCTGCTCACTGGAGGGGGGTTGGACTAGACGACCTTTAAAGGTTTCTTCCAGCCCCATGCATTCTATCATTCTACGATTGTATTTGCACCCACATGAAGGTGGTATTTCCATCACTGTATGATTTAGCACCAGAAGGTCTTCAAGCAGAATTAGGGCTGAATTTCCTCTTATCGGAAGCTTGGGTTTCTTCTCTTCCTCTGCACTCTCCTTTTTTACACATTAACAAGCTTCAAGCTTCTCCTTTTCTGAACCACCTGATTTCAGTCCTGCCTTAGAGGCTGGCATCTCCCAGAGCCACAAGGACACCTGCTTGCTGCACAGTGGGATGTGCCTTGATCTTCTTTGGGTGTGTTCAGGTAGAAATAAATATTAACTTGTGATGTGGACATGTATTATCTAACACAGAAAAATGCTCATGAGGTTCCAGTTAGAGTCTACACAGATGTTTCCATGGAGGAAAAAGCAATTTACCCTCATTGATACTAGTCAAGTGTGTCAATGTCGCTGTGCGGTTTCAGAATATGCTGTAGGATCATTTTTAAAAATTATTCAAGACATGAATATAAGCTACAAGTAGGAAGGTGCTCCTTGATTTGTGATGGTTCTCTTACAGTTATTGCTGCTCCATCCAACTTACAAATCGTTAGTTAATTAGTGATCTAGACCGTACAGAGCAGGTTCATTCATCTCCTCCTATGACAGAATTATAAAACGTTACAGTAAGCTGAAGTGTTGTCACAGTCAATATTTCACATAATTAGAAGAGGTCGCCAAGTATCTTCGGCTTTGCATTATTGATGGTTTAACGAATGGACTATTTCTCCTTTGAGAACATCTGTTTAACTATAGTCTTTACCCCTGATGAGGTAGTTCAGAGCTTTCACATAACTCCAATCCTTTTGCTTGAATCAAACTGGTGGTTAAGCATCTATTCATCTCACATAGAAGGCTGGTATTTTCTTTGCAGCTCAAATGGCATAAACTCTGACAATTTAATATCAGTGTTTATCCTGTTTCTGCATCTTCAGGCCTGGAACCAAAGTTATTTGGTTAACTCCAAGTTATTTGCAGGGAAGCTTTTTCACCCAAGTTACATTTTGGCAGAAAAATAAACCCTCCTTCTTAATTTCATATCATTAAACTAAATACAGCTATCTATCTCAGAAGTTGGTGGGGTTTCTTTCTGCCCAACAGGTAAGGTTTGAAAACAATTCCAAGCACAGAAACATCTAGCAAAATGGTGCAACTGTCTCCTACCTAGATGTTTCTTTTGTAAAAGGACTACACCGGAAAATTTAGTATTATACAAAAGCCTGACACAGTCCTTCCTAGAGCCATCAGTCTGACCTTTTAAATATGTGATGGAACACATATTTATTGTTTAATATAAGAACCCCCAGACCTACCCAACTGGTGTCAGCAGACAAAATTCTGGGATTTTCTTTGTCTGTGTATTTAGCCAAAGATACTGGACCAACTGGAGATAATCTCTGGATGGACCAGCTGGTCCCACAAGGTATCTCTCACTTTGGAGAACTCACAAAGGGTAGCTACAAGTTACACAGTGTCAGGGGAAGATCAATTCAGGTGCAGAGTGGTTGTGACTTCCGCAGCTAAATGAAGCCTTTGGTATTCCGACTCTCTTCAGCTTTTTATCAGGTTGGTTCAGATGAAGAGAATATGGAAATATTTGAATGGTGGATATTTAACATGTTCGTTAAAAAGAAGCAGAAGGAAACTCAGCAACTTGAGCAAACACAATTTTATGTAATTGTCTTTGATTAAAAAAAAATAATTAAATAGCTTGATTCTTGCTGGGATTTACCTAAGGGACTACCATGAATGAGTTATACAACTCAGCATCTACTCATCAACTGATTCTTTGCTAAACCATACGGCTCCTTGCAGGGACTTCTTTAAACATTATGCAGGGATATGAAATCGGTGCCTTTGTAGATGTTAAGCATGCTTCTTGAGGCTCATTTTGAAATACAGTTTCTAGATAGTACAGCAATGATAATTTTTCCAGCAATAACTTAATAGAAAGCTGTTTTTCAGGGACTTTCAATCAAATTAAGAAGAGAAATAGAAAGAAATATTGAAAGACTAAACTGATCTACACTTGTGTGGCTTTCACATGGAAATCCATTTTACCTGGTGGAAGGCAATGAGAATTGGAGAAACATTATTAAAAAGTCATTGGTTTCAATATCGAATCAGAAATAGCAGAATCACTGGAAAATGTGTATATTTATTAACTGCAGTAAATTTGTTTGAAAATAGGAGTTCATTGCTTGTAGAAAGTGTTTAATGATGTCTTCCCTTACCACAGGAGCCCAGTATAGACAGCTGCAACACCAACTCACATGTTACTTCCAACACATGATATAACCTTGGATTAACAGAAATATCATTCAAGTTTCCAACATAACTTTCAGATGCAGATGGATATTTCAAATATCTGCCTTCTTCAAGATGCTCAAAGCAAGGGCTTGATCTTTTCCCATGTTTAATCTGCATTTTCAGAAATGGGGCCCTGCAGAATATTTCTGAGCACCCAAAACCGAAAGCGGGTCAGGTGCTGCCAAGACCAAACCCAGCGCAGCTTCACAATCTCCAGGAACTGAACCACGCTTGTGCGGTTAGTGCAAAGTGAGACCAGAATAGGGACAAATCTTTCAACCTCTCTCTCACCACAGGTGACTCTAAGGGTAGCCGGACACATGCCAGGGACATGCCCTTAGAGCACAGCCACACACGGAGTAAAGTGCTGGATGCTTTCCTGCACATGGGAGAAGAGGAGGGAGCACCCTATTGCTACGCTCAGTACTTGGCTTCTCTCTTATTGTTGTGATCCTTCATCAATTTCCCTCTCCGTATGCTGATGCATTACTTAGAACATCCATCGAGTGCTCTGAGGTTCTCAAGTGGAAGGTATTTTAGATATATAGTTATGCTCTAATACTCCCCTTGAAAGCCCTGATAGCTGGGCTGTATTCACCGTTCAGTTTCCTTCCAGGCATAACTCACATATATAAAAGCACCATTTTGCTGTGGCTGCGCAGTAACAATCCTCTAATCCCTGCATCATTCTGAAGCCAACATAATTTCACAGAACCACAGAATCACCTAGATTGGAAAAAACCTTAAGATCGAGTCCATTCATTCACCTAACACCGACAAGTCCGTGACTAAACCATATCCCTAAGCACTATGCCTACACAACTCTTAAATACTCTTAAATACAGGTAGGGAATTCCATCACTGCCCTGGGCAACCTGTCCCAATGCCTGATGACCCTTTCAGTAAGGAAATTCTTCCTAATATTCAGCCTAAACTTTCCTTGGAACAATTTGAGGCCATTTCTTTTTGTCCTATCACTTGTTACTTGGTTGAACAGACTGATCCTCACCTCTCTACAGCCTCCTTTCAGGTTGTTGGAGAGAGAGAGCAGTAAGTTCTCCCCTCAGTCTCCTTCTCCCCAGGATAAACAAGCCCAGTTCTCTCAGCCACTCCTCATTATACATGTGCTCCAGACACTAGGTCAAATTTCACAAAGCACTGGGAAAAAATAATGTAGTTTTGGCTATTGGGAACTGGCCTGTGCTTCCTTATTTGCACATCCCACCATACCCTTGCATCTGCAACCAACAAATCCGTGATAAGAAGCTCAAATTGTGTTACCCACAGTATGTACAGAACCCACGTGAGAATGGCATTCAAGCTATTGTGAAAGACTCCATAGACCCTCCAGGCTCTGGATAGCAGCAGCTACTCAAGAAAGTTCACTTTCTTACGCAGAAAAGAGCAGAAGCTGGATTACAGGGTGCCACAAGTAATGGCCTGGTTCCCTGCCTTCCTCCCTCCATCTCCTGCCTCGTAGTTAGCTTCTTAAAGAGAGAGGGGAGAAGGAGAGGGCGGCCAAAGCTTTGACTCCCCTCACAGCTCTGAGGAAGCCCCACCGCAAGGCGTGAAGCCTGGGAGGGCTCCGCTCCCCACGTGTGGCCTGTTACCACCTTCACCCGGGGAATCTCTGAGGGGCAGGGCAGCAACCAGGGCTCGTGCACCCACCGTTGCCTCAGCGCCCAGCTCTTGGTGCCTCCCCAGGCCTGTGCCTGACCTCCAGGCTGGGCTGTGGCCTCATTTGACCCCCAAAACAGCTTTTTCGAGCTTGGCCAGCAGGTCAGGGGATGTGATCCTCCCCCTCTACCCTGCTCTGGTGAGACCCCACCTGCAGTGCTGTGTTCAGCGCTGGGGCATCCCAGCACAGGGAAGAGGTGGAGCTGCTTGAGCAGGTCCAGAGGAGGCCACAGAAATGATCAGAGGGCTGGAACCATTCTCCTCTAAGGACAGGCTGAGAGAGTTGGGGTTGTTCAGCCTGGAGAAGAGAAGGCTCTGGGGAGACCTTATAGCAGCCTCCCAGTACCTGAAGGGGCTACACGTAGGAAGGGGAGGGGCTCTTTATCAGGGAGTGCAGTGATAGGTCAGGGGGGCACCGGTTTTAAACTAGAACAGGGTGGATTTAGATCAGACGTCAGGAAGAAGTTCTTTACTCTGAGGGTGGTGAAACACGGGAGCAGGTCGCCCAGGGAGGCTGTGGATGCCTCATCCCTGGAAGTGTCCAAGGCCAGAGTGGAGCAACCTGTTCTAGGGGGAGTGTCCCTGCCCATGGCAGGGGGCTGGAACAAGGTGATTTTTAAGGGCCCTTCCAACCCAAACCATTCTATGGTTCCACGATTCTATGAAATACTGTAAGCCGGTTCATAACCAGGGGGT
Organism: Trogon surrucura; assembly: GCA_020746105.1. Taxonomy (NCBI): domain Eukaryota; kingdom Metazoa; phylum Chordata; class Aves; order Trogoniformes; family Trogonidae; genus Trogon; species Trogon surrucura. Next base: position 74,441,090 of record CM036620.1, on the reverse strand, counting down.
GCTGTGTGCTGGGCGGCCACAATTCCTCGCCGGGCTCGGGGGCCTCGTGGGGGCCGCTCACGTGACCGGGCTGGTGACGCCCCGGCCTTGGGCGCAGCCCCTGCGGACAACAAAGGGTTAACACCCCCCCACCCCCCGCCAAGCGAGGCGCGGTCCCTTTAAGGCCTTCCCCGCCTTCCTGGATTCGCGCTTCCGGGTGGTGTGACGTCACGATGATGTCACGGCAGAGGGGCGGCTGCGAGGCGGAGGGTGCCGGGGGTTCGCTCCGGGGGGCGGGGGGTGACGAAGGAACCACCCGCCGCGGGGTGGGGGGGAGCGGCCCCCGCGGGGCGGAGCTTCCTCTGACGCCGCCGAGGCCCGGCCCGGCCGGACGCGGTGTCCCGGCGGCCTGAGGGGGCTCCCCGGGCCTGGGCGGGCTCGGCGGGGCGGCTGTCGCGTCCGGTGTTCGGCGTCTCGCCGCCGGCAGAGATGGACCAGCGCCTCGCCGAGCTGGTGGAGGAACTCACCACCTCGGGGGAGCCGCGGCTGGAGCCGGGCAGGATGAAGGAGCTGAAGAAAATCTGCAAGTACGGCTGCCCGCGGCGGGGCGGGAGGGAGCCGGGCCTCGCTGCCTCCCCCGAAAGCGACGCTTCTGCCCGGGCCGGGCGGCCGCGGAGGCTGCCCCCGAGGGCGGGCCTGGGGCCTGCGGGTGGCCGAGAAGGCCAAGGGCATCCTGGCCTGGATCAGGAACGGTGCTGTCAGCAGGAGCAGGGAGGTGATCGTGCCCCTGTACTCGGCTTTGGTGAGGCCCCACCTTGAGTGCTGCGTCCAGTTTTGGGCCCCTCACTAAAAGAGGGACTTCGAGGTGCTGGAGAGGGTACTGAGGCGGCTGCCGAGCTGGGAAAGGGCTTAGAACACAAGTCGTATGAGGAAAGGTAGAGGGATCTGGGGCTGTTTAGCCTAGAGAAGAGGAGATTGAGGGGAGACCTCATCGCTCTCTGCAACTGTCTGAAGGGAGGTTGTAGAGAGGCGGGAGTTGGTCTGTTCTCCCTAGTGGAGAGGGATAGGGTGAGGGGAAAGGATTTGAATTGCACCAGGAGAGGTTCAGGTTAGCTATTAGGAAGAATTTCTTTACTGAAAGTGTTGTCGGCCATTGGAACAGGCTGCCCAGGGAGGTGGTTGAGTCACCGTCACTGGAGGTGTTTGAGAGAAAGGTGGATGTTGCGTTGGGGGGGAATCGTTCAGTAGGTTGATAGGGCTGGGACAAAGGCTGGACTCAATGATCTTCAAGGTCTCTTCCAGCTGATACAATTCTGTGATTCTATGGTTGGGCTGGGTGCACCTTGCCAGCAGCTGGTTTAAAACTTAAAAAAGTTTAAAAGTTGGGGAGTTTTATGTGCTAAACTTCTTCTTTAATAACTCCCTCTCTCTTTTTTTTTTTTTTTTCCCTTCTTTCTTTCTTTTTTCATTTCTCAGGTCTTCAGAGGAGCACATCAGCCATGCCTATCACCTGCTGATGACACGGCTCAACGAGGAACACGCTGAGATGCGCTTCTCAGCTTTCCAGATCGTGCAGGAGCTGTTCATCCGCTCCCATCAATTCCGGACACTAATTATTTCCAACTTTCAAGAGTTGTTGGAGCTCACAGTGGGGATAAACCATGAGCAGCCTCTTCCCCCACCCAGAGAGGTGGCACAGAAACTGAGGAAAGCAGCCATTAAGTCAGTGCAAGACTGGCATGAGAAGTATGGAGAGGCCTACAAGAAGCTTTCTCTAGGATACCACTTCTTGAAGCAGAATAAGAAGGTACTCTGCATTTTTGCTTCTGTGTGGTTTTTTAGGTGACGATCACCAGGTCGAGATGTTTAAAGCGAGGAAACCAATAAATAGAGAAGCTGTTGGAAACGACATTGTCTTTAGGTGATGTCCTGTTGAGTGTGGTCTTTGAGAGAAAAACTCCAAAGTTTTTGTTCGTCTTGCAGTATTGTGAAGTTTTAAAAGCCCCAGGCTTGTACTTGAAGCTGAACTCAGCCAGCCTTCTCCGAGGGTGCAAAAAGTATCACTCGCCAATTGGCTTTCACCCACGGATTCCTGCCTGAAGCCCCAAAGTCTGGCTCTTTTGAGAAGGCAGATAGTGGTTGAACATTAAACTATTAAGTCTTTCTACGCAAGTTTAACCTACCCTAAGTTCTGTACTGAGCTGTCTAGTTCTTGGGTCCTTTTGCTGTTCAACAGAGAAAGTAAGTGCTAGTTGTGTTGTGCCCTCCTCTGACTGCAGTGTTAGTGAGTCATACAAGAAGTTTTATTGAAGAGAAATTTCTTGTATGTAACACTTGCTTTTAGATCTCTATTCTAGGCTTCAAGTTACCATGCTTGGAACACTTCTCTACTTTAGTGTTTCTTCTGAGGTGCAAACAATGGAATTGGGAACACTATTCTAGCATTCACACAGTCTACAATGATAGTATCAGGCTTTCAATAAGCATAATGATTCTCTTTCTCTTCAGAAAGACAGAGTTGAGATGAGCCAACTGACCTAACTGGCCTTTTGCCAGCTTAATACTTGAATTGTGAGGAGAAAAACCCAGAAGATTTGTACTTTCTGGTAGTAAAGTATCTCTGCTGTTCTCTACTACAGATTTGAAACAATAGTGTAAGGCACTAACACTGTAGAGTGTTAACTGTGTGTGGATTGTGGTTATTTTTGGCTTTTTTTTGTTATCACCAAAATCATCTTGTAAACAGTTGATGAGAAAATGACAACTACTGCCCCTCTAGGGTGAACCTGGAGAGCCACCCACTGTTCTCACGTGTAGCAGGTCCATATTAGTAGGTACCAAGTAGGTATCTATATAAATATTTGAGAGCAAATAATATTTCAGTGTATTTGAAAATAAAATTGGTTTCATAATCCTCTCTCAGTGTAAAAACGTGTGGGGGGGAAGATTTGAAATATTTTCATATGTTTGCATATTTAGTTGTATTGTAGTATTTAGACAACTGAGTCATTATATTATCTTTGCATTTGAGGAATGCATGGATGGAATTACAGAGTGAGCTGCAGTTACGGAGTGAGCAGGATTTTGAGCAGCTCAATGGAGAGGATCTTACTGCTCTACTTAGTAGCTTCCTAAAAGTTGCAGTGGTTGTCTAGGCCCGCAATTTACACCCTTTACATCGAGAGCGAATGTTTGCACCTCATCACTTCCATAGTTACAGACCAATGCTAAAAGGCCTCGTAATTGCTTGCAGTGATACGGAGGCAGAGTAACAACTCTGGGCTCAGCACACATCACCTAAATCAGGTTCTGACCAAATTTGTGAGTTAGAGCTGACCCCAGATAGCAAGTGAGTCGATGCACACGTTGGTAACTCAGGCCCTGAGTTATTCTGACCTTGTGACGCTTCTGTAAGAGGCCAGCATGCCCTTCTTTGGGTGACTGAAAGCTTTGTGCCTGCTGTAGGCTTGGTTGGTGATCGATCTCTGGTGTGTGAGGTGCACTCTCATTGTTGATGGCAAATGCTGACGGTTTGGCAGATGTAAGAGGAGCATCCAGACAAGTGCCCAAATATGAAACGATGCAGTGAAGCAGCACGTGGCTGGTCCTTTTGGGACCGCGAAGGGTAAAGAATGGGCAAATGACTACTGTAGGTATTCTGGCATGTGCCAGAGGTGTGATTTGGGAAACGAGCTATTTCTTATTTTCTGTGCCGGTCCAATCTGACTACCTAGAGACAGTAGCTGTAGTTGCTGGGTTCTGCATCTTTGTTCCATTTTTGTGGGTGATGTGTTGTTCTGTGGGAGACTTGTTTCTCCCGGTACTGCATGGAGAGCTATGGCAGAAAAATTGGATCCCCAAAATCAAAAAAGATCACCCTGATGATCCAGACGCTGCTGTAGGTTGTGAACCTGCCTTTCCTCTGCCACACCCCCATTCCCCAATTAAAAAATAGACAGCTAGGTCTGCCTTTCTTCCTAAACTGATGGAAACTTCCCATACTAGTTTCTGTGAAAACTGGAGTATCCTTTTGCTTCTAGATGTTTTTATATGAAAAACAATTTTTCTTTAAAATGTTTGCATAAATAATACTTGAAAAACCTTAGAGCTTATTGCACACTTGGGTTTATTCAGCAGCAGCATTTATATGGCAGGACACTTAAGCACGTGGTTAACCCCAAGTTCAAGCATTTTTTTTTAACTTTCATAGTATTTAATGGAGTTACCTACTTGCATAATGCCTAACGAATATTCAGATATTTCAGTAAGTTTGAGATGAGACACCAACACCATTCTTGATTGTGCAAAATAAGCAAACTTTAGTCGTGGGATATATTTGGTTTGCATGGCCTGTGACTAATAAATCCATGTATGTGTTACAGGAAAGGTCTCTGAGATTAGATAGAAAGTGAGACTTGTCCTGTGTACAGGATCTCTACCTCTGCCTCATTAGTGAGATTCACCTTCACTGTTTTACTCTGCTGTGGCTCCAGAATGTTGGTGTGGAATGTCAGGATCTGGGAACCATTGCTGTGTGCTGACAAGCTTTATCATCTAGCAGCAGCACTAATGGCAAATATTCAGTAAGTGCTTGTAATACAGACATAGCACCAGAGAGTGCGCAAAGAGAGTGCTGGAGGGCAGCACAGGAGAAAGGGACCTGGGGGTCCTGGTGGGCAGCAGGATGACCATGAGCCAGCAATGTGCCCTCGTGGCCAAGAAGGCCAATGGCATCCTGGGGTGTATTAGAAGGGGAGTAGCAAGTAGGTCGAGAGAGGTCCTCTGCCCCTCTGCTCTGCCCTGGTGAGGCCACATCTGGAATATTGTGTCCAGTTCTGGGCCCCTCAGCTCAAGGACAGGGAACTGCTGGAGAGAGTCCAGCGCAGCCACAGAGATGATGAAGGGAGTGGAACATCTCCCTTATGAGGAAAGGCTGAAGGAACTGAGTCTCTCTAGCTTGGAGAAGAGGAGGCTGAGGGGTGACCTCATGAGTGTTTATAAATATGTCAAGGGGGAGTGACAGGAGGATGGAACCAGGCTCTTTTCAGCGATGTCTAATGACAGGACAAGGGGCAATGGGTACAAACTGGAGCACAGGCGGTTCCACAAAAGCATTAGAAAAAACTTTCTCACTGTGAGGGTGACGGAGCCCTGGCACAGGCTGCCCAGGGAGGTTGTGGAGTCTCCTTCTCTGGAGACATTCAAAAGCTGCCTGGACGCATTCCTGTGTGACCTCCTGTAGGTGATCCTGCTCTGGCAGGGGGGCTGGACTAGATGATCTTTTGAGGTCGCTTCCAACCCCTGACATTCTGAGATTCTGTCAACTTTGTTAGCAGTAAAGTATGGGCTTGCTCAGCATTCCTTGTAGTCTATATTGAAGTTATATGGTAGCAATCAAAAGGAAATACTGTGTTTTTCTTTTGAAGGACTTTCCTTGTGCAATAACACAATCAAGGCTCCTTTCCTTAAAATAGAAGTGAAAAATATTTACATTTTCAAGCCCTTCTAAGAACAAGCTAAAAAACCCCACTGTTGCACCTATTTTAAGAAACAGTATTTTGCATCACTCAGATTTGTATTTGTGTTTCAGTCATAAGAAAGTAAGGCGAGACTGAATGATAACCTTTCCCTCTATCCCCAAAGGCAAGAAATGTAATTGTAAAATCCCAAATTTGGTCTTTTTAGATGAATTTGAATGTCACCTTCTTTCCTTGATTATGAAGTTCTTCATGTATACTTGTGGTAATAGTGCTTACCTAATTTTCCAAAATTTCTTTTACTAATAGTGGAGCTAGTGTGATGTTTTCATGTAATTTGGATACTCACCCTGTGTAGTCTCTTTCTGTCCGTTCCCTCTAACCTCGTGTTTTACGTGCTGTGACAGAGGTCTCCCAAAGCTTAGTTTATTCCTGCACCTGAGATGTGGAAATCTAAGTGGTTTGGTTTCCTGCCTTTCTGAAAGCCATTGATTCTTAGCAGTCTCTTATTAGTAGAAGTAAAAACTCCGTTCAGAATTACTGTAGTTATTGATTCTAGAAGGAGAGGAGATAAAAAGAAGTACTGCTGAGCTTCCGATGTTAGAGGATTTTTCACCACAGATAAGCATCTTAGGAAATGGATTTTCTATATATTTCTTACAAGGACTGTTACACTTTTTCTTCATTTCCTCCTTAGGTGGATTTTCAAGATGTGCATGCCAGAACCGTGGCTGAAAGGAGGAGGGAAGAGGAGAAACAAAAACGACTGGATAGTGTTTACAAAGAAAAAGCCAAAAGAGCTGAAAAAGAAATGGAAGGTAAATTGCTTTGATTCTTTTAGTGTTGATTTTTTTTATTATTTTTAAAACAACCTTTTTTAAAGTTATATAGAACATATTGCAAAAGAATTGCTGTCCAAATAATAGCTAACCACAGAGGGTGGGAAAAGTACTTTTGTTAAGCTTGTCCCTTAAGCTTGTCTCACCTAAAGAATATTAGGGGAAACAAGTGGCAGTCCTGTGAGCTCAGGTAGTGTGAAGACCAAAAACAAAAAAGCAAGTTAGCAAGTAAAGGTCTGGTCTGTAATTCAATAAAGTGTGAATGTATAACCTCGAACAAACATATCACAAGGATTTTTTGAGCTGATGGCTTATTTTCTGTGTCTGTCGAGGCCTTGTGGACTGATGACCTTAATTATATTGTGCAGTCGTCATGTTCCAGAAATATAGGCCATGGTCTGCACAGGAATCCTGGATGCAGTGTGGGAGAAGTATCGTACCGCTGCTAAAAATGTGTCTGGCTGGGGGCTGAATCTCTAAGCAATATGGACGTAGCAAGCGTATTTCTGTAATACGAAAGGAGAATGGGGATAGTAAGTGTATCGGCTTGTGTGTATGGATATAGGCTGAGTATGAGCCAGCAGAGGGCTCAGGTAATCAACAGCATCCTGGCCTGTATCAGAAGGAGTGTGACCGGCAGGGACAGGGCAGGGATTGTCCCACTGCACTTGGCACCGGGAAGGCTGCACCTTGAATCCTGTCAGTTCTGGGGCCCCTCACTACAAGAAGGACATTGAGGTGCTGGAGTGTGTCAAAAGAAAGGCGACAAAGCTGGTGAAGGGTCTCAAGAACAAGTCTTATGAGGAGCGGCTGAGGGAACTGAGGTCGTTCAGCCTGGAGAGAAGGAGGCTGAGCTGAGATCTTGCCGTTCTCTACAACTGCCTGAAATGAGGCCGTGGTGAAGTGGTGGTCGATCTCTTCTCCCAGGTGATAGGGCAAGAGGAAGTGGTCTAAAGTTATGCCAGGAGAGGTTTAAATTGGATATTATGAAATATTTCTTTGCCACGAGGTTGTCGAGAATTGAAATTACCCCGGGAAGTTGTGGAGTCACCATCCCTGGAGGGATTTAGCAGATGTGTAGATGTGGTGCTCAGGGATATGGATTAGTGGTGGACCTGGCGTTGCTGGGTTAATGGTTGGACTTGATTCCAACCTAAATGATTCTATGATTCTATATTACATTGCAGTAAATACTTCAAATTCTGCGAAGTATTTGTGTCAGTTTTGATGCACAGTGAAATTTTAGAGAGGACAAGAAAAGGAGGAACACTCAGGAAGTTCTAGGTTCTGTGCTTAAGAAAACTATTGCCACTTTTATAAAGGCAGTTTCTGCAGTGGAGAGGAATCTGTACAGCTAAATTATCACTGATTGATGGATAAATGAATTACACCTTTGGCAGTTGTATTTGGTTTGATTTTTTTTCTGTGGAGACATTAGCATTTTACAGTGTTTAACAGTATTCTAAAACAATTGTATCTTGACAGAAATGTCTCAAGAGATTGCCAACACATTAACAGAGATGGAAAACTGTTTCCAGCTTCTGATGCCGGATCCGTTTGACTTCACTGTGAATGACACAGAACTGGAACCTGACAAACAAGTGTCTGCTGATGAGGAGAGACCTGCATCCCCCTTGTGCCCCCGGGTGGAAGTTAACCAGGCCCGTTTTGGATGTGTGGATGATGAGCAGCCATGCTGCAGCAAGGATATTCTTTCTGTTTCTCAGTGGGTTAGAACTGATAAAAACCAAGAGTCAGATGAGAAACAGGATAAGCCTGAACAAAAAGAATTAGATGGAAGCACGTGCACAGTTCAGTCTGGTGTCCCTGATCTCGGTGATGATGATTACCAGACTTTTGTGAGGAACCATGGGCTTATTTCATATAAGTATACTCTAGACCTTGAAATCTCCACAGGTACCTTGAAAAATTTTTCACATATGGTGGGGGGCTGTCTTTGTCTGAAGTGCTTTGTACTTGGGATTTTTTCTTCTATGACTTAAATGCTGAGGTCCCTAGACACTATTTTGATTTGGGATTCCTTGGACACCTCTTTGATTTATTTTGGAGGTTTTTTCCTATTTCTGATTCATCTAGTAACTATTTTTAGGTTTGGATGTCCATGTGTATGATTAAGAGATCTTATTAATTATTTTTGTATTAATTGTTGTAACTATGTTAGAGCACTTCATAGTAGCTGTAATGAGATGAGATTCCTGTGTTAATGAGATTCCTGTGTTAAAAAAATCTGTTTACAGTGTATAATTTTCTTTCTCATATGCTACACTACTCACCTCTTTCTTTCTGTAGCTGGGGGGTCTGTTGTTAGTTTAAAAATCTTACGACTGAGTTTCATGAACTTTTTTTTTTCCTTTCTACTGACAACTTGAAGAAGGAGTAAGTTGTTTGTAAGGAGTTATTACCTTTTTTTTGTAGCTTTGCTAATGCGAGTTACCTCTAGAAAGATCAGGATGGTTTGTGTTTTGGTAGTCTAACTGAGGTCTTTTACAAATACTGTCCTAATGGAATTTCACATGCAAACAACCGGTAAGGCAGGTATTGACTTTGGCGCTTGCAGACGACAGAATTGGAAATGTATCCATGGGGCTTTCTGCCTGGCTAAGGGACAAGAAGTACCATGTTTACTTGGATAGTGACGTACTCGGCTTCTTGGGCGTTCAAGTCCTTATTGCCACTGGGGCAGAGATTATTTTAGGTTGAATATGCATAAACTGATACAATAAGGTGCAGTTCATTTGAACTTGGGAAAAGAGGTGAATAGTAAAACTCACTTGTCTTGGTTTATTTGACGATTCCTTAGTTGTGGTGGCTTAACAACTCCTTCTGTCATCACCAAACAGAAAGCTTTTCATCTTTACCTCTGATTTCTTTCAATGTGTGGGTGATGGTAGAATAATCAATACTGAACAGCGAAACAGTTGATGTTAATAACTTTCCCTGAAGTGATCAAATCTTTTAGAAAGGTTCATGTCTACTTCTTCTGCCTAGCTTCTTTAGTTCCTGTAATGAGGATACTATAAACGTTGTGCACTAACTCCTTTTCTCTCCTGTTTCGAGCAGATATAAAAGTGCAGGAGAATGAAGATAATACTGCCATCATAAACAATGTCATGGATGCTCACAAGCTCCTCAGAAATAAATTCTTTCCTTCTGTGCAGTCCTGGATTCAGGTGAGATAAGTAGACAATTTTTTTCTTTTTTTTTTTTTTTTGCTAAAAAGAAGCAAGGACTGGGGTGCAGTAAAACCTGAGAGAGAGTGAGCGAAAGGGAAATTAAGGTTGAAGAAACATTGGTGTGAATAGAAAAGATGTCTGTTTCAGTAGGGGCAGACAGAAGGAGAGACTATAGGAGCTACGTAACTTGTTTGATGGCTCTCAGCATTAGGTATACTACCTGCAGTCGTACATTTTTTTTAAAAAAAGATATAGTCAAGTGGGGTTAAAGTAAAATACAGCTTTTTTTTTTTTTTTTTTTTTTGTCAGACATGTCTGTATCAGAAAAACAGTATATCCTTTCTGTCGGTTGGTGTTACTGCTCAGGAGCCTCACACGTGGAATTTGGCCTAAGGAAGGATACTCTTGGGAAATGCTGACACCAGCTGCTCGTTCTTTGTCTTTGGTAGTTGCTACTAGCTTCTATATTCCAGATAGGAAAAGAAATGGCTTCACTAATTGTTATTTGTAAAATAAAGGAATTTGTGGCAGTGTTGTTTCATTAATTCTGAAGGACCCTCAGAAAATGTTTTTTGGCTCATATGTGTAGAAAAAAGAATAAGAGTGTTAATTTCTTGCTTTACAGTTGTTTACCCGAGCAGGAGTAAATGATGATCGGCTGAAATGTGCCATTGATCTGAAGAATAAGTTGGAGAGTGCTATGAAGAAATACAAGGAAATGAATATTTCCTTTAAAGCGAGAAAAAGAAAAGTGGTGAGTTTCTTAACATTCTTTTTTACTAGACGGAGTAACCGTTAGTAATGCTTAGCTTGCTTACAGAAATTTTACTTTATCTGGGACACTTTTCAATACAAGTTTTATTGAAAAGTACACTAATTCAACTGGTTGCAGCTTCACTCAAGGAAGTTTCACTGAACACCTGTACAGTGTGTCAGGTGCTTGATTTTTTAGACAAAACCGTGTAAGGTGGCACTGGTATTGCTGTTGTTTAGGATGGGGAAGTGGTAAAATTCAGATTTTACTTGCTCTTAGTTTTTTCATGTGTAACGCTTTTGTCCTCGTCTTCTTTTGTCCGTATTTCTCAGTAAACACTCTGTTACTCACATTCTTTTACAACTTGCCAAACTATGCTGGTGTCTCACAATTCAGGAAAGCGGTGTTTCTGCTTTGGAGCTTTTAATCTCTCTCTCTAGTAAGCATGAAATGTGACTGAGGATATCTTAGGAGAATTAATTGTTGTATAAAGCTTTAAAGTGCCAAAGTATTACACAAAGATTAGCTACCAGTGGCAGTTTTTGTGGAACAGGTAGAACTTGTGAATAAACGTAGGCTTGAAAGATCAAATACGTTATTCCGGTCCAAAAAGGAGCCTATGGAGCTACAAAGCAGAGCTGCGTAATACTCATTTGTTGCCTGCTGTCAAACAAAATTACTGTCTAGCTTGACATGAAAATAGGTGGTTTGGGTCAGGATCCAGAGTAGTCTGGTTTCTGGCTGGATTGTAAGAATTTGATCCAGACATTATACCTTGGACTAAATTGTGGTAGCCTCGTGTAGCCATGACTGAGTGTTGCAGACTTCGCTTTCATTGTGCAAATGAAGCTTTATCAAGATTAATCTGGTTCATCATTGTAATACCTGCTGATGTACCACACCAGTCAAAAATGCCAACTCTGAATGAAAAGTACTGAAGGACTGTCTTGTCAGAGGCTTTTTTTTTTCCGGTGAAATATGTGTTCTACCTTTATGCAACCAGCTATGAAGGAATCCAGACATCTGCTGTCATTCCTGCCATTTGCTTGACAGGACTTCATTTGCTGCACCTCTGCATGGAATATTGGTTGCTATATTTCTTACAAGGTAGAAAGGACGTTTGAGCCTTTATTTTCATATGCGTGCGTGTTTATGTATGTGTTTAAAGTGGCATTGTTACTACTTCTGGAGATTGATCAGTGCTATCTGTGTAAGATTTGAAAACTAATAAATGCCATCATTAGAAGGGAAAAAAAAAGAGAAAAATACATAGCAGTGCTCACAAAGAATACTTCCAAAATGAAACAGTGCAGACTGAGGTATTAACTTCAGCATTGAGAACAATATATAGTTATTCCTAGGGTTTCTGTCCAGGGGAAAATACCCAAATTTAGTGTTAGTGCTGAGTTACTTAAAATTTATACCCTGAATGTAGAGAGCTTTGTGCTGCAGGAGGAAAACGCATGAATTATCTTTTATTCACACGTCAAATGAAATATTGTTGAAATGTAAAAACACAGTAAAATGAGTCTGATAGAACAAAACAAACGGCATCTCTTAGGCTGTGATTATTAAATCCCCATCTGTCAAATATTTACGTGCCAGCATATGAAGCACTGCTCACGGCTCCTCTTTGATGCAGCGTCGCTGCTTGTGTTACCTGTTATTGTTTCTGTCTCTACGTCCTTGTGCCGTTGTAGCTACAGCTCTTGCCACACCAGACTTCTGCAGTCCTCTGTATCTTTAGATCCCAGAGAAGAAGTACTGACAGTCTGTCCTTCAAAGCCCTGGCCTGCAGTCCTGTCCCGACAGAGCTCTGGGTGTTACCGGTGTGAGTTGTTAAGCACGTGGGGTCGGTGTGAGCTGTTACCTGCTTCCAGCTAGAGACGAGCACACCGGGAAGCGAAGGGGAGCGTGTAGTAAGCAGAGAGAGAGGCTGTAAATAAAAGTGTCTGAGAGCAGACGGCCCCGTGCAAATTGTCTGGCTTGTAGCTGAACTGTGACGTCTCCACACGGGGATGGGATAGCAGCGTTCTTGGCAACTAGCGACGGCCATCTGAGGTACCTGTGTTGTTAGCTGGAGGGTGTAAAGGTGAACTGTTTCTCTGCTTGCTCATTGCTTTGTTATTATGGGTACTTCCCCACACACAAGCTTTACCTTCCTGGAGAAGGTGGTTTTATTTTATTAGCAAATTAAGACAGAATGAAAGGGACTTGGAAACTTGGCTGGGAACTCGGGCTTGCCCCTTCTCCTCAGACTTTCTGATTTTTCTCTATGCTTATTTTCCATGCTTCTGTGGTCTCTGATTTCACCTCTTTTCATCTGTTCTGTGCTTTGTTCCTGCTCTGTCCACGGAGGGGAGGGAGTAAAGGCTTTACCCATCTTCAAACTGAGATCAAGAAAGTTGATAAAGGGACAGGTTTAGTGAGAGACAGTGGAACTGGAGATTTGTTACTATGATCTCTATTATCCCTCTCAATCCCAGGGAGATTTAAATTGCCACTTAAGAGAGAAAGTCCTGGAGTCCCCTACCATAGCCAAGTGTCACTGGCACTCTGTTAGCCGAGCAGTTACACATGCATGTGGCTGCGGTGCAAGTAAGGTGTATGTATTTGGAGTAATTCTTGATGCTGCGGTTTAGTGTGAATACACCAGCAATGTAGCTGGATGTAAATTACATCGAGAGGAGGAAGTTGGTGGTTACCTGGCCTGGCTGCACAGAAGAACCATTTGGTTGGTGTGGGAAGGTTTCTGTGCTTTCCGTTGTTTCTCGCTTCATATTCCAGATCAGGGAGCACTAGTCTGCAAGGCAGCGTTTTTCTTCAATTAGAGCATGTTAGAAAATTCGCACAAATTATTTTCTCTGAAGTTTATTTTTTACCTTTACTGAAAAATGGAAAAGCCTCACTGCTTTGCAAACTACAGGAGAACTTTCTGTAGACTTACGGAACTTCTTTTATATGAAGTCACTTGAAGGAAAGCACAGAACTTTATACAGTGAAGCACTTTAAATGGTTTATAGTGACATGAAGTATAACCACCTCTTTCTTTTCTTGGTCAAAACATCAGAAAGCCTTCATTCTAAGGAGGGCTGTCATTTTTACGTAATACTTAAACCCTGCTAACACAAGCAGGCTCTGGCACCTGTCTGCACTTACTTCTCAGGAGCTGTTGGAGGAGAGGGAAAAGAACGACCAAGGTTCGCGTTTGGCTGTGTAGAAACAAATCTCTTGCAGCAGACTTTGTTGATGTTAATATACCCCAGCTGCCCAGACTGTGCATTCCTCCTTCCCATTGCTGTGCCTGCGGCACATCTGAAGTCATCAAGACCTTTCTTTCTGAGCTGTTACGTTTTCAAAAAAGTGAGGAATGGACAAAAAAAAATTAGAATCTTGCTGTGTTGGTAAAAGGGAGACGAGGTTTTTGTGTGCTTACACCAGGTACGTTCCCTGTAGTTAAATACTTGTTTGGGGTGTGAACCGGGTGTGGGTTTCTGCTGGGAAATGTATTTTGAAAGTACAAACAGGAGTTTTGAAATCCATATTTCTGTGAAACTGAGTTTTGGCTGAATCTAGGGGAAGAGAGCGGAAGCAAAGGGCTTTTGTTTCCCGGGCCCTGGATGCCGGGACATCCATCCCTTCCTTTCTCTGAACGCCTGAAACGCTCAGGATAATGTCAGTGCCCAGCAGAGGGAGTGCACACTGCATGCTCGGCGCTTTTCTCTGCACCACCTTTATCCAAAGCCAGCCATCAGCTCGGTCTGCGCTTCCAGGTGAACTTACCACAACAGCAGTACACCACAGACACAGCGAATTAATTCTTGGCTTCATTTAGATGGATTATTATAGAAGTACAATTGTAATTAGGGACTGAGATTGGTGTTTAAATAGAAATTCCTGTTTACAGAGGTTTAATTCTTTCATAGGAATTACTTACGGCGAAAATGGTACTTTAAAAATATTTTTTGCTGATTAGAAATAGTTTCATTGGAAAATGTCTTCTTCTTTTTCTTAAAATACTGGATTTTTATTTTCTCGTTTAGTGTCTGATTTGCAGCTGATGAGACGCAAATGATCTTGCGGTTTTAAAAGTTGTGAGAGGACAAGTACGTACTGTATCTTAAATCACCTATACTACCTTTCACTTACGTAATTTCCAAAAAGGATTATCCATTAGGATAGTTCTTACATTGTTAATAGAAATGTAGTTCATTAACTGTATTTTGTACACTGAGAATATGTTTATCTCGTCTTTAATTACCTTTGGGAAGCCATAAAAAGGTTTACTACTCAGATGGGCTAAAACTTGGCCAAATAGAAGCTAGTAGGCAATGTGATGTGAGAAACATTCTGCTCATTTGTCTGTCGGCAGAGTGATTGTTTAACAGGCCTAATACATTTTGAATTTTTAATTTCAAGTTATATTAACAACCAGGGATATGTAGTTTTTCATTAACTGTCCTCATTACTTTTTGTTTCACCTTTCCTTATCTTCTGTCAAATCTAAGCGTGCGCTTGTATCTTGATTTATTCATGTACTTAATTTTATCCATGTGAAACATCTGGTTGAATTCAATAATGCCATTAATAATTAGGTTTGGAGAAGGCTGTCCTTGTGCTGCCCGGAATCTGATCTGATCCTCCAACCTTACTGCAAGACAAGTCAAATTTTTTCTGAAAGAATGTCATAGAATTGTTACAAATTGTATTTACAAGTTAAATATTTGCTGATCATAATTTAGTCTTCAAATATTTTAATATGTAACAAGATTAAAATTTTAATATGTCATAAATCAAGCCAAGAGCTCTACCAACTATTTGGCTGCAAGACTGTTGCTTTTTTTTTCCCCCCATATCTTCAACTTGGTGTTTTGTCAATACTGATGAGTATTTCTGTGTAATCATTTTGTAGCTTTATAACCAGCTCTTTAAGTGTCTTTTAGTAAAGTTAGTACCTGCTTTAAAAAAAATAAAAACGTTGCACTTGAATTTTGGATCAAAAGCCAAGTCCGTACTATTTTCTCTTTCTGCTTTTTTCTGTAGCCATAGAGAATCCAGTCCAGCCGACTGCTTTCTGTAACCGCTTCTTTCTTGTATTTATGTTCTCATTTTTTGCCTCTTTATTTTAGAGAAGTTGTTTCTGAGGTGTAAGTAGTTGTCTTTAGTGATTCCTCACTGTACCTGAACCCACATCTGCTAAAACATACTCGGACAAAGGAGCAAGGGAGACACTTCTGTGAAGAATTCTTCTCCTCAGGTGCTTTTAAATTGCACCCTAACTCCTAACAGAGTTGCCCTTTGAAAACCAGAAGTGTTTAATGTTGAGATTTGAATAGTAACATACATTGATTCTGTTTGCTAAAACGTAGGAGGAATATAGGAATAGTTGATAATTAAGTCAACATTATACCCCAAAAATGTCCTTTATCAGGTTGTATGTATCATTAACATATAATGTGTTCAGAATAAAAAGGTTCAGTAACATCTGTATTGTCAAAGTAGTAGCCTAGACAACACTTTAAACACTTTTTTGGTGTGTGTGTGTCTGGCTAATATTTATCAAAAGAGCAGGTCAACCATTACTCTAAAAGTAGATAACAAATATTAAGTCAAACAGATAGTTACGATTCCTGTCCCCTCCTCCCCCATTTTAACTGTCATATGATAATTATTTCTGTCTCTTTTGTAATCACTTTTCAACCAAAAGAGCTGGTCAGGTTTTTTTAATTCTTATTAGGATGTAGGACTGATATAAACCAAAACACCGTAGAATTAACCCTCAAACCGGTACTGTCTTGTTGAAAGTGTCTAATCAACTGGTGTCGTGTTTTGAGTTTTGGTTTGTTGTGGGTTTTTTTTTGTTTTCTAGAGCTGAATGTCGCTGTGGTACACTTCACGCTCTGCGCTGGCTGTGCAGCCTGCCGCTGCGACAAACTTATTAAAAATATCTTGTTATGCAGATCTGGCCGTGAATTCTGAAAGTTGTCACTGTGACGACCTCTGATCCCGATCTGATTCGCAGGTCGCACAATGCAATTTGGAGCTCTTCTAATAGAGTGTAAAATAAAGTAGGACGTCTCGATCATCAAGTTAACCCTTATGTTAAGTATTTAAGTTTTCAGGCCGAAGGGTCATCCCCCTTGATTTGTCTATGAATACTGAGCAGTGTGTACTCTGTAGTAGTAGATATAAATTTGCTTCCTGCTTTTTATCTGTCCTACCTTACGAGGGGAATCAGCACATTGAAGTGAATTGAGCGTATTTCAGAGTTTCGTAAAGGTGCGTTGCTAAAGTTGTGTTTATAAAAATGGAAAAGGAAGAAATTTTCAGGAACACATACTAATGCATTTAAATTCAGTTGATGCAGTAATATTAAAGTAAATATATTCACATCTAAAGATATCTTTGTGCCTAAAATCCAGAGCTGGGAATATATGTTAGGTTATGTGTTCTTGCACAAAGTATTGGGTTGACTCGCCCATAAAAAATTATATTTATTTGAGATGTATGTTTATCTGTTAAAAATGCAGCATCTGAAATACTTTGTAACAGTTGTGCTGTTTAGATTCTTTCATGAATGTGATCATTGAAGTCAGCTGCAATTTAGTTACTGATTTTACAGTATATGTGTGTGCAGACTATATCATGAGACAGAGTCATATAGGTCATATATGCCTCGGTGGTGGATACGAAGCTCCAGTAGCGTGGGTTTGGTCAGGTCTAAGCGCTAGGTGATAATCCACCAAATTGCAGTAGGACTTTTTTTTGCATGAATGAGTGCTAACAGGAATCTTGTTATATCACATTTCAGATGAAAGTCACATTTCCTAAAATTTCATAAAGAAAATGCCTAGTAATGAGAATTTCCCCCCCCGCCAGCTCTTGAAATTTAGCTTTTGTCATGTATAGCCTTCTGAATCATAAAGAAATTAAATAATCCAAAATGTTGTCCAAAATATTTCAAGGTGTCGCAGGAATACTGTTCATCATCTCCTAGATGACTCGGTCTGTCTGAGAAGTGCCAGAAAACCTAAAGACTTCTCTGCGGAGGGTGGAAGAAGGAGGTATTTTTGGTTGCCCTTCGAGTTATCAGACCATAAAACAACTTTTTGGTTCATCGATGGCTGTAGCCAGTCCTGGACGTCACTACAGTCTTAAACAGTGTCAGTTCAAACAATTTCATGTGGGCTGGTTGCAGGGAACACTGTGTAGAGGGAAACGGTTGGTCCTGAAAGAAGAAAGGAGGGGTAGTTACCGTGGCTGTTAAGGGTAACGCTTGTAACCTTGATAGTGGCTGTATGACAGCTGCTTGCTTTCTTCAGTGCCAAAAATGAGGGTTCTGCTGCTGCTAGAAAACACCCTGGGAGCTCTGCTCTCTCTGTGTGTGTGTGTGTGTGTGTCCTTTCCTTGTATGTTAAGGTGAATGAAAAGCTGCATAGACACTTGACAGAGTTTCCTTATTCGCAGTGATCCATGAGTTAAGAAGAAACCAAGTTTGGTTTCCAAGGCACAGATTTTGTGCTTGCCTCTTCTTTTGTTAAAATTATTCCATCTGTTTGACAATTCCTGAACATTAATTTTTACCAGGTATTTCTCAGTGTCTCGTGTAGTTACCAAATCCACTTCCTAGCAGATAGAGTTTCGGTACAGGTTGCTGTTGTACTACTTGTGAGAGCTGAACAGGGAAGCAGCTTATATATTTCAGTAGTGATTTTATGGTTGGCTTAAAGAAGACCTAAATGCGAGCAGCAATCAAACGGGATCGTCCTGTCTCCGTTTCCTCCCCTGAGGATTCCCAGTGCCTCCCCTGTTGCAGCAGGGACCTGAACTGACTGGGACCTAACCCAGAAAAGAAGATTCTTTAGCAGCATTATGTTCAGGTAGTGAGACTGTCCCTTTCAGTAACTGAATAAACTCGGGTAGGGTCTAAAGGTCTATCTTTACTTAATCAGAGGACTCAAATTGATGGAGTGATACAGGATTAGCTCATCTTGCACTGTGAATGAAAAACTGGATGAAAAAAAAGCCGTAACACATACTACTGTTAAAATTCTTTTTTATTGTGTGATAAGATGCACTGCCTGAAGTATGTACAGTAATTGTATGGAAGACGTACATTCCTGTGTTTCCAGAAGTAAAATGTATCTTTTATTTTTGTATAAATATTAAATGAAGACATTTAAGGGCCTAACACAGTCGCTTTTGATAAAAATAATATAGGTATCAAATTTTGTAGGAGCCAATTTTTATATTTTTTATGTCAAGGAACTTTATTAGCTTTAGTGATGAAGGGTAGCAGACTTCTGGTTTAGCTCTCCAGGATGCATGGAAGGGAAAGGCATTGTTAGACTTGAAGATCTTCAGTAGTTTAAATAAAACTGTTACACCTTTCCCTGAATGTGGTATTTATTTTATGAAAAATGTGGATTATGCAGGAGAACTTTGCCTTAATTCACTACTCTAATTGTGCTGGGCTAGAAGCCTTTAAGCATTTTTACAAAGTTCTGGAAATTAAGAAATAGTGTGAAAAGTGCAGTCCTAAAAGAAAGTCAGCCTGTCCAAGTAGCCTACTTGGGGTTGAGCAACTACAAATAGAATGAATGGTGATACTTTTACTGGTAAACATAAAATGTGATTTGCCTGGAGCACATATCTAATTTGCAGTCATCTAGGTTTGAATTTATGCTCAAATCATGGAGCAAAGGGGAGGGAGGGTGTATGGGAGGTCCCTATAAATACAGCTCTTTTAGTAGTTTATGTTTTCCTTGTGTTGCATGCCGGAAAATTGAAGCGTGGTTCTGAAATTTGTCAAAATGCCAGCATTTATTTCCACATCATCCTGTATCAGAGAATATAAAAAGATGGGAAAAGAGGAACTTGTTAAAGTCCTTACGTATAAGAGACACCGTTTGACTGTTCAGTTTCTGTTACTGGCACTGAAGAAATTATTTTTACCCAGTCTCTGATTACACAGAATATCCTTAAATTTCCTTTAAGATGACTGAAGCCTGTTTTGTGTAGCGGTCGAATAAAAAATGTATTTGCTTAAGGTTGCCCCTTTAACTAGATTCTACAGCAATAAATATTCTGGTTCCCTAACCAAAATCTTCTGCCTCTAGAAAAATATTTAGTTGGCTTTGAGTAGATGCACATGAGATATTGGCATGGTGGAATAATTTGCAAGATCTTCCAGTGAGGGTATTAGCATATAAATAGCAGATGCAATGACGACCATCACAGCTGAGTACATTTAATTTTTAGTTTATAAGATAGAATGGGTTTTTAAATGCATAGCCATCAAGCCTGCTGAAAGACAAATGAAGTTTAGAGTTCACTTGTCTGAGGATGCCTTACATCATTTTTTTTTTTTAAAAAGGGAAACAGACACACATAAAACTGAACAAAAGTGATTTCTTGGGTGAAAAGTAATTGAGATTGCAAACCAAGTTAATTAGACCATGCAAAATTTATTTAATGGTCCCAGCTGTAGTTTGTGAGTGGTGTTTTAGTAAGTAGATATGACTTCTTCATGTGCTATCTTTTCTCTTCCTCCTTTTTCTACAATAATTAGTAAACCCTGTACATCTAGTCCTATAAACTGATTGCATTGTGTATTTCAATAATTTTATTGCTTGCTTTAATTACAATTGCAGAGGCTCAGGTTTTTAAATCCTCTTACCAGAGTGTACCAATCAATTTGTATAAAACTGGGAAAAGGACCAAAGACTTTTCTTTACATCTTTCCAAGTGTCGTGTAGTGGGTAGAGGGTGGGGTTTTGTGTTTATTACTGGTTGGGATGGATGAGCAAGGCATTTAGCTGGAGCTGTGGTTGCACTGAGCTACACTAACAACTGGAGGCTCTTGGAGTGTCGACTCCAAAGTAAAAGATAAATTGCATTTTTACTGGCATCCAATACTTGTTTTCAGTATTTTTGATAAGATGGAGACTGATAGGAAAACATCTTTTTTTTCCCAAGTTGTTTTTTTTCTTTTTAATGAGTTAGGGAGTGAATGGTTTGATTGCACTTGTCTAGCTATGGAAGTCAGCACTGTTTTAAGTTTTAATGAAAATTAGGAGAATTGAGGAGACATTGTTCTAACTCTGATTACAATGAAAATACCTGTATATTTTCTGCGTCTGTTTTTTTACTGTATTCTCATATGTGAGTAAGTTCTACTTACTCTACTACTACATTCAAAGACAAAAAACCAAACAATACACAGTTTTGCAAAAGCGCAATTCATTTAGATGAACTAATAATAATGTAGATGAATGAATAAGTAAATAAAAGCCAGCGTTATAGAGCAGATGGACACTTGAGCGGAAGATCTTCCCTTCTCCGTGCAACGTGAGGAGCAGCGATGGTGCAAGTAGCCTCTGATGCCCGGAGTCTCCTTGGCCTCCCTCCACGTGGACCATCCACCAGCGCCAGGGAGCAGGGGGCTCACCCCTCGTCTCTTCTAGGGCTGTGGCTGCATTAGTGGCTTTCCTCGTGTCACCTGCTAATGAGGATGGGACCTTTTTTCCCCCACATTCTCTGACAGGTTACTGAGAAACAAGCGGTTGTGCGACTCCTTATCTTAGAGTTATTTGATTCTGCACTCTACAAGAAAGACTTTATGTTGTAGTATTTGTTACGTAGGCTTTGGCTTCCCTTCAGATACGGCACGCTAGAAATGGCATAGTGCTTGTTTTTGTCATAGTCTCATTTTTCTTGTTTGCAAGTACCTAACCACTCGTTCCTAAAGGATTGTAATTTACTAATTCTGCCGCTCGAAATGTTATCTTTAAATATTTATTTCCTCTGATCTAATTGCAGTTGGTTTTGGGGTTGCAGTTTGTTTTTTTTTCAGTTGGCTGTAAAAGTTTAACTGTAGTGGAAAAGGAGAAAATGGGTGGCTGAGCTTTCATACTGCATCTGTAGGGCTTGCTTTGGAGCTGTCTTTGTGTTTGAAAGGTGAAGTTACAAAAAAAAAAAAAGAAAGATGCTTTTCTGACTAATAACATTGTCCCTGAGCTTTCCTCCTTTCTGTAGAAAGGGAATGGAACAAAACAACATAAATGGATGGTTCTGATGAAGTATGACTGGAATGAAGTATATTGAGATGTAACTACCCGCTACTACTGTGCAACTTCTTGAATTTCCACCAGTGATGACTTTAGTGTCTTAAAGTAAACAGATAACTTATTTATCTTGTTAAAGATGGTATCAGAATAAAGACTTTGTCTGTTTGAAGGGAAAAGGGGACTTAATTCCTTATAGTTAGCTAAGCAGTTAATTTTTTTTACAGGAAATCTAAATTTAATAGAAGACCCCAGGGAAATTGAAGGGTGTGAACAATAAGCATAATATTTTATGAAAATGACCCCCATATTTAAAATCTGGCATTATATGTTATGCATTGTAGCACCAAGTCCACATCTACCTTTTAGAAAATTAAAACACATAAATTCTGTTTAGTGTTTGATATGCACTGCACTAGCTGAAAGCCATAATGCCCCTAAAACCTTGGGTTGCTTTTCACCTTTCATAAATTCCTGGGTAGATTCTATACAAAAAATAATTTTCAGCTCCGTGGCTCATTGTTATTCAAACTTGATTGATCGTCGTCATTTACTCAGTGAGGAAGTTAAGTGCTCCTGTCATTTCCGAAGAGTATAATTGGGACGTTTCACAGGTCAGCGGTAGTGACAGGTTTCCCTTTTGATTAGTGTTAGACTGATAACAAAAATTACAGTTTGCTATGATTAATGTTTTCTATAGTACTTGAATGCACAGTTCATGGATTGTACCTAAACAAAGTGAATTTGCATCTGATTATGCCTTTTCTCCATCGGGCTTTTCACGTGCTTCCAACTTTTAGACCGTGCAGGTAATACAGCAAAGTTGCTTCTAATGCAGTTTTCAAGTTGAGGGTTAGTGAAGGCCCCTGGATTTTGGTATATTAATGTACAGGGAACTATGGGCCTCCAGCGACATGTGAACAAATTGGGAGAAATCTCAATTAAAGATAGTACACTCCTGAGTTCTTTCTAGTCCTCTCAGATGCAACATGCACGTGAGTACTTGTAGTATGGCCACTGACATTTGAGGCATAATCTGGTGATTTAAGTTAAATGATCAGTCTGAACTGAATTTTCTTTCTCTTACTAGTTTGACATTGTTTCTCAAGTCCCTAAACCTGTTGCTATATTTTTTGTTTGCAGACTACTGAGTAAAAACTATTGAAATACACTGAATTTGCTTTCTCCGGTTTATAATGTGAAAGGTAGTCAGTGTTTGTGGAACCAAGTTGTAGACTAAGATCTTCCAGGACAATATTTAGCCCAGTGAAATCATTTTTCATAGCCAAATCAGAAATGGAACTTGAGTATGGGAAATATGATGTTGCCCTGCTTCTAACTCGAGAAATAGGAGTAGGTATTTTTTTTTCCAAACTTACTAAATTGCCCCTAACAGATAAAAAGAGGATGACAAGAAGAGCAGAATTCTAAAACCAAAATGCAAACTAGTTTCTTGTCAATCTTTACCTTTCTTCTGTTGTGTGGAGTACAAAAGCTGCTGATTTTTTTCATAGAATCATAGAATGGCCCAGGTTGGCAGGGACCTTAGAGATCATCTAATCCGACCTCCCTGCCATGGGCAGGGGTGCCCTTAGCTAGACCACGTTGCTCAAGGCCTCATCCAACCTGGCCTTGAACATCTCCAGGGAGATGTTCCAGACATCTCTCTGGGCAATCTATTTCAGAGTCTTGCCACCCTTTGACTGAGGAATTTCTTCCCAAGATCCAATGTAAATCTATTTTCCTTTAACTTAAATCCATTTCCCCTTGTCCTGTCAATGGACACTTTTGTAAAAAGTCCCTCCCCAGCCTTCTTGTGGGTTCCCTTCAGGTACTGGAAGGCTGATAAAAGGTCCCCCTGGAGTCTTCTCTTTCCAAGACTGAACAGTCCCAGCTCCCTCAGCCTGTCCTCATAGCAGAGGTGCTCCAGCCCCTGGATCATCTTTGTGGCCTCCTCTGAACTCGTTCCAACAGATCTATGTCCCCTGTTTTCTTTCTAAAGGCCCTTGGGAAAGTTGTGTAAAAACTGCAGCTTAACACAGATGTTCTTTCATGTTTAGTGCCTCTGCGAGTTTGTGATTAGTGGTGAAATATTTGACCCTTTCTTTGCATTCAGCCTCTCTGGTTTGGTTCCTGCTGCATGTACCTGTCTTGGCCATGCCGGGTAGGGCCTGGATTGCTTCTTTCCTTTTGATGAGGAAAAAGAATTGCTGTGGGAAAGAAAAAGTAAACTGGGGTGTGAGATCTTCCACTAGAGCCTGAGGGTTGGCAGCTCTTGAGGTTGCAGTAATTGGGCTTGTGGTCATTACTTGTCTTTGGCAACAGGGTGCTTTCATGCAAGATTGTGTTGGGACTTTATTTTTAAATGAAGACTAATCAGGTGTGCTCTGGTAAGGATGAAGTAGTAAATCTACTCTATTCTTCAGGACAGTAATTTTTTCCTTATTATTGGAACTTCAACTTTCTTAAAGTCTTTTTTTTTAAAGAAAGGGAAGAATTTACTTCTAACTTGCATTATCCATATGTTAAAGTATATCAATAAGTGTAATGATTTTTTTTTTTAGAGATTAGTTCACTCCAGTTTACGAGTAATACTGACCAAAAAGAAGTGCAAATTAAAAAAAATTATTTATTTTATGTTTTTACCTGCATTCAATAAACCAAGATTGGTTTCTAGGGTTTTTTTTGGCTGCAGAGTATATGTATGATTTAAAGGAACTCAGCTGTGCAGCTGTGACACACGATTAGAGGAGTGAATTAAATTGGGAAAATTCTGCTGCAGGCAAAACCTGCAGTATCCTCCAGTGCTTGTAGCAATGAGCGCTTGATATGAATATCAATGTGAGTCAGGTACAGTAAGAGAAGTAAAGAACGGGCCGAAAATAGTAAAAATTATCCCTTTCCATATCTGTCATTTTGGCTACTGGGGTGACGTTGAAAAAATGGATTGCCTGTGGTACACTTGGCTTTAGTGGATGCCCTTACTATTTCCTGGACTTGTAGAAGTGCATGACAGATGAACAGTAACGTGCTAATTATGTTGTTTTCAAGAATTAGGTGACTCCGAAGCTGAGCAAAGGAAATAAAGCGTAAACTCTCCATTGTTGCCACCTTCTTACCATAGTTGGCATTTACTGTTTTGACGTTCTGATAGTGTAGGCCATTTCAGAGGTGGCACAGATTCTTTGTGGAGTATAGAAGAAAAATTCATTTTCAGGTATGGAACAAGCTTAGATAAAAAAAAGTAGATTTGCTGGCACATATGTGGTGGTAGCTCATGAAAAGGTGTATAGGAAGCCACTTACATGAGTGAGTTACCCTGGTTAGTTGGTAGGTAGGTACTCCGTTCTTATTTTTCATCTAGTCGTAGATACCCAGTTTCAGACTGCCATACAGACCAAGTGCACATTTTAAAAATCGCATTTTGTTGGTATTGTGTGCAGTTCAATGATGTGAGTGGTTAGGGTACACCAAATTAGTTAAGAAAAGAATGTTTCAAATTATTTTTAGTGCTATTGTGAAGAAACACTGTCGTATACAGATCTGAATATTCTTTCTTTGGTCAGTATTAGCTTGGCAGTCCCACAGCTTCCCCTCCTGTTTGCCTGCCCTTAAACAATTTGTGATACTATTTAACATGCCACAAACATGAGTGCAGCTAAATGAGTAAAATCAACCAGAGGAGAATAGATAAGGCTATGATTTGCTTATTAAGTTAAAATCTTGATGTTTTTTTAAGATTTTTTTTGGACTTATTTTATATCTTCTCACTTCCTCACACTTTGCCAACTGCATGTGTTCAAATGGATAAAAGGGGCTTTAAAGAAGCCCTTAGGATAGAGTATGGCTTTAGAGATAAAATGTTAAGCAAAGGCCTAATCTTTAGCTAAAGATTAAATATATAATTAGGGAAATATTTTGACACAGAGCAGTCTCAGTAGGGCTATCAAGATGCCTGCGAAATATTTTCAGTGTGGAGGGAAATGAAAAGCGGTTTTTAAAACTAACAAAAATATCTTTGTAGATGAAAGATGTGGATGACGATGATGACGACGACGACGAAGATGAATTTGTGGAGGTCCCTGAGAAGGAAGGTTATGAGCCCCACATTCCAGACCACCTGCGTAAGGAATACGGTGAGTTTTCCCAGCTGCTGCAAGCTTTATCCCTGCGTGTTCCTGCTGCACTAAAGTAAATAAACAGCCATTCTGAAGTAATAAAGTGATCAGCGGTGTGGGTAATCTCTGACTGCTGTGAGGAAGTCATTACATAGATACGGGAGCAGCGATTGGCTCTAGATAAACAAATACTTTCTAGGAGCACAAGCAATGAGACAAGAAGCTTATTTCATTCCATCCTGTTCCGCTGGAGTTTAGAGCCAGAAGCGGTACCGTGTATGCTTGTAAGTGTGCTAAACACAAACTTACTGGGAGTGAAGGGATTGCAAAGAAAAGGTGTAAATGAGCCTGGATATTAGAAATACCAGTAACAACTGAGTGAGATGGGTTAAGGTTTTTTGCTGTCGTCTGCATTAACAGTAGTTGGAGACGTGCAGCCGCTTCCCCCCGTGGGGTAGCCAACCTACAGCTCAGAAAGAAGGTGGGGTTCTTTGATTTTTGTTTTGTTTGGGTGTTGCTATCGTAAGATGTTAAGTGAAACTCTGCCTTCAAGTGCAGAACTATAGCCACTGAACAAATACCAGGTGACAAAGTACAGCCTTACTTCTTTTAATGCATTCTAATCATAGATTGGTTTTAGGTAAAAATGTAATGTGTTCTTTGTGAAATTGAGAGGGAGTTACTGAGAAGAGTTCATCTTAAGTAATTGCATTTCCATGCAGTACTCCTTGTCCTTTGTACACCTAGTTTATTAAGTGTCTGCAGCTTTGTCTGCGTAGCATTGTGTATTTTAAGATTCAGAAGATTTCAGTATGTTGTAGAGAAGGAGAGGGTAGCTGCCATCACACGAGTTAAAAACCTCGGCACTGTAATAAGTTTCTCGCTCCTGCATTTCTCCATGAGTATTTGTCTAAGACTGGTGCTGCGCTGTACCTCTTTCAATCCTATTTCTGCTTATTTTTAGCATATCTGTGATTTCCATCATAAAAGTCAAGCTGCAGATATTACCTGTATAAGCCAATTGATTCTTTTTGCTGAAACAAGGGAGTGTGCCTGCATGAACCCAACATGATGGACCTCGAGTGACTTTTTTTTACAGTCTTCTGCCATCAAATTTGGCTACAGACAGCGAAAGCTGATCAGTAATGGTAACCTGTAGTGCCTGGGGTCAGCTGAAGGATGTCTCCAGATGTGGAGTTCTGCTAGTGCCTCAGCCCAAACTTAACATACCAGGACACCCTGGGGAGTAAGACCGGCATGGACTAGCTGTGTATCTGTGTTCCCCGCTCTGAACACTTGCAGCAAATCCAGCTGGCTGGTTCCAGTTTGTTTGAAGGAGGTAGATGTCTCCATGCCTTTAAAAAAAAAAGGTGGAGATCAGCAACTATGTAGAGGATTGAGATTAGACTGGTGCCCTGGGGAGCAGGTAGCTGTGATGTGGTTTGGAGTGGCTCTTAGCATACGTGTTGCTTGAAACAGTCTGTAGGTGCTTACTTTGTCCAAGCAAAAGTTGGGGATGGTGAGGTGGAACTGGGAGTACGGGGATAGTGAAATTGGAGGTGGATATGTTTTAGATGAGAACATGGAACGGTGGTGAAGGTCTGTAGGATGCAAACTCGGGTGCTGGGAAGCTTTTCTTTTTTTTGTTAATGGAAAAAAATGTTATGTCAGTATACATTGGCTATCCCAACTACCTCAGTCTTGCAATAAATACCAATAAATTATTGGCAACAGTAGGACTTTCAAGAAAAGAATGTAATGGAAGAGAGGGGTAGCAGCCTTCCAGACTGTTGTGAAAACCTTCTTATGTGTATGTGGCTAATGAAAGCGTCCAGAAACATTGGTAGGGGTAGCAAATGAGGTTATTTATTAGCACAGCTATGGCTCTTTGATGTCTTTTTCTTCCTTTGGCAATATTCCTTGTGCCAAAACTAGTATTGTCTTAATTCCAGGCACTGGAACGTGGTTTTCTTATCTTTAACAGCAGCCTGATGAATCCTAACGTGAAAATTCTGTTTATACTTGTCAACTTCCAGTGGAACTGAAATGTACTCATCTCTTCCCTCTCTCCCTTTCCTTTCCTGTCTTCTTCACAGGGACACGTTTTTAAAAAATAAAGCATCTTACCACCCCTCTGTATAACCCTAACACAATACTTTGCTGTTGTTTGAATTCCTCCTTATGGAAAAGGATGAAAGAACAAGCCTACTATCTACTCAAGGATATTTTAAAAATCTATATAAAATGGATTAAGAAATTCTCGATTCGTGTTTAAACTATTGTTGATAGGAAGATATATTATAGTGAAGAAGCCAATCAATAAGAAAACAAAGCCTCTCATTTTGTATACATGTAGTTGTGTAGGAGCTAATGGTCACACTTGGCTGTTCTTGATCTGTTTGTCTAAAATAGCATTTTGAAAGAAATGAGCGATTCTCGGTGTTCCTGAAATCACTCAGCTTTTCTTGCTGCCATTTAAAGTTATTATGTAAACTCTCAGTTTAGGAAAGACTCTGAAAAGAGTTCAGAATTCCTGAGAAGTATTCAGGTGTATTTTAAGCGTGTGATTTCTTCTGTCTTTGAGTACATAAGTGCTTTCTTACACCAACTGGCCACTTACTAGTTCAAAATCTGTTTCAGAAGCTGCTGTATAACTATTGCATAAATCACCTGACTTCTGTGTAATTGCTTTAGGTCAACATGAGGAAAATGGAGAAGTATATTTGCTCTTCTGGATTCTGTTCTGCATGTATTTTTAGTACACAAAACCAAAATAAGCATGGCTTTGGTACATTTAGGAAAGTGAGTAATGATAGTAAAATACACAAGGATATATTGATTTCATAGTAGCATGTTGTCATCAAGAGTTGGCTGTGTAAGGCAGCCACCTCTCTAATTACGTTCCATGTGCAAATGCAGTTACTGTAGCAGTGACTTCAGCTTTATATTAATATAACCCAGGTGGATTTTTGCTACGTTTCTTTAGTTTGCATTTAGTTCATGAGGGCTCCGAGCTAAGAAAATAAGTCTGTGCAAGTGGGGTGTTCTAACTGGAAAGTTAAACCTTCCATCTAACATCAAATCTCAGTGTTATGTAGATGTAAAGAGTTTAATGCTTTTTTCCTTGTGTTGTCACTTTTCCTGAACAACCTAGGGAAAGCGAACAGCTCCTCGGATTTCATAGAATCATTTCATAGAATCATGGAATGGCCTGGGCTGGAAGGGACCTTAGAGATCATTTTAATCCAACCTCCCTGTTGTGGACAGTGACGCCACCTCTCGACTAGGTCAGGCAGCACATGAGAACCGAATGGGAATTGAACCCGCAACCTTTGGTGATTAGTTTTTTCTATACGTTTAGTTCACTGTTTAAGGAAGACAAAGTTGTAAAACGTGGCTGCGGGAATGGATTGAAACGTGACATTTAGGTTATTAACTTAAAAGTCACTTTTATTCCCTTTCAGTTTTCTTAGGAAGTTGGAAGTATCCTACCAACAAGGTGAATTTCAAGCCGAGATGCTTTTTCTGATGATGAATATTTGTGGTTCTCCTGAGATCTGAAGAGTTTGTGAAAAATGGAAAGATAATTAGAGACAAGGGAAGTTTTGTATGCATAAATGTGCAGATGTGCAGCCGTATCATCTGTGTGTATATGCAGTTGATGATGATCTCAAAATTGATGATACTTAATGTGTAAGAGGAGCTGAGCATGGGTGCAGTTTGGGTGGAGGGAGAATTAAACAAGTCAATTTGAATCTCCTTGTATAAGATGAAATGTAAATTTGTTAAAAGAATTTAGGTGATTAGATAACTGAAGTGTGAAGATATAACCCATTAGGGGTGTCATGCCAAATTAGCATTACCAGACTTTTAATGACCTCCCATTTGTATAATCCTTATTTACACTTGCACCTGATGTCTGCAGCAGACAAGAGGCTAGCCCTCCTGTGGTACCGCAGAGCTGGTTAAAATAGATTCTGTTGTTGAAGAGAAATACTGAGCTGAAAAAGACAAAGTGTCGTGAAAATCGTTTTCATGGGGTTACTCCAATTCTCGGCGCCCTGCACTGACGTTGCTTGTATCCATTGCCCTCGTATGGCTGGTATTGCCAACTCCTTAAAAATGGAGGCATTGTTCACTTAAACGAAAACTTCAGGGAAAGAGAGAAATCTTACTTCTCCTTGAGATTTCCCACATTTTGGTCTTTGCCAGCCAATTGTCTGTCGCGTTGGCTTTAAGCCAGCGTAAGGTGGATCAGGGGGGGATGGAACTGCGCAGCTTCCGACATCTGTCTTGTGCCATAGACAGAATTTGCTGCTGATGCCGGGATAAAAGATTCCCTCCTGCCCTTGGTGGTCCTCACAGAGCTTGCGGCTGAGCTCTGCACTGCATGGGAAGTGATCTCTTCCCAGAGATTTGCTTTTTCCTGTAAAAATGGAACAACCCTCAGATCTAGTTCAGAGCACCCACCTTAGGCAACTAGTGTCTCCTAATGGGTTTTCTCAATTCATAGTTCTTGGCCAAGGCTCAGCGCGTGCCTTTGTGAACTTACTTACACGATACTCCTGTGAGGTACGAGCAAGTGCTGTTGCCTTTTTGCAAGTGGTGGCACGAGGAAGCCGTCTGATTTGGGAGTATTATCAGCACGGAAGCAGTCTACCGGTTATCAGGTTTCATCCTTATCCAGAATTATGTGAGAAATAACTGTACAGTCAAGAACATAAACAGTTATTTTGAATCTGATTAATCAGATTATTTTGCTTGTGTTTGAGCCTTAAGCAAAAATGTTTCTAGGTTCCTGATAGCTACTTCGTGCTGCATCTTAAAGCCTGCTTGGGATTTCTTTCATATCAGGATCAAAGCTCCAGTTCTAAAATCCCAAGGGCTTATTCTATCCATTTCAGAAGTTCTTCGCTCTTCTCATCACAGTGTGATGTGCCTTTGTGGTTTAGATGTCCCCACACTGCCGTTCCTAATCTGATGGTGTTGTGCATTTTGGGGCATTTGTTCAGAAAATTGCACATTTATATTGACTACGTATACTCTAATCTGTACCTAAGAGCAGACTTCCATGCATATTGCTTTTAACAGTTTTGTTACCTTGTTTGACATCCACCAAGACATGGAGGGGACAGCGTGATTAAAAGCAAAACTGCCTTGGAAATGTGGAATATAATAGAAATGTTATGGATTTAAGAAGAATAGGAAAATTGATTACTAATTTAATAGGATCTGATTCTTTTGTTCCCTACAGAAAAGATTCTGAATGCATTTCAAAAACATTTGCTAGATGTTTATGTTTGTGTGGTCAGGTACTAACGTTCTGTCTGTCCCATGCCGAGAACAGCGGCACTGAATTTGAAGCCTTGCATGTTATCTAAGGCGATGTATTGCCAGGTAGATTCACTCTGCTGACTCTTAGGTCTATTTATGTCCTTCATTTTTGATGGAGGAAGTAGAAGAACAGTGGTTTTAGTTACTGTGTACAATAGCAATGTGCTCTTTTATCCTACATCTAAATGAAGTTTCTCCCATAAAAAGGCTGTTTTGCTGGTTTATGTAATGGCTTTAGAGCTAAACGTGGCAAAAAGAGCATGTATGCGAGCATTGATAAGGTGAAATAGAAACCACTTATTTTGAGCTGCGGAGAGATGGTGGCTCTTGTACTGATCTTTTTTTCCGCCACAGAAGTATCTTAACAGATTTAGTTGGTACAGAGTAATTATCTGTTGATTTTACAGTTAGGTTTTCCTCTAGTCTGTTTTAGTTTTGTCATAGTACACATGAAAGTCACGGGGGAAAAAGCACAAATCCTAAATGTTGAGTTTACATCCTGAATTACGTCATTTAAACATCTCTGAAATACTCAGTGGAAGGGTTCTTTTCAGTGCTTATTGGTCTTTAAGGAAAATACTTTGTTTAGTTTTCTCTTACTAGGGTTGATTGGGGGTTTCCCAGTGGTAGGCATATTTGAAAAACTCACTAAAAATAGTTTTAGTAAAAACTAGTTTAGTAAAAGTGAACTTCTGCAGGAGAGAGCATCTTAATGGTGCTCTGAGCAACCTGATGCAGTTAAAGATGTCCCTGCTCACTGCAGGGGGTTGGACTAGATGACCTTTAAGGTCCCTTCCAGCCCAACATATTCTCCAATTCTCTGGTGCCCTACCCTAGTTGTAATGAAAACAAATGGTTTTGATGACATTATTATTTGGGAATGAAGTTGCTGATGTTCTACTGACTGTTGGCTCGCTCAATAGACACGCATGTGCTGGCTAAATGGAAATTAAAAATGATACCTGAGCTTTTTCTTGCCTTGCTACAGTGATTTCTCAATTTGTCTGCGTTCTGCTTTAAAAGCCTAGTAGCTTTTTAGTCTGGTTTGATTTGTCTGGCCTCCATACCTCAGGAATTTCCTGAGGGAGTTCTTCCTGCATGTGAAGAACACAGAGAACAATTTTACATGGAGAAACAGCTCAATGGAGATCACAGCAAAAATAACCCTGCAGACTTCGATGTATGAAGCACAGTTCTCAGGAACTGGGTTTGAGACACTTAGAATTGCACTGTCTGGCTAAATAAGGACTTGTGGATATTGACTTTTTTAAAGGGAGGAAAAAACAAACCAGGTTTGGCAAGAGGAAAGACAGGCAGATTTACGTACTTCTCTTTCACTGTCCTGTGAAATTTGGGTTCCTTTTTCCCAGGTTTGGAAAATGCAGTTAACACAGTTTTTTTTCTTCCCCTAGATAAAAGTCTAGGTTTTAGAATAAGATTTCTATTAATATTACTATAAATCCTAAAAAAAAACAACCCACCCCAAACCCAAACCTGACATGGTTATTACATGATTGGAATAGAATGCATTGATTTACCATGAGTGTTTTAACAGATATACAGATATTCAGTATTACAGTAATGACCCCAGTCTAAGCAAATATGCGTTGTGTGGTCTCAATTTTTCTTAGCATATAAAACATTAGAAGTATTTAATTACAGGTTTACAAGTGAGATTGCCTTATTATATGTATATGGACAAACGTGTGTTCCATATAGCTACACTTAGGACAATAATTGAGTAAAATCTATTACAATAGAATATTGGGAATGAAGGTAACTTGCACATTTTTGAAAAAAAATACAATTAGCACCTTCAATAAAATGCTTCTACATCCATGTAAAAATATTGATTGTAGATATTTCTTCTGATGCATCCTAATTAGCCGCTGATGCAAACCCTTCCTTGCTCTCAGGCAAAGTCCTTCTGTGTAAATAAAGTTCCCAGAAAATCTGGCAGGACGTGGGGTGTATTTGATTCCTACTAAAATTCTTAGTAATTAATAGTCACTGCACAGGATGCTGATAATACTTGCAAGGGTTCTGCTCCAGTAGTAGAACTAATAGGAATTTTGCCATGGCCAGGGACTGTAAAACGATAAGCAACAAGTTTAAAATATCGAGGTGTAAGGTGTGCAAAGGTTTTTAATCTAAACTCTGTTTCTTTGATTTGTTCTTATTCTTAGCTATGATGGTAAACCAACAATGAATAGGGTTAATTATTGAGAATTAAGATTATAACAAATTAACATGTTACGTAATTCCAGTAAGACAAGTATCAGTGTGTCAATGAACTCTTCTAGTTAACTAACACAGTCACTATCTTTTTCCTTTAGTTTGAATTTCCAAAGTGGAATTGTAGAATTTTAGATAAATGGAAATGAGCAGAGCTGCATTCAAAGGCACTGAGGGCATCTTTTTTGGTTGTTTAAAGCCTCTGATTAGAAAAGACCCCTTGACAACTTTTTAAAAGTAGTGTAATTAATACAGAAATATTAATATGTGCAGTTGCCGGTGTGATTAGTTTCTTGCACACACCTTATGTGTGTTCTGAGAGTATTTGCTTAAAGCCACCTCTGGCGTTGCAGCATCATCCCCAGCAGTTGCAGACAGCAATTTGTCTAGTGGCATTCAAGGGTAAGATAAGAGACTGTGTCTATCTAAAAGTGGAAGCTTTCTACCACAATAAATGTTGTTTTAATCAATGTTACACAGGTATGAATACTTCTGAGGTTTTGTTCACGACAGATATTTTGGTTTTTTCCGCCTTTTGGAGTTATGTGGGGATGAAGTGATACCAACAAGAGAAGAGACTGACTTTTAAATACATTTTTTTTTAGGTAGACGGAGATTAAATGTGATCCTAATAAATTTGATCCTTTCATAAAGATCAGGTATCTGGCAGGGATGACATATAAATCGTGTCTCCATCTCTAGTAGAGTATCAGAGCCTTCAGAGATCACAAAATCTTCCTGCCGTGTGCCCACTTAACGTTAATTTTGTTCACACCCACCTCTGTGCATGGACGGGCGGAGCAGAACTGGTCCTGAAACACTGAAGCTGTTTGGAAGTGATGCCCCAGACATTGAGTTGAACCCTCTGGTCTGCAAGTCCAGATGAAATAAGATTTGCAAAGTTCTCTTCACTTAGCGGGAAAGCTTATTGTGCTTCCCGAGTGAAATACGTGCAGTTTTTTTTCGTTATGAGCACACTAGAGGGTAAGTGGGGGAATGTCATAACCTGAACTGCTGGGTTTTCCCGGCAGTCTTGGAGAGTGTCTGTGCTAATATAAATCACATACATTCAGCTTGACTAAGATTCAACAAATAGGAAACAAAAATTACTGTATTTTTTCAGGAAAGTTGAAGTCTGTAATACTTGTTTATATTCTGTCTCCGTTTTTTCCATTAAACTTTAGTGAATCTGAAGTAGCTAGATTTCTTCTAAATCCACACAGCTGAGGAAACCTGCGCTTGCTCTTTCTCTGAATTTTCACTGAGGGGCTTTTATCTCCCCCTAATCCCACCGTTTCTGTCAGGACATAATCTCTTTCTCAAATTTACATTTTAATTACAAGGCCAGCTGAACTAGCTAAAATCAATAATGTCAGCATTCAGCAGCCTAACTTCAGCTCAAACCACAGCCTCTCTCTTTCCTTGTATCGATTTATCTTGTGAACACGGTCTACTTTATTGCTTCAGGCAAATAGGTGCCATTTGGTCAATTTAAACAAAAAAGGAGGATTTGAACGTTTTTATGATTCTTTCTAAAAGCTGCTATTGCAACAGTTTGAACCCAGATACTGTCCTTGCGTTAAATAAAATACACAGAATAACAGAATTCATAAGAGGAATTTTACTTCTAAAACTGCACTTAATCCCATCTGTGTCTTAAAAACAAAACAAAAAACCCCACCCTAACATTGGATACCATTCATCCAGGACTATGTGGTGACTCTTGTCTTCACCTTCTTAACGAAAGCTGATTTTATAAATAAATATTTTTTTAAAAAAACACAGTAGAGGTGGTGTTACAGATGTCGCAGTGTATTTACCTTTAGCCATTTTCCTGTTAATGGTTTAAAAAAAAAGAAATCAATGGGAAAATATTTTGTTCTTGTAACTCTGAAGAATTCCTATATTGATCTTTTGGATGTGATTTTATCTATCTAAATGTCACATTGTCCATTTATCTTTCTTGCCTTTTCTGTGTGTTGCTGACTGCTTGTCTCTGCTGCTCACATCCTCTCCCCCTCAAACAAAGTCAGCGTAGTGCATGAGCAATCACGCTTTCTGTAAATATCATAGGAAAAAATTGGAATAAAACTAAGGTTTCCTGAGAATTTCTGATGCATATGCACATACTGTCTCTGAAGAGGGGAAAAAAGGTGAGACACGTACCTGCTACCTTCTGACTTTGA
The DNA here is from genome assembly GCA_020746105.1 of Trogon surrucura. Taxonomy (NCBI): domain Eukaryota; kingdom Metazoa; phylum Chordata; class Aves; order Trogoniformes; family Trogonidae; genus Trogon; species Trogon surrucura. The sequence continues at coordinate 74,405,908 of CM036620.1, read as the reverse complement.
GACAGTTTATAGCTAGTCTGCTTACAAGCGCTCGCAAAACTGTTGCTTTAAACAGTTGCTTTTCAGAAAAATATTCTTGTCCTTCCAAAAAAGAGAAAAAAGATGATTTTAAAAGCTAAATACAATCTCAGCAGTGCTACATTACAGATGGTCTGTCGCATATGTTTCTCAACTGACCTTGTTCACACAAAAGGATCTGTTTGTTTGTAGCTGTTTATCATAAAAGGGAATTTACTCTTCGAAATCCTGATGGCTCTAAAATGTGGTTATAACAGCACCTTTTGGGTTAATTCTGTTTCACTTTGATACAAAGCACCCCGCAAAGGACTCTTTCCCTTTCTAGCCATTGGCAGGAGCTGAGATGGAGTCCTGTCCTGCTCACTTGCCAGATACGTACCTTTGAGATCGCTCCCTTCAGATTTTGCTGAAGTCCTGTTTAACAAATTGTGGAGGCACCGTTATACCTCTTGAGTGACAAGTCCACAGCCTAATAAATGCCATGAGATCATTTATTCTACTATTTAGCCTAAATCCTTCTCTGCTTAATTCCATCTTATTATGCTTAATTACCATTTCCCTTATTGCTGCTCCTTCTACTAATTTGGAGATCCTTTTCCAACGCACAGATTAGCCCTTTAAATGATTATTTTTTTGACAATGCTCCTTAAAGCCTTGTTGACTGTGGGGAAGGAAAGTTCCATAGCAAGGTGAGTATGGCATGTTTGTTGCTTTCATTAGTGATGTGGACATGTCTGAATAAGGAAAGAGTAGTGCTCAGCAGCAACAGCAGCATCACCAGCCAACAGAAAGATGGCCTGTGTCTGTCTACAGCTGATTCTAACCTCCAATTCGAGGACAAAAATATTAAAAAAAGGCGTGATCCTTCTTTGCGTCACAGTCCATGCTAACTTCAGTTCCCTGGAAGTGTGGGCAGCTCGAGCGGCCGTGTCTTTCACGGTGCCCTGCCTTAGGAACGTAGGCTTCAGTTTTGGGGCATTTTCCAGAGAGCGGAACAGGGAGTCAGGGAAGAGCTGGATTTGACGCTGGTTTCAGACCATGATGAATGTCTCTGTTCCCACTGCTCTTTTCCGTTGAAGTCTGATTTTTCTGTTGAAGTTTGACTTGTTGAAGTCTTTCCGGGACAGCTGCAGGACTGGCAGTACTGAAATAGCCACACTGAGACGTGTGTTCGCTCCTGTGGGGTATCTACATGACACTCATGTAGCCTTTTCTAAGAAAAGGTGGAATGTGTCAGCCTGCCAGAGCTGGGTCTGGTGTCTCTGTGGACGTGGGAAAATACTGTCACACGCAAACCGAGTTGCAGATATCCTTGCCTTCCTTCAGCCGTCTTATTAAAATGGTCTGCATTTCTCTGTCACACACTGGGTAAGCAGAAGGAATGTTTTGAGTTGTGGGAGAGTTAGGAGAAGTATCTATGAATGCTTATTAACTGCTTTCACCATTTTTCCTTCTCCAGATCCTATTTCCTTCTCTCTCGTTTTGAAAGGAGCCAGTGAGGCATCTGTTACCGCTGTTGTTAGTGGCCTCTGCCCTGAATCACCCTGCCCTTAAAATATTTTCCTTCATTGTTACCAGTATAATCCACACGCGAGAGAGACATGGGGTCTCAGATGGTCTAGGAGACTCCTCATCCTGGAGAGTATTCTGGGATTCTCTCTCCTCTCTGAAGTCTTGAGATCTATGAATGACTGAAGTGACCATTCATAGAATCATAGAATGGCCTGGGCTGGAAGGGACCTTAGAGATCATTTTAATCCAACCTCCCTGTTGTGGGCAGGGACACCACCTCTCAGCTAGGTCAGGCAACACGTGAGAACCGAACGGGAATCGAACCCGCGACCTTCGGTGTTTCAAGCACCACGCTCAACCCACTGAGCTAAACCGGCCCTCATTCACTGTATGCAGCAAAATTTAAAGGCAACAGACGCAGGCAAGCCAGATTCATTGGGGTGTCTGCTTTGGTTTTCCCTCTCCTTCTGAGGGGCTCTAACTTGGTGGAGTTTGAATTGGGATTGTTGGCTCCCTCTGGGCAGAGGGTGTCCAGGAAAAGCAGGGGATTGACAAAACACTGCTCTCAGTAACTTGAGCTTGTAGCCTTGGAAAATGAGGTGTCACTCCCTGTGCAAGGACTCAGCTCCTGATCTAGGTACTTGGAAAGTTTAGACCCATGTGTGTCTGGGGAGTAGATCTAGAAGGTCGCCAGCTCAGCAGCGTGACCTGTGGCTGGGGTCAGGCAATGTCTTTGGTGTGGTTACAGCCCGTAGGTTACAGGAATGTGTGGTACAAATGAATCAAGGTCAGGATCACTTACTGCAAGACCTTATAAAGTAGAAAAAAAGGGTCAGGGCCTGCTGCTCTGATTTTTTTTGTGTGTGTGTGTGTGTTTGTGAAAAACAGGTTTTTCTCTGAAATGAAAATATTTTGTGCGCTAAAGCTGTCTGCCGCTATAGGTCCTGAAGTTGCCCACTCAGAGGGCAGGCCATACCACATTGACTTTTCCTTTTTTAGCTGATATCTTGTGATACACTTAACGATTAGCAAAACAAGTCAGTAAAGCAAGAGTACTTCCAGATACAACTTCAGGACTGGCTAGAAGTGGGCAAGAGATGGAAACTTCCATTTAAATAATGGCTAAAACGTGTCAGATAAACTCAGGTGGCTTTTCATAACAAGGCTGAAATAATTTGCTTAAAATTTCAGGCTTGTGAAACCGTGACTTTTTGGTGTTGATTTAGGGTGTTTTTTTGAGGGATGGCACTTTTCTTTCCAATCATTTATTTTATAAAAAAGCTTTCTGGCAGGGAAAATGTAGCCTGTTACATTAGTGTGAGGGATCACGTCTTTCCATTTTTAGCTGTCGTTGGCTGAAAAGTTCTTGTTACTACTGCCAGCTAATAGAGTTGCTTCTCTAGCTCGGCGGGTAGAGGCATGTGCTGTCTAACTGCTCAGCCTATCTAATTGCATCATTACAGTCCGTGCCGACTGTCTAATCTCGCTGTATAAAGTAATTAAGTTGCCCCACCGCGGAGCTGCGGGTGCTGAACATCAATGCCTGGTGCTGCCTTGCAGTGGGCTTGTTCCTCAGGTACAGCTCAGGCATTTGCTGTCTCTTAAGCGTATTCTGCGGGCATGCCCATTGCTTCTGCCAGTACTGAGATGTTTTATCTTGGCAAAATGTGTTGTTTAGTATCTGTAGGAAAAAAAAAAATGTTCTGTGGATAAATCTGTTTGCAGATACATTTAGGAATCGAAACTCAACTATTCTCAGTGATCCTGCCCTTTAACAAATCAAGAGGGAAAAAACCAAGCTGGTTTATGTTCTCTGAGGAGTCCCTGTGATAGCTGAGAATCATCAAAGAGCAGGAATGTGTCTCGCACATGCTTTGTTTTTTCACCGAGTGTGCTTCCCCACCTGCCGTGCTGGGTGGTGATGGTTCCTGTTCCCATCAGGCATGTGCTGCAGTGAATCCCCTGCCCAGCAGTGATTTCTCTTTGCAAGGCTGTCGGCTTTTTAGCAGAACTTCACTGTGAGGGTGGTGAGGCACTGGAGGAGGTTGCCCAGGGAAGTTGTGGATGCCCCGTCCCTGGAAGTGTTCGGGGCCAGGCTGGACGGGGCTGTGAGCAGCCTGCTCTAGCGGGAGGTGTCCCTACCCATGGCCGAGGGGTTGGAACGAAATGACCTTTAAGGTCCCTTCCAACCCAAACCATTCCATGATTCTATGACTTTTTGCTGAGGCACTACAAGGAATTAATCTTAGCACGCGGGAGGATATGGATGTATGCCTTTCCTTTTGCTTTCCACTATTCTTAGATGTCTTTCTTCTATGTTACGTTGAGATAATCTTGAATAGAGAAATGACGTACCAACAAGCAGATGTGACACTAGAAACTTACTCAAAAAGCAGTGTTGTAATTTAGGCAAACATGTTAAAATCCTTCTTTCCGAGGCAAAGTAACATCATTCTTTGTTGTCACACCATGCCATACAAATTTCAAAGCTGATTTGCTCTAGTTAGCTCTTCAGTATTTTTCTGTCCCAAAATAAGGAAAAATTTCACAGGCAGAAACATTCCACGTCTCTGAGTGATGTCTAATGCAAACTGACAGCAGTAAGCTGTGTAATCAGCATCCTGAGCTGCTTGGCCCGGTGTGAAGCGTTGAGAGTGGGAAAAGTGAATTGCTCCTAAACATCAAGGTGGTGGGTTTTTTTTTGCAGGGCTAGAGCCCCGGTCACCTCCAAAACCACCAGTGGGGAAGACATCAATCGCTCCGCCGAGCTCCCGTGCCTGGCTGAAAGGGAATGAAGATGAACTTGATCCAACCTGTGCAGCTGCCACACTGAAACTTATTAGAGACAAACTACCGCAGTTACCACCTCCACATGCCAGGTTATCTTTGGTTTATTTCTTTTAGAAACTGCTTGCTCTCACTTGTATTTATTAGTCCTGAAAGCACACAGAAAAGCACTCATCATCTAGGCAAGCTGCTGGGGCGGTCTTGGTTTCATTCTGAAGTTACAATTCTTTTACTGAGATGTACATTCGCTGCTTAATATTGGATTTAAAATTGGGATTTTGTTAGTGATTGCACCAGGATCTTAAGGAACCTTTTACTACTCCCTTGGTTTAGGTTTTATTTTATTTATTTATTTCAGTTTATTTGTAAATGGTTTCTATGAAAATGTGAAGTGTTTACTTCTAACAAAAAAAAAAAATCTACATTTTGGGTAATTTTTCGTTTGCAACTAAACAGAACATATCCTCATACTAAGTTAGAAAGTAGTTTCAACCATCTCTTAGTTCTTAGTTACTTATCCTGTCAGCACTGCCTGGAGACGTGTTATACTTGATTCTAAAGACATATTTGTTGTCAATTCTGTTCAAATCTTCGTGAAACTCCAGCCTTGTCTAGCATTTATCTGTGGTTTGGGGATAAGACTGGAGTAATCTGCTTAATGGCATGTTCCTTGAAAAGACACTTCTGCATTGGCCAAGAAAGCCCCCAAACCTGGCAAACTGGAATGTAATGACAGAAAGAGAAAGGGGTTTGCTTCGTTAGAGCTCTGGAATTTGGAGCATTCAGATGTACATTTTTATTTTTAATCTTTAAAAAGTTAAGGTTTCAGTAAGGTGACTAAGACCATTTGTGAATAACCATGGTCTCCTCAGTAGTGCTGTGGGTTTGGAGGACGGGTTAATTCTGTAGCGGCGTTGCACAGTCAGTGGTGGAGATGCAGGACGGAATTTTGTCAGCAAAAGTAAAGACTTTGTGATCTGTGTGACTACCGTGCAAACACGGGCATGAGTTTACAGAGGCAAGATCTTTCTAAAAATGGTTTGCTACATCAGTAGCTCTTGTTACTGTGCCTGTATGATCCACTACAGCCCCCGTTAGATCTCTGGGCATCTGCACCCATGGTATAATACATTTTATCTAGCTTCAGCTGAATGTGCAGTTTAAGCTTCATGGTGCTGTAGTTGGAGTGAGTGGTGTTGCAGTCTGTACCTTTTTTTTTTTTTTAAAAAAAAAAAAAAGAACAATCCTGTAAAGGTAGTTGTAGTCCTAGATCTAAGAGAGTATTAGTGTTAGTGTGGAAAAACTAGTGAATAAAAGAGAAAAAGTTGTGATCATTGCTATTCTGTTGTATTGACTTTTCATCAATTTTCTCCAGTGACTCTGCAACTACTGAGCCAACAGCCTTGGAAGAGCCTGACAGTAAGAGAAAAAAACTCGAAGAAGAAAGAGCTAAAGCTCCCTTCATGCCTTTTGGATTAGATCTTCACTACTGGGGACAGGATCAGCCAAGTGCTGGGAAGATTCTCAAGTAATGCTTTTTTTTCTTTTAAGACAAATAAAACAAATATATAGATTTGCTTGTACTCGGAGGTCATGCAGCAGGGTGAATGCTATTTCTTTTGATAATTACTTTTCGTCTTTCCCTTGTGTTGTAGGGCCCATAAACAAAGTCAGAAATTCTACCTTTAGAAGTTGTTTGTTTTGAGAAGACGTGATACTAATTAAATATCCTTTGATGCTTCAGAGCACATTTTTTTTCTGCCTTTTTCATGTTTGTGTATTATTTGCAGCACGGCATCACTTGCTCCAATTTAAATTGGTACCTCATTATGCAAAGTGCTACGCAAGTGCGTGATAGACATTCCCTCTGCTGGAGCCTGTGCAGTCTAAATAAATAGCAGGCAAGGTAGGAGAAAGGCTGAGGAGGTGTCAGAGGTATTTTTTCTGACTTTACGGAGTGTGAACTGAGGAAATTGATATGCTTGTTCAGTCACACAAGAAATAAGTTGCAGGTACAGGATTTGAATTTGGATCTCTCGCTTTTCATTCTGGTCTGGGAAGGTTTTGTGTTTCTTGGACACACAGCGTTGTTGACTTTGGGAAAGCTTTAGCAATGCCAGGGAGAAGAGATGGTAGGTATACATCAGAATTTGTTTCTAGCAGTCAGTTTTTAAACCCCCTTTTTAGCATTAGTATTTTTATATGAAAGTTGGGATGCAAAGTCCTCCCTCTATAAATTTCATTTAAGTCCACCAGAACTTTAGTCTCAGTGTGTACCATACCTGGCTTGAAAAAGGCAAAAAATCATTGACTGGCTGGGTTGCAAACTACTCTCAGCAGTAATTTAGTTTTTCTTACTAAACCGAACAAACAGAAAAAAAACAAACCACAAACCCATAGCCACGGTGTTAAGACAGTGTTTGCCAAAAAGAGCAAGAACTTTGCCCCTGTACCTGATGGCATGAAATGCTGAATATATTTCAAATTATTGATAGCCTGTGAAATTTGATACACAATAATGCTTTAACAGTCACTCCAAGCTTTGGGTTCTGTCTCAGGTGGTGTGAGCGCTTTGAAGCCTATAAAATGGTTAAGATTTTCAGCAGGGCTTCGAGAAGCATTTGTCTGTGATAATGCCAAAAAGGTAGTAGGGCTTTATTTTACATTGCAAATGAGTTCTTCAAGTCGTAAGTGAAATCGGAAGCATATTTCACTGCCTGTCTGCCTTGTGCTGTACTGTTTTATTTTTATGCTTTCTAATAAAATAGAGGGCACACTTCTGAACCTTATAGTCTATAACTACAGATATGCCAATCTAACTAAAGATAATTTAAGTAACTCTGCACACACAATACCGTTGACCCCTGGGTATAAAATATATTTATAGAAAAATTAAGGTAGTCGTCGGCCAACTCCTTTAACCTTTCTGTGTGCACACATACTGTGTCTCTAAGATGCCTTGGGGGGAAAAAAAAAAAGCCAAATGCAAAATCTAGAGAACACATACGTAATTTGAATTTTGAAAATCTGGAAAAGTCGTTCCCCTTCATCTGTTTAACACTACAGTTACTTAATTACAGCATTTACAATAACTTAAGATTTTAATAGTAAGAATTTAGCTACCAGGAAGATGATTTTCTGAAGAAGTTTTGTTTAGCTGGGTTTAGCTGGCAGACAGTGAACCATTACCTTCTCTGCAGGGTGACGGTGACTGTGGGCTCCACAAAAACTTGGGGCTGAGCCATTTTCCCTGCTGCTGCCCTCACTCACACAACTCGTTAAACCAGTTTAAGAACTCTTGAAAACGAGTTTATAAACCTGTAGTAGTACTTTTTTTTTTCGGGGGGCGGAGGAGTGTATGTTGCACAGCATTGTGCTGTGTAGAGACTGCTATGCCAGAGTAATCATTTTGGATAGCGTGGGCCTTCTGAACTCATCTACCCTTCTCCTTGAATTAATTTAGCTTACTCTTAGGATCGGAGTAAGGTAGCTGGTGCAGCACTTCTTGTGACTGTGACTAGGAGGTTTGAATTAGCTCATTTAGCACTTGCTCCAGGATCTCGGTGTGCATCATACTGGCTTTAGAATCTGTATTTATTTAAATTTTGTATAATTTTAGGAATTCAGTTGATATACATTTGTTGAAAGCATGGAACATTTTTCCAGGAGCTGGACTTTCTTTTCTATATCAGTTAGCCATTCCTTTTCTCTTGTTCCTCCTAACATGTAGCTATGTAATTTCCATTAAAGCCTCTGTTATTTCTCTAGATCAGTAATGCACTTTCTGTGAGTGTGAGATGTTGATCTTTCAGTTGATTATCTGTTCCCTTTCTGATCCCTCTTATAAAGAGGTTTTACTTGAAACAGGCATCATTTTTTCAAAGACAGATCTCATATTCTACTCTTTGAAATGTTGCTAAAATTACAACAGCAGGACATCAGAAAGCTTTGGGAATTAACACTGCTTTGTTCTTTTCTCATCTGCTTGTACGTCGTGCTGGAAGAAAGTTATATGCTTGTAGTAAACAGTATTATTTATGAATACCTGTGTAGGAATCCGGCTATTGTAAGCCCAGCTGCCGAATACTGATCAGTGGTATATAGAATAAAACGTAAGTCTAATTTCCTTAAGATTTGTTGGATGCAGATTTGGCTGGGGGAGACATCAAAAATATTAAATAAAACTTTTTCCTAATTGGAGAGGTTGGAATGTACAACTGTTTAATGTCTTGTCATTCTCCTGTAACTGTAATTTGATAATTTCGAGGGGGAGGGGAGCTCAGACCACCAAAGGACACTCAAATTTTGTGAAGCGATTCTGTAAGGCTACCTTGCGCACAGAAATCCTCTACGGTCTTTTTAGGAATGCCTTCCCCTCCTTGTGCCTGTACGGTTCGTAACACAGAGCTAGCAGTCAGTCTTGGGTTTAGGATTGTATTAAAACTAAGCAAATAAATTTATTTCATTCCTTTATTTACTGTCTGTTGTACAATCTTGCACAAAATTTCTGGAACTAAAGTACAGTACCATTCAGTTTACTAAAGTCATACTGGTACGTTATAAAGATTCTTAGAGTTTTTTTGTTTAGGCTATAGTTTGCATAATTGTGTGATTAAAAACTTTTCTTTTTAAACCAAAAATTGTGGAAACATACTATGTTTAATGTTGAATTAGCCTCAATTATAATTCTTTTTATTTTATACCTTAATTTACCAGAATAAAGTTATTTTTCTGTCACTGGAGAGGTATATTCAATGAAGAAATTGTTGGAGAGCCTGAATCTCTTTAGTGAGGATTCTACATGTTGAACATTTTTCTGATGATTTAGCAAATCATGGAATTGCTTCGAAATTGCTTAATCCCTTTTTAAACTTATTTCTAATCTCTTTACATAGTTTTAAATGATCAGCTGTTGCAGTAAACCCAGCAGATATCTTTGTTGTAGGCCGCTAAGGTCAAATAATTTCCTTCACTTCTGTTTTCCTTGTCGTCTGCTGAAAACTTGCTTAGATAAAATTCATCACAACTTTCTTTAAGTGTTGGCTTACGTGCTTGCTTTATTTTTTTTAAGCGTAGGTTTATGTACTTTGCTGGATTGAGTTCACTGTGATTAGTGAAGCCAGTGCTCCCGTATGTACAGCTCTGCAGTCTACGGAAGGCAAAGTCTCAGAAGCGGGAATGACATCCAGGGATATTAATGAGTGAGAGGAATTGGATATGGATAGAGAAAATCCTCTCAAATCAGTCTGGGACTGACTGGGTGGAAGAGCTCTGTGGAAGAAAGGGATTGCAAAGTGTCCTTTATGAATTTTAAGTCCTTGTCAAGACATCTGTCACCTAGGTATCTCTGTTTTGCTTGTAATAAGCAGCACACATGCAGGCTGGTTGGTTTTTTTGCTTACTTTAGCTGTATTTTTTCTCTTTAATTTCATTATTTCCTTGAATTTAGGGTGGGATTCTTGTTGTTTAACTTCAGATATCTCAAAGTTAGATATCTGTCCTTAAGCTGGTCATCCTAATTTCTGTTTGTGATTAGGGAAAAGAAGCATTTACCGTCAGAGGGACAGTCATTGCATCCTAAGATTAGCATCTAAAATGAGTCAGGTAATGAATCTCTGGGGTTGCCTGTTTCTCATTACAGACTATCAGCAGCTCGGGGTGCTAAAATGAAATTGTTCGGGTACTGTTCGGAAAATCTGAATTAACTACATCAGTCAAGGGTCCGAGCTCCCATTCTCTCCCACTCCTCATATCCACTGATATTGTTATGATTTTCTTTGTATATTTACCTATATGTGTCTGTAAATACAGGTGATACCTGTAAATTTGAAATAGTTTTTCAGTGGATTAGCTTAACTTCCTAGAGGAAGTTTCTCAGACTTATGGACACTGTAGGAGAACCTGAATGAAAATTTCTGTTATGGCTCAGCTGATGTTTGTTCTCTTCCTTGGTCTCAGTATATTGCAACATACTCTGATTTCAGCTCCTGCTTCTCTGCTGCTACAGGAGTTAGAGCTACCCAGAATCAGATCAGACAAGATCAAACTGTCTCCTCCCTGATCTATCTTCTGTGTTTAATCATACAAGTATTTTGTTACGAATAATGTTAAATATAGAATTACGAATTTGTTCACTGAAACTGGATAGAGGATAACAAGACTCTGAGTGTCAGGTCATGAACTGAAGCTAAGACTTGTCATAGGTTAGCAGGTTAAACAAGAAATCAATACTAGACAGACTTTGGTGATATTTTAAAGACATAGCATAGGAGTCATAAGAAAGAATGGTAAGGTTTTCTAATTCACTAGTAAAACTTCCTTTCGTTTTACATGTAATTTTACCACAGGATGATACTGGCGTCTTTATGTGCTTTCTTACAACTTTGTGAATACTTTTCCTGTGTAATTTTCCCAGATTTACTTCTGAGCATCGATTTTGGGCACCCAGTGAAGTAGAGGAAGAGGTGGAAAATAAAGAAATATCTGAGATGTTAAAAACTAGATATATAACATTTGCTGGCAAGTTTGAACCAGTGAAACATAAATGTCGAGCACCAATGCCTGATGGAAGTCTGTGTGAAAGACAAGATCGGATTAAGGTGGGCACCAAGTTACTTAACTTCTATGTGCTACGTGGAGCAGATCGTGTTAAAAAGTGCATAAAAGTTTATTTCACATTGTAAATATGGCTCAAGGGAGTTGAAGAAAATTGTGTCTGGAGAAGATTACTGTGCTTCATATAGGAAATGTCCTTTTACTAAGGAAGCTGTAAACATTTAAGGAACTCTAAGATATTTTTGGCATTCATCATAGGTATTTGTATTTTATTTATTACTGTGATATACGAGTCCCTGGCAATACAGAAGGGACAGTTAGTTAGCTGTCGGAAAATTTCCGTCATTTAGAGACATTTGATATTAACTCTTTTTAGAAACTTGTGTGTTTGAGGGGCAAAGAAATTTTATTTTACAGATTAGGTTTTATGAAGGCTAAATCCTACACAGCCTCAAATTATGAGCCATATTGAGCAGAAATATTTTCCTTAAATACTTTGTTCTAATATCCCTGTTCTTCCTGTGTTACCTGAGATTGAAGAATCTGAATAAACTGAAATAACTAAAATACTTTGAATGGGCCTGTAAGGGGACAGGGATGAAGCATAAACAGCAACGCACATCACAGCATGGGTGTGTTACCTGACTTGACAGGGTGTGTTACCTGGTCTCTTGAAACTGGATATACGTATTACAAAGAGCTTATTTCTTTGAGATTCCAGATATATTAACCACGTGATGCTTATGGGATCCTGATGCTTTCTAAGGGGGACTGGGAATCAAGCGTAGAGTTTTGTTGCCTGATTTCAGTGTCTGGCCTTAAGCTATGTTGTATAACATGTAAACGTTTTCTTTTCGTTCAGAAGCTTTGAGATCTTTTTTTTTTTCCTCTTTCTTTCTGAAGTGCCCTTTCCATGGAAAAATAATTCCTCGAGATGAGTCTGGAATTCCCATTAATGCGGAGGACAGAGCCAGAGAAGAAAAGATGCGGTTTGAGAAGCAAGCAGCTCAGCCAGGTTTGTGTTTGCAAAGCATGTTAAAAGAAATATATTAGGCAGAGGTGGGAGATAAGCTCTAAATGCAAGCGTAAAACCTTTATTGTATGTGTGTTTGTGTAGTGTACAACATTTGCAATATCTACAACATATTTAGAATCTATACAATGTTTGTAAATACTGTATGTTTCATATATTGCACCTACCATATATTGTAAATACATGGTATCTATATGTTATGTGTATATTGTCATTATATATAGATACAATGTAGTTATGAAGTGAACAACAACCTGGGATACAGTTGGGCAACAAATGTGACAGGAGGAAAAGAGCTGGTTCTTTTGTTGACAGAGGCACAGGTTGAGATCCACAGAACTGGATGACATTTCTGTTTTGATCCTAACCACAATCGCTCGTTTAAATTCAGGTTGATTTTAATTTACAGATCATTTGCAGTGATTCTTGCTCATGTGGTAGCTATGGATGCATGTGTACAATGAAAAAGGTTAACGTTATGTTTGTTCTTTGTTTCCAGTAGTTGTCATAATGTTCCCAACACTTCTCAGAGAGACAAATTACAGCTTTTATCTTAAGGAACTTTTTTATTAAGGACAATTAAACCTATTTCCTGGAAAATGCTTGACAGTAACTGATCTCACGCTTCTGAAAAGAAGTTGGCTAATCTTCCTGGTCGCTAACAGTTTTGATTTAAGCAATGTAAATATTAGGATCATAGAATCATAGAATGGCCTAGGCTGGAAGGGACCTTAGAGATCATTTAATCCAATCTCCCTGTCATGGGCACCGAGGGCTTTTTTGTCACAATATGGAAACATGTTTTTCCTGTATCTGTTCATATCCATCATAGTCTATATTTTCTATATCTACTCACTGCTTGTGTTTTAGAAGTAGAGCTCTTGGCCTTGTTATGTGGCGCATCTGTGCAGCGTTGCTAGAAGATACTCTGAACTAGGGAAGCCCTCACCTGGGGCTTTGCTTTTTCGGAGTTATAACTAGTCTGGATGTTGTAACAGGCATGATGCTTGGGATGAGCTTGAGGAAGGAGCCAGCAGACCTGCGCTATTGTTTACGTGTTACTCTGCAATACTCTAGATTTTGTTCTTAACAATGGGGATCGGCAACAAATCTAATGGCTTATCCTTCTCCAAGATTATTTGTACATTTTTAGCCACGATAAAGCTCTGGACTGCTAGGGAAGGAATGCAGGCGATGAGAAAGACAGCAAGAAGGAAGACTTCCAAGAGGAATAAGAGACGTTTTTACATTAGTACAACTAAACCTCATTGGTGATGGGCAGAAGGTGGATTTTGATAGAGCACTGAGGGGGCTGCAGCCAGAAAGCTGCTGGAAGCAAAGGGACTGCAAAGGAAGATGGGAGAGAGGGATCTGTCCAGGAAAGACACAGTTTATAATTGGAGTGGACAGATTTGTTTTCAAAGCTTTTATTTAGTCTGCCTTCCTCCAGCAGGTCTTAGTTTTCTCTGTTTTTAAGCTATTTCTTCTAGGTGAGTATTCTGCATTCTAATTAAACTTACTCATGGGCATTATCATTTTGATATCTTGTAGTAATACTCCCTTTGAGGAGTTAGTTTTCTCTTTAAGCTCTGACTCACTCAGTATTTCACCAGTTTCACAGTCACATATACTGTTAATGAGGGTACTGAACTTTCCACAAAGCCCTTCAGCCATAACAAACATCTGCTGGTCTGTTATCCAGAAAGGTCTATGTCGAATGAATGTGCATTTACAACTGACCCACCCCGTTTCCTTTAATACTGATTTGGCCATCCCTGAGTGACTCTGCTTGGCCATTACCAGCACCACAGCAATGCGCTCACTGAACACCTTCTGGTGGCTCCATGTGTTGAGAAGGGCTACGTTTGCCAGCAGTTCCCACCCTTGTCCAGGAAGGATGAAGTGCTCTGAGCTGGCATCCAGCTCACGGCACGGGCACAGTTGGACCGTCACAGCGAAACCAGGACAGAGGAGTGGATGTTGTGCTAAAAAGGAAAGTTCCCAACTTAGTTATGATGGACTAAAAGTAGCAAATTAAACTAGTAGATGTTGTCGAGGTTTCAAACTAGAAACTAATACTCTGGTATAAAAATCACTTGCACTGAAAAATATTGATTTTTTTTTTTTCCCTGTGAAATTGCCACTGCTTCAGGCTAGACCTAATATTTATTTTTATTACAGTGTCAGCTCCACGTTGTTAGAGGCCTCTCACCTCTGGCCCATGGATGTGTACGTTAGTCCCAAACCAGTGTTGACACGGCTGTGTTGGTTATTGAGTGCCGTTGTTAAGCAGAGATGTCATACAGAGGTCCAGCCCCTCTGTCTGGGGAGATACTGAACAAGCTCTGGCACTTAATTTGTTGGACAAAACCTTCCCAGTTTCTAAAGCCATACATATACCAGATATCACTAAATACTTTTATCCGCTGCTTTTTGTTGCTTTCTTTTCCTTCCGTGCATCACTACATTTTTTATGATATTTTCATGAGTTTTTAGAAATGATCTTTTGTGTGTTTTCTTGGGGCTTGGGGGTTTTTGTTGGGTTTTTTTGGGGGGGTTGATTTGCTTTGGAGTTTGGTGGTTGTTTTTTTTTTAACAAAGCAAACCTGCGCAGTGCTGCTTTGGAAAATATACAAGTGGGAACCCACTGTACAGTAAGTGCTTTGGTTTTATGATTGGCAACATCATTTGCTAATGATGAGAGTTTGAAAAATTTAGAAAAAAAAAAGCATATTAAATTTGGGGATGAGTCATGTAATTAAATTGCACCAAAATCCTTCCTTATTTTTTTTCTTTTTGGGTGGTAGGTTTATTTTCATCCTCATGTGATGGAAGGGGAAAACAAATATGTAAAAGTAATACAGTTTGTGTAAAAACGACTATGTTTTGACAATACTGTCATTGTTAGTATGGAACATTTTTTGACTTAGTATAAAATTTTAAACTCCAGCTAATGTCCTCAAAACGGTGCTTGGGGCTTTTCAGCCCTGAAACAGTGCATCAGGTGGGATTACGCTGACCTGCTAATCTGCAGTGTTCATCCTTTTCCAATAGTTCGCACACAGGAGCAAATTAAGTGCCTATTTTTTGTGTCAACCCTGAAGAGTATCTGGTTTTTCAGCCCTTAGTGACTTGTTAACAAACAGGTATCAGGACAGGCTGGTGAAGGCAGGCCGCTGGCCAGTCAGATGTGAAATAGCGTCTCTTTACTAACTACAGTATTGATTCCCGCCTACCCTTGCAAACTGTGTAATTTTCTTTTCCCTGCTGCTAAACTCAGTAACAATGTATGAAGAGCTTTAGGGGCCCATCAATGCTCAAAAAGGCTGCTCTTCCCTGGCATTCTATTGATTTTTCTCAAAGGCTTTTAAATTGCTCCTTCATTTTACTCAAATGCTCATTTCATCTCTACTGGATGCCGGCATTTTTTCGTTGTATTTAAACAATTGCTCCATTCACTGGGTTCCTAAACTGTGACGCCTTCTTATTACTGGGAGATAAACTGTTTAGACAGTTTTCCTTAATCTTGGATTAATCGTCCCTGTATCTGAATTGTGCTGTTCTGTATTCCTTCACTTCAAAAAAAAAAATAAAGTCTGTGAGGTCTTATGATCTATCAAGTATATATGTTCTATTTTCTCCCTCTATGCTTTTCCTGCCCAGGGCTTGCACAGCTTCATTTTCCTCGTGCTTTCTGGTGTGTTGGATTTTAATCAGTCCTTGCCTTCACGTACCGTAAGAGGTTAGATCTAACCTTTCCTTGGAAAATTGCTCTGGTGTTCCTAAACACTGTGCTCTTAAGTGAGGACATTGCCTCTGACCTTCCTGAAATGTTGTTACCGATATTTGTCGCACTCGGTGGCTGTCTTGGTGTATAAGTGAAATTGTGTCGTCGTTTAGGACTGTTTATTTTTCTACGTCTACAGAGATGTTAAATAAAGGTACTAAACATTTGATGTGACAGTTTCTGCAGGCAAGAAAGGCTGACCGAGACATGGGAAACTATATAACAAATGTCCGGCAGTTACTGGTTCTTAAAATACAGAATTCTGACACTTATGCTAAGTTTGGACGATGTGGTGCTTGCTACACTTTTTTTTCGCCAGCCTGTATGCTCAAAGTCTTTACAATGCAATGCTGTTTTTCTAAATTTCCCCTTGAAGACATCCATCCTCTGCCCACACATTTTCTTTCTACTTTGTACCATGTTACCTTGTTCTGGTATGCTGGACTCCACGCTGAAGGCAAAAGATCACTCAGGCTTCTTCAAAGAATTTACAAAGAATTGTTCTTGTTTTTTCCAGTGGTGGCGTTGATGATCACAGTCCGTTTACAGTGTATGGTTGGATTCTGAAGCGTTAAGGTTTTGATAAAACTGCAAAACAAGGTTTTGATGAGATAAATTAATTCTTGTAACAACTCTGTTAAGAGAATAAACTTGATTTAGTTAATTAAACTTAGGAAGTGTGGGATACTTAGAACTTAATATATTTTTCAGATGCAATATTGGGCTCATGGCAACAGGGTCATGTTGTCTTATTCAAGAATGCCACGTAGGTGTTAGATATCAGTTCGTGTTTTGAAGCAAGTATGATTCCTTGATGCAGAAAAGTTACAATGTTGTCACCTCTACTCTGCTTAAACGTTAACATATTCAAATTTTGTAGGTTTATTTTTAAACTTATTCAGAATTTATTTCTGGAGAGAAGTTCCTCAGCTACACTGTTGGCATTTTGTTCAATTTATAGATAATAATCACTGTGTTTATGTCACCTTTCTTACATGGACTAGTTTCCTTGGAGTTTTGCTACTGGGCTACTGTGAATACTTAAATCTTCCTCCAGAACTGCTTTATCTACAGCAGCTAATAATAGATACTAATCACAGACTGGCAAGGCTTTTCTGTCAAGATCTGTAGTTTTGGCTAACTGTTTTATGCTCCCCTTCCTTTGTGCATGCAGTGTACAGCACAGTGAACAAGACAAGAACCTGTGCCTTAGGAGGCTGAGAATTCTGCCTGGGTTTGCATTTCCAACGCCCGTGCTTTTTCTTTTAAACAGAGTGGCGAGATCCAGAATTCATGAGAGAAGTTGAAGCAGCTACAGGAGTGGATCTTGGTTCCTCTAAAAATAATGGAAAAGGAGGGAAAAAGAAAGGGAAGAAGAAAAAATACCCAAATCTGACAGACCTGAAGCAGCAGGCTAACACTTCTCGTTCCCGGCTTGAGAAGAAAGTCTTCGATAAGTAAGATGCTTATGTTCTCTAAAGCCTGTTAAACTGCTGTTTCCCTTTGCTTCAAGGTCCTTTCTGTTTCTACATTAACATGCACTTACGAAACAACTTTCTTCATTAGCTGCAGAGCAGGAATGCCTTCTGTATCACTGGAGGGTAAAGAATAGCAAGTACTGATGACCAAGGTTATTTCTTTGAGAGTAATTTTCAGCTAATTTACAAGATTTCCCTATGAAAGATTTTTCGTCCTTCTCCATTTTTTTTTATCCTTTAAGTGCTGTAGTGGCTTCTCTGTATGATCAAATGATCATTTATTAAACAGATGGAGGCTACCTTATGTGCTCAAATAGCACTGGATCTGGAAAAAGATGATGTGTTCAGAGTGACACAACTTATGGCGTCAGACACACACTGTAGCAGTGTAGATGGAGTGAAAATGAAGTTTTTCTTTTTGAAAACCTGAGATGGGCTGTCCCAAGCAGAACTTCAATTAATAAAAGGATCTGTCAAAAAACACAGGATCGTAGAATGGTTTGGGTTGGAACCCTGTTCCAACCCCCCTGCCCTGAACAGGGACACCTCGCACTAGACGAGATTGCTCAAAGCCCCGTCCAACCTGGCCTTGAACACTTCCAGGGAGGGGATGTCCACGACTTCCCTGGGCAACCTGTTCCAGTGCCTCACCACCCACACACTGAAGAATTTCTTCCTAATATCTAATCTAAATGTTCCCTCTTTCAGTTTGAAACTGTTACCCCTTGACTTGTCACTACACTCCCTCATAAGGAGTCACTCCCCATCTTTCCTATAGCTCCTTTTAAGTACTGGAAGGCTGCTGTAACAGAGCCTTCTCTTCTCCAGGCTGATCAGCCCCAACTCTCTCAGCTTGAACTTGTAGGAGAGGTGCTCCAGCCCCCTAATCATCTTTGTGGCCTCCTCTGGACCCGCTCAAGCAGGTTCATGTCTTTCTTATACTGGAGCCCCCAAAGCTGGACACATTCCTGCAGGTGGGGTCTCACGAGAGCAGGTAGAGGGGGGAAAATCACCTCCCTCAACCTGCTGGCCACACTTCTTCTGATGCAGCGCAGGATATGACCGGCTTTCTGAGCTGTGAGCACACATTGCTGGCTCATAGTGACTTTTTTTATCCACCAACACCCCAAAGTCCTTCTCCTCAGGGATACTCTCAATCAACTCGTTGCCCAGCCTGTATTTGTGGTTGGAATTGTCCCAACACACGTGCAGGACCTTGTGCTTGGCCATGTTGAACTTCGTGAGGTTGGCATGGGCTCAGCTCTTAGGCCTGTCAGGATCCCTCTGGATAGCATCCCTCCCCTCCAGCGTGTTGACCTCCCCACATCCTTGTTTTTTTGGCATGTAGCAGTGTTTGTTAATTGTTGCCCTTGAGCCTTTGGTGTATGCTCAGAGACCTTCCTAAACTTTTGATTGCTGCCTGGGCTTCCTCTGTATGTTCTCTCACTCTTGGCTGTACTAAACTGCTGACTGGGCCTGGCGCAGTCCCTTGTGACCCGGTATGTACACGCAGTGATCCCTTCCTATGTATTCTTCAGTGGCACACTGCCATTGCATTTTTAGAATCATAAAATAGAATCATTAAGGTTGGAAAAGACCTCTAAGATAGTCTAGTCCAACCATCTGCCCAACACTACCATGACCACTGAACCATGTCCTGAAGTGCCACATCTACACATTTTTTTGAGCGCTTCCAGGGATGGTGATTTCACCACTTCCCTGGGCAGCCTGTTTCAATGCCCACCACTCCTTCAGTAAAGAAATTCTTCCTAATATCCAATCTAAACCTCCCCTGGTGCAACTTGAGGCCATTTCCTCTTGTCCTATCACTAGTAACTTGGGAAAAGAGACCAACACCCACCTCACTACAGCCTCAGGTAGTTGTAATGGGGTTTCCTCTCAGCCTCCTCTTCTCCAGACGAAACAATCCCAGCTCCCTCAGTGGCTCCTCATAAGACATATTCTCCAGACCCTTCACCAACCTGTTTGTCCTTCTCTAGACACACTCCAGCACCTCAATGTCTTTAATATACTGCACTTCCCAGAACTGAGCACAGTACTCAAACTGTGACCTCAGAGTGCCGAGTATAGGGGCGAGATCACTTCCCTACCTATTCCTGATGTAGGCCAGGACACCCTTGGCCTTGGCCACCTGGGCACAGTGCTGGATGTTCAGCCAGCTGCCCACCAGCACCCCCAGATCCTTTCCAGCCACTCCCCCCTAAGCCTGTAGCGCTGCCTGGGATTGTTGTGACCCAAGTGCAGGAGCCGGCACTTGGCCGTGTTAAACTTCATACGATTGGCCTCGGCCCATTAATCCAGTCTGTCCAGATCCCTCTGCAGAGCCTCCCTACCCTCCAGCAGATCAACACTCGTGCTCAATTTGGAGTCATATGTGAATTTACTGAGGGTGCACTCAATTCCCTCGTCCAGATCATTGATAAAGATATTAAACAAGACTGGCCCCAGAACTGAGCCCTGGGGAACACCACTTGTAACCTGCCACCAGCTGGACTGAACTTCGTTCACCACCACTCTCTGGGCTTGGCCATCCAGCCAGTTTTTAACCCAGCAAAGAGTACAACTGTCTAAGCCATGAGCCTCCAGCTTCTTTAGCAGAATGCTGTGGGAGATGGTGTCAAAGGCTTTACTAAAGTCGAGGTGGACAATGTCCACAGACTCACAGCCTTCCCCTCACCCACTAGGCAGGTTACTTGGTCATACAAGGAGGTCATGTTGGTCAAGCAGCACCTGAATTTCATGAACCCATGCTGGCTGGGCCTGATGTCCTGATCTACTCCTTTACTAAGAATGCCTTCAGTTGGTTAAGAAAAATATTTGGTTCCTTGTGCTATGGTCCTTGTCCAGTTAACCCTTACTGTCTTTTGTAAATATCAAGGACTGGAACCTGCTGCAGGTCTCTCTTCAGTGTAAGAGTTGGAGATGATTATTCCCTGTACCAGAGACACGTGGACACAGTATTCTTCCCGTGCTGGTGCTGTTTCTGTAAATCTCCCTTTCCTCCTCACAGACGTAAGTGAGTTAATTTCAAAGCAGGTACGCTAGTTCCGCTGGAAGTGGGAGTCACCGTCTGGGGTTTAGGATGTGTAGTAGCTCCATATGTCCACTCATAGGCCGTTTCTGATATCTAGTCTTGGTTAGGTGTAGCTGAAGCATAAATTTGCTGAAACATGCTTTGGTCTTTGTCAGCTGGGAAGCAGCTGCAGCTACTTAAGGAGTTTCACATGTCAAAAAGAAGCCGTCAAAGAAAAGTGAAGTGTGTAAAGTTGTCAAATCAAAAAAGCAAAGTTCTTATTATAAAATCATTAATGATGGGTTATTCCCTGAACATACTGGACTAGTTGAACAGCATCCAAGACACAATATTTGTTTAAACTCTGTTTTCCCTTTTCTGATAGAAGACCCAAATCCACATTGCTTTTATTTACAGAAATAGACGTTTTCTGTTATTCTCATGTCACCAGATCTTAGTATAGAAGTCAGAGACATACAGTTCTGGTGATCAGAATTTCATATCAACTTTAACAAAATAAATTTGAAAGGCTGGTTTTGGTTTACTGTGGTTTGTGCTAATGATTTTGAGTGCGTAGGCATAGGGAATGAAACCTGTCATGTTTTTAATAGGTTTCATGTTTTGCAGCACTAAACAAGATGGTAACCTTGGCTCCTTATAACAACCCCAAATTACTTGAAGTGTATAGGTGATAAACCTAGGCTCCGGTCTGCCAATAAAGTTAAGTGAAATTGCACACAGATCATCCAAGTGGGATCTCATTTCATTTACAGTATCACACAATCCGGTGGTGCTAATGTAAAACCTACATGACATGAAAGTGTCAAGGCTATTCGGCACTGCTAAAGGCTCACTTTTCTCCTACCAATTAGGCAATATTTGAAGTGCAAAACCATGACCACATTTTCCTTACTCTGGTAGCTTTATTGGCAGAATTTTGCTAGAAGTACACCTCTCCCAGGATGGGGTTTTTTCAGAGTGTTGGTTTTCATTACAGTTGCTGCTGAGAAAATCTTTAATCCCACCTTTAGTAGTGTTATTGGGAAGTATCCTCTGCTTTCAGATGTTTCAAAATGGCTTTTGAAATGAAGCCATTACAGAGAGCAGTTAGTTAAAACAGAGTCAGCTTGCCTCTCAGAGGGAGCCTCAGGAGCAGAACTGGAAGAGGGTGTAGGGCCTGATCCTGAAGAAGGCTGGTGCACGCTACCAGGTGGATGTCTTCATTTTAATGCCTCAGAAGTGGTAAAAACAGTCTGTGACAGTGTAGAGTCTAACAGCACGAGACTTGAAACCATCCACTGTGTGTGATGGAACTTGCCAGCTGTGTTTCTGGTGTAGAAATCAAAGACATTGATCAGTGCCATGTTCTTAAATGGGACATAGTCCCTCAAACCAAGCCCTTACCTGAGATACCTCCCACCTTGTCAGAGCATCCAGGTCTTTACAGCAAGGTGTTAAGAGATAATTTCCTTCTTCATAGAGGCAGGGTCACATCTGAGCACGCCTGCAAATACCAGACCCAGATTTCTGAGCTTTGTTAGAGGCACCTAAAGTAACCAATAAAAACTAGAATACAGTGAAGAACAATATTTCTGTAGGCAAGATGCACTCAGCTGTGCACAACAGCTACCCTGAGTTTCTGCGAGGGCAGGTGCACACAACAGAGCATTTGCTTCTCTTCTCTTTACTTCTCTTGACGTCTGTTACTTTGTCTGCTTTCTTACCCCTCGATTCATAAACCCGTTCTTCTGCCTTACAAGTTAAAGGATATGTAGGCCTGCTCTCTCTATGCCTTTTATGAGAATCTCCTGTTCCTGTTCTAGGCATCCTCAAAATATCAGCTGTGTGATCTTCACCCGAGTTTGTGGAGGGAAAAAATTGCAGGTGTCTTGACTCACGCAGTTCAAAAGCACAGCTAGTCACTTCCAGAAGAAGAGAAATCTCTGGGCACCATTTTTCCTGGGAGGAAACAACGGCAGCAAATAAAGAGCAGCAACATGGGGGCAAACCCTCATCAGATTTGGGACCACCAGAAAGCTTAAGAGCTCGAAAGTCGATTCCTTTATTTCCTTTTTTGAATCTGAAGAACACTCCAGAGCCTTCTTCAGGCAGGCACCGCAGAGGGCTCGAATGCTTGCCCATCACGTGGTAGCAGAGATCCCATTCCACTTGATAGAAGAATGAGATATTGGACATACAGTCCTGACTATGCTGAACTCAAAGCACTTAGCTGTTCTGCAGCAGTGATTTACCTCCCTGCGTGGAGATACACGACAATCTCTGGTGTCTTCCTAGTGTTGTGCTTGTGGTTTGAGTAGCTGCTGCTCGGGAATGGGGATGCTGCTGGCGTGAGCAAAGAAGTCTTACTCTGCCCAGAGCTGATGAACTGTGACCTGTGAAAGGAAAGTTGCTGAAGGAGTCCTAGTTACCTGAATTGAAGAGCAAGCCCTCCCCTCACAAAAACATTGTAGATTCTGCAGGTTGGATTTCGTTGGGATTTCCAAGTGTTAGTTTTTCTAGACACACTTATCTGCTGTAAAGTATCTACTTTTAGTTGGTTTTCCCCTGAGGGCAGTTAGATGCTCTTGAAAATCAAACTTGCTATGTGTGACGATCAGAAATAATGCTAGGAGGGTGGAATGCGGAGCCGCTAAACTGAAAGTCTTTAATTTGTTTACTCCTGTTAATGAAATCATTGCTGAATTAACCTATTTGTATTGCTGCAGCTAATTTAGTTAACACGACAAATTTGTTCAGCCTCATCAGTGCAGTGTTCAGAAGCCTCGTAGTGATTAATCGTAGTTCATTTTTCCCCCCAACATTCATGAACATCCTCTGAGATTGTGCAGAATCAATAGAACTATTTTTATTACTTTTTTATTTCTTTTTCAGAGGTGCTATGAAACGAGTGGTGAAAGCAATGAACCGAGTGGACCAAAGAAAGCATGAGAAGTTTGCCAACCAGTTTAACTATGCACTGAATTAAGTTGTTAATCTTCTTCACTCTTTGTTTTACTACAAGAGTGCAACCGCACCAAACCTTTAACATGGATCTTCATATTTACACTAAAATATTGTGCTGGATACATTTCTACTGGAGTAATTTTTAAAATTATTTTTGGTGTTAAATTATTTGATAATGAACATTAATTTTGGCAAAGATGTGGTGGTGTATGGAATGCATTTAATAATTATTTGAAATGTACATGAAATGAACCTATTTTATAACTTGTACATGCTCTGGATAAACTATTCAGATTTTAGGGTTTTTTCTTCCTAAGGGACTCACATAATTTATACTTTCTTTGCCAACGTGTGTTGTAATTTGCCTCCACTTTCATGCCTTCAGACAAAAAACGCCTCAGAAACAACTAGTTTTCTGTTAGAGGTGGCAATGCACAGAGTATTTGCTGTTCTAGAAAACATGCCCCGTCAAGCCATGCTCCCAGTGGTACCTCTAAAGGCCTCTTGTATACACACACACAAAAAAATCCAAATCAACTGATGCCTTCAGGTAATGTGTGGAATAGAGTTTGATTTCAGCAAACTGAAATCCAGGAACTAATTCTAACTTGGTAGCTGCAGCACCGGTGGAGGTGACAGAGGTCATCCAGGTCTGCTTCTTGTCTTCCCAAGGCGGTATCCCAGCATCTTTCAGAACTGCATCTGGAAACCACATTGTGAAAGTTTGCGGAGATAGTCGGGATGTGCTGCTGTTTGACCGATACCAAAAAGTTCCAGTACGAAGTGAAAGGCTGAACTTTTGCAAACCGTTCAAGTGGCATATTGTACTAGTGAACTGCCTGGCTTGAGTCGATTAAAATTACATCAGGCTCAAGCCTGAGAGTGGTTCTAAGGATCCAGATACAAACACAAGCATCTGCATTCTTCCAACTCCAGGGAGTTAACATGCCTACTGAGATCAAGCAACTGAATCCAGGGCGGTTTGTTGTTACTGACTGGGTGCTCACCCAGATCTCTCAAACCTGCTGTGCTGGCTGTAGTCACGTCTTAAGGAGAGTGAACAAAACATTGACCACCTGTGTTCTTGCAAGGCTTCATACAGCTTTACGGGTGAAGGAAATCTAGAGTATCAAGGAGGATAGTGTTTTAAAAATCAGCTTCAAAGTGAGCTTTGGAAGTGTTCAGTAAAATACTGAATACAAATTGAAATGGATTCTCTATAACTAGCTTAGTGGCTCAGCTGTTGGAGGTGTTTCCTCATGCATCAAGAGAATCTTAAGAATTGAAAAAAAGAGAAAATTTAAACTCCTTAGTGTAGCTTCTGACCACCTCAGACAAAAGGTAGTTTACAGTTCTGCCAAGTAGCTTTTGACTTGCACAAGTACTGCTTAGAAAGCAACTAATGCTGAGTCTTGGTAATTCTACAGTGCCTCTTTCATGCAGAAGGACAATGCAAAATTCAGGTTTCCCAGCAAGTCACTTGGAGATGGCAAACTCAAATACAGGTGCACTCACTTTGGACCAGGTTAGTGATGACCTTTTTAAAAGTTCTTCTAGTTGTCTTTTTTTTTTCACTTTTGTTGCAAGAACTTCCCTTGTTGGGTAGGGAGTATACCCAGTTGGATATGAATTTTTTTTCTTCCTCTTTCTGCCTTGGAGCAAGAAAGACCATTGACTCCTCATAGGAGAATGTGTTAAACACGTCCTTTGTAAGCACTGCCTGGCCTCTTCACCAGCATCTTCCCTGATGCGGTGTTTGAGAAACCCATGCTCCCCCTCCCATGTTAATTATTGCCTCATTTAATCAAATTATTTCTCTACAAGGGCAACTCAGCATATATACACACAACAGGTCTTGAATTTTGCCACATAAGCATTCTCAGTAGGCCTGGTCAGACATAATTCAGAGGATGTGGGGAGCTTTGGCCTTTTCCTGGATTTATCTGTAGGTCTGCTGGAGGAAATTTTTTTCGAAAGTATCTATCTCCAAAAATCCAGGATACCTTCATTAAATAGAAATTCTTTAAAATCCAAAATAAATCAGTCTACTTTTTAGATACGTGTCTTCTGTGCATCACTTTACTTAGAGCAGTTTACAAATTTGAGGTCTCTGAGCTCACCGGCTTTTTAAACGTCTTAGTTACTAAGCTGTCAGTGTGACATTTCTACTGGAACTTTTATATTCCTGCCTCAGAGCTTCTGGAAAAAAAAATAAAATACAAGTATCATTCATGTAGTCTCTGCTGTGTGTTTTTGTCTTTAAACTCACTGAGATGCCTTTGCAGTTGTACTGTAACGTACTTCTATTTACTGGGGGTACTGCGCATGATTTCCGGGTACCTAAACACCTTGGATGATTTGGCCTTTAGAGTGTTGTTAAGGTGTGTAATTGTAATACAGGTTCAATGTGCTGTAATTCTAAAAGGACACAGTAACTCTGAACTCCAGTGAGCTGTGCTGATGCATCTAAGTCATCCTGTTATAACTAGTTATAACTATCATAGCTATAACAGTGTGAAACAAGAACCAAATGCAAAGATTTCTCCATGGTTATTCTCACCTGAGCTCACAGTTGCATCTGGGAATTAAAAGCCTGGAAGGAAAAGATGACAGCATGTGTGAATTTAGTGCTGTTTAAAGGTTGGAATGGAGGGTCTAGCCTTCTAATACAAAGCTGTTAATGACATAAATGAGCTCAGATGGAGTTTGTGAGCAGGGCTTCTGAATAAAAACGATCCTTCAGGCCATCCCCTCTGAAATTACTGAGACGGGGTGGTGGGGACATACTCACCTTTTGCATGGTACCTTGCCATTTTTGTTTTCTCTAAACTTACTTGAGGCTTGACTTTAGCAATCCAGGTTTGGATGAAGATTTCTGTTAGAAAACTGTAACCCTTAAAAGCTCTTAGAAATTATGTTTATTTGGAGGTTTGGTGGCCTTTGGATTGGAAGTGAGAGAAAGACGCAGGATTTGTAAGCAGTTCTGCGTGGACAGTGTATCATGCCATGTAAACCAGTTTGCAGATTGGGGAGCGCGTCACTGAGTTCAAAGTGGACATTATTGAAAAAAAACATAATTCTTTTGTGGAAAACAACAAAAATAAATAAATCTGTTCCACTTAAACTGGCCATGGAAATGGACAATAAGCATGTGCCTAATTGCAAGGAGCTGCTGTGCAGAATCAAGAAGAAGTGACATTAATGTCTCTCTGTGCGTTGTGCATCAGGGAAGGTAAGGGCATCTGAATGTTACAGCAGTTCTTCAGTGATGAAAATTGGTCGTTTAAAACCATGCCTTTTGCAATGATACTGCTGCATGGGAAAAGTTCATGTCGATACAGAATAGCCTGACCAGCAAGTAGGTGTAGAAAGGGAGCTTCTGCAAACTGGCCCAGGAAAGGTCTTGGGTGCCCGAGTCCAAAACTGCAGCCCAAGAAATGCTGAAGTTCCCTGGGCCCCTAAGGCTGTGTACGTGCCGAGACCTGCTCTGGCCTCCCCACCTAGACCAGAATTCTTGTTTAAGCCTGATTAGATCCAGGGAAATGTATTTTCACACCTTGCCCAACACCCACCAAATGCATACTTCTAACGCAATCGCTGTTTGTAAACAGGCGGTGGCAACGGTGCTGCACTTAACAGCTATAATGCTGGAGCACGTGTTCAGGTGAGGTGGAGTTCCAGCCTAAGAGGTGACAGTCCCCTGTCCTGCCTCAGGAGATGGCCCACACTACAGGTCACTTAAATGCAAGCAAGATGGAAGGAGACAGTTCACATCACTTATTCTCCTGTGGGAACTGAAACTGAACCACAGTAGGATTAAAAACTTCATGTGGGAGACTAGACAGAAAATGAAAAAGAGCCTTCTAGATAACTGTCCCCTGACTGGGGCAGGGGAGAGCTGGATCTGGATCCTCGTTCCTTAGACACTTACCAAAGAACCAGGCCTTAGGAGCTCTTGGACACCAAAGCCAGAGAGAAGGATGTTATTCTGATAACTCCTGGAGACCAATGTCTGTT
The DNA here is from genome assembly GCA_020746105.1 of Trogon surrucura. NCBI lineage: Eukaryota > Metazoa > Chordata > Aves > Trogoniformes > Trogonidae > Trogon > Trogon surrucura. Next base: position 74,378,723 of record CM036620.1, on the reverse strand, counting down.
TTGGGATGCACTGGGACAGCTACGTTTAAATAAAACCAAACCAATTAATCATACCCTGCTCCTGGGTGAAAAATAGCATCTGATTTTGCATCTGGAAAGTTAAAAAAGAGTTTTGCCCCAAAGGGGTTCCCGAAGAAAAGTCCACAATACTGGGAGTGTGGAGCAAAGTCAACTCCACAGCAAGGTGAGAAAGAAAAAAACAGGGTGGAGACTCTCCCTGTCACGAGGAGGTAAACCAGGAGCAGAAGGTGAAAATAGGGACAGTGGCTTTGCTTGACAAGGGGCACCGTCCCACAGCACCCAAACAAAAACCTCCAAGCTTGGTGACAGTAACAAAGCCAACCTTCACTCAACAATTACCCAAAGGTCCACCAAAATAAAAGGCAGGACTGGGAGTTAAGTCAGCAAGGAAAGATCAGAGTGAGGGTCACTGAAGTCCAAAGCCAAGCACAGCACCCACACCACAGCTCAGGCGAGGGGCTCTGGCTAAACACCACTCCCCTGCAACCAGCTGTGGGGTTCAGGGCAGAGACCCCAATTAGGTCTCACAGCTTAACTGGTTTCAAGGCACTCTGATGCAAAGTGATGCAGCTGTGGCATATAAATGCAGACCTTGAACACCTGGCAAGGTGTGGGATGAGGATTACAGAGAAAGGTGGTGAAAGGCTAATGGGAGGAATTAAGAAAGAGGGTGGGAGCAGCAGCGTAGATCAAAACCAGTCTGGACCCTCCCCATCCAGCAGCACTGGTGACCCCTTCACCTGGAGGAGATGCTAAAGATCCCAAAACTTAGCACATCTCTTGGAAAATGCATGTGGATGAGAGCTGAACAGCTGGACAAATTGGGATCCGTGGGACAAAGTCATTGCTCTTCCAGCTGCAGGACTGGGATGCTGCTGCTGAAGGAAAAGAAGGGGGAAGAGCTATTAATTACTCATATTTCTGAGTTGATTCTTTCCTTCCTCTTCCTCTCCTTCAAAGATGATGGAGTGAAGAAAGAAATTAATTCATGATCTTGTTGAGCCTTTCCTACGAGCTAGACCTGGGTAGTACAGAGCCTTCACGTAGTACCAGCTCAGGAGAGCAGTCTGGGAACAGGCTCCGTTGTGTTGGGAGGAGGAGGACACAGTGGTGTTTTTTAGTAATAGACTGCACCAGGGCCTGGGCAAACTGGACTGGACTTTAGTCCAGTGCAATCTGTTTCTCCATTCTTTAATGTCTGTAAATTAAATATTGTCATTTGGCTTTTTTTTTTTTTTGGCAGGCTTCCTCTCGCTTTTCTGGCCCCTGTGCCAAGTGCTCGGATGCTTTTGCATTAGCATCGGGAATCCTTTCTGTCAAGGGTTTAAGGAAAAAGCTTATTAAAATTGTTTAAATGTGGTGCTAATTAGTTTAGATGTAATGAGCAGCATTAGGCGTCTGGTTACTTTGAAAGGGATTGTTGAATAACCATTTCTACCGACATTCCAATTTGCATAATGACAAGGTGTTGGCATTGCATCCACCATTAATTTGCTATATTTATAATGCCATTATGGAGCCGCGCTTATCCTCGAGCGCTATAAAAGGTATATGGAAATATAATATATGATTCTGCTTGTTTGGAAATTGCTTTTGGATATCTTTGAATTTTTGTAATAGCATTTTTGGCAGTTGAAGGCTAACAGCATCACGAGGAGAGTGTGCCACGCGTTTTTACTAGGGCTGAAATGAGATGTTTCTTCCAGGGGTGCATGAGCCTTTAGTTTCCCCAGTGCTGAAGCAGGAGCAGCAAACGAGAGTAGGATGAGGTGTGCTGCAGAGCACGGTCAAAGTAAACACAGTATTTCACTCCAGATCATCACTACAAGGTATAGGGCTCGTGCCGATACCCAAAGAGCATTCTTAATTACAAATCTCAAAATGTTTACCAGGTCACAGAGAGCGCAGCTTGGTACTACAAACTGGGTCAACACAAGGAGCTGAAGAAGCCCTAACAGCATCTCATCCAAATGCTTTCATCTTGCACTTCTCTTCCCCACGTGCAGGCTCTGGGGACCAAGGCAGAGGAAATAAAACTTATCTCCCTGCCTGTATTAAAACGGTGGTAAGACAGCAAAAGGACCCTTTATGTGCTGGGCAAATTCTTATATGTGTGTGGCTCTGGGGAAAAAAAAATTTTAAAAAAAAAAAGGGAAAATGAGCAATAATTGAGATACTTATAATAACGCTAGCAGATTTATTTTCCTTCTTTTGAAAAAGCAGCAGTTTAGGAAAGGGGATGAATTTTTACTGTGTTGATTATCATCCCACAGAAATATTCTGCGACTTGGCAGTTCTTTGCTGTGGTGTCATCCCTCCTTTATTGTCGTAATACGCTTCTGGTTTGTGATGTTACAGAGGAGGGAATATAAAGGATGTGTTTCAAAATAAAGCCTAGCACTTTGGGTGGAGCTAGCTACTTACAGCTAGCTGAAGATTTGATGTGTGGTGGGATTCAGTTGGGAAATCATTACACAGATATTGCCTGACCCTGCATGTCCAAACTTTTGCGTGCTGACCATGAATTACCCTCTGTGTCCTTGGTGTTTCTCTGTTCGTACAAGATGCATCCATAGGATTTCCAGCATTCCCAGGATTTCTCCTGAATGGGCGCTGCAAGACTTTACAGCTCTAGTTTTCCAATGCTGCGGTAACCTCCCGAGCTGCTTTGAAGCTTATTCTGTATGACGAATTCGCATCGCTGCAGACTGGAGCAGGAAAGCAGAAAGAGCTCTTACTGTGGGGGTTAATTTCGCTGTGACAGCCATCATCCTGTCCACCTGAGACGTCTGTGTGACATGAGCATGTGGTACAGAACGGTACGGAGCAGAAAGGGAAAAACACCCACCAGACTGAGAAGAATGTGGTTTAGGTAAACCCACTTTGTGAGACAAACTAATCCCATTAGGATTCCATTTGTTTACCTGCCTCTCCCCTTCACCTTCAGTGCCCACTCTGATCCGTGCCTTGGTTTACCTTCCAGAGTCTGGCAAATCTTCCAATATAATAAAAAATAATAAATCTCTGTTTTATTTGCTCTTAAGAAAAGCTTATATGACAAGCATATTTACTTGTTTACTCTTTGGGACAGAACCTAAAGGCCAGAGCTGCCCAGACATTGTAAAATAATGCTCCTTGGAGTAATTAAATACACTTATGTTTGAGCAAAACAATTTTATACATGTAGTACAGGAGTTAATGGATATTTGCCAACATAGCAACATATACTATGGTGTATTTTTTGGAAATGTATTTAAGTTCATACAGACAAAATGTTATTGTTACCCTTTTACATATTTAGTATAAGAACAGAAACACATAACATGACTGTGAGTTCAGCCCAAAACAGAAGATCTGCAATATATGTGAAAAAACCCCAAGAATTCACCTTAAAAAGTGACTCACTAAACCTATATTCTTTGCTCAACTGGAAATAACGCCAAGAAATTCTGAGGAGTGATAATATAGAACAATGGTTTCCAATGATTTGATATAATAGCACTGACTGCTGTGTGAAAGCAATGATACAAAATATTTCAAAACATTTTCAGTTATCTCCCGATAATTTGGGATCTACCTGTCTGTATTTATGTGGTTTTTTCTGTTATTTCAATTATAAGACATTTTACTGCTGTTTATTCAATGAACATGAACAACTGGAACTTGTTCAGTGTAAGTCAAAATATCTGAAGTAAAATAGATGCAGTTTCCTTTTTGCCTCATTCAATCATATAGTGAGCAACGGTAAGTTGCAATTAATATCTGAATCATTTGTCACTAATAGAGGCTTGCACCCTTGGATTTAACATTGACTTCGTGGGAATTAGTTCAAAAATATGCTGATGCCCCAGATCTTCTTCGGTACATGCCAAAGCCATCACTTGAAAATACTGAATCAGACTCCGAATGTGCCGCTCAGGGTAACTGAGATGACAATTTGTCCTCTGGCAAACGTTTTGCTAAACGTCCTCTTGAATGTGCTCTGCACTCTGAATCCACTAACACTAAATTTTATGAATGAATAACAAATTTTTTTTAAAATTAACTCACAGAATGAACCACAAACACCTCCTGCTTGTTTTGTAATACCTTCCCTTTGGTCAGCAGATTGTACCTTACCAGGGTCTGTTTCTCATCGACGACTCCCTGAAAGCATCCCTCCAAAAAGCCCCGGGCAGGAGCACAGACCATTGCATGCAGTGCCAGGGGTACACCGGGTAGGTGCTGTGTGGGAATCGGCTCTTGGGGCCTTGCTGAGGGGTCCGTACATGAACTGAGGGGAGGCTTTTTATGACTATTTACTACGATAACCTCAAATTGTCATGCCAAGCCCTGTTTTGTTGCCTTAGAGAGCCGTAGGCAGGAGCATGGATGATCGAGCCAGGACACTGAGGCAGGTGACAGCATTTTGCTGCAGTGCAGTGAGTGCTGAGCTTTTGGCAAATGGATGCTTCTCAAGAGCTGCCCCATGCTGGTATCATCAAGCTTGTCCCTGTCAAGTCTGTAACCACGCAGCATGGTCAAACACCACGAACCGACTGCAGAGCTCTCATCCAGGGAGCATCATTTGAGTTAGCTCTTTGGTGCTGATACTCTTGATGGTCTCTGCATACAGACAATATCCTGGGATGAGAGTGCAGCATGTTCTACACTGCTGCAGGGTCTGCACGCTGGGGAGGACACCCTCTAGGGCTGAGGATCTGCAGCTTTGCTCTTGAACTCTATGAGATCAGACCTCTGGATGAAGCATTCAAGCAAGAGGTATCAATAACTTCCTAACTATGCAGAGAAAGATACCTGCGGCTCTCTTTTCAGCACCGCTATAAAATGTGAGAAGCCTTGTTAAATCGAGTTTAATGACTGGGAATCTCGGGCTGACTCCTTTATCCAACAGCTGTGAGTAATAATACCCACATGAGCAGGTTTCACTGGCAGGATACTGACTGACCTGGAGTAGGAAAATCACCTACGCCGAAGCTCTGAGCAGCTCCCTGTTGGAGTTGAATTATTTGTTTGGAGCTCCGGGTGCTTAGACAAGGGCTTGAATAATCTCTTCATTGAGCTGGATCATGTCCCATCTGAGCTGCTGGTAGCACTTGCTCAAACCTGGTCAGTAATAGGTTAGTTTTACAGTGTAAGAGTCTCCTGAGTATCCGTTTCCCAGTTTAGCTGTATTTCTCCCACCAGTAAAAGCTATGCTGAGCTGTACTCCGAGCACCACTTACTATGTTTGCCCTGAAGATTTACTTTGGGACATCTTTTATCATAAGAGTTCTTATCTACGCAAATTCAAACGAGTCTGGGGAAGATTTCTGGCACCCGCACACTTCTGAACGAGAGGAGATGAATACCTAGGGTGGAGCTGGGGTGTCCTGCTGTGTCCCAGAAGCCACCCGGGCAAGGGCTCCCCCTCCCCGTCCTTGCGGTGTCTGCACTGCAGGACCGGCTCCGATCGCTCCTTGCCTGGAATATCGATGACGGCAGTGGGTATTATTTCCACCTGACCCAGGCTGAGGGGACCAGGAGAAAGGAGCCGAGGCGGGGAGCGGAGCCAGGGCCCCCCCGGTCGTGGAGCAGCGACACGGGGCGGGGACCGCGGCCGGTGCCATGCGCAGCGCTCATCCCTTCTCTGCGCTCTCCAAAATCGCTTCGGGAAAAAAAGCCAATTTCTTAGAATTGCACCTGGAAAGGGAATCTTCAAATTTCCGGGCAGAGGGGAAAAAAAAAAAAAATTCAGACAAACAAACCCTCCCCCGAGAAGCTGGTGGAAAGAGAGAGCGGCGCGAAGTTTGGGATCCCGCAGGGACCGTGGCAGTACGGGATCAAAGCATCGCTTCGGCATCGGGCTGGGCGCTGGTGTTAGAGCTGTGGCTGGTCAAAGCGGTTAGAGACTTTTTCTCTAAATTTAAGAAAAAATATAATACAGTGAGGATTATAAAAGACCGACTTTGACGCTAGTTTAAAAGTAATCATCGGAAAGGCGATGGAAAGATCACATTCCTTTTTTTTTTTTTTTTTTTTAAAGTGGCGGAATCTGAATGAGTCTATTTATTAAATTTACATAAATCCGAAATATCAGACTCCCTGTCTGCCGAAACACAGGAGACGTCTCGGGTTCTGCACTAGATTTTGTTTGTTTGGTTGATTGTTTTTAATATTGCACAACGGCAATCTGCAAAGCCAATTAAGAAAATGCAGACAGGAGAACTAAGAAGGGAAATACCTTCTCTCGCACAAGAAGAATAAAATTTATTTGCGCTTGAGAAATACGGTCTTAGAGTAAACGAAACGGGAAACAAACAAACAAACAAAAAAGATGATGTAAGACATCCCTCCAAATATGTCCTGAGCCAGGCGTTTTTCAGAGGAAACTTGTCTTACAAAAACAGCCGAAAACCAGGGACTCGCCACCACGGAAAGCCGCCGTTTCCTTAAAGTTTATTGATTGATTTAAAGTGTTTAGCAAACAAAGTGCTTTCTATATCATCTCTTGCTCATTATTCCCATACCTTATACATTAATTATAAAGTTAAAACTTTTTTTTTTTTTGTAACAACCAGAAATATACAGAAATGATCAACGTAAAAAAGAAAAAACAAAACACAAACCAACCCCGCGCCCCAGCAGCCGCTCCCGCCGCCCCTTCCCGCGGGTCCGCGGCGGCTCCTCCGGGTTTGGCTTTCCTGGACGAGTGACGTGAGTAAAAAATCACCGTCGTCACCGTGAGGTCACGGGAGCGAGCGGCGCGTCGTTGCCTCAGCGATGGCGAGGGACAGGAGCGACAGTCCTCTGTTTTACCCTGAGAGTCAGATGGGTACTATTTTTTTTTTTAAAAAAAAAAAGGCTTTTACGAGTGGACAGACTAAAAAAAAAACCAAAAGAAAAATAATAATTAAAAAACCCACATAGCAACGAGGGACGGTGAAAATAAAAATACAGGTAACGATGATTTACATCTACTCGTATGTACACGGGGGAGTGAGGTTTCCTCCTCCCCTCAGAAGCGCAGTCCGGACACATCGCGTATAAAAAGGGTCGTAGCAATGATCGGGGGCGCTGGAGCCACCCCGGGGGGTGCCGAGGGAGCCCCTCGGCCACCCCTTTCCCCTCGCCCCGGGGTGGCTGCCGGGCGGGTGCTGCTTTCATCTTTCGGGGTGTGAGGGAGGGGAAGCCGCACGGCCACCGCTCCCCCGAGCCTGGTTGCCCGCTAAGGGGCGGCGGGCTGCAGCGGGGCCTGGGGGGGCGGCGAGGAAGAGGCGGACGGGTCGTCGGGCTTATAGGTGCGGGGTGTAGAAAGCCGGAGCGCCGTAAGTCTGCGAGCCCAGGACGAAGGGCGAGAGGACGGCGGGGCTGGGCAGGAAGGGCAGCTGCGCGGCGCAGACCAGCCCGCCCGCCGGGTGCCCCGCGTAGCTGCCGGGGCCGTGCATGGAGAGCGGGTTGCCCATGGGCGGCGAGTGGCTGAGGGGGCTGAGCCCCCCCGGCAGGGCCCCGCCGCCCAGCCCGCCCCCTCCCCCGCCGCCCCCGCCCCCGCCGCCCGTGGGAGCGCTGGTGTCGGCGCCGGGGTTCTGCTTCTTCCACTTGGTGCGGCGGTTCTGGAACCAGATCTTCACCTGGGTCTCGGTGAGGCTGAGGGAAAGGGCCAGGTTGAGGCGCTCGCACACCGACAGGTACCGCGTGGACTTGAACTTGTTCTCCAGCGCCACCAGCTGCTCGTAGGTGAAGGCTGTCCGCGCCCGACGGGGCTTGCCCGATTTGGAGTCCGAGCCCGTCCTCTTCCTCTTGGGCTTGGCCTGTTGGCTCTGCTGACCGGCTCCGGGAGCCGCCGGCGGCTGCTGGGGCGGTGGGGGCGGCGGCGGGGGGGGCGGCGGCGGGGCGGGGGGCGGGATGCCGCCCGCTTCGGCCGCCTCGGCGTGGAGGTGGCCCGAGTCGGCCTCGCCGGGCACCGCCGAGCCGCCGCCGCTGCTGCTGCTGCTGCTCTCCTCGCTGCACAGCTCCTCGTCGTCCGGCAGCTCGCTGTCCGGGCTGCGGCTCGGCCGGCTGCCGTAGTCCAGGTCGCAATCCTCGGCCTTGTAGAGCTCGCCGTCCTCTGCGGATAACCCACAGCCGCCGTTAGTCCCCGCCGACGCCTGACACAGCCCCAACCCCCGGCCGGTCCCGACCCCTCGATACCCTGTGGCCCCTCTCGGCTCCCCCGGAGCTCTCTCACCGCGGTGGCGACGCGGCTCATCCGGGCTCTGCGCCCGGGATGGACTGCGGCGGGGGGGACACACGGGACAAGGCGAGGAGCTATTGAGAAGCGGCCGGGATAGGGCTCCGAGCCATCTCCGAGGCCGTCCCGGGGGCTGAGGCCGCGAAAGGACCGTCCGGCCCGGGGAGATTTTGCCCAGCGCTGCCCCTGCCGAGCTACCCGTCTTCGGCGAGAGCCGGCACCGAGACGTGGCCAGGGCAGGGGGTGCACCCTCCCCTTTCCACAGCCGTCAGTGCTCCCACAAAGCACTCTGGGGCCGGGAAGGCCTTTGGGAAGGTAACAGGACGGTCCCCAGCGGCCCCCGGAGCCGCGGCGGGGCGAGGTGCCGGCCGGGGAAGAAGCCCCAGCGCTCCCCGCCCGGGCCGTATTTTGGGAGCGGGCAGCAAAGATGTCACCTCGCTTTTGAACAGTTTAAGTGACGGAAATCTCCTCATCGGTGAGAGAGTCGCTGGTTTTTGCTCTGGCATTTTTAACCCTTTCTCCGCCTGATTTGACCTCTTGTCACTTCCCGAGATGGAAGTATTAAAGTGAAGTAAATGCTTGTATTGATTAGCAGAGCAGATACAAACTTAATTAAACTCATTTTGTGTAATGTACAAACTAGTTAACGGTCATTTAATTTATTTGGGTTTATATTACGCTCCAATTAACGGGTCTCCGTTGGAGAACAGGGTAATTATCCGATATTTAAAGCTATTGGACTTCTGCTGACTGTTCTGTCATTATGAAGCCTGAAAGCAAATCGCATTTTCCAGAGAGTCGGCTCCTCCTGACCCCGGTTGGGGCTCAGACTACTCCGAGGGAACCGGGGGACAAATCCTTTCCGCAATCTCCCGCCGCGGGGACGGGGATCGTGGAAGGCACCGCGGGCAGGTCGGGGGGCAGAGGCCCAGAGGTACCACCCTTCGGAGCCTCTGCTTTCAGACCGTTGTAGACTCCGCTCCACGAGCATCTGCAAAGAGGGTGCAGCTCCGGGAACCCCCTACTCAAGGGCTCTTTCAACTTGGTTAACCGAGATTGGCAAATAGAAGTGAATCGCTCATCTGTCACCCTTACCCTGTGTCCCCTTTACTTGTTTTTAATCATGAAAAAAAAGTGAACACGCTATTGCGCTTCAAACTTGGTCCATACCCCAACACCGGCCACCCTAAATCCCGTATATAAGATTAGGGGTGATTTTTAAAAGTGCATTTTGTTCAACGAGCTGATTTCGGCTAACGTCGGACACGGCTGTGTCACTAGAAGAAAAGGGACAGAGAAGTTTATCGTAATCCTTTTCACCCGGAAAATATCCATTAATAACTTGGGGTTCATTAAGTGTTCTTTCCAGCTCTCTATAGAAATCGGCGAAGAGAAAAAATGAGTGATCGCCGCCGTAGAGGCGTGTGAGCCCTGTTCGTTTTTCCCCAGCCCGACTCGGCTTATGCCGACGAGGGTCCTGCAACCTGTGGAATCTGATTATAAGTCGCAGTGCCTAATTTTTGCAACAGCAATTTATAGATTGTGTAGATACGCCTGCGGGGCAGATCTGAGGGCTGACGCCAGCGCCCGTCGCCCTCGCACAGACTGACCAGGGAACGTGTGATGGGTATTTTAGAGTTTATTTTTTTCCCCGTAAACTCTAGGAAATCTCAGCTCGACTAAAATTTTCTTTAAACAGAAAAATGCTGCGCAAATACAATTGGCGATAGAGATTGAGGTTGGACTTGCGATTTCTTAAAAAATGTTAAGTGTTTATTTAATACTGAATTTTAACCGTAATTGTTAACATTAAATGATTTTTACCAAGAGTGTGTGCCAAGCGCTGTTTTCACTCTTCTTTTTTTGGCCAGAAAGCCTTTGCATTTTCCGGGTGTCAGTAGTTTTCTCATCAGAGCTACTTTTCGGAACACTTCTAAATTAAACGACAGCTTGTGCTAATATTATTGGGGTAAGGAAAGACAAGAATTAAATTTCGTGATTTTTGAACACCCCCAGGTCTATTCGTGACTGTTGTCGTGGTACTAACACGACAGAAGCGAAGGACTGAGCGTGCAAATTGTTCGGGAAAGTTGTCAGGAGGCGAAGCACACCGCTACGTGATTGCCCCCAAATTTATTTATTTTTAGGGAAGGGACAGAGTTCCATTTCTCCCCTTGTCTGGATATAAAAGTGTGAGATTAGCGATAGTCTGACCTCGTCAGTTTTTCTGATCGCCCAGGTCTATTTATTATGACAAAAGTCAAATGAGTTCAGACAAATAACTGCCCCTGCTACGCACTGCTTTTAAAAATCTGGTTAATGTCCTGTTCCTGCTTTTGCTTTAGAGATTAAAAATGCGTCTGTTGTAAAAGGCTCGGGCTGGAGCAGCTTCCAGATCTCTTTCACTGCCTAATTTTAATCGGAAGAGTCACGTTATGGCGGGAATAGGAAGCTCCGAGTGCTCCTCTCTGCCACAGACACAGGGAAATTTTTTTTCCCTATCCGAGAAGTTTATCCCCCGCCACTCGCCGCCCTCTCTCTTCCCTCTCAGGACACGGAATAGCTATAGATATTTTTCACGACTACCGTCTCTTCCCCGAAACCCTCCGCTATCGCCAGAGTCGCGGTGTTTGGAGGTGAGAAAGTTGGGATATTTGGACCCGGAAAGAAAAAGCAATCTAGAGCTTGGGTCGAATGCAATTCCCGATCAATAGCGAGCCCTAATAAGTGTAATAGGTTTTAATCGAGTAATTATCCGAATTTTGACCCTATAATTTAGATGTTAGGGAAGAGTTTGCAAGGTGCTTGAAAGAGATATGCACAATTCGATAATAGGATATCGATCCAGGCAGTCCTACATGCCACTCTGGGGCGATTTCCCCCATTATCCAGCCTCTTTACGCTGCTAAGCACATTTTACCTTAAATGTAATCGAAGGAATTTAATTGTTTTTCCAGAGATAACCAGCATTTTGTCACAATTAGTCTGATTTGTCCTAAAAAAGCCAAGGGGAGAGAGAAAATTGAATCTGTCGCCCAGAGCGAGGGACGGCAGGCTGCGAAGGGGGGAAGGGACGGGCAGAGCGGGGCTGGAGGGCAGGGAGAAGATACATAAAAGTCATAAATGCTTGGGGACACCTAGGCTAGGTGGGGCTGCGTGGAGGGGCAAGGAGAGAGGGTTTCGCATCCCCGATGCTGGAGCTCCGGCCCTCCGAAGCCTCAGTTCTAGGAGCCGCTCCCAAGTTTGCCCGAGCCCGGAGCTCACCCAGCGTTGCCTCTTCCCGTGAGGAGGAAGAGGATGGTGAATTCCCTCCCCACCCCCTCCGGTCCGGCATCCACGGGACTGATCCTGTCGCTCCCGGGGTTTCGAACAACTTGGGGTGTCCCCCTTCGAGCTCCCCGGGGCCGGGGAGCGGAGCCCGGCTGGTGCCGAGCCCGGGGATTAGCCGCCAGCCCCGGCCCGTCCGGCGTGATGCTCCCGTCCCTCCTTCCTGGCCACCCCCCAACCCAACACAGTTTTCCACGCCTTTCCGTCCAGCAGCAGCAACGCAGGCAGCCTTTGCCCTTCCCCGGGAGCCGGCTGCCCTCAGCGCCCCGGCTCCCAAGGCTGCCCGGGGGGAAAGGATGTTCTTTAAAAGTGGGCGAGCCCCTTCCCCGGGAGCCGGGTGCAGCCCCCCATCCCGGAGCGGCTATGCTCCGAGTCCCCAAACCTACTTACTGATCACGTCTGTGGACTTCTTGCACGTGTCGAAATCTTCGGCGAGAGCCTTCGGCTCGGCCAGCTCCGTCCCTAAGTCCTCGGGTTTATCCTCCGCCCCTAGCGTGAACTCGGTCCCCACCGATTTGTACAAGACGGCGCACTGCCTCCTTTTGCTGTTGAATTTGTTAGGGTCCAGGATGTCGAGCACGGAGAAGGAGGTGGTTCTGTGCACCATGGGCAGCGCGGCCACTGCCCCCTCTTGTCCGGGGGTGTTGCTCGGGTTGTCCCCTTGCCTGTCCCGGTTCCCAGGGCAGGAGTAGAGGGGCAGCTCGCCGCCGGCCGAGAGCCGCTGCTCCCCATGGCTGTCCATGCCTTCCCCGCGCAAGCCGCAGGACTCCCCGCCGATGCCACCCGCGGCCGCGGGGGCTGTCACCGCCGCGGCTGCCGCTGCCGGGATGGAGATGTCACCGACCTTGTCTCTGCTCACATTCATGACTCTTCGCAGAGCCCCTCTCGGCTGCAACTTCTCCCCCCCCCCACCCCCGCACCTCCGCACCCCCCTCTTCTTGCTCGCCCCCCTCCTTCCTCCGGCGAAGTTGAGCTGGAAACTCCTCCCCGGCCCCCGCTCCGGCTCAGGGGGAGCCGCTGCTCTCCAGCTCCCCGGGGCTGCGCTGGGTCCGGCCGGCCGGGAGCCTCCGGGGGAGGCAGGGAGTCACAAGGTGATGCTCGGCTCAGAGCCTCCACTGAGCTGCTCCTTCTTCCTTCTCATCATCCTCACCAGGCTGGCCAGGCGCTCCTGTCCCCCCCCCGCCTTCCCTCCCTGTCTCGCACACATACACATAGAGGCAGGGCTGTATCTTATTTATGCATTCATATTTAGCACTGGATTGTAATTGGCTACAAATTAATCCCTTGCCCATAATAGTCTGTAATCTTCATCACCGGAGAAGAGACACGGTGAAAGTGTGTGCCGGGGGGAGGGGGGCAGAAAGGGAGAGAGCGAATGAAGGATGGTGTTGGCTGTGATATACTTGGCTGTCAGCTCTGTTTCAGCACACCTCCACTCATCTGGAAAGCATCTAAATAGCCTTATTTGGAGAAGTGGGAGGAGATGACGCTTTCTTTTAAATAATTGCGGGATCAATATAAAGACGATATTACACACGGAAAATGGGAACTTAAGGTCTTCTATCCCTAATATTGGAGTTAAATGATCAAAAAGAGGATTATGTGTGTGTGGGCTCAGAGGTGTCACCCCCCGGCACCTGTTTCCCTTCCTTGCTGGTTTTATTAAATTAGAACAAAAGGAGAGAATTATGGACGGAGGTTTAGCGGCTGAAGAGGGGCTTGTGTCCGCGGACACACCCACACACGCATACGCATTTCTTTCTCTCTTCCTTAGCTAATTAATTAAAATTAAATATCAAATGTAAGTGCCAGGAAAGTGCTGGAAGAAAATTAATACGTTTAAACTGCAGAAGACAAAACACGACGATCAATAAGTTCCGAGTAACTGGGAGAAAAGGTCTGTTCCTTTCTATACAGGAATAAAGCAATAACCAGACTTAACTTCCATTCGAAAAAACCCTTCAACTTTCTTATTAAAAGTGGTTTTAATTATGGAAAATTAAGGAATAGTAATAAAAGTTATCTGCGAATTATAAACCCCGAATTTCTTCTCCTAGCTAATTTCCTTCCCTTTCGTGTATAACCGTGTGTGCTTTGATCATATCAATTTCATTCTTGTTTTGGACGCTCCAGTCGCTACTCAGTTTGAATTAGCTGCCAGGGGAAAAAAAAAAAAAAAAAAAAAAAAAAAAAAAAAGGAGGGGGTGTAGGAAAATAGAGAAAGCATAAAAGGAAAATTAGATTTTTTTTTGTCTTTGAGGCTGGTGACACATACAAGGACAGGTCCTTTGCAATTACCGCGGGCAATGATCCTTTAGAAAGCAGAAATTAAAAGTTGGGAGAAATAATGGGTAAAACAATCAGCTTGTAATTTTGGTAGGGCTTGGACATGATTAGTCCATCAGCGGGCTGGGCCCAGGGGAGTCCCGCTGAGCAGGAGCCCACAACAGCCCCCGCTCATATATTATACACCAGCCCTTAGATTTTAATCAGACACCACAACAGTGTCCTTTCCCTTTTATGACTTTATTATGCTTTATCTTTAAATTATAAATCACCTCCTGGGTTGAAATGGTATGTATAATCTCTGATCATGTGTAGGTAATTACCTCTCCCCCCTTTTCCTGACCTTAGCGACGAGGCTGCCACGAACATACAACGAGAGCGAAGTTTTAATCTGCATGTACGGACACTTAGACAAACACACACCCATCTGTTTGTTGGTTTGTTTGTTTGTTAGCAGCTCCTCTTTCCCTCCTCCTCCGATCGTGCCTCCATTCTCATCTTTTCCTTCGGATAAATTTTCCTCCCTTTATTTCTGCCCGCGGTTCTGCGGTATTATTTATGAAAAGTAGATGGTAGTTTAGGTAAATGCCAATGGCTTGGCTTTATCAGATTTGCTGTGGCAGTCTCCTGCATTTGTACCTTTTTTGGGGAAAATGCAGGTTTTTTGGGGTGGTTGCGGTAAGGATATTTTTTTTTTATTCTCTGGGTTAGTATCTCTTAGAAAAAAAAAAAAAGGAAAAAAAAAAAAAGAGGTTGATTCTAATTAAACCTCGTTGCCTGTACAGGGACAGCTCCCAAGCGTGCAGAGTCCAGAGCGGTTAAATTAGCACAAATTCTCAGTTTTGCCCTGAGTGCCTAGAGGGGAAGGAGCCACATCCCCAGGGAGCACCCCCAAACAGAGGCACCTCCTGGTCAGCGCGACGTGCTCGCAGGAACCACCGGCCCGACGGACATCGAGAGACACAAACCCCATCCCGGGGGCTTGGGGAGGGGAATGGGTGGGCGTTAGAGCTGGGGATAGGAGGGCAGCAGGGATGCGGGGCGGGGGGTCATCGTCAGGCCCCATCCCGACAGGACCCCCAACCCACCCGGCGCTTTTGTTTGTTGCCTGTTTAAAGGGAGTGTTATAAAGATGTTCTATTGCTCCTAATCACAATTGATTGTCAATTAGAGCCTCATTTGTGCAATCTCCATCCATCTGCCATCTCTGGTTATCTGTTCACCAGAAAGTTAGCGCTGATTATGGGGCCCTAGATGAGTTGTGACATGTAATATCTCTCTCGCGATCGGGCCGGGTGACCGGTCCCGTTTTGCTCTCCGGGAAGACAGACAGTCCTTTCCATTTGCCTTGCAGGAGGGGCGAGCAACACCCTCTCCCGGGCGAGAGAGTCGGGGAAATGCTGCCTTTCGGGACTAGATAGAAGGGGTAATGAGGGATGAGGGGCTGCCAGGGATCCCCCCCCCTACACCAAAAAAAAAAAAAAGGACGACATTGAAGCGGCGCAGGACCAGGTCCTCATATTTTGCGTCCGGACCCCTTGCCCCGCTTGGGCAAAGCCCCCACGGAAACGTTTCCTTCTTCAAAATAAATAGAGAAATACACGGAATACCCTCGCGTTTTTACAAACCTCCCCGCCTCAGCGATAGTTATCTCTGTAGTTAAGCTGAATTATACCTGCAGGGAGGTGATATTTCCAAAGCCTGAAGGCACTGGTGGCCAAGAGCATCTCCCCGGAGCCGCGGCCCCTCCGCAAGCCCGGGCGGGCCACGCCGAGCCCCGTGTGCTCCCCCGGGGGCGAACTGGTTCCCCGTGGGATGTGGCGGTGAAGGACGGGATCCGATGGCCCGAGGGCGGGGCGGGGAGAAACCCGCAGAAGGTTCTGCCCCAAGTCCCATCAGTGCCCTACGGGGGCACCAGGGATGCTCCCGCAGCTCCCCAGCCTCCGGAGATGGGACCTCCGGCAGTCCGGGGGGCGCTGAGGCCCGAGGGGAGATCCCGCTGGCTCCCGGTGTTAACTTAATTAGTTAGTACCAAATTTCAGATTACATTTCAGCAAACTCTGGATCAACGCGCGAACCCTTTTTTTTTTTTTTTTTTTTTTTTTTGACTGTTCATTCACTCCGGTCCCTGGGGGATGTGTGGAGCGCCGGGTAATTAAGGGCATTTATCGCCGCGGTAAAACAATTTAGCAGCCCTCGCTGCGTCGAGAAGGTCACTCCGGTCGCTGCACCAGGCGCGGAGGCTCCGCGTCCCTCCGCGCTTGCCGCAGCCCCGGCACAGCGAGGTCCAGCCGACGCGGCTCTTTTCGCGGCCGCATCTGCCGAGCTGGGGGCTCCGGGAGGTCCCTTGGGCTTCTCGCCTTCCCCTTTTTGTTTCTAAGAGCAGTCAGGCTTCAAAACGTATCCCCTCCTGCTCTGAGTGGGTTCCTCTCGTTGTATTATTATTATTATTATTATTATTATTATTATTATTATTATTATTATTATTATTATTATTATTATTATTATTTTGTGCCCCACGAGTTTCTCTCCGTGCAGGGCAGAGTTGAGAACCGAGGACAAGCGGTCACCTCGGGATGCCCAGGTTTCCTTGGGGAGGTAGGGACCGTCACCGTCAAGTCAAAATAAGGAAATTAATTAACTGCACCCATGAAGGCAAATGATTTAAGTTAAAAAGGAAAAAAAAGAAGAAAGAAAGATTCTGGAGCAGATCTCGCCCTCTATCAGTGCAGTGTCAGGTCCTCATAGTAGAAGATTTAAAAGCCCTGGGGATTCCAGGTTAGGGTAGTAATGAGCTTAATTGAGGTTAATGCTTCCTGCACAGCTCCTTGATTATTAAATTAATATTATCACACACATGAATCATAATTAGAATTTTAAATAATGCTCTAGGGGAATCCTCGGAGGATCTATTAAACAGTTCCTTTCCCTCTCGCCGGCTCCCTCCCAGCTCCCCGGCAGCCCAGGGGCAGCCATGGGGGGGCCGAGGATGGGTGCTGCCTGCGGAGGGCGGGGGGAAGAGACACCCCCGAGTGTCACCCGGGGGAGGGCAGAGAGAGGGGAAGCGGCACCCACGGTCCCTCGTCGTCCTTCAAGCCTCAGCTTCGGCGGATCCCCGTTTAAGCAACGCGGCCCCCCGCCGCCTCCTAATTTGGGTATTTCTCTGCCCGTACCCAGGAGTTTATATAACATACTAAAAAAGTGCTTTGTTGCCGCTTATCTTGGCTGGGATCGCTTCTGCAGGGGCTTTTTCACACCTTGCGAAAGCCGCTCCCTTTTGCTACCGGGAGGCTGGAGCAGCCCCGCCGAGAGCATCCTCAGGCCGCCCGCCGGGATGCCGGGCAAGGGGGCGGGGGGACACGAAGAGGACCCCCCACCTCCCCTCTTCCCTGGGTACCAGCTCTCCGTTCCTCTGCCCGAGGACCCACGGCCGAGACACGCGTGGGAAACGGCCTCGGGTGGGGGGTTTGGCTTGGCAGGGGGAGCAGAGCACCCGTCTTTTTGTCCCCCTGTTTCCCGAGCAGCATCCGCAGCAGCACCGCCCCGTTTGCGAGGCACCGGGAACGCACATGTGCTTCAGGGACATCATTATTATTATTATTATTATTATTATTATTATTATTATTATTATTATTATTATTATTATTATTATTCGAAAGGTTGAAAGAGGGATGGAAGGGGCACACACAGCCCCTGTGCATCTCTGGGGCCATCTGTGCAAAGGAAAAAATAAAAGAGAAATCAGATGGCCGGCACACAGACAGCATTCGCTTGCTCTCTCTTTCTATTTATTTTCCTCTCTGTTGCTGAAACATATTGAAGGGGGAGAAAAAGGAAACATTAAGATCAACTGTGAGCCTTGCCGACGGTTTAACGATTTCAAATGAGCTCTGACTCTGGTGAAAATCTGACAATTACCCATCAGGATGGCAGATGATGGTTAAAATTACCAGAAATCAATATTCTCACCGGGTGTCCCAGCCTGATAAGAGAGACCAAGACAATGTTGACTATTAAAGTCGACAGCTTGAGATATTACACTATTAGTTATGCTATTTTTAATAATCTATAATATTTGGGCTATAATTAATTAATTATACGGGTCAGATAATATCTGGGGCTGGAATGAGGTCTGAAGGGTCTATTAAGGTTGGTAATGAGAAAGGAGAAATCTAATCTAAGGACGAGGAGCCGTGAAGGAACAAATATACAACAGACTTCAGATAGAGCGAGAGGGAAGGAGAAGGGCTACTGCAGGCTCAGTGCGCACACCTCTGCTCTTCTCATCTCCCAGGCGGAGGGGCTTCCCACGATAGCATCTCCCCCTGCTCCTTTATGTGGGTACCCATTGCTGGTTGCAGAGGCCTGGATCTCACTGGCATGGTACAATCCCTGGGAGGTTAGTGAAGGGAAAAAAAAAAAAAGACTGGATCTCTATAAAGAAATTCAAGATTAAGAAAGGAAAAAAATCCCCAATAAACTCCAGTTAGCCATCTGCATCCATCCTGCCAAATACAAAATACACAAACTACAGTAATACACACGTGAAAGAATAAAAACTAGCTGCATTGTAATGCATATATGTAAATACATCTATTTATCTACCTTAAAGTGTTTGTGTGCATTGTATGTATCAGCCATATAAAATGGCTTTCTCTCTTTCTGTGCAAATGAACTTCAAGTCAGACCCCTTGAATTATAAACTCTCTTCTTGCTCAGCGTTACTAACCAATATTCTAGGTGTGACACTCAGGGCTTTACCTATTTTACATCGATTATAAACATCGCTCCTTCTACTGCTACCATAATCCTTTTTCTAGGGGTGTATTATTTATCATATTAGTTCTACCCTTGTTAGTTACAGGAGGGTGTGTTGAACAACATCCTTTTGTACGGAATGATGAGAACCACATTTTCTAGTTATGCTTAGATTAGCCAGGGTATTAATCCTTTCTTTTCCTGCGTAACATCTTAATTTCATCACTTGCAATAAGCCTCTCCTGGTCATACTTTTTTCAGCACTCTACTTGCAAAGTGATGTGACTGACCTCGTCCAGTTTTGGAAACTAGAGAAATATTACCAAAAAAATGCTTGGAATGACAGAGATCCTTCTGGGAAACTCTCTGTTATAGTCCAGTAGGACTCAGTCTCTCCCCGACTGTTCTCTGTTGCTAATTGAAACCCAAAGCAGAATTTGCAGAAGATGCCAGCAACAGGCTGATATTACCCAACGTCTCCTTTGCACCCAACAGGGTTATTTCCTCTTTTTCCCCAGCCAGTCTCTAATCAAGGCCATTAGTAAGGTGATGAAGTGCTAATTGAAGGCAAACCTGAGAAGTTGCTTGATGGACATGGGAGACACGACTTCTACAGGCACTGCCCTCAGTGCCTTCCCAGGCAAGAACAGCCCTATGAGCAAATGAAGGCCCTTCTCCTACTAGCCAAGAAGGAAGGGAGAGAAAGAGATTCTTCTCTTTCTTTCATTGCTTTTATACACATAGGAGTAAATTAACAAGGAAATCTAAATGAGTTACTCTTCATATTTAGACAAGAGGTTAACAGTACTGCCAGGACTTTGGAGTTGTGATGGGTTAGTGAAGACACCTCTGATTCTTGTGGATAGTTGTGTGATTTTCAAGTGCTGGCAGAGTTGGGTAAGCATGAGTGTGCACGGGGCAATTGGAGGGAGGCAGAACTGAACCTCCAAGTTTTTCAGTTCATGACCAAAGCAAGGAGCTGAAACATCAGCCCTGTTAACTTAATTGTTCAGTGGAATAAACCTGGTGAATTCAATGAAGACTGCAACAACCCTCATTTGACCATATTGACAGGCTGTTCTGGGCTGCTTGTGTTGCTGATACTCTGAGCTGCAGAAAATGGTGCCAAGGTGTTTCCATAGTCATATCCCAGTTTTTTGAACCTGGCCAACTTGCGCTAACTCCTACACTTCTGTCCTCTGCCAGAAAACTTCACTGAAGTCCCTGCAACACTTTGACAAATTTGCTTTGGAGGAGACAAAAGAGCCATTCAGGTTGCACATATAATTACAAATCCCTTCGGTCTCAGATGGGTGAGCAATACTCCTCTATCGCGATTTTGTTATTTTAGAAATAAAGGTGATGGAAAAAAACATATCCTTTTAGTTCTAGTCTAGAGAGTTAAGTCAAAAGGGCAGCTCTACAACCTGCTGAAAATTAGGCCAGCTTCATCAGCTGATTTACACCAGGAGGGGATTTCATGCAAAACTGCCTGGTGCTTTATTGCAAGACCTTGTTGATACTTGAAATCCCAGTCTTCTCAGCACCAAGAAACTTCCTGCATATTCAAGTAAGCAGATTGAAGGCACTGCCCAACGTGCTTTTGCAACGAGGTCGGAATGGTTTAAGGTATGCCTGGCATGCAGTTACTCCTCTCCTTAGTACTGTGGTCCCAGCTGAGAGGTGGCAATTTACTATTCAGTTACAGGCTAGGGAGGAGGTAAGGTAATTTTTTAGCCTGCCTAAATGCAGATTGAAAGCATGTCCTCCTATTTATAGCTAAACAAAGTGGGTATACTAGAGTGTTTTGCAACCATTTTCTCTGCACTTAGAGGAGATACAAAAAACCCCTGCATCAGGTGAATAGCAGCAGAAATGCTGTATGCCTCAGTGCTGTAGAGAAACGTTTATTAATTTAGGCATTTGAAAGCCAAACCCAAGCTAAGACTCCCCATTTTATCTATATATTCAACACGAAAATTTGGGCCTGAACTGGCAATCAGGCACCCCGGATTCTGAATCAGATCTTTTTATAATTTCAGAATTAAACTAGCAACTGGAATGTTCATCAAGCAGATTGATTGATTGCTGCAAGAGATCCAAGCAACACAGGCTGATGTGCAGTCGTGGGGAAATCTACGGGGCACCTGACGTGTGATAACGGCATGGCCAACATGACGGGACAAAAGGTTTGTGGACTCCATCAGTCAGGAGTCTTGAATGTGAAGGAGAACATCATGAAGTGCGGTAAGTCAGTGGCTGGTAATACTGTGACTTTTGAAAGAGCACTCTTTTTAATATCAGTGGGAAATCAGTTTGTGAACAATAGGGAAAACTAGGGAAAAGATTTGCAGATAAGACATACAAGTAACTGAGCTTAAAGTCCAAAGCAGCAAAGAATACTGTTCTGTTGCTAAACATAAAAAAAGAGTAGTTTAAAGAATAATGTTTATTGTCCTTTGCAGACAATTATCAATACCCAGAACATCAAAACCTTGTGTCAGCTGGTATAGTACTTGCAGTTACAGGAATAACAAAAATACCTGCACCCTTAGCTATTTATAACTGAAGTGTACTGGACTTTGCTTTGGAAAAAAGTATTAGTCTGTAAACTGTATAATTCTCTACCAAGCAGAGCTGTGTGTTGAACCTGGAACCCTTGCTCAAGCTTGATATCTGTTCACGGAAAGTATCGTTTACTCATGTGTTTTTATCACTGAATGATGGGAGTTAAAAAACAGTTGTATATATAATGTTGTTTTGACAGACATAAAAATTGAAAGAGCAAAAGTCATAAAGAGACATATAAGTTTGCCTGTAACAATGGTTCTTTCTCATAAATGTTGTGACTCCTGTTTTCTGGCTATTGAAACAATTGCAGGCAACAAGAATGTTCTGTACCCGTGGCTGAGCCAGGAATGGGTAAAAAACTCCCGACTTTCAGTTTCTAGGTGTTATTTCTGACAATGAACTGCTTGAAAAATAGATCAGAATGTTTACGAAACACAGACAAGGTTGGGAAGGACTTCCTGAATCACAAGTTTCATCTTTTAATTCTACTGTCCAAAGGTTAACTGTCTACTCCACATTACTTGTCTAGGCTGGCACCTTAATTATGGTGTAGAAGAAAATGTTTCCACGGGGCATTTTATTCCACCTGGTTTGGGTGCCTTAGGATCTAGGCACACAGAAAAATCCTGCAGAGGATAACGAGCACTGTGTCTTCTGCCTTTTTCAGGTAGAGAAACCAGTCTAGGTTTCTGGTTACAACGCCACTGTTTAAACATAGAAATGCACATACCTATTTCCCAAGTGTTTCGGGAGACTGAGCGAAGGGCAGCAGCCTTGCTGAAAATGGTGCTTTGAGCAGTTTTTTTTTGCCTTAAACCTGCTTTTATTTCTAACCTGCAGTACCTAGATGATGGGTTTGTATCAGATACATGTGCCTCTTAGTTCATCCATCAGTTGAGTCCTATGCCTTGATTCTAAGCTTCATTGAAGCTGAGATGAATCTTGGTGTTCGTGGACACTGGCTGAGTCCCAAAGACTGTTTCGGTCACATCTTCATTTCATTTTTAGAAGAATCAATTGCTTTAAAGCTGATAACTCACGTATCTTTATTAGACTGAGCCAGTTATCAGTATAGGTTCACTCTGTACTCCCTTGGGTTGCCAAACACAATCCGTTTGACTGATGTCAGGTCTGTTTCTTTGCATGATCATTCTTCCAGTGGTCAATACTGAGGTTTTTTAAGGTATTGACCAGACAGCCATTGGATGAGGCAGGGCCACACGACGTACTGACCTAAAATACTGTAGCAAAAGTGGTGAAGATATGAAATCAATAACTTTATTGAAACAAATATCCGAGGTGACACTTTCTGCAGAAAGATTAAATGAAGAAAGTTGTTGTGGAAATGGGTCAAATCCTACATGACCGACTCATGTAAGAATCCAGGTGGCTTAATGGAAATTCGCAATACTTTGTGGTGCAACCCAGGAACATGCACAGAGGTCTGAGGAATAAGGATGTATCTGCTGGAATGACTCTGCACAGGTCAGAGATCTGACTCCTCTAATACCCTGCTTTTCCACTTGTCCTTAAATCATAGAGTAGTTTAAGTTGGAAAAGATGTTTAAAATCATCAGATTCAATTGTTAACCCTGAAATGCCAATCCCATTGCTAAACCATGTCTCTAAGCAGCACATCTTCACATCTTTCAAATACCTCCAGGGATGCTGACTCCACCACTTCCCTGGGCTGCCTATTCTAGTACGTGACAAGCCTTTGGGATAAGAAATTCTTCCTAATATCCAATCTAAACCTTCCCCTGGCACAATCTGAGGCCATTTCCTTTTGCCCTATCGCTTATTACTTGGGAGAGGAGACCCACACCCTGCTACAGCCTCCTTTCAAGTATCTGTACTAACCTCAGCCTCCTTTTCTCCAGGCTAAAGAACTCCAGTTCCCTCAGCTGCCTCTCATAAGGCTTGTTCTCCAGACCCTTCACCAGCTTGGTTCCTCTTCTTTGGATGTGCTCCAGCAACTCTATGTCTTTCTTGTACTGAGAGTTCCAAAAGTGAACAGAGGATTCAAAGTGCGGCCTCACACCACCTTTGACTCTCTCAGCGGCACTATGGGGCTGCCACTCGGGTGTTGGCAGTGGGTGCGAGTTCTGAGGAACATCGGCTTCTCTGGGGTGACCTTCAAGGCAAAGTGCTGATCATCTGTTTCTAGCCCCGATTCCGGGGGAGGGTGCAGATGCCCAGTGACACACAAGTTCTGGCATCCCTCAGGGAATGGTAAGGGCACAAATATACTTTGTGTGCATATCTACCGGTCTGTCATTTGACACTGTGTGGCTGCACAAGGATGGAGAAACAGTGGTAAAAATATTGGTAAACCAGTATACCACACATAGGCACACACATTTATTTTGTTAGTGCTTCAGGTTTCATGGGTATTTTAAACTAACTAGTGTAGACTCATCATTGTCACCACATTCTCAGTGATTGTGGCATTTCCAGCTTTACTTTCCATCCTTACCTGTTTTTTCCTTTAAGTAAAACCTCAGCCCTTTAGGTGATTCCATGCATTTCTCAGAGCTGAAAATGTTGCTGTCAGTACCAGCTAATATAAAATCTTCCCATCATTTATTGTGGAATCACAAGTAAAAGAATTTAATAAGTTATTTTGTTTTCTCAAAATTATTTTTGTTTGATTGTGAAACAAAGGGGAAAGTAAGAGTGAAGAAAAGCTCAAAAAACAACCATTTTATTACTGTTGCTAGAAATAAAATAAGGGTAAGGGAGACTTGGTCACTGTTTTATTGTAGCCGTTAATTCACTTCTTTCATTTAAGTGTCTGTCACATTAGTAGAAAAATACAGATCACTCCAAAG
This sequence comes from Trogon surrucura, assembly GCA_020746105.1. NCBI lineage: Eukaryota > Metazoa > Chordata > Aves > Trogoniformes > Trogonidae > Trogon > Trogon surrucura. Next base: position 74,354,720 of record CM036620.1, on the reverse strand, counting down.
TGTGTACTCTGGCAATGACAATGCCCATTTTTTATTTTAAATAACGTCCAACTATTCTTTCCTTTCCATAGTTGGAGGTGGCAGGCTGGTACAACCAGGTGTGCAAAATGAAGCAGCATCTTTCTGTGGGCTCTAGAATTTGGTGCGAGTGTCTCCCTGGGGCTTCCCTCAGTTCACGCTGTAACACATCCTCAGTTCAACTAAAAGAATTAAAATTAAAAGAATTGGCTTGAATATATGTGCTTTATTTAATATGACCACAGTATGTTAAACTTAATAACAAATGAAATTATTCCCAAATCACTTCTCACTACTGACTGTGTGTTTTGTGAACTGAAGTGAATTAACAATGAAGTCACTTCGCATCTTGGTTGGCATTCAAAGACCACTTCTTTGAGGCTCAGGATCAGTGCATCCCATCAGGTAGGAAATCAAGAAAGAGATCCAGGAGACCTGCTTGGTTATCCAGGGATCTGCTGGGCAGACTCAGGTGGAAAGGGAGGGTGTTTAAATTGTGGAAGGAAGGGCTGGCCACTTTGGTGGAGTACAGGGCAGCTGTCAGGGAGTGCAGGGAGGCAATCAGAAAAGCTAAGGCCTCCTTGGAGTTAAAACTTGCAAGGGAGGTCAAAGACAACAGAAAGGGCTTCTTCAAATACATTGCTGACAAAACTAACACTAGAGGCAATGTAGGCCCTCTGTTGAATGAGGTGGGTGTCCTGGAGACAGAGGACAGAAAGAAGGCAGAGTTGCTGAATGCCTTCTTTGCCTCTGTCTACACTGTTGGAGACCGTCCTCAGGAGCCTCAGTCCCCTGAGGTCCCAGAGGAAGTCATGACAAAGGAGGAGTCTGCCCTGATTGATGAGGAGTGGGTTAAGGATCAGTTTGAACACTTGGACATTCATAAATCCATGGGCCCTGATGGGATGCACCCACGGGTGCTGAGGGAGCTGGCAGGAGTCATTGCTAGGCCACTCTCCATCATCTTTGGTAAGTCATGGGTAACAGGTGAGGTGCCTGAAGACTGGAGGAAAGCGAATGTCACTCCAGTCTATAAGAAGGGCAGGAAGGATGACCCGAGTAACTACAGACCGGTCAGCCTCACCTCCATCCCTGGAAAGGTGATGGAACATCTTATCCTTGACACTGTCTCTAGGCATATCAAGGATAAGAAGGTTATTAGGAGCAGTCAGCATGGCTTTGCCAAGGGGAAGTCATGTTTGACCAACCTGATAGCCTTTTATGAAGACATAACCAGGTGGATGGATGGTGGCCATGCAGTGGACGTGGTCTACCTGGACATCAGCAAGGCCTTTGACACCGTCTCCCACAGCATCCTCATAGGTAAACTGAGGAAGTGTGGTCTGGATGACCAAGTAGTGAGGTGGGTCGAGAACTGGTTGAAGAGAAGAAGCCAGAGGGTTGTGGTCAATGGGGCTGAGTCTGGCTGGTTGCCTGTGTCTAGTGGGGTCCCTCAGGGGTCAGTGCTTGGGCCGGTGCTGTTTAATATATTCATCAATGATCTGGATGAGGGATTAGAGAATGTTGTCAGCAAGTTTGCTGATGATACGAAGTTGGGGGGAGTGGTTGACACACCAGAAGGCTGTGCAGCCATTCAGAGAGACCTAGACAGGCTGGAGGGCTGGGCGGGGAGAAATCTTATGAAGTTTAATAAGGGCAAGTGTAGAGTTTTGCACTTGGGAAAAAATAACCCCATGTACCAATATAGGTTGGGGACTGCCCTGCTGGAGAGCAGTGCAGGGGAAAGGGACCTGGGGGTTCTAGTGGACAGCAGGATGACCATGAGCCAGCAATGTGCCCTCGTGGCCAAGAAGGCCAATGGCATCCTGGGGTGTATTAGAAGGGGAGTAGCAAGTAGGTCAAGAGAGGTCCTCCTGCCCCTCTACTCTGCCCTGGTGAGGCCGCATCTGGAATATTGTGTCCAGTTCTGGGCCCCTCAGTTCAAGAAGGACAGGGAGCTGCTTGAGAGAGTCCAGCGTAGAGCCACAAAGATGGTGAAGGGAGTGGAGCATCTCCCTTATGAGGAAAGGCTGAAGGAGCTGGATCTCTTTAGCTTGGAGAAGAGGAGGCTGAGGGGTGACCTCATCAATGTTTATAAATATGTCAAGGGGGAATGTCAGGAGGACGGAGCCGGGCTCTTTTCAGCGGCGTCCACTGACAGGACAAGGGGCAATGGGTGGAAGCTGGAACACAGGAGGTTCCAGAAAAATATGAGGAAAAACTTTTTTACTGTAAGGGTGACCGAGCACTGGAACAGGCTGCCCAGGGAAGTTGTGGAATCTCCTTCTCTTGAGACATTCAAAACCCGCCTGGACGCGTTCCTGTGCGCTCTAGTGTAGGTGGTCCTGCTCTGGCAGGGGGGTTGGACTAGATGATCTTTAAGGTCCCTTCCAACCTCTAACATTCTGTGATTCTGTGATTCTGTGATCAGTGTTTTTCAATGTCAGACATTTCTCTCTATGAATGATGGCTCATAAGTCATTCCTAGTAGGTATATGCCAGTTTAACTAGATTAATTAAGGACTGAAGCAACTTTCAAACGAGCTTGTAAAATATTTTCTTTAGAATAAATATATTTACACTAAAAACAATGTATATTGTTTAATAACAATTATAATTAAAATAATTATAATTAAAATAATTATATAATACATATATTTGGGACATTGACTTGAAAAGACCTTCTAGGGGCAGAAGACATGCAGGAATTAGGATAGAAATGAACTCAATAATGAAATTCAAACCAAAGTCAGATTCCTCCAAAGTATAGTGCGTGTTTCCTGTTTCCATACAGCATTTTTGTAGCACAGGCTGTTAAACTAGTCTGTAATGTCCCTCTGCATTTTAAATAGTACACGGAATGTTCACGGAATGTTAAGGGTTGGCAAGGACCTTGAAAGATCATCTATCAAACCCCCCAGATGAGACCACCCTTCTTTCTCTCTGTGAAATCAACTGGGCTGCTTACAGAGCAAACCTCTACTGATGGTGACAAAAAGAGGCAGAATATGGCAAAAATGGACTTCAAAGTTAGGTTAAAATGGCAAGCAAGCTGAGTAATACTATGTCAGCGACTACACCTATAATGAGGCATCAAGGAGGGAACCTGCACCTGTGGCATTAATCTCTTTATTTGTAAGCCTGCTCCCACGATATGTTTCACTGTAGCTTCTTCAGAGTCCTCCATATTCTATATCTTTGCCTGGAAATATTTCCACACTTCCCTCCACCACTAGTTCAGTAATAACAGAGATGATAATAGCCTATTTTGGGTTTCTCAGTAGATTTTGCCTATTATATTTCTTTGGTTTTATGGATTATATTACTTTGGATTTATGGAAAAACGCTATGTTCTTGTGTTGCAAATACAGGTTTTCTAAAAGATACTGGCCACAGCCCAGTACTCTTAAGAAATTCATCCTCTTTTTTAATTCGGAGTCATGAAAGCAAGATGGAATTATAAGACCAATTTCTTTTTAGTCTCCTGCACGGTACTTTTTGTGAACAATGGTCCCTGAAAAAAAACAGCGGGCTTTAGGACTTACTTAAAGCCTGTCTCCAAAGCTGGCATTTGAGTTCTGCCCTGAAGTAGCAATTCCTTCCAAGGGCTACCGACCTTCACTGGAAGAGGAGGAGGGAAAGTCACTCTTATTTATGAGCTGAATGTTTTTGATCTCAGTTTCAGCCAGCGGCTCAGATTTTGTTTTTCTTTGTCGGACTAAACAGGTCCTTAGCATCTGGCAGTTTTTCTTCAACTTTACTTGCTAACTATATGTTGTACATGTACTACTACCTGACTGTCCTTCAGAGAAGTAATCTTTGCCAATTTTCTCCTTCTTCCAAAACCAACAAAAGTAGATGGGTTTCATGTCATTTCTTGAGGATAAAAAGACCAAAGTGGTTTAGTCCAAAGTGGGAGAGACAATGTCATAGATGAGGCATTTTCTTTCCCAGAAAATGGTTGGTGTCCTCGGCTCATTTATTCACGCCTCTGCTGACTGTATCTGAAACAATACAACGTGGGGAGAATGTATGTACCATCAAAGTCATTGGGCATTTTGCATCCAGGGACTCCCCAGTGCATAAGCTATTTGCATTCCAAGTGACCTGTTCTTATACCTGTATGGGGGAAATACTTCATAGCTCTACTTTCATGACATTTTATATAGCATTTATATAGCATTACTGTTTCTGTGTACTATCTGGCTGTTTTCTATAGTAAGTTGACAACAGAAATCGTAAGGCTTTAGTATTGTTATAAAAATGGGGATCTGGCATGGCATAGATCTCTCTGATATATGCATACACACACATATATACATATATACTTTTTGTTCTTCAGAGTCCTTCTGTGACAATATGATGTTCATGGTGTACATTTGTAAGTTTTTAGTGTCATAGAACCCTAATTCACAACCTGCTTTTTGCCTTGCCCCTACTGTAGCTGCTGACAGACTCTAGTTCAGAAGTTTGGACTCAGGCTGCTGGTGGGAAATCTTCATGGGGACTGAACTTTGCAGAATGGCTATTGGAATTAAATTATTTATAATGAGCATGCATGGCATGTGAAGCCTTGCAATGTTAACCACTGGCTAGGTGTGTGAAATGAATAGAATCATAGAATTATAGAACCATTTAGGTTGGAAAAAATCTTTAAGATCAAATAAAGGGAAGAAGGCATAATGTTTGTGCGGCATGCACTGTTTGCCAATCCATGGTATTTACATTCTATACCTCTTTCGTTTAAATGTTTATACCTTAACAGATATTTTCTCAAGATTGAGAGACCGCCTGATATAATAGCAGGTAATCTGTACTGAACCTGAGAGCCAACTGATTACCAGGCTTGCTTGAATTACTATATGCTATTACAGTATTTTAGGAACCTGTAATATCCACCATTACTTTCTCTTGTGAGAGTCCTTAGACTGACTTGCCGTTGCCATTTTTCCCTCTTCGGCAAATAAATATTGTGGTGTATCCAATACAATCAGCAGAGTGTAACCAGAGTGTATGAGTTTTTAGCACAGATAATTAAAGCCCAATGTTCTCCACTGTAACAATTACAAGTACTTGAGAAAACAATGACAAGGTCATCCTGCGAATGCGGCCATCAATCGGGGAATTCGCTGCCTTAATAAAACAATAACTTGCCCGTTTAGAAACTAACGTACAAAGGAAGCGACAACAAAATTGTTCCCTGGGACATATGTTCCCTTAACCACATAAATGTGGAGCAATAGAACATATAGTATGTTTAGCTAATTAAGACTGATTTCTCCTATCTGCCCCAGTTACTTTGAGTTGTGTCAGAATAGAAAAGGGCACTTGGATTATGTCGACATGGGTGGGGGAGACTATTTTCCTTCGGGAGTGATGTGACGGCACATGCGCTCCGTGGGCAGCCCTGACCTAGCACGGTGCCTGCCGTACTTCCCCAGCAGCACCCAGAGCAGACAGCTGTCCAGCATCACCTACTGCCCCACAGTTGCACACAAACCAATGCTCAGGCATGGCCTTGGCTTGGAAAGGGAGAAACTTGAACTTATTTAGTGCTTTAGCCAAGACCTGAGATCTCTCTTGCTGTAATCTGAATAGACTGTGGCCAATAGGTCATGCTGGGGTGATGCTTGACAGGGACTCGGATCCCATCACAGGGACTTGTGTCCTGGACTTCTCTTTTTCTTGGCTTGGTGTGGACATTTCAGCTGCATCTTCTCTGTCCTCAAAGATGACTTCTTGGGCTGTCCATAGTGCCCGAGTCTGTGCTGGAAGGATGCTTCACAGAGGGGAAGGAAGGGTGCTCAGCCCCTACCCTGCTTCCCAGGGTGCTCCCTCATGAAATCTGTATTTCCTCACCTCTTGGAGTGACCCCGCCGGTAGTGAGCACACAAAGTACCCTGGCTTCATGTATTACACTACTATCTCACATGCAGCTCCCTTGCCCTCAGTGCGTGGTGGGCTGCTTTGAAACCTCTGCCCATGTCCAAAGCAAGGCAGGGGGCTCGTCAACAGAGAGCCATCTAGCCCAGTGTGTTTTCAGCTCCAAACCCACAGTCCATGGCACTCACTGGCCTTCACAAGCAAGCTTTTCCCCTGTCAGGAGCAATAAAGTTGCCTAGCAATAAGAAGCTGTGTCAAACTCCATGAGGAGAGCAGCAAGTCACAGCTCTCCTGAACAGAGCTAAGCATGGTTGGATACCAGTAGTGTATTATCATAGTATTTTATTTCCTGATTTGGTTGTTTCGTTTCATTTGTTGGTGTGCTGCCCTAATCCTTCGGCTCAAAAGGGAGCTGCTTGGTCTGTGAATATGCAGGCTGGATGGTTTAGGGAGGTTTTGCTCTTGCTAGGGAGTAATGTGGATGGCTGCTAACACTAAGATCATCTTCAAAGCCAGAGTGGGTATCTCCTCTGCTGTGAGAGTCAGACACTCAACTTACATTTACTTACAAACTTACTTTTCGCTTCGCAGCCTTGACTTGACTCCTGTGGACATAACTTTGTTGCTTCTCCTGTGCTCCGTAGCAGCATAGGGATGAGGTTCTGGAGTCCGTAACAGCAGCCTGGCAGGATTATAGTAGGCATACTGCATTTACTCAGTAGCTTCCGATAAAATTCATGGAGTAGATCATGTCCATCTTGGTTGTCCATTCCTCAACATAACCACTGCAGAAAGAGGACAAACCGGGCATGTAGCATGTCCTTTCACATGCCTGCACCTAGATGTCAAGACACAGAGCAGAGATGAGAGACTGAGAAGTGTTCTTATTTCTTTATTGTTTACAATTAGGTTTAGTTTACAATCTACAGACTGCATAGTCATGACATACTGTAAACAAGTATTTAAATTGAAGCAACATCTCTTACCTGAGCATCTCAAGTTTTCTGCAAAGTTAAGGGATGGCACCTGAAAGGTCACAAATCAGAATAGCTATATGCACCATAATGGAACTTTGTTAGAATAAATTGGTTGAATAACTGAACAGGCAGCATCAGTTTGTCTTAATGCAGACTTTCTATAATGAAGCCACCAGTATCCCAATTCTTAACTGTACTGAAGCACCTGAGTCTCAAAGAGAGTTGATTGTCCACAAATTAATTAGATGCCTTTAGATTTAGTCGTAAAGGGTTCCTTCTGCTCAAGAACTGCAGTAGTAGTCCTGTAAGAAGTAGGTCCTGTAAGTGAAGCTTAAAAAAAACCCCAGCTGAGTACCATGATTTTCAGTAGACTGAGTAGACTGATCCATAGGCTAACGGATGTGTTGAAGGGCAAATATAGTGCGGGTAAGGGGAACATCCATTTTTCTGTTGATGAAGGCTGCTGACTGCCACCGAACTGCTTTTCAGAATAGTATCAGCATGAGTTATCCCCCGATACCCATGTCCTGGCAATGGTAAAATGTACCATCCCTGTACAGAACTTTTTAGTTTGTAAATTTACTTTAAAAATGATTTTTCATTTTGAAAAACTGATACCGTCTTCCATAAAATAAAACCAGAGGGAACTACAATGAAATGTCTAATTTGAACCCAAGCACTTGTTTCCCTCACAGTTTTGTGTTTGTGTGCGTTTTTTTCCTTTCCAGTGGGAATTGCAACTCTTGAAGTTTTATTCTCTGTCTGAATGAAGACAAAATTGACCTTCTACACTTCATTCCATAGCATGCCTAATGGCAGAGCAGGTCAGCAGGTGAGGCAGGAGTTGACCACAGCTCCCCAGTTACCCCATAGCACATTTGTTTCGGTAGCGCATGCACCTCCTTTTTTGTACCATGTAGCTGAAAATGCCATGAAGTGCCATGCAGAAAGTGGGACTCCCAATGTGTGTTAATCAGTTAAACTGTGTAATAATACACAGCTATCACCTACACTTCTCACCTTTCAGCCTTGATCTCGCAACAGAAGAAGAGAATTTTCTCATTGATTTCCTAGTAAAGGGTCAGGCTAAGAGTTTGCTGTTAGAAAAGCTTGTGTACAGACCTATAACTTCCACGGTTTGAGTAAAAGGCTGAAAAGTAGAAAAAGCGATTGTGAAAGGAAAATCTGGTTTCTTTTATGTAGTCATTGTAGAATTAATTGAAGTTTGTAATTTATTTTTATGAATGTAATTACTCAGTCTCAGAGACTGAAAGCTGCCTTTATGTTATGTACAACTAACTATAAAGGTAATTTTGCTGGCTTCTGTGTTTAATCATTAGCATTTATACTCATTACCGCATAAATATTGTAGAACAGAAGTGAGAATTGTATTTCTAAGACAACAGTATTTTTTTTCAGATACTAATTAAGCCGATTAAAACTATAGGATCTGCTCATGTTCTCATTCACAGAATAAAGGCATCAAAACAGACAATTTGGCATGTTGGATAGATTTTTTTTTCATGGCTTTAAGTCATCCTCCTTTGTAAATATATCTTCTTTAATACCTTAAGGCCAAATTCTATGAGACTTCCTTGGGGCTGGGCGTAGGAATGTTGAAGAGGGGTACAGCGAGCTGTGGCTGTAGTGATAGATCGTCCAGGTATCTAACCTCAGCTTTACAAGATCTCCTCAGCTCCACAAACACTTTGAGTCCTGTATTTGTTCTTACATCACCATACGCTTCATGGCTGTGTGAGAATACTTTCCCTCACAGAAACCACAAAAAGAGTTCAGGAAGGGTTATAACCCTCCTTTGGAGGGGAGATGCAACAGCCAAGATCTGCAGATTTCACAAGGCTGGTCAAAGACATGGGCTTGCAGCACACGGCGGGAGTAGCTGTAGGTACCAGTGCTATTCCCAGAGGCTCTCCCAGCCCTGGAATGTCATTAACAGCCCACTGTTATTTTTTGGCAATCCACTGAACTACTGGCTGCATCTATATTTAGTGGTGGTGTAACTCAAACCAAACCCCTGACACTATTAACGGCAGCATGGACATTTAATTGGATTTAAGAAACACACTCCAGGTTGGCCTCTCTTCTCAGTTACACTTGGGCACTTGGACAGCTCAGCTAGGATAGATGAGTTTGTGTTCTGCTTCTCAGAGATGTGGTTTAGCACAATATATGTCCAAATGGTGACTTTCCATTCAGCTTCAAACAAACTTAGATTTTAAAAAAGCCCCGTCAGATTTAAGTTAGGGAACAGTAGTGGGCACTGTGGCCTGTGGACTAAAACTGTGTATCTAAAATGCAGGCTTATAGGATCATAGGATAACTAAAGTTAGAAGGGATCTGAGGAGGTCTCTAGTCCAACTTTCTGTTCAAAACAAAGTCATGTCTGAGGTCAGACCATGTTGCTCATGGCTTTACTCAGTCTTACTTTGAAAACCTCCAAGGATGGAGTCTGTACATCCTCCCTGGGTAACTGTTCCCCTGTTTGACAGTCCCTGTGGAAAAGTTCCTGCTTGTTTCCTGTCTGTCTTGTCTCAGCTTGTGGCTATTTTCTTTTGTCCTCTCACCTTGAAACTTTGTGAAGCATCCAGCTCCAACATTTTCATGACCTCCTAATAGGCACTAGAAAGCCTATAATTGCACCATTCCCAAAGGACAGCTGGGGATCTCAGCTAGGCTCCCTTTCCCATGAAATATTGGACTTGGACCAGATGGTCTTTCAAAGTCCCTTCCAACCTGGTCTGTTCTATGATTCTGTGACTGGTGCTCACAGCTGGCTGTACCTGCTCTGGGACTTTATGGTATACAGTGCATCTCACTATGCATGGGTGTGGTTGTAGAAACCTAACAGTCTTTAACGTGTTAATTTTCTCTTGGAAGTTCTTTCAAGTTAGCAAGTGCCCCTCTGCTCTAATATACTTATCTCTTCATTGTTTCAGAGCAATTCCTTTCCAAAAGTCCTGCTGAAGGTCAGGCAGAGGTGCTGTGAAGCTGGAGAGTTGCCTCCAAGTGGGGCTATGAAACTCCAGAAGGTACATTTCCAGTTTCTTTATGCACGCTTCTCCTTTAAGAGATTTTTTTTTTGCGTAGTTTGGGACTAGTCCAAGTGCCCTAACCACACATAACTCGTGAAGGCTTTGACCTGACCTTCCTCAGCTGAAACTGGAGTAAGAACTTTGGGATGGAAGTCTCAGCTCAGCAAAGCTTTTAAGACTCTCCAAATTACTTTGAAGGCTAGGGATAGACTCAAGTATCTACTTCAAGCCAAAACCTCCATGTAAATACTCTACCAGTGTGTGCTCTAAATCTGTGACCTGTGAGTGTGCAGGTGCATCGTAGTGTTTTTTTCTTTTTTCCCCACACTATATCATAAGTAAAAATAAAAAAAGGAAAAAGTTACTACTGTTAAAATTTAGACTATTGCTTTTAGAGTTAGAACACATTGTAGGAGCTTTGTTGCTATAAAAGAGTCAACTCTATATGGAGATAAGAGCATCAATCTGTTAATGACCTGTCCTCTGAAAAATATAACAAGAATTTCCTGCTATCTTGGAAATTAGTGATCTTCTTTAGCCTGAGATTCAGTTATGCTGACCTCTCTGTCATAACCCTGCATATATTTCCAAAGTGAATATTTTTCCCTGTCACAGAAGAAATTGTAGCAACAGACAAAGAATGAACTTTCCACAATTAATAGTTAAACTAAAAAAGGAAAAAAAAAAGAAGTTGCTGTTACTGTGACAGAGCAGATGCTGTATAGAAAGGATTGCTTACAGATACATCGTAAATTAGTCATATCTTTTCTAAAGAATATTGAAAAATTCTCGTTAATGTCTGAAATGAAATACTTATGGTTACAGGAAATTAAATTACTTACAACATTTTTTTGCAGCCTCTCTCAACACACACTCTTTTTCGGACATACATATACACACGCATAACTATTGTTAATTAAGACTGCCTCCATTATGGAGCTAATTAACAATTAGCATAAACATAATTAGCTAACGTTGACATTTAACTCATTACATTGTTTAAATAATTTTCAGAAATTGGCCTTAGTGGCATTCTGTCATACTGAAATAATGGCAGCACTTTGTCATGTAAATTAAATGACATTTGTGTTGTTTCCTCTTTAACTCATGTGTGGAAGATTTTTTTTTTTTAATTTGAGTTACATTCAGTTTAGAATCCAACGTCATTCCTAAAACCTGAGCTGCAACATGTGCTCCTTGGATACTCTCCGTAAGTAACCTGAACTTTTGTGGACCTGCAGCCTCCAGAAGCGCACTGGAGATTCCTTGTTCCTTGAGTGCTCCCTGCAGGTTTGATGATGGGTCAGGACTGGAAGGTGATCGGGTCGATGGCAGAATATGGAGAAGGACAGTGTTGCAGCTTGCTGTGTCTGGAGTCAGGACTTGCTTTCTGCTCATATGTACTTGTGCTCACATCCCAGAATATCAACTATGTCCGTGGTTGCATCAAAAGGAGAGTGGCCAGCAGGTGGAGCGAGGCAATTCTGTCCTTCTGCTCTGGTGAGACCTCATCTGCAGTGCTGTGTTCAGCTCTGGGGTCCTCAGCACAAGAAAGACACGGATCTGTTGGAGCAAGTCCAGAGGAGGGCCGTGGAGATGATCAGAGGGATGGAACAGTTCTCTGTGCTGGTTTGAGCTAGACAGAACCAATTCTATGCAGTGATGTTTAGTTTTCAGCTCAGTCTCTCCTAAGAGGCTGCACTTTCTGGTGTTAACAGCAAGTCTTTGCAGAGGGTCTCTGCTACTGGCAGTGATAACGTGTTATTTACAGTTACTGCCAGGTATTAGTATGCAGAAAAGCTCCTGCTTATACTTGTTCCTATAGTGACTAAGGTTGCATCTCTGGTGAGTAGTATAGTGACTAAGGTTGCATCTCTGGCGAGTAACAGACAGGACAGGTGACCCAAGAGTACTCCACTCCGTATAGAACATCTTTAGTATAAATCTGAGAGATCATGATGGTTAAGGTCTCTTCTTCAATGGCCAGTGTCTGAGGAGGACTCTATCCAATATTCTGCCTCTGATCCCGATCCTAAGTTCCCAAATTCATCTCCTATATCCAGGTCCCATCTGCTGCTGAGCCTGGTGCTTCACTGGTGTTGTCTGCTCTACAATATCAGTGGTGATTGCTATTGGAGGGATTGAGTTCGATATCTAATTTCTGTATATTTGCATATGGTTTATTATTTTTATTATTTCCTTATTAGTACTATTATTGTTTTATTAAAGCTGGTTTAGTTTTCTTTTCCAATTCATAAGTCCCTCTGCCTTATTACATTTCCCTTCCGTTTTTGGGGAGAGAGAGGAGTTAGAGAGCATCTGTCAGCATTTAGTGGCCTGCCCAGCCCTAACCCTTGACATTCTTCTATGAGTAAAGGCCAAGAGTGTTGGGGTAGTTCAGCCTGGAGACGAGAAGGCTCTGGGGAGATCTTATTGCAGCCTTTCAGTACTTAAAGGCTGCTTATAAGAAACCTTTTAGCAGGGCCTCTTGTGACAGGGCAAGGGGTGATGTTTTTGAACTAAAAAAGGGTAGATCTTCAGACTAGGAAGAAATTTTTTACAAAGAAACTGATGAAACACTGGAACAGGTTGCTCAGAGAGGTGGTAGAAACCCCATCCCTGGAAGCTTTCAAAGTCAGGTTCGATGGGACTCTGATAAACGTGATCTATTTGAAGACGTCCCTGCTCATTACAGAGTTGATTGGACTAGATGACCTCTAAAGGTCCCTTCCAAGCCAAATCATTCTATGATTTTACTATTCTATTGTTCTTTGTTCTGTGGGCAAATTGCTCCCCATGGCCTGAAACTCAACTACCCATCTGTGGGACAGCATCCGGTCACTCTTGTCAAAGGAGTGGCATGAGTGAACAAGCTCTTAACGGTGCTCAGATATTGTAGCAAAGAGATTATACCCAGGTATTTGTCCATTTTCCAGAGTAATGAAAAAAACCCTCCAGCATTCTACATGTATATATATTTTTTTTCCAGTGTAATATTTCCAATAACATATTCTCTTCTGTGAGTCACAAGATTTTCAGTGTCCCATGAGCTGACTGGGACAGCATTTGCATGGAATATGACTGATGCAATGAAGAAGGAGGCAGATTGACATGAAATGTGTTAAAACTTGAATGATTATTCACACTGTGCTGCGTTGTGCTATGATAGTTGAAGGTGGAATGACATTTGCTGTGATGTAAAGGGTTTGAGGTGCAATTTGGACCACCAAGAGTCTGAGCACTGGAGGCTCGCTGCAGAATTATTGGGTTTTAGGTATTTGCAACAAGATATTTTATTCCACAATCCAGCCTACCTGTAGCACTTGGTACTCATGGTGTTGGGAACAGGAACAATGTCAATCTCTGAACTGTTACAGCTCTTCTCTATGATGGATTTGTATGTACTTGTATAGAGGTTTCTATACATTGTTCTGTCATCCTTAAACTCCTGCTAGGTCCTTTTAATGCAAATGACTAAGGGAATGTTCTATACTGTGGGATTTTAGGTTCATGGAAAGGGGGAGAAGAAAAAGGAAGACCAAGAAATGGGTTCAAAGAAACACGAGTATACAGCTGAAAGAGCAGGAAGGTGCTGAGAAGCAGCAGTATGAGCATTTAGAATGAACACAAGCAGCCTTTAATTAGGGACTCATCAGGCCAACAGCCTCCTTAATCAAAGATAATTCCTCTGGAGGCATCCCCTGCAAAGGTCTGTCCATTGCATTTCCATAGGACATGTCACTTAAACTACTGACAGCACATCCTTCAACCAGGGGCATCGGGATGAATTCTCTAATCAATGGAATCACCATCAGAAATTGGGTGATAAACCTGGGCTTTCCAGAGGCTCTGGGACCCAGCTCCCATGGACTTGTCCTTTGCTATTTTGGTGTATTCCACGGAAAACTAGCAGGAATTAATTTATATGGTATTTTTCCTCTCTTTTTATCTCCTCCATCAGACTTCACCTCAGTAAGAACTGAATCAAAAGGACTGATAAACCAAGTAAAAGTTTTGTTGAGTGCTAGTACATGTTTTGAAATGGTGTCTGAACTGAATGGTTTTTAATTAAAAGTTGTTGAGG